>JAQPPZ010001423.1:1378866-2757732 GCA_028583015.1 Wollemia nobilis
TAATTAAATTTTTTTTTTTTTTATAATCATTAACGAGTTTTAAACGAATGAGATGATTTTATATGCAGAATATTTTATTATAATATTTTAATATATATTTTATTAAATTGTTTTAGTAATGTTTTATTTTTATTTTTAAAGTTTATTTATTTAATTTATTTTTATCAAAATATTATATTTGTTATTAGGTTAATTAAATTATGTCTACCTTGTTTTTTTATTAGTGATATTTTTAAGTTTCATATAATTTATTTATTATTTTATATGTTTTTATTGTCATTTTTATTAAGAAATAAATTTTCTCTCGCACACAATTTATACCATCAATAATTAATGAATATTTAAAATGATGTTATTGTTAATCTAATCCATGCATTGTGATTTTGGATAATTTTGATAATAATATGTGAGTCCCTCTCAGTGTTCATGTATTTTACAAATACTTAGGTGTTTACTCTACCTTTTATTATTCATGTATTTTATGTAGTAGTATGTGACCTAGAGAATGGAATACAAATATTCAAATATAAAAAATAAAGATATTAGTTATAAATTTTAACATATGCTTGAAGACACTAATAACCACAAATTTATTACACATCATGTTGGCATACCTTATTGTTAATAAAAAAGAAGATATGATCCTTGTGAGTGTGGTCTACCGGCAAGGATGCCACTTGCATTATCGGTGATGTGACTCGAGTTCAATCTCTATGGTGAATGTGTATAAGAAGTATGACTATTTATATATATATATATATATATATATATATATAACTTATTGAACTTTAAAACAAGGCACTACTTTTATATTCAAAATAGTTTGCTAACATAATAGAATAAGTTGAGTCTTGGAAAATATCTATTAGACATTGTACTTTTAAAGGGGCATGCATGTTAACAAAAGCATATATATATATAATATGGAAGGTTGATCTCTATTGTATCCTTAATTATATATGTATATTATTTTTTTTTTCACGAGTAAGGGTTTTTTAAAATCCCAATGGTAAAATACAAGCAATCTAAAATAAATTTTAACAAACTAGATATCACTCATAATATTTTAATACTTTAGGAACATAATTAGAAATGAAATCTTTGGGCATATTATAAATATGCTTTGGTTTTATTTATTTAAAATATTCAATCAATCATTCAATTTAGTTTAAAACCTTTGACTATATTATAAATATGCTTTCATTTTATTCATTTAAATTTGTCACTCAATCATATAATTTAGTATGAGTAAGCTTGATATTATGTTTGAAAATATCTCTGGCATAACATGTTGCATAGAATTAATGCAAGAATGTTGAAACAACTTTTTGATAATATGGAAATTTATAGTATGATTTTGCTGCTCCTGGGTCAGGAGGAATGGTGAATATGAGCATTCATGTGGCTGTGGCAAATGATGGCGGAGACAGTGTAAAGGGCGGACAAAAATCATTCAAAGAGGTGGTCATGGCGGAGGAGCGTGAGCAAATTTTTGATAAAGCCATTTTTAACATCAAACAATGTAAGGATTCTTCGGCAAATGCTAATAAGGTTACCCTAATCCCTAATGATGATATGTTGCATGCCATGAATGTAGAACAAGAACGACTTAAAAATGTGGTTGTTTTTTTGTTGCTTTGGATATTAATGCCCTGCCATCTCAAAAATTTATGTCAGACTGGATTAATAATATTTGGGGAAAAAAGCTAGGGTTTCAAGTTTCATTCTGTCGCATGATTCAAAGGGGGATTTTCATGATTATTTTTTAGAATCATAATATGCAATCTAGGGTTTTACAGAAACCCTTTTGGAATGTTGGCAAATCTGTGTTTCGTATTTTGGCTTGGTCTCCCGATGTTTTAACTGAGGAGGTGATGGTTGTCTCTTATCCTCGTTGGGTCGTTATTAGGAACCTCCATCCTGTTATTTGGGCTTTCCTGCCTCAGCTTATGGCTCCATTTGGTAAAGTCTTAAAAGTGGAAGAGGCAAAGTCTGTGTTACCTCATATGGACGCCCGGTTACTTATTTCTTTGCAACCTGGGATTGATTTACCAGAGGATTTAGAGATTGACTGTGGTAATATTTGTTTGTCTTGCAAGATTGAACTACTGGGAGGGATGAACTCTTGTTTTATTTGTAAAAAGGAAGGGCATGTTCGTAAAAATTGTCCTTTGTTGTTAAATAGAAAGACTGTTAATTTTTATGTGGTTGCTCCTGTTGATAAGGGTACTGTGCATGTTGGGGGGCAAAATGATTGCTCTAAAACTGAGATGAATCTTTCACGCCCAAATAACAGGGTGGAGGTTTCTTCTCAAGGGGCCAAAATGGTTTCTGGGGTTTTGAATGCTGTTAAAAATGATTTGGTTAAGAGTGTTGTTGCTAAGAATCCTATAAATACTGTTGTTCCAGACTCTCTGGCTGATTATAGTGGAGTTAATAATGTTGTTTTTGTTTCCACCTTGGATAATAATAATATGCTGATTGATTCATATAAAGAAAATATTAATATTTTTGATGCTCCCAGTTTTATTGAGGAACCTTCTACTCATGCTCATGAAACCATAATATTGCAAGATGATTGTAACCAAAATTTTGGGGGTCTGTCTCTTGTCCTTAAAAATAGTTTTGTACCCTCATCAGAGAATAATATTAATAAATTGAAAACTTTCTATGAGAGCATTGCTCAGGCTCAAGAAGTAGTTGATAAACCTGGGTCTTCTGTCCCTCCACCTAGTTTGGGTGATGTGGTTGACAATAGAGATTCTCATGAGAAGGTGGGCAGATTGAATGCTCAACAATTGGCACTTCAAACTATTAATAGAAGAGCTTTGGAAATGAAACAGGCTAAGTGGCTTAGTGAAAATGAGTCAATAGGGGTAATTGAAAATATGGAGAACAACGATATCTCTGATGATGAGTCCTTGGCCAACACCGAGCTTGCAAGCTCTGCAGGTGATAGTGTTGTTGGTGAAGATGTTGATAAATTAAGTGGTGAATGGTCAGTGGTTGAAAAGAAGAAAAAAAGAAGAGTCCCTGACTCTTTATCAGGTGGTAATTCTGTTAGATCTATGAAAAACAGTGCTAGAAGTAGGAATAGGAAAGTGAAATCTGCCAATGAGTCTTAAATGCTTGAGTTGGAACGTCCGGGGATTGGAATCCCCTGAAAGGAAGTATTTTGTTAAATATTTGAAGAGATCTATTGGTAGGCTTGATTGTATGTGTCTTCAAGAGGTCAAAGCTAGCAGTTTTAATTTGCTTTTGGCTCTAAGGGTCATTTGGAAGGAAGCTTCTATTTTTATGACAAATCATCCTCATGGTCGAGGAGGTTCTGTTATTCTACTTTCTCCTTTTTGGGCATCCAAGGTGGTCAGCTCAGGTTGTTCTCCATGCAACAGAGCAGTCTGGGTAGTTTTTGAAAAAGATACTCTTAAAATTGGTCTTTGTTCTATATATGCTCCCAATGACCATATTGAACGTTGCATTTTATGGCAATGGTTAGTTTCTCTCCCTAATATCCCCTGGATTTTTTGTGGGGATTTTAATATGGTGGAGCATCATTATGATAAATGTGGCGGATTAGGAGTTGATTGGAAAGGAGAAGAGCAACGCTTCTGGGGTAACTTTAAATCTCAGTTTAGATTAATTGATCCCTTAGAGGGTATGCAAGATCAACACAATGGGTTATGGTTCACTTGGTGTAATATGCAAAAAGGAGGCAACATGATTTATTCCCGATTAGACAGATTCTATGCCACTAATTCTTGGTTTCACTTTGATGGCATTGCCAATGGTTTGAGGGTTCAGATCCTTCCTCATACTTTATCCGATCATTTTCCTATCATTGCATGTTTAAGATTCCAAAAATAGGATTCACATCATAATAAATCTGCCTGGAAGTTTGTTTTAAACACTTCTCTCTTGGAATCCAGGGATTGCAATGAGGCTATATTCACTTTAAAAGAAGTTAATAAATGGTTGTATAGAAACAACACCTGTATTGAAAGATGGAATATTAATATTGCTGGCTGGAAAAAGTTATTTCAGACCATTGGTCAAAAGCGTGCCTTTGATGCTAAAAAGTTGTATACTCAGTTACATAATAATCTAAATAATATTGAGTCAGCTTTGCAACATGACCCGAACAATATCTTCCTTCAAGAAGAATTAGTTATGATTAAAAATGAGATCAAGAGGTTTCAAGTGAAGAAAATTTAGGGGCAGCGTTCTCAAGCCAGACTTAACTGGCTTAAGGAAGGAGATAGGGGTTCAAAAATTTTCTTCCGTTATATTAAGGAAAAAGGGATTAAAGAGACTATTTCGGGGATATGGGATGGTAATTCTATTGTGTATGATGATAATGACATTATGAAAATATTTTTTTAGTTCTATAAAGAATTGTTTACCTCGGAAGAAAGTGCTGCTAGAATTAAGGATCGATTATATTGTTGCTCTCTTATTCCTAAAAAAAAATTTGAGCAGGATTCCTTGACTATAGGTGGTAGTATTACTAAAGAAGAAGTAATGAAGGCTATTCGAGCTATTCAAAATGATAAAGCACCAGGTATTGATGGGCTGCCTATAGAATTTTATAAGAAACATATTGACTGGATTGCAGAGGATCTACGTCAAGTCTATGAGGAGGCTTTGGCTAGTGGTTCTCTGGGTAAAGAAATCAATTCGGGTATTATTAGATTACTTCCAAAATATGGAGATAAAACTTTAGTCAAAAATTGGAGACCTATCACACTGCTTAATGTGTCTTATAAAATTCTAGCCAAGATCCTTGCGCTTCGCATTGCTAATTGTCTTCCCAGATTTATTAATTCTTCACAAACAGGCTTTGTGAAGGGCAGATACATATTGGAGAATCTTCTCACAGGATGGGAGGCAATGTATTGGTCCAAGAAAACAGGTCAAAATGCTGGAATGCTTCTTCTAGATTTTGAAAAGGCCTATGATAGAATTGAATGGAATTTTGTGCTTTCAGCTTTGGAAGCTTTTGGTTTTCTAGTGACTTTTTGCAAAATGGTTAAGGTTTTGTTATCAGATGTTGTAGCATATATTGAGATTAATGGTTTATTGTCTGAACCTATTCAATTACAGAGATCGATTAGGCAGGGTTGTCCCCTTGCCCCTTATTTATTCATTATAGCCAGTGATGCTTTACATTATATTCTAAGAGACAGTTTATTAAGTCCTCCTGTTAAAGGTATTACTTTACCTAATGGCAAAGAATTGGTCAATCAACAGTTTGCAGATGATACTTCCATTTTTGTTCAACTTGTGGAATCAAATTTTGAATCTCTTTTTGCCAAGCTCCAATGCTTCTGTAATGCCTCTGGGGCAAAAATAGCTACTCATAAGTGTATTCTTCTGAGTTGGGATCAACTTGCTCCTCCTTGGTTATCTAAATTTGATATTCAATGGGGCAATTCTTCCAAGCAGGTTAGATACTTGGGAATACCTTTTGCCATAGATCCATGTTTAAAAGACATGTGGATATGGGTGAAAGAGAAATTTTTTGCTAAATTCAAAAAGTGGCATAATAAATTTTTGTCTAGTGCTGGTAAATTGCAGGTTTGTCAAAAAAATTTATCTTCTTATATAGTCTACTATGCTTCAGCTTGGTTTTTTTGCTCATATCAGATCAATGATATCCATAAACATATTAAGAACTTTCTGTGGGCTGGTAACACTCTTGGCACAAAAAGACATTGTGTTAAGTGGGACTGGTGTTCTGTTAACAAGCTGAAAGGTGGCCTTGGTCTTAAAAATCTACGGGTTCAAGGTTTGGCTTTAGCTGTTAAATGGATTGTGCAGTGTTTTGAAGGTGATGAGCCATGGAAGGTTTTAATTAGAAAGAACATTTTGCAATCTGTTCCTAAAAAAGCTCGATCCTGGAAAGGCCTCCCCATGAGTGATATCCTGTTCGGCAGTTTTTCTATTGCCCCTACTGGCTCACCTATTTTCAAATGTCTGTGGAAAGCTTGGGAAATGATAAGAGAGTATGTGGCTTATAATAGAGTTGACAATGTTATTTGTCTTCAGAGTTCTATTTGGTGGACTCTTAAATATAAGAATAAATTTTTGGCCCTTACTCAAGGATGTTCAGCCAAGAAATGGGCTGGTAAAGGTATTAATACTTTTGCTGATATTCTTGATCACGGAGTTATCAAGTCTTGGGAGTTTCTTAGTCACCAATATAATCTTCCACGTTCTCATTGGAGGACATATTGTTTACTAAGAGCTGCCTATGATCAGATTGTTGGCTGTGATATTTTACCAGATGATCACTCCTTGATCAAGGGTCTTCAGTGGAAGGATGGTACTAAACTATTCAGTACGAAGCCCAGACAGCTGTATAATATGTTGATGGATACCAATGATATTTTTGGTCATATCAGCAGAGTTTGGAATATGGACATTAATCCCTCTTCTGGTTCGAACATCTTGCATAATGTGTGGTCCACGTGTCTTGAGCCTAAGAAGGCTTGGTTTAGATGGTTGTTATTACTTCAGAGGCTCCCTGTCTCAGTTGATTGTCATTCTTATTTACTATGCTCTTTATGCAGACTTCATGATACTGTGGGGCACATATTTTTTGATTGTATGTATGCGAAAGAAATCTGGTTTATATTTTTTCAAGATATGTTGAGTTGTAACAATGATAGTACTGCTTTTCGACATTATGTGATTTTTGGGTATGTGCCTAAAATGGGCAAATGTTTTAATGATTTTTGGATTTTGCTTTCTACGAAAATTTTATGGAACATATGGCTTTCGAGGAATAAGGAACTTTATCAGCATTTACCGAGATCTCTTACTGAGTCTCATAGGAGACTCATAGTTGTTTCTATCTCTCTACAGGTGGCGAAGACTATGTTTTGCTTCAGGGAAAGATTCAGTAATCTTCTTCAAGCTTTTCAAGATTTTCTTGCTTCAAACAGTTCGTCATCTACTTCAAGTTATTCCAGGATTGATAGATATGTTGATATGATTAGTTTTTGTACATATTTATTTCAAAAAAACATGATAAAGTTTAATATGTAATGTTGTTTGGGATATTGGGTAGTGTTGTTGTAGGTTGCGGGAGGTTTTTTTATACAATTTTTTTGATGTAATTATGTACTATTTTTTTATCATTAATATATGTGAAATATTTTCAATTCAATTTTTTTTTTGATAATATGAAATCAAGAATATTATATGGTATTGTATTATAATTATCTAATATTACACTCATTGGTAATTTACCATCTTATTCAAAGTATGGTATCATTGTCCTTAATGGGATACCATAGTGGTATGTATTTGGATTCTTATCCATGAGACCCAAGTTCAAACTACTATACAACCTTTTCTAAAAATTATGCTTTACCCCAAAAAAATTTAATGCAAAAGGGATAGGACATATCAGTTAATGGTCAAGTGCTTGCCAGAGTTCAAACCTCTACACAACCTTTTATAAAAATTGTGCTTTACCCCAAAAGAATTTAACACGAAAGGGATAGGCCATGCTAGTTGTTAGTAGTCAAGTGCTTGTGTGGGCTACCCTTGGTTTGATTCCATGGATAGTCAGAAGTCCCAATTGCTTTGTTTTTTATTTTGTTTTTACCCATCAACATTATTACTTTTAGCATATATTTTTTTTGTCATTGATCGTAAGTTCAATTAATACATGAATTACAAAGTCCTTTATTGTTAAATGGTTACAACATGAAGGAGTTGTTCCTCAAATGTTAGCATCATTACTTTTAGGATATGAATTTTTATCATTGATAGTATGAAGTCTAATTTGATTAATACATGAATTACAAAGTCCTTTTATGTTGATTTTCTTTTTGTACACTCAAAGCTTACAATTTTTATATTACAGTTCTTAGATTATATTTTATCTAGTAAACTATATTACTAATAAATGATATGTTATATATATATATATATATATATATATATATATATATATATATATATATATATAAAGTAAATAAAAATTAACATACAATTTGGGAATATACAAAATTACCTCTATGAAAAGAGAAAACTAGGGTATTAGTTGGGTAGACAAAGTGCTTTCTAGTTGCTACAAAATTGAAGATAAGATTGATTCCCCATGAGGGCTCAATGGGGACACCTCCAGATCCTCTTTTATATAGATAAAGTTTTTTTGCAGATATTTTGAAGAAAAAATCTCTAGAAAAAATTGAAGAAGCACAAAAAACTACACTAAAAATTCTCTTTATGACTGTTGGAAAAATATCAACACCTAAGAGATTCAATGGATGCTTTCCATAATTAAAATCAAGGCCAAATATTTTTATTGAGTAGAGAATGGAAGAAGAAACAGTCTTATATAGAGCCAATCATGACTTGATCTGTAAATTTATAGGTATTCATCTAATCCTCAATTTTTTACACTCCTAGGTTTGATAAAATCAGGAGTGCCTTAGTAAGTATTTTTTATGGTTTATTACTAATGGATATTTTATTGTTATTTTTTGCTCATTTTTTGATAGAAATAGAGCTTTAAAATAAGAAAAGAGGAATCATGATCTGATAATATGAATCATGGTGTGATAGGATTATTTGTTTAGCCCTAGAGAGTGGGATTTGATCCTCAAATTGAACCCACTATTGTCCCAATTTAGATCTATTTGTATGCAATCATCATTAATTCCCTTGGAAGATATTTTGGTGTTTCTAGAGACATAGTGGAAGGAAACATAATTTTTTTTCTAGATTATGCATGGAAATGAATCTTAGCCAATATTTATTCGTAGAGGTGGAACTCAAACTTGTATGACTATCTTGGATTCACCAACTAGATTATGAGGCATTTTCATTTAGGTGTAGATTTTACCACAAACATGGGTATTTGGCATGTTCTTGTCCAAATAATATGAACAAAAAAATGGAAGATCCTATAGGAATATTGAATCTTCCTAAGGAGGGTAAGTCAACTTTTAGTAAAGAAATAACTAAAATTTCTTAGGGTAGATAAGCACAAGGATATGGTTTTGAATATCCCAAAATAATGAAAGAGCAAACCCATCTCAAGCCATCAAATAGTTATAGGATCTTTAAGACACTAGTGGACTAGTAAGGAAAACAATTCATGAAAGGAGTGGATGAAAATAAGGAAAACAATCACAACTAGGTTCAAGCCCCTCTTTTAGCTCCTCCTATCCTAAAGAAGTTAATAGAGTGTATTTAGTTACCATAATTAGATATTGTAAGGACATTGACAGTGCATAATCAATAGTAACTGATAATAAAGGATGTCATCATGGGTATAGCATAAATAAATAGAGAAAATCCAACTCTAGGGATAAGTCAAGTGGAGAAGAAATCAAAGAATATCAACTCTTAAAGAGTGGTTAGAAAATCAAATAAGAAATTGATAATAGTTCAAGGAGACAAACTGATCACTAGGGGATTGATGAGGCCAATAGACTCTTACTAGTATCAAGGTAACCAATGATTATCCAATCATGGAATATTAGCGGTTTAAATCATAGAACTCATCAATCTATTATTCGAAGAATCTTAGAAAAAAAGTAATATATATTTTTTGGTTATTTAGGAGACCAAAATGTCATTGGATCTTATGTGTAAAATAGTAAATAGAATTTGGAGGGGTGTTGGTCATATGGAAGTGGCTACCCAAGGGGCCTTAGTGGGGATAGTTACCTTTTGGAACTCTTTTGAATGGACGACAATAGAACATATAGCTTGGAGGGGTGTCCTCACATCACATTATAGGAACAATGTGATAGCTAAGTAGGTTTTAATCATAAATTTTTATGGGGCTCAAAACCTAGATGGTCAAATTCATCAATGGAAAGTAATGCATAATACGAAAGTCTCAAGGGAGGATTTAGATTGAATTGTTGCTGGGGATTTTAATGCTAAATTATCATCCAAATATTAGGAAGGGGGAACCCCAAATTTTGATCCAAGATATCAGCTTATTATTGTCTAGATCCATGCATTACACTTAGGGGATACTAAATGTCCTAGAACCAACTACACTTGGACTAACAAGAGGAGGGAGCTACATAGCAAGAAGGTGAAGTTAAACCATTTTTTTGGTTTCAAAGGAGGTATTTGTGAAATGGAATCTAAAATTTTAGATTTTGGAGGATCTAGTTTTAGATCACTTCCCCATTTTATCATAAGGGTGTATCAATATAGGATAACATCACAAAGCCTTCATATTTAAAAACTTTTGGTTAGAAAAAGAGGAACTTAAAAATAAAATTCCATAGTGGTGCGAAGAGGGATGTCTAACATATGGGAAAACAATGTTTAGATTCCACATATAGCTTCATTATGTCAAGGATCAACTAAAATAATGGAGGTAAGTTAACAATATAGACTTCTAGGTCCAAAGAGTTCCATTGGTGGCCGGATGGGATGAGGTGCAAAAACACTTTAGAGAAGGAACAATTATAGAGTAGCTCAAAGAAGGCAATGATGCATTGCATAAAGTGGTTGAAGGCATTAACAACCAAAGGGAGATCTACTAGAAATATAGAACAATAATCACTTGGTTATTAGGATGTAACAAAAACACCAAATTTTTCCATTAGTCTGCTTGTGCTAGGAGAAAAATGCACAATATGGGAGCTCTTAAGGATGAGAATGAACATTCCTTTGATACAATACTAACTATGCATTTCTATTCAATGGATTATTTTTCTAAATTAAGGAAATATGGTGCAAATGAAGAGGCTCAAAAATAAGTTCTTCCTATCATAACCTCTATTATATTTGAAGAGGAAAATTAGGCCCTACTTAAACCCATTAATAGAAAGGAATTGAAGAGAGTCATCATTGTAATGAGTATGAGAAAAACACTAGGTCCATATGGCTTTCCAAATGAGTTTTTTAGACCTTCTAGGGAAAATTGGAGGAGGATGTAATGGTTGTTATAGATGATTAGAAAGGTTATAAAAAAAATTAAAGGAGTAAACCATATATTCATTGACTTAATTTTGAAATGGGAGGAGGGGTACATATTTCAAATTATATACTTATTTCATTTTGCAATGTCATATATAAAATAATCATGAAGGTAATGGCCAAGTAGATAAAACCTCTCCTACATAACATTATATTCTCAGATTAAGTGGATTTTGTAGAGGGGAGACATATCTTAGATTGTGTGGTTCTAGCTCGAGAGGCAATCTACTTAATACAAAAAATTGGCAATAAGGACTGTTCATAAAATTGGATAAGTCAAAGTTTTATGATAGGATGGAATGGAGCTTCTTGTCAACGATGGTGGCATCCTTTTATTTCTTTTAGTATTGGGTAGAATGGGTCATGAGTTGTGTTTCTACTCTGACATACTCAATATTAATCAAAGGCCCTCCCTTTTAACTATTTGGAGCCACTTGAGGTCTTCATTAGGGATATCCCTATTCCCCTTATCGTTTTCTCATTTTGGTTGAGAGTTTAAGTAAAATCATATTGCATAGAATACAACAAGGTTTCCTAATAGGTATCAAGGTGGGTGAGGAGGTTTTGACTCACGTATAGTTTATGGATGGTATAGGATTGGTGGGAGTGTATAACATTAGGTAAGCAAGAATGTTTAGAGATACTCTTAATTTTTACCATAGGGCCATAAACCAAGTCATCAATGATAAAAAAATCAAGAGTGGGCTTTTTCAATCTTGATCAAAGGCTTTAGGAAAACATTTTAGAGATCTAGGGATTCATGAAGACTTCTCTCTTAGTAGTATATTTGGGGATCCCTATACATTTAAAAAAATTGAAGATAGATATATGGAGGAATATTTTAAATTGTATCAAAGAAAGAATTAATAATTGGTCTCACAAATGGTTAAGATTTGTGGTAGATTAAAATTTTTGCACTTAGTTATTCAGGCCATGCCTATATATAAATTTTCTATCTTTGTTGCCTCGCATACCATATGAAAAGCGTAATACAAGATGGCTAGAAATATTTTATGGGGATGAGTAAAGAAGAGAGGAAATGGGCCTTAGTAGATTGGGAGAAATTAAGCCAGCCCAAGGTAAAGTAAGGTTTGGGACTAAGTAGATTAGATTTAAATAATAAAGCTTTGGTTGGAAAGCTTTACTAGATGTGAATCTCCCAACCAACTTCTTTATTTAGTAGAGTTTTAACTATTAAATATTTAGGATAGGTGAAATCGAATGAGGTTAGTCATTTCTCTTTACATGGTAATGGGTCCTTAGTGTGGTAGGCTCTAAAGTTAGGATCTTAGGTAGTGAAATATGGATTATTTTGGAAATTGGAGAGAGGGGAGAAGGCATAATTTTAAACATATTCATGGGATCAATATCCACCTATCATTATTGAATTCCCAGAACTACAACAAGTAAAAACAACTATAGAAAGTAAGGGTTGGATCCAAATTGAAAGTTATTTCAACATTGTTCAACTATGGGATTATACATTTAAGCAGTTTAATAAGTTGAATGAGTGGTTAATTCCAATCCCTCTAGAATTGACACCCATCATGACTAAAATCTTGGTAGAAATATTTCTCATAGGTAGATATGAGGAGGATGAATTAGCTCAAGGCAATGGGAGCCTTGAGGTCTACATAGTGAAGGATGGATATGATAAGATCCTTATAGAACCTCCTCCTCATGGATATCAATTTGAGTATTGGAGAAATATTTTGCAGTCTAAGGGTTGGCCAAAAGTAAAGTTCTTTGTCTAGCAATTCATGGATAATGGAATTCTTGCTTTTGATAATCTGAGATGTAATGGGATCGTTGATCAATATCAATGTTCTTTTATGCTACAAGAGTGATAAAATGTCTAACCACTTGATGTTTGAGTGCCCATTCACATGTTAGATCTGGGAGCACTGGCTTTTATCTTATTAAATTTGAGCTAATGGTGATTTGAATTGGATTAATATTTGAAAAATATGTAAGCAAGGTAGATTTGAATCTAAATCTCTTTGTATCTATTGGAAGCTTGAATTAAACTTCATTTGGTGGTAAGTGTGGTTGGAGAGAAATGGTAATTTTTTTAGAGAAATTGTTTCATCCTTAGACGGCTTTTGGTAGGTCATTTGGAGCAAAGTCATAGATAATGTGGTAGTATTTTTTAATGAGTAAACTCAAGCTAATATAGGGATGATGGAGAAGGAAACCAAAGTACAAGAGGGGAAGGACAAAGCTAGTTGGAAACCACCCCCAGAAGTTTAGATTAAAATTAATACTAATGAAGCTACAAAAGATAATTTAGGTAGAGCTAGAATTGGAGTGGCCTACAAGAATCATGTTGGGAAAATGATCTATTAGGAACTACAATGCCTAGGTAGGGCCATGAACAATGAAGCAAAAACCTTAGCTACCAAATATGCTTCTATCTGGGTAATAAGAAGAGGTTATAAGAGGATAATCATAGAATTATATTCTTAAATATTGGTAGGAGCTCTATATTGCATGATGAACTTTTCTTTGAAGACATGGAGGCTAAGGATTCTTGTCACCCAAATTAGGGAATTATTGAGGGAATTAGATGATGTGATTCTATTTTATGTGGGTAGATATCTAAATAAAGTGACATATTTCCTAGCTAATATGGATACTGAGAATGAGGTAGAGGTTCAATGGGATAGTGGCATGACTATTAAGAATGAGAGGATTAGGCAAGTTGGTGAGAAAATCCAGTGTTTAGCTAATTTGGACAACCATTATAGATATATGGTTTAGAATATTTGACACCAATGCAAATATTCTTATACTATTGTAAATAGGTATTCATCGACTAAATCTGGAAGAAGTCTCATCCCAACTTGTAAATGATCTTTGTTTTAATATTATTTTTCAAAAACATATAGTTTTAATATGAAGACCTAAAAATTTACTTTTCACCTCAGGTTTGAAAATGTGATATTGTGTCTAAAGTTTTCATTATATTTGCATTTAGTAAATAAAATAATTTTGAAGATATAATGTTTGTAAGAGTTAATTAATCTCACAATGTTATGTCCTGGGGGGACAACATAAGGGTTCGAGCTTTAGCTCTTCTTCAAGAGGTCCAAGGTTCAAACCATGGCATGGGTGAGTGTATGAGGGGGTGGGTGTGTGGTGGCTAGGTTTTAAATTCCCTATTGATAAGCATAGCTCTCAATTTTACATGGGTCATAATTGGGAGGAAATTGCTCGATCACGTTGATCATAAAAATTTCTCACTTTAACCAAATAAAAAAAATCTCACAATATTTCTAAAGTTTTTAAAAAATTAAAATAAAATAAACATTTAAATAATTATTAATGTTGTAAAATTTATAATTCTTTTTAATATATATAATTATTAAAAAATTTACATAATTATTAATAAATAATCTTAACATTAATCCTTAAAGGCGGGAATTTTAAAGTCTTAAACTTAAATAATTAAGTTTTATGTCTCCACATTACAATAGCAAAAAAATAAAAATAAATAAAAGAAACTTAAATTTCATTTTTTTCTCAATATACTTTACTTTTCAATTTCTTTAAAAAAAAATAAAAATAAAATAAAATAATAAATAATAATTTACTATTCTAGGAAACAAAAAATTATAATACTACTAACATTCTCTTTTATCGTAATAATTCACTTTTGATTGTGCGTTCTCTTTTATCCTAATAATTTACCTTTAAATGTACTACGCAAGGGTGTTTAATAATATATATAAAGGTTAAGTACAATGTGATACAATTAGCAAGCAATCACAGATTTGTAGGATATTATAGGAGCTTAGATAATTTATATAGCAATCCAATTATATATTATTAAAATATTTTTTAAATATACATATATAATGGATATTTGTATGTTCCTATTTTATAATTAATTTTTTTTTTTTTAATTTATTGTGCACAAATTCATTTACACATCAGTAGTTTGAATTTAGGTTTCTCCAAAAAAAGTCAGAACCACATTTTTTTATACAAAAGCTCACTTACACACCACAGTCATTTAAACCTCCTAAAAGAAAACCCCACACGCATACACACCTCACAGTTGTTTGAACCTGCATCTTTAAGAAAAAACCCTAACCACATGAATATGCTAAGGAAACAATTACTGGCTATTTATATTTATATGTTTTGTAATATATTTTACAACAGTCCCTTACTGTGAGATAGCGTGCAACTGGCACCGTGACCAGAGAATAACATATGTCCGTAATCTGTATTAATACGTTTATGATTTAGAAAGTACCTGAAATGGAATAAAGGACTAGGTCGAAATGCCTTAAAAACGCAATACCAGTTGATGCTATGGGTGCCTCTGACTGACTCCGCGTTCTTCAGCAATCGTGAACCTTGCGTATCGATCAAGTGTTCCTCCATATTGCTCTTACATTATTTTATTCGATATTGATTGTAGATTGATCTTATCTCTTAACTCGAATCTCAAATAATTATTATCATTTGTAGGTTGAGTGGATTTCCTAGTAGATATGTTCTTCCAAATGAATTTGCCAAAAAATAACGGAATTCTAAGGAGCACAGCGACAAGCTTACGGTCATTCGAAGCCAAACCCGTGGGATTTATGAATATGACACGTAACAGAACTGATAGCCTTTAACGTTCTTGCTGAATACAAGGCCTGCAAAACAGAGTACAAGAAAAAAAGAGCAACCAGACAAAATTACGCAAAAGGGAAAACCTTCTATATGTCATAATTTATACAATGTTGTTTTGTAAAAATAAACTCGGAAACAGCATGTTCATTGCATCATGTTCATTACATGCTTACTTGTATGCTTAGTGCAAAAAAGCAGCATCAACCTAAGTTTCAAATAAATTGAGAACTTTCTCCGATATTTTTGTCAATAAATTTGGACCTCTGCTCTCCACAGACACCATCAATAATCTAAACACGTTTAAGAATATTAGTCAGTGAGGAGGAGGACGAACGTGAATACCGCAACACGAGACCTAATGCTGTTCTAATACAGAGTAAAAAATACATTTAAGTATACAAATTTTACATGTACGGATTGAATTTCCGTCTGCACTCTAACTAATTAGAGTGTTTCATATTATGTTCTTTCAGGCTTACATGTAAGCATACTTATGTGTATGAGCTTAAATACCTTAAAAAATTCATGGGATACCAAATAATATGCTTTAACCCAATTAAAGGGACCCTTCATTAAGATTTTAAATAGGTTAATAAAATTAAATAAAATCATGGGATGCCAAATAAGATGGTTTTGAGAACGAAATTTTAATTACAATTGTTTTTAATAACCATTAACGAGTTTTACACGAATGAGATGATTTTACATTCGGATGATTTTATTATAACATTTTAATATATATTTTATTAATTTATATTAACTTTTTCATTTTTATTTTTAGAATTATTTATTTAATTAATTTTTAATTTATATACTATATAGTTTTTATATAAAATTATTTATATATATATAGAAAAAGCTAGATTATATTTATTCATCAACCGAAATATTACAATATTTTAGTGTTAGCATTGTCCACCAACTAAAAAACAAAATGAGGTGGATCAGGAGTAAAGCATCCATAACTGAATATACATAAGAATAGAAGCTAATATCAACAAAAAAATTATAGTTATATCTTGTTGCAATACACCAAATATCAATATTCATTCATCTGTGGGAGAGTCTATTATATGAAGAAATTTTGGGCGTGTCTTCCATGATATTTCCAGAAGTCTTCAAAGAAGAAATAGAAGTAATCAAAACATGAACCTGCTCATCATTGTTAACAACCTTATTTTTAGTTTTCTGTTGGACCTTTTGAAGATCCTGAATCATATGAGAAAGTCGATGAAGTCTGTAAATAACATCTTGTGGTTTGTTAGAAGTTTCATAGACTTGGGAATGAATGTCTCCCACATGTAACAAAATATAAAATGTCAAGTCTTCTAAAACTATATCCCATGGAGAGGCAGATCCAGTAAACACCCTTTTACATCTGTACTTCCAAATGTGCTTGAGAAAGATGAGTCTAAAAACATCCCATATTTTGGGGTACTGATCCAGCTGAGAAAAACCAAGTAGACAGAGCTTCCAAGATCTAGTAAAAGAGGAAAAAATAAAGGAGTAGAAGATATCCCAAAACTGTTTAGCCATATCACAAAACTAAAACAAGTGAATTAGAGTTTCTAAAGCATTATAAAAATTGCAAAGAGGGAAAATATGTAAAATTGTTGCCAAGCTTGCAAAAGTTGGAAGTTTTTGATGTAAAATTTGCCATCCAAGAAGTTGAGTTTTGGATTCAACAAGAACTTTCCAAATCTGAGTAGCAAGAAATTGCCATTGGGCATTGATAAAATTTACTTACCACTTGATATTGAGTTTAGAGTCTAGAGAAGGAGGACACAAAATATTTTTGTAAATCCAACTAGAAGTAATGGAAGAGATTCTATGACCATTAAGCCATCTCCAATCATTCCATATATTATGGGTAGTTATACCTAATTTATAAGGACCTCACAAGGAATGGAAGCCACAACTAGGCCATAAGACTCTTTGAACCTAGAGGGAAGGGAACAATAATTGCATATTTTGTTCCAAGTAAGAATTGAGCAACTACCCATATTCCAAATATCTCTAATTCTATTAATACCTTTCTTCAAAAAATATAGACCTTGAAAAGCATTGCATAAAGCTAAAGGTTTATCATTGAGCTACCCAAGACTATTTAGATCGATGCTCAAACCATATCTCAAGCAGTCAAACATCCAAACTAATAATTAATAAATTGATTGCCAAGCTTTCTAGTTTTGGTTAACTAGAATAGATCCTTTAATCGTAAATTAATGTGCATTAAGGACCTTATCCTCCCAAGGGGTTTCTTTCTATTTACCTCTGTGAGTAGCTAGGGAGATTCTGTAATAAAATAAGTGTTTCCAATTTTCATCACTAGTGATGGCTCTAGCAACCCATTTAGAAGCTAAACTTTTACTTTGGGTAAGAGGATCGATAATGCCTAGACCTCCTAAATCCTTAGGTTGAATACAAAGCTACCATAATATGGTAGTCATTCCCACCTCCCCATCCCATTTGATCCATAAAAATTTATGAATGGCCTGAGTTAATTTGTTATAGGCTACCTTGATGACCATCCAACAAAAGGAGTAATAAGCATGAGAGGCTACCATAATTTTATTTGCAACTTGAATTATTCCTGCTAAGGAAAGAAATCGAGTTGGCCAAGCATTGAATTTTTTTGAAGTCTTTCCAAAATCTAGTTCCACATATCCTTAGGAGATATATTAATCCCAAAGGAAATTTCCAAATAACACATAATTATACCATGAGGGATGATCTTACACTCAACCAAGGAGTTGCATCCACGAGGAGAGGAAGATGTATAGAATATTTTATTTTAAATTCATTGATACAAGAGCCAGATACATCATGAAATAGTTGAACAATCTCCTTAGCCGTATCCACCTCTTGTTGGGTATTTTGAAGAAAAATAAGGGAATCATCAGAAAAATGTGAGTTAAGAGTATGTTTATCCCTAGGAAGCTTAATACCTTGAATGAGGCCATCATAATGAGCCTTATGAAGAAGATAACCAAGAGCATCGGTAGGCAAAACATATAAAAAAGGAGCAAGGGAATAACCCTATCTGATAGACCATTGAAGAGGGAAGTAGGGAGAAAGAGCTCCATTAACTTGAATACAAGTTGAAGCATCATCAAAGAGCATATCAATTTGATTATAGAATTTTGGATCGAGACCAAGCCAAGAAAGCATGCCAAGAATAAAATCCCATCTGATTATATCATAAGATTTGTCAAAATCTAATTTAATTAAGAGGGCATCTTGATTGGAGTCGATAGACCATTTCAAATTTTCTCAGACCATCATGATATTATCTAAAATATAATGCCCTTTAATAAAAGCAAATTGTTATGGGTGAACAATTGCTTGAACAATTGTTTTAATTTTAAAAGCTATAGCTCTAGCTATGATCTTGTATGAAACATTGAGGAGGGTAATAGGTATCCAATTTGATATTTCGTTACGAACCGTACCTTTAGGAATCAACTTGATAAGCCCTACATTAATATAAACTCTAAGGGAACCATTATGGAGAGCTTCTAGGTAAACTTGATGAATAATAGAGGAAAGAATATGCTAAATTTTTTATAAAACTCCCATGTGAGACCATCCATGCTAGGAGCTTTGTCATTGTTCATAGAAAAAAAGGTAGTTTGCATATCGTTCATAAAAAGAGGATATTCAAGTTGATCTCCAATAATAGGATCTACCAGGGAGGGAATATGTTCCTGCACATATTCCATTAAGATACATTGGACATCATACCTTGGATCCACTATAAAAATTTAAGATAAATGAGCTACAAAAATATTCATGATCTCTTTAGAGTCATAAAGAGAATGACATGAAGGGTCCTCCAACTTAGTGATCCTTTCTAAAATATTCTTATGTTTGAGGTAGTTAACAAAAATTGTTTCCTTGTCTCCTTGGGATCTCCAATTGAGGTGAGATCTAACTTACACCCCTCTAGCACAGTAAGACTCATAAAATCTAGCTTGATTTTCAACATTAGATAGATCACATTGAATAACAGTGTTAGTAGGATCTTTCACTAGCAGGAAATAAAGATGAGAAATCTCCTTATGAAGGCAACTCTCTTGAATCTTCTTCCTCCTGGAAATAGAGCGCCCATACCATCTAAGCGATGAATCTGTATTGGAAATAGTTGTTTCAAACCATTTGATCCAGTTAAAATTACTAGTTGGTCTAGGAAATCTATTCTAGACATGCTTTACAAGGTGGCAACATGTAAGTGAAGAACACAAGTTTATACTGAGAGGGGTGGTGAACAATATAAGACCATTTTTTACTTTTTTTTCCAATCAATATTATGCAATGTATAGATAGCAATATCAAAAGCAGTAATCAAAGCAATGCACAAATCACCACACACAATAGAGACACCATAATTTATGTGCTTCACCCAATGTGGGCTACTCCACGGATAAAATCTTTGACTAAAATTTTTTCAATCAATCTCTTGGGAACCCTTTCCCTATTACAATGTTTATGGACCTCTGTCTAAAGGAGATACTAATCCCCTAAATCAATTTTTTAGATATCTATCCACAGGAGAACTCCTTCTCTTCTCCTTTAGATGGTGATCCTTTAGAAGACTACTACCTCCACTACACTGTCTTGTGGATATCTCTCCACTGAAGACTCTTATCATCACTCAGAATACCTATCCTCCCTGCCCTAGCTAATGGATCTCTATCCACTAGAGACTATTTTCCTCTGCTTTGTCACCTCTAAAGCTCTATCTCAAATCTACCCTAAACATAATCCTTTGGTCTAGCATAAATATGCTCAATCTTTGTCTCTGGTCTAGCACAAAACTGTCCTCAAATCTGCACCAAAATCTATTCTCAATATCTGTCCTCAAGCCTTAATTGAAGTCTTGACTCAACTCTACTGGATCTACCCCAAACCTTAACTCAATTTTTGAATAAATTAATCAACTTTGCTCTCAATTATTCTCAAAGACTTGTCTCAAATCTTCCTTGTAAGCTTCCACAAAAGCTCACACTAAACTGTCCATAAGTCCTCTCTAGAACTTGTTCAAATCTACTACACAAGTCCTCTCTAGAAATTTGCTCAAATTTGCTCCACAATTCCTCTCTAGAACCTGCTCAAATCTACTCCACAAGTCCTCTCTAGAACTTGCTCAAATATTCTCAACAAGTCCTCTCTCGAACTTTCTCAAATCTACTCAATGAGTTCTCTCAAGAACTTGTCCAAATATGCTCTCAATTTGTATTGTAATCTTTCACAAAATCTCACACCAAATCTATCCACAAGTCTTCTTAAATAATTACCTCAAATCTGCTCAACAAGCCCACACAAGAACTTGTCCAATCTCATAGACACAAAGAGAATTGTTAGAGACTCAATATGTCCTACACTTATCACAATGCTAAATTACTTTCAATCACTCTCTTAGAAACATAGGGAGAATTTTTAGAGACTTAATATGCTTCTTATTCACCTCAATATTGAATCACTTCCTCAACTCAATTCAGAATATAGAATAGTTTATTTTATGGAACTTGAACAATCACTTCACACATCCACTTTACTAGGCTCAACCAACTCTACTCAACCAAACACTCAATGAAACAACCCTTGCTCACAAACCCTAGTCCAAGTATATGATCACTCACTAAAAAAATTTCCAACAATGCCCAACAACATGTCTCACGTAACAATGATACTCGTGTTCTTTTCAAACCCTATTCAAGTTCTTCATATAACCAATGGCTTCAATAAAAATGCCTATAAAACAATTCTTTATTCTAGAAAAACTTGAAGCATTAACTCACACACTCAATAAGAAACCCTAATCAAGTCCTTTTCACTCCAAACTTATTTTCAGAAAACCAATCAATAAACTCAACTTTGGAAGAATGTGCTCATACCTTTTTTTCTTGATGATAAGGAACTTCAAGAAACTTCCACAATAATAAAACACTTCTTTGCCAAGCTCAAGAAGGTTAGTTAACAATAAAAGGCATATAATAATTCATGAATACACCTTATTACTCCAATCTTAAAATAATATCCAAAACCACAATAATTTGAATATTCACTTCTCAAAACCTTGGGACATCACAAATTGATATTAATCAAACATATTTGTCATAAGCCACTTCAAAATTTTATTCTTCAAAAATCAATCTACTTTTCTACTTATGACTCCTTATTTTATAATTGCATTTTAAAGATAAAACATTTAATAAATAATGCAATAACTAATCTTTCATTTTCTAAGGTAAAAGAGCTTTTATCCACCGATTAAACTTTCACCTAACACTTTTATAAAATCCACAAAACTCCTTTTTAACTTAGTCACTAATCAAACCATTTACCTCCTTATTTCTCCTAAGTCTAACCTTAGCCTAAGTCAAAAAATCAAAGATTAAATAAAAGAATATTACCACTTTGGCTTTGCATGAAGCGCTTCTCTCCTTAAGCACTTTCACCTTGGCTCCCAATGACATGGAGCCATGTGCTCCCTTGGATCCTCCACTCCATTGCATACTTTGATTTCCACAAGCCACGTCTTGGCTTCTTCTCTCACGCTACCCTACGTCTTCACACAAACTATTGTTTCACGAGGAAAAATTTTGTAAATCGCGAAGATAAATTATTTCGATGGATGATAGGATGCATAACCTTTGAGAAGGATATGGTATTTATATACCATGTTCATTTGTTTCATCACATCGATGGTGAGAACACGGTGATGTCGATGGAAGAGGGGCAAACCTTGCCCATGAATAACCTGGTGCTCAAACTTTATAATATGCGCCCAAAATTTAGCTTATTTAATTTATTATATATAATAAATTAAATTATTTTGAAGAATTTAATTATTATAATTTAATAATTAAATGGGCTTTGGTCTTTTAAACCAAACTTTAGGGCATCCTCAGTTTTTAGAAAAACCTTGCAACTTGCCCACATGGTTTTAATGAAAACCATTTAACTTGACATCATTGGTTTTAATAAAAACCATTTAACTTGCCACCTTTGGTTTTAATAAAAACCATTAAAATTACCACCATTGGTTTTAATAAAAACCATTCAAATTACCATCATTTGTTTTAATAAAAATCATTCAAATCTGCCATTCATAATATTGTGAGGTGTGCTATGATGTCTTTTCACTTGTACTTTTCAACCTTTTGGCGTCAGTGGTGATTCGCTTCTTGGCATCAATGACAACTTTGACAACTTTATTTCTTGACAAATTCCTTGACATTAACGATGACTTCATTTCTTGACATCAATGACAACTTTGACTTAAGAACTAAAAATATCCAACAACAAGACTATCAAGGTGGAACACATTTAATTTGAAAGGAAGTGACATGGAATTAAGGGAGATAGAGTAAATTTGGATAGAAGATAATATAAGAATGTGATCAAACAAAATTTTTTCGAAAATGACATGAGCTTGCTCATGGATAGAGAATTTATCTAGGAAATAATTACTGAAATAAAATCTATCCAAACGAACAAGCTTCCTAGAAGAACCTTGATGATATTTGGACCATGTAAACCAATCATATCTATGAGAGGAGGCTTTACCAAATAGAGGGTCATGTACACCTACGTGACTATGACAAAACAACCAACTACCAAATTTAGCACTAGAAAGGGGTCTACTACTAGTCCAAATTTTATCACTAGGATCATCAATCATATTAAAGCCACCTCCAAGGATTAATTTTACAAGAGGGAGAGAAATAACTAACCATTATTAGATGGAAATACAATTAGGAGGGTCATTGGGAGAAGAGATAGAACAAAATCTAATAACCTAATATTTGGGAGCCAATCTGACCCACACACAATGGTGAGTAGGGTCTTCACCATGGTCTATAATATCATAACAAAGGGACTTGGCTATGGAAAGGGAAACACCTCCTTTACCATTAATATGAGAAGTATTAAAGGCAGATGCATATACACCACCAATGATGCCCATACAATGGATGAAAGAGTGACCAATGACTTTCAGTTCTTGAAGGAAAAGAACAAATATATGATTTTCAACAACTACTTTTTGAACTTGAAACTTATGATAAGGGAGGGAGATCCCCCTAACATTCAAATATAGAATATTTAAATTCATGAGAGGTGATTTAAAGGCTGCTCGACCTAATGAATTAGAGACTAGAATATATTTTCACTTATTGGCAATAATTGTGTATTTTCCAAATGGGATTACTGAGCAAGAACCTTATTTTGAGCAACTTGAGAGGAAGATCTAGCAAGATATTTGATAGAGGGTTTTTTCCTCTACATGGATGGATTGATTTTGGGGGGGTTGACGAACATACCACTTGCCTACCATTATCCACCCATATATCATAATACTATCTTTCAAAATTTGAGGCAAAGGAATGAGAGATAACTCAAGACTCATGGTTGCATTCGGTGGGGCTTGTGCGTTAACAAGAGTATCAAAGGATTTCACCTGATCTATGGAATATGTGGGAGGATTCTTAGGAGGAACAACCTGAGAAGGAGATGGATTTTCAAGAAAAGGTGGGTGTTGAGGGCCATTAGTAGGGAAGTTCTTAGTTATGTTTTTAGTTGCAGTTTTCATATGAGGGCCATTAGTTGGGATTTTCTCTATAATTGTTTTAGCAGTTGCTTCCATTTGTTCTTTTTTAGCTAATTTTTTGTATAATTTCTGATCAAGTGTTCAACTTATCTATAGTAAAAAAAAACATTAGGTAAATTTAGGTAAATTAGAGATTGACTAACTTGGAAACCTGACCCATTGAGGTCAAGGGAGGGGGCAATGGCTTTTATATGTCCAATTCTAGACAAATACGAGGGTACACTCTATAATTTGACAATTTTTCTAACATAGGGTGAGACCTTAAAACTTTACCAAGAACATCAACAAATTTACAAAGAAACGAATGACATGGAAGAGATAAATAGGGAAACTCTATCCAAAGAGGGTGTTTTACCTTAGAGGGACCCTTTGGATGAAAATACAAATACCAGCCTTGCAGATAACAAGTTTACCCATAGATAAACCAAGTTTCGCATTGGAGGGATTTTTTGGCATGTTTAGGATTTGTAAAGGAGACTTCAATGTACCCCATTTCCAACCCCTGAATAGGCTCAACTACCCAACCTCTAGTATTTTTCCAAACCCTTCTCACCCATTTGAGAAAATTAGCCTCTGGTGGTATCCCTCGTAAAAAAATAAAATGATAGTACGATCAAGAAATTCATTAGCTACTTTAGCAAAGGAATCAGGTAGAAAAACTAAAAGGGATTTACTTTGCTCTGCATGTTGTCAAGGTGTTGCTAGAGTAGGGTTTTATGGGTCAATATTGTAGCTCTAGTAAGCTCCTCTCGCTCTCCGAAATTGTAGGCTTCTTCATGGAATTTTTTGCAGTGTTCCCAAGTGGAGTCAATGGAACCTGAGATTTAAGACTACTAAGGGATGGAGTTTTGTCCATCATAGAAACCTCACATCTTGTGCAAATTGTTTTTCTATACCATAATGCATCTCCACTACATATTTGGGCTTATCTTTGGATGGTGATGATTGTCCCAATTCATTACTCTAATCCCTAAAATATGCATTGCTTTTGGCAAGTCCAAATATGGGTCTCATCCAGTGTAATTTATACCCAGTAGTTTCAATTTGATGCAGATCAATTGTAGGAATGCAACCAAAGCAAAGTAGAGTTGCTTCACTATAGAACCAAAAATCCTATCCCATAACTTCTTTCATCGATGATAAAGACTTATTCCTCAAATTTCAAAGACATACTAATAGACAAGTATTCTACAAAATTATTCTTATAAAAACATAAAAAGATTATATCTATTATTAGGTCAATTAAACTGTATCTAACTTATTTTTTATAAATGATCTTTTCATATTTCAAATAATTTATTTTCTTCTAATGTGTTTTAAATATCATTTTTATTAAGAAATAAACTTTATAACACAATTTACCCCATCAGTAATTAATGAATATCTAAAATGATGCGATTGTTAATCTAATCCAGGCATTATGATTTGGATAATTTTGATAATAATATGTGAGTCCCTATCATTTTTAATGTATCCATTCATCAAATGATATAGCTCAATTGTTAGATCCCTCAACATTAAAGAAGAATATCCATGTTTGAATCTAGATAACATCTAATTTTTGTGGTAATACCACTACATGATGATGATGTGATACGAGTGCATTTTTTTTTAATCCCATATAACCAATTGAAAAAATATATATGATTTCAATATAATAAATTTAAAAAAAGAAGAAATATGCTTCACTTATAATCAATTTTAAAAAATTCCATACTTTTTGCAAGACCATGATGAACTTCTAGAATAATGTTATTGTCAATATAATTCCTATGTGCTTTTTAACGTAACATGTCAATCTAATTTTGATAAAACTATTTATAAAAACATATTTTATGAATATTTCCAAAGGATACATGCTTAAATAGTGAACATGTTGCAATACCACTCTGGATCATGATGCAATATTGGTGGGACTTATTCTAATCATATTTTAAATAAAAATTCTCTCTTTCTTTCTATATATATATGATGCATGTATCCAATGATATTAGCTCATTCCTTGACTTTGAAGGAGTAGAACGAGGTTCAAATCTTTAGCCAATTTTTTGTAATATTACTCTTGATGATTGTGTAATATAGGTTGGGCTTGTTTCAATCACATTTTTAACAAAAATCTATCTATCCATCTAAAGATAGATAAGATAGGTTTTTCATGCATATGATACAATTATGTTGTCACATGACAATTATGACATAACATGTAATTTATACTATGATTACATGTTTATTTTTATAGAATAGTGAATATATTTGATGAGTTAATGATTACATTTTTTTTTACAATGCAATTTAAATATTATGGTTTTTATATAAGGTCAACTATAATGATATTGTTTGAGTGCTTGAAAAACTTTCCCTCAACCACATCCATGACGGAGGGTATTGTTCACACCAAAATTTTTAGATTATTTGGATGTGGAGTAGAATATAGAATATATAGTGGAACGGCTTGTTAGAGAATATTACAACTTGGTAGCTTGTTCAAGATGCTTTTGATAGAGTAGCTTCATTGAGAAGTTTACAACGACCATTAAATAATATGTTTGAATTATTAATAGTGAATAGTAAAATGTCTTCCTCTATATGAGCATGGAATTCTATTTTTTTGGTTTATATATATTGAAAATTTATTAATTAGATTTCCACTCTAAAAATATTTTTAAGTATGTTATTTTTCCATTGCATATATATGTAAAAATGGCTTATATAACTTTGTGAGTCAAATGTTTAAGTGGATTTAAAAAATTATAGTTTATATATATGGAAAATTGACTCAACATGTTTTTAAAAGAGAAGGGATGTTGGTTTTTTTAATTTCTTTTATTTGTATATATGTAAAAGTGACTCATAATATTTTACGAAAATGTTATTTTTTTGGGAGGTATTACATTATTTGGTACCTTGAGTACCATTGTAAATATTTACATTAGGAATGTGTTTAATTATTTATGTCAATAGTAGGTGTCAAGTTATGAAGTGTGTTTATGTGTCATGTGTGCAAGTGTGAGTTATGAGTGAAAGGTGTCATGTGTACAAGTGTGAGTTATGAGTGAAATGTGTCATGTGAGAAAGTGAAGAGTCATGTGTGATGTGTCAAGATTAAAAGTAGGAAGTTATATAATCATGAAATACTTTAACATAATGTAAGAAATGTGAAAGGTTTCATCTCCTATGAGATTAAGGGGAGAAAAAATTAGGATTATTTAAGAGTCTTATGTAAAGGTATATATTGATGATAAATATCTATGCTATGTAATGGAGATTTTATGCTATGTAATTTAGTTATCATTGCAAATTTTTACTCTATGAGATATTGATATTATTATGAAATGAGATTATGTGAATATGATTATATGGTTTCGAGAAATAATAACCTATGAGATCTTTGAGTCAATTTATCAATAGTGGTATCAAATCCATCTTGGTGAGAGCCATCTTAGTTCAAAGAATTTTTGGTGAGAGTCAAGGAGAATATTACAAGAAGAGATATTGGTGGATGTGTGAATCTAGAGGAGGAAGAAAGAAGATTGGATAAGAATATTGTTGAGAAGAATTTAAAATGGAGAACATCTGAAGGAGGAATATAAGGAGCTATTATAGGTGATATTCAAAGGATGTGAGAGAAATTTGTTGGAGATATATTCTTAGTGAAGATGATTTGGAGAATATTGATGAAATATTGCTTTCTACTATTGGATGATTTATTGAGAATGAATATAAAATTTGAATGAGAAGATATAAATTGAAGGATTTATGAGTGCAATACGTGGAATGAAGTTCATGGACACATCTTAGAAGAGTGTAGCAAAGCTAAAAGAATGAAGTAGAGGAAACATTACAAAGAGAATCACCAAATTAAAAGGATGAAGAATACAATGAAAATATGTATTGCTTTGGGAGACTATTAAATGAACATATAAAATTATGTTTTGTTCTAAAGTGAGCAAAAGAATTGGGAAGGTAAGGAGAAATTGTATTTATTAACACTTCTATTTTCATTTGATATTAGTTTGAGTCTAGAAATTAAATAACACAAAGGTATTACTAGTATTAAGAGTGTTTCATAATGCTCAAGATAACATAAAAATTGGTAATGAAATATTACCTTGGAATCAAGATGAACATGTCATGTGTGCTTGCAAGGTGATATGTGCAACTAAGGATAAAGTGTTGGTAAAAGTTATATTATTCACCTTACGATAATTGCATAGTTGAAAGTTAATATTGAGCACATGATATTTTGGATTAAAGTGAATTATTGGGGTATATTTTGGGAGATATAAGGCAATAATTTATTTGATTAATGAATGAATGATTTGAGAAATAAGAAGTTAAAAATTTGAATTGAGAATGCTGAGATTGAGTTAATTAAAATTTGGAGGAAATAATTGAAATTGATTAGGGATACATAATAAGATTAAGAAATTAAATTCAAAAGTATAGGGAGGAAGAACTAAAAATTGCAAACTTAAAATTAATTGATTGAAGATTAAATAACAATTTTTTTCAACTATTGGTATATTGACACAAATTCAACAAGAAATCATTGGTATATTGACAAGGGCAATAAAGTATGGTTTAATAATTTTCAATAAAAATTCTAGAAACTAGTTGTTATAGTAGACAATAAGACATATGAGGTAAAAGGAGTAGGATATATATTAATAATCTTATCTAATGGAGAGTGTGTGATTAAAATATGTTATATATGAGAGGTCTAGCTACTAATATGATTTTAGTATCTCAAATGATAAATCAAAATCTAGTGGTTGAATTCAAAATTATTGGAAACAAAAAGAAATGTATCATTACTAAACAAGGAAAACTTATAGCCATTGGATCCTTCAAAAATGGTCTATTTTCTCTTGATACATTAGCAAATATGTTCTATGAGTAAGAACATTAGAAATGAGAGATATTTGTCATAAAAATCTAGGACATATAAGTGCATATTATCTTAATGAAATGAGTAGATATCAGATGGTGGTAGGATTACCTAAATTAACATGGAAATTTATACTTTATCTAGAATACCTGCCAAGCAAACAACATAGAATAACTTTTGAGTTAATCTTACATAGAGGTCTAGAACCATTAAATATAGTGTATATAGATTTATGTGGACCAATGGATGCTAGCCTTGAAGTACGTAGATATTTTCAGTCATTTATTGATGACTATTCTAGAAAAATATTGGTATATTTTCTAAAATTGAAGTTTGAATTTTTTACATATTTCAAAAAATTTAAGCAACTAATAGAAACATAAACTAGAAGATCAATCAAGAATATCTGCTTAGATAAGGGTGGTGAGTTCCTATCAAATATATTTGAATAATTTCTAATATTAAATGGTATAAAAATAAACATCACTACAAATTATTCACCCTAACAAAATTGTATAACAGAGAGAAGGAATTGTTCCATTAAGGAATAGTATGTTGTATGATAAAAAAATTAAATATTGGTTATCAATATTAGGTAGAAGCTATTATAAATATAGTATATATACAAAATAGATCACCCACAAGAATACCTAGAAATTTTATCCTTGAAGAAGCTTGGTCAGGATGAAAATATTTAGTAGAACATGTAAGAGTTTTTTTATGTAAAACACACATGCACATTCCTAGGCAAAAAATAATAAAATTAGATGATAAAACCATGTTTATCATACTTCTTGGATATGATGATGATTCAAAATAATATATAGTAATTGATCCAATCACAAAGAACATCTATTTGAGTAGATATGTATTTTTTGATGAAAAAAACAAAACTCTTGAATTCCCAAAAGTCAATACAAGTCCTATTCTAGATATTTCATTAGATAAGGAAGAAAAGAAGAACCTTTAGTTGAAGAATTAGAATTAAAAATATTTAATTAACTAGTTGAAGAAATCATAACATAACCCCAAATAAAATAAGAAAAATTGTATATACATACACTTAAGGACTCAAAATTAGAACAAATTCTAGATCTTACCACTACAAGACCTCTGTAACAACCCAGGTCTAACTCACTTGGTTGTCCAACCCAATATTGCCCATTGGATTTATAAAGAGAAATTTTTGATTAGATTCAGGTCTAGGAAAAACATAAAATATCAACTTGAAATCACCCAATATTTTATAGTACGAGGTATATTAATCCTACTCTCAAAATTACTAACCATTGTAGATGACCTCCTAAATCCTACTCTCGAGAGTACTAACCATTGTATATGGTCTCCCAAGGTGGTTGAGATTGGCCAGATCCCATAAAAAGGTATATTTTTGTGAATCCATCTTCTCCTTAAATGAGAGTGTAGGTTCATGGTTGGGGTTATCCTCTAGGGCCCATAACATGTGGAGGGTGGATGCATAATTATCTATACCTTAGCATGAAGGACTTAGGTTCTCATAACCTAATTTCTATTCGAAATTGGATACATGCAAGCGGTTAGCATAGATATGCCTTGTGTTATTTTAGAGTCTAACTTCACTTGGAGTCAACTAGGACCCACCTATACACTGGCTCAAATACTAGTATCTCTTGTCATGGTACAATTAATAATGAGTCATCCCATACCAACTCTTCATTGAGTCTACTAGCACTAGTGTCTAGCTATCTCCTAACACTAGTATCCTTCTAGTTATCTCCTAATTATATGATGAACAAGGGACCCATATTTGTACTACTTGTTCAATGGCATAGAGGTGATGTCCCATACCACCCCTCATTCTTGTTGGAAATATGAGCAAGATTTGTTGTCATTGATGTCAAAAGTCAGTTTCAGTGAGCAGTGCAAGAGGAAGGATTTCAAGAGTCAGTTTCAGAAATAAGAAGGTGATCAGATAAGGTCTACAGGAGAAGTTAGAAGGCCCAAGAAAAATAATATTATAATATTAAAGGTCTAATGGAAAGACCTAAAGTAATTAAATTAATTATAATAATTTCATTATAAATTAATTTGTAATTTAATTTAATTAACCCTATGGTTATTAAATTAATTATAAGTTAATTATAATAATTTTATTATTAATTAAATTATAATATAATTTAATTAACCCTAAAGTTAGGGTTGCAAGGCAAAAATAAATGCGTCGACGTCATGAATAAATCCCTCCACTCGACGTCTAATATTGTGATGGCAAAGAACTTACCTTCGTTCAAATTACTCTAAGCCTACGATTTATATGATTTTCATGCGAGGAAGAAGACAAAAGTTTTTTGTCTTGTGTGCGCCAATGAAGGAATAAGGTTGGTGAGGCTCTAAGCCTCATATCCATCCGATGGGTTGGCCTAGTGGCAAGCGGTTGTGACTTAGGGCTTTGGCAAGTGGGAGGACCCATGATCGAATCTCGATGACAATTTTGGTGAAGGTTTTGTTTGGGCGCCAAAGGAAGCAATACAATATTTTTGGTTTAGGCACCAAGAGGGAAGCATATAGAGCACATGGTGCTCTTTGCTTCCAAGGTGAGCACCTAGCTCACGTGGTGGTTGGAGCCATGGCTAGGGCGTTAGTGGAAGCGCAACGTGGGTTTGATTCCCACCAAGGGCAAAAGGTATTTAAATTTTTCAAATTTAATTTTTGTCCTAAGGTTGTTTGGCATAAGATTTTAGGGAGATATAAGGTTTGTGAAAGTTGATTTTTATATTGTGATTTTTGGTGATTAGAGTATTGAATGGAGTGATAAGGCTTTAGATGGTTTTGAATGTTATTTCAAAATAAAGTTTTATTTTATTTAATATTTGAAAGGAGTAATAAGGTTAATTGAGTTCTCATGTTTTGTATGGTGAAAATAATTTGTGAGGAAATTATTGATTAAAATTTTGAGAAGGTTTTTGCTACCTAACCCTTAAAATTGGCAAAGAGAGTAATTGTGATTGAGACAGGTTTTTAAGGGTACTTCTTCATAAAACAAAAAGGTATGGGCACATCTTCCTTGTGAGTGATTGTTGGATGTTGTGAATGCTAAGTTGGAGTGAAAAGGGTTGTTTGATAAGCATTGTTGAGTTTGATTGTTAAAGGTTTTTCTGAGTGAAAGTTGATGATAAAAACCTTGTTTGATAAGCATTATTGGAAATATTGAAGTAAAGCTTTCATATGCTTGAACTAGGGTTTGTGCAAGATCATGAGTATCATTGTTATGTGAAGTTAACTATCTTGAACTAGGGTTTGTGAAAGATCATGAGTATCATTGTTATGTGATATTGTTTGATAAGCATTGTTGACTAAGTTTTCATTAAGTGATTGATTGAGTGAAGTAAGCTTTTGTGAAAGCTTACAATATAGATTTTAGGTAAGTCTTGGTAAAGACTTGTTGACCAGATTGGACAAGTTCTAGAGAGGACTTGTGGATAGATTAGAGGTAAGTCTTTGGGAAGACTTGTGAGTAGAGTTGATTGATTGATTTGTTCAAACCTTGGGTTAAGGTTTGGGGCAGATCTAGAAGAGTTGATTTGTGATTGAGTCAAGCTTTGTGTTAAGGCTTGAGGATAGATTTGAGGATAGATTTTGGTACAGATTTAAGGACAGGTTTAGTGCTAGATCAGAGATAGATATTGAGCAGATTTGTGCTAGACCGAAGGACTATGTTTAGTGCAGATCAGAGATAGATATTGAGAAGATTTGTGCTAGACTAAAGGACTATGTTTAGTGCAGATCAGAGATAGATATTGAGAATATTTGTGCTAGATCAAAGGATTGTATTTAGTGCAGATCAGAGATAGATATTGAGCAAATTTGTGCTAGATCAAAGGATTATGTTTAGTACATATTTGAGATAGAGATTAGGGGATTGGTGTCTCCTTTGGATAGAGGTCCATAAACATTGTAATAGGGAAAGGATTCCCAAGAGAATTTATTTGAGAAAATTTTATAAGGAATATTTTCTCTGTGGAGTAGCCCACATTGGGTGAACCATGTTAAATCATGTCTCTCATGTGTGTGATGCTTTGTGTGATGTTTACTACTTTAATACTATTGATGTTATCATATGGATTGAAAAGCAAAAATTTTTATCTTATACTGTTCACCCCCTCTCAATATAAGCACATGTTCTTCAATTGGTATCAGAGTGGGTCTCTCCATGAAAAGACTAACATCTTGGAGGAGGATCCATCAGAAACACACATGACTTCAAAAAATGAAGAAGAGACCATGTTTGATATAAAAGAGGAATTCTTCATTGCTCTCAAGAATTTGGAAAGGATTAGAGAGAAGAACTCAATCTTGAAGGAACAAATTCAAGAAGATGAAGAAGCAAGGATAGAACTTCTACAAAATCTCACAGAACTCAAGATAAAGGTAGAAGAGGGAAAGAAAATTGAACAGGATATGATAGATCTATTAAGAGCAAGAGAAACAAAATGTGAAATATTGGAAGAAGAAATTGTATCACTAAGACATGAAGTGGAAAAGACCAAGCCACTAAAAGATATAAAGTTAGGGAAATAGAAAGAGGAATCCAACTTTCAAGAAGCAGAGACATCAAACAAAGATGAGCTTGTCACCCATACCCCAAAAGGAAAAGACATCAAGAAAGAAGAAAGCAAAGAAGAACCATGGATGAGAGTTAATCACAAAAGGAGAAGCACTCGACCACACTCTCAAAGGCATCCAAATAGGTTACATAATTTCTTCCATGGCTATTGCTTTTCTTGTAACAAATATGGTCATAGAGTTGTACACTGCACTAGTTATGTGAAAAATGATGTAAATAGAAATTTCAACTCTTTTGCACCTCTTATGAATAATGATATCATATGTTACAAATGCAATAATTTTGGGCACAAGGCTAGATGGTGCAAAATGGTACTTCCTGAGTCTAGTAAAAAGAGTACAACCTCAACAACTAGGAAAGAGAAAAAGGGAAATGAAAAGGCTAGATCAATGTTAGTTCAAACAACTCTTCATGCTCAGGATAAAGAAGAACAATGGTATCTTGATAGTGGTTGTTCTAGACATATGATAGGAGACAAAGACAAATTTCTTGTACTCAAAGAAACTAATAGAGGATCAGTAAGTTTTGGTGATAATGGATCAACAAAAATTGGTGGAAGAGGAACTTTGAGTTTAGATAATGGGAAAACAAGAACAAAAAATGTACTATATGTCAAAGGGTTAAGACACAATCTGCTAAGTGTAAGCCAACTTTGTGATCAAGGTCATATGGTTACATTTCACCCAGATAGATGTGAGATAAGAAAGTCAAAAACTGGAAAAGTCATTGCAAATGCAAGTAGAACTCCAAACAACCTCTATATGCTTAGTGAGATTAAAGGGGAAAAGTGTTTTCTATCACAAGAAGATGAGAGTTGGTTGTGGCATAGAAGAATGGGTCATTTGAATTTTGACAACATAGTCAACATAAGCAATAAATAGGCTGTCAGAGATTTACCCAAGCTAAAAAGGCCACAAAACACAATTTGTGCACCTTGTCAACATGGAAAGCAAACTAGAACAAGTTTCAAATCAAAGGGATATATGTCATCAGAACCATTAAAACTAATACATACTGATCTATGTGGTCCTACCAGAACACAAAGTATTCAAGGTGAAAGTTACTTCATATTGTTCATAGATGATTACTCCAGAATGACTTGGGTAGCTTTCCTAAAAGATAAGTCAGAAGCTTTTGATAAATTCAAGGTATTTAAAGAACGGGTCAAAAATGAAATTGACAAAAGGATTAAGTGTTTGAGATCTGAAAGAGGAGGAGAGTTTACCTCAAATGAATTTGTAGAATTCTATGAACAACATGGAATCAAGAGAGAATACTCAATTGCAAGAACTCCTCAACAAAATGGAGTAGTTGAAAGGAAAAATAGGACTATTGAAAATATGGCTAGAGCTATGTTAAATGAGTCCAAGATTTCAGATGGATTTTGGAGGGAAGTAGTCAACACAATAGTATATATAATCACTAGGGCACAAATAAGGGTAAACCATCACAAGACTCCATATGAGCTTTGGAAAGGAAGACCGACCACTGTAAAGCACTTCAAGGTTTTTGGAAGCAAGTGTTACATAAGATGGGAAGAGCAAAACTTGGGCAAGTTTGACCCAAGATGTGATGAGGGTATTTTTCTTGGTTATTCTACTAAGAGTAAAGCCTACAGATGCTACAACAAAAGGACACGTACTATTGTAGAAAGTATAAATGTAATAGTTGATGAAAAGATAGATTCAAGAGAACCGGTTCAACAAATTGTGTATCAGGAAGATGGAAGTTGTCAAGAAGAGTTTCGTGAGGAATCAGATGAAGAAGAGGAAGAAACACAAAGACTTCTTCCTAAGACTCCATCAAGGTATGTACAGAAACATCATCCAAAAGAACTAATCATTGGGAATCCAGATGAGAGACAAACAAGGAGAAGGATAATAACACCATCTCAACAAGCAAATTTTTCTTTATTATCTAAGATTGAGCCAAAAGACTTCAATGAGGCAAGTGAAGACAAGTTCTGGATTAAGGTAATGGATGAGGAATTAGATCAGATAGAAAAAAGCAAGACTTGGGAACTTGTTCCATGACCAAAATATAAAAATGTGATTGGTACTAAGTGGGTATTCAGAAACAAGTTAAATGAAGATGGTCAGGTGGTCAGAAATAAAGCAATATTAGTGTGCAAAGGTTATGCACAGGTAGAGGGAATTGACTTTGATGAGACATTTGCTCCAGTTGCATGACTTGAAGCTATCAGAATGTTCTTAGCCTTTTCAAGTTTCAAAAACTTCAAAGTATATCATATGGATGTTAAATCAGCCTTTCTAAATGGTGTTTTAGAAGAAGAGGTCTACATTGAGCAGCCAGAAGGTTTCAACTTGACTGATAAATCAGACTATGTATGCAGATTGAAAAAGGCACTTTATGGATTAAAGCAAGCTCCTAGAGCTTGGTATTCAAGATTGGATAAGTACCTACAGGAATAGGGTTTCAGGAAAGGAATAGTGGATAGTAACTTATACATAAAAAATGATGGGAATGACTTACTAATTGTGGTTGTTTATGTTGATGATATCATTTTTGGTGGAAACAATGATAAGATGTGTCAAAAATTTGCAAAGAGCATGCAGAATGAATTTGAGATGTCTATGCTTGGTGAGTTGTCCTTCTTTCTTGGACTCCAGATTTCACAATCAAAGAAAGGGGTGTTCCTTTCACAAACCAAGTATATAAAAGAGATGTTGAAGAAATTTAAGTTAGAAGAGTGCAAACCAGTAAGCACTCCCATGGTTACAGGATGTAAGTTAAGTAAAGATGATGAATCTCTAGAGGTAAATAAAAAATTATACAGATCTATGATTGGTAGTTTATTGTACGTCACAGCTACTAGACCAGATATCATGTAGGTAGTGGGATTAGTGGCAAGGTTTCAGGCAGCACCCAAGGAAACACATGTAGCAGTAGTAAAAAGGATTCTCAGGTATTTAAAAGGGACTATGGATTTTGGGCTCTAGTATCCCAAAAGTGATAGTTTCACTCTCACAACTTATACAGATGCAGATTGGGTTGGCAGTATTGATGACAAAAAAAGTACAAGTGGAGGAGCATTCTTTCTTGGAGACTATTTGGTCTCTTGGTTAAGCAAGAAACAGGCATCAATTTCCTTATCTACAATAGAGGTAGAGTATATTGCAGTGGTTTCCAGTTGTACATAGGTATTATGGATGAAGTGAACTCTAGAGGATTTTAAGATAAAATATGATCATCCTATTCCCATACTATGTGATAATACAAGTGCTATAAATATCTCAAAGAATCTAGTGATGCACTCCAAGACAAAGCACATTCCGATTAAGTATCATTTTTTGAGAGAGCAGGTGATAGATAAATAGGTCAGGTTGGAATATGTTACTACAAAGGAGCAGATTGCAGATATTTTCACTAAGCCACTTTCGAAAGAGACTTTTGAGTACCTATGAGAAAATTTGGGAGTAGTTATACTCCCACCCCAGAATTAACCACCTCAAGAGGAGGTGGGGGAGGGGCTAAGCTAAGAGTCTCATTCTTAGCCCCGAGCCCCAAAGGTGACCCTTTGCCATTGATGAAAAAGGGGGAGAGATTTGAGTTAGAGGGAGAGCATTCAGTCAGGGGGAGCATTTCTCAGGGGGAGCTAAAAAGGTAAAAGGAATGGTAAAAGGAAAATGGGTTGCCATCAATGACAAAGGGGGAGATTGTTGGAAATATGAGCAAGATTTGTTGTCATTGATGTCAAAAGTCAGTTTCAGTGAGCAGTGCAAGAGGAAGGATTTCAAGAGTCAGTTTCAAAAATAAGAAGGTGATCAGATAAGGTCTATAGGAGAAGTTAGAAGGCCCAAGAAAAATAATATTATAATATTTTATTATAATATTAAAGGTCTAATGGAAAGACCTAAAGTAATTAAATTAATTATAATAATTTCATTATAAATTAATTTGTAATTTAATTTAATTAACCCTATGGTTATTAAATTAATTATAAGTTAATTATAATAATTTTATTATTAATTAAATTATAATATAATTTAATTAACCCTAAATTTAGGGTTGCAAGGCAAAAATAAATGCGTCGACATCATGAATAAATCCCTCCATCGACGTCTAAAATTGTGGTGGCATAATGGTATAAATACCATATGCCTTAGTGGCAAATAACTTACCTTCGTTCGAATTACTCTAAGCCTACGATTTATATGATTTTTGTGCGAGGAAGAAGATAAAATGTTTTTTGTCTTGTGTGCACCAGTGAAGGAATAAGGTTGGTGAGGCTCTAAGCCTCATATCCATCCGATGGGTTGGCCTAGTGGCAAGCGGTTGTGACTTAAGGCTTTGGAAGTGGGAGGACCCATGATCGAATCTCGATGGTAGTTTTGGTGAGAGTTTTGTTTGGGTGCCAAAGGAAGCAACGCACTATTTTTGGTTTAGGTGCCAAGAGGGAAGCATATAGAGCACGTGGTGCTCTTTGCTTCCAAGGTGAGCGCCTAGCTCACACGATGGTTGGAGCCATGGCTAGGGCGTTGGTGGAAGCATAACATGGGTTCGATTCCCACCAAGGGCAAAAGGTATTTAAATTTTTCAAATTTAATTTTTGTCCTAAGGTTGTTTGGCATAAGATTTTAGGGAGATATAAGGTTTATGAAAGTTGATTTTTATATTGTGATTTTTGGTGATTAGAGTATTGAATGGAGTGATAAGGCTTTAGATGGTTTTGAATGTTATTTCAAAATAAAGTTTTATTTTGTTTAATATTTGAAAGGAGTAATAAGGTTAATTGAGTTCTCATGTTTTGTATGGTGAAAATAATTTGTGAGGAAATTATTGATTAAAATTCTGAGAAGGTTTTTGCTACCTAACCCTTAAAATTGGAAAAGAGAGTAATTGTGATTGAGACAGGTTTTTAAGGGCAATTCTTCATCAAAAAAAAAGGTATGGGCACATCTTCCTTGTGAGTGATTGTTGGATGTTGTGAATGCTAAGTTGGAGTGAAAAGGGTTGTTTGATAAGCATTGTTGAGTTTGATTGTTAAAGGTTTTTTTGAGTGAAAGTTGATGATAAAAACCTTGTTTGATAAGCATTGTTGGAAATATTGAAGTAAAGCTTTCATATGCTTGAACTAGGGTTTGTGCAAGATCATGAGTATCATTGTTATGTGATAAACATTTGAGAAAGGGTTTGTGCAAGATCATGAGTATCATTGTTATGTGAGATTGTTTGATAAGCATTGTTGACTAAGTTTTCATTAAGTGATTGATTGAGTGAAGTAAGCTTTTGTGAAAGCTTACAATACAAATTTTAGGTAAGTCTTGGTGAAGACTTGTTGAGAATATTGGACAAGTTCTAGAGAGGACTTGTGGATAGATTAGAGGTAAGTCTTTGGGAAGACTTGTGAGAGAGTTGATTGATTGATTTGTTCAAACCTTGAATTAAGGTTTGGGGCAGATATATCAGAGTTGATTTGTGATTGAGTCAAGCTTTGTGTTAAGTCTTGAGGATAGATTTGAGGATAGAGTTTGGTGTAAATTTGAGGATAGGTTTGTGCAAATCAGAGACAGATATTGAGAAGATTTGTGCTAGACCGAAGGACTATGTTTAGTGTAGATCAGAGATAGATATTGAGCAGATTTATGCTAGATCGAAGGACTATGTTTAGTGTAGATCAGAGATAGATATTGAGCAGATTTGTGCTAGACCGAAGGACTGTGTTTAGTGCAGATCAGAGATAGAGATTGAGCAAATTTGTGCTAGATCGAAGGACTGTGTTTAGTATAGATTTGAGACAGAGATTAGGGGATTGGTGTCTCCTTTGGATAGAGGTCCATAAACATTGTAATAGGGAAAGGATTCCCAAGAGAATTTATTTGAGAAAATTTTATAAGGAATATTTTCTCCATGGAGTAGCCCACATTGGGTGAACCACGTTAAATCATGTCTCTCATGTGTGTGATGCTTTGTGTGATGTTTACTACTTTAATACTGTTGATGTTATCATATGGATTGAAAAGAAAAAGTTTTATCTTATACTGTTCACCCCCCTCTCAGTATAAGCACATGTTCTTCAGTTACCTTCCTATCTTAACATTGCTCATCAAGAGTACAACCACTCCCGAATCACAATGGTTACCTTACTCGTAATCATCGACATTGAGTGTTGGAATTATACCATCATTCTTGATGGATAAAATTAATATCCTTCATGATGATAAAAATTTTTAAGGGTTTTCAAACAAGTCTTCCCTTCACACAATATTAGTCCAAGATGATAGTTTTCTTTTAGACTTCTTATAATTTTCATTTTAAATTTAATAATAACCATAAACTAACCCTACTTAGCTAATTTATCTTGCAAACTCTAAAAGTCATGTCGAAAACATTTTTAAACTTCTAAGATATCATAACCCACACACTAAAATAATTTATCCTTCACTTTCTAAGAGTCACATCTAAAATCAAATTAAACTTTTAAAATATTATAAAATAAAAATATATTTAAAGAATAAACCCTATCTTTTTTAATGTAAATCTGTCGGAGTAAATAAGGTATTTCAAAGGCATGAAAGTTTGTTTTATTTAAAAAAAAAACCAAGGTGAATGAAATATTAATCCAAATATTTTCAAAAAAATTATTACCCAAATCATTGTTCGATATCCATCTACTTTAATTAGCATTTACCAATAATTTCTATAAAGCCTCTATTTAGAGACAACATCTAAATGAAAAACCTTACATTAATCAACAAACTATATTTTATACTTAGTAAAGTATGCCCACTATTAAATAAAGGAACATATTAAATATTATATGAGAAGTATTCTGACATTACGAATGAATAACAAATTAATTATTATAAAGGTAAATTTAACTATGCATCCAATTCAACAATACATCTAATAAATATATCACATAATGTATGGCAGTTTGAAATTATTCTTGGGTTCTATTTTTGATTGAACTAAGGGTAAGTTAATAATACATATTAATTGTCCATGACACACACTTGAGTTTACACAATTCAAAATGGTTACTATAGCAAAGGGATAAATGTTTTCAAGGACTATCAAATTAAAACTACAAGGGATGCATTTCTACAAAAGTATCTATTCCAAAATAATTAAACATTGACTGGTATTCTATTCATGAATCTACCTAGTTTGGGAATGAGATAACAGTGCATGCATAGAATTGAGCATGCATTAAGGTGTCAAATGATTGTTAAATGTGCAACAACTATCGAACATCAACATAAACCCAACATTATGTTACCTGAAGGTTACAAACTGATTTTATCATTCACAAGGGCTTTATTCACCCCTACATTAGAGTATAATTATGAAAAATAAGGTTTTAAAAATTATTCTATAAATTACTCAATGGCATAATAAACCATACTTGGAATTTAGTGAATAAAAATGAATTTCTCCTGAGTTATTAAATCAAGTTTGCTTTCACTAATCATATATAAGTCATTAATTCACCCTAGAGATGAAATACTTAAAAACATGCATATATTCTTTATTTGATGTGTGCACACTTGAATGGTAGTCTATTTGGGTGCAGTAAATATATTTTATCAACATAAGCTATTATGAATAACTTCCAAAGAAAAACCTGGTTAGAGGAAATAAATATGAGAGGGTTTTAGAACAACTTTTTTGTACTGGTGGCAGTTAAAGATGGGTACTAGTGATAAAAGACACTAAGGATCATATATTAGACTCTACATATTAGAAATTTGACTCCACCCATCCTTGAAAGAGAGAAAATATTACTCACAAAGAGAAGGAATAATTGAATCTCTATTTGCATTAAATAAAAATAAATCATTTTATCTATTTAATAAGACATCAACAATAACATCCATCCAATAATTGTTTATAGTTACTTGGTTTAACATTTGAAACTCAATGTATATGTCTTAATATAAAAATATAATACTTTGTAAAGTACACAAACTATACATCTCATTCTGAAGCATTTTAGAAGGATATCAAATAACAAACATATAGTATGAACTTGCAACATTGTGGATCCTTATACATAATATAAATTCTATTCCCTAGTCCTGACCATCTACTGTGCTTTCATAAACAATGCATAACCCAAACAAAACTAAGAGTCGTATTCAAACTCGTTGGTCACGTTTTGAGTGGTATTAGCAACAAGAGATGAAAAATAAGTCATATTCCTCATCTTAGTGCATAATTACTTTCATGATATACCAATGTTGGTTCCAAATATCATTTCCATATCTCTATCGATGGAGAGAAGAAGCTTGTGGTATTTTTGGATCAGAATGACCCCATGAATGCATACTATATGATTCTATCTTTGCTAAAATATAGCATATAATATATATTCTAATAAATATCCCAGCTAGCATATCTAAGTAACATACAACAATGTTATTAACATATGCAGAGTCACAACCAAGACTTGGCTAAAAAAGAAAATTGTTATTTAGTTTCAATAAAATAAAATTATTCCATTTTCACTATTTAATATTGATAAAAGGAACTATAATGAAGTCATAGCTCAAGAAAACATCAAACTATGATTGCACAGTAGATGGCCAAGACTGGAGAATATAAGTAATTTCTTTGAAAGTAACAACACATAGAAGCTGAATCACATTCGTCTCACAACAATAATCTCAGGCCATAATATAATTAACAATCAACTACACTATCTAATTATCTAGCTACAAGGATATAGAATCTCCCAACCTACAGTTATATCATTAGTGACATACAGTGAAGCCTTATTCCTTCTCCTTCAACTAGAATGTTTGATTTATTTTATGTTTAGATTATTTATAGTTCTCTTAAGCCACCCATTTATAGAAAACAATATGCATCCATAATAAACATATGGCACAACATGCATTCAATTTTCTTTTATTATTCATTGAATGGTAGTTTTCATTTCAAGAGATATTCATACTCAACCATACTAGACTTAAATGCTCAATAACCATAGAAATCACTTTCTTACTTTAATTTTCCCTTTTTAATAAATAATAAATATTATTATTTTAAATAAAGCAAATTTTAAAATAAAGCATATAATTTATAATTTATAATTTTATGATCCAAATGCAATATTCTAATAACAACTCTAAATGTCAATCAAGTACTAGGCACAAAAAAGCAAAGCATACAAAGTACAAACCATACATAGTGTAATTATATGGATGCAACTACATGAATGCAATTTTACTTTATGGGCTTCCATGTACCCATGGACTATGGTGTTTTTTTACACCTCCATCATATCCCTCCTTACCTCATGTGAACAACCTTTATCTTTCCACCTGAAGGAGGGTACATATTGTAAGTAGAAACTGCACAAATAATAATAATAATCCAATAGATTATGATTTCAACATTAGGGATAGCTTACGAAATTATAAGCTTAAGTAGATTACAAAATAGGTTTACTAACCACTTAGCTTAGGAAGCGCTAACGGTGGTTGTAAATAGATTATGCTAACAACCTAACTAAAATATCATAGGATATTTTAGTTATTAACCTTAGTTAACTTAGGAGATATTTTATGGAACAGTAAATATCTCCTATGGTAAAAAGTAGATGTAATAACCTATGTAGTATAATGCAATATACTACCTATTTTACCCTAACATCCCCCCTTTATTACATTACTTTGATATACAAAGTCTACTTTGGAACAACTCAAATTTGACATGTCCAAGTGCCTTTGTGAAGATGTCAACAACCTGTTCATCGATGGGAATGTATTGGAGCTTGATCCTATGTTTAGGAACTTCATCACGAATGAAATGACAATCTGTGTCAATATGCTTTGTGCGTTCATGATGGACTGGATTCTTGACCAAGTTCAAAACACTTGAGTTGTCGCAAAACATGTGAATAGGAAGTTTCTTTGGTAGGCCCATGGTAGCCAAGATGTGACTTAACCATATCGCTTCACACACAGCTCCACGTGCAGCATGATATTTTGCCTCAGTTGAAGATAAAGCAACCACCTATTTGTTTTTACTATGCCATGAGATAGGACCAGATCCAAGATGAAATACATATCTTGATGTTGATTTTCTATCATCTAGGGATCCAACGTAGTCAGAGTCAGTGTAACTCTATAAGAAGAATGAGTTATTCTTCTTATACTCTAAACCATATTCTACACTACCCTGAATGTAGTGAAGAACTCGCTTAGTTGCTTTCCAGTGAGAGACCTTTGGTTCCTGCATGAACCGAGAAAGATAGTTTACAACATAAGTAATGTCTGGTCTAGTATTGGTCAGATAGATGAGGCTTCCAATCATCTATCTATAGAGTGTGCCATCTACCTGTGGTGAGTCATCATACCATGATAACTGAAGCCCTGATTCCATCGGTGTTGCTTTGGGCTTACAATCAGTCATACGATATTTTTCTACTAAAGTCTTGGCATACTTTTTTTGAGTCACCCTAAGATGATTCTTCTTTTGTTCTATCTCAAGGCCAAGACAGTAGTGGAGAAGTCCTAGATCTGTCATATCAAATGACTTTTTCAAGTCATCTTTCACGACGTTGATCAATTTCTCTGAATTTCCAGTGATGATCAGATCATCTACATATAATACAAGAATCACTATTTCAGAACCTATGTTCTTGATATAGAGATTTGCATCAGATGGAATTCTCCTGAATCCATGTTGTAGTAGGTGACTATCCATTTTGATGTACCATGCTCTTGGGGCTTGTTTTAGCCCGTATAATGATTTGACCAACTTGCAAACCTTTTTCTCATGGCCTTCCTCAAAAAATCTTGGAGGTTGAGTCATGTATACCTCTTATTTTAAGTCACCATTTAGAAAGGCACTTTTTACATCCATATAATGTAATTTCCATCCGAATTGTGCTGCCATAGCACAAAGAACTCGAATGGTGGTCATCCTTGCAGTGGGTGCAAAGGTTTCCTCATAATCAAGGCCTTCCTTTTGAGCATAGCCCTTCACCACAAGATGGGCCTTATGCTTGTCTATGGTGCCATCTGCCTTATATTTGACTTTGTAAACCCATTTGCAGCCTATGGGTTTCTTTCCTTTAGGCAAATCCACTAGCTTCCATGTTTTATTCTTCATGAGGGAATTATGTTCAACATCCATAGCTGCCTTCCACTGAGGCAGTCTAAGTGCTTCATCAACTGTAGAAGGTTCATTTTCATCATATGATGACATGTAAACCCTCTCCTCATCAATTTCCATATCATATCCACTTTCTAAATCTCTATCAACATAAAGCTCTTGAAAATATGCACAAAGATCATCAACTGAAGTAGATGCTTCTGCCTTTCTCTGTCGAGACATGCTTCATGTCTGTGGGTGATTGAGAGTGAGATCAGGTGGTGAAGTGAGTTTGGAATCTTTCATAGTACTTGTATACCATTTTGGAGGCTTTTTCTATTGTGGAGGAGGAAGTGGTTGTTGCTCCTCATCATCTAGGTATACTGATGTAGTGTTAGATGTGAAAGCTTCATCAAACACTACATCTCTACTAATATGTATTTTCTTGGTGAATGGATCTATCAACCGATAGCCTTTTGAGAATTCATCATATCCAAGAAAAACACATTGTAGGGTCTTCTCATCTAACTTCTTTCTTTTCTCCTTAGGTATATGCATAAAAGCCTTACACCCAAATACTCGTAGATGAGATATGGAGGGTTTCCTTCCACTCCATGCTTCTTGAGGAGTCATACCTTCAAGAGCCCATGTGGGTGCTCTATTTAGAAGATATACTATATTTGTTACAGCTTCAGCCCAATAACTGTGCTCAATATTGGCTCCCTTAAGCATACATCGAACCATTTCCATAATGGAACGATTTCTTCTCTCAGCAACTCCATTTGACTGAGGAGAATAGGTTGTTGTCAACTATCTTTTTATCCCATGTTTCTACAAAAATGAGGAAAATTATTTTGATGTGTATTCCCCCCCTCGATCTGAACGGAGGGTCTTTATGAAACATCCTGATTCTTTCTCAACAAGCTTCTTGAACTACTAAAAATAGTCAAATGCTTCAGACTTCAACTACAAGAAGAAGACCCACATTTTCTGTGAGTGATCATCTACAAACAATTGAAAATACCTTTTTCCTCCACAACTAGTAGACATAGGACCACACAAATCTGTGTGAACTAACTCCAAAGGTACCTTAGCTCGAAAGGAGCTAGGTTCAAAAGGTACTCTATGTTGCTTTCCTGACAAGCAATCTGAGCACACTGGCAAAGTAGATGAAAGAGTAGGCAGTCCTTTCACCATTTGATATTTACTGAGTTCTAGTAAATACCCTGAGCTTAGATGCCCAAATATCTTATGCCATAGAGAAGTGGCCTCTTTTGTGGTTACTGCCATTGTAGTATGTGTGGAGGTAATTGCATCTAAGATAAACAAACCATGTTTGTAAGAACCTGTTGCTATCTGTTTTCCTTTCTGAGTGATAAAGCAACATTTCTTTTCTTGGTCCACTTTGAAATTGACATTCATGTTGTTGTCCAGGATTTGTGGAACTGACAAGAGATTATTTTTCAATCCTGGTACATAAAGAACTTTTTGAATCTTACATTCTCCATCTGGAAGGGAGACATAAACACTTCCTTCTCCCTGAACTCGATAGGTCTTATCATCAGCAATGGTCACTGGTCTACCTTCTCGAGCCTCAAATGTCTCAAACCAGGACTTATCGCTAGTCATATGCTTACTAGCGCCTGAATCTATGTACCACATAGTATCCTTGTGAGAGGATTCTGTATGAGTCATGAGCACTTTGTGTGCTCGTTCAGAGTCTGAACTCGAATCTTCAGCAGCAATATGTCCCTGTTGCTGCTTATTCTTGTTCTTTGGTTTACCTTTGCCCTTCTTTTGTCCTTGTTCATTGGGCGGTTTGTTCTTAAACCAACATCTCTTGGTTTCATGAGTGTCCTTATCACAAATTTTACAATACTGCTTCTTCTTCTAAGTCTCTTTGCCTTTTCCCTTGTCTTTGTTAGAAGAAGATCCTTTATGTTGATTCCACTTTTTCTTTCCACTTTGCTTGTTTGAGAAAAGTGCATTGTTGGATGCCTCATCTCTTTGGAGTTGATTAGCTTCTTCAGTTTGAAGCAAATTTACCAACTCTACAAAATTCACTGTCCTCCCAGAGACTTGTAGTGATGTGATCAACATTCTATAGGAGTCTAGAAGAGCCCTCAAAATTATTGAGGTCAGGACTTTGTCTTCCACTTTTTCTCCTAAGGCTTGCAGTTTTGTTTTTATATCTACCACTCTATAGAGGAATAGCTCTATTGTCTCTCCAGATTTCATATGAAGAGTATGAAGCTGTGTTTGAAGGTTAAGAATTGTTGATTGATTATTTCCTTCAAAAATGGTTGCTAAGGCATCCCATGCCTCCTTACCATTTTTAGCTTCACTTATATGAGGTTGTATGTCATCAATAATAGCTAGCAAGATCAATAAGGAAAGTCTTTTATCCTTTTTATCATATGTTGTATGATCTGCTCCTGGTGATGTGGGTCTAGAATCAGTGCCATCCACTATTCCCCACATCTCCTCTACAATTAAAATAGCTTTCATCTTAGTTTTCCAGGAAGAATAATTTGAACCTTTAAGCAGTTGGCTCTCATTGAGATACTTGTTTATCATGGCCATGGTGAAGGTTTCAAATTGATGTGACTAAGATGACTATATCTTGTAGTATACCCTCAAAAGAGTATATGGAATATTTTAATTTGCTCTTTAAGATATTTAATGGCACCTACCTTAACACCCTTAACAAGGGATGAAAATTTTGAGGAAATTAAGCCAAACAAATAGAGCAAATTAAAGGGGTAGGTTTTGGAAGACTTCTGATTTTGCTCTCTAGGATATTTAATGGCACCTGCCTTAACACCCTTCAAGAAGGATGGAAATTTTGAGGAAATTAAGCCAAACAAAGAGAGTGAATCAAGGTGTTTGGATTTTGACCTTTGATGGGGAGTAAAAATTGACTTGTTTAACCTGTGCAAGGTGTAGCACGATTTTAGTGAAGTTTGGGTTTATGAAATGCTCTTCAATGTTCTTATGATTGTTTAATTGCACACAAAAAACATGATGGTTAGTGCAATAATAAAAAAGAGAGCAACCCAAAGTATTATCACTATAGGTGTCGGATGCAACCAAAAATGCACCTAGTGTAGTCAATTAAAAAGGTGTCGAGTACAATCGAGAATGCACCTTTCTTACTCTGAAATATCCCCCCTTTCTCTTTACAATTTTGAAAAAAAATAGAATCACAAAATGTGACTTCTATCCCCCCTTAATTTTTACAAAATTAGAAATCGAGCACTCCTTTCAAGACAAGTCGACACATGACCCGCGTTTGAAAGGCTTCCAGACCAGTCGACACATGACTTGGTTTATGTCTTCAACACTCGAGCATTAGGATCAAAAATAGGTTCAAAATTCTTCTCAAGTTTACAACAAAAAATTTGCAATTTTATGTCTTATATCTCCTTTGTGAAGGAGAAAACAAAAGCAAATGTTTGGTTTTGTTGCAAAAAAAATGACCTTTGTCCTTGCCCAATGTTTTGGTTTTGCAATAGAATATAAAGTTCCTATGTCTCTTTATCTCCAAAAAAAATGTGGGAGAAAACTATAGGAATTTGGAGGAGTTTATTGCAAAAATGTTGAAGAAAAAAACTGCTATGTTTTGCAACCAAATTCTGAATCTCTTTGTCTCTTTATCTCCAAGTGTTGAAGAAAACTAAAGAAATTTGATGGCTATTGTTTTGCAAAAAAAATTCCTGAATGAAATGTCTAAGTTTTGAATGCTTAAAAAAATATATTTAATGAGTAAAAATTTTATATAATAAAGTATTTTGGAAAAAAAATCATTTAAAAAAATGGTTAAAAATGATTTTAAATTAACCCAAAAATTACTAAATTATATAAAAAATTAAAAAAAACATATATATTTTAAAAAAACAAATGAAACTTTAGACTTAGAATTTTTTTTTCAAAAAATAATGTCCGCTTAAAGGATAGCGCGCACATCGAACCCGTGACCTCGCATGGGTGAATAAAGCCCTTAACCAACGGGATAGGTAAAATGCTTCGGAAAAACAGTGGCACGGGCAAAATTTTAACCACACGGCGAACTATAATGAGTTTCTAAAAAAAATTCTTTGGAAAAATGATGATCACGGGGGTCGAACTCTAGACCTCGCGTGATTCAATGTAGAAAATAATCAAGAAGGATCTAGGCATTTCTTTTACTAAGGTATGAGCGCGACAATAATTATAACAGAGGAAATCGGCATAGTTTTGAAAAAACCTCTAAATCATTTATCCCACATGCGGTCGGGGATAGGCAAAATGAAGGTTCAAATATGGGAGGGCTTACCTCCTATTTCGATTGCCTTCGGGTAATCGAATGTTGCCACCTTTTTCCAATCAATCGTGAGTTAGAGCCTACCACATCGCCAACCAGGGAGATTGAGTTTCCACATCAACAAGCACCATGTCAGATACCTTCCACATTAGCATTAGTTGCCACATCATCTCACCAATAAGATCCAGTTGTCATGTCATCTCAAGGGTCCTGTCAGGTGGCTACCATGTGGTAGGCAAAGAGTGGTCTAGGTGGTTTCTAGGTGGTTCAATCGATCATGCAGGTGTCTTCTAGGTAGATCCAAGTGGCGGTGTGATTGGGCCACCTACGTAATACGTGCGGGACCTGTGGGCCTATGTGACACATTTTGGGGTAGTATATGCCCTCAAATTCAGTTCTTGAGCTACTATTGCTATGATTGGGCCACCTGTGCGATGCATGCAGGTCCTGTAGGGCCTCAAAAGTAGATTGGAGGCAGAAAATTTAAACGGATCCATCGACTACTCCGATGATCGGGTCCAACGCACCACGTGGAGATATTAGACCTGCTCAGGTAGAGTTGGGATGTGTGCTAGAAGACAGCAGGTGCAGGCAGGGCCACTGGACAATGTCTCCTCGAGATCCATGTAGGTCCAGGTGAGGTGGAACGAGCGAAGCTCATATTAGGCCACCCGATGATAGATACCAATGTAAGTAGAAACTGCACAAATAATAATAATAATCCAATAGATTATGATTTCAACATTAGGGATAGCTTACGAAATTATAAGCTTAAGTAGATTACAAAATAGGTTTACTAACCACTTAGCTTAGGAAGCGCTAACGGTGGCTGTAAATAGATTATGCTAACAACCTAACTAAAATATCATAGGATATTTTAGTTATTAACCTTAGTTAACTTAGGAGATATTTTATGGAACAGTAAATATCTCCTATGGTAAAAAGTAGATGTAATAACCTATGTAGTATAATGCAATATACTACCTATTTTACCCTAACACATATTTTTCTACAGTCATAGATGCCATCAATAGTACCATATCCTAGAAATTAAAAAAACAAGTATAGATTATCATTTAATAGTAACTATGACAAGAAAAAATATGGGGTTAATGAGTTTAATAACATAACCTACAACTACACAATGTGCCATAAGATAAATAGAATGGAAAATAGCAATGGAATCAAAATATTTAACACTGATTAAGAAAAATACATGGGATTTAGTTGACTTACCAAAAGTGAAAAAATAGTAGGATGTAAATGGATCTACAAGATAAAAAACAAGGCATAGGGTTCTCTTGAAAAATACAATTTACAACTAGTTGCAAATGGTTATACCTTAACCAAAGGAATTGAATATGAAGAAACATTTGCACCTATAGCAAAAATGACTACTATTCATACAATTTGTGTATTAATAGCACAACTTGGTTGGAAACTACATTAGATGGATGTTAAAAGTGTATTTCTTAATGGTGATTTTGAAGAGGAAGTATACATAATTTAACTAGAAGGATTTGTTATCAAGGACCAAGAACAAAAGTATTGTAAATTAAAAAAAAGAATGGATTAAAAAAAGCCCCTAAAGCATGGTATATTAAAATTAATGATCATCTACTATGGGACGATTTCAAAAGAGGTGCATGAGATTCAAATATTTAGACAAAAAGGGTTGAATCTGAGATAATAATTATTGTGGTATATGTTGATGATATAGTGATCATAGAAAGCTCAAAAATTGTAATAAATGGTGTAAAAATTGTAGATGCAAATCGAAAAACACCAAATAACTAAACTTAAACAAATGAGCAATTAAAGCAAAATAAACATATGTGATTGCACAAAAATAAATTTGATATTTATTGCCAGGTGGATTTCTGATATTATAACAAAATATGCCCTAGATTGGGTTTTTTACAAAACTTTATTGCTCAATACAATAACCTCAATATGCTAGGGTTCTTCGAAACCCTATCCAACAAATCAAGGTGGTGTCTTCATGCTTGATCGGTCCCAATAGAAGTGAGTGGGCTTTAGATATCCTTTGGTCCAACCACTTTAGCTTAAACATCTGCTCAATGCCTATATACTTCTAGACCTGCACACAGAGAATAAAAAATAGGTTTAGTAGTAACTGTGAGGGCTCCACTATGTGAGACCCTTAAAAATCAATAAAAACCCTAAATGCCAAACAATAAACTGCATACGAATATGGAAATAATGAAAATAGTACAATAATAAAGATTTACCTTGTGAAATTGAATTTTTTTTATCTATAGTCATTATTGCAAGAAGATGGTGTGTGGATGCCCTAGCGACACCTAAGGGTTAGCAGGACTATAAAAGTCTAGTTTGAAATGCCCATGGGTGCTCAATGATAGCAAAGAATACCTGTGGGTGCTTGAGGATAATATAAAGTATCCAACGATATTCGGGAATAGCATGCAAATGTTTGATTGTAGTGGATGGGCACTTGGGAGTAGTAGAGGGGTGTTTGAGGGTTGAAGCAAAGTCTGCAAAAGTAGATCTACTTTAGATGAGGGCTACGGTGATGGATGCAACAACGGATGCAAGGGCGAGGGCGACGATGGACAAAAGGAATTCAAGGACTTATGAATCACTTGGGGGATTTAAGAACTCCAAAAAAAATAGGCTTGAATTGCGTAGGCTTAGACTAAGAAAAACTTAGGATTCAGGGGTTGAGCCATCAAAATGACTCCTACTTATAAACTTCCCTAGGGCACATTAGGTTTTTAACGACACAATTTGTGCTATCAAGATTAAAATGTGATGGAGGGTGGAGATTAAATATAGGCATATGGCATGGATTAAGGTGGATGAACGGCTAGGATTAGACCAAGATGGATAGCTGAGATTAATTTACACATATATATACACATTTATTAAATATATATAAAAATATAATATAAAATATTAAAATTTAAATATATATTGAACAAATATATATAATATATGTAAATAATGGGTAAAAATGGTAGGAAGACCTGGATGAATGACAAGTGGCTAGGATTTGGTGTCTACAAATTCCTCTTTTTGTACCGCGTTGTGTGAAACACAATGTAGTGCAAAAATATGAGAAACTTGTTTTGGCTTGATGCACAAGCAACTTTGTTGAGATATGGACCTTGGTTTGGAGATAAAATAATTTTGATTGCATTGCTTACCCCTTCAATTGGTGAATGAGTTTATGGATTAATATCAGAAGCCAATTAAAAAATAAGTGCAATTGGTTATGTAAAAGAATGATGTGATTGTGGTCGTGATATCAAGACACTTTCGCTTTCTCTTGCTTTCTCCTTGCTTTGGACCGCAAAAATACAACATGTTGTGATATCGCGACACTTTCGCCTTCTTGCTTCTTTTCTTGGCTTGTACCCATGAAAACTCAGCATGTCACGATATCGTGACACTTTCACCTTCGTACTTCTTTTCTTGGCTTGTACCCGTGAAAACACATGTCGCGATATCATGACACTTTAACCTCCTTGCCTCTTTTCTTGGCTTGTACCCATGAAAACACGACATGTCATGATATTGTGACACTTTCGCCTCTTTGCCTCTTTTCTTGGCTTGTACCCATGAAAATAAAGCATGTCATGAAATCATGACACTTTCACCTCCGTACTCTTCCTCTTTACTTTTGTCGCGATATCGTGACACTTCTACCTTCTTACTTTCTCTCTCCTCATTTAGTCGTGAAAATGTGACATGTCGCGATATCATGACACTTTATCTCCTTTGCTTTTTCTCTTGATTTTGGGTCGTGGAAACGCGACATGTCGCGATATCATGACACTTTCTCTCCTTTGCTCTTCCTCTTCATGACATGTCGCGAAAACGCGACATGTCATGATATCACGACACTTTCTCTCCTTTGCTCTTTCTCTTGCCTTTGGGTCATGAAAACGTGACATGTCGTGATATCACGACACTTTCTCTCCTTTGCTCTTTCTCTTGCCTTTGGGTCACGAAAATGCGACATGTCACGATATCGCGACACTTTCTCTCCTTTGCTCTTTCTCTTGCAATATGTCGTGAAATCATGACACTTTTTCTTCCGTACAATATCTCTTGCAATATGTCATGAAATCGTGACACTTTTTCTTTTGGACTCTCTCTCTTGCAATATGTCACGAAATCACGACACTTTTTCTACTTGCCATTCTCTCTTCCAACATGTTGCGAAATCGTGACACTTTTTCTTCCGTACTATCTCTCTTGCAATATGTCGCGAAATTGTGACACTTTTTCTTTCGGACTCTCTCTCTTGCAATATGTCATGAAATCACGACACTTTTTCTACTTGCCATTCTCTCTTCCAACATGTCACGAAATCGTGACACTTTTTCTTCCATACTATCTCTCTTGCAATATGTCGCAAAATCATGACACTTTTTCTACTTGCCTTTCTCTCTTCCAACATGTCGTGAAATTGCAACAGTTTTGCTTGCTTGTGCTTTCTCTCCGAACATGTCATGAAATCGTGACAGTTTTTCTTGCTTGCGCTTTCTCTCCGAACATGTCGTGAAATCGTGACAGTTTTTCTTGCTTGCACTTTCTCTCCGAACATGTCATGAAATCGTGACAGTTTTGCTTGCTTGCGCTTTCTCTCCAAACATGTCATGAAATCACGACAGTTTTGCTTGCTTGCACTTTCTCTTTGAACATGTCACGAAATTGCGATAGTTTTTCTTTCTTCTCAACATGTCATGATATCACGACAGTTTTTCTTTCTTGCTCAACATGTCACGATACTTCTTCCTTGTGATTTTTATTTTTATTTTTAGCATATGGGCCACTTTGATCTTTTGGAAAGTCACTATACATACTCTGAAGAACTTCTTAACTCCTGTCCATTGCATCAACTAATCTATCTGACTGTGTTGACAACAATGACAATACTGTTGCTGCACCTTGCTCAACACAACTATACGATTTGGTGAACGTATAAGCAGTTTTATGAAAGTCGTAGATCGTTCAAGGTAAATCGTACATTTGTACGATTTGGGTAAAAGTTATTGCAAAACCTTGAAATCCATTTCTAAACCTTCCAAATCACCTTCCCATTTAGGAATAATATTCCCTATGCTACATTTGGAACCATTTCCTAAGTGAACCTTGATAATTTTATCAAAATTGGGTCTAAATTATTGTAGTAAAAAAGGACCTAAAGGTGAAATTTTTTTGAGTAAGAACAAATTGAAGGTAAATGATAGATACAAGTTCATGAGGATGTAGGATAAGGAATAAAGGAGAAGAAAAAATACCAATTATAAGGAGCACAATAATTTTTGAAATGTAGACCATGAACAACTCGACAAACAAACTGGTAATTGAAAAAGTATGGACTTAGAAAGGAGATACTGAAAGATGGGAGAGATTGTTGGTATATACAGAGGAAAGGGTAGAAGAACCACCAAGGGTTAAAAATAACATTGATGTAAGGTAATATGTTTATGGAATAACTATGTGAGAATATAGTGAGTGGATGGTAACACATAAACAATCAACAAAGAGGTTGCAAAAGGGTGTAGAGGATGGGAGTCAAGCACTAGAGCAATAGGATGCGAAGTCTCAGGAAGGAGAGCTAGGGTCACAATTGACATTCTGGTGAAGGAGGTCATAGAGTGAGGAAACACAGGAGGTTGAGAGATGAATATTTGGTGAAAATAAGGTACGATAGATAGAAACATCTGACAAAGAGCAACATAGTGGAACACCCATCCAAGGAAGGAATCAATTAAATATTTTAGAAGATATCTCATCAAGTGATGAGGGAAGAACTCCAAAAATGACTAACATAGCCAAGAGAGAAAGGAAATAAAGGTACCCACTTTTCATAGAAAATGAGAAGGAATACCCAATTCGACATTGGAGAATTTGTCATATGGTGTGAAAAGTGACTAGGTAGACCAAAGAGGTAGATTGGAGATGGTTGTTTCTTGCAATATTTCAATAATTTGTATTAGAATGGTATATTGAATTACCAAAGGATAAGTACCATACATGGGAAGAACTACATGATGCATATATGGAAGAATTTTAAGCATGTGATAATGATAAAATCTATGAAGTGCAAGGAGGGAATGATTCTTTTTACTCTTATAGTTGAAGGTTTAGTGGGTTGTTTGACTATTTGGAGAAATACAAATCATAGGTATTGACAAAGATATGGTTCATAGATGGACTTCTTCCTATGTATCAAAGGAATATGAAGATATTTTCTCCAATATCATACAAAGAGGCTTTGGATTATGCCTTAATTTGGAGAAATGATGCAAAAATCCAGGGTGTAAAGAGGAAGGTTATCACTAGTGATGTGGTTTGTGACACTCATCACAAAAATAAAAGAGGTATAATATTGTATGATAGACCAATTATACAATTAGAGGATGTTTTTTAAGAAGAAAAATCAATTGTATAATTGGAAGATGTTTTCCAAATAGAACAATCGATCATACAATAAAAATAGTCTAAGGAAGAACAAGACTGTACGATTTTGTAGGAGGGAATTGTATAATTGTTGGTGGAATCGTACAATTGGCAAAAATAGTACAATTTATGGATGTGATCATGCAATTTGCACAAATTGTACAATTAGGAAGTGGAACCATACAGTTGATAGAGATTGTATGATTACAATTCAAATCATACAATTTAAAACTGTCACTAGAAAATTGTACAAAATGAAATCGTACAAGTGCAAGCTGTAAAAGTGCAAATCATACAAGATCAATCGTACAATGAAATAATATACAAGGTGAAATTGTACAATTTTAAACCATACAAGATAAAATCGCACAAAATGGAACCATACCAAGTGAAATCATACAAGGTGTTCCATAAATGGTTAAGAAAGGATAATTTAAGAAGGAAAATGGAGTTTACAATGAGCTATTTAAGTTGGTTGAGAAAAGAACCCCAAAGTGCCAATTAAGAGAAAAAATTAGCTTTGACATTGATGGTTTTAATAGTTTTATTGTTGAGGTTTCAAGGCTCTGCTCCAAACCCTGCGAGGGGTTCACCCCTTGATCCCACCCTATTTTATGACAAGGTACACACAAGGGATGCTATACCTTGATCCCACAAGGGATGCTATCCCTTGAACCTGAAAGGGATATCTTTACCCCTTAACCCTTGATATAGGTGGTGATGGGTGTTGCCCATCAAGTTGATGATGTTGTTCATATTGATTGTGTTTATGGCCAAAATGTGGTGTAAGATACAAATTGAAGTAATGCCAATTGTAGCAAACATATGAAGAGAAAGGAGTGTGAAAAGTGACACCATTAAATTATTCAAAATTGGTTTAAAAACCACAAATGGCAGCCTCTTCTAAAGAAAAAAAAGGAAAAATAAATAAAATAAAAAGAAAAGCAAGAAAATGACAAAATTTACATGCAAAAAGAGATGAGTTGGCAATCATTCGTGAAAAAAATGCAAAACTACATGCAACGGAGATTGAGGTGGTTAATTTTAATGCAAAGGATATTTAAATATAAAAATAGGGTGTCATGCATGTTATTGCTTATCGGTTTGAAAATTTGCATTCAGGAAATACTGAATTTTGGAGTATTTGGGAGCAAGAAGTGTACAATTGTATAATTGTTTCACACATGGGTATGCAAACATCATATGAAATCTAAAATTGATGACCCATCATGACTTTGCACCATAGATACTTCTTGTTTTTTTAAAATTAACTAGATGTGGAGGAAAAGCTACTAAAATTAGGTTTTTTCTGTAAAAAATATGAAGTGCTATCACAAGGCATACTAGAGGGCAATTTTCAAACTGGTGAAATTAGGGTTTTAAGCCAAAACATAGTAGATAAAACCCTTATGGTGAAAAAATGTGGCTAGGGTTTGAGTTAATTCCAAAAAAGCAAGTAGAGTGGAAGATGAAAAACCCTAGGGTAGGGAAATTTAGCTAGTGGAAAAGGGAAGATGTCTTAGCAAGTGCATGAATAAAAACATAAAGAAGAAGGTTGTACAATAGCCACACTCAACAAAAATTAAAACATACTAGTGAAAAAAAATTCCTAGAGAATTGAAAAACTGCAAAGGATACTGGAAAAGCATTAGAAAGAGAGATTTGCACAAGTGGAGATATACAAAATTAATTATAGAAATACAAATTAGAATATTTTATAGCAATTAAGGACCTAAAACATAATTTGTATGATTTGGAGATGAAATTGTATGATTTGGAGGTAGATTGTACAATTTCAAAGTAGTATTGTGCAAATCAAAGTTGGAATTAGATAATTTTGGTGCAATTGTATGATTTTTAGTACATGTGTATGGACTCTAGTGAAATTGTATAAAAATTAAATGTGTTTTTATGATTTAGAATTCTTAGATGATTTCATAGTGAAGTTGTATGATTTGGATCTTAGATTGTACATTTTGGAAAATCATACGAATTTAGCCTATAGTTGTACAATTTTGAAATAGTTGTATGATTTGAAGCAATGGTGTACAATTTTATAGAGCCTCTACATGGTTTTGGACATCCCTTATATGATTATGGAATAATTTGTATATTTTTAGGAATAATTGTATGCTTTGGAGGTAGTTTGTGTGGTTGGTGATGCAATTCTCCTAAAATTGTCAGATTGTAGAAGATTGATAGTGTAAAGGTTCCAAAATGAGGAATGCGTAAGAATGAGAATTGAGAGGGAGTTTCAAGCTCGTTTATAGTGGATTATAGTAGTTAGGTTTGATTGATCACTAGGACCATTACACCAAATGGATTCATGACCTAAATAGAAAGGAGTGACCTATCTAGTATAGGACCAAGGATAAGTATTTTATGACATAAAAATATCACAACTACCACCCTTGGATGGAAAGAGGTTATCGATCATGGAGAGGAGCTAGAAACTGTCATAGTTGTATACGAAGAATCCAACCACAATTTCACAATAAGGAAATGTAACCACCTAGGGCACACCAATGGGAGCTTCATAGTAATTGCATAAAGAAGCTACCCCTAAAGAACAAACAAGTGAGGAAGAAGGAGGATATGTATACCTTAAGTATATCTCCTTTATATAACCCACAAGAGAATGAAGATAAGAACCCATTGAAACTTGTGCTAAAACAAGCAAGAGTGAATACAATAGAACAAATTCCACCACAAGACAAGGTATTCTATAATGAGTACCTATTACAAATGGTACAATCATATGTACCTAAATAGAATTGCACCTATGTGTGAATTGGTAATCACCATATTAAGGTGGAATTCTTGAATGAGGCTTTTTGATGAACATTTGGGTTACCAAAAGTAGTACAACCTATTAAGAAGAATATTGTGGACCAGATTAAGACCCACAGGTTGATCATATAATTCACTAAGCTCACATATCCATCAAACATGAAGGCTTTTGGTCCAAGAGTGTAATAACCAAAATTTACCCATTACAAAACCAACCATTTTTTATTTCATTGACAGAATCATGCTAGCAACTACTATAGTTGAGTAACCATTGAGTGTTTTAGGTAATCACCACACTGGAATCAACTTGATCAAAGTATATCCTAGTGTATGGGAGTGGCCAAATCCCCCATAATGATCATGGGAGTTTACCAGTCTATTTCAACCAGAACACTCTTTTCCCAACAAGTTCAACCCATGTTAGCTCTTTGTTATAGCTTTAGATGTTACACAACCGAATCAGTGAGTGTGTGCCTTGTTAACTACATTACACACTATATAACGTAATTAAATTTAAGGTGCAATGCTTAACATATCTAACCATATCAACAATGGTTTGTTAAAGGAATCAACCATGTATTCACATAGTTGTGCTAGCACCTACCATTTTAACTCAGGGTTTACTTCATGTTGCTAGATTCACTTATCCATGTTTATTTCATTATTAATTTCCATATTTCCTTGTCATTAACTTGCACATTCATCTTTTCAAAGTCATAAATGTAACATTTCAAATACAACATAGAGAATGAATTGTAGCATCACATTTCAATTTAACTCTATTATACACATCAACAATTGGCACATTGTACAATGAAATCCTTTCAGTATTTACAAAGCCATAATGAACTCATTACAACATTTTCTTAGCACTTATTAGCTAAAAAAAAATATTCTACTCATAATCCATCCTTTCTATTACAAAGTAATTACAGTATACTTGAGGTAAAATTACAGCAACAACAACACTTGAACTCACTTTCAGGTTCAGCATGAGCATTTGGTTTGTTTGTCTCAAGTTCCCAGTACTAGAATATTGGCTACTCGATATCAGGATAATCCACCACATGATATATGCCTAATTATAAAAATGCAATTGCACTATTGTATCAACAATATACAAGCAAATCATGCAGATAACAATATAATTTTATAAAACAATCATTCATTTCATCCAAGAGTAGGGAAACCCCACAAATTTCCCTAAGAATGAATCTTTCCTATTCCATTCATTCAATGTTATTTATCCATAAAGTAAATGCCCTTTTCTATGCAAAATGTAAACATCAAATTGGCTATGAGGAACCTCCATAATTTCCCAAGAAATTTTAACCTTGTTACCAGTTTCGCCCATCCAAAAATTCATTACACCAAAACCATATTGCCAAAAGAAAACATGCAAAATTATTTCATAGTACCTAATAATCCACATGCAACATCTCCTTAGGTAATTAAACATAATATGATATTTTAACAAAGTCACAATGTAGTAGACAATTCCTTTTTATAACCATTATCTATATACATCCATAATTAATCTCTAATTTTTTTTTTTCAGGATCCTTTTTAAGCTTGATAATCAATTTACAACTACCAACTATTTAAGTCTCAAAATCCCCATTATACTAGCCCTTTATACAAATTTAAACCCCCTTGTTTACTTCACTTAGAAATAACAAGTTTGGTAAACTTGGGGTCATCAATGGGCCATAATAATATTTCCTTCCTAATATCTTTTAAATTCATATTACTATATTTTTACCATAGTTCTTTAGGTAACTATTGTCATCTTTAACTTTTAGAGACTTTTCCTTTAAACACACACACAAGTATTGTTTTGATCTCTCTTACTATTTTCTAAACTTTAGCTGAGTTCCTAAAGACCTAGGGTAATGTATAATTTAACATTTCCCCTAACATTTTTCCAATCCATATTTAATTTATATTAAAAGATTTTTTGAAATTATAAGACAAGTTATTTTATTTTATAAACCTTATAGTATGTTAAAATAAAATATTGCGTTAAATGATATTAAAAGATTTTTTGAAAGACAAGTTTTACTTTATAAGCCATATATCATGTTAAAATAAAGTATTACTTTATAATTGAAAAGTAATTTCAATATGAAAAATGGTATGTATAGACAAGAGACCTAAATGCACAAGATGCCCAAGTTCTCTTTATATATATTTTTAAAAAAATATCTTTATCCTTTTTAATATCTAGATAATCAATAAACAAGCTAAAGATTCAATATTTTAAATTATTTGTTTATGTTTCATATCAATATTTTTCATCATTGGACATTGAGATGGGATCATCCTTACTATATCATCATTACCATGTCACCAGCTATTCAAATAATGGTATTATATGATTTGAACATGAATTTTCTATAACATTCACGTAAATTATAGATTATATTATCTAATAGGGTTTGAACTTTAATGATTTTTTAGTAGCATATAATATTTATTTTATGAGTTAAAAAAAGTTTTCAATTATAAATTATAGAGTAAGTATTATGATTTTTAAAAAGATTTTTCATTCTTAAAATATTTTATTTTAAAATAAAGTAAAATACGTAAGACCATATGTCGTATGGGATGATCCTCATTGAGAATGTTGTCTACCCAATATATGTTTATCCAATAGAAGCCTAGTTAAAAATTATATATTGAACTTGGTTTCAATATTTTTAGTTTCGAAGGAGATAATGTGGTATTGGTTTCAACTAACTTAGTACCAAGGTAGATATTATACACTTCTTTTAAATTTTATTAGAAGCAAAGGAGATACTAATATTCACAAAATAACATTCTATGGGATTGGGTTATTCTACAACCAAGTATAATATGAAAGATTCTTAATGGAAAAGTCTTCTATGAGATTGGGTTATTCTGCAACCAAGTATAATATGAAAGATTCTGAATAGAAAAGGATTTAACGAAATCCTCTTATATATACTCTAGAATAATTTAAAATCCTAGTTTAGAGGTACTATTGTGTCTAATCAACATATCATGCAGTTAATCAAAAATAATAATGTCATCCATTTTTAGAATAAGTCCATCCATAAGAGTTGGATCACAATACCTCTAGCTCAGAAACCAAAAATAATAGCTAAAAATTTCCATCTATGATATATTTCTTTATCTATTTAACCACGTTTAATTGTAGGTGCATCATCAAGGAGGCATATATAAATATTACCATGAATAATGAGTGTATATCCAGACCTAGAGTAATAGCTAAGTGAACTACTATAATACATTTTCTAGCTCACTTCACCTACATGTCAAATGGACACGAGTCACTAGATACCTAGGTACTATGTGATTCAAATAGATAACAATAATGCTCCTTGATGTTAGATCTAATTTGCAAAAGGATAACACTTTTTGAAGAAGACTTTACTTATGACATTACTAAATTACTATCAATACCAGATAGATGGTGACTAAAGTATATGTTAATATATACAAATAAAGAAAAGTATATTTACTTATGATAATAATATTTCTCATTATATTAACTCATTGAGAAAAACACTTCTCATGATACCATTCTAAAAGTTGAAATAAATAATATGGCATTTAGAAATATTTGTACTATAGAGGGTTAGCATCATATTTCAACTCACATTTGTTCCAATAAAATTAATGATATTTAATAGAATTGAATTGATATACTGTACACCCTTATTGTTATATGTTGTCTTATTCATTAATCTTCTTTGCTTCAAATATAAAAGTCATATTGGTAATAGTATATCCTTTTCATTATTCAGATTCATTATTATGATAACGATAATATCTTCCTTCTACTAGGATTGCAATGATAAATAAAAATATATGATCAAATATGATGCACCTTGCCAGGGCCATAACTTTTGCTCTGAGTATCCGTTTTACCCCGTTCTTTTTTTAGAATGTGCTGAATGGCATGGAGAACCTACGAAAAGTGGCCCATATGTTTCTTGGAGTGAAAATACCTCTAGGAGACCCAAAATTTGCTTTTAATGTAATTTTCATTTTTCACAACTAAAAAGTTATCATAACTATTGGTGTAGAACCAGAGTGGGATTGTTATATTGGGGTAGTGGGTTTTATTGAATAACGAGTTCATGATTCTATTTTGAATGTCATCCAAGTTTTTTTAGGCTTACTAAAAATAGAAAATGAGTTGCTAAAAATAGAAATTTACTAAAAATAGTAAGGGGGTAGCCTAGGCTAGGGTTTTTCTTTTTGGGAGTATAAGAAGTGGGAGACTCTATTGTAAGGGGGATGGAAATTCAGTTAATGAAATGAAGCATTTGTAGGTTTCTCTTATTGGTGTATTTTTTATGATGTCTTATCTTATACTTTTACCCTTGGAGTCTATTGATGGTCTCCTGTAGTGAATTCTTATCAATTGGTATCAAAGTGGGTGAGGTATCGCTAGTGGAAAGAAGATGAATATAAGAGGGAGAGGGTGAGGAATATATACCCAAATGAATAAGCATATGGAGGATCTGCATGCAGAAATAACATGACTAACTGGTGAAATTAATCGCATGGTGGAGGCCTGCACTAATGTGAACCCAAATCTAGAATTTGATAATGAGATCATCGTTGAGGAAGGTGAATCTGAGGATCATGCGAAAGAAGAACCATACAATTCTGAAAGTAGGCTGATCAAAGCCTTGGAAGGACTTAAAGGAAGTCGATATGAAGTCAAGATCGATGTTTTAGAGTATGTTGGTGAGTTAAAACCAGAGAAGCTAATTCATTAGGTAAATAGTATGGAGAATTATTTTGAATGGAGTAATCTGGCTGAGGAAAAGAATGTGGAACTCGCGTGCACGAATTTGAAAGGGTATGCTTTTAATTTGGTGGGATTATCTATAGATGGAATGACAGAGGAAAGGAAAAGCAAAGATCAAGGCTTGGGATAATATGAAGAAGAAGATACAATAAAAGTTTGTGCATGTGGATTATCTTTTCGTGTGAAGCATAATGAGACCGAAGAGCAGATGGTAGTGAGGAATGTAAATATCCTAAGTTATGCTATTCAAGATAAGTTGAGTATGCATCGTACCCTTACTATAGAAGATGCATATTAGATGGTCTTGAGGCCCGAAGAAAAGTATAAGAGGAGTAATTATAGAAGAGGGAAAAAGGGATCGGTATCTTCTCCAAATCGAGGGCATGGAGGATCTAGCTCATCAAAGGGAGAATCCTCAAATACAAAGAAGCATGAAGAGACACAGTAAGGTTGTGGTACCTACCAAAGGGGAAGAGGAAATAGAGGAGGTTGAGGTAATGGGAGAGGTCAAGCTGGGAATGGATCATGAAAGTCGTACACTGGTTTTATATATGATGAGGAAGTCCACTAAGCATTTGAGTGCATCCACTATGACGCTTAAGATAGGAATCGGGGAGGATAGGCTAGAGTCAACCTCGTTGAGGAAGAAGATGAAATGAAAATAGAAGTTTTTGTATATGTGGGTGAGAATCTCATGATAAAGAAAACATTGATTGCTCCAAAGAAGGTGAAAATGCAAGTGGATGAGGGTGATGAGTCCTGGCTACAAATAAATATCTTTCGTACAAGATTCACATCAGGAGGAAAGGTATGAAAAGTAATCATTGATGGTGGTAGTTGTGAGAATATGATCTCTAATGTAATGGTAGAGAAAATAAATCTAAAATTTGAGAAGCACCCACATCCCTATCACATTTTATGGATCAAGAAAGGGAATGAGGTGACTATTGATAAGATATTTTTGGTAAAATTCTCAATCGAAAATACTTATAAAGATGAATTTTGGTGTGACGTGATTCTTATGGATGCCTGTCACATACTATTGGTAAGGCTTTGGTGGTATCATAGGAAGACCATCCATGATGGGTGTCGAAATACATACATCTTTTGGAAGTATGGTGCCAAGGTAGTATTGTTGCCTCTTAAGGAAGTAGGATAGAGCAAGAGTTTTTTGACTACGAAGATGTTTATCATAGAGGCACAAGAATCTGGTTGATGCTATGCATTGACAACGAAGAAGATAGAGGTAGAAAAGCATTGTAAAAACATATTGATAAAGCTTTGTCATATGATAATTTATAGAACAAGCAATCATATTATATTAAAGGATAATAAATTTATTACCTCCATATGAAAGTGGTACTTGAAAAAATCCTAAGGTGAATTAGTAACCACCCCATTGTCATCTACTTTGATCTATGGATTTGATTCCATAATGGTGCACATATGGATCTCGTATGTTATTGATAAATAATCGATATGACATAGAATATTCAATCCCAAGGGAATTGAATTTATGACATGCTCTAGGAAATACTCACCTAACATTTATTAGCCTAAACCATAGATATTTTTACTTACATGTATATAACAAAGTGGATACCATTGATTCAATTTAATCACAATAAGAAATATCTTTTACATATGAATTTGAAAGAGAATTTTATTATGTTTAGATGAATCAAGTGCTTTAATATTGAAGTTAGTCTGATTATATTTATTACAATTACTCATAATATTGCTATGTTGATGATATAACTAAAATTAACTCATAAAAAGGATTATTTTTCAAAAATTAACCTCATAGTAAATTCTATCGAATATATTATAACTATGAAATATTATGATAATGAAACATAATAATCAAGCAATTAATTAGATGATTCTTATCTAAAAATTAAGATCATTTTCTAATGAAAATGACTTGATCTATTAAAGTGTTGTAGGATGTTACTTAGCTATAGCAAATTCAATTTTTGAACATAAATTTATGAATCAAAATATTGTTTACGCATATAATATTTAATGCACATTTCTTCAAATATAACCTAAAAATCAACCAGGATTTTTCTCTACTTTTTGAGATATTGGTAGGATGTGGATATCTTCTATGAAAAGTAAATCGTTGAATAAAATATCCTTTCATCTATTCTTAAATATTTTTACATGTATTGAAATGTTAGATGAAGTAATTAAATTTTCGTTTCAACATTAAAATTATTTTTTGAATCTTCTTCTCTGGTAAATATAAATAAATTTGACAAAAAAATCATGATATGCATTTCAATTTTGAATGTAAAATGAAGAGCATAATGAGAAGTTATAGAATATCAAGAAACTAAATTAAAAATATACAATTCAAGAGGAATTAGGCATACAATTGCTGAAAAATATAGACTTTGTAGGTTTATTATTTAACATGTGTGATTTTATACATAAAATCATATAATTAAAATAATTCTTTGGCCACACAACTAATGAAATTACCTTTTAGTTATACATGATTGTCAATTTCAAGCATAAAATCACTAGCATCAATATTGTGCAACTAACAGACTTGTTGTATCTATTTAAAAGATAATTTTAGAGAAAATATTATCATGAAAAGCAATAAAATAGTTCAAAAAATATATATTCTTATAAAATAAATATTTATATGTTCAAGTAGACGAGTCAATATATGTTCAACAAACTTATGTCATACTATACTTGAAGGATATGTTTTGGTATATGGATCCATTAAGATGAATTGGATATTTTCAAATGTATATGATTGTATAAGAAACACAAGGCTTGGATTGGTATAACATAAATATAAGTTAAATGATTATATAAAGAGAAGGAGGCAATGGTAACTAATTCATTTATTGATTATTCCATTGGTAAGTGTAATTCATCTTACATGATTCTATGGTTAAAAATTAGTTAAAATGCATATTAATATTTGAGTATGTTAAATATTCTTATATTGCACTATAATAACATTAAACCTAGAAGAAGGATACATGCATTAAAATATTATCAATGCTTTGATCTTTTACAAAAACAATTCTTCGTTAAACACAACAAATTACACTTTTTAAAGACTTGTGATTATATAAAAAAATAAAATAAAAATAAATAAATAGCTAAATAATTTAAAACAAATCCTCATTCTTAAATTAGTATTTTATACTATCCACTAAATATGACATATAAGATATGACATAACGTAAAATTTAAAAACTTTATCCATAATGAAAGCTAACACCCCTAAAAAAAAATTAAGACATCTTTTGCACCGCTTACATTGCAAAAATTAAAATAAATAAATTGGCATTAAGAAATCTTTGTCCCTAAACTACTACGTGTAATATTATTTTTCTCTTTAAAAATTCCAGAAGGCTCAACGACGCTCATTTTGTTTTTTTTTCATTTTGAATAGTTTTTCAACCATATTTTCACTCACTTAATCTTTGAATTTTATCTTGATCCACCTCTCCACATACTTTTTTTCAATGAAAATTAAATAATTTTGTTCAAAGCTTTCTTCAAACAACCCTACTGTCACGTTGGAAGTTGCACTATGCTTCCTTAACAATTTTTTCAACACGCAAAACGTGATCATTGGCAAGTCAAATATCAAAGCAAAGCTTTATTTCAAGGGAGACAGACATAAATTTTCTTTTCTCTAGGGCGCTTCGAGACCGTTAATAATACGCCATCTGACTTTTTATGGTCTCTTTTGTTCTATAAATACTTGGGATTGGAAATGGCACTTGCAACAACAATAGCACTATATCATCTCTCGTATGCTTGCTAGCGACGGCAAAAGATACAGATAACACATTCTATTGAAATTCAGATAGTTCTCCTTGCGGTTGAGGTGAGCAAAGCTATCTATCGTTCCCACACTCCGCTGAAGATATGACGCCATCAATCGTTATGAAAATCAGCACATTGCTCGTTGCGCTCAACCTTATTTTTACTGTCCATGTCTCCGCTCAACATGACAACATTAATAGGCCGAATTATATGCTTCCAAGTACATTGCAGAGGTTACAATACCGCTGCGGAAATTCAGGCCCAGCCCCACACCCTCCTTGCCCTCCTGCCCCTAAAGGAAATACGAAGTTGATATGGGAAAATGCAAAGGTTGCAACTGGCCAGCATGTGCTTAATCCGTGATCGTATGATTCCCACAATAACACTCAGTAGGACTTCCTAATTTACTCCAATCCAATCTACACGAAACTCATGAGATCTTAGTACCATAGCAACCTTATTTACAATTTCATTCATCCCCGCTATGTTGTGTTATTGCAGTGAATAAATATATCTATTTGTTGCTATTAGATGTGCTAAAACATGTGCGATAAAACTACCGCCATGCCCTGACTTCTATCGTCTCAAATTTTTGAGTTGCTATGTTGTCTTTCTCTTTTTAATTTAAGGAACGCTGCATAAAGGAGTTAAACACCCATGCACATTAAATTAGGCTGGTATTTGCGGAAATCTAATACAACAAAGTCTCACCATGTCACCAACCAATTATATAATAACGATTAGATTTTTTTAGTATGGCCATCACATGTTAAATGATCTACTAAGATTTGAAAAACAAGTTATTTTATTTTATAAACCTTATAGTATGTTAAAATAAAATATTGCGTTAAATGATATTAAAAGATTTTTTGAAAGACAAGTTTTACTTTATAAGCCATATATCATGTTAAAATAAAGTATTACTTTATAATTGAAAAGTAATTTCAATATGAAAAATGGTATGTATAGACAAGAGACCTAAATGCACAAGATGCCCAAGTTCTCTTTATATATATTTTTAAAAAAATATCTTTATCCTTTTTAATATCTAGATAATCAATAAACAAGCTAAAGATTCAATATTTTAAATTATTTGTTTATGTTTCATATCAATATTTTTCATCATTGGACATTGAGATGGGATCATCCTTACTATATCATCATTACCATGTCACCAGCTATTCAAATAATGGTATTATATGATTTGAACATGAATTTTCTATAACATTCACGTAAATTATAGATTATATTATCTAATAGGGTTTGAACTTTAATGATTTTTTAGTAGCATATAATATTTATTTTATGAGTTAAAAAAAGTTTTCAATTATAAATTATAGAGTAAGTATTATGATTTTTAAAAAGATTTTTCATTCTTAAAATATTTTATTTTAAAATAAAGTAAAATACGTAAGACCATATGTCGTATGGGATGATCCTCATTGAGAATGTTGTCTACCCAATATATGTTTATCCAATAGAAGCCTAGTTAAAAATTATATATTGAACTTGGTTTCAATATTTTTAGTTTCGAAGGAGATAATGTGGTATTGGTTTCAACTAACTTAGTACCAAGGTAGATATTATACACTTCTTTTAAATTTTATTAGAAGCAAAGGAGATACTAATATTCACAAAATAACATTCTATGGGATTGGGTTATTCTACAACCAAGTATAATATGAAAGATTCTTAATGGAAAAGTCTTCTATGAGATTGGGTTATTCTGCAACCAAGTATAATATGAAAGATTCTGAATAGAAAAGGATTTAACGAAATCCTCTTATATATACTCTAGAATAATTTAAAATCCTAGTTTAGAGGTACTATTGTGTCTAATCAACATATCATGCAGTTAATCAAAAATAATAATGTCATCCATTTTTAGAATAAGTCCATCCATAAGAGTTGGATCACAATACCTCTAGCTCAGAAACCAAAAATAATAGCTAAAAATTTCCATCTATGATATATTTCTTTATCTATTTAACCACGTTTAATTGTAGGTGCATCATCAAGGAGGCATATATAAATATTACCATGAATAATGAGTGTATATCCAGACCTAGAGTAATAGCTAAGTGAACTACTATAATACATTTTCTAGCTCACTTCACCTACATGTCAAATGGACACGAGTCACTAGATACCTAGGTACTATGTGATTCAAATAGATAACAATAATGCTCCTTGATGTTAGATCTAATTTGCAAAAGGATAACACTTTTTGAATAAGACTTTACTTATGACATTACTAAATTACTATCAATACCAGATAGATGGTGACTAAAGTATATGTTAATATATACAAATAAAGAAAAGTATATTTACTTATGATAATAATATTTCTCATTATATTAACTCATTGAGAAAAACACTTCTCATGATACCATTCTAAAAGTTGAAATAAATAATATGGCATTTAGAAATATTTGTACTATAGAGGGTTAGCATCATATTTCAACTCACATTTGTTCCAATAAAATTAATGATATTTAATAGAATTGAATTGATATACTGTACACCCTTATTGTTATATGTTGTCTTATTCATTAATCTTCTTTGCTTCAAATATAAAAGTCATATTGGTAATAGTATATCCTTTTCATTTGAAAGCACGAGGATACGAAAACAAAAAAGGAAAATCTCCAAGCACGATGCAAAAATGGAACTAAACTTAACGCTAAACCCTACAAATTAAAAATGCATGAAATGGAGAAAAACATGAATTGAAGCCCAAATGAAATAACAGCCCTTCTCTTTTATTGATGTATTTCAAATTTCGGTTACAATCCACATCCTCCATTTTTAGGGGCGAGGAACGTCAAATTCATCTCTTGGTCACATCCATGGATAACCATCCTTCTTTCGCATGCCCACATGTAAGATGGGCGGATCGAAATGTCACAATTGCTTTTGTCTACGAATGTTGATTCCTTGCTACTCCTCTGATGTTCTGATCCTATGTTCAAAGGAATAAGAAATAATTAGTAGCACCTGCTGGTGAAACAAGACATGCAATCCCCAACCCTATGATCAATGAATGAGAAAAATGAATTAAACTATAACTAAAATGAATCCAAATGTTCTAAAAATTTGACAGGGGCATCAGGACATCACCAAGAGGGCACTACAAAAAGAATAGTCTAGAAATTCCTCACCAATTTGAATTCGCTCTGGGGCGGGATGAATTTACCTGCAACAAAACGCCGAAAAGGTACTGTCCCAAATGTCCTACCTAGAGAGCTCCAAAAGACCTGCAAACTTGGGGTTAGCTAATCGAGGGTATTTTGAGAAGACCCAGATGGTCATATTTTCCCAATTTGGCCTCCATTAGTAGGAATTTGATGATTCTACCTGCAAGTTAGTAAAGACAAAAAGTGATAGAACATGATAAGATTTGCTCAAAACATTACGAAATCAAAATTGCAAACTACCTAAGCAGCATAAGATGAAATGCAAGATAAAAATTATAGAAAGAACAATCTGCCATAGATTCCTAATCGTTCCTAAAAGGGACGATTAGACTCGCGGTAGTGCGGGGCGCCCAAGCAGGCCACCCACCATTGGGACCTGATTTCGACGCTAATCCACTTGGGATGGGTCCAAAATCTCTTGTAAGGTGTTGTCAAAAAATTGGGGTGGTATTCTATGGCCAAATTTTGGGTTTTGGGCTCAAGATTCGACCTTCCAATGATCACCCAATGACCTCTTCTCCAAAAGAGATCATGGATGTGAAAGGCATAAATCACACAAGGATGTATGGGGAAATAAAATGGCAGCACTTCGTTGCTCCAAATTGATCTTCCTATCTATATTTTGGGGTGGGAAAACCCACCAATTTATAGACCTAGAGGTCTCTTGGGATGAGCATGCAGAGGCGCCACTTGGCAGCCATGCCCTTCTAGGGGAGGGAAGATTCCTCCCTGAATAGGGACTCTATGACTACCCTTGTAATAGCCTCTAATTCTCGAAAATGCTCACCTATACTCCCATGCAATGAAGGAAGCATTAAGTTGCGGATCCGAGCTGCCATTTGCCAAGATTTGACTTTTTTCCCGTCAAACCTGCAATTCGCCCCACCCTGGAGCAAATCCCAATTAGAATTCATCCCTAGGTGGAACGGATATTGAGAAAAGGTCCTGAAGGTGCCAAAATGGTTTCTGACCTTCCAAAATTTTTGTGAGAGTGGTTAGGACCACTGTTTAACCTCTGGTGGCTACCCTTGGGGCTGTGTGTGTCAATGCGATCAGTGTTTACAATCACATAATCAGATTGGTGTTGTTTTGGTGTCTACAGATGCCCCTTTTTGGGATGCATTATGCAAGGCACAGTTCCTGAGAAAAAATAGATAACCAAAGCACTAATGATTAGGGTTTCTTAGTAACCTAACCAACTCTTGATGCCCCAAGCATGAAAAGGGCATGCATTCTTGAATCCTTGCTTCTGACGAGTGAAGGAACTCAGTTCAAGTGTTAACCTTTTTTGGTGAGGTGTTACTTGAGCTTGGACATTGATCAGTCATGAATAGACAAAGGGTGCAACCTTTTGTCTTTGGGAACCTTGAGTTCATGATTCACAAATTCCAAGTGATTGATCAGCTTGTGATTATTGTTTTTTTACTGCCCCAAGCAGGAGCATGCTTTATCTTTGCCAATGATTCTTCGAATGCATGCCAGTTCCATGATTGGGTGTGTATTTGTTGATTGGTGACTAAGTGTGACTACCCCCTCAAGCGACGAATTGATGAGGGAATGACCTACATGAGAAAAGCGATGAGTCACTTGACCCAAGATGACTTAGGTAAGGGTGCCTTCAGAGATTTATCTTTTGAATTGTGTACAGTTTTCTGAATTTTAGACCTATTTTTGGTCGGTGTTAACCCTTTTGGGGATGCCTTTCTAGAGCTGAAATTGTCAAAAATTCTTCTGCCCGTGGAGCGGTCCGGCCATGGTGGCCTTCTTAGGGAGTAGGATGGTGACGATTTATAACCCCGACGTCTATTTTGGATTCCAAGAAGGTCAGGCACGAAGGCGCCTTCGTTCGATAACTCTATTGTTATTTTTGGGTGGGTTTTGACCCTTTTGGCGACACCGCTTGGGGATGAAATTCTTGACGATCCGTCCTCCCGTGGAGCGGTCCGACTCTGGTAGCCTTATTAGGCAGTGGGATAGTGAGGATTTGTGATCGCGACATCTATTTTGCATGCCAGGAATGTCAAGTGCAAAAGCACTCTCATCGGGCAGGTTTGTTGCTATTTTTGGTGCATTTTTGTGCATTTTTACTGTTTTGTGAAATGTTTGGTCTGTATTCGTCCCTGGGTGGGACGAATTCCTATTGAGCATTCGTTCCAGGGTGGTACGAGTGCTAACCAGAGCACTCATCCTAGGGAGGAACGATTATAGGCTCAAAAAGCCTATTTAAAGGCCAAAACTAGGGTTTGGGCTCATTTGCACTTGTTTTTTTTTGGTGATTTGGAGCTCTGAGGAGGAGGAGGTCAATTCTGCGAAGCGAAGCGCTGCCGAGCTTTTCTGCCACCATGAGTGCATGAACCGAATCGAGCGATGGGATCGAAGTGAGACTAGTAAGTGAACTCCCTCTTTATTATAGTTTTTTTTTTTGTTCGAATTTATCAACTTGAGAGTATAAAACCCTAGGTTGATAAATTAAATTTTGTTATTTTTGAGTTTTTTTTTTTGTTTGTGTTTGTATTAATTTATCAACTTCGAGAGTATAAAACCCTAGGTTGAAAAATTAAATTTTGTTATTTCTGAGTTTTTTTTTTTTTTTTTTGTGTTTGTATTAATTTATCAATTTCGAGAGTATAAAACCCTAGGTTGACAAATTAAATTTTGTTATTTTTGAGTTTTTTTTTGTTTGTGTTTGTATTAATTTATCAATTTTGAGAGTATAAAACCCTAGGTTGACAAATTAAATTTTGTTATTTCTGAGTTTTTTTTGTTTGTGTTTGTATTAATTTATCAATTTCGGGAGTATAAAACCCTAGGTTGACAAATTAAATTTTGTTTTGCGTTTATGCTATTTGTTTTTGTACACTATTTTTCATGATTCTAATGTGCTTATTTTGTTGTCTGTTGCAAGTTGTGACGAGCCAGTATCGTGTGCCGACTATTTTTGCTGAAGCGCGGGAGGCGATAGCTATGGCTGACTAGGAGTAGCTTGATGCCCTGGGGCTTAAGCAGGTGACTCGACTGGAGCCAGTGATTGGGTATCGGGCCTACCTGACGACCCTGATCAACTTATGGGCTCCTCGGACTAATACTTTCCATCTCCCAATAAGGGATATGACAGTCACTTTGGAGGATGTCTATTAGATTCTTAGGATTCCAATAGACGGACTGCTAATTAGGACAACATCACTGGATTAGTGGACAGCGGTGCTGACACACTACTTCAGGCATGGGGAGGAGTTGGGGGTGGATGGTCTAGTGGAGAGGGTAGAGATTGACTACCAAATGGGTGGGATTCTGGTTTGATGGTGGTTTGAGAGGGGGTGTTGGGAGTGAGGCACACATTGTTTATGGGCCTCATTTCCAACATGTTGTTACCTGACTCGTCAGTTGTGAGGTTCCTGTGGAACCTACTAGATGTGGTCTGTTGGCTGGTGGAGTGTTCGATGCAAGAGCCTTTGATCATGAGATGGGGACAGACGCTGCTGGCATAGCTCTATGGGGAGCTATATGAGGTCCGTTGCTGGAGGTGGAAGGGGATCAGCTACAGCTATCTGTTGCAGAGCTGGGGTTGGCAACATATAGTGGTGGAGAGACCAGGGGGTTTACCGTGGATGACGTAGGTAGAGATTGTAGATAATGATATAGGTTACATGGCTTTATGGCAGCGGTCAGAGGAGTAGGGATAGAGTCACCACTAGGCAGGTGTTGTAGGGCACTATACCAATGCCTTCGCTCGGCTTGCTCCAGGGGAGGTGTTCTGGCTCTTGTTCCCAAAATACATAATATTTTAAAAACCTCATTATAACCATTAAACCACATAGTCCACTGTTATTATTATTTTTTTAACTATAACCTCTAGTATAATAACAAGACATGACACAAGGTTTCAATGGAGGGCATTGTTTGAACATAAATCCATAGTGATTAATGGAGGTAACAGAACCTACGTCAACCATTTCTATAAGAAGTATACATTATCTTATTTAACCAACAAACCTGAGTAGAAACCAAATACAATACATCTCACAGAGACTCATAATGAAACCCAGCTTGTATTGTGTCCTAAGTTCTCGAAGACGTCTTCTATAAAATACAGGGTAGAGTTTGAAATTTTAACAGCTAGTTTACACAACCTTAAAGGCATCTCAATGAATTCTTGAGTGCACCATCTACGTTGCCATTATTTATGCTGATCGTGTGCATTATCGTGGCTTCAAGGACGTGGCCGAGGATACCCTACATAGATCAAGAAAATACAACCTCTTCTATGGCAAAATCATAACAGGGTTTCACAAGGAAATTTAATCATTTTTTTTAAACAATCAAAAACACCTCTTCTGCTTTACCCAAACCCTACAACCACCATTACTTTAACATTTACATAAGTATTATTTCATTAGAGACTCACAAAGCTATTATAACCAGACATGAACAACATACATTTTCTTATCAAAGAAGGAAATAATCTATACTCAAACAACATGCATAACAAAATAACCTTGCCTTTGCCATTTTCTAAATCTAAATATTCTAAATCTAAGCCTTAAAAATTCAAGCTTGTTTCCACAAGATTGTCTTGTTTCAAACCACAAGATAAATGATAGGAGGATTAAGCGAGAGATTTGGAATTTTGTCTAATTTTTGTTTCGACGGAGTCAGAGAGCATACTCCCTAGGAGATGTCAAATTCTCAGTATTGAATCAATAGAAAATTCAAGTGTCTATTTTCTAATCCAAATTTCTTGGAGAGCATATTCCCTTACTTATTTTCGTTGATTTCATTATCCTTCCAGATATCTTGGAGAGCTCTTTTTATAACCTTTCTGACCCCTACCCCATGATCTATTTTTCTATTATAAAATTGTGTGGGATAAACCTCTGATTAATGTTTTATTTGAAATTGGTGCTACTTTGACCATTGCACCCAAGGCATTCTTATCAAAACTTCACACCCATCCTTTCTAGAAACTAACCTCATTACTTTGGTTTAAATCCAACTAAAACATGTTTTCATTAACACAAAACTTGGGATAAATTACCGTATAATTAAATATTCATTAAATACAGTCCACCCGCCAAGTTTGACTCACTTAAATCCCAAGTTTAACTTGCTAATCCAAATTAATAATACAAATTAACCACTAATTAAAACAACAAAACATATTATATTTAAATTGCCCATTTGCTACATTTAATTATTCTTAAAATCATTAACTTACTCCTAGATAAATATTTTAGTTCATCACTATATTTATAAAAAAATCATAAAATAGGGGGTCATATTGGGATGTTACATACTCCCCCCCATAGACTAAACATAGTCCTTTGTGTTTCATTCCGGATTTAGTATAAAAAAAAAAAATTAAAATTCATACATAGAGCAATCAAACAAGTCAAACATTTCTATATGCAACCTATATGATGAAAACTACTCATGCAATGCTTCATCTCTACACTATTTTTTTTCCAAGGCTGGCATTTTTAAGATAGTCAACTATCATCAACCTTCTAGGAGACTAGTCTAGGAAATCATAGTCCAATAGTGTAGCGATGAAAGGTGAGGGTAAATTTTTCCTGCCAACCACTTTTTTTTTACCCTCTAGATTGTCTTTGTCATACTTTCACTTTTACCAATTCTCATTAATGGTGGTTGAGCAACTCCTTCTTCCACCTGAGAAGAACAACCTCTTCCACCTAACGAGAATATTCTAGTTTTGAAATACAACAAACAAATTTTAGTAGTACCATATTCTAAGAAATAAAGTATCTATACCACATACTGAACATAAAGTGTCATTTATAGTCTGATAAATCCTATTCCAAATATCATAAAAAATAAACATCACCAATCCATAACATACTAACATCCATCATTTTACTATATGAATGTACCAATCCTATCATCAAAATATATTGTTTTTTGCATCTAATCATCAGTAAATGTCATTAAAAAAATATGGAAAAAGTTTCGTCATATATTCCACCATTTCCCAAGTGGTATTTTTCTCTAAATATAGATCCCATTGGACCTTGCACTACTCCAAGTTCCACTTCTACATTTTCTTAATGCAAAATTCTAGGATATTCATGGGCTTGACCTCGATGTATGTTGGGTCCACCATCTGCAACTTAGAAACATGCAAAATGTGATATGGATCATGTAAATACTTCCTAAGCAAAGACACATGAAAATAATCATGAATATTTGCTAGGTTAGGTGGCAAGTCGATACGGTATGCAATAGGACTAATATTTTCCATTATGGTGAAGGGTCCCACATATCTAGGATCCAATTTGGTGGATTTGATTGTGCTCTTCATAGGTTTGACCCTTAAGAACACCTTGTCTCCTGTCAAAAACTCTAGACGTGTCCTCCTCAAGTATGTGTATTTCTTCTAGTTATCAAGAACCTTCCTTAAGCCTTGGATGAGTTACTTTCAACTGCTCTTCCATCTCTTTCAAATTTTTTATTTCAAGAGTGACCTGATCTTCAAGATTATCCCAAGACAATGGGGTTCTGCACCTTCGGCCATACAATGCTTCAAAAGGAGCCATTTTTAGAGAGGCATGATACCCATTATTATATGTAAACTCAACTAGATGCAAGAAATCTTCCCAATGAGATTTTTGGTCTATGCAGTACATGTGAAGCATGTCGTCTAATACTTGATTAAACCTTCCAATATGACCATATGTATCAGGATGATATGCTGAACTAATATTCAAGGAAGTCCTAATTTCTTGATGGAGAGCCTACCAAAAATCTGATGTGAATTTTGAATCCCTATCAAAAATAATTATTTTAGTAAACCCATGTAACCTAAATATTTCCTTAGCAAACCTACTAGCCACAGTAAAATCATCATTCATAGTACTACTAGGAATGAAATGAGCAATTTTAGTTAGTTTATCTACTACCACCAAGATGGCATTATGTCGATACCAAGTTTTAGGTAACCCTACAATAAAATCCATTGATATTACTTACAACTTTACTATTGGCACATCATGAGTGTATAACATACCCACTAGGTGCTTGTGTTATGCTTTATCCTTTTGACATTCAAGACATTTTGCCACAAAGTTAGTAATATCACCTTTCATCCCTGACCAGTAGAATGTCTTCATTTTTTCCCTCATATTAGATCCTCCTGGATGAGTAGAATAGGGAGATATGTGAGATTCTCTCATAATGAGTCTACGTAGGTTACCTACTTCTAGAACCACAACCCTCTCCTTAAAACATAAAAAACCCATATTTGAACCCAAAGTTTTGAGCCTCTTTTGGATCCTTGATTATTTTATCTTTCACTTTCAAGCAGTATGGGTCTTGTGATTGAGCTTTCCTAACCTGATCCATAATGTCAACATGACTTCTAGTCAAGGCGGTAATATGTCTTCTTCTATTCAGTGCATCAACTACATTTTTTTCTTTGCCCTTGATGCACTCTGTCCCAAATTCATACTCTGCTAAGATTTTAATCTATATTATTTGTCGAGCATTAAGTAGCCGTCGAATGAAATTATATTTCAGACTTTGATGATTAGTTCTAAGTTCAAAAGGTCTTCCTATTAGGTAGTGACGTCAAAGTTCCAATGCATGCACAACTATAACCAATTCTAAGTCATGGATAGCATAGTTACCTTCATGTTTCTTCAACTTCCTAGATTTGTAAGCTACCACAAACTTATCTTGTGATAAAACACCACCCAAATCCTCCAAATATGCATCTGTATAGATGGAGAAGTCACCTAAGGGATATAGAATTTTTAATATAGGATCGTGTTGGAACAAAATCTGCCTTCAGTTAATAGTGTTGTCCCTTAGACTTCGCCAACATTGAATAGACAGACCTTGCTTGAGATCATTTGTATAATCTCCATAGAAGGCTGATTCCTTTGAGTTTTTTAGAGAAAAGAGAAACAAGAGATAAGGGAAATATAGCCAAAGCTATAACTTTTCTCACAGTATAGATTGGACAACAACTAAAAAATGATGATGTAGATTACTATCTTCAGAGTTTCTTTATATCTTCCTATAGAAAACATGAATTCCTGAGTGTGATTTTAAATGTTCATCTAAATACATGTAAATATCTTTAATATTAAACTCTAGAAATAAGGTTTATACATGCACAGTTCATATTTTAGAACAGATACATTATAAAGCTTAAAATGAATAAAAGTTAAAAACCAGATACATACACTCACATACAGAATTTCAAAAGCCAAGGGAAGAATATATCTTAATGCTTGTAATCCAATAACATGTACATCAAGTCTGTAAACATCCAAGATCTGACCCTTTTCATGATCGACTCACTCCTATTTATACCCTAAAAAGAGTATCTTCTACTATGTACATTTAACTTGCTCAATCAATTACAAGTAATTATCTACAGTTTCTAAGAATATCCAATGGATTTCCCATAGATTAGATAGATTTCCTTATGGCTAAATTCAGATGATACTATTATTCTGCAATCATCCAACGGACCTGCCATGTTATAATCAACTGACCATTCTTTAGAAATCAGTACATGATGTCAATGCATGCTCTAGTTGCCAAAAATATACTTTGTTTCTCTGCTTGTCTACCCTTCTTAAGTCACAAAAATGCAAAATGTCACAAAATTGTGACATTTATATGTCTTCATCCTGATTCTTCTTTTTGCACCGCGAAAATTGACTATGTTGCAAAATCGTGATACTTTCGCCTCCTTAGCTCTTTGTCTTGGTTTTGACTGCGAAAACGTGACATGTCGTAAAATCATGACACTTCTGCCTCCTTGCTCTCTCTTGTTGCTTTTGACCACAAAAAAGGGACATTTTGCAAAAAAGGGACATGTCACGAAATCGTGACACTTTTAGTCTCTTTAGCAGTTTTGCTATTCTTCTAGCGAAAATAAGCCATGTTGCAAAATCGTGAAATTCTCCATGACTTCTACCATTTCATTGATGGACTTGGCAAAAATGGGCAACGTCGCAAAATCACGACACTTTTCTTCCTTAGTGTATTTTTATTTTTCTTTGTTCTTTAGCATATGGGCTACTTCGGTCTTCTTTGAAAATATGCAAAAAAGGTGCATCAATCATTTTTTGTAGTTAGTCACTTTTTGACTAACATTCTTGGTCGGGGTATTTTTTGCTCCCAAAAATAAATAGAAACCAGGCCTTCATCCATTGGGAAACGGAGTCACCAACATAGTTGCAGAAAGTAAAATTTCAAGTGAAAAAGCAAAGATAAAAGAAAAAGAATGCACTTTGGAATATAAGTGATATTTACCTTATCAAAACTTTTTTCTACCGCTTAGTGACTTAAATTTTTTTCCGAGGGACATAAAAGATTCAATTCTGAGAGTCGGTCCCACACTCGGTCGCTAGTTTCTAACCCTGATGTTTAGATCTTCTAATTTTGTCCACTGCTGTAATTACCTCTTGATAAGTTTTGCAATCTTGGTTCCAGTATTCATCTTCTAAATCAGAGGAATCAATGAAAAGTTGATATACATACTGCAACTCCTCCATTTTATCATAATAAATGATCTTTTGCCTTAAAATTAGTTCTTGTAAATAGGATTTAATCTGTGTCAGCATCTAGATCATCTCCATGACCTGTGTTTCTTCTATAGGTTCCTACCAGCCGTCTATGTCTGTTTCATCCTCAACAAAAGCTTTTATTGATGCTGAAAGGACCTCTTCCTTCAACACTTTTGAACCATCATCCCAGAGGTAAGGAAGCCCATTATGGATAGCCAAATCAAGGTTTTGGAGCAACCCTTTCGCTTCATCTTCAAGCTCCTGTAAAACTTATTTCCTCGTGCTATCAATTTAAACTTTCTAAAGAAGTTCTTTGCTATGATTTTAGCTTGAGACCAGGCTTCGCTTCTGAGCTTGGTCTCAAGCTTAATGTGAAGTCCACCAACCAACCAATCTAAAGCATCTTATTCAGGAAATAAGATGTTATCAGCTGAATGTGAAGTCCACCAATCTAAAGAATTCCTGCTTACTTTTTTTAGATTTTCAATCCTGGTGATGGTGGAGTGTGACTTAGTCTCTTGAGAAGTTGTAACTCCAGCCGTCGGGATGTCAATGTTGGGGAGAAAAGGAATGTGACCAATTATGGATCCAACATTTAGCATATTCTAGAAATATGTTGCCATTTCTGGGAGAACAAGGTAATTTTTTGGCAAGAACATTATACTTTTGCTGATTTTAGAAAAGGAGGCAGAATTACAATGGGAATGAGTAGGAAAATGAGAAGAAGAAAGTAAAGAAAACATACCTATTTCTGGTTGGATTTGTTGTTCGTGTTCTTCTTCTTCTTCATGTTCATTGACGATCATTTCTTCACTCTGTACTTTGTCTTTATCAGGAGTTTTATTTCCCTCATCACTTTCATCCAAGTTTATAACCCGTTTCTCCTGCTGTTGTCCTACCGTCAGGATTTCTTTTTTAATCGAAATTTGTTTTTTATTTTCATTATTTTGGCTCTCTTGAGCCAAACTAGGTAGGTTGCGTGAGTCTTCCTTCTATGAATTTTCATGCTCAACTTCCTGAGCATTAGCATCAGTGTTTTCTTCAGTTATATGGTCTTTTTCACCTTCTTGAGTCCCTTTCCCTGAGTTGTCTTATGCATCTTGAGGCTCTTGACCACTAGAAGAAGTTTGAATAATATTATTGTCTTTTATTCTATCAGCCATAATTTTCAATTTTCTCATTCTTTCTGCTACGGGTTCATCAGATTCTATACCCGAGTCCGAAGGTGGAACAAATTTTACAATTCTTAAGGAATGATGTTTTGACGTTAGAGTATCTACCCCAAGTGCTAGACGCTTCTTTCTTTTTGTTACTAGAATAGGTTCAACTCTCCCCTATCCTTCTTTGCCCAGCCCTTTTTCATCATAAACCATTTTCAACATCATCTGGGTGGCCTTTGAACTATAATTCTTTCCTTTCTCTTTTGTAAAAACCTCTTCTATTGATCTTTTCCTAGATGTCCTAGGTTTGGTCTGAACAAGGGGAAGATTCTGAGCCTCTGTAATTTCTTTTCCTTTACCAGCTTCGGGCTACTGGGATTCCTCAAGTGATTGTGATACTTCAGGTTGTTGAGATACTTTTGGAGTAGAAGAATGACTACCTCCTATGCTTGGAGGGATTCTAACAGGGAAACTTCCTCCCTAGGAGTCATGGTTTTCATTATACCGAGGTTCGAACAGATTGTCATTTTTGGTGGGGTATCTCGATGAAATCAAATTTGTCTAGACTCTCATTACCCACCATTCCCGAATTTTAGCCACATTCCAATCTGGCTTATTCTTCTGAATCCTAGTGATTTTACCTTTCATCAATTGATGAGCTTTTATATTTTCTGGGTCAAACTGAACAATTACTTCATAAAAATCATGCCAAGGAGGAAAAGGCTCCATATTTTCTATGTGCCACTCCAGGGGTTCATATTCTATGTTATTTTTGTTTTCTTCAACATCATCTCTGACTTTAACATGAAATTATTTAATCTGTGTTTTATTCAAAATGGATTGTCTCTCAACAAATCTATTCATGGGATCATATTTCCATATTTGCGAAATCTCAATAAGCCCCAATTTTCTCAAATAATATGCTATCTATTCATTTTACCCCTTTCTTGAAATAGTAATTCCTTCAAAACTAAAAGGTATATTACAAGTACCGATTTTCCCAATTCCATTCCCAAATTTGACATTAATGCTTTCTTTTTGCCAAACATATTCTAAGGCAAAGACTCTGTCAGTCACATAATGGGGAAGTAAAAAGGGTTTGTCTGTAAACCCATACAATATGATGCATACTCCTTGTGTTAGAATAAACCAATCCCCCTCCTCTGTAAACTTGGTTTGCAATACCTTTTCTGCTTTGGGGGTTAATCTTGTTATTTGTCCATACATGATTTTTAGCGCAGGGCCCAAAAATTCCCTATTGAAATCATAATATGACTCGGATTTGTATAACACATTGGTCTATTCATACAATGGTAAGATTTCTCCCTTATCATTCTTATCATTTTTTGAAATGAAAGCTAACTCTTGAGACATAAAGTAAAAGAATAACCACACCAAATATGAAGTGTATCTAAATGAAAACTGGGTTCCAGCCTTCAATGCCGCCAAACCCTCATGAATTTCTGTACATAAAAACTCAGGCCAATCAAAGAAAATAGGTTTCACACTCCTGCTCATAACAATAGAATCGTACATTCTAGGGTTTGACAAACATTCTACTACAACCATCTACCAGTTTTGAACGTTTTCATCATTTTTTAGTCCAGCAATCATGGCTAGGATGGAATATAGTTCAAGATTTTTAAAAGCTACCATGTCAATTGGGGGTTCTGGTGGATTTACCCCTTCTGGAATATCTTTTATCTTAGTGGCTAGGAAACCTTTCACATTTTTGGATGAGCCAAAATATGTAGCCTATTATAAGGGGTCAAAATTCTTATGTTCTAAGAAAGGTACATGGCCCACATCAAAAGCAGAAACAAAAGCATCTTTGGACAGAGAAAATTGAACCTTCCCTAAAAAATCTCTAACCTTTCTCTCCTTTTCATCATAGAAGTTTGCAATTGCCCTTACCAATTCTAGGCAGGGATGAACAGGAATATATACATACCAGTAAAAGAAATAATGGTATGCAAACATTGAAGGAGAAGACACATAAACCCCAGTCACTACCTGGTTCTTTATATTGCTCCAAATCTCCACCGGGTCCTTCCATGTTATTATTGTATCTGCAATTCAGGAATCTCTATCAATAAAACTAGTGTTGTTCTCCTCCCTTCTTTTTACTACCGTAGTATTCAAGGGTGATGAGGTAGATGCTACCTGGTACTTCGTCTTCTTAGGGGCCATTATGAATTATCAGGTGCACAAACTTTGAACTTCTTCTGATTGCTTCACGACTCCTTCCTCACTATGTTATAGTGTGGTGGTATAAAAGTTGCTGGCAAGATTTATGGCTTTTCAAGCATTACAGAGATAGTCCCTCACTTATTTTTCTTCTTTAGGAGTTTCAGCAAGTTTACAAATGGTGAAATGCCTTTCCAAATCCTTGAATTTAATTTTATGTAGCTTGAGAGGACATGCAAAATTAATGCATTAAATGAGGGTTGGTCGATTTTATTCAACCATACTTCTCTGGTTTTCGTTCTAGCCACCTTCCTTAGGAAACTCCTAAAAACGCTCGTTGGCTCATTAAAAACCCACTTGGGGACTGGGAATTATCCCATGCTAAAAAAGATACTACCTGACAGATTAATTATCTTCTTCCACTAAACCCCAAGCATGTGGTTGCTTATAAACATTCGGTGGTGGATATTTAGAAATATTTCAAGAAGCACACATAACATATTTCAAAACATTATTTTACTCATTCCCTTTTATCGAATCTTAGATGACCATGCGGCAGCTCCAGATTTGAAAATGCAAAATAACAAAGGCGTACTTTTCCCTCCTGATTTTATTCAAAATGTCAGACTCTGATAGTCCTCAAAAACGGTTATTATTAGGCCGCAAAAAGGGAATATTTACAAAACTCAAAACTTATAATATACTGTACATATAATGGTGATCTATCCCTTTTACTGGAAATATAATTTTAGGTGAAATGCATTCACCGTGATGGGTAGAACCCATGCATCTTGATATTTTAACTAGAAGGCATTGAATTGCTTTTTTGAAATAATTTCAGATGGTCCCTCCCAGAACACATCAAACTTGTCATGATGTCCTGGTTTCGCTTTCTTTACATTCCATTTTAACACCAGGTCACCTGTTTTGAATTTCTTAAAAGTGGTTTTCTTATCGAACCACCCGACTATTTTTAACATATGTTTTTGATGATGATTGTAGGCATGTTCCCTAGACTCTTCTAGCTACATAAGTTGCATCATTCGGGCATCCATTGGATGGCCTTCATCTTCATTAAATTAGTTTAGCAATTTCAATGCGGGTATCTCCATATGATTCGGCAAAACAACCTCTTTTCCATAAACCAAAACATATGGTGATGTATTGATTGATTTCTTGATTGAAATTCTATCGGCCCACAAGGCCTGATTCAGGAGTGAGTGTTAGTTATTCTTATTATCCTCTAATTTTATTTTAAATATTCTTAAAATATTCTTATTAGTAGACTCGAATAATCCATTGCCTTGTGGGTAATAATTAGAGGAAGTCTTCAGGTAAATTCCATATCGACTAGCAAATTCAATCATCTTTGCACTAGTGAAAGGAGATTCGTTGTCTGTAATCAAAGAGTCTGGTATGCCAAACCTTGTGATTAGACTCTCAAAAAATTCTATCATCACTTCTGAATCAAATTTATTTGTGGGTACTACTTATGCCCACTTAGTGAAGTAGTCTGTGGTAGTGAGAATGTATTTGTGGCCTGATGATGAATTTGGCTCTATTATACCTACGAAATCCAACCCCCAATGCTGGAACGGTTCCTTGAATTGAATATATTTTAAGGGAATATGCGCATTCTTGATCCTCCCCACATACCTCTGACATTGTTCACACCTTTGGGTCACTTTGTATGCATCTAGGAAGATGGAAGGCCAATAAAATCCAGCTCTAAGGATTTTCAAAGCTATGGTTCGACCTGCATAATGTCCCCTTGAGAGACCCCCATGAAATTCATCTAACACTTTCTGCTTTGCATATCGGGAATGCATTTCAACAATAAACCATCGATATTAACCCTATACAACTCTTCTGTTCAAAGGGTATATTTTAATGATTGGGTTCTTAATCTCCTTCTCTGGGAAGAATTTATATCTTCAGGGCATGACCAAGTTTGAAAGTACCTCACAAAGTCATCGATCCAACCTGAACTTGCTTTGTCTTGATGTTGCTCATTGTTTTCCATGATGGGGTGGCCCTCCCCATATCCACTTGCAGCTTGTTTGGCCAATTCCTGGCACAAAGCTCTCCCTATGACTATTTTAGTAGGATGTATTTCTACATCATACTCTTGGATGCGAGTCACCCATCCAACTCTTTTTTCACCCAGTTATCCTTGAATTATGAAGTTCCTTACATCATGATGAATAACATAAACCATCATCCGACTCTAGGATAAATTTTTTTTAGCTTATTCAAGGATTTCATAATTGCATATACTTGTTTTTCTATGAATTTGTACCTTTCCTCATGTTTGTGCATGGTGGAACTCAGAAAGGCTATGGGTCTTTCTTCATCAACCGCTCCTTTCTAAGTGAGAAATGTGGCATAACTATCTTGTTCTCCGATAGCATATAGTATGAAACCTCAAGAATAGTCAAGGTTAACTAGCATAGGAGCTTGAGCGATGGCTTCTAGAATTTTTTGGAAAGCTTCTTTCCTTGGCTCTGTCCATTTGAAAGGAGCATCCTTTTTCAATAATTTAGTCATTGGTTTAACTGTATGGGCAAAGTCTGCAATGAATTTTTTGATGAAATTTATTTTCCCAAAGAAGGACTGCAAACCTTTCTTGTTAACTGAAAGCGACAACTCAAGAAGTGCATTTACTCTATCAGGGTCAATTGAAAGCCCATATTTAGAAATAACATGCCCAAGGAGTATTCCTTCTTCCACAACAAAAATAGACTTTTTAGGATTTAATGATATTCCAAAATCCCTACATTTCTCAAATACTTGCCGTAGATAAGTGGCATGGTATTTTTTGTTATGAGAAAATATAGTCATGTCATCTAAATAGACGACAATAATTTTATTTGCAAGCTCCCCAAAGCTATGTCCATGGCTTTTTGAAAAGTTGCTCCTGCGTTAGATAATCCAAAGGGCATCCTTTGGTATGCAAATGTTCCCCACTTAGTGGTGAATGCAGTCTTATATTGATCTTCAATTCTCACCCAAACTTGATTGTAACCAGAGAAGCCATCTAAAAGAGAAAACCTTTCTACTCCTGCCACAGTATGAAAGATTGGGTCAATCTAGGGTAAATGATAGTGATATTTTAAAGAGGCTCTGTTCAAATTTTTGAAATCGATGCATAGTCTTATTTCTCCATTTTTCTTACGGACTGGGACCAAATTTACAACCTAGGTAGAGTTCTTGATTGGGTATACTATCTTAGCCTGTAGGAGTTTTAACAACTCTTGTTTCATTAAGGCTTCAATTTTAGGATTCACAAGCCTCTGCTTCTGCCTAAAAGGTTTAGCTCCTTCCTCTAGTTCGATGGTATGCTGAATGACCTCTTTCTTGTATACTTTTAGATCACTATAAGTCCAGGCTATTATATCCGGATACTCTCTACATAATCATTTTATTTGCTCTAATTCTACTTTTGTACAATCGGTCCCTACTTCGATCATCTTGACCAGTTCTAGTTCCACTTCTTTATATTTGCGTTCATATACCTTGATACTTCGACCTATAGCTCTATCGCTATTGTCAAAAAGGCTCTCCAGGGTGATCAGTCCCTTGGGGATATGATTGTTTATTACTTGAATAAGGCTCTCTTCGTCCTCTTCTTGTAACACTCTATCTCTAGAGTAATTCATCTCATGAATCAAAAAATTTAGGATCTGCTCATCGTTCTCAAATACTTGCCAAAAAATGTCCTTTTCAGGAACAGAAGGCCTATATATAAGTCTAACTATTTTAGGCTTCTGAATAACATTACTGACTAGGCAAAAATTGGATCCTACTAACCCTAACAGGTCTACATGTGTGTTCTCTCTAGAAATGGATTTTATGTTTAGTGCTTCAAAATTTTCCAATAGATCCAATACTTTGTTTTTGTAAGCCTTTAGGTAATTTTGCTTACAAATGCATTTGTCAGTAACCTATTTAATAATCAGCTCTGAATCTCCATAGATCAGCAGCTATTTTGCACCTAATTTTTTAGCTTTCCTAAGTCCCAAACACAAAGCTTAGTATTCAACTACGTTATTGGTGCAACTCCATGTCAACCTATATGAAAAGACTTTTTATTTTCCAGTAGGTGAAATCAGAACAATTCCATCTCCTATTCCATTTTTGCACCTTGACCCATCAAACTACAATTTCCATAACTTGTTGGCCGAATAACCTGTTTTAGGGACAGCAACAGAGAGCTTTTTTGGTTTCTCAATGGAATAGCTTCTCATTTCTGTCTCTACCATAGCATTGAAGTTCTTAATTGAAAACTCGTCCTTAGATTGGAGTTCCTCTAGGTTTTCTTTTATTAAATCGATATTTTCTAATTCCTCAGACATCATGTTGATGGTGGGAGTTTCCTCCAGTCTTTCTACGTGAAAATTAGATGGTTTTTCATTGTAGATATTGACTATTTTACCTTTGAAGGTACCTCCAAATGAGAATAATATAGAGATAGATAACCACCCATTTTGGTCATGAACTCTCTAGATAAACATATACCGAAATATGGTTCGAAGTCTACAATGACTACCTCTTGTATGATGACTACTTTTGGTATTCTATGGAGTTGAATAGGGATGTCTTTGATCACCCCGACAGATTTTACTAGAGTACCATATAATTGCAACACACCAGGATGACTCCAAGTATATTCCATCCCCATTATGTCACATACGGCTTTCGGCATCACCGTAGTTGTGGCTCCTAAATAAATCATGCAATTGTGAACTATCCACCCCTCCATTTGCAAAGATAGATAGAATGGGGGTGGTCTGTTTTTCCTAGAGGTCAACATAAAATTTGCTTGTATAAAATTTGAGAAATAGGTATCATTCTTTAAATTTAGGGATTCTTGGAGGAGGTCAATCTGACCAGGAATTTGCAGTGCATCATACATGCTTATTTTGGAAGGAGTCCTCTTCATTTCTTCTATAATGTTGAATGAAAGGGTTGCAGCTGGGGATATCTCAGCACTTTTCTCCTTTCCACTAGTCGATGTGTCATAACTGTCTCTATAGACCTGCGTGGCTTCTATTCTTTGTATTTTTGTCAATGAAGGAAATATGAGTCTTTCCTTCGCTTGCTCTTGAGTCTCACTCCCTTTTCTAGAAGAAAATTATTTTCTTAGTGTAGTCACAGAAGTCTGAGGAGGGTCAGAACGTCCTTTCTTATTAGACTAGTTTTTCTATGGAGTCGCCCTGGGGGTAGAAGGAAAACCTATATGTACTGAGGTACTCTATCACGAGTTCTGGTAAATATGATGTTGAAATCCTAGATTTCTTCTTGTGGATGCCTCTCAATGACAGTGAATTGATTCAACAATATGAAATGATCCGCATGTATATTAAATTCATCGACTAGACAGCCGACAAGCACTGCCCAAGAAGTAATGGATCCAGCGGGAAGTGCTCTGTATCAATAGAGCATATTTCCTTTCAAAGATATAACCAGCAATTTGACCATTACATCTTCCTAAGTGATATTGTAAATAGATGCTAGCGATGATACATCTAAGAAGTGCTCATCTGCTATTTTACCTGTTCCATCAAAAGTCAGCAATGCTTTTAGTGCAGCTTGTGGAATTTGGTTTTATACTCCCAAGTTCAAAGGACCAGTTTGATTCCACACAAGATGCACTGAGATAGGGGCAGCTACCATGGTTGCTTAAGGAGTTACAACTATTATAGTATTGCTTGCAGATGCTCCTACAATGGGTGTTAAAGAGGTGCTAATGGTGCCAGGTGGATTTGATCGTGCGGCTAGCATAGGGTGTGTCTTTAGGCTTTTGATATGTAGCTCAAAGAACTCGATGGGTTCTTCGGAGTTTCTAGCTCGGGATCTGGTTATCATATGGCTATATAACCAGAAAACTTTAGACAAGGTCTTTCTTTTATGGTCTAAATTTTATTGCAACGGAGTCACCAGGTAGTTTTTTCTTGAGGTTTTCAAACAAAAGGCTCTAAAGTAAAAAACCAAAACTTATATAATACTATGGGATTTGCTTGTCCCATCGGGCGTGCTAAAAACTGTTGGAACAAAATCTGCCTTCTGTTAATAGTGTTGCACCTTAGACTTTGCCAACATTGAATAGACAGACCTTGCTTGAGATCATCTGTCTAATCTCTAGAGAAGGCTGATTCCTTTGAGTTTTTTAGAGAAAAGGTAAACAAGAGATAAGGGAAATAGAGTCGAAGATAGAAGTTTTCTCACAGTAAATATTGAACAAAAACTAAAAAATGATGATGTAGATTACTATCTTCAGAGTTTCTTTATATCTTCCTATAGAAAACATGAATTCCTGAGTGCTATTTTAAATGTTCGTCTAAATACATGTAAATATATTTAATATTCAACTCTAGAAATAAGGTTTATACATGCACAGTTCAGATTTCATAACAGATACATTATAAAGCTTAAAATGAATAAAAGTTAAAAACCAAATACATACACTCGCATACAGAATTTCAGAAGCTAGGAAAATAATATCTCTTATTACTTGTAATCTAGTAACATGTACATCAAGTCTATAAACGTCCAAAAGCTGACCCTTTTCATGATCGACTCACTCCTATTTATGCCCTAAAAAGAGTATCTTCTACTATGTACATTTAATTTCCTCAATAAATTACAAGTAATTATCTGTAGTTTCTAAGAATATACAACGGATTTCTCGTAGATTAGATAGATTTCCTTCTGGCTAAATTTAGATGATTCTATTATTCTACAATCATCCAGCGGACCTTCCATGTTATAATCAACTGACCATTCTTCAGAAATCAGCACATGATGTCAGTGCATGCCCTAGTTGCCAAAAATATACTCTATTTCTCTGCTTGTCTGCCCTTCTTGAGTCACAAAAATTCAACATGTCGTGAAATCGTGACATTTCTATGTCTTCATCCTAATTCTTATTTTTGCACTGCAAAAATTGGCTATGTCACGAAATCGTGAAAATTCCACCTCCTTAGCTCTTTTTCTTGGTTTTGACCATGAAAACGTGACATGTCGTGAAATCATGACACTTCCACCTCCTTGCTCTCTCTTGTTGCTTTTGGCCACGAAAAAGGGACATGTTGCAAAAAATGGACATGTCACGAAATCGTGACACTTTTAGTCTCTTTAGCAGTTTTGCTATTCTTCTGGAAAAAATAAGCCATGTCACAAAATCATGACATTCTCCCTGACTTCTACCCTTTCATTGATGGACTTGGCGAAAATGGGTAACGTCGCGAAATCATGACTTTTTCCTCTGCTTTCCCTCTTTGCTATTTTTTGTCGCGAAAACTCGACATGTCATGAAATCATGACACTTTTATTCCTTAGTGTATTTTGCTTTTTCTTTGTTCTTTAGCATATGGGCTACTTCGGTTTTCTTTGAAAATATGCAAAAAATGTGTGTCAGCCATTTTTTGTAGTTAGTAACTTTTTGACTAATAGAGAGGTGGTTAGTACCTTCTTTAGTGCTTGAAAATTTGACTCACACTTATCTATCCATTCAAATATCTTTCCTTTCCTTTGAAGGTTGGTAATAGGGCAAGTGATTTTAGCATAGTCTTTCATAAACCTTCGGTAATATCCAGATAGTCCCATAAAACTTCAAACTTTTGTCACATTGGTAGGAGGTGGCCAATCCATTATCACCTCAATTTTCTTAGGATCGACCGCAATACCATCTGCTGAGATAACATGCCCCAAATAGTGTACTTGAGAAACATAGAATTTGCATTTGGACAAATTCCCATATAGCTGGTTTTCTCTTAATATTCTTAGTACAATCCTTAAGTGCTTTTCATGTTCTTCTCTATTATGAGAATAAACCAGTATATCATCTAAAAATACTAGAACAAACTTATCCAATTATCTTTTGAATACATTGTTCATTAAGTTCATAAAGGTAGTGGGTGCATTTGTCAAACCAAATGGTAAAACTGTAAACTCATAGTGACCATAGCGAGTCTTGAAGGTTGTCTTATGTGTATCTTCTTCTTTAATCCTTAGCTGATGATAGCCAAATTTCAAGTCTATTTTAGAGAAGATAGTCGCACCCTTAAGCTGATCAAACAAATCCTCTATACGTGGTAAGGGATATCTATTTTTCATTGTTGCTTTATTTAGAATTATGTAATCAATGCATAACCTTAAATATCCATCCTTATTCTTAACAAATAAAACTGGTGCACCCCAAGGCGACACACTAGGTTTGATTAATCCCTTATCCGACAATTCCTGCAATTGCACCTTTAATTCTTGCATCTCAATTGGATTCATTATGTATGGTGCCCTATGTATTGGTTCTATTCCTAGAAATAAGTCAATTATGAAGTCAAATTCTCTCTTCGATGGTAATCCTGGCAGATCATATGTAAAAACATCCTCAAATTCCTTTAGAATAGGAAATTTTTCCAATATTTCCACCATTTTTTCCTCTATTTTCTCCTTAATTTTGACTATGTACATCATTTCACCTTTCCTAATAACTTTCTTAAGTTGCATAGTGGAGATTAACAAAGGTCTAAACTCTTGTTGTTCATTGTGCAACTTAGTTCTTTGTCCATTAGTGTCAGTAAAATTGACCCATATTTTAGATAAATTGATCATGACTTTGCGGTCCTTCAACCAATCAATGCCTAAAACTATATCAAAGGCATGTAGTGGAGCAACATAGAATTTCCAAGTGATAGAGTTTGTGGGTAGGGATATTTCTATCATGGGGTAGTATTGGTTTACTGAGTAGGTCTGTCTAAAATCGTACTCGACTTTCCACCCATCTATCAAAGATCTAGGATTCTCTGGCATGTCCCTGACTAAGCTACTAGAAATGAAACTGTCTATAGCACCACTATCTATCAAAACTCTAACACATTTTCCAAATATCTTACCCTGTAAGAGCATAGGGGTTTCCTGATAGCCGCATAGATTCTATGTCCTTTCTCTGTACTTCTTGGGTTAGTTCCAGTTCGACGAGGATAATTCCTAGCATAATGAGGGCCTCCACATTCATAACATCTAGTCTTGGAACTTTGAGTTGAGCCTTGTACTAAATTATCTTTATTCTCTATAGGAGTAGGTTCTACCTGGTTTACGGGTTTAACTTTCTCAGCATTGGTAGAGTTTTTGTCCTTTGGTTGGAATTTCTTTTTGAACCTTTTTGTTGTACCAACATTGACTTTACCAGTTTTATACCCTTCTCTATTCTTAGAAGCTGGCTCATTGCTCCATTTTATTTTATGTGGGTTGGGTTGACTCTTCTTAGGTTTTGGAGTGGGATTGCTACCTTTTCCATGATTATATTTTGCCTGATAGGCCAGATCATATGCTACTTCCAGATTAGTAGGTTTAAACATGTTAACCAAAATCTAGAGTTGGTGGTCTAACCCAAATAAGAACTGATGCACCTTCATCTTATCATCCTTCTCATAAGCTGGAATGTACTTAAGGAGTCTAGTGAAATATCTGTAATAGGCATCCACTGATTGTTCCCTTTGTCTGAGTTGAGTGAATTCATCTAACTTCTTGGCATAATACTATTCTGTGAGGTATCTTTTCCTAAAATCTTTCTCAAAAGTTTCCCACTCACAGTGTATGATGTTAATTTGTTTATCTTTACAATAGGTTTCCCACCATTCCAGTCTAGCTTCAGCCAACATCCCAGTAACAAAGACTATTTTTGTAGTGGATGAGTAATTTCTCATGGAGAAATAAATAGCCAACTCATTCAACCATGACTCAGCTGACTCTTCACTTTCTTTTCCCAAGAACTTTCTTACCCTGACATGTTTCAAATCCTTTTCCAACTCAACATTAATTCGGATCTTAGCTTCCTGGTTGGGGTCAACTAGTTCTTCCATAGCTACCTCAGCTGGAGCTTCAAGGGCTCTATCATTTCTCCTAATTTCATTCCTAATGGCTTCCAACAGGTTGTTTTGGTGGTTCATCTACTCACGGTAGTTGGCCATTTCACCTTGCATATCTTGCACCATGTTGGCAAGGTTCTCAATTCCATCAGGGTTCCTAGAGCTTTCATCGATATGCCCTTCTACAATATTGTCCATATGGTTTAGTCGAGGTCTTCGAGGAGGCATCTTCGATCCACTCCCAAGCTTAGGTGGCATATTTCCTGGTAGTTTAAGGAATGCGTTAGTTCGTAGTCTTATACCAGAATTATTTTAATATGCACTTTCATATACCTAGCTATGAAACCTTTGTTATTCTCTAGGGTTTTAACTATGTTTTGTTAATAGTTCTACCCACCATATATTTATTGTTTGAAGATAACTCGAGTTGGAGATGCACATAAATAGAATAAGGTGGAGTTTTGGCTTGGAGCATCAATTGGCAAGTACGATCCCCAAAAGAGCATCAAGTACACCACTTAAAACCCAAATTAATGGAGGGTTCATCTAGCTCTTCCAATATGATTCACCAAGGGTTCACATGGGGGGCAAGACTTGCACAATTTTCCACATCCGTACCTCCATTCACACCTTACTTGTTGTGCTTGTTTTAGAGTTATCTAGTTCAGAATTTTGTGCCTATCTCAACCTGGCTCTGATACCAACTGTAATAACCAAAATTTACCCATTACAAAACCAACCATTTTTTTTATTTCATTGAGAGAATCATGCTAGCAACTACTATAGTTGAGTAACCATTGAGTGTTTCAAGCAAGCACCACACCGGAATTGACTTGATCAGAGTCTATCCTAGTGTATGGGAGTGGCCAAATCCCCCATAATGATCATGGGAGTTTACCAGTCTATTTCAACCGGAATGCTCTTTTCCCAACAAGTTCAACCCATGTTAAACTCTTTGTTATAGCTTTAGGTATTACACAACCTAATCAGTGAGCGTGTGCCTTGTTAACTACACTGCACATTGGACAATGTAATTAACTTTAAGGTGCAATGCTTAACATCTCTAACCATATCAACAATGGTTTGTTAAGGGAATCAACCACGGATTCACATAGGTGTGCTAGCACCTACCATTTTAACTCAAGGTTTACTTCATGTTGCTAGATTCACTTATCCATGTTTATTTCATTATTAGTTTCCATATTTCCTTGTCATTAACTTGCACATTCATCCTTTCAAAGTCATAAACGTAACATTTCAAATACAACATAGAGAATGAATTGTAGCATTACATTTCAATTTAACTCTATTATACACATCAACAATTGGCACATTGTACAATGAAATCCTTTCAATATTTACAAAGCCACAATGAACTCATTACAACATTTACCCAACACCTATTAACTAAACAAAATATTCTACTCATAATCAATCCTTGTTGTTACAAAGTAATTACAATATACTTGAGGTAAAATTACAGCAACAACAACACTTCAACTCACTTTCAGGTTCAGCAAGAGCATCTGGTTCATTTGTCTCAAGTTGCCAGTACTAGAATATTGGCTACTCGAGATCAGGACAATCCACCACATGATATATGCCTAATTATCATAATGCACTTGCACTATTGTATCAAAGATATGCAGGAAAATCATGCAGATAACAATATCATTTCAGAAAATAATCATTCATTTCATCCAAGAGTAGGGAAACCCCATAAATTTCCCTAAGAATGAATCTTTCCTATTCCATTCATTCCATGTTCTTTATCCACAAAGCAACATGCCCTTGTCTATGCAAAATGTAAACATCAACTTGGCTACGAGGAACCTCCATAAGTTCCCGAGAAATTGTAACCCTGTTACCAATTTCTCCCATCCAAAAATCATTACAACACAACCATATTGCCAAAAGAAATCAAGCAAGATTATTTCATAGTACCTAATAATCCACAAGCAACATCTCCTCAGGTAATTAAACATAATATGATGTTTTACCAAAGTCACAATGTAGTAGACAATTCCTTTTTAGAAGCATTATCTATATACATCCATATTTAATCTCTAATTTTTTTCAGGATCCTTTTTAAGCTTGATAATCAATTTACAACTACCAACTATTTAAGTCTCAAGATCCCCATTATCCTAGCCCTTTATACAAATTTAAACCCCCTTGTTTACTTCACTTAGACATAACAAGTTTGGTAAACTTGGGGCCATCAATGGGCCATAATAATATTTCCTTCCTAATACCTTTTAAATTCATATTACTATATCTTTACCATAGTTCTTTAGGTAACTATTGTCATATTTAGCTTTTAGAGACTTTTATTTTAAACACACACACAAGTATTATTTTTATCTCTTCTTACTATTTTCTAAACTTTAGTTGAGTTCCTAAAGACCTAGGGTAATGTATAATTTAACATTTCCCCTAACACTTTTCCAACCCATAGTTTAGTCTCAAGAATCAACAATACTTAAATACATAAACTTGTTCCCAAAATACATAATATTTCAAAACCCTCATTATAACCATTAAACCACATAGTCCACTATTATTATTATTTTTCTTTAACTATAACCTCCAACATAATAACAAGACATGACACAAGGTTTCAACGGAGGGCATCATTTGAACATAAAGCCACAGTGAGTAATGGAGGTAACAAAACCTACGACAACCATTTCTCTAAGGAGTATACATTATTTTATTTAACCAACAAACCCAAGTGGAAACTAAAGACAATACATCTCACAGAGACTCATAATGAAACCTAGCTTGCGTTGTCTCCTAAGTTCTTGAAGACGTATACTATCAAATATAGGGTAGAGTTTGACATTTTAATAACTAGTTTACACAACCCTAAAGGTAGCTCCATGAATTCTCGAGCGCACCATCTACATTGCCATTATTCACATTGATCATGTGCATTATCATGGCTTCAGGGGCATGGCCGTGGAGACCCTACGTAGATCAAGCAAAGACAACCTCTTCTATGGCAAAATCATAATAGGGTTTCACAAGGAAATTTAATCATTTTTTTAAACAATCAAACACAGCTCTTCTACTTTACCCAAACCCTACAACCACCATTACTTTAGCATTTACATAAGTATTCTTTCATTAGAGACTCACAAAGCTATTATAACCAGACATGAACAACATACATTTTCTTCTCAAAGAAGGAAATCATTTATACTCAAACAACACGCATAACAAAATAACCTTACCTTTGCCATTTTCATTTCCTTTAGTACATACTATGACAACATCTCACAAATCAATAATTTTCAAATTCAACATAAACCTTTAAACATCATAATTTCATAAACATTTTTCAACCCTTGACTCATTTAACTCAACACAACAATAGATCATCAACCAGAAAGGCTCTAACCTGACTCGTTGCAAGAAAATATTCTAAATCTAAGCCTTAGTTAAAACTTTGAGCTTGTTTCCATGAGATTCCCTTGTTTCAGACCACAAGATAAATGAGAGGAGGATTAAGCGAGAGATTCGAAACTCCATCTAGTTTCTGTTTCGATAGAGTCGGAGAGCATACTCCCTAGGAGATGTCGAATTCTTAGTGTCGAATCAATAAAAAATGCAAGTGTTTGGTTTCTGATCCAAAGTTCTCGGAGAGCATATTCCCTAACCTTTGATTTCATTATCCTTTCGAATACCCCAGAGAGCTCTATTTATAACCTTTCTGACCCCTACCCCATGATCTATTTTTTTATTATAAAATTGGGTGGGATAAACCTCTCATTAATATTTTCTTTGAACTCGGTGCTACTTTGACCATTGCACCCAAGGTGGTCCAATCAAAACTTCACACCTATCCTTTCTAGAAACTAACCTCATTACTTTGGTTTAAACCCAACTAAAACATGTTTTCATTAACACAAAACTTGGGACAAATTACCGTCTAATTAAATATTCATTAAATACAGTCCACCCACCAAGTTGGACTCACTTAAATCCCAGGTTTAACTTGCTAATCCAAAGTTAATAAGACAAATTAACCACTAATTAAAACAACAAAACATCTTATCTTTAAATTGCCCATTTGCTACATTTAATTATTCTTAAAATCATTAACTAACTCCTAGCTAAATATTTTAGTTCATCACTATATTTAGCAAACAATCATAAAATAGGGGGTCAAATTGGGATGTTACATACTCCCCCCATAGACTAAACACAATCCTCTATGTTTCATTCTGGAGTTAGTATAAAATAAAACTTAAAATTCATACAAAGAGCAATCAAACAAGTCAAACATTTCTATATGCAACCTATATGATGAAAACTACTCATGCAATGCTTCATCTCTACACTATTGTTTTTCCCAAGGCTAGCATTTTTAAGATAGTCAACTATCACCAACCTTCTAGGAGACTAGTCTAGGACATCATAGTCCAATAGTGTAGCGATGAAAGGTGAGGGTAAATTTTTCCTGCCAACCACACCCTTTTTTTTCCCCCTTGTTTTTTTTCCCCCCCCCTCTCCATACCCTCGGGGGGGGCCCCCCCCCCAAACCCACCCGACGAGAATCTTCTAGTCCTAAAATGCAACAAATAAATTTCAGCAGTACCATATTCTAAGAAATAAAGTATCTATACTGCATACTGAATTATAAAGTGCCATTTATAGTTTGATAAATCCATATTCCAAATATCATCAAAAATAAACATCACCAATCCATAACATACTAACATCCATCATCGTACTATATGTAAGTACCAATCCTATCATCAAAATATATTATTTTCTGCATCTAATCATCAGTCAGTGTCATTAAAAAAATATGGAAAATATTTCTTCATATCTTCCACCTTTTCCTAGGTGGCATTTTTCTCTGAATATAGATCCCATTGGACCTTGCACTGCTCTAGGTTCCACTTCCGCATCTGCTTAGTGCAAAATTCTAGGATCTTCATGGGCTTGACCTCGATGTATGTTGGGTCCACCATATACAACTTAGAAACATCCAAAACGTGAGATGGATCATGTAAATACTTCCTAAGAAAAGACACATGAAAAGAATCATGAATCTTTGCTAGGTTAGGTGGCAAGTCGAGATGGTATGCAACAGGACTGATCTTTGCCATTATGGTGAAGGGTCCCACATATCTAGGATCCAATTTGGTGGATTTTATTGTGCTCTTCATAGGTTTGACCCTTAAGAACACCTTGTCTCCTACCAAAAACTCTAGAGGTGTCCTCCTCAAGTCTACATATTTCTTCTAGTGATCTGAAGCTTCCTTAAGCCTTTGCTAAATTACTTTCAACTGCTCTTCCATCTCTTTCAAAGTTTTAGTTCCAAGAGTGACCCGATCTTCAGGATTATCCCAAGACAATGGGGTTCTGCACCTTCGGCCATACAATGCCTCAAAAGGAGCCATTTTTAGAGAGGCATGGTACCCATTATTATATGCAAACTCAACTAGATGCAAGAAATCTTCCCAATGAGATTTTTGGTCCATGCAGTACATGCGAAGCATGTCCTCTAATACCTGATTAACCCTTTCAGTCTGACCATCTATCTCAGGATGATATGCTGAACTAATATTCAAGGAAGTCCCAATTTCTCGATGGAGAGCCTACCAAAAATCTGATGTGAACTTTGAATCCCTATCAGAAATAATCATTTTAGGAAACCCGTGTAACCTGAATATTTCCTTAGCAAACCTATTAGCCACAGTAAAGGCATCATCCGTAGTACTACTAGGAATGAAATGAGCAACTTTAGTTAGTTTATCCACTACCACCAAGATGGCATTATGTTGATACCAAGTTTTAGGTAACCCTACAATAAAATCCATTGATATTACTTGCCACTTTGTTGTTGGCACATCATGAGGGTATAACAGACCCATTGGGTGCTTGTGTTCTGCTTTCACCTTTTGACATTCAAGATATTTCACCACAAAGTTAGTAATATCACCTTTCATCCCTGGCTAGTAGAATGTCTTCTTCATGTTTTCCCTCATCTTAGATCCTCCTGGATGAGCAGAATAGGGAGATCTATGAGCTTCTCTCATAATGAGTCTACGTAGGTTACCTACTTCTGGAACCACAACCCGCTCCTTAAAACACAAAAACCCATATTTGAACCCAAAGTTTTGAGCCACTTTTGGATCCCTGATTATTTTCTCTTGCACTTTCAAGCAGTATGGGTCCTATGATTGAGCTTTCCTAACCTGATCCATAAGGTCAACATGACTTCTAGTCAAGGTGGTAATATGTCTTCTTCTACTCAGTGCATCAACTACCTTGTTTTCTTTGCCCTTGATGTACTCTATCCCAAAGTCATACTCCGCTAAGAATTCAATCCATCTTCTTTGTCAAGCATTAAGTAGCGGTTGAGTGAAAATGTATTTCAGACTTTGATGATCAGTTCTAAGTTCAAAAGGTCTTCCTATTAGGTAGTGATGCCAAATTTTCAATGCATGCACAACTGCCACCAATTCTAAGTCATGGGTGGCATAGTTACCTTCATGTTTCTTCAACTTCCTAGATTCGTAAGCTACCATAGACTTATATTGTGATAAAACACCACCCAAACCCTCCAAATATGTATTTGTACAGATAGAGAAGTCACCTAAAGGATCTAGAATTTTTAAGATAGGAGCGGTGGTCAGTACCTTCTTTAGTGCTTGAAAAGTTGACTCACACTTATCTGTCCATTCAAATATCTTTCCTTTCCTTTGAAGGTTGGTAATAGGGCAAGCGATTTTAGCATAGTACTTTCACAAACCTTGTAATATCCAGATAGTCCCATAAAATTTTAACTTCTTGTCACATTGGTAGGAGGTGGCCAATCCATTATCACCTCAATTTTCTTAGGATCGACCGCAATACCATCTACTGAGATAACATGCCCCAAATAGTGTACTTGAGAAACATAGAATTTACATTTGGAAAAATTCCCATATAGCTGGTTTTCTCTTAATATTCTTAGTACAATCCTTAAGTGCTTTTCATGTTCTTCTCTATTACGAGAATAAACCAGTATATCATCTAAAAATACTAGAACAAACTTATCCAATTATCTTTTGAATACATTGTTCATTAAGTTCATAAAGGCAATGGGTGCATTTGTCAAACCAAATGGTAAAACTGTAAACTCATAGTGACCATAGTGAGTCTTGAAGGTTGTCTTATGTGTATCTTCTTCTTTAATCCTTAGTTGATGATAGTCGGATTTCAAGTCTATTTTAGAGAAGATAGTCGCACCCTTAAGCTGATCAAACAAATCCTCTATACATGGTAAGGGATATCTATTTTTCACTGTTGCTTTATTTAGCATTCTGTAATCAATGCATAACCTTAAATATCCATCCTTCTTCTTAACAAATAAAATTGGTGCACCCCAAGGTGACACACTAGGTTTGATTAATCCCTTATCCGACAATTCCTGCAATTGCACCTTTAATTCTTGCATCTCAATTGGATTCATTATGTACGATGCCCTATGTATCGATTATGTTCCTAGAAATAAGTCAATTGTGAAGTCAAATTCTCTCTTCGATGGTAATCCTGGTAGATCATATGTAAAAACATCCTCAAATTCCTTTAGAATAGGAAAATTTTCCAACATTTCCACCATTTTTTCCTTTGTTTTCTCCTTAATTTTGACTATGTACATCATTTCACATTTCCTAATCACTTTCTTAAGTTGCATAGTGGAGATTAACAAAGGTCTGAACTCTTGTTGTTCACTGTGCAACTTAGTTCTTTGTCCATTAGTGTCAGTAAACTCGACCCATATTTTAGAGAAATTGATCATGACTTTGCGGTCCTTCAACCAATCAATGCCTAAAACTATATCAAAGGCATGTAGCGGAGCAACATAGAATTTCCAAGTGATAGAGTTTGTGGGTAGGGATATTTCTATCATGGGGTAGTACTAGTTTACTGAGTAGGTCTATCCAGAATCGTACTCGACTTTCCACCCATCTATCAAAGATCTAGGATTCTCTGGCATGTCCCTGACTAAGCTACTAGAAATGAAACTATCTGTAGCACCACTATCTATCAAAACTCTAACACTTTTTCCAAATATCTTACCTTGTAAGAGCATAGGGGTTGCCTGACCATCAAGGTTCTGGTTTCCTATAGCCGCATAGATTTTGTGTCCTTTCTCTGTACTTCTTGGGTTAGTTCCAGTTCGATGAGGACAATTCCTAGCATAATGAGGGCCTCCACATTCATAACATCCAGTATTGGAACTTTGAGTTGAGCCTTGTACTGACTTCTCTTTATTCTCTGTAGGAGTAGGTTCTACCTGGTTTATGGGTTTAACTTTCTCAGCATTGGTAGAGTTTCGATCCTTTGGTTGGAATTTCTTTTTGAACCTTTTTGTTGTACCAACATTGAATTTACCAGTTTTATACCCTTCTCTATTCTTAGAAGCTGGCTCATTGCTCCATTTTATTTTATGTGGATTGGGTTGACTCTTCTTAGGTCTTGGAGTGGGATTGCTACCTTTTCCATGATTATATTCTACCTGATAGGCCAGATCATATGCTACTTCCAGATTAGTAGGTTTAAACATGTTAACCAAAATCTTGAGTTGGTGGTCTAACCCAGCTAAGAACTGATGCACCTTCATCTTATCATCCTTCTCATAAGCTGGAATGTACTTAAGGAGTCTAGTGAAATATCTATAATAGGCATCCACTGACTATTCCCTTTGTCTGAGTTGAGTGAATTCATCTAACTTCTTGGCATAATACTATTATGTGAGGTATATTTTCCTAAAATCTTTCTCAAAATTTTCCCACTCATAATGTATGATGTTAATTTGTTTATCTTTACAATAGGTTTCCCACCATTCCAGTCCAGCTTCAGCCAACATCCCAGTAACAAAGACTATTTTTGTAGTGGACGAGTAATTTCTCATGGAGAAATAAATAGCCAACTCGTTCAACCATGACTCAACTGACTCTCCACTTTCTTTTCCCAAGAACTTTCTTACCCTGACATGTTTCAAATCCTTTTCCAACTCAACATTAATTTGGATCTTAGCTACCTGGTCGGGGTCAACTAGTTCTTCCATAGCTACCTCAGTTGGAGCTTCAAGGGCTCTATCATTTCTCCTAATTTCATTCCTAATGGCTTCCAATAGGTTGTTTTGGTGGTTCATCTACTCATGGTAGTTGGCCATTTCACCTTGCATATCTTGCACCATGTTGGCAAGGTTCTCAATTCCATCAGGGTTCCTAGAGCTTTCACCGATATGCCCTTCTACAATATTGTCCATATGGTTTAGTCGAGGTCTTCGAGGAGGCATCTTCGATCCACTCCCAAGCTTAGGTGGCATATTTCTTGGTAGTTTAAGGAATGCGTTAGTTCATAGTCTTATACCAAAATTATTTTAATATGCACTTTCATATACCTAGCTATGAAACCTTTGTTATTCTCTAGGGTTTTAACTATGTTTTGTTAATAGTTCTACCCACCATATATTTATTGTTTGAAGATAACTCGAGTTGGAGATGCACAAAAATAGAATAAGGTGGAGTTTTGGCTTGGAGCATCAATTGGCAAGTACGATCCCCAAAAGAGCATCAAGTACACCACTTAAAACCCAAATTAATGGAGGGTTCATCTAGCTCTTCCAATATGATTCACTAGGGGTTCACATGGGGGGCAAGACTTGCATAATTTTCCACATCCATACCTCCATTCACACCTTACTGTGCTTGTTTTAGAGTTATCTAGTTCAAAATTTTATGCCTATCTCAACCTGGCTCTGATACCAACTGTAATAACCAAAATTTACCCATTACAAAACCAACCATTTTTTTTATTTCATTGAGAGAATCATGCTAGCAACTACTATAGTTGAGTAACCATTGAGTGTTTCAGGCAAGCACCACACCAGAATCGACTTGATCAGAGTCTATCCTAGTGTATGGGAGTGGCCAAATCCCCCATAATGATCATGGGAGTTTACCAGTCTATTTCAACCAAAACACTCTTTTCCCAACAAGTTCAACCCATGTTAAACTCTTTGTTATAGCTTTAGGTATTACACAACCTAATCAATGAGTGTGTGCCTTGTTAACTACACTGCACATTGGACAATGTAATTAAATTTAAGGTGCAATGCTTAACATCTCTAACCATATCAACAATGGTTTGTTAAGGGAATCAACCATGGATTCACATAGGTGTGCTAGCACCTACCATTTTAACTCAAGGTTTACTTCATGTTGCTAGATTCACTTATCCATGTTTATTTCATTATTAGTTTCCATATTTCCTTGTCATTAACTTGCACATTCATCCTTTCAAAGTCATAAATGTAACATTTCAAATACAACATAGAGAATGAATTGTAGCATTACATTTCAATTTAACTCTATTATACACATCAACAATTGGCACATTGTACAATGAAATCCTTTTAGTATTTACAAAGCCACAATGAACTCATTACAACATTTTCCCAACACCTATTAACTAAACAAAATATTCTACTCATAATCAATCCTTGCTGTTACAAAGTAATTACAGTATACTTGAGGTAAAATTACAGCAACAACAACACTTCAACTCACTTTCAGGTTCAGCAGGAGCATCTGGTTCGTTTGTCTCAAGTTGCTAGTACTAGAATATTGGCTACTCGAGATCAAGACAATCCACCACATGATATATGCCTAATTATCATAATGCACTTGCACTATTGTATCAAAGATATGTAGGCAAATCATGCAGATAACAATATCATTTCAGAAAACAATCATTCATTTCATCCAAGAGTAGGGAAACCCCATAAATTTCCCTAAGAATGAATCTTTCCTATTCCATTCATTCCATGTTCTTTATCCACAAAGCAACATGCCCTTGTCTATGCAAAATGTAAACATCAACTTGGCTACGAGGAACCTCCATAAGTTCCCGAGAAATTGTAACCCTGTTACCAATTTCTCCCATCCAAAAATCATTACAACACAACCATATTGCCAAAAGAAATCAAGCAATATTATTTCATAGTACCTAATAATCCACAAGCAACATCTCCTCAGGTAATTAAACATAATATGATGTTTTACCAAAGTCACAATGTAGTAGACAATTCCTTTTTAGAAGCATTATCTATATACATCCATATTTAATCTCTAATTTTTTTTAGGATCCTTTTTAAGCTTGATAATCAATTTACAACTACCAACTATTTAAGTCTCAAGATCCCCATTATCCTAGCCCTTTATACAAATTTAAACCCCCTTGTTTACTTCACTTAGACATAACAAGTTTGGTAAACTTGGGGCCATCAATGGGCCATAATAATATTTCCTTCCTAATACCTTTTAAATTCATATTACTATATCTTTACCATAGTTCTTTAGGTAACTATTGTCATCTTTAGCTTTTAGAGACTTTTCTTTTAAACACACACACAAGTATTATTTTTATCTCTTCTTACTATTTTCTAAACTTTAGCTGAGTTCCTAAAGACCTAGGGTAATGTATAATTTAACATTTCCCCTAACACTTTTCCAACCCATAGTTTAGTCTCAAGAATCAACAATACTTAAATACATAAACTTGTTCCCAAAATACATAATATTTCAAAACCCTCATTATAACCATTAAACCACATAGTCCACTATTATTATTATTTTCTTTAACTATAACCTCCAGCATAATAACAAGACATGACACAAGGTTTCAACGGAGGGCATCATTTGAACATAAAGCCATAGTGAGTAATGGAGGTAACAGAACCTAGAAAAACCATTTCTCTAAGGAGTATACATTATTTTATTTAACCAACAAACCTAAGTGGAAACCGAAGACAATACATCTCACAAGACTCATAATGAAACCTAGCTTGTGTTATCTCCTAAGTTCTTGAAGACATCTACTATCAAATACAGGGTAGAGTTTGACATTTTAACAACCAATTTACACAACCCTAAAGGCAGCTCCATGAATTCTCGAGTGCACCATCTACATTGCCATTATTCACACTGATCATGCACATTATCATGGCTTCAAGGGCACGGCCATGGAGACCCTACATAGATCAAGCAAAGACAACCTCTTCTATGGAAAAATCATAATAAGGTTTCACAAGGAAATTTAATCATTTTTTTTAAACAATCAAACACAACTCTTCTGCTTTACCCAAACCCTACAACCACCATTACTTTAGCATTTACATAAGTATTCTTTCATTAGAGACTCACAAAGCTATTATAACCAGACATGAACAACATACGTTTTCTTCTCAAAGAAGGAAATCATTTATACTCAAACAACATGCATAACAAAATAACCTTACCTTTGCCATTTTTGTTTCCTTTAGTACATACTATGACAACATCTCACAAATCAATAATTTTCAAATTCAACATAAACCTTTAAACATCATAATTTCATAAACATTTTTCAACCCTTGACTCATTTAACTCAACACAACAATAGATCATCAACCAGAAAGGCTCTAACCTGACTCACTGCAAGAAAATCTTCTAAATCTAAGCCTTAGTTAAAACTTTGAGCTTGTTTCCATGAGATTCCCTTGTTTCAGACCACAAGATAAATGAGAGGAGGATTAAGCGAGAGATTCAAAACTCCATCTAGTTTCTATTTCGATAGAGTCGGAGAGCATACTCCCTAGGAGATATCAAATTCTCAGTGTCGAATCAATAGAAAATGCAAGTGTTTGGTTTCTGATCCAAATTTCTCGGAGAGCATATTCCCTAACTTGCTTTCATTGATTTCGTTATCCTTCCGAATACCCTAGAGAGCTCTATTTATAACCTTTCTGACCCCTACCCCATGATCTATTTTTTTATTATAAAATTGGGTGGGATAAACCTCTCATTAATATTTTCTTTGAACTCGGTGCTACTTTGACCATTGCACCCAAGGTGGTCCAATCAAAACTTCACACCTATCCTTTCTAGAAACTAACCTCATTACTTTGGTTTAAACCCAACTAAAACATGTTTTCATTAACACAAAACTTGGGATAAATTACCATCTAATTAAATATTCATTAAATACAGTCCACCCACCAAGTTGGACTCACTTAAATCCCAGGTTTAACTTGCTAATCCAAAGTTAATAAGACAAATTAACCACTAATTAAAACAACAAAACATCTTATCTTTAAATTTCCCATTTGCTACATTTAATTATTCTTAAAATCATTAACTAACTCCTAGCTAAATATTTTAGTTCATCACTATATTTAGCAAACAATCATAAAATAGGGGGTCAAATTGGGATGTTACAAAGAGGAAGAAGGATCAAGTAAAGCATGTTAAAATTTTATGAGCTAACATGTGCGATGAATGTTGTTATGTCTTGACTATCGATAGAAGCACACTCTTTCAAGATACCTATTTGGATGGCATGATGTGTGGAAGGTGTTTTTACGAGAGTGTAGTATGCATGGGAAACTTACTTGGAATAAAGAATCTAGAGGCTACTAGTGAAGAGGAAGAAGACTTTTTCCATGACCCTCCATATCATAGCACTCATGCTAGGTGTTGTTTTCCAAGTTGACATTCCATTTTTGGGCTTACATAATCATGTGATTTACCACAAGATCAACCTTATATACTACAATGGGTAAAGTCAGCACCTATCTATAAATAGACACCAGATAAATTGATATAGAAAAATAAGAGTACAAAGAAGCCCAAACCTCCCCTAATTGAGGAATATGAGACCTCATCCGAGGAGGAATTCCATCCTCAAAGTAAGATATGAAGATAGTTGGAATTTGCCTTGGAGCAATAGATATTGGAGCAAAGGTTGTAGGAGTAGCCACCATCTCATAAAAGGAGGAGGTGGTAGGATCGACATCTAGTCTAGTACAAATTAGGATGTATAAGCAAAAGGAGATATAGAGGAAAGAGAGAACTCCTATGCAAAAAGAGTAGTCAAAACCTATTCCCACTAATCTTGACAATATGTCATTGGATATAGATGATCTAGATATGGAAGGTATTAATGTGTCACTTGACATAGAATAGTGGGGAGAAGTAATGGGATCTCCTACATTTTTGTAAGATAATTATTTTAAAGTGTTGGAGGTATCAAAGGATTGGATGGATCGAATAAGATCATGATTAAAAACCAAAGCTAAGGAAGTGATGGCAGTCCTACCAAAAGTAAATAAGAAGCCTTAGATAAAGATAGTGATGAGAGGAGGCAATAGCTAGCTAGAGTAGGAGAATACACAACCATCACAAGAATGGTTTAATCAAATTTTGATAGCCACAACAGTAAGATAAGTACAGTTGCATCCATGGGATGAAATATTAGAAAATACACAATAGGAAGAATCACCAAGATAATAAAAGGAAGTTCAGATACATGTGAAAAAGTAGCAACTTCTAACAAAAATCATCAATTTTTAAGATAATAGAAAAATTCAAGAAGAAACAAACACGACTGCAACTCACATATTTCTATAGGAAGGGAATGTTACTGGTGCAATTAATGAACTTGGAGGAAGTTCATTTAAATAGGAGGAAGAGGAGAAATAGACCCCACCATAGGAAAAGGATGAAAATATTGGTACAAGATTCCTGATTAAAGTACCTTAGTTTGGTGTCACAGAGGGAGATTATGAGGACACAGATAAACAAATCAACCACTTCCTAGAGCAAGTTTATGACATGTTCAACAACACCAGGTTACAATTTCATCAATGAGATATAGGATATTTGAAGCAATGGAGGGAGGAGACCTTCATTAAATTATAAAATATTATGAAATGGGTGTGAAGTGCAGATCGTATAAGACAAATAACTCAGATCCATGCATGATACCCATGGATGTTACCAAGGGGAGAGGCAACGAGTATTTTTGGAATGATAGAATTTATTGATGAAGTGAATACAAACTATAGGTAGTATACCCAAGTGTACTTAGATAAGAGCAAGCATGTGACATGTCCATTGAACACATCGAGCACTAAATTTCGAAGGGTAGCTTCATAATTGGTTTTCACTCTTCAAAAATTAAATTTCCTAACATATTGGATCAAGTTGCTTAGCTTGGGACTTGAAAAAATGTATCAATCCAAGGAAGCATAAAAATTTGAAGTGGATGCTACTCAAAATAAAATAGCTATGAATTAAGAATAATTAGAGCACAATAGGATTAAGACCAAAGAGAAGTTCAAAAAGATAGAAGCTAAATTGGATATAATTAAGTTGTCTTATGAGGATAAGCTACACTCGCAAGAATAAAAAAAGCAAATTGTGGCTCAATGGACTAAAGAGTAGAAGAACCAATTGAAATAACATGAAGCATTGTTGCAACAATATGCAACACAAATTAAATGGGAGGAGCAATTAAAAGCTTCTAATGAACAATTGTACCTAAAGGACCACAAGATTGAGGAGCTAACAAGTGACACCAATCAATACAATGATCTAATCATGGATCATAAGGCATAATTAAGGGTGAAAGAAGAGTGTATATGGGCTTTTAAGTGGACTTGCAATAACACATTAGAATCATCACAGATATGGATGAGGTATTAGCTATTGCTAAGTACCACTGAATGAGAAGATACACAAGGGTACATCTTAGCGGGAGGAGTTAGTGAAACTCCTATCCATGGTGAAATAAAAGGCCAAAAAATATGGAGTGAAGGCTATGCAACTTAGCCATTATGTGGCTAGGTTACAAAATGAGTGTGTTATCCTTCAAATTCATCTTGATGATCTTAAGCAAGACCAATTATCCAAGACAAAAAATATTGAGTTGGTGAGGACACCACCTGATGTAAAGGGAGGGTAGATATAGGTAGAAAATCCAGCTCCCAAAATATGAAAAAGTAAATACATGATTTGCACAATTTTTTTAAGTTTTGTCAATTTTGTTAGATGTATGGTTTGTCAAAACGTACACATGTGAGGTTTTATCTAATTGTACAAATGAGAAGTTAGAAAATGTACAATTGGGTGTAATTGTACAAAGTTATAAAAAGTGCAATTAGAAATTAAAGTCAAATTAGGTGAAATGTGCATTTAAGGTGAATTTGATAATAATTCAATTAGACTTAGGAAAAACCTTAATGCAAGTTGATTGTTATGGGGATGGTAGTTGTAAATGGTGGTTGTCTCAAGAACCACTTTGTAATGGCTTGGGAAAGCATTATAAGGACCCTCCATTCAAATTTGATGGTTGTTCATGTTAGTACAAAAATTGTGGTTGATTCATGTCCATTGATGAAGGTTCATAGTTGTTCATTATGATTGTCATTGATAATTATATATATTCAGCCATAATAATGGAATTAAACCTCTTTGATCCTATGTTGTTGTGAATTCCATTGTGTGTGTTATTTTTTATTGTAGATTATGGATTCTAAGCAAGTATGGCCAGAATGTTGTGTTAGAATGTTAGAATTACAATGGAATTAACTCTTGATGATCCTATGAACCTGGTGTAAGAGTTTGGAATGATTTTTCATGATATTATTTCTATACAATAATGTAATGTGATAGTTGTATGATTTTTGGAAATGTTGGTGATGATAATAAATCATTGGTAATAAATTAGGGTTTGCATGTTGTGGAATTATGTTGACAATTGCACTAGAAAGATAACTTAAATTGTTCCTAGAGAATAACGGTATAAAAATTGTCAAACCTATGAATGTAATATTTAATAAGGGTTTAGTGAAACCATACATCCTAACCAATAAATCATACAAATGATCATTGTCCAATTTGGAAGTGCAATTTTGCAATTTTAACTTGCCAAATAATAAAAATCAAGGTCCAAGAGAAATTGATTTCATATTTGGGTTACCCAAAAATTATTTTATGCATGATGTCATTCTAGTGGTGGTCGACAAGTTGACTAAAGTGGTGCATTTTATACATGGAAATATTAAGGATAGTGCTCCTATTGTAGCCCACAAATTTTCTAGGGAAGTGGTACAGCGACATGGTTTTCCTAAAACAATCATATCAGATAGGGATTTACTTCTGAGTTTTGGTAAGCATTACATCAAGTATGGAGAATAAAACTTAAGATTAGTTCTACCTACCACCTAGAAACATATGGGTAGACTAAACAAGTGAACCAAGTTTTAGAGGATATGTTGCGGATGTATTGTATGGATCATCAAATAAAGTGGGAAGATTATATTTTTCTTGTAGAATTTACCTACAACATGGCTAGCATGTTTAATTATGCATGCCTCCATTTGAGGATCTATACAGGAGAAGATGCATAACACCATTATCATGGAGCAATCCAAAGGATCAGGTAATTATCAGATTGGATACAGTTAAAGAAATGGAGGAGCAACTTAAGGAAATTAAACAAAGGCTTTAAGAAGCCTCAGTCTTCTAAAAGAGCTATGAATATCTCAAAAGAACACCAAGGGAATTCACTATGGGAGATAGATTATTCCAGAGTGTTAAACCAACCAAAAGCTCTATTAAATCCTCTAAGATCAGCCCTATATTTGTAGGACCTTTTGCTATTGTTGATAAAATAAGCCTAGTTGCCTACAAGCTAGCCATACCACCCATCTTGTCAAAAATCCATGATACATTCCATGTGTCCCTCCTCAAGAAATATATACTTCATCCCTCTCATGTTTGGAATATTGATCATTTGTAGATGGATGATCCCTTACACATTGAAATGCATCTAGTTAGAATTCTTGGATATAGAACAAAGAAAATAAGGAAACGTAGTATTAAGCAATGGAAAGTCCAATGGGACCAATATTCTAAAAAATGGTGGCATATGGGAGGATGTAGATATTATGAAAAGATAGTTTCCATTTTTGTTTGAACAACGATATAACACTATTTTTTATAATATTATTACTATATTGTATGGGTGTTTTCTTTATCATGATTATGATTAATATATGACTATGAAAAAATTCTACTATATATTGTAAACATAGGGACTGTGTTTAATTTTAGAGGGGGAGTATGTAACATCCCTCCAAAATCTAGCTTTTTGTATGCCTACTTTGTTTGCAAGGACAAGATACTATTGATCCTTTTGTGGATGTAGGAACAAGTGTCTTCAAAAAAGGGGAAGAGCAAGTCAAGAAGTATCTCCTCATGATGAGAAAGGATGGGCACTAATAAAAAAGGTAATAAGGGGATATGATGAGCGGTGGGGTATTTGTAGTTGTTAGAGACAAATATCCATACTAACAGTACACCCTCCCAACAATCCATCTAGATGCATCCATGTAGTTGCATCATAGGGTTTTGTGTGTTTTGATTTTGAAATATATTACAAATATATTATAATAATAATATTATTATTATTATTATTATGAAAATATACATTAATAAATAAAATTATAAAATATAGTATTAATTAGTGAATTAATAAAGTAAAAACAACAAACATAAAAAATATATATATATAAATAAATTTGTATAAAAAAAAAAGAAAGAAGATCATTAAAACATAAAATCAAATACGAAGAATTGGTGTGATATGTTTCACTTGGCATATCGCGGGTTGGAATTTGTTAAACTCGGTGTTAATATCCTTTTCTATTTAATAAGATGGGATAACATAGAACATCACCTTCATCATCCTTAGGAAGATTGGAATAGCGGTGTTGGGTGTCCATTTAGAGGAATTCACTAAAAGGTTAGCATTTTGTTGATATGTTGTGTAAATAGCTTGCTAATGCTTGACAATTGATAGATATTGAGAATTTCTCACTTGTTTTCTTCTTTAATTTAGAAATATAGCTTGTTGTGTAGTAGAGGAAGAGGATATTTTTTTAATAGTAGAGTATTGTTTAAAGTATGTATCAAAGAAATTTTAAAACACTCTACTTGTGTGTGAACTTGCATATTTGTATTCATATCAGGATAGTTTGCATCCATGATCTAGAAGGCCACTCTAACCCCTTAATTATCAAGATTCGAAGAGCTATTCCTTACCAAGTATAGATGGATGATGTGATTTCGGTGTAGTGTGGATGAAACTTTCTTGTGTCGAAGTTTGTCTAGTTGTGTTGAAATTGAAGACAACATGACACTCTTTATAATATATACTTGAAGCTCTTTGTCTAAAATTCAAGGTATAATGGAGTTATATTAAAGTTAGGCTATACTCTAATTAAATAGATTATGGTTTTCTCTGTTTGGGAAATTTTTTCAAAAGTTTAGCATGCCCTGGTCAAAGAAGTGTTAAATTGATATCTCACGAGTACCAACTTTTCTATGTGACTACCTTGGAACGCCAAGAACTCTTATGAAGCCATAAGAAAGTTATTTCAAAATTTTAAGATAGTACGATTATTTTGTGAATATTACTTGTAGTTTCAAAGTTTTTGACCAGTGTGGTAATGTACTAGTGACACTCTCACCGTAATTATTTAATTTTTCAAATAAAATCGTAAGAGAGATTTTATTGTGAATTTATTTTTTTAGATTTTTTGTGATGCCGTATTAAAATTTTACGGTGACAGCACCACTTCGTTGCTTCTATGGAAGAGCATAAATTAAACTATGTTTTCATGTTTTCTATAAATGAGGTAGAAATTGTTGAGTAGACGAATGATAATGTTTATTTATCATCAAAAAAATGTTGTCCCTTCCGTTTGCACTGTCGAGTATTTTATTTCCTTTTTCTCTACCGGTAGGGAGTTCTTATCAAGGGATTGTTTATCGGATGGAAAATGCCAAAGTGTGAATATCATGTTGCTATAGAGTTATCCAGTGTATCTTTTGCCAAACTCAAACATACCGAGCATCGTATAAAGGGAAGAAATTAAATAAATTTGGATCCAAGTATGTTATAGTTGTAATTAAGTTTCATGTCACCAATATTGGTACTTTGAATTAATCAGATAATTTACCCAGGATTATTAAAGTGAAAAAAAAAAATGAATTTACTTACAAACTGTGTATGCCATATAGATGAATTGAGATTACATGAATTTACCATGTTATCGTTAATAATATATTAAAATATTATCTATATGAACTTCTTAGTAATGAGCCATGAATAGATACGTAGGCATGGTTTACTTTATACATATAAGGCCGCAACTTTATATATCTTATGAATTAATAATATTCCAAGGTGTGGCATATGTTATTGTGAGTGTAATTTTAAACATAATCAAGTCACTCAATTGTTTCTAAAGGCTTACTGAAGAGGAAAGTGAACCAGATAGCTTAGGCTCCTCATCAAATTTATTAACACATTAGGACCAAACGTACAAAGCCTTACGTTAGGGTTGGATAAAATAATAGGTCCTTGACTGAGGAATATGGTTCTTAAGTAACGTAAATAGTTAGCATAAGCCCTTGACCACACTCCTCTATTAAAACAGATTACATAGTAATAAGCATTGGGTTATTGTTATAGAATATTTTCATTCAAACCTGTACTTTAATTAAACCAGTACAAATCGCTTCAATTTGATAGACTATATAAAACAATAATATGTTCCTCAAGCAGTGTAAAGAATTATTGGTTGCATGTGCCAAACGTACTTGCTGATGGATGCGGGTTCACATGTACTCCTCGTACATGCATAACGATGAAAAAGTTGCACGCATAAAATAATAGATTAGATGTCTTTGATAAATAGAACAACAATTATTTATATTGCTTCGTATAATTTAAGGGTAGTTTTATTAGTTATATAATGAAGATTTTAAATACAAAGTTTAATAAAATAAGTTAAAGTTTATTTCTATTCAAATTTATGTTTCTATAGCTGCTTAGCATCTTTTATAGTCTCCATTATTTGTGTATATAACTTATTTCAAAGTTTTATTTATGTCTACAAACGATATAAGTATAGGAAAGTTTCACATAAAATATCATGTGATTTAATTATATGAATTTAATGGATTAAAGGAATATTTAATAATGTGGTATAGTACCCATAAGGGAGGCAGAGGTCCAAGGTTCAAATCTTGGGCTTCTTCGGATTGAACGTTTGTCTCTTTCGTGGTGCTTTTAGCGGTGTAAAAGGTTTAAAATGATTGTGGCATGGTGGTTATAGGGGCGGACTGTGCGAAGATCTGTGTGGCGATTTTTGGGGCGGACAACGCAGAATACTGTGGTGGCCCTAAAAGCTGGACAACCTACCCGGATTCGTGGCGGCTACCGATTCCACCATGTAAATTCAAAAAAAATAAAAATAATGTGGTATAGTTGATTATGTGGTTTTTATATTGCGTATTAATATAGTGAGAATTTTAAATCCTTCTAGTTATAAGTTAGTACTACAAACTCAAAACATAGGTCCTATACCAAAAAACATCTATCATCGAGAAGGATGACAACATATCCATACTATAGATTGTGGGTAGGACAATCATAGTTAAACACCCAACATCAATTATTGTGGGAAGGATAGTCATTTGGTTTAGGATCAGTCATACTTCTGATAGGAAGGGTCAGGGTGGGAGGTGAAAGAGGATGATATGGGCATTGCTCGTAGGTTGTCACCTATATAGTACAATGAGAGTTCACTTGACCTTTGATCGATTTGGAATTAACTCAGTGACGTATTGGTATGGGATATTACATCATCAGTCATACCAAGTTGAGTGATACCCGATCCAAAGCTAGGGCATTGGTAGACCCTAGATGATTTTACCAAGGAAGGTGGAATTATTTTTAGCACATGGCATGTATATGCTAATCCTAGTAAGTCTAATGCTAAAGGATGGGGAATTTAAGCATCTAACCTCTAGGTGAAATGGGCCCTAGAGTAGAAACCCTTACCGAGAAATTGAAACTCGAGATGAGAGGATAAGTTCTCAAAAGGCACCACAACATGAGATAAAGCTAGTCTCAACCACTTAGGTGATCAACTGTAGCAATATAGATACCAACATGGTAAATATGACATACCTTGTACTAATAATATAATGGGTAAACAACTTCTAGTTCAAACATTTTTAAGGAAATCTTGGTTTGGACAACTAGGTGGGAAGGACCTGGGTTTTTATAGTTGATCGATTTAAATTGAAAAACAACTTTCAAAAAATTGACCAAGTGGAAAATCATAATTCTAGCCTATTATATGATTTGGATTATACAACTATACGATTTGATGACCGTACAAGCAGTTTTGTGAAAGTCACAGATTGTTCAAGGTAAATCGTATAGTTGTACAATTTGGGTAAAAGTTGTTGCAAAACCTTAGAATCCATTTCCAAATCTTCCAAATCACCTCCCCCTCTTAGAATACTTTTCCCTGTGCTAAAATTGGCACCACCTATTGAATAAAACAACTATAAGGAGATCCTAACATCATAACATGGTTGTGCAACAAAACTAACCTCCAAAAAGATACTCGACCTAGAATGATAGAGACCCCATGATACCACTTATCCACCTATAACATTGGATACCATATCTAATTTAGAATTTAAGTCATTGCCCTACTTTATTGGAGAAAATATTACAAATTCCATGGAGTACCTTTGTTGCATGGTAATTCTTTACGTGATGCACAACATTAGTAGAACATGGCCCTTAGACTACTAGTATCATTTTTCAAAGAAAAAGTGTAAGAGTGGAACCTGTTCCTAACCCCACATTCAATCAAAAATTGTGATCAACTTGTGGACCTACTATTGGATAGATTTATAAAGAATGTGGATGATGTGTACCTCCTAGAGTAGCTAATGACCATCAAGAGAGTGCCTATGGAGATGATGGATAACTTCAACACCTATTTTTACAAGATCTCATATAGGATCCCTTATGAGATCTTCCCTATCTTAGGTATGGCTTTCATTTACTTTATAAAAACCATAAATTTTTAACATCTATGATGGTCAAGGCTAGTGGAAGTAACTCTCCAACCTCAAATCCATCCAATCCAAAAAAACTTAATCTATGTAGGAAGACTAGATCCTAGACCACCCATGCCTTTATTTTCAAGTATCCAACCACCATACTAATCACCTCCAGTAGTTTAGCCTACCATTTTATATCCAAATCCTACTATAAAGCCCATAAAATCTCATACTTCTCTTCCTAATATAGAAAACCCCTTCACAAGTTCGTACCCAATCTAATTAGCTAGAAAAAATGAATAACTTATTATGGTTAATTTTTGATGAGGTCATACCCTCAGAAGACAACATAATACCCAAAGGTTTTAATACCAAGAACATATGAAAAATCCCTTATAGTGAAACAAACAAGGCTATAGACCTCCCCCTAATGGGTACCAAATATCCTCATTCTAGGCTAGTAGGGATGTAGGCCAACCCCAAAGATTAAACTACCTGATAGTACCTATTCAACTTCCCTTGTAGTAGATTTTATTTAACCTAGAGAGGGACATAGTCACCATGTAGAAGAACTATATGGAGGACCATAATTCATGGTATTGTCCCTACCCCAATACCCATCCTTCCAACACTTATATTTGAGGAAAAAATTTGTAGACCATGGTTTTTCCCAACAAATTTATGCATACCCAACTATCTACCTCTTACTCAAGGTTAAATACACCAATATAGGGTCAAAAATATTCTATCAAACTAAAAATTCTCTCCATGGGACAATTTTATCAACTCTAGAGTAGACATTAATAACTTGGGATGAGGAAGAGGTGTATGTTGTGTTTTATGGAGTGGGTACTTCAACAACTGGCAAACCACAAGTCTAGTCAGACTATATTACCAAGGAAAAGTGGAAGGTGATTGAGGAGAAAATAAAGACTTATTAAGTGGGTACTTCATCAATAAGTACTCCCTACCCCAATACCCATCCTTCCAACACTTATCTTTGAGGAAAACTTTTGTAGACCATGGTTTTTCCCAAAAAAATTATGCATACCCAACTATCTACCTCTTACTGGAGGTTAGATACACCAATATAGGGTCAAAAATATTCTATCAAACTAAAAATTCTCTCCATGGGACAAGTTTATCAACTCTAGAGTAGACATTAATAACTTGGGATGAGGAGAGGTGTATGTTGTGTTTGATGGAGTGGGTACTTCAACAACTGGCAAACCACAAGTCTAGTTAGACTATATTAACAAGGAAAATGGGAAGGTGATTGAGGAGAAAATAAAGACTTATTAAGTGGGTCTCAACCCCTAAAGTAGGCTAGTTTATATTGGAAAAATATTCTCTCCTTTGGCCATGCCTAATCAAAATGTACAAAACCTCAGACAACTAGGAAGAATGTCTCAAAAACTCCATAATAGCATGCACTAGTTCTCAAACTAGCTAGAGCTCCCCAACTTAATATAGAGATTCCATAGCCTCAAGGGGTGTCAAGCATAGCTTAGAAGGTTAGAGTAGTCTAGGTTAGACTTATTTATTAATGAATTTTATTCTTTCATTCTACATCATCACATGGACTAGTTGGTAACTGATATGTAGGATTCAAATTCTTATGAAGTATTCAACCAGGTGTGCATGAGGTGAAGGTCTATCTAGGGTCAATATATAACATGTTGCTAAATAATTTTATTAAAATTATATTTTTCTTAATTAACAATTATGTTTAGATTGTTAACCTTGACATGATTAATCTCTAGGCACTCAAATCCATACCGTTGATGCATCTCTTAATCCATAATCACAAAATATCATTGGTCCATGACAACTACAAAAGAAACATAGAGTAGTCTACATTAATGAAAGCATTATATGATCAAAATTAGTGGCCCATATACTCCTTAAGATGAAAAAAATAGATACTTTTCTAAATAAGTGATGGCGATTAGATCATTAAGTTAGTGAAATATGTGGTAAGTTCTCATTGAATTAGGACCAATGAAAAAAGTTCACTTGCTTGATTAATGCAATTCATTCAATCAAGCCATTGATGGGTGGTGCTCTTTGTTAGAAATAAAGTACATGAAAGCTTTAGGTCCCAATAACTATTATATAACCAAAGGAACATGATAAATGTACCATTCGATCCAACAAATTCCCTATACATGTATATTTCACACTTAATCATAATTATTCCCAAAGGATGCATTAATAATGGGATCACAAATTTTTAAGAGTGATACATAGCTAAATCACACTAGCTCATTAACTACCAAGGGAAAGTTTGGTGCAAAAGTAGCACAAGTCATCTAATAAAAAATCAACAAAAGGTTTTCATCATTAGAGGATAGAAGTAGTTTCATAAAATGACATCAACGATTAGATAATAAATATTAAGGAAACATGGTGACTACATGCTAAATCAAAATTATCAAATAAAGAACCAGATTTGAAACAACATGAGTCATTTGATTAAAAGCAATATATGGGTGAAATTTCATGCAAAAAAATACCGAAAAGGCCCACTCTTAGTCAAATGTTGAGGAAGGAAGGTCCAAATTTAGATTAGTATGGACTATTCAATGGAGTCATTGATGATCAATGCTACCTAATGAAGCAAATGAGGATATCCCTAGTTCCACAATAGTTGTATTATCAATGAACAGAAAAGAATTTGAGAGTGATTCAATTTAGAAGACCTTCCCTCATAGATGCTACCACATTGAGCTGAATTTTATATCATTAAAATATCATTGGTTGTGGATGGAGACATATGCAAAGCACATACTAAAATTGGAAACCACAAAAAAATTTATATTATCATCCTTGGTAGGACAATCACACCTCACGAGGAGTGACACAGTAGGACCACAACCAAGAGTGTGGGGTTCAGCTCAATATGAGGTATCTAAGAGTTTTTCAAGGCTTTATAATTATTATGATGTGATCATCAAGGCACATTTGTGCTCAAAAAATGGAAAAAGGATGCAAGAATAAAAATAAATAAATCAATAAAATAAAAGGGGGTGTTGATGCACCAAGATATTCCTACAAAAATAGGCTTGAACGCTATGGGTCAATGGTGAACACTTCCTCTTCTAGAAATAGTGAATTACACATGAGATATACCAGTTATATATGAGCTCGAGCAAGTAGGTCCCATATGAGAGCAAAACAAGTGACTGGTATGAAAATAGATGTAGGTTCCTAACACACATAAATTTAATAAAACTTAAATAATGGGAAAAATATTACAATTAGATACATACACATATAAATAGGTCAGGAGGAGACCACAAATTGCTATATTAAAAAACTAACAGGGGCTCCTATGTATATATATAAGAAATTAATATCTTACAAACATTGTGCCAAAAGTGGAGGTTCAAGATTGCCCACAAGCTGCTTAGGAGTTGATTGTTTTTACAAAAATAAATGAAAGAAAATCTTACAAATGGATGCAATTACAAACATGTTCATCCTTTACAAAGCTATTGCTAATTCTATTTATAGATTATAAGGGGATGATTTTCCCTCCAAAACTCATGCAGATATTTCTAGGTGGTTGTCATTTATGATATTGAGTCATGTCTTGTATAATTAGTTGTCCCTTTGAGGTCCTCTAGATTTGAATTCATGAATGACAAATGGTCTTGGGCCCTTTTATGAGTAGATACTGTATTTATTATCATCAATACATTTTAGGAAATTCCATCATTTAGGTGTAGAATATTATTTTATTTAATGCTCTAGATATGTGATCTACTTCTATTGTGGCTCCCATGATGTTGTCATCATTTATCAAGGATACAATAAATTCTTTTTTAGGAAATGATAATACTCCTCAAAGAACATGCACCTGATTGATCGAAATTTTGGGTCATTGATGTTTTCTTCTTCGAGAGTTATCTTCACCACTTGGGACCTCTAGAATTCTATTATTTGAGATATTTTTTATCATGGGTATCTTCATCAACAATTATTCTCCTCATATTGCATCAACCACTACTTAGAAACTTCTAACCTTTGGATATTCTCAGCTTCTAATATCTAACCTTCGATCATTAGACCTTTCAGATTGAGGTTTTCCCTTGGGTAAAATATTGTCACCCTGATGGCATTGGGACTTTCTTGTAGTTTTCTCACCTCAAGCAAGAATGTGCCAAAAATAATGTTGTGGTTGGAACCATTTGGGTGAACCCCCTATTTTCCAATTAAGCCTTCTAAGGTCCTTTCGTTATTAAAAATGAAGAGGTTCTTTGCATATGCTTGTTTAGCCTCTTTAATAGGGGGATGTCCAAGGTGGAAGTTTCCCATTGTCCCACTTGGTCAACAGAAGGGTAGAGGAGGTTTGAACTAAAATTTTCCTCCTCATCATGATTATTTTTAGCTTCTAGCTATTTTTTAGAATCATGCCCTTTGCTACAAGTTTGGAGGGCCTCCTTTGAGATTTTATCTTCTTGTTCAAGGAGATTGCAAATTTTATTTTTATCCTCCAAAAAGTTGCTTTGCATCTCACCTTATGATGAGTCCTTGAAGGAATTTAAAATGGACCTCCTTGTTAAGACTTGTTCTTGATACTTGATTTATGTGTTGATATGTGGATATAAATTGTAAAATATCATTTTATGTTATCAATATGTGTTGATAGTTACACTTTATGCTTTGCTTATACTACTTTTAGAATATGGTACCACTAATGAAATTTGTGGTTGCAGGACTAATTACTCTCATGGTATGCTTTGTGGATTGGTATGGGACACCTACTAAAGTTGAGAGAAAAAGGAAATGATGGATGAAATTCTCATCGACAAATCAAGGGTAAAATAAAACCCTTCATATAGGTGCATTACATATGTGTATGTTTGATTGAATGCACCATTGGACAAGGAGGTTGCTATTAAGCAAAATATCCATCCTTAGTAGGTGTATGATAACATTACAATTATCGTAAAGACTCCTAATTAAGGAAAATATTGGTTGCATATTCTTCTTTGTAAAATCCCTTGTTTTGTTGCTTGTGTTTTGAAGAAAAAAAAACCTCTCTCCCAAAAGAAAATAAAGTTCTATATTAAACCATAATTAAATTCAACATAACACATTGCTAAAGACTAGAAGTTTAAATTACTTTTCAAATCATAATACTAGTATTTAGAATTTTTCTTTATTTATAATGAAAATGATAACAACCTCTAAGGAATTCATAACCACAACTCATTCATAATATTCTAGGATTCCTTACTAACACATTCTTTCTATATTGCATATTAATAACTATTCCAAGAACTCAACATAAAAGAATATCATTATTTAATCTTTCACTCCTTGCGCAAATCTCAAAATAATGTAAACAACAATATTTACTTGGCACCATAATATTTTATAACATACTATCTATGCAAGGTACTTTCCAAGTACTTTACATCTCCAAATACACCATTTTTAGCATATATGAATAATATAAAATGGTCCTTAATTTTTATCTCTATCTCCCATACCCCACTTGAAGGATTTTTTTCAACAAAATTTGAAGAAACATAGGGATCAAGATAGATCTTAATTTGAAAATGCAAGCTAAACTTGCACTATGCAAGAATTCAAACAACCATGAATCATGCATCAATTAAATAAAAATCCATGCAACTTACTGAGAGAATACCATACCTCTCTCATCAATGGATTATGTAGCTACTCAAGTCTCATCCATTTGCAATCCTTCATATTTTTTCTCAATTTCAAAAAAACTTAGAATATTTTTCCATTCCCTAATAACTAATTAACATCACGAAATTATTACTACTTTAATAGAATTCCAAATATAAATTTTAATAAAATATAGTTATCTATGAAATAGATAAAATAATTAATATTCCCATTCCCATGTCTTTCTTAAAGCTATATCTTACAACTTAAAAACATAAACATGAATCTTATTAAAAACTTAAACAAAAAAATCATTTATAATCATGACCATTATAAAGTTTTTTGTTTTGGGTAAAAATGCTCCTATAGGAGTGTGAAGACCAGGGTTCAAGGTTATGCATAGCAGCTATTTATTGCAATATTAGCTAATATTAGGATTTTCAAATTTTGGAATTGTCTAATATTTGGGACCCTTGGCCAGGGCCTATTAGCCAAAAAAATTTGGGTGCAATTTTTTTGGGGTCGATTCATCCCAATTTTATAATAATTTGACCATTTTAAGTTTAAATTTCCAACATTACCCCTAATAATAGTGAATCTTCTACATGCGTTTGGACACTATTCGCTTGGATTTCAAAATTGATTCACCAATTTTTTATAAATACATTTTTGGGCTGACCCCTTACACATAACCCTACGAGGGTTCCAATCCCTTGAGCCCCATAGTACCGATGGGTGTGTCGTGTCAGCATAGCCGGCTACGTAAAAGGTTTACCCAATGCAACTGGAGGTTATAGTGGTGACAAGGAGCGATATCTAAACCCATGAAAATGCATAGAAAATTTTAACGACTGATTCCTCTAGTATAATAAAAAAATGTTCGTTGTTTTAAGATTGTTATATTTATAAAACTCTTATTTTTGTGCAGCTACAACATGATATGAATTGCTACATTTATTTGGCTTTGAACAAGAGCAACATTTACACCCAAAAACATTGTAGCAATTCCCATCAATTAACTTTCATTCTTTAGCTAACTCTATGTCTCTAGAATTTGAATGAAAATAAAGTACGCAAAAGCTTCAATGTAAAGTTAAAAAAAACATTAATCCTATTTTCTTGAATCACTACCATAACCTTTTAAAGAAAGAAAAAGAACACAGCCACTAGCATACATCGATTGAATAAAAAAATCATTTAAAAGTAACAAATTAATGGTTTAAAACATGGTACCCCAAAAAGCTTATCCCAATTTAGTAGATAGACGGATCTATCTAAACATGGCTAAAATAGCATTTAAATTAAGCTTCAATGGAGATTTAGAAAAAACTAAAATTTAAGAATAACTTCGATTAGATTTAATAAACTCTCTTGATTCTAACAATAATAAAAAAATGATCTAGCTAAAAACATCTCTCATTGCCACCCATTAAAAGATGACCTAAAAAAGTTAAAAAATATTAGCAAACCTCCAAACTTAGGTTATATCCACAGGAAAAACCAAGTCTTAAAAATTAAGGCTCACATAACTCTGGTTTGTAGAGGATGTCTAATATTGAATTCCAAAAGAGCACTATAATCCAACATACTAACTAGAACTTTGAGAGGAGATGGTTGAGTAAGAAACCAGTGGATAAATACAACCGCACAAATAAATACCATGCTAGTAACACAAGATGAACCTAAACATCAATCCAATTGTAAATATACATATATCAAGCCCTTTACTAGAACACAAACTAAACACATCTCTAAAAATCAAGTGCATACAATGAACATAAAAATTAAAGCTACAAAGTAACTATTGGATTTTGGTATTAAATATTAAAATTAAAACCTTTAATTTGCTTGAAAATAAATGGTAAACTCTAAATTAAGGTAACCAATACAGAAAATAGCATAGCAACATACAACATTTCCATTAATAAATATCCCAGAACAATACCTTCAAAAGCAAATTCTTATTATAGTTTTTCGTCCTCCATATATAGGATATGCATGTGGTGTAATAACTAGTGGCCTTGTTTTCTAAGGGTATGGTATAGGTTCAAATCCCTTAGAGTCCATTTTTTAAATGTTTATAGCATTATTACACACTCATGGGATAAGCTCACTATATGTAGCTGACCCTAGGGATGTTGAAATTTTTTTTTGTTAGATCTAACTACCAAACCAAGTGGTATATGCTAGTAGTTCAAGTTATCAATTTTTATTGTTATGTGGAGGGTTCAAGACTTGATGATCCTTCTTTTAAAATACAAATAATGCTTATTTATAATGTAAATGCAAAATAGTTTACAAATCATGAACATGGTGCATTGGTAAGGTTACCCACATTCATGGGCAAGGTCCAGGGTTCAAGCCTCATTGGCTTCAAACAATTAAAATTGAACTTATATATATTTGAGTAACTCTAACCAATAAATAAAGTCAACTTATCAATCCTTGATTCACTAGTTGAAAGTGTAGTACCTAATCTAGTGGCACTAAGTGCCATAAATTAATTTGAAAAAAAAAATCTAAGGTTTGGAAATTTGATTTTTTTTATTTAAATGCTAATATACTAAAACTTCCAAATGCCATAACTATTGCATACAAAAGTGTTTGGAGCCATTATTCTAGATTACATACTTTTCCAAGCCCTATGTAGTGGTGGCATTATTTTATGGACCTATTATAGTTCTACTTAGGTATTTATGTGTGAAATAGGTTTCGTAGTTCAATTAGTAGGATTACTCAAAATCAAGAATCTCTAATTCATATTTAACAATAAAATAAAATGTCTCAGTGATCATGAAACTAGTAAGAGAAATGAGGAAGCTCTTGGACTCTTTTTCATGTTAGTGGAATTGGATGCACTTTTCCATATTATAGATAAAATTAATCCTATTGATTTATGGTATACTTTAAAAGATCTCTATGGAAACATAAATGCTAGTGAAGTTAACATAATAGAGAAAGAGGTTTCCAATCTTGAAATTTTATATTTTAGTAATATTGAAGACTACATATCTCACTTTAAAGCTCTAAAATATAATCTAGATATGATTGGAGGCAAGGTAAACAGTAATAAATATTATATCAAATATATTAATTTTAATATTTCTTCTCCTTTTCATAAATTTGGTTTGTTTATTTATGTGAATACTATGACTATCAAGGATCCACAACCCATATCTCTTGAAGAATATTTCAAGATTCTAATCCATTATGAATTTACCATAAAATTTTAAAAATCTCTTTCTAATACACAAGCTCATATATAAGACTTCAAATCAATGGAATCTAAGGCTCAATTTCCCAAGTGTAGTATAATATTTCAAATAAATAAAATACTTACAAGTATAATAAAAGGGAAGGACACTCCATTATAATTGCATTCAAAGATTGAACAAGATTGAGATAAAAATCTTGAGGTCTAAACACAATATTTTTTATGATGAAGATGGTAAAGTAGATTTCCCCTAGAGAAACCATTATGAGGAGGAGGTGTTACCTCTAATGCCTTCTCTCCTTGGCCCCCTTAGCTTAGATTATGTATATTTTTAAATATATTTAATATGATCTTGTTAGGCTAAAGCTAAAAGTGTGAAGAAGTGATTATGAGCACCATTAATGTAGTATATGGAAATATGATTATGTAAGGCTATGATCATTGATCATTTATGTAAACCTACATGCATGTTCATTTAATTCTAGGAGCACCTTTCATATTTCACACCTAGTGAATTTGGTTAATCCACCTTTATGGATAACCTTACTTAAAGGGTGTAATTTATTATTATTTTATTATAAGTTAACCTCAAGGTCAAGTCAATGTCATCTTGAGATTAACCTCTCATTAATTTTTTTGTATCACTATAAATACCCCTTTATGAGTAATCATTTATATTGTAAGTATGAAAAAAAAGTAATATATTAGGTTACCTATGGGAACCCAAATTCTACTTATTGTCATATCTCTCTCTTTTTTTTTACTATTGTTCTTGCATCCTTTCTAGACTTAATGGTGGTAAATGTATATTTTAACATGTATTTAGAAAATAGGTCCGAGGTGTAGACCAATTGGTTCATCCAAACCCCATAAGGGGGCGGAGGTCCAAGGTTCAAATCTCGGACCTCGTCGGACTGAACGCTTGTCCCTTTCTTGGTGCTTTCAGTGGCGTAAAAGGTTTAAAATGATTGTGGCATGGTGGTTATAGGGGCAAACTGCATGAATATCTATGTAGCGGCTTCTATGGCGGACAACACAGAATACTATGGCGGCCATAAAAATCTGGACAACCTGTCCAGATTCGTGGTGGCTACCGATTTCACCGTGTAAATTCAAAAAAAAAAACATGTATTTAGAAAATACAAATTTGAACAGTAATACCTCAAGATATTATTTTCAACTACAAGATAGAGTCTTTTATTTTCTGAGATACATAATAGAATTGATATGGACAAATACCTTCAAATCATAGATGGCAATACTTTTCTAAGAGGTTAAAAATCCTTTTAGTTGTTTATCTATTTTAAAGCTTGCTAGGATTTGAAGTTATTTGGCACCTAAGGCCTATACACTATCTCCATGGAGAAGAAAATATTAGAAAGTGAGGAATTAGATAGGAAAACTAATGAAAAAATAGCTAACACATCTACCATCTGATTGTTTTCTTGTGGGATGGTTTGCAAATTAAAAAAGACAAACACCTTCAATTCATCTAACACTACATTCCTATAGTTCCTAAGGTAGTCATTTTTTTTTTCTAGATTTCTCCCACAAGTTTCTTGATGATTATATTCACATCACCAAACATAGATAGGCTACTAATTTGAGTTCCTTTGTAGCTTTTAATCCAAGAAGAAGGGCTTCACACTCTATTGTATTATTGATGGAATCAAACTTCATGTAGAACATATAGGAATTCAATTATCCTATAGTTTCTTGAAATACTACACCTACGCCATTCTCTTCTTTGCTTACAACACCATCAAAGTAAATCAACCATGTTTCATTTATTAAGACAAAAAATTATTTTACCTAAAATATATTTTATTTTTCTTTCTATATAGAATTTTCTCCCAAAAGCATTGCAATTGTCCAATAAGTAACCAATCCAATATCTTAAAAAATGATGTCATTTCCATTATTGAATTGGTCCACTATATGTCTCCTCCATTTAGGTTATATATAAATTCTTTGTATTTCATCTTGAAGTGGAATCATTGCATAGGACCTACTAGCATTATTTCTTGTATCCTTAAGAATGTGTTACATTGCAATAAATAATTGATTCCAAATAGTGTTGCAGACTCTGGTAGATCTACCTCTTTAACCTAGGAATAGAGTTTTATATGATTCTAGACATACTAGGTATGGTAAGGATACCCCTAAGGTAAACTTAAGATTTTACAGTTAAGTTCATGCTCATCCAGATAAATGTTGAAATATATTCCATAATTTTGTGATCACGCCAAGTGTCATGTAAGATGTACCATGTATCATAGGAAGGGTAAGGTCCAAGAAATATATCCTCCTATATAATGGACTCATAGTTCCATTCTAAGGCATAATCAATATTTCATACAATAATATATGTTGAATTTATACTCTTCATTCTTGAATAGATGGTATAGTGCTAAAACCATCATTGGTATCAGAGCTACAAGGGACCACTATTGCTTTTGTTAGCTTGAACTCTACTACACCTTTGCAAACCGAATCTACTATTGCATGCAAACACATCTACAAGGGAAATCCTAGTTCAAGGGCTCTAAAAATAATCAAAATAATAAGCAACTCCTACAAAAAGGTTTTGGGATAATTATCGCCATCTAAAAATAAGCCCAAAAATAAAGGAATTGCTAAATTCACAGCAAATTAATGAAAGGGTTCTTAAAGAAAAATATTTCAGTGAATAGATTTTCTGCTAAAGGGTAGCAATCAAGACAAAATTACTAGAAATATAACTTCAAAATTTCCAGGCTACATCCTGAAGGAGAAGTTGAAGCCATATACTATAGTTTCAAGAAAAGAAACCAAAAGGACTCATAGCTATGAGCAACCACCATTCTAGATAGAGACTTGGTTAATAAAATTATCAAGATATTCATTATCTTCAAAGGACATCAAAAGTAAGCAATTTAATATGCAAAAGGGTTCATTACTTAAACAATTATTCGAATTACTACTTAGGTTCATTAAGTATCTTATTAGAATTCAGAAGTTCCAAAATAAAAGGTTACATGTTGAGTCTTCAAAGGAAGTGCAGAAGATAGTTTTTGTTAAGGGTTATTACTTGCACATTAATAGGATTTAGATACATTCTCTCTATCATCTACTTATAGAAAAAGGGATTACATTAAGTTGTAGAAATTATTGAGCATTTTTTAAAAGTTAGTATTAGTGCATTATTACAAAGTTCCTTAAGGAGTAATAAGGTGATTTGAGTTACACTATATTAATTTCTCTTTAAAATTTAGGAAATTCACTAAATTTTATAGTGAATTTTAGCGTAAATATTAATATCTCTAGCATCTTAATTATATGATTATTAGATTGGACTAATTGTTACTAAACTATCCAAGTGAAAATAAATATTCTAGTGTTTTCTAAAAGAGAGACAGCAATACATTGCTCTCAAAAGAATAGAGAAAGTAGTAGTCATATCCAATAAGGTAAAGGAAAGATTAATATTATATTACATGAGTCCTCAAGCTATACAATGACGAGAAAATTTATCAGATCTATCTATACAATATTGAAGTTGTCAAAGAAATAGCATCAAATGAGACAAGAAGTATACTAAGCTTTGGTGAAAAATAGAATCTATTATTCATATTACATTAAAGCACCATAATAACTCTAAAATAGGATAGATTATCAAGTGTATTGAATATAATAACATTATAGAAACCCTACGTCTACTCTTGGTGAAACAAGAGAGGTATAAAAGGAGTCAATCCAAGGTTCACAAGTGCTAGGTTTTAGGTGTCCAAAAACACCATACAAATCATCCAAGAAACATCCTCAAATGAAGTCAATATGTAGTCAAATTTGAGGTATTACAACCATCACAAAGCAAGGTAGAATAAAATATTAGAAATCTACAAGGAAATGCCATGAAAAGTTACCTCATTCAAGTGTCTAATAGTCAGAAAATAAGAGAACCATCAAAGCTTCCAAAATCTACAATAAAAAGGCACCATCTCATTCAACTAGAAGCTATGTCGAAGCCAACGTTGGAAGGAGATCATCGTTGAAGGTGCAAGCTAGCATTCACTGGAAAAGCATTAGATAAAAGAAGTGAACAAATTGCATTTTTTGGAGGAGTTATAGGGTTTCAAAAATTACATTGAGAGTTGAGCATGAAATTACCACTTGGCACATAGAAAATGGATATTACACCTCTCACATAAGAGCCCAGCAAGAATATAACATTTATATTGAAGTTTCCAAGTGCCTATCAAAGAGTAAATCCCATATTGTAGCATTAGGAAAGGAATGCAAGCTAAGAAGTAATGCCATATTCATCATTGCACCTTAAACATTGAAACTAAAGGTGCAATCACCATAAATCTAATTACCACTTGTTCGAATCATGAAGAAGACCATAACACCTAAAGGAATCAATTTTGAAGGATATATCTATTAATACAATCATAGTAAAGACCTCTTACATATATTGAAACCATGAACAATGAATTCCAAGCGAGGAGTATAAGTAAAATTGAAGGAGCGCAAGAGTTAGTAAGACTCTCATAAACTAGCACTTTCATAGGAATTCCAACATCAACCAAAAATTTTATATTTTTAGAGAGAGCATTGAATGCTTATTCCTATCCATCCAATTGAGATGTTGAAGCATCAATCAAATCAAGTTAGCGCATAACAATTACCTCTAGTAAATCAATCATTCAGATACTCATCAATGAATTATCCATTTTCAAGAGGAGGTCAACAATTTATTTGACCATAAAAGGTGTCGCGATTTCGCGACATGTTGCATTTTCATGACCAAAGGAGAAATGGTGTCGCGATATCGCGACATGTTGCTTTTTCGCGACCAAAGGAGAAATGGTGTCGCGATATCGTGACATGTTGCTTTTTCATGGCCAAAGGAGAAAAGGTGTCGCGATATCGTGACATGTTGCTTCATCGCGGCCGAGAGAGAAAAAGTGTCGCGATATCGTGACATGTTGCACTTTCGTGCCCAAAGGAGAAAAGTGTCGCGATATCGTGACTTGTTGAATTTTCACGGCCAAAGGAGGAAAATGTCGTGATATCATGACATGTTGCTTTTTCACGGCCAAAGGGGAAAGGTGTCACGATATCGTGACATGTTGCATGTTTGTGGCCTAAGGAGAAGAATAGTGTCGTGATTTCATGACAAGCTACATCAACTGTCCATGTCGATCCCCTGCTAGCTAGTTTATGGTTCAGGAGATTTGGCTCCATTGCAAATCTTCTTCTACTATTGTAAGCTTGTGTTCTCTCTAAATTCGGTTGGGAAGAGTCTCTTCCCATATTGTAATTGATCTTTGTTTTAATACAAGTTTTTTCAAATTTTTCAAAAAAAAACAATTTTTTGACCATAGCTATTACATAATCACATCAAAATAAAATTTTAATACTTCATTAGAATCATTAAAAACTTAGGTGAGTTCAATTCTCTTATCCATTACACGCGTAGGATATCTATCATGGAGAGAATTTGAGAAGAAAACACCAATCAGTGAAGCCACTAGTCATTAATACCGTAAGTAATTTGAAGCCCAACATGGTCCACGTAAGGGAGGATCATGTTTAGTGATATCAATAAATCCATTGGAGACACAATTGAGTATCTAACCACATCACAAGCTACAAGATACATTATACGAGTGCTAAGGTAAAACCATTATTGCTTGATTTCATTAAGGTAATATTGGAGTTATAAGGTGATATATTCAAACATTCTATTACATTGGAATAACCAACATTAAACCAAGATTTAGTAATCTATCAAGCTAGCTCATTCCAAAATATTATTATTCAAGGATATTTGCAAATAAAGTAGGATATATAAGGTTTTCAACCTTAGTAAATTCAAATATTAATTTGCAAATACAATTATTTTCTAATATTCCAAGAGTATGGAGTTATAAGGCATACTAGTTGAAACTATATGTGATTGAAATTCAAAAAATTAATCTATTTTATTACATATAGAGTTAGAACTAATATCCATTAGGGAGACACAAGGGGTTCTACAAGACTCAATATTGAATTTTTTTATCAAAATAGATCATGGATTATTGGTATATAGATTTAGGAGCAAGCAAACACATGACAGGAAACATACACTTGTTTAATTTCCTAAAAAAGGTAAATGAGAAACCAATTGCTATAGTAGATAGAAAAAAATATGAAGTAAAGAGAATAGGAAGCATTCCAATAGATCTAATAAATGGAAAAGGGATGATCAAAATGTATTATATGTCCCAATTTTAACTACTAATCTTTTTTCAATGTCTCAACTCATGGATCAAAACATGACTATAGAATTCAAAGTTTCTACTGGAAGAAAACAATACCACATTCTTAAACAAGGAAAAAATAGCATTAGGATCCTATAAAAGTGGTTTATTTTTTTTAGATATTACCACTCACTTAGCTCTTTCAGTCAAAGCTTTAGTTCTATGGTATAAACATCTAGGACATACTAGTGAATCTTATATGAAATAATTACTCAAATATCAAATGGTTGAAGGAATACATAATCTATATCCATAATCTACCATATATCTAGAATGCTTATCAGGTAAGAAACATAGAATTATTTCTGAGCTTAGTCAACACAAGAGTCAAAAACCACTAGAAATAATATATACTGATTTATGTGGACCAATGAAGATAAATAGTACTGAAGGACATAAGTATTTTAAATTATTTTTTGATGATCACACTAGGAATATGTGGGTATATTTTATGAAATATAAATCAAAAGTATTTGGTTGTTTTAAACAATTCAAACTACAAGTTGAAAAAGAGTTAGGAAAGACTATAAAAGCACTTCATTCAGAAAAAGGAGGTGAATTTGTATCTAAATAATTTGACTCATTCTTAGAAGAAAATAGAATCAAAATACAACTTACTACAACTTATTCTCCACAACAAAATAGAATTGCAGAAAGAAGAAATAGATCAATAATGGAAATGGTAATATGTATGCTAAAAGAGGCTCATTTTGATCATCAATATTGGGTAGTAGTACAAAGAGTAGTCTTCATACAAAATAGATTACCAATAAGAGTACTCAGACATATTACACCAAAAGAAGTATGGTCAAGAAAAAAACCAAATATAGAAAAATTAAGGGTGTTTGGATGCACAACTTACATGCATATCCCAAAACAAAAAAGGACAAAATTAGATAATAAAAATATGGCAAGAATATTTGTTGGATATGATAATGAATCTATTGGATACAAAAATACTTGACCCAAATACAAAGAAATTCTACATTAGTAGGGATGTAATATTTGATTAAAAGGTAGAAAATGACACAGAAAAACCTAGTTATAATACAAAAAATCTTCTATATTACTCTAAAGAAGATACAAAAACAAGGAGACACAAAATCTCAATAATCATAGTTAGAATCAAATTCAAAATCTCAAGGAGACACGAAAACATATACTATTCCTAGGAAGGAACCAATATGGCTCAAAGATACTCTCAAGGAATTTAACCTAGAAAGAATGCCAGATATTACTTCTACTAGACCTCAAACTCATAGTCAAACTAGAATAAACAGAGGATTACTAAGCAATACAATAGAACCAACATCAACACTTTAGGCACTAAATGACTCACATTGGAAAAAAGTGATGGAATCTGAATATGCATCACTCCAAAAGAATAAGACATGGAATCTAGTGGAACTACCTCCAAGAAAGAAAATAGTGGGTTGCAAATGGGTTTACAAGACCAAATATAAAATAAATGGAGCTCTTGATAAATATAGAGCTTGATTAGTAGCAAAAGGATATACTCATACTGAAGGAATTAAATATGAAGAAATATTTTCTCCAACCACTAGAATGACTACTATCATGATAGTTTGTGCACTAGCAACTCATCAAGGTTAGAAACTTTATCAAATGGATGTACTTTAGGCTATGTCTACTATCTTGGATTAGGATCCATATCTTGGCATAGTAAGAAACAACATGCAGTAGCACAATCACCAACTAAAGTAGATTATCAAGCAACAAAAGATATAACTTGTGAAGCATTATGGTTACAATACATGTTATCAAACATGGCCATTGGATGAACTCCAACCTTGATTTTTTGTGACAATCAAGGAGTACTCAATTTTATCAAAAATCCAATTGTACATGAAAGAACTAAACATATTGAAGCACAATGTAACTTCATCAGATATCACTTCCAAAACCATCATATCATCCTCAAGCATGTTCCTACAGAATATCAGCTGGTAGATATCTTCAGAAACTCTCTTGGGAAAACCAAGTTTCAAACATTCAAAGAATATGTATGTAATTCAAGGGAACTTCACACCAAATAATGTAATAGAGGTGGGTTTTATAATATATTCCATCATTTGGTGATCACACCAAGTGTCATGTAAGATGTACCATGTGTTATAGGAAGAGTAAGGTCCAAGAAACCTCTCCTCCTATATAATGGACTCATAGTTCCATTTGGAGGTACAATCAATCTTTCATACAATAATATATGTTGAAGTTCTACTCGTCATGTTCTTGAATAGATGGTATAGTGCTAAAACCATAAATAAAAATATGTAAAAGTTATATTTTCTTGATCAAGATTCACTATAAAAAATTAATTATACCTTATGTATGATCGATGCCTTATCTATTGGGCTATTGTAGCAAGATTTAAAATGATTCAATGTAATAGAAATAAAGAGAAGGAAATAATTGATTCAACTATGTTCATTCGAATATCATAACAAACATAATTGGTTATCAATGAAAGAAACATCCATTCACACATTCAAATAATGTAATCTGTAAAGGAGATACACATAAAATTGAACACAAATATTTGACAAAAGGAAGAATCCTAAAATTTGTATTAATATCAGTTATATTTACAATGAGAGCTAGCTTAAATTTACCATGAAGCTCTTTGAAATTAATACAATAAAAATTCTCGTTCAAATGATGTAATAAGAATCTTTCGGTAGACACCAAAATCTAGCCACTTGTCATCCATCCGTAGTTTCCTACCATATTTACCCATTATTTATATATATTTATTTAATTTATTTAAAAAATAATATTTTATATATTTTATTTATATATATTTAATATATATACATATATATATATATATATATATATATATATATATATATATATATATATATATATATATATATATATTAAATATATGAATTAATCCCAGCCATCTATCATGATATAAAACCAACCATTCATCCGCATTAATCCATGCCACATGCCCATATTTAATATCCACCCTCCATCATGTATTAATCATGACCACACAAATTGTGTCGAAGCTTTTTGAATCTTGGATTTCCAAGCTTCCTAAGTCTTTGGAAGCCCTAACAAGTTTCCAAAATTCCCCTCACATCCTTTGTATGAAGGATATCTGCTTTTGTAGACTCTACTTCAGCCCTTGAACACCCCTCTACTACTCCCGAGCACCTCTAGGCACTCTCCACCATCCTCGAGCATCCTTGGGCACTTCCTACAATCGTCGAGCACCCGCGGGCATCTTAGACCCTAGTTATGTAGACTAGCGAACCCTTGGATGTTGTTAGGGAACATGTATACGTGTTGTTTCTACAAAAACAATCACAGATCGAAGAGAAACAAGTCATCAACAAGGTAAATATTTTATTTATACATTTATTTTAATATTCTTATATTTTATTTACAGCATTATTTCTGCAATTAGAGCTTTTAGTAATTTTATTATCAAGGGTCTCACGCAGTGGAGACCTCATAGGTGCTACTAACTCTTGTCACTATTTTTTGTGTGCAGATCTAGGAATCAAGTTTATTGGAATTTGTTGAAGCACTTAAGTGGTCCAACCTATGGATATCTAAATCCCACTCACCCTACTATTTGGATCAATTTGAGTGTGAACACACCACCCTTATTTGTTAGCTAGGGTTTCAAATAACCCTAGCATATTGAAATTATTTTACTGGATAATAAAGCTTTGTAAACCCCCATTTGGGGTGCACTTGGTTGTAATATCAGAGATCCACCTGGTAATAAGAATAAAATTTTATTTATGTGCATGATTAAAATGAGAGCAGAAATAATTATTAATCACAACTATTCATTAACTTTAGCTTAGGAAATACTAAGCAATATATATAGGTTACAAAATAGTATACCAAACTATATTCCCACTATCCATGCTAACCAACGTGCCATAGGAGGTAGAGAGTTTGGTTTAGGTTTGTTAACCTAGGATATTTAGGAATTAACCATAGTTTACCATTAGATATTTGAAACAGTAAATATCTACATGGTAAGTAGTAAAAAGTAAATATATGTGGTAAAAAGTAAGAAATAACTTTTTACCATGTGGTAATATAAAATCTACCTAATTTAGGAAATAGGTAATTATCCCAAATGATGGAATATTACTCTAACATCCCCCCTTATTACATTATTTGGGTAATGTATATAATTGTCCCAATACAGTGAGAAAAAATGTTGATCTGCTGGTTCTTGCTCTATCATAGTGCTCTGGCTGCTCCTAAGCAAAAAGTGGGTCATTCCTCACTTTGTCTTCACACCAACGAATATCCTTATAGTAATCACGTCATCCAACCAAATTGCATAGGTAACAAGTCGCTTTAATCACTAGGTGTAGTAGAATAGATCACCTCATACGAGGTTCATTCAGTTTAGAATATGAGTTTGCAAAAGATAAGGTAGCTAAGGTTTCGGTCGTTGCAGAAAATGCACCCTTATAAGTTCCCTCCTTCTTGTTGCAAAACATGTTGTAATTAATTTCTGAAATAAGTATGACTAAGGTGTCGATCGCTGTCGAAAATGCAACCTTATAAGTATTATTCCCTTTTTACAAAAAATTGTGAATAAAATAAAGTATATCCCCCCTTAATTGCAAAAATATGTGCAACTTAAGAAGATTTGAGAAGTATTTTACAAATATTTCCTCCTAGGCAATTTTACACCAAAACATTTCCTCCTTTTGTTACAAGAAATTCAAACAATGAGAGTTTTCTATTTATGAAGCCTAAAAGAGGTACAAACACCCCTTTATTACAAGTACTTCAAACAAAAACTTATGCTATTTATGAAGCCTAAAAGAGGAGAGAGAGGAAATGGTGCTTTGCCCAAGGTGACACATGTGTTTTCCCTCTACAATATTGTTTTAGCAATGAGCACTCCCAGTGTTGTCTTTGAACCAGAATAAGAATCAGAATGAGACACTTCACTAGAAACATGGCTTTTGTGATGTGTCTTTGCCATTTTAGTTTTGCTTGTTTTGAAACCAACACTGAATGGTGTCTTGGTTGTCATTTTTACAAGTTGTGCAAAACTATGTTTTCTAGGTAATTTTATCAAAAAAGTTCACCAATTTGTCCTTCCTTATTGCAAGTACTTCAAGCATGGTTGCTATTATGAAGCCTAAAAGAAAAAGGTATGATGTTGATGACTTCTACTTTTATGATTGCCTTTACAAGTTTTATTTCCCTCTTATAAAAATATGTGTTTGAAGGAAGAAAGGAATTATCCCCCTTAGTGCAAAGGATTGCAACTTTTAAGGTTCCTTATTTTCAAAAAACTTGTTCTTTCTTTTGATATACCGAAATAGATATTTAATGGCACCTGCCTTAACGCCCTTCAAGAAGGATGAAAATTTTGAGGAAATTAAGCTAAACAAATAAGAGTGAATTAGGGGTTTAGTTGATTAGGAGAGAATATCAAGTGAATTTTGGCTTTAAATATGTGCAAGGATTTACAAAAATTTGTGAAATTTTGGGGTTTAGTGTGTTCTTGATTCTATGACTTATAATTGCAAAAAAAATACAATAATAAAATAAGATAAAATTCTTATCACCTAGGTGTCGAATGCAACTGAAAATCCACCTAATTTGCCATTGAAGGTGTCGAGTAAAATTGAAAATGCACCTTTTTAATTTTTGCAACAAAATATTAATGTGTGTTGTGCAAAAAATTGATATTTTTATGTCTCCTACTTTGTTTTACAATTTTGCAAAAGAAGTACAATGTTGTCTTCCCCCCTCTATTTTGTAAAATTAACAATTTGAGCACTCCTTCCAATACAAGTCGACACACGACCCGCGTTTGAAAGGCTTCCAGACCAGTCGACACACGACTTGGTTTATGTCTTCAACTTCGAGCATTAGGATCAAAAAATAGGTTCAAAATATTTCTCAAGTTTACAACAAAAAAAGGTTGCAATTTTATGTCTTATATCTCCTTTGTGAAGGAGAAAACAAATGCAAATTTTAGATTTTGTTGCAAAGAAAAATGACCTTTGTCCTTGCCCAATGTTTTAAATCTCTTTGTTTCGCAATAGAAGTTTGAGTTTCTATCTTTTTATCTCCAAAAAAGTGTGAAGAAAACTATAAAACTTTGAGAATTTGCAAAAAAAATGTTGAAGAAATCCTTGGTTTAGTAAAATTTTGTTTTTCTTTGTCTCTTTATCTCCAAATTTGGAAGAAAACTAAAGAAATTTTATATGGCTTTATTTTTCAAAGGATGTGTTTGGAGATATCAAATTTGTAAGGTTTAATAAAAAAATTTAATGATAAAAAATTATATAACAAAGAGTTTTGAGGGAAAAAAAAACTTAAATTTGATCAAAAATAAAATTCAATTTCCTCCAAAAAATTCTAAGTTATATAAAAAATATTAAAAAAAATTAAAATATTTGATTAAAACCTTAAAAAAAAATTGTACCTTTATAATTTTGCGTAAGCCAAAGTTGAATGTGCAAAAAAAAATGTCCTGGGTGGGATTCGAGCGCTAGATCTAGCATTGTCAAGGTGAAAGCCTTGACCACTGCACTGCTGGGGTGGCTTTGAAAGTCGTCCCACAATCGTAGTAGTTGAGGAAAGGCTTTTGTTAATAAGCCTTTTCATGGGAATTATCCCACATGCATCCCATGTAGGGATGCAAGGGTGTTTAAAACCCTCTCCTCACCACTAGTCCCTCAATTTCTTGTGGGCAATCACCTACAAAACTGCGATGCCCCTCTACCACTTGTGACTCAGATAACCAAAATATCCTTGCCATGTGGCATCTTGATGTCTAGCCAAAAAAAAATTTGCCACCATATCACCCAGCTGGCCCTGCCCCTTCTACTTTCATTGCCACATGTCACCATGTGGTTGGCTCTTACTCCAAGTGTTAGTAGTCTAGCTTCACCACATGTCACCTCTATGTGTGTGCCACATGTCGAGCTTAGTAGGTCTAGGGTCCAGCATTAGTAGTCTAGGTGGTTAGACGTGGAACTGTGCCATGTATCCAGGTCTAGTTGGTCATTAGCTGTTGAGATCTATCTCGAGTGGGTCGTCGATCTAGATTGGATTGCCTAGAGGTCGCTCCTACCCTTTGAGCTCGACCTGTGGATCACCACCATAGGGGATCAGGAGGGTGCTCCTACCCTCCTCACAATCCCACTGGCTGGTCTACGGGCATGATCCTGGTTGTGGACCATAGCCATGTGGGATCAGGAGGGCGCTCCTGCCCTCTTGACGATCTCATTGGCTGGACAATGGGCATGATCCTGATTGTGGACTATAGCCACATGGGATTGGTAGGGTGCTCCTACCCTCATGATGATCCTGCTAGTTGGACTGCAGGCATGATCCTGATTGGCCAGTGGTGGCCTCAGGATCATGTGCCTAGCAGGCTTCGACCTGGCAGGTTGAAAGCCCTATGGGTGGTCGATCGGCGTCGATCACCTTGGTGATCGATTGCGACTGATAGACCCAAGGCTACTCCTTAGGCCCTAGCAAGTCAAGTTGACCTAGCCATAATTTGGCCTCACGTGGTCACTCCTACCATCGATTTTTCCTGTTGAGGTGGGTTTGGTGGTGACCAAATATCACCAGCTCGTCCTCCGGGTGAGCAAAAAAGGTTGGCTCTGATGCCAATGATGAAAGAAAATGAGAGCAGAAATAATTATTAATCAAAACTATTCATTAACTTTAGCTTAGGAAATACTAAGCAATATATATAGGTTACAAAATAGTATACCAAACTATATTCCCACTATCCACGCTAACCAACGCGCCATAGGAGGTAGAGAGTTTGGTTTAGGTTTGTTAACCTAGGATATTTAGGAATTAACCATAGTTTACCATTATATATTTGAAACAGTAAATATCTACATGGTAAGTAGTAAAAAGTAAATATATGTGGTAAAAATTAAGAAATAACTTTTTACCATGTGGTAATATAAAATCTACCTAATGTAGGAAATAGGTAATTATCCCAAATGATGGAATATTACTCTAACAAGTGCAATCATTTGTGTTTATTCTACTTTGTTCATCCGTTTATTTAAGTATATTGTTTGGTGTTGTTTGATTTTGCATCTACAAATGGAGGTCATGGTGAGACCCAAAAATGGTTCTATATTTTAAATTATCTTTTTAACTGACTTGTGGTTTTCTATTTTCATGTTGTAGGTTTTCAAAAAAATAGATTGCACAAATTTTGCAAAATCAAGGTTTCTAAAAAATTTGCAGGAGTTGAACAGAATGTGTGTGGATGCCCTGCGATGCTCATGGGATATTCAAGAAATGCCTAGGTATGTTTCATAGGTGCCTAGAGGTGTTTCATAGAGATGAGGAATAATACGTGGGCTTGTTTGTAAGTTTACCTAAAAACCCTAATTCTATGTTTTACATATTTTGTTTGTATAGATTTCATGTTAAAAATAACATTATTAAAACTTTGTTAAAAAAAAGCATGATTAATCTGTATCTTAGGCATTATAATAGTTCTTTGCATCCATATTTAATTACATATTACACATTTCCATTTAAATATTTCATGATTTTCTGGTGTGTTGCACTTTCTGTTTGCATATGAAACATTAAGAGCATGAATTAGTTTGCATTTTAGGGTTAGGAATCTCTCCTTTTGCTTGTCTAAGTAGGAACAACATTAGTATATTAAAAGTACCCCCGCACTTGGTGATTCAAGGCAGAAGAGTAGATGAACCCTCCTCTGTTTAGAGAGTGGTCTTAAGCGGTGTACTCTACTTCTTTTGGGGAAATTGATATTTTTGGTGTTGGCTTCTAATTTAGACTCGTGAAATTAGTTATTCCTGACATTGTGTGTACACCATAAAAAATTGAAAATCTTAAAAGGAATCACACACTACACATTTCATTTTAAATAGTAATGTGTTGGATTTCATCACCAACCATTGCTTGAGATCTGGTGATGGTGGGTTTCATCTCCATCCACCAATCTCTACCCCTAGACACTTTAGGACACCCCTGAGCAAACTTGCTGGATTTCATCACCAGTAAGAATCTCATTGCCCATCCAAGCCATAGTGTTTACCCATTTTAATTCAGATTAGTTCATCAAAACACACAAAACCAAAAAAAAAGGAAAAAACATTAAAACGAGATAACAAAAAGAACAAAGGTAAGACACATTTTGTTGCATAAACATAGGATTGGATTGCCTGTTTGATTTTGTGAGTTTTTCATTCCGCATTTTATTTTCTAGCACATTTTATATTTGGTTCATTAGTTTATGGTATTAACAAGAAATCAAGCTAAAATAATGAATCAAATATCCACCAATCAAACCACTTCAGCAATGGAGTGTTCATCATCACCTTCCACTACCACTTCCATGATCAATCCCCCTAGTGTGATACAGGTAAGTCATTCAGATTTTTCTATGGGTCCATCACACACTGTGTCATCCACATCATTTCACATGGCCATGCCACAAATTGAGTCATCCTCACCTACCTTTGGTCACCACATCACCCATATAGATATGGCCCAAGTAGAAGCTCTTTAGAGATCTGCTAACTATGTCTTAGAGTCAGTCCCTAACTCACCTAGGCATGATTCTATTTTCCAGTAGGAACTTATCTCCTCCCTAGCCTTCAAGCCTTACCCAGGTGTACAATAATCCTCTTTTTGAGGTATCTACTGCACCTTCCCAACATTTGTCCATACCACAATCATCATGTGCCCAAAGCACATCCATCCCATCCTCATACATCTCAGTCCATGATAACCCCTTGTATGAAGCACATGTTAATGTTGCTTCACAAGTGCCCATGTCCATGCCATCTAGTGTCTCCCATCAAGTTGCAATTCCCATTGCAACTTACCCCCCACCTACCTCATCAATCCCATCCACATCCACTCCATCAACCACTCGATATGGAAATACATGAGACATGGAAACATCTCAACAAATTGCTTAAGAAGCGATAGAATGCTCAACAGCAAGTTCAGGTGATCAACCCTAAGCCTCAACCTATTTCCACTCAGCCCATATTTGTTAGCCAAAGTCCATCTTGGGTACCACAATCTTCTATGGTTTCCATTCCAACACCACCGCCAACCCATACCCATTCTATTCCCATTGGCCAACCTATCCAAAGCCCTCATACATCATCTCCATATCTTCATTCACAATCATTCCTTCATCAACCCCATTATCATCAACATCAATCCACTCCGCCAAGTCATCATCGCCTCATCACACCTCAACATCTTTCCACCTCGCCATCACAAAATCATCAAGTGATTCAAGGTTTCCACATTCCTGGGGAGGACCCTCGAATCTAGGCTATGCAACAACAAATTGACAGTTTGATGCAACATACTCCTGGCATGATAAACCAGAAGCCTACCCTACGTCAACTGATCAATCAACCAATTCATCCTTCGGTACCATCACCGCCATATTCGATAGATTTCACAATACCGAAGTTTGATAAATTTAAAGGGATGGAGAACCCTAAAGAGCACGTGAGCTCATTTGTTCATTCCTACTTTAGAATTCAAAGCAATGATGCTCTAATGCTTAGAACCTTCCCTCAAACATTAGGGGGAGATGTTGTAGAATGGTATAACCATTTGTCCAACCATAGTATTTATACTTTTGAGCAATTGGTTGACCAATTTCTTGAAATATTCTCCCTCAATATTAGAAATAAAGTCTCATTATCCGATATCTATGATTTAAAACAATATGATGATGAGTCTGTCTATGACTTTGGTAACCATTGGAGGGCCGTTATCACCAAATTGCCATTTGCCCTACCAATGGAGGAGTTGACCCGATTGTTCGCTAAGAGTTGCTTAAAACCCATCTCTTGGTTATTGCAATTACAACAACATAGATCATTTGATGAAGCTCTTGCCTAGGCTAGCACAATTGAGGAGATAAAAATCCAAGGAGTGCTTAAGCCTAAGAAGAAAGAATGGTAAAACAAGGGCCAATATAGAGGAAGTTATTTTGGCCAATCAAAATCCAATCAGGCCAATCCGACCAATTCATCCAATCAAGTAAATCAAGTGGTCATGAGCTAGCTAGTAATGGTTCAACAACAACCCATGCAACAACAACCATGAAAAATTGAATATCATATGATTCTCTCAACTACTCAATCAAGTCAAAACATAGTGTCAACTATGGAAAACTGACCACATCGATAATCTATTTGACAACCCCATCAATATACCCCATTGGATGAATCTTATGCCTCCATTTTCTATAGGTTATATGACACAAATCAACTTACCTTACCTGAGGTCAAACCTGATGATCCCGCTAAACATGGTAAACACTATAGGGAGCATTTATTTTATCCTTATCATAGACAGAATGGGCATGATATCAATAATTACCATCAATTCAAAGATAGAATACAAGACCTTATTGAGTTAGGAGCTATCAAGCTTGATAGTCCTCTAGCTCAATAAAATCAAAATCTTAGGATTTATCAAACACCACTTCCTCATCATGAGGAAGCACAACCAACAATAGGAGGGTCAAATACCAAGATTCCTCCTAATCAGGTTAATCATGTTCAATAGTACCAAGGTTTTATGGGTGCTATTCATGTAGTAACCCGAGGTCAACAACAATGCTCCAATCAACAAAATGTTCAGCAACAACCTATTCAACCACCCATACCTCCATAGGCAAGTGTGTCTCAACCTGCCACATCATCATCTCCTATCCAATTTTTTGCCAATCCCTCCCAGCCAATCCATATTTTAGCCCATCCATCTCAACCCATTCATCCTTCCAATCATCCATCTAGGCCAATCATCTCATTGAGCAGTCGATTAACCACAAGCTTAAAAATGGCTTCAGCCAAACTATCCATATATGAGCTAATCCAACAATCTCCTCCACATCATGAAGCATTAATGGATATTCTAAAATCCATTGAACTTCAATCTCAAGATGCTAATGCATTTAACAATTTTGTGGGGAATATTCAAACATGTATGGAGCCTTCCATCACTTTCTATGATTTTGAAATCAAACCAATATCATCGGAATCAGTGGATCCTCCATTACACATCATGGCTCAAATTGATAGGAAGCCTTTCAAAAGAGTTTTAATTGATACCAGCTCCTCCATAAATATCATCACCACATCTACCCTTCAACATCTCAAGCTTCCACTAGATCACATCACCAAATCCTCATTCACCTTGAAAGCATTTAATGATGCTCTCTGCTCCATAGTTGGCACTATTGTTTTACCCATCGAAGTGAGGGTCAAAACATTGCATACTATGTTCCACATTTTGGAAGGTTCCATGGCATATAATATACTCCTTGGATGATCTTGGATGAGAGAAATGAGATGTGTCCCCTCCATACTACATCAATGCTTGAAATACGTACATGAGGGACAAGTACATTGCATACCAATGGATGTTGAACCATTTAAGTATTGCAATTTTATCTCAAACCCCTATGAGTCCATGCTTCCTTCCACTCATCTATTCCTCACATCATCAACCACCCCATCCATATCATCATCTAAATCCCCTATTCTTGAGGAGCTTCCAATCACCAATTCACATCAAGCATCCACTTCCATACCCCCATCTTCATCACCATTGACTACATGCACATGTGGTCAAACTCAATCTACATTAGCCACATCATCAACATCCTCCACCACTCTTTCCATATCATTGCCAAATCATCATAATCCACCCAGCCAAATCCATCTTCATCCACATCAGCCAATGTCTCACAAGTCAAAATGATAGATTGTGAGATACCATCAGCCAACCATGAGTCAGTTCCATCCACATCCAATCCATCCACATCATCCCAAGTCGAGGTCCACCTCACTAATCCTGGTATTGGTGAATATGTGGTCCAAGATATCATAGTCACACCACTCAACATTCAAAGTGCTAAGGACTACGGTCACCCATGTGACCCACCCTTATCTATAGGAGTAGTATATAACATGGGTTCAATGCCTAATAGCATTAATTTTGTGTATGGGGGACTTGATTCATCATCCAATCTAGTTACCCCAGATGAACCCAAATCACCAACACCAACCAATATACAACATATGTTGGGTTTTCCATCCTGATATTTCCACATTGTTAATTGGTAAGGACATGGTCTAGGATGGCATGAATAGGGAATGCATGAGATTATTGATGTTTCATATCGAGAAATGCATGACCATTCAAGTTTAGGTTATCATCCACTTTCATCCACCTCTTCTCTTGAACAAGCTTTTCAAAGCTTAAATTTGAATTCAGGAGAAGATATCCATCACATAGATGACTCCGAAGATGAAATCTATGAAGAATTTGACCTTATGTCAATAGCTTCTGATGAATCTGAAGAGGAATCAGACCCCATCATTCCACACACTGAACAGGATGAGTTTTACCTCAGAATGTTCCCCATCCATCAACCCATATTTCGCTTGCTTCTTCCACAAGAGTGAGCCGATCCAACCGATGAACCACCACCTCCATCTCATTAATCCATCTCATTGGCCATTTTGTTTGTAATATATGTAAAAAATAAAAACAAAACAAAAAAATCAACAAACAAATTCAAAAAAACAAAAAAAAAAAAAAAAAACAAAAATAAAATTTTTGCATGTACATTGCATTTATTTGTGTTGCTTGTTGTTATCCAGGTTTAACAGAGTTCTAGCATCGATTCTAGCCAAAAGGATCCATTCCATTCACCTTTACCAACCATCCATTTTTCCTTTAAGTCAACATGAATCCTATTGACTTATTCACCCCACTCCGTAATCCATACGATTTGGCAAAGCCAATTCCTATTGACATGAGTCTTATTGATATGGACCGGATTTCCTCACCACCATCCTTTTTCGAGTTTGTCCTATCCGAGGAATTGTTAAGGGCTTCAACCAACTACATTCCTCCATCACCTCCACCTTCACCTTCACCTTCACCTTCAGATCCTAAGGTTTTCTAGGAAGACATAGACGAGGATAAGTCAGAAGAGTTTGATGACATCATAGATGACATTCATCTAATCCCAACTCCCCATCAACTTGAGGAAGGTTCTCACATGTCTATTGAAGATACTATCGATGTGAACCTTAGTTCAGACATAGACAATCCCCAAATTGTCAAACTTGGTAAAAGTTTATCCAAAGATGAACAAGAGCAATTAATTGCTCTCCTCAAGAAGAAGAAGGGAATTTTGCATGGTCTTACAAAGACATGTCTGGTCTTGACCCTAACTTGGTTGTCCAAAATCTCACCTTACACCCTGATGCTAATCCGGTCAAACAAAAACTTAGAAGGATGCATCCTACCATTGCCCTCTTGGTCAAAGAAGAGCTTCAAAAGCTATTAGATGTGGGTTTCATTGTACCCATTGACTATCCTGAGTGGCTCTCAAACATGGTACCCATTTGTAAGCCTAACGGGGTGATACACGTTTGCATTGATTTTTGAGATCTTAACAAAGTGTGTCCTAAGGATGATTTTCCTCTTCCAAACATTGATACTCTTGTTGAAACTTACGCTGGCCATGAAATGCTTTCTCTAATGGATGGTTTTTTAGGATACAACCAAATTCGAATAAATCCTGATGACCAACACAAAACAACATTCACTACACCTTGGGGGACTTTTTGTTACAAGGTGATGCCCTTTGGCCTCAAAAATGTAGGTGCCACTTATCAACATGCCATGACATACATCTTCCATGATTACATGCATAAGATCATCAAATATTATGTGGATGATCTCTTGGAAAAATCCAAAACTCGACAAGAGCACATTGGTGTATTGGAAAAAGTCTTTGATCGACTTCTAGAGCATAATGTAAGGTTGAACCCCAAGAAATGTGTCTTTGGTGTTACCTCTAGAAAACTACTAGGGTTCATTGTCTCCAAAAGAGGCATTGAGGTGGACCCAAACAAAGTCAAGGCCATCATGGAGATGCCTCCCCCAACAAACTTAAAGGAATTGCATAGTTTACAAGGAAATATTCAATCAATCCATCATTTCATTGTGCAACTTTTTGACAAATGCAGGCCATTCAATCACCTGCTACAAAAGGGGGTGCCATTTTCATGGATAGATGAATGTCAAAAAGCCTTTGATGACATTAAGCAATACCTAGCTTCTCCACCAGTCTTAGCTCCTCCTCGTCTAGGGGTCCCCTTTCATCTGTATGTTTCAGCAATGGACTTTGCATTAGGGACAATGCTTGCACAAAAGAATGAAAACAATCAAGAGCAAGTTATCTATTACATTAGTCGAACATTGGTAAGCTATGAAACCAGATATGCTTACATGGAAAAATTGTGCTTAGAAGTGGTTTTTACCACTAAGAAACTTAGACATTACATGCTTAGTCACACCACATATGTCATAGCTAGAGAAAATCCTCTGCGTTATATGATATCTCACACTTACAATAACACCCGCACCGCTAAATGGATAATGCTTCTCACTGAATTTGATCTTGAGTTTATTAGCCAAAAATCCATTAAAGGTTAGGTCATAGCCGATCAACTTGTGGAAGCTCCACTACCTAGTGATCATCCCTTGATTATTGAGCTCCCAGATGATTCGGTATTCACTATCACTAAACAAGAAGAAGATGTCATTTCGAAGGAAGACATCGATATCACACTATTCTTTGATGGTTCTAAGTGTGAGAAAGGTCAAGGTGCTGGAGTCATGTTTCATACACCCCAGGGGGTGCCTATCCCCTTATCATTCAAACTAGACTTCCAATGCACAAACAACAATGCAGAGTATGAAGCCTTAATATTAGGTCTTCAAGCAGCTATAGCTATGGGCATTAAGCGTATTAGGATATTTGGTGATTCTCAACTTGTTGTCAAATAGGTAACCGGAGAATACCAATGCAAAGAGCCTACCATTAAGCTTTACCATGAAGTAGCAATGAAATTGCTCTCTAAGTTTGATTGGTACGAAATTGATAGTTTGCCACATTCGACTAATAGATTTGTAGATGCGATGGCCTCTCTTGGATCATTGATTCCAAAGGATACCTTAGGAGAGGTACAACCCCTCATAATTACAATGATCTCTAAATCTACAATTGTCCGTGCTGAATCTAAGGATGAAAAGGATGTTTGCTTTATCCATTTGGAGTCATGTGAGCCTTGGTCAAACCAAATAATAGCCTTTCTCAAGTTTGGAACACTCCCATCAGATATGTCATGAATTGCTAAATGCACTTTCAAGAAAAAGGTAGCTCGTTTTACTCTCTTGGGGGACGTGTTGTATAAACATGGTTATGATGGAATCCTCCTTCATTGTCTCGAGTCTGTTGAGGCACAAAGAGCCATAGCTGAAGCTCATGATGGTACTTGTGGTGGTCATTTTAGTGGAATGGCCATTGCAAAGTGTATTCTATGCATGGGTTATTATTGGCCCACAATGGAACGAGATTGTTGCACATACGTCAAACATTGTAAGCAATGTCAAGAACATGCTAATTTAACTCATGTACCATCACAAGCATTACAGCCTATTCAAAGCCTTTGGCCCTTTTCACAATGGGGTCTAGATTTAATTGGCAAAATATCACCTTCTTCCTCGGGACAACATACATTCATCATCACAACCACATAATACTTCACAAAGTGGGTCGAGGCAATTCCTCTAACCAGTATGACAGGACCTAGAATTGTGGAGTTTATACTTCATCATATTATTTATCATTTTGGTATCCCCTCAAAAATCATCTCTGACAATGGTAAGTCTTTCAAGAACAAGGATGTTCGAGCACTTTGCAAGAAATATAATATCCAACATAGTTTCTCGACTCCTTATTACCCATAAGCAAATGGACAAGTTGAGGCTACCAATAAGATCTTAATTGCTATTCTCAAGAAACTTGTTAAATAAAATCATAGAGATTGGCATACACAAATTCCCTTGGCATTATGGGCTTATCGAACAAGCATCCACATACCTACTAGGGCAACACCATTTTCATTGGTCTATGGAGCCGAAGCAATCATGCCTCTTGAGCTTGAGATCCCCTCATTAAAAATTTCATTGCAGGAATTCATAGATGATGATACTGCTAGACAAGCACATCTTGACCAACTCACACTTCTTGATGAAAGGTGAGTCAATTCTTTAGAGCATTTACGAGTATATCAAGACCACCTAAAACATGCTTATAATGCCAAAGTTCATCTACGTGAATTCCAAGTAGGAGATCTTGTCCTTAAAGAGAATCAACAAAACACCAATGCTTTACCGCACCTTCATGATAAATTCATGGCTAATTGGTTAGGTCCATACATTGTTACTCAAAAAGTGGGTAAAGGTACTTATAGACTTGCCAGTCTAGAGGGAGTTGAAGAACCCGAACCACTTAATGTTATACACTTGAGAGCATTCTATGCATAATGTGATTTATATATATGTATATATACATGGCTATTACACAAAAACAACATTGCATTTCATACATTTCATTTCACACATCACATTGCATACATTACATTTCACACATTGCATTACACAAATTCATTTCAAAAACTCACATTTCATTCATTGCATTTGCACCATCATTTTCACACATTTCACAACCATATTAGGGATCATTTATTCAATTTAGATATTAATTGGTCCAACAAAGTCATGTTGCCTTAATCAAGGGCACCTTCAAAACATCATCCATTTCATTGCATCATTTCATAAAAGCCAAATTATCATTAGCAAAGTCATATATCCATAATTCCTAGGTGTTTTCGGTCACTCAACCACTCCTAGTGTTTTAAGCAACCTCCAAATACATGTCGAGTTTTCTTTAGGACCAAGACACAATTTTCACTAAGAAAATCTTGAGTTCTGGGAATTGACTCCAAAACATTCTTGAACCAAACACAATCTCACATCTTAAAAAACATCTTGTGTCAAAGAGGGATAACACCATACTTGGGTTGAACCTCGAAGTGAAAAGGGTATTCCTTGCTTGTCCCATCATGCAACATAGTCCACAAAAATAGTGGTTTTCACCACTATCATAATTGCTTCAAAATAAAAGATAGAGTAGGGTAAAGGGGTACAATTCTCTCACTGAGTATTCCCCAAAGCTCTAAATATTTCATCACACACCACAGATCCTCAAGCTGTAAGGATAGTACTACATTTCCAATCAGACGGTTAGGTAGTCATCCCCAAAGCCTAAAGATCAAATTCTTGGACTATGGAGCTAGTCTCCACTGGAGCTATAGATGCTTGACTAGCAGTGGAGTACGCTCATGCATGGTGACACGTCTCTTTTAAAGAGACCTCTGACCACACATAAGGACAAGCTAGCTTCTTGGTCTCATCCATAATAGGTTTCACCCAATTTACTCAAGATGGGTTAATGAACTCACTTGCACACACATTGGTTCTTGATTACCTCGAGTCATTACCATGCTCATGATTCGGTTAATGAACTCACTTGCACACACATTTGGTCTTAGATAAATTAGGCAGTATTTAGTGAGTTTGTTTGATACCACTAGTATGTCCGAGTCTCTACAAAATAATTAATTTTCCATATCAACATCCATATCTTCTTCCATATCAACATCCATATCATTTCATGAGTCTTCCACCCCACATACCACCAGTCTAGTGCCCCTGATTAAACAACAATGCTAAAACATGGCCAAGAAAAATCTAAACTATGAATGATCATTAGAACATTTGCATTCATACACATTCTATCACTTGCATTAATCATCCATATACACAAGCATTCCACAAAAAGCATTCACATAAAAGCATAACACAAAAGTAAAAGCCATGTATATATATATATATATATATATATATAAATACCCAAAGGCTACATACAATGGAGCACCAAGGCTCATATACAAAAAGTGCATCTCTACACTAGCTAAGACCTCCAAGAGGACCCCTATGACCTGGATAGAACCCTAGACCTAGAGCTATGCCTAGACTCGCTAGGCCTAGCAGACTCGAATACAGATGAGGAAGGTTGATCTAGAAGCCCAATATGGTGCTCCATCAACCTATCCTCTAACAACTCGATATATCTCTCCCGAGATCGAAGGTGTGCTATGTCAAGTCCATGATGATGCTCCCTATCTAGCAGCTCTACCTAGAGCCTCGAGATCCTCTCCTCACCTCCACCTACCATTGGTCGTATCTCTAGATCTACCTACAATCATGCTATAGTCTCATCCCAAGCTACCATCATAGCATCCTGCTCTACCACCAGTTGCTCCAACCTCATCCAATCCTCCTCACTCCAACCTAGAGGTCCATCCAAAGTCTCCTCCACATCATCCCCATCCCCACCATCTCCTCCACTCCCTAGAGCCTACCCTACCACACCCTTAGCCTTCCTCCTTCGACTACTAGATTGAAGGTGCCTCTATCACTTAGGAGCCTCATCGATCTCCTCGACCTTGGCCTCATCCCCATTCCCATCCCCACCATCTACTACTAGACTCGGTACCCATGGTGGTTGTGTAATGAACCATACATCATACTCCATAGTAGTCCCTACATCATCCACATCAAGGAGATCTATCTCCTCATCATCCTCATAGGTCACTCTCCATGCCTCAGCATAAGGTAACCCTATCTCATCCTGATGCCTCCTATAGAGCACTGGCTCCTCAAGAACTCCCTACCTCAAGCCAAACTACCAAAGCACCCATGAGAACTGGATGTACTCAACCTCACTTCGATACCTCCTAGCCACCCACCTAGCCTACCTGACATGTCATAGTTGCTCTCCATCACCTATCCACATGGCACCCTACCATGGCCTCCATATCACTTGGGCTGATGTCAATCCAACCCATAAATCCTTGTACCACTAACTCATCCACATGGGATGACTTGACTATACCTCCTCTACCATTACCCATCTCCTAGCATAGGGCTACTCCCTATCCCAACCTACTACTGGTAGACCCTCCGATCGAGCCATGCTAAAGTGCTCCCATCCCCAACACTATAGTAACAAACTGCATCCCAATCCCTTCCTCCTCTACCTCCTCACCTCATAAAGCTCTCAGTACATCTACACCAATAAGGTAGGTGCCCATGCATACACCTATGGTGTAGCGATCATATCATTCACCAATCCTATGAGGTTCCAAGGGAATCGATAGTCGTACTATTTAGGACCACTATGTTGGCCAACATGAACATCACCAAAGTGGGTAAGGCATCCAACTTCTTGTTTGCATACATGGACAAGTACAAAATGCCCTTGCATGTCACCTCCACACTCTACCAACCATCTCCAAACATCCTCCTCATCTTAGTCCCCCGATCATGTCCAACCTCGACATGAATCCCCTCCACTAGTAGCTTGAGGATGTGGTATACATCCTCAAGTGTGAGGGTAACCTCTCTAGTAGGGAGCTAAAAAGTCCCCCTATCTAGATCCCACCTCTCTGCCAAGGTAGAGAGGTACCCCTCATCAACCCTAACAACATCTATCCTGGCTACCCTCGCTAGCCCCATAGCCTCCAGCCACTTCCACTCCTCATCCCTCAATGCCTTTCTCATCCCAGGGATGAGAGGTGAGAACTGGTGTCGAGCCTCCAATATCCTAAGCTGTAGCACAACACAAAGGCATTAATGTTAATACATGTACAAAAAAAACACAACAAATTTTTTTGCATAGAACAAAAGAGCTTCAAAAAGGACTTACCTTGGCACACCACACTCCAGCTCTAGCCACCGCATCCGCACCTTCCACCACCATAGCTTTCACACCACTCAACTACTCCACTCCACTCCACCTAATTCTCTCAGACATAACTTCTAAAATATGCAAATGCAACAATGAGCTTGATTTCCATATTGTAGGCTATTTATAGCTATTTCAAGTACCTAGAAATGCCCATGGGCATTTCCTGGTGCATTTGAGTGCACCCCGATATTTGGGGAGTATCAAACACCAACCGACGTTTGAAGTCAAATTTGACAAAAAGAACAAACTGATCCAAAAAGGTAGCTTACCTCCACCAAATCATTCCAAATTGCATCCATGCATCAATTTCATCATAATAACATATTTTGTGAAGGTTCAAACTGATTTGGATGCATAATTTTTGTTTGCACCCAAAAAGGTGCAAAAATCACTTATCAATCTCCAAAATGCTTCAAAACGGTCCAAATTTTCACAAAATAACCATAATCATCATTCTCATCATCAATTATTCATTTTCACACTATTTCCATTCATCCATCATCACATTTGCACATTTTCCAAGTTCAAACAACAATTCAAGTGAACCTTGTATCTAGTAGTTTGTTCTATATCCTTGGCGATTGCAACGATTGGTATCCATGCAAGTCGGTAAGATGAATAAACTACCATAAGGACACTTAGCCATCTTCATCATCCAATATCTCATTGTTCAAACACAAAATCAATTTTGGTACTTCACCTTTAGAGTGAGACTATGCCAAGACCAATTTGCTCAAAAGTTGTCATTGATGGCCTAGTTCGTGGGGCTTGAAACATGGACAAAATTATAAATCATCATTCCTTTTTACATTGATAGTCATCATAGAGATAGGCACTAGCTAGGGTGATTGGTTCCAATTGTGGGAATTATCTGACAGTCACTAGCAGGCCCTCCAAGGTTGACTCTTTTTCTTTTGTTGCATTTTCATCACCTTGCATATCAATGATGCCGGAAGGCACATTCTTCAACAGCATGGAATCACCCCAAACTTGGGGTAACCACATTTGACTTTGATTTTCCCACAATGGGATACATCTTACATGATCATGGCATCAACACTTGGAAAAAACCCCCTTCCACCATTGGGGCAAAAATGACATCACATTTACATCATTCATATCATCCACAATTGCACCATACATTTCACATAACCATTTGCACTCATCTATCAATTGGCTCATGAGATTCATCCATAACTCATTCACCAATTGAGGGGGTAAGCTACGCAATCCAAATTCTTTTATCTCCAAGTTCATTTTCACATCTCAACAAAAAGTTGCTTCATCATCAAGCCAAACCAGGTGTCTTGTATTTTTGCACCGCATTGTGTTTCACGCAACACGGTACAAAAAGGGGCATCTATAGACACCAAAATCTAGCCACTTGTCATCCATACATAGTTTCCCACCATATTTACCCATTATTTATATATATTTATATATATTTGTTTAATATATATTTAAATAATAATATTTTATATATTATATATATATATAAATTATATATATATATATATATATATGAATTAATCCCAGCCATCCATCATGATCTAATCCTAGCCATTCATCCACCTTAATCCATGCCACATACCCAGATTTAATCTCCACCCTCCATCATGTTTTAATCTTGACCACACAAATTGTGTCATTGAAACCCTAAACATGCCCTAGGAGAGATTATAAAGAGGAGTCATTTTGATGACTCAACCCTTAAGCTTTTTGAATCCTAGAGTTCCAAGTTTCCTAAGTCTTTGGAAGCCCTAACAAGTTTCCAAAATCCCCCTCGCATCCTCACCCTCACCTCTACATCCACCGTCGCATCCTTCGTGTGAAGGAGATCTGCTTCTACAGACTCAGCTTCAACCCTCAAATACCCCTCTACTACTCTCGAGCACCTCTGGGTGCTTTCCACCATCCTCAAGCACCCTTGGGTGCTTCCTACTACCACCGAGCACCCATGGGCATCTCAAACCCTAGTTCTATAGACTAGCAAACCCTCGGGTGTCGCTAGGGCATCTACACACCTACTGTTTCTACAACAACAATCACATATCAAAGAGCGACAAGTCATCAACAAGGTAAATGTTAAGTACCAAATATAAGTATTTAATATTATAATATTGTAATGTTAGGTTACCTAGAAATATATATATGGGGATATATTATTATATTGTATAAGGGTTGGCATGAGCCACACATAACCCAAGGTTGATTGTATTATAATATTATATTATTGTTGGCAATTTGAGTTATTTTATGTTGTCATTGATGTCACATGGATCATTGATGTCACATGGATCACATTGAGTTTTGGTGGCCAAATGATATTTTGGAAAGCATGGATAAATACAGGGTTTTTGTGAAAACCAAGGTAGGCAAAATAAAAGGTTTTATTTAAAACCATGGATGGCAGATTTGAACTGGGTTTTTCTTAAAACCCAAGTTGGCCTTTCGTTTCGTCAAAAAAGGTGCCCCGGTGATGGAGATATTTAATTTTTAATATTTAGTTTAAATTTTAATTATTTAAAATTTAAAATTAAATATGCAAGATTTTCGTCGACGTCATCAAAAATAATAAGGAGGCTATATAAAGGGGATACCTAAGGTTCATAAACTAATTCTTGCTCATGGTTAATAATCGTTGGCTAAGCATCCGAATTGAGCTCGTGCAAAAATATTTTAGAAAGTAGAAGCAACGAATAAACGAAGGTTGGTCGAAGTCCAAAGTCATCATGGGCAGAGTGGCGCATTGGCAATTGGCTTTTGGCTAAGGTGTGTGGCAGCACAAACATCAAGGTTTTGAATCCCCTTGACTACGTTCGGAAGGCGTTGGAAGAAAAGCGCTCGAAGCGCTTTTGATTTACGAAAAGGGAGGAAAGGTTTTAAGGCACGTTGTGCCTTTCCCTTTCGAACGAGCGGCTAGCTCGTGTGGCAACCTTAGCCATGGCTAAGGCGCTCGTGGTGTGGGCAAGTCGGGGGTTCGAATCCCCTTGAGGAGGTAAATACATTTTTGCTCTAATTAATTTTGTTAAGCCCTAAGTTGGAGTTATAAGGTGGTTAGGAATAATTAAAGTTTTTAATTAAACTTTGTTTTTATAAGGGTTGTGATTATTATTTCAAAGGTGGATGAGTTGTTGATTTAATTTGATGTTCATGAAATTGAGAATTAAGATTTAGGAGAAATAAGGAGTTGTTATAAAATAATTTTTGAGAGGTTTATTGATTATTATTTTTGATAAGGGTTTTTATTAAAAAAGGACTTTGGTGGATGTGTTTATTAAGTTGGAGTAAAAAGGTGTAAATTGAGTTATGCTTTATCTTGTGATTATTATTTGAAGTCCACTAACCCTTATTGAGATTGGAAAGGAAAGTTGTGTTTAGTGTGGCAGATTTTATGGACAACTTCTTGGCATCAAAAAGGTATGGGCACATTCTCCTATTGATTGTTTATGGTGGTTGATTTCTGAAATATCATTGGAGTGAAAAGGATTGATTGTGGTTTCCTTTTCGAAAGTGGTTGGTTGAATGCTTCAAGGTTTTCTAGTTTGAGAGTTGTGTTTAAACCTTGTTTTATAAGCATAGTTGTTGAAGCCCATTGGTTATGTAAAGAACTTGAAAAGAACATGAGTATCATTGTTATGTGAGATTTGTGGTTGAGCATTGTTGGAAACATTTGAGTTGGTTGATACATGCTTGGACTAGGGTTTTGTGAGAAAGAGTTATCCCTTGTGGTGATTGGTTGAGTTGAGTTGATTGAGCCTAGTCAAGTGATTGTGTGAGGTGATTGTTCAAGTCCCATGAAACAAACTATTCTATAATTCTGATTTGAGTTGAGATTGAGCTTAGAACATATTGAGTCTCTAACAATTCTCTTTATGCTTCTATGAGTTGACTTGAGTTGAGATTGATTTGAGTTGAGTTGAGTTGAGATCATTGTGGATCATTGTTGTCATCCATTGTAGAGTGCATTGCCATTCATTGTTGAGTTCATATTTGAGCCTTGCCTTCATAGATTTGTGGATGAGATTTGAGTACTACTTGAGCATGATTGATTGAGCCTTTGAGAAGGCCTTTGGGATAGATTTTTGGATAGATTTGTGGTAGTTTGTGTATGATTGATTGAGCCTTTGAGAAGGCTTTGTGGATAATTTTTGGGATAGATTTATGGATAGTTTTAGACAGATTTATGGATAGATTTGGGACAGATTTTGATGAGGTTATGAGTGAGCCTATTGAGCAGAGTTGAGCAAGTTCTTGGTGAGCTTGCTAGAGAATTTTGGACAAGTTCTTAGTGAGCTTGTTGGAGCAGATTTGAGCAAGTTCTTGGTGAGCTTGCTAGAGCAGATTTGGACAAGTTCTTAGTGAGCTTGTTGGAGCAGATTTGAGCAAGTTCTTGGTGAGCTTGCTAGAGCATATTTGGACAAGTTCTTAGTGAGCTTGTTGGAGCATATTTGAGCAAGTTCTTGGTGAGCTTGCTAGAGCATATTTGGACAAGTTCTTAGTGAGCTTGTTGGAGCATATTTGAGCAAGTTCTTGGTGAGCTTGTAGAGCAGATTTGGACAAGTTCTATGTGAGCTTGTTGAGAAGTTTTGGACAAGTTCTATGTGAGCTTGTTAAGCATATTTGGACAAGTTCTATGTGAGCTTGTTATTGCCTAGATTTGAGAAGATCAAAGAAATTTGGACAAGTTTTGTGTGAGCTTGTTGAGCAGTTTTGGACAAGTTCTATGTGAGCTTGTTATGCAGATTTGGACAAGTTTTATGTGAGCTTGTTATTGCCTAGCTTTGAGAAGATCAAAGAAATCATTGTATTGGATAAGGATCCTTATTTTTATGTGAAATATTATAAGGATATTATCTTGTGGAGTACCCCACATTGGGGGAACCATGTTAAATATTGTGTCTCAATTGTGTATGGTGACTTGTGCTCTTGCTTACTATTGCTATCCGAGTTATTAATGCACACTGCTATATTTGGTTATTGCAATTAAGGACATTAATTGATATTGGTTTGGAAAGAAAGTAAAAAGTGGTCTTATACTATTCACCCCCCTCTCAGTATAAGCTTGTGTTCTTCAATTGGTATCAGAGTAGGTTCCTTCAGAAAAGCTAACAACTTGAGGGCAGATTCTACAAGAACACAGATGGCTTCATAGAATGGATCATCTACAAATAAGGCTCCACTATTTGATGGTAACAATTATGCTTTCTAGAGCATGAGGATGAAGAACTACTTGATATCACAAGGATATGAGGTATGGAAAATGGTTGAAAAAGAGTATAGGGTTGAAGGTGATCCCGAGGTAGATAAGACTATCAAGAAATTGGTTGAGATCAATGCAAGAGCAATGAATTGTATTTTGAGTGGGCTACGAGAGACATATTTTGCAAAGGTTATGGTATGTAATTCAGCTAATGAGATGTGGACCAAGTTGTGGAATACTTATGAAGGAGATTCCAAGGTAAAGTTGGCAAAACTACAAACTCATAGAAAAATATTTGAGGAATTGAAAATGGAAGATTTTGAAGATATTGCAAGGTTTTTACTTTGAGTTGATGAGATTACTAACACCATGAGAGGTCTAGGATTTGAGATGAAAGAATCAGAAGTTACTCAAAAGGTTTTGAGATCACTTCCCATGAAATATGATGCTAAGGTTTCAGAAATAGAAGAAACAATGGATATCAACAAGCTAACAATGGAAGAATTGCAAGGAACTCTCACAACTTATGAGATGAGGGTAAGTAAGCATCAGGTTCCAATAAAAGAGATTGCATTCAAGGCTTCAGAAAAAGAGAAAGGGAAAGTTCCAAAAATAGATAGAGTTGTAGATAATGATGAGGAAGCTAACTTCATCAAAAGGAATAAGGACTCAAGGAATTTTAGGGATATAAGGAAAGTCAGATGCTACAAGTGTGGTGATCTTGGTCACTATGCATACAAGTGTCCACATGAAGAAAATAGTGATGATGAAAAATAGGGTCATAGAAGAAAAGAATATGGAAAGCATAAGCATGACAAAGATGACAGATACAAGCAAAACAGGTATGAGAAGAAGAAAATTTTTTGTAAGGCAAAGAAATCTTACTACATTGTAGAAGCAAGTGATAGCTCAGATCATAGTGATAGAGACAAATCAGATGATGAAAAGGAAGAACATCTATTCCTAGGAATAGAAGGTGAAAGAGAACAGTGCTTTGTGTGTGGTCAAAGAGATCACAGATCAGGATATTGCAATGGTTTCAGTGATAGTGAAGATGAGATGACACATCAAGGAAATAAGCATGGTCAAAGAAATATTGAGAGTTTGTTTACTATAGAAGATTTTAATAATATCAATGAAAATGAAAGTAAAGTCTCACTTTTGGTAATAGAAAAATAAGAGGATGAGCCAAGAAAACAAAAATCAGAAGTCAAAAGGCTAAAAGAAGAATACAAGAATCTTGAAAACAAGATTCGAACAGATGTCAAAATCAGAGAAGAACTACTACAGACAATCAGTAATCTCAGAGAAGAGCTTCAAAATGCAAAAATAATAGAAGAAAGGATGAATGAAGAACTAAGGGTAATAACGACAAGACATGACACATTAGATGAAAAGGTTCAAAAAGGAGTGGAAACATATTTTAAAGTTGTATCCTATTTCCAAGAAAAGTCACACTCAAAAGGAAAGGAAGTTCTAAAATATGAAAGCAAGGAAGCACCTAAGTGTTATGAAGAAAGTTCCAAAGTTCCTATGGCTCCAAATATTCAGTTTGGATCTTGTTTTGAGATAGGTGAATCAAGTTCAAAAGGAAAAGAAATACTTGAAGAGAAAAACAAGGAAGAAACTAAGGAAGAGGATTTAGATACTACAAAGAAAGTTCAAGAATGCAATGCACAAGTTGAAGATGATCATAGGAATAATGGTCAAGAAAGGTATGAGGAACCAAGGCATGAACAAAGGGCTTTTCAAGGACATTGTTTTTCTTGTAATGGATTTGGACACAGGGCTATACACTACAGGGTCTATGGATCAAAGAAGTTTGATTTTGCTAGAAGGAACATCAAAGGAAGAAGGTATGGTTTTTAGGGACATTGCTTCTCATGTAACAGGATTGGTCATAGAGCTTCTCAGTGCAAAGGAAATGAGCAACATGGTTTTGGTTTTAGAGCTACACAATTCAGAAGTCATGGTCATAATGGTCATGAAAACAGAACTTCACAATACAAGGTTCAGGAAAGGAATGGATATGGAAATTATTTCAAGAAATATTTCAGGATATGGGCACCATCCAAAGGCTACAATATCAAGTGTTTTAATTGCAATAACTTTGGACATATTGCAAAATGGTGTAGGACTCAATTCCAAACAAGTTCAAGGCAAGAAGGTCAAACAGGTTCAAGGCAAGAAGGTCAAATAGGTTCAAGGCAAGAAGATCAAGAGAAGGATATCAAAAAAACATGGAAGGAAGTTGATAAAGGAAAGAAACAATGTAATATGGGAGTAAAAGTACTCCCACCCCAAAATTAATCACCTCAAGAGAGAAGGTGGTGAGGGGGCTATGCTTAAGAGTCATATATTTTAGCCCCATAGGTGTCCCTTTTGCCATTGATGTCAAAGGGGGAGAGATTTGAGTAAGGGAGAGAGCATTGAGTTAGGGGGAGCAGCCTCCAAAGAGAGCATTGAGTTAGGGGGAGCAGCCTCCATAGAGAGTATTGAGTCAGGGGAGCAACTTTGATTCTCAGAGATGGTTTTTGCAGTGATTGTGGTTTTTGCATTAGAGGTGTTGCCATCAATGAAAAAGGGGGATATTGTTGGAAATTTGAGTTATTTTATGTTGTCATTGATGTCACATGGATCACATTGAGTTTTGGTGGCCAAATGATATTTTGGAAAGCATGGATAAATACAGGGTTTTTGTGAAAACCAAGGTAGGAAAAATAAAAGGTTTTATTTAAAACCATGGATGGCATATTTGAACTGGGTTTTTCTTAAAACCCAAGTTGGCCTTTCGTTTCATCGAAAAAGGTGCCCCGGTGATGGAGATATTTAATTTTTAATATTTAGTTTAAATTTTAATTATTTAAAATTTAAATTTAAATTTAAAATTAAATATGCAAGATTTTCGTCGACGTCATCAAAAATAATAAGGAGGCTATATAAAGGGGATACCTAAGGTTCATAAACTGATTCTTGCTCATGGTTAATAATCGTTGGCTAAGCATCCGAATTGAGCTCGTGCGAAAATATTTTAGAAAGTAGAAGCAACGAATAAATGAAGGTTGGTCGAAGTCCAAAGTCATCATGGGCAGAGTGGCGCATTGGCAATTGGATTTTGGCTAAGGTGTGTGGTAGCACAAATGTCAAGGTTTCGAATCCCCTTGACTACGTTCGGAAGGCATTGGAAGAAAAGTGCTCGAAGCGCTTTTGATTTGTGGAAAGGGAGGAAAGGTTTTAAGGCACGTTGTGCCTTTCCCTTTCGAACGAGCGGCTAGCTCATGTGGCAACCTTAGCCATGGCTAAGGCGCTCGTGGTGTGGGCAAGTCGGGGGTTCGAATCCCCTTGAGGAGGTAAATACATTTTTGCTCTAATTAATTTTGTTAAGCCCTAAGTTGGAGTTATAAGGTGGTTAGGAATAATTAAAGTTTTTAATTAAACTTTGTTTTTATAAGGGTTGTGATTATTATTTCAAAGGTGGATGAGTTGTTGATTTAATTTGATGTTCATGAAATTGAGAATTAAGATTTAGGAGAAATAAGGAGTTGTTATAAAATAATTTTTGAGAGGTTTATTGATTATTATTTTTGATAAGGGTTTTTATTAAAAAAGGACTTTGGTGGATGTGTTTATTAAGTTGGAGTAAAAAGGTGTAAATTGAGTTATGCTTTATCTTGTGATTATTATTTGAAGTCCACTAACCCTTATTGAGATTGGAAAGGAAAGTTGTGTTTAGTGTGGCAGATTTTGTGGACAACTTCTTGGCATCAAAAAGGTATGGGCACATTCTCCTATTGATTGTTTATGGTGGTTGATTTCTGAAATATCATTGGAGTGAAAAGGATTGATTGTGGTTTCCTTTTCGAAAGTGGTTGGTTGAATGCTTCAAGGTTTTCTGGTTTGAGAGTTGTGTTTAAACCTTGTTTTATAAGCATAGTTGTTGAAGCCCATTGGTTATGTAAAGAACTTGAAAAGAACATGAGTATCATTGTTATGTGAGATTTGTGGTTGAGCATTGTTGGAAACATTTGAGTTGGTTGATACATGCTTGGACTAGGGTTTTGTGAGAAAGAGTTGTCCCTTGTGGTGATTGGTTGAGTTGAGTTGATTGAGCCTAGTCAAGTGATTGTGTGAGGTGATTGTTCAAGTCCCATGAAACAAACTATTCTATAATTCTGATTTGAGTTGAGATTGAGCTTAGAACATATTGAGTCTCTAACAATTCTCTTTATGCTTCTATGAGTTGACTTGAGTTGAGATTGATTTGAGTTGAGTTGAGTTGAGATCATTGTGGATCATTGTTGTCATCCATTGTAGAGTGCATTGCCATTCATTGTTGAGTTCATATTTGAGCCTTGCCTTCATAGATTTGTGGATGAGATTTGAGTACTACTTGAGCATGATTGATTGAGCCTTTGAGAAGGCCTTTGGGATAGATTTTTGGATAGATTTGTGGCAGTTTGTGTATGATTGATTGAGCCTTTGAGAAGGCTTTGTGGATAGTTTTTGGGACAGATTTATGGATAGTTTTAGACAGATTTATGGACAGATTTGGGATAGATTTTGATGAGGTTTTGAGTGAGCCTATTGAGCAGAGTTGAGCAAGTTCTTGGTGAGCTTGCTAGAGATTTAACAAGTTCTTAGTGAGCTTGTTGGAGCATATTTGAGCAAGTTCTTGGTGAGCTTGCTAGAGCAGATTTGGACAAGTTCTTAGTGAGCTTGTTGGAGCAGATTTGAGCAAGTTCTTGGTGAGCTTGCTAGAGCAGATTTGGACAAGTTCTTAGTGAGCTTGTTGGAGCAGATTTGAGCAAGTTCTTGGTGAGCTTGCTAGAGCATATTTGGACAAGTTCTTAGTGAGCTTGTTGGAGCAGATTTGAGCAAGTTCTTGGTGAGCTTGCTAGAGAATATTTGGACAAGTTCTTAGTGAGCTTGTTGAGCATATTTGGACAAGTTCTATGTGAGCTTGTTGAGAAGATTTGGACAAGTTCTGTGTGAGCTTGTTGAGCAATTTTGGACAAGTTATGTGTGAGCTTGTTATGCAGATTTGGACAAGTTCTATGTGAGCTTGTTATTGCCTAGATTTGAGCAGATCAAAGAAATTTGGACAAGTTCTATGTGAGCTTGTTGAGAAGTTTTGGACAAGTTCTATGTGAGCTTGTTATGCAGATTTGGACAAGTTCTATGTGAGCTTGTTATTGCCTAGCTTTGAGCAGATCAAAGAAATCATTGTATTGGATAAGGATCCTTATTTCTGTGTGAAATATTATAAGGATATTATCTTGTGGAGTACCCCACATTGGGGGAACCACGTTAAATCTTGTGTCTCAATTGTGTATGGTGACTTGTGCTCTTGCTTACTATTGCTATCTGAGTTATTAATGCACACTTGCTATATTTGGTTATTGCAATTAAGGACATTAATTGATATTGGTTTGGAAAGAAAGTAAAAAGTGGTCTTATACTGTTCACCCCCCTCTCAGTATAAGCTTGTGTTCTTCAATTATTATATAATATTATATTATATTAGTAGTGGGCTCCCCAAAGTAGAATTAGAAGATGGGTATATAAAGAAGAGATATTGGTCATTGTAATCATCATGAAGAGAATTATATTGTAGAAGTCTTGGCTCATGGAGTTGAAGATCTTGTGGAGTGGATTCCTTCCAAAAGGAGTATTGTATGGTGTTGCCCTACCTCAAGGGTTTGCTTATGTTTTGAATACATTGTAGTAATTTCCATATTTGTCTTGTTTTACATTATGTGGATTATTCAGTTGTGGCTGTTATTCAATATTTTTCAAATTTTCAATGATTTATGTGGTTGATAAAAGGAGGTTCTTAACAAGTGGTATCAGAGAGCAGCGATTTGGAAAAATTGGGTTTTTTTGTGGAATTGCAGAATTAGGGTAATTTTTTTTTGGAAAAACATCTCATATTTTAGGATCCATACCTCTACGAAAATTTATCCGATTTAGATAATTCTTAGATCCGTTTGTGTAGAATTTGAAGAGCTTTAAAATGAGTGGCCATATGAAGGAATCCAAGCAGTATTGAGGGATATATGACCTTTTGAAGCCAGTCATATGGAACAAGGGCAATGAAAAATTTTTAAATCATGAATTTTTTGGAAGACAAAATTTAGTTTAGGTAAGCAAATCAGTTGCAATTTATTTTGTTTGGAAGAAAAATTGTAGATCTAGTTGTTTATGTGGAATTGAGCTTCAAATCAGTGGGGAGATATATATTTCTATGAAACCCTAGTTTGCATTATATTTAACTTGAGGGTGTGAACTTATGGAGCTACAATATTTTTTGGGGAAGGATGATATTGATGCTAGAGAATGGTGGAAAAATTTTAGGTCTCTATATTGTAATAATCATTTTTGGACATTCTTCCTTAAGAGAAGGTTTAAAGGGGAAGCTTGGTCTTGGTTGAATAATTTTTGTAATGAAAGGAATAATGAATACACTTGGGATGAAATGGAGCATGCATTATTGAGTAAATGGGACCCATATAAAAAGATAGCTAGTTTGAAGGTCACCATCAAAGACTATGAAAAAGAAATAAAATTACTCAAGGAAAAGAAAGAGGAAAATGTCAGGGAAGATAATGAGAAGAATGTAGAAGGCACATATTTGGATTTACAAAAGCAAGAGAAGGATCAAAAGGGTTTAAATTCATCTAAAATTTCTATTTTGCAAGTTCATGGAAGAATTCAAAAGGAACAAGTTATATTTTCCATTGACCCTAGTAGCAAATATAATTTTATTAATATTTCTTTAGCTAAGAGGTTACAGGTTTAAGCAACAAAAATTAAGGACACACAACTGGAGGTTGAGAATGTTTAGAAATTTGAAGATTTGAAGATCACCATGGATAAATATGTTTTACATTTATATTTTCATGCTATTGAGATGAATGATGAGGATATTATTCTTCGTTATCCTTGGTTATATTCTTTGGTAACTGTTAAAATTAATGTGCAAAAGAAGTTTATGATGTTATGGTATAGGAAAAATAAGAAAACATTACAATATATTTCTCAACTTAATGAGAAAGGATCCAAGGAAAAACAAGAAGTGGAAGAAGTAGCAGCAACTGAGTCCATGGAAGAAGTAGCAGCAACTGAGTCCATGGAAGAAGTAGCAGCAACTGAGTCCATGGAAATAATAGTAGTAGAGTCAAAGAAAACTTTGATAGAAGAGCACAAGGACACACCAAACAAAGGGAACATGAAAGAACAATGTGTAGAATATTTTAAAATAGTGGAGCCAAATGTTGAGGAGTCAAAGAAGGTAGAACATCAAGTTAAGGTGACACCATATCACCATCCACACCACCATGAGCAACAATAATATTGGAGGTATGGATCAAGGCAACAATATTATGGTTCTACATGGAATCATAAGGGCATCAAGTATGGTAGTGTTTGGAAGAGAAAGCATAGTGATCCTGGTTTTCAGAATGGTTCATCAACATCAAGGAACAAGTGGACCCATCATTCAAATTATCAAAATATAGTAGCAGAAGCATGGAGCCAACAAAGCAAATTTGGATACTCAAGTGGTAAAATGGCATACCAACATCAATGTGTTTCACTAGGATGGATGGATGATTGATATTGGTACCAGTTGCTAACATTGCTTGGCAAATCATATTATCTTGTTTCTTCATATGTTTCAAGGATGAAACATTTGTAAGGGGGATGGAATGTTAAGTACCCAATATAAGTATTTAATATTATAATATTGTAATGTTAGGGTACCTAGAAATAGATATTTGAGGATATTTTATTATATTGTATAAGGGTTGGCATGGGCCACACATAACCCAAGGTTGATTGTATTATAATATTATATTAGTAGTGGGCTCCCCAAAGTAGAATTAGAATATGGGTATATAAATAAGAGAGATTGGTCATTGTAATCATCATGAAGAGAATTATATTGTAGAAGTCTTGGCTTGTGGAGTTGAAGATCTTGTGGAGTGGCTTCCTTCCAAAAGGAGTATTGTATGGTGTTGCCCTACCTCAAGGGTTTGATTATGTTCTGAATACATTGTAGTAATTTCCATATTTTTCTTGTTTACATTATATGGATTATTCAGTTATGGTTGTTATTCAATATAACTACAATTTATTAATGATTTATGTGATTAAGAAAAGGAGGTTCATAACAGTAAATATTTTAGCTTGAATTACCCCGATCAAGTTAGAAATTTGTACCCAAGCTTAATCATAAAAAGATTCTATTGTAGTAAATCTATCAAGTAGCCTCAAAGATTTATTTTTTTGATCTTTTATTGTGGCTTAATTGGTCTTGAAAAAATTAATTATATCCTAAGTTGTCCTTGATAGAGTGATAATTTTACAACTAATTTTTTCTTCATATGTGTCATCGTATTCTAACTCTTCTATTCTTCGAATGATTAATCTATCAAAACCCTCTATACTAAAAATATCTTTGAGGTTAACGCTTTCTTGTTACCTCTTTTGATTGATGTTTTGTTCCTAACTTTCCAAGTCTCAAATTACACATTTTAGTCAAATCCTTTCATTCACAAAAGTGGTGACCTTGTGGAATTCTATTATGCAATTGTGATTTTGGCCATATATTATAGTCACTTATCTGGTATTTATCCGGTCATATTTATCCCCATATTTTTTGTGAATTGGAAGAATAGTTGCTTCCCTTTTATCTATTTCATACAGAAGAGATTTTATTTTTGTATTCCTATATATTGTTTCTCCTATATACTTGCAACTCTGACTAATTATGTTGATGTCTGCTTTAAATTCGACAACAATATTCTATTTGTACTTCTCGGTGAATGGGGACCTATCAAAATGCTTGCTAGTTTATGATATTTATGTCTATATATTGTCAATTTTTGCTTGTAACTTAGCATTTTCTACTTGTAACTGATCACTTTTAGCTACTTTTATCTTCACTTCTACTATTTCTTTCTCTATAACAAGTGCAGTTTGTGCCTAAGTATAGAGTCTATATTTTAGTAGGATAAATATATTCTTTGTGATATTTGCATCCCCTATTATCGGATCAACTCGTAATCCCTCTATACCTTATCCAGGAATTGTGATTATAGTGGTTGAAGTAGGGTCTAAGGTTTCTCCCTTATCTTCATGATGAGCTTCAGTCACCCTTCCTTCTATTATGGTTTGAATGTGCTCTTCTTCGGAAGGAGTAAACTGAATAGCCTCCCCTAATTTGACCAAGGTGAAAATTTTAGGATTGATAGGACCCATTTCTATTCTAGCTCTTTTCTGTGTTGGTGATCAAGGAGGATTTTGGGTTTTTATTTGGTGTTGCCTTAGGACGTTGGAAAATTCTCTATCCTCTTGTATCCTTTTCCATGCTCCTATAGAAATTTTTATCTCTCTATTCTTTAATATCAAGGCAGTGGGTATTACCTTGGGGAAACTTATGGCTAGTTGTTGCTTATGTTGGGGCAACATTAGTAATATTGTGTGCGGCCTGAGCAATAGGAGGACTCTCTATTTTTACTACAGTATGACTAATTACATATGTCAATACCTCAATTTATTTAGGCTTTTGGAAAATTATATCTAATATGGGGTCTTGATAATCCTCTGGAGGTGTAACTAGAATTAATGGGGTAACCATTTCTACTATGGATTCCTTTAATACTTTCAAATCTGTAGGGTAATGTCCTACCATTTCAGTTTGAGTGTGTGGTCTCCTTAAATCCTTATTTTTTCATATTGGATCTAAAGATTGATCTTTATTTAAATCCAATTGAGTGGCTTACTCAAACATATCTTCTCAATGAGTCATGGGTTTCCTTTTGGAAGCATGCTTTTTATAATATACGTAGGGGTCATAAGGTTGCCATGTCAGCTCAACAAAATATGTAGGAGTCCATTTTCTATAGGGATCCTAATAAACTAGGATATCCTCTATACACATAGTGTCCCATATTGCATGGAATAGTGATCCATGGAATTCTAGCCTATTTTATTATCACTCTCACTTTGGCTTCTTCTACAATTTGCCTTATGATTTCTAGAGAAGTACTTAACGTAGGGTAACAACTAGGTAATTCTTTAGGATGTACTTTAGCACCATATACTCTAATGTAAGTGAGGTCCTTTGTGAAGAAGTGATCCCCTACATTACTATCTTGTAAAAATTTAGTTATACCTAGGCTCACTCTGTAAAGGACTTTGTTGTAGAGTGATTGATATATTACGGGGAGAAATCTACCAATAAAATTGGATGTAGCTGGATGTATCTTCTTGTATGCATGGTAGTGAACCAGTCCTTTGGACATGCCTCCCAACATAGTGATTTCCCTCTAACCTAGGTGCTCTACTATTAGGTAGATGAGGAAATATTAATGCGAGAAATGAGGCCTCATTTCCCCATGTTCAGCTATGGATTTTTGAAATTCTCTAAATTCTCTGTCCATAGTATCACTAATTAGGTTCTCCCACCTATAAATTGTAAGTTGTCTTATTTTGTTGCATTGGAATATAAAAAACATGACCTCTTTTTCTTCCTAGTTTAAATATTTGACCCCCATCAATATATTGATTATTTCCTCATAATATTTAACCCAATTATACAGTGAGCATTTATGGATTGGAAACTGAGTTGACATCGACTCATTATAATGAAATAATTTAGAATGAAAAGAGGTCCCAATCACATGTTAAGCTTGTGAAATGAGTACCTTTTTGTCAAGGACCACCATGGATCTCTCCGATGCAAATACTTGTTTGATCTTGTTTTTCATTATTCTAAAGAGGACTCGATTAGTGTTACTCCTTATTGCTTTGATTGTAGGGTTGTACGCCATGGCCAACCATGATAGGAGGTCAAATTAGAAGTATACTCTAGAGAAAATCAACCTAGCCTGGTTACCTTTCCATTTGTTATAGAAAGTACTTTGGTTGTGTCTATATTTGTATACCCTTTGAAACAAGCCTCTTAGCAAGGTCGAATGGCATTGCCAATATTCTGAGGTCAACTCAAAGCTAAACATATTAGTGTTTTATATATCTCATGCCTACTCAATAGTGCTCTTCCTTGGAAAATTTTAAAATTATGATTCTTCCTCTAAGATTTTGACCTTTCTCTTGGTGGAGGCAGTGGCACTTGAAGAAGGCATTGCTCTTTGTAACTTTGGAAACCTATGAATCTTCAAAATATACAAATTTTCCTATCTCTTATTTGGCTCAATTCTTTGGCTCTCTATACTTACTATGACTATTTTTAACTTTATATACTTATTGTGAATGTTAGTATATTTTTGAACCACCTTCCCACATGAAGCGTATTAAATTCATATCAACTATCATTGCATTTTTTCCATACTTAGCTTAAAACTTAACCTCCTATAACAATTTGACCTATCATGATTTTTTGCTTTTTTGATTGGTTTGCATGGTTGACCATTTGATTGAGCACCTATTTAAATATGGGTCGTAGGTTCACTCACATTGTCTTAAATCATGTGTCTAGCCAGATTCAAGAAGATATTTGCACTTTGGCCTATGTGCCTATAACTCCTTTGATTGGTTCCTATTTGAGTCACTAGGATATTCATTAAATCATGTGCCATTACTTCACTTTGCTTTTCTTGGTTAGGGGGCCCATGAGATATTTTCATTAAAAAGGAACCACTCTACGTATAAGTCACTCTTTGATTGAAACCTTCCAACCTAAACATCTATTTTTTATCGATTTATCCTAAGCCATTCATATCCAATTGAATGAATGTTATGCATATTTCATCCCTTTTACACCAAAATAATATAATTCACTAATTTAATTTTGACCAATTCATTTCTAACTGCATATCTTCCTTTGGCCGAAAAACCTTAGCCACTTATCTTGAATCAACCAAAACATTCTTGATCATGCATCTCTGTTTGATTGAATGAACCTCAACCGCACATATCTATTTGGCTGAATCATTGCTAGTAACATAATTATATTTGTTCAAAATACTTCAATCACACATCTTATGCTTCATGGAAGGGGAGTGGGAGGGGAAGTGTAACCTTTAGGGATAGGTATTGATTTAATATGTTTCTGACTTAGGAAAAATCAAGTGATCTAAATATGAAATAATAAGAATGGGGAGAACATAGTTGGACCCTCATGAATTCTTTTGATCGAGGGATTTTGACCTTAGGCTAAGGGTTTTAGTTATGAGTATATGAACTGGGTGAAAATGGTTTAGGCTTAAACCTTTAGAAGAATCAAAATGACCCAAATATAATAGAGGGGGTAGGACGTGGATGGAGCCTCATAAAATTCTTTGACCTTGGTTTGAATTTATTTCAAGGAACATGACTTAGGCTTATGTCTATCACACTCATGGGGGGGACCTTAAGGTATAATAATCTCTAATTTTGGGCTTAGGTTGAGAACACTTCTAAGGAACAAGGCATAAGCAAAAAATAAAAAGGGGAAATGAATTTTTACATGAATTAAACCCTTGAGACATTAGGAAAAATTGTATACCTTGTCTTGATGATGACATTTATTTGAGTGCCCCTTTTGACTGGAGTTTTTGACTTTATTTCGGCTTAATCAATCTCTAACGACATCTATCATTGATCAAATATCTTTGCATCATCCATTTGGTTTCAATAAAATGATTATGGGCCATCCATATTGCTCTGACCAAATTATTTTGAGTCATTCATCTATTATCAAAAAAACATTTTGAGTCATGCATCTCTAGTTGACTGAGTGCCTTTTATGTCATCCATCTTATTTTAGTTGAAAATATTTGAACCATTGATCTACTTTTGGCTAATTATTTTTGGATCATTGATCTTGCTAAGGGATTTTGAATTTTTGACCTCATCTTTGGCTAAACTTCTCTAGGCCATTGATTTTTTTGGTCGAATGATTTTCAACCATATATTTGATTTCAACTAATCTTCTTTGGTCCATCCATATTCTATCAATCGATTAATTTTAGGCCGTTCATCTTATTTTTGGCCAAAACCTAGGGTGATGGAAATATTTCATAATGTTTACATAGGTTTCATGAAGGAAATAATATGGGAATGGGGGGCCATGGACTTAGGAAAAAAAATATGCTCGGGTAAGTCTCAAATTTTTTTATGAGGCGCAACTTGGGGCCTAAACCTTAGGAAAATGAATTATAAAGCATTAGGCCTAGGAGGGAAATATTAAATTTATGGACCTTAGGGATGAGGAATATGATTTTTTGAAATGGTCTAAGGTATAGCTTATGAAGGTGTATGGTGGATAGGGGTGAAAAATAATATGCAAATGGCCTAAGGTATTCAACTTAGGAAATATTGGGTGGACTTTGGCTCATGAATGAGAAATATTTATTTTTAGGGGACTAATGCCTTTGGGATTTTATTTACCCGGGACTAAGGTTGGGCGGAGATGGAGATGGAGGAAAATTTTGTCGGGGAACCTTAGCCTTTTAAAACCTTGATATATTTGATAAATGAAAATTTCAAAGGTTATAAGGGGGGTGATCAAACAGAATGACTTATGACATGGGTACATGGTGGGATGAAAGTGAAATGATAGATAGTAAAACTTTGGGCTTATGATTTATGAAGGGGGAAATTACATGGACCACTTTTAGGTGTTAAATGAGGGAATTTGATGTATGTATAGTCTAAGGTTTGTGAAGGAAAAAATTATTGAATTGCCCTTAGACTTTAGGAAGGAAGAGTGACTTTAGGAGTTTTATGAAAGGAATGTAGGGGACTTGGACTATGAAATGGACTAAGGTTTTATGGATTTTTCAAGGTGGTGTGAACCCTAGACTTTAAGGAAATTTGGTGAAGGGTGTTGGATATGAATTTTTGAAAATGACCTCTAGAGACATTTTTTGAGAATGAATATACCAAAATTTTGAGGAACTCAGGACTAAACCACAACCAAGAAACATTTAGAAGTTGGACTAGCTTTATTGTAACAAAACTTAGAGACCATTTTTATTCTTGACTTGACCAAAAACAACCTAGACCTAGGACTCTATATGACCTTTCAAAATTTGAAATTAGGGGTACTTTCCAAGTTGGATTTTGAGGATCCAACATAGGCTCTAACTAGGACAAGTGGAGAAACCTTGATGCACTTGAGAACCTCTAGCTCTCTGGTTTAGACCTCCCTAAAATCACCTAACACAAAATGATAGGAATTTGTAAATAGAAATGACATTTACTTGCATAATCACCTAAGAATACAAAAATGGAAAATGTGTATCCTACTTATTCACCTATATGAAATGAAAAACTAAAATAAAGTGTTGCCGCAATAACTGACTCTCCTAATCACCTAGTAATAAAAAACAAAACATCCCTAATAACCTAAAGGATGAAATACTAGAATTGAAACACTCATTTCTCTTCTTCTATTTTTTTTTTTATAAGGATACACTTTACTCTCTTCTAACCCCAAAGTAGGGTTGGTACATTTTTAGATGTTGACCATTGATTGGGATTTTCATCTGCTCTCCTTCTAGGATCTGCAGTTTATAAGTGTGTTGTCCAACAATCTGAATTACCTGATAAGGCCCGAGCCATTTGGGTTCTAGTTTTTCTTTTTCACCATGCTTATCATTTTTAGGGTCCCAATAGATCATAATATCTCCTTCCAGGAATGGTTTCCCTTTTGCTTTTTTATTGAGCAACTGCACTATTTTCTGAGTTTGCTCTGTCATTCTGCTCAAAGCTTCTCTCCTATCTTCCTATAACTGTGCAATCTGATCTAATCTTCTTTGTATGGCATCAGTATTGTTATGGTCTTGGAGAAGTAAGGACAAAGCATTTCTCTTATATGAGGATGCAATAAAGCCTTTTCTCCAAACACCATTTCATATGGGGACTTTCTTGTGTTTATTTTGATAGACAATCTATTTGCCCATAAAGCAAATTTTAGTTTAGTGTCCCAACTTTTTTTTTGCCTAGTGATCTCTTGATCCTGGTAATCAGATTTTTATTTGAAGACTCAGCCAGGCCATTTCCCTGAGGATAATAATTTGCAGCATGTGAAAGCTCTATATTGTATTTGGCACAAAACTCTATCATTTCAAATGATGTGAAGTAGTTGCCATTATCTATGACTATTTTCTTGGGGACTCCAAATCTGGTTAATATATTCTCTTCTAGGAATTTGATTACAACTTTTGTGGTTGATTTCTTTAGAGGAGTTGCTTCTAACCATTTTGTAAAATAATTAGTTGTTGTTTTGATCCATCTATGACCTGTAGAGGAATTTGAATTCATTTCACCAATAAGATCAATCCCTCAATGTGTGAAAGGTGCTTCTATTATAACTATCTTAAAGGTTTTGCTTCCAAATGTTTTTTTCCTACAAAAACCTAGTAGTTGTGGTAGCCTCTGATATGTTGATGAACATATTTAAATAAATAAATCCAATAGTAGCATGCTCTCATGATTTTGTTAGCAATAGCTTTTGGAGCAAAATGACCTCCATAGAATCCATCATGATATTGTTTTATCACATCAAGAACTTCTTTCTCAAATAAGTAGAGCAATAGCACTCCATCTGGGTGTCTCCAGTAAAGCTTACCTTCTTGAACATAGTATTTTTGGGATTGTTGTTTCACTGATCTCATCTTATTTGTGGATATACCTCTTGGGAAAGATAAGTTTGTAGATACATTAGAATGTCATCATACCATCTGCACTCAACATTGTCAATTCTTCTAATTTCATGCATTTCATCAATTGTGATAGTATTATTCATATCTTCCCCTTCTTTATTAGCTAAATATTTTTCTAGACCCTATCCTTTGATGATCTGAACTGCTTTGAATTCAACATCATACTATAGTAATTTTACCATCCATCTAGTAGGACTGCCTATAGGTTCTAACTAGGTAAAAACATCTTTTATAGCTATGAAAGGAATGCAACATATGACTTTATTAGACCCAAAAACACCCTTGAAATATTCTAGTGCTTTGATTACAACATAAGCCTATTTCTCTATCATTGTATATCTCATTTGGGCTCCTTTCAGTCCTGTACTCATAAATGCTATAGGTCTTTCATTATTTTCTTCATCTTTCTGAGACAGAACTGCAGCAATAGTATGCTCAGATGCAAAAGAATATATGTTGAAATATTTAGAATAATTAGGATAATTCAACACTGGGGCAGTAGTAATAGCATCCTTAATACTTTGAAAATATTTTTTATTCTTATATTTCCTTATTATATCACCATAATTCTTGATCATGTCATTAATGGGTTTGGCAATTTCAACAAAATTTGGTACAAATCTCCTTACAAAGTTGATTTTACCAAAGAAAGATCTGACTCCTTTAAGGTTTTTGGGAGGGAGAATTTTTGCAATAGCTTCAATTCTTTTTGGGTCAATGCTTGATCCCTTATTTTGATACTACATGTCCTAATAACTTTCCTTGTGTTGCCCTAAAAATACATTTCTTTGGATTCAAGGATATTCCATATTCTTTGCATCTAGAAAATACTGTGGTTAGATGCTCAAAATGGTCTTTAGGATTCTTTGAAAACACAGTGATATCATCAAGATAAACCACAACAATTTCAAACATAAGCCCTTTAAATGCAAAGTCCATAGCTCTCTAAAAATTTTCTCCTGCATTCATTAGACCAAAAGGTATCCTAAGATACTCAAATGTTCCCCAAGGAGTGGTGAAAGCAGTCTTATACCTATCTTCTAGATTGACTTGTATCTGATTGTACCCTGAAAAACCATCTAACAAAGACATTCTGGCTGATCCCACAACTGCTTGTAATAATTGTTCCATATTTGGGAGAGGATAATTATCTTTAAGTGAGCTCTTGTTTAAATTTTTAAAATCAACACACAATCTGATATCTCCATTTTTCTTCCTTACTGGTACTAGATTTGCTATCCAAGAAGAAAATCTCACCTTTCTAATTATTTTTGCATCTAGTAATTTTTGTACTTCCTTCTACATGACTGGATGTAGGGTGGGGTTGAATTTTCTTTTTTTTTTGCCTGAAGGGCTTTGCATCTTCTTTTAGAGGTATGATATGAGTCATAACATTTGTGTTGAACGTCCTCAAATCTTCATAGCTCCAAGCAAAAACATCTTTATTTTTCTTTAGAAAGCTTATATATTGTTCTCTCTCCTTTCCTATCAAAGCCTTATTTATCTTAACCAGTTTGGGCTCTTCTTCTATCCCAATGTTTACATCATTAACTTCTAATTCTTGGAAGAGTGGTTTGTATGCTTTGTCAAAGTCATCAAATAAGCTTTCTAGAGAAACCAATCCTTTAGGAATTCTATTTATTTTAAGTTGGATCACCTCTACTGGTTCTCCAATAACATCTTTTAGTTTCTCTTCATCCTCTTCATCACATATCACATCTGCATACTGATTCTAAAGAGTCATGAAGTCTTTTATATCTATGTCATCTTGAAATACCTGAAGATAAACAACATTGTCTAGCATAGAGGGTTTATAAACATAAATAGTAGGGAATCTTTCCATATACTCTATATCAATTTCTAGATAATTTGCACTAGATGCATTTATTGCTAACAAGTCTGCAATATGATTTTGTTCTCTAGGAATGTATGATAAATTGAATGCCAAAAACTTGTTTATCTCTTCTAGCACTACTAATTTATACTATTTTAGTCTAGGATGCTTGGCCTGGTATTTACCTCTTACCTGTTGAACTATTAACTCTGCATCTCCACTAATAGTCAAGTAATTAATGCCCAATTCTTTTACTTTTCTCAGTCCTAATAGTAATACCTCATATTTGGCTACATTATTTATGCATGAAAACTCCAATCTATATGGAATACCTAGGTAGTTACCCTTGATATCAGTTAGATTAATTCCTACACCTACCCTAGACTAAGATTTTGCTCCATCAAAATTCATGGTCCACATTTCTTGAGTTAAGATTCTAGTGGATTCTACATCAACTACAACTCTTGTTTTTGGATCCATGTCTTTTGCATCAAGGACTTCCATTAAGAATGGAGTATGCTAGACTGAGTATACCCCCATTTCTTTCTCTTCAACAAAATTAACTAAGTTTATCATTGTATCATCAAATTTCCTTAGCTCTACTAAATATTTGTTGAATGGTTCTCTTTTAAGGGTAACATTCTCTTTTCTTGATATGGGAATAGTAGCATAGGACCAATCTAACTAAATTGAACCACCTAACTACTCAACCCAATGTTTGCTTAGAAGCAAGGAGAAGAAAGGGTCTACATCAACAACTGCTACATCCATCACTATGCCTTTCTTTGGGTGTTGATCTAAAAACACAAGCAAGTCGATGATCACCCCTACACATGGTATCTATCTACTATCCATGACTAAAATAGGAGGATAATCTCTTGTGCAAATGAGTCCTAACTAGTCTGCTATTTGTTTAGGCATAATGTTATGTGAAGCACCACTATCAAGCATGCAATTGTGAATAACATATTGATCTCCTAAATCTAAATTATATCTAAGAGATACATAGAAAGGTCTGACTAATGAATGTGTTCTAGTGTCATGACTATCAGGTCTGGTAGCATTACATGACTAATTTTCTTTCTATTCTATCAAACCAAAAGCCTTGCATACTTGCTCTCTATATTTTTAAACTTTCATTAATTCACCAAAAGTTATATTAACCTTCTATCTACTCAATTTTGAACCAGCATCAAACTCAATTTTTCTAACATCCAATGTTCTTGTGCATTCCTCTGTTTGTTGCTCTTCATTCACTTCAACTACTTTAGGTATAACTTTTTTATTTTTTGATAAGCAAATTTATTTGGGCCTGTTTGCCCTTTATTCTCACTAGTAGATGCTTTTTCTGCTTTTCTTGGCACTATTCTATTTCTCATATTTATAGCATGAATTCTTTCCAATTCCTCAATATCTTCTACTATTGGAATCAATTTTCCCTACTTCATTTTGTCATATCTAGAGTCTTGTGATCTTTGCATAATATTTACATTATCAACAACTAAAATTTTGGGATGATGATTTGTAGCATATAAATCCATGTTTTCTTCAAATAATTTTTCTCTAGATTCATCTTCTTGAGTCCAACAAACATTTATTCTAATATCTTCTTCAGATTCATCATCAAGATTTACATTATTATGCATACTTAAGTATATTCCATAATGTAGCACCCTAAAATTGGCGCAGTCAAATTGGAATAATTACATTCACCTTAGTAAATAAATTTAAATTCAAATTTAACCTCCCAAACCGCCTGTTAACCGTCGAGAAACCCGTTTCCCCTTTTTCCGTGCCATTTTTAGGAGTTGTTTTGACCGTTGGACGATATCGTCGCCGATCAGACGATATCGCCCCAGATTTGACGATTTCGTCTGGACTAGGACGTCCAGACGATTTCGTCGCAAAACTGCATTTTCATAATTAGACTCTGTTCCAACGGGTCTCCAATTCGGGCAGAAGCGTGTCTGCGCCGTTGGGACCCTTCCCCCGTTGGAGATCTCCCAAATTGGGAAGATCTCCAACCTCCCAACAACTTTCCCTAAGCCTATTTAACTCTAAGACTTTTCCCTCCCCAACCCCTGGCTGAATTTTTATGCAAATCGACTCCCTATGTGCTAGAACTTCTCAAATTTGCTTTTTGCACTATTCCTATAGTAATTTTATTGCAGGTATATCATTGGTTTTCAGTCGGAGCCAGCACCTATCGTAGTCGACGAACCTGTCAAGATCGGAGGCGATCTGTCAAATTAGGGACGATCTCGTACTGATGCGAGACGATCTCGACTGCATCATACCTCGAGGCAATCAGTGCACGAATTTTGCTCTTCTCTCTTTTCTCTCTGTCATTTTATGCTATAAATCAGATCATTTATTTAGTTTTTATTCTACTTTGCATCCGGAGTTCACCCATCTAGTTTAGATTGCACATTAAATTCATGATTTGCCATCATAATGCGGTGATCTGTTTTACTTTCTATTTTGAATTATTGCTTAGTATTCACCTTGTTCTTTAGCATATTTTGCCTCTATTTTGCATAGTAGAATTGCTTGTATTTTGCATCTGTTCTCTGTTTTGCAGGTTTCTGACGAATTCGTTTGACGAATTCGTCGGATCTGAGACGATTATGTCTGTCTCAGACGATCTGTCAGATTCCAGATGATTCTGACAGATTGCGAGGTGATTTTGTCGAATCCCAGATGATCCAGACTACTTCAAGCATCAGAAACTTCATCGGACATCCCGGATCGGGTAATCTCCATTAGCCTCCTGCAAATTCTCTATTTTTTTGCTTTCGATCATTTCTTGTATTCATTTAAATTGCATTTTCATGTAGTTTAAGTTAGAATCATTCGGCCAAACCTAGGATGAATGTTTAAAGGATAAAACGAACCCATTAAAACACATTCCCAAAACCTAGGCATGGAAACTGCCGCCAAATGTTTCCTGGTGAACCCACCATCCATCGACAAATCACCAAAATGCACCTCCCTTGAGAGGCGGGACCTTCGCAAAGTCCTCTCGTCCGAGGTACCGCATCATCCTTTTCCCATCCTCCTTTCGGGCGCGGATCCAATAGCCTGAAGGTAGGGATGCGAAAAATTTGGAGCGATACATTTTGGTGAACCCGACGTGAATGCATCATAACCTTTTGAAAATACAAAAAAACAAAAAAATATATATATGTATACAAGAAAAACAAAAACAAAATCATCATTTCAAGTTTGTATGTTTTAGATTCAATTCTAAATAGTAGATGCTAAATATTACTTTTAGAAGTACTAAAGAAACCATGAGTTTTTACTCAAATCAATATGAGCCCATCGGTAATGTTGGAAGAATTCAGCCAAATACATTTGTTGATTATGACCAACCTCATCCCTATTCAACACCACCTCCATCACACTTTTCTCATTTTTCATCCATAACCCAACAAGACAATCCCTTTGCCAATCCTCTTCATAATGATATTATCTATTCTCCCATATATCCATATTATGTCTATCAATCCACATATAATCCTCCTCCACCTTTTCAATACTCTTCTTTCAATACAACACATCCATTTCAACAAGAAAATACTTATTCTTCCAATTCTACCATGCACTCACCTCCTACATCGCAATCTTCCTATCATCATTCTACCCATAATAAAGAAAGTAGAGGTGAGAAACCATTAGGTCCTTTTATGACGAAATTCCTAAGGCATTTATCAAAAACCTCTCAAAAACCTTCATCACGTAAATTTACTAAGCTCAATCAACCAATGGATATAATTCTCAAGTATTTACTTGACACAAATAGGATTGAACTTCCTTCCATAAGACAACTTTGATACCACATCAGATTGGTTTAAACCTGAGCTACATTGTGAATATCATAGAGTAGATGGACATATGACACAAAATTGTAAAGATTTAAGATGTGCAATTCAAGATTTGATTGATAAGGGTCTTTTTAATATAAAGGAATTACAATCTACAATTGATGATAAATCTCCATTAAACAATCAAACTCCTACACAACAAATACCAATAATCAATCAAGACATGGGGATCTCCCAAGAACCCCTATTCAATTATCAACAACAAGAAACCAATCAAATATTGCATGTTAATGTGTCCCATCATGATGATATTATTAATATTGTAACAAAAACTACAAATGAGCAACCTCAAGTTCAATCAACTCAATCCGATATTCAAGAGATGGATTCCTCATTTGACCAACCTTCAAAACTATCTTTGGCTCTAGAGAATGATCCAAAATGGAATGTAAGCATAGAAAGCTCATCTTTAGAATCAAAATCTCAATCTGAAATCCACTTTGATAACCAACAACAAGTGATTAATCCTCAAGCAAAGATATCCCTTTTAGAAGTATTACAAATTTCTCATAAGGAAATTTTGTTCAAAATACCTAGCCAACAATTTGTTCCTCATCATATTTTCTCTAAGAACATAATTAATGGTGTAAACCCTCTTGAGGTTAACCATATTTCATTCTATGATGAGGATATTCCTTCCTCTACTCCACAAGAAGACTCCTATCTTTACATTATCGGATCTAGTAAAGAAACACATGTTAAAACTATCATGGTAGATAATGACTCCTCTCTTAATTTATGCACTTATCAATTATTCCAAAAACTCAAAACAAAGGAAGAAGATCTTAATGAATCAAATGTTATTATAAAATCTTTTAACAATGAAATTCAAGAAGCTCAAGGTACTATAATTCTTCCCCTTAATATTGGATCCAAGATCCTGGATACTTTATTCTATGTAGGATATTGTCCTTCACCTTACAACCTACTTCTCCGAAGTCCTTGGATTCATACGATGAGGGTTTTCCCTTCCACTCTTCACCAATGTTTGAAGTTTGAAATTGCAAATAAAATTGTTACCATACATGGTGACCCAACACCATTTGAAGAATATTTAACGATTGAAACATCAAGTTCTATACATTCTCTATTATCACAATTATCTTCTATCCATCACTTTTCTTCATCCATATATGATCATCCTTGTTTACCAAATAACACTCATGCATATCTTTCACATATACTTTCTCCATCTTATCAAGACTTGGAATATAATAATAAGAATGAAGAACTTTCTTATCCTTATGACATTTTATTTTGTAACATGATCAATTTTCCACATATAAAAGTCAAATCTTTTGCTACATTATTCTACATTATAACAAAGCTTTTGTTATCACTACCTTTTATTCATCACCTTCTATTCTTACCTTCACCTCAACCAGATTATCCTTCAAAACCTCCTTTGATTTTGAAGCAACCTTAGACATGCTATACTCAAATAAACCTTGTATAGTGTATATAGATCATCTTGTATATACCACCAATTTCAATTCATAAATTAAAATCAAAATACAAAAAAAAAATCAAAATCCTCAAAATCTTCAAAAAAAATACAAATGCAACTAAGGAACTTAAAGGTAAATTTGAGCCCAATTGGCTTGGACCATACATCATTACTGCTAAATTTGAATCAGGAGCATATAAATTATCTACCTTAGATGGTAAAGAACTTAAAGAACCCATGAATATTTTGCATCTTAAACGTTACTATGCATAAATTTGGTCATTTCATCCATGTATATATTTGTTCAAAATCATTATCTTGTATTTCTTTCAATTTATTCAAAAACCTCAAAAACATTCATAAAATCTTCAAAAATCTTCAAAAACTATCTATTGCATTTATTTAAAGCACTTGTTAAAGTTCTTTTTGCTCAAAACAAAAATCAAAATAAAAATCCAAAAATAGCTATATGCTTGACTCTTTCGAAACCAAAACAATATACGGAAGAAAGAGAGAGTCAACATTCTCAAAACTTTCTCAAAATCATTTATTTTCTTACAATTATTGCAATTATATGTTTCAACTTATTTTGGATAAAATTAGCATTTATTTAGCATCCCTCACTTGCACAATCACAACAATAAATATCTTGATTTTATACGGCATGATTACTAATCTCTCTTATATCAAAGTTCACAAAATTCAATTAAAGAAAGTTTGAGCATAGAGAATTGATCTTGTTATTTACTTAAACCAAGCACATCTTTTCACAATAAAATGATTATATTTGTAATTTCCATGTTTTGCTACATAGTAGAACTGATTTCTTGAGTGAAAAGTTTCCCCTGCTATCCTATCATGCACACGGTCTAGAATCTTTGAGAATTGGCAAAAGGACAAGCTCACCCCTACCCAGAATAAAAATCCCTTGCTCTACAGCTAATCCGAGCAAGTATCCCTAGAAAAAGAAAAGAAAAATTCAAGAAAAAAAGAAAAGAAAAATGTTATTTCAGCAATGTTCCAAGCATTATCAAGCAAAAGAAATACAAAAAGAAAAAAATAAGCAAAATTCAAAAGAAAGCAAGAAAGCAATAAAATCCCTTTCCCTACCCTTTGAAAAGAAAAGAAGGGTTGATGAGCTTGAATCCCTGGAATTCTCAATTATTCGAAAACTGTGAGGTAAGCCCCATAGCGGGTGGTTTGTGCCCAACTCTGCTTGGCCTTGGGTAACTCCTAGCGTGGCGATATGTACGTCACATTAGCGACCTTCTTTTGTACGAACCTATGTCTGCTTATGGATTAGCTAGCTCTTGATAATCCGATCTACATAGTAGCCTAGTATGGTTATATGCATCTACATCATGGTTAATGAACACTTATTTGGTTTCTTCAAATCACTTGTATCATAGTATCTTGCTCAAAAGTGGTAAATGAACAATGCAATTGCACACACATTTGTATTTGAGAGATTTTGTCTATCATTATGATAAATCAAGATTGGCAATGAATTCACTTATGCACATGGGATTCCTTATAAATCTAACTTTTTATCTTCAAAATACTTTGAAATATTATTTTTGCAACTTGTTTGGAATAAATCAAGTACAGTTGTTTTCCACAAAGACAACTATATAATAGCAAAAATCAAAAATTCCTTTCAAAACATATACAATTAAAAATATACATATCGATTGACTTTACGTAGCGATGGTATAGTTTCAAAACCAAAATTGGAATTTTATGCCTAGCGCAAGTCCTCATTATCATATTTTCTGTTCATCAAAAATCAATCATGCAATAAAACTATCCTTTTTTGGATTTTCGCGATGATGGTATAAGTCTATACCTACATATTCTATGCCTAGCGCAAACCATTGTAACAATTTTTTTCCCAATTTATCAAAAATCATACAAAACATATGACTTCATATTACACAAATTTTGCTTTTCAAAAGAATGCACATTTTCATTATTTCATGTCATTATGTCAACCTCCAATTTTGCAATGACGGTATAATTCCTAAGGAATTATTCAACAATTTTATCACACTTAGGAATTTATGCCTAGCAAAAATTATTTTACAATATTTCATGCATAATATTTTCATGGAAATCTGAAAGCAAACCATCATCATCATCATTTGCATTATCACAACAAAGTCTTAAGGCAGTCTCTTAAGCACTCTTTTCTTTTAACAATATTTCTATCCTGGGACTAGCTTGACGACCAAGTGAGCAGCGACTCCATGAAATGGTCTATAATAGCGACAATGTCCTTTGAAATTATTGTTAGAAATCTCCTTTTATTTTTACATTTCATTACAACCAATCAATTTGTTACATCAGATTATTTCATTTAAAATATTTATAGCATGACATCCAAGTTATAATATTTTCCAAAACGACATAATTACATGAATCATCAATAAAATCATTACATCAATCAAATCAATCAATTACATCAAACATAAAAAGCATCATAAGTATCACATAAGACAAGTCATATACTCAAAAATATCTCATCTATATATATCAACAGAATATATACATCATCAAAGCTGGATTGGTATACCACAATCTGTACCTCGGCATACTCAATCCTCTATCAATACAAGTATAATACAATATCAGTAGCAATATCCCGCCCTCTAGCCTCGAGAGCCTCTAGAGCTCTCGGCCTCATCTCCTCCCCCACCCTGCGGAGGACGAGGTGGTCCCATCGCAGTATGTGTGGTACTGCGAGTCCTCGTCGTCGACCGGGATGAGCTCCTCGTCGACCACTGTCCCGATCGGATCGGCTATGGCAGCCGGCACCTGTATCCTACGGCCCTACGGCACCGCACTGGTAGTATAGCGCCCGATAGAATGCGGTCCGAGAAGCCGACCGCATCGGCTCTGAGTGCTCACCCCTCTGCCTCGTGCCCTGAGACGTGCATTCTAGTCTCGCAGCTGCGACACCTCAGCCTGGTGCTTGTGCGGCTGCATCCTGTAGTGTCTGCACCTGAGCCTACAGATGATCTCTCTCTGCCGGAGAGTAGCCATCTCGCTACTCTCTCCTATGTCCATGCCCTTGCCCTTATCGGGCGATGGTGGCCTCTATGGAGATGGGGGTCTCGCCTCCCTCCTCTCCCTCTCCCTCTATCGTGGCCGCTCCTATGCCTGTGGCCTCCTCTGCTCTCTCCCATCGTGACCCTGGGCTGCCTCTATCGTTGCCTGGCGCCGCCTCCCTATCCGACGCACAACTGCATGGATCGGACCCTGTGCCCTCGTCATCCGAGGAGGGCGGATGCCTACGTACCAGGCATCGTAGCCATCGGCTACTCCTGCGTCGTCCCCATCCACTGGCTGGATGGGGGCATCGTCCGCGTCCTGACTCCAGAATCGTTGCATGTCTGGAGCCCCGCTAACTGTGGTGTTATCCCGGATAGTCCGGAAAACTCGTAATCCCTCAGAGATGGGATCCCCTGCTGTAGACCGAACTATCGTAAAACTCGGTCGTAGCGGTGGAGCTCCACCTCTCCCCTCTCCATCCTCAGCCAGCGGACTACCTCGATGCGAGCCGGCTCCTGTGCGTCCTCTGCCCACCCTGGATCTGCCTCCATGGCCTCCGGGTGATGCGGTGCAGGACCAAGTCATCCAGTAGTCTCCGGGACACCGATAGGTCGATCCGTCGTTGTGCCCCTCTCCGGAGCCACCAGTAGAAGACTCGGGGCCTCTCCCCGTCAACCCCTATCAGTGGAAGCCCTACCGGCCTCCGCACCGCAATGTGCTCCCAGCACCAAACCTGTAGGAGCGATGTCATGACCAGACACCGCCCGCCCTTGTACACGACCCCGTAAAGGATCCTGTACAGTCGGCATAGAACAAAGCTGCCCCAAGAAAATCTGTAGCCATGGTCGCGCATATCGTAGATCACATCTGCGAGCATCCATGGCACCCTGCATCCGCTCTGGTGGCACAGCGAAGTCCACCAACTACTCCAGCCAGAACTCGTGTCAGTGTAGATGCCCCAGGCATCTGGCGTAGTGCCTCGATGTTCACTCCGCCCTTCTCCAGGGCGAAGCTCGGGTCATCGCAGAGTCGTCCCATCGCGTGGCCCTGATTGGCCGTAGGTGTGATCATCCTCCCTTGTATGGGGATTCTAAGAATCCTCCATACATCCTCTAGTGTGGGAGTCATCTCCCCTGTCGGTAACCGGAAGCATGAAGAGCCTGGGTACCACCTCTCTGCTAGGGCTGTCAGTAGCCCCATGTCAGTAGAAACCTGCGGCATCTCTGCCACATGTTGCAAGCCGGCCTGTGCCAGCAGATCCCGCTCTGCCTGGGTGAGAGCGGCCAAGTCGTCTCTCAGCCCATCGTATTTCCACTCTCTGCTCTTTAGTAGTCCTCTCTGCAAACATAAACAATCAAAACAACAAACAATCATTAATAAACAATTTCAGTAATCAAAACTACACCTTAAAGATCAAATTTTTGCAATTGATGATATCGCCCACTATTGGACGATATCGTCCCAAATTTGAGCAAAATCGTCTCCGATTTCGCCTCGAAATCGTCCCTTTTTCGTCGATTTCACCCTTGGGCGAAATTGACGAACTTGAGACGATTTCGTCGAACTAGGGACGATTTCGTCCGGATGACGTCGACGGCCACAAACGGCCGCGATGCTCAAAATTCATCTTAAAATCTATCTACAAAGCATGTAAATTCCAATTAAATCAATCTAAATTGAGTTTAAACCCTTACCCGTAGACCGCGGCGGACCTCTGCAGATCTATGCGTTTGTCTCTACCATTTTTGCTCCAGAGCTCTAAAAACAGTAAAATGAACAGTAACAATGAATTAGGGTTTTACCCTATTTTTCTTAATTTTATTCAAAATAATTCACAAATAATTTTTTGCTTTTTCGCGTTTTTACCTCAAACGTTCGATTTGGGTAAAAACACGGAGGAGGCACCATAGTAAGCTGTCGTACGATTCGACCAAGAATCGTCGCCTAAAAATGGGAATAATTTTTTGCTTTCTCGTAGATCGAGAAGAACTCATCTTTAACGCATTTTCTTCGAGAAAATTCGCTAAAGAGGGGGCAAAATGTAGCACCCTAAAATTGGCGCTGTCAAATTGGAATAATTACATTCACCTTAGTAAATGAATTTAAATTCAAATTTAACCTCCCAAACCGCCCGTTAACCGTCGAGAAACCCGTTTCCCCTTTTTCCGTGCCATTTTTAGGAGTTGTTTTGACCGTTGGACGATATCGTCGCCGATCAGACGATATCGCCCCAGATTTGACGATTTCGTCTGGACTAGGACGTCCAGACGATTTCGTCGCAAAACTGCATTTTCATAATTAGACTCTGTTCCAACGGGTCTCCAATTCGGGCAGAAGCGTGTCTACGCCGTTGGGACCCTTCCCCCGTTGGAGATCTCCCAAATTGGGAAGATCTCCAACCTCCCAACAACTTTCCCTAAGCCTATTTAACTCTAAGACTTTTCCCTCCCCAACCCCTGGCTGAATTTTTATGCAAATCGACTCCCTATGTGCTAGAACTTCTCAAATTTGCTTTTTGCACTATTCCTATAGTAATTTTATTGCAGGTATATCACTGGTTTTCAGTCGGAACCAGCACCTATCGCAGCCGACGAACCTGTCAAGATCGGAGGCGATCCTGTCAAATTAGGGACGATCTCGTACTGATGCGAGACGATCTCGACTGCAGCATACATCGAGGCAATCAGTGCCTGAAGTTTGCTCTTCTCTCTTTTCTCTCTGTCATTTTATGCTATAAATCAGATCATTTATTTAGTTTTTATTCTACTTTGCATCTGGAGTTCACCCATCTAGTTTAGATTGCACATTAAATTCATGATTTGCCATCATAATGTAGTGATCTGTTTTACTTTCTATTTTGAATTATTGCTTAGTATTCACCTTGTTCTTTAGCATATTTTGCCTCTGTTTTGCATAGTAGAATTGCTTGTATTTTGCATCTATTCTCTGTTTTGCAGGTTTCTGACGAATTCGTTTGACGAATTCGTCAGATCTGAGACGATTATGTCTGTCTCAGACGATCCTGTCAGATTCCAGATGATTCTGACAGATTGCAGGCGATTTTGTCGAATCCCAGACGATCCAGACTACTTCAAGCATCAGAAACTTCATCAGACATCCCGGATCAGGTAATCTCCATTAGCCTCCTGCAAATTTTCTATTTTTCTGCTTTTAATCTATTCTTGTATTCATTTAAATTGCATTTTCATGTAGTTTAAGTTAGAATCATTCGGCCAAACCTAGGATGAATGTTTAAAGGATAAAACGAACCCATTAAAACACATTCCCAAAACCTAGGCGTGGAAACTGCCGCCAAATGTTTCCTGGTGAACCCACCATCCGTCGACAAATCACCAAAATGCACCTCCCTTGAGAGGCGGGACCTTCGCAAAGTCCTCTCGTCCGAGGTACCGCATCATCCTTTTCCCATCCTCCTTTCGGGCGCGGATCCAATAGCCTGAAGGTAGGGATGCGAAAAATTTGGAGCGATACACATAATTAGTTGAATTATGTGGAGTATCACAAGTAGAGCAATAAAAGAAAAATTTTGTAGTTACATTAACAGAAAGGATGGGGTTCAGAACAACATCTATATTTTTGTTAGGTTCTCTCTTTTTTTAGTAGTTACCATTACTTTCATTTATATTCCCTTGATTTGGGTTGTATTATTCCATCCTCTATTATTTTTTTCTAAATGGAGGTATGTTATCTACCTGTTGCTTTTCATCCTAGGAGTGTGAAGTTTCACCATTATTTTCTTTACCTCTCTCTATTTTGGCTAATCTATTATTCATCGTGTTAAACATTTTAGTCATTTGGTTTACCAGTTTTTCCATAGGATCGATTTCTATTTTTCTTAAAATTTTGAATCCTACCTTCTTAGTCTTTTTATCAAGCTAATTTATCTCTAAAGAATAAGGTTTTATTTTACCACTATCTAACATGTTCCTCTCAATTTCTATTGCTTTATCCATACATAAATCAATAGTGGTTGTTTGAGCTTGTCTAAGTTCATAACTGAAATCTCCTGGAAATGCATTTCTATAAAAATAAATAGACTGATCATCATTTGGCCTTAACCTAGTAGGGATATTATTTTTGATCTTGATAAATATTCTGTTAAAATCACTTACTATTTCATTATCCTTTTTCTTCATGGTAGCTAATTCTGTGAGATGATGTTCGTTATTTCTTTCACCATACTTTTTAAGAAAAATTTCTTGCATCTGTTAAAAATTTTGAATTGTCCAACCTGGAATGGTATTAAACCATTCTCTGACATCTTTTTCTAGAGTTAGTAAAAATAGCCTGATAACAACGTCTTCTTCATTTACTTCCAAAATATCCATAGCATAAAGAAAATCCTTATATGATCTTCACTAGAAACTAGATTATTACGTTGGAACTTAGGTAGGTATTTATGGGCTTTCCAAGGAAATATTTCAATACAAGAGGTAATGTAAAAGTAATGTACCTATTCATTCTCCACTGGTGCAGATTAGGTTGTGTGTTGACCATGTTAATTACAGGGGTGGTTTTGAAAATATTTATAGTAATAATAACAGTGGATGTAGTAGTAAAATATTTAATAACAACAAGAGGAGTATCAATCAAATTATTATCTATAGGAGTAGAATCTGTATTTTCTCTAGAACCTAGACTTCTTGATGAGGGACTAGAATTATGAGTATAAAAAAATACCTCTAGGTTTGAAAATTCTGGTAGTTGTTCATGAGTAGTTATTGTATACACTAGATCAATTTGCTCGTCCTTTATTGATTTTCTTAATTTCTAGATTTCTTAATTTTTGGGTCTTAGCCAGTCAAAGTCGCTAGCACTGGTACACATAAAAAGAATAGAAATTTCTGGTCAATATTGCTCAACCTTTCCTCTTAGCCTCACAATGCTCATACACTTTCAGGAAATGGATTGAAAGAAGAGATTTTTTAAAACCAAAATTCATAAAAATAGTATAGGGACATTATGAAAGATTTAAAAGAAAATAAAAATTCCAGTTATATCTGATAGAAAAACAATTTACTGACAGTTTGCTATTACAAATTTTCAAATTGTTGCTGAGAAATAAATTCTTAGAATTAAATTTTTTAATACAAGATGAATTAACTCCCCGAAAATGATGCCATAATTTATTGGTATTATTTCTTTTATCCTTAAAAATGTTTCATGTTGTAAGAAATAATTGATTCTAATTAGTGTCGCAAACTCTGGTTGATCTGCTTATTTAACCTAGAAATAGAGTTTTCTATGATTCTAGAAAGACTAGGTATGGTAAGGATACCCCTGAGGTAAACTTAATATTTGATAGTTAAGTTCATGCTCATCTAGATAAAAAGATGTAAAAATTATATTTTCTTGATCAAGATTCACTATAACAGTTTAATTATACCTTATGTATGATCGGTGCCTTAATCCTTTGGGCTATTGTAGCAAGATTTAAAATGATTCAATGTAACAAAAAGAAAGAGAAGGAAAGAATTGATTCAACTATGTTCATTCAAATATCGTAACAAACATAATTGGTTATCAATGAAAGAAGCATCCATTCACACATTCAAATAATATAATCTGTAAAGGAGACACACACAAAATTAAACATAGATATTTGACAAAAGGAAGAAGCCTAAAATTTGTATTAATATCAATCATATTTGCAATGATAATTGGATTAAATTTTCCATTAAGCTCTTTGAAATTAATACAATAAAAATCCTCGTTCAAATGATGTAACAAGGATCTTTCACCCTTCTATTCCAATATGGTAATAGTAAGGCCTTTAGAACTCTGACTCTAGAAATGATCTTAGTTCCTGAGTACTTTTCCATAAAGACCTACACAAAAATGGGAAGAATAAGGGATGGAATAGAGAAAAGACATGAAGGAAGATACAATAGCAAAGAAAAAGGTACTCAAGTATACCTCTAGAAAAAATATGCTATGCAAAATCTTGATGTAAATTCTAGTCATGGCAGCTCCTTTTGTAGCCTTGGGGTCCTGAACCTATTATATCTATTTTAATCTAAGTCATCCATCTATCATCATCCCCTACCTCTAATTTTCTAGGTGTGTTACAACCTCATATTAGATATCAAAAACTGGTAATTGACTGCCTTCAATCCTCAAAACTAGAAATAATTGTCAATCACTTATATTTTATTGTTGGCTTGTCCTTGTATCTTTTTCTTTTCCCTTTGACTCTTGATTTTTTTCTTGCTATGGGTCCCACACTGCCAACTATCCCTGATGCATTTTGGTTGACTTTCTAGATTTTATCTTTTTTAGCTTGTCTTGCCCTGATCAAGTCATAAATTTTTACCCATGCTTCATCACAAAAAGATCTAGTTGTAGTAACTCTATCAAGTAGCCTCAAAGATTTGTTATTCTAATATTTTATTGTGGCTTCATTAGTCTTGAAAACTTAATTATTTACTAAGTTGTCATTGACAAAGTGATAAGTTTTTCAGCCAATTTTTCTTCATCTATGTCATCGTATTCTGACTCTTCTATTCTTCTGATGATCAATCTATCAAAATCCTATGTACTACAAAGATATTTGAGGCTAATGCCTACTTGTTCTCTCTTTTAATTAATGTTTTATTCCTAAATTTCCAAGTCTTATATTACACCTTTTATTCAAGTCCTTTCATTCATAAAAGTGGTGACCGTGACCTTGTGGAATTATATTCTGTAGTTGTGAGATTGGCCATTTGCTATAGTCACTTGTCTGGAATTTATCTGGTCATATTTATTCCCACATATTTCATGAATTGGTAGGATAATTACTGCCCTTTTATCTATTTCATCTAGAAGAATTTTTATTTTTTTATTCTTGTTTATTACTTCTCTTAGATACTTGCAACCCTAACTGATAATATTGATGTCTACTTTAAATTTGACAATGATCTTCTCTTTGTACTTCCTAGTGAATAAGGACCTATCAAACTATTTGCTAGTTTGTGGTGTTTATGTCTAGATTTTGTCAATTTCTACTTGTAACTTAGCATTTTTTTCTTGAAACTGATCACTTTTAGTTATTTTCATCTTTAGATTCTATATTTTAGTAAGCTAATTGTATTCTATGTGATCTCTGCATCCCCTATTATAAGATAAATTTGCAATCCCTCTATACCCTATCTTGGAATTGTGATTGTAGTGGTTGAAGTAGGGCTTGATATTTCTCCCATATCTTCGTGATGAGATTTAGTCACCCTTCCTTCTATTATGGCTTGAATGTGCTCTTATTTAGAAGGAGTGAACTGAATAACCTCCCTTGCTTTGACCAAGGTGAAACTTTTAGGGGTGCCAGGAACCATTTCTATTCTAGCCCTTTTATGTGTTGGTGATCTAAGAGGACTTTATATTTTGATTTGGTGTCCTCTAAGGAGGTTGGAAAATCCTCTACCCTCTTGTATTTTTTTCCATGTAAATTTTTTATCTCTATTGTTTACTCTCAGGGTAGTGGGTATTACCTTGGGCAAACTTGTGGTTAGTTTTTGCTTATGTTGGGGTAACATTATTTTTTTGGCCAAGTCTTCAGCAGCAGGCGGTTCTGAGGAATATGAAAAAAATATAATTTCTTTACCTTTTCCAATATTTGTAATACTATGTGTGTCCTGAGCAATAAGAGGACCCTCTATTTTCATTGTATCTTGACTGATTACCTCTATTAATACCTCTATTTTTTTAGGCTCTTGGGCAATCATCTCCAAGATAAGGTATTGATAATCCTTTAGAGGTGTGACTGGAATTGATGGGAAAATCATCTCTACTATGACTGCTCTTAATACTTTCATCTCTTTAGGGTAATGTCCCACCATTTCAATATGAGTGTGTGGTCTCTTTATATCCTTATTTTTCCATATTAGATCTAAATATTGACCTTTATTTAAAGCTAGTTGAATGGCTTCTTCTAACATATCCTCTCGATGAGTCATGGGTTTACTTTTAGGAGCATACTTTTTATAATATGCATAGGCGTCATAAGGTCACCATGTGAGCTTAGAAAATCCATAGGAGTTCATTTTATGTAGATCCTAATAAACTAGGATATCCTCTATACACATAGAGTCCCATATTGCATGGAATAGTGATCCATGGAATTCTAGCCTATTTTCTTATGACCCTCACTTTGGATTCTTCTACAATTTTCCTTATGATTTCTAAAGCAACTATTGACATAGGGTAAAAACTAGGCAATGCTTTAGGAGGTACCTTAGCACCATATATTCTAATGTAAGTGAGGTCCTCTATGAAGAAGTAATCTCCTGCATTACTATCTTGTAAAACTTTGGTTATTCCTAGGCTCATCCTATAAGGGACTTTGTTGTAGAGTAAGTGATATATGGTAGGGAGAAATCTACCAAAAAAATGGGTGTAGCTAGATGTACCTTCTTGTATACAAGGCAGTTTCTCTTGAACCAGTCCTTTGGGTATGCCTCCCAACTTAGTGATTTCCCTCTGACCTAGGTGCCCTACTATTAGGTGGATGAGGAAAGAGTAATGTGAGAAATGAGGTATTATTTCCCTACATTCAACTATGGCTTTTTGTAATTCTTTGAATTCTCTATCCATAGTATCACTAATTAAGTTCTCCCACCTATACACTATAAGTTGTCTAATTTTGTTGCATTGGACTATCAAAAACATGATCTCTTTTCTCTACTTAGTTTAAATGTTCAACAAATGTCAATATATTGATTATATCTCCATAATATTTTTTTAATAGGTAAAATAATTTAATTAAAAGTGGGTTTTGAAAGGAGCCCCAAAACCTTTTTACAAAAGGATAATACCAATAGGTCAACAAACCCAAATTACCAAAACAAAGAGTGGGCCCATGAGGGGAAAACCAACCTTTCAAAGAAATGAAGAGCCAAATGGGAATATCCCATAGGGAAAATCCTAAACCAACAAAATTTAGGGACAAAGGGGTGGTCCCAAGAGGGAGACCCCACAAACCAGAAGACTGTAACATTAATATTCAACATTGACATTCAGAGAATCATTAGCCTCCTTGAAGAGAGTCTTGAGGTGGCCATGGATTTTTTCCATCATCTTCACTACCTTCTTCTAGAGTGACCATGCCACCTTGGATGAATTAGCAGCCATTGATAATGTGACCATAGTGCTAGTGACATGGCTAAGGAAATTTTTTTGAAGAACAACTAGTGAAGGATTTGTGCACTCGAGAATGGCTTCTTATAACATATCCTCTCGATGAGTCATGGGTTTAATTTTAGGAGCATACTTTTTATAATATGCATAGGGGTCATAAGGTCACCATGTGAGCTTAGAAAATCCATAGGAGTTTATTTTATGTAGATTCTAATAAACTAGGATATCCTCTACACACATAGAGTCCCATATTGCATGGAATAGTGATCCATGGAATTCTAGCCTATTTTCTTATGACCCTCACTTTGTATTTTTCTACAATTTGCCTTATGATTTCTAAAGCAACTATTGACATAGGGTAAAAACTAGGCAATGCTTTAGGAGGTACCTTAGGACAATATATTCTAATGTAAGTGAGGTCCTCTATGAAGAAGTAATCTCCTGCATTACTATCTTGTAAAACTTTGGTTATTCCTAGGCTCATCCTATAAGGGACTTTGTTGTAGAGTAAGTGATATATGGTAGGGAGAAATCTACCAAAAAAATGGGTGTAGCTAGATGTACCTTCTTGTATACAAGGCAGTTTCTCTTGAACCAGTCCTTCGGGTATGCCTCCCAACTTAGTGATTACCCTCTGACCTAGGTGCCCTACTATTAGGTGGATGAGGAAAGAGTAATGTGAGAATTGAGGTATTATTTCCCTACATTAAACTATGGTTTTTTGTAATTCTTTGAATTCTCTATCCATAGTATCACTAATTAGGTTCTCCCACCTATACACTATAAGTTGTCTAGTTTTGTTGCACTAGACTATCAAAAACATGATCTCTTTTCTCTACTTAGTTTAAATGTTCAACAACCATCAATATATTGATTATATCTCCATAATATTTTTTTAATAGGTAAAAGGATTTAATTAAAAGTGGGTTTTGAAATGAGAACCAAAACCGTTTTACTAAAAGGATAATACCAATAGGTCAACAAACCCAAAATACCAAAACAAAGAGTGGGCCCATGAGGGGAAAACCAACCTTTCAAAGAAATGAAGAGCCAAATGGGAATATCCCATAGGGAAAATCCTGAACCAACAAAATTTAGGGACAAAGGGGTGGTCCCAGGAGGGAGACCCCACAAACCAAAGGACTGTAACATTAATATTCAACATTGACATTCAAATAATCATTAGCCTCCTTGAAGAGAGTCTTGAGGTGGCCATGGATTTTGTCCATCACCTTCACTGCCTGATTGTAGAGTGACCATGCCACCTTGGATGAATTAGCAACCATTGATAATGTGACCATAGTGCTAGTGACGTGACTAAGGAAATTTTTTTGAAGAACAACTAGTGAAGGATTGGTGCACTCGAGCATCAACTCCTTAGTGGGAATCACCTCACTAGAATTTCTAGGGGAAGGCATCTCTATATTCAACTTTTTAAGGTGAGGGGAAGCTCAAACATAAGTTGGGATGGGATTTCATTTGGTCTTGGATGATGAGTACTTGACAGGTCGACATTTGAACTCAAACTTAGAAAATAGAGACCCTTCCTTGAGCTCAGAACTAAGGGTTTTCTTCAGGGTAGACAGGGAAGAAAAATTAGGTTCATTATCATAGTTGGGGATCTCGTGGATAGGCATTTCAAGGATACGAATTTTGGTGGATTTTAGGTGGGTTAGGGAAATTTGGAATTTGGATGGGATTGGGAGGGGTAGGGTAGGTAGTGACCATGGCTTTGTTGGAGTAGAATTTGAGAGCATGCTTTTACAAAATAAGATCCAATACCTGATGGGAGGAATGGGTGGATTTCCCTTTCTTGATATTATTTATGGAAAACTCGAGGGACCTAAATAGATAATCAGGGATATTGATATTTTTATGCCCCTGAGATGGTTCAGGAAGGCTAAATGGAAGCTACTAAGGGGAATGTCGATTTTGCCAATGGTAAAATATTGTAGAATTGGAATCATAACACAATCCTAGGGGTGAGGAAGGAAAATTCTATCGATTCCACCATCAACAAAAACTAGGTCCTTACCTTTATTAGCAAATAATTCCTTCTCCACATCCATAGTGTTCTTTTTGCATCCAATGGTTTTGCCATCAATCAAGAAACCTGTAACCTTGGCCAGCATTTGAACATCGATCAGGAAATCAAGGTCCCTAATAGTAACTTGGCCCCCATCCTAAGAGTTGATGATTTCATCCAAAACTTCAGCATCATTACTAGTAAATTTCTTTAAGAAGGGTAAATAATTTTAGCTCTCTAAAATCTCCTCAATAATAGGGTCAAGTTGAAGAGAAGCAAGCTCAAGCAAAGCCATGGATGGATAGGGATGGATGTTGTGGAACCTGAAGTGAGGGCTATGGGTGAGAGGGTAATTGGTGTGATTCAAGCTTATACAATGATTGGGAGGGATATCTGTATAATATTTAGCCCAATTATGTAGTGAGCATTTATAAATTGGAAATTGAGTTGACACCGACTCATTATAATCAAATAATTTAGCATAAAAAGAGGTCCCAATCATATGTTGAGCTTGTGAAATGAGTACCTTTTTTTCAAGTATCATCATGGATATCTCTAGTGCAAAGACTTTGTTGATCTTCTTTGTTGTTATTCTAAATAGAACTTGGTTAGTGCTACTCATTGATATGATTTTAGGGTCATACATCATGGCCAACCATGATAGGAGGTCAAAAGAGAAGTATACTTTGGGGTAAATCAACCTAGCCAGGTTACCTTTCTATTTATTGCAAAAAGGACTTTGGTTGTGTCTATATTTGTATGCCCTTTGAAACAAGCCTCTTAGCAAGGTTGGATGGCATTGCCAATATTTTGAGGTTGACTCAAACCTAAACACGATAGTGTTTTCTATCCCCCATGCCTACTCAACAATGCTCTTCCTTGGAAAATTTTAAAATGGTGATTCTTTCTATAAGAGTTTGACCTTGTTGTAGGTGGAGGCAATGGCACTTGAAGAAGCCATTACTCTCTGTAACTCTAGAAACCTAAGAATTTTCAAACTCTATAAATTCTTCTAGCTCTTATTTGGATTAATTATTTGGTTCTATATACTTACTATGATCATTTTTAACTCTTTGTACTCATTGTGACTATTACTATATTTTTAAACCACCTTCCCACATGAAGCATATTAAATTTTTATCAACTATCATTGCATTTTTTACATACTTAGATTGACACATCACCTCCTATAATGGTCTAACCTATCATTATTTTTTGCTCTTTTGATTTTTGCATGGTTGGCGATTTGATTGAGCACCTATTTAAATTCAGGTCATAGGTTCACTCACATTGTCTTAAATCATGTGTTTAGCTATATCTGAGAAGATGTTCACACTTTGGACTATGTGTTTGTAACTATTTTGATTAGTTACTATCTAAGTCACTAGGATATTCATTAAATCATGTGCCATTAATTCACTTTGCTTTTCTTGGTCAAAGGGCCCATGAGATATTTTCATTAAAAAGGCACCAATCTACGCATAAGTCACTCTTCGATCGAAACTTTCTAAGTCACACATCTATTTTTGATTGATTGATCCTGAGCTATTCATCTCCAATCTCTTGAATGTTATGTGCCTTTCGTCCGTTTTCCATCGAATCAATCTAAGCCACTAATTTGATTTTGGTCAATTCATTTCTAACCTCATATCTTCCTTCAGTCGAACATCCTCAACCACTTATATTGAATTAGTCAAAATATTCTTAACCATGCATCCTTGTTTGGTCGAATGAACCTCAACCACACATCTCCATTCATCCAAATCATTGCTAGATGTATATTAATATTTGATTGAAAGTTTTTAATTGTACATATTATGCTTCATGGAAGGGGAGTGGGAGGGGAAGTATAACCTTTATGGATAGGTATTTATTTAATATGCTTACGATTTAGGAAAAATCAAGTGATCTAAAGATGAAATAATGAGAATGGGAAGAACATAGTTGGACCCTCATGAATTATTTTGACTAGAGGATTTTGACCTTAGGCTAAGGGTTTTAGTTATGAGTATATGAAATTGGAAAAAATATTTTAGGCTTAAACCTTTATAAGAATCAAAATGACCCAAATATAATAAAGGATGTAGGACGTGGATGGAGTCTCATGAAATTATTTGACCTTGGTTTAACTTTATTTCAAGAACATGACTTAGGATTATGTCTATCACACTCATGGGGGGACCTTAAGGTATAATAATCTCTACTTTTGATCTTAGTCCAAGAAAACTTCTAAGAAACAAGGCATTAGAAAAAAATTAAAAACGGGAAATAAATTTTTACATGAATTAAACCATTGAGACATCGGGAAAATTTGTATACCTTATATTGATGATGATATTTATTTGAGCACCCTTTTTGACTGGAATGTTTGAATTTATTTTGGTTAAATTTTTATTTTCCGTTCATCTATCATCAATCGAATCACTCTGCACCATCCATTTGGTTTCGATCGAATGATTCTGGGCCATCCATATCACTTTGGCTAAATTGTTCTCCCATTCATTTGTTATCAACCAAAATTTTTGAGCCATGCATCTCCAGATTATTGAATGCCTTTTGTGTCATCCATCTTCTTTCGATCGAATGTCTTTAAAATGTTGATTTTCTTTCAACTAATTATCTCTAAGACATTGATCTTGCTAAGGGGTTTTGAACCATTAAGCTCACATTTGGTTGAACTTCTCAAGACTATTGATTTATTTTTGGCCGATTCATTTCAGCTACACATCTCCACTCGAACAAATTATTTTCAACCATATATTTCATTTTGACCAATCTTCTCTAGTCCATTCATCTTCTATTGATCGATTAATTCTGGGCCATTCATCTTATTTTTTGTCAAAACCTATGGTGATTGAGATATTTTGTAATGTTTATGTAGGTTTCATGAAGGAAATGATATGGGATTGGGGAGAGGGCCATGGACTTTGGAAAAAAATACGATCAAATAAGTCTTGACCTTTTTGATGAGGTGCAACCTAGGGCCTAAACCTTAAGAAAATTAATAATAAAATGTTAGGCATAGGAGGGAAAGAATGAGTTTACAAACCTTAGGGATGAGGAATATGCTTTTTTTAAATATTCAAAGGTATAACTTATGAAGGCATATGGTCGATAAAGGTGAAAAATAATATGCAAATGGACTAAGGTATTCGACATAGGAAATGTTGGGTGGACTTTGGCTCATGAATGAGAAATATTTATTTTTAGGGGACTAATACCTTCATGATTTTATTTACCCAAGACTACAATTGTGCGGGGAGGAAACTTTTATTGAGGAACCTTAGCCTTTTAGAACCTTTATATATTTGATAAATGAAAATTTCAAAGGTGATAAGGGGGGTGAATAAATGGAATGAATTATGATATAGGTACATGGTGAAATGAAAGTGAAACTATATACAACAAAAATTTGGGCTTATGATTCATGAAGGGGGAAATCACGTGGACCACTTTTAGGGGTTAAATGAGGGAATTTAACGTATGTATAGTCTAAGGTTTGTGAAGGAAAAAATTATTGAATTTCCCTTAGACTTTAGGAAGGAAGAGTGACATTAGGAGTTTTATGGAAGGAATGTAAGGGATTTGGACTATGAAATGGACTAAGATTTTATGGATTTTTTAAGGTGGTGTGAACCCTAGAATTTAAGGAAACATGGTGAAGGGTGTTGGATATTAATTTTGAAAATTACCTTTTGAGGCATTTTTTGAGAATGAATATACCAGAATTTTGAGGAAATCAGGATTGAACCACAAGCAAGAAATATTTAGAAGTTGGAGTAGCTTTATTATAAGAAAACTTAGAGACTATTTTAATTCTTGACTTGACCAAAAATAACCTAGACGTAGGACTCTATATGACCTTTCAAAACTTGAAATTAGGGGTACTTTCCAATTTGGATTTTGAAGATCTAATAGGACCATTTCACGTTGACATGCCCTCCTATATCCTTTGAAAATTGGCTACTAAGAAGCATACATAGTTATCAAGCATATCAACGATGATGATACTCGTCACCACCATCTAGGCAAGGAACTTGGCTAGTTAAACCACTAAGTCATTTATATATATAAAGAAATTAATAGCTTGGGAATCTAACTAGAAGTGTTTATGCTCTATTTCATATAAATCATGCCTGAGCATGGTTTTTATCCTAATTAGCATAATATTATCTATTGATCTTAAATCTAAGATACATTTGTTTAATATTTTATCTCCAAAAATAATTGAGACATAGAATGAAGGGGGATTATCTACAATATGATTCTTTAAAATACAAATATTCATCCCACTATTTTCTTCTAGGTTTACCTCTTTGCTATATCCCTTATGGATGACTTATAATAGGCTTTACTTTTGCTCTAAGAATCTTTATAGCACTTATAGTAAAGGAATATGTGTGTTCATTTTTTACAAGTCATATGCTATGTCATACTTTATGCTTTGTTAAAATATGACCATAGTCTCCATTTCATTCATTTCATTTAGATGATTTTTCCACCTTGCTTGCCTTTTTGTTATTTCCCTTTGCCATTTTGTTCCCATTTGGCTCTTAAGCTGGTCTAAAAAGCCAAATATTATTTTCCGTATAGTCAAAAGTCCTCTTTGATATCTTGGAAGTCAAATATCTAGGGCCTAAGAATGAGATACAATTTGATATCTCAAGTACTTATAAATGAGGGTGAAAAGTGGTTTCTTTTGAAGTTTCTTATTTCAGAAAATCTAAAGCTAAAAGATTGATTTTGATTACCTTTTGATAAATAACATAACTTGATCATGATATTTGATTTGGTGCAATTCATAGTATTGATTAGACTCCACCTAGTATTTTATGGGAACAAGGGTGGTAGTCTTGGGATATTTTTTGAGAAATTAAGATTCTAGGTCAGGATGGACTCGCTAGTCTTTTTTGACATGGAGTTCTTGTAGTTTACTACCTCTTTATGGTTGTTACGTCATTGTTTAGATTTTATAATAATCTCATGATGTATGGTTCCCCTTTAATGGAAGTAGGTTCTTTGATTTCAATTTTATCCCTTCTTTTCATTTCTCTTCTTTTACCATTTTCTATATTATTATATAGAGTCTTTAGTAAGGATATCACATATCTTAGCTTATTCTGTTGTTTCCACTTGTACTTATTTTAGAATAAAATAAACCTCTAAATTTAAGGCATTGAGGAAAAATCAAAGAGCAAAGTGTTTGGTAGGTTTCAATATTTCTAAAGATATATTCCATGACTTATAAAATATTTAAATGAATTATTTCATTGGTTTTTTGTCATATTTATTGATAATAAAAAATTGATGCAATAGGCATTTGTCATCAAGGATAAAATAAAACATTCAAGAAATCTCGATTCCAAATCATACCAATTGGTGATACATTCTTTAAATACTTGGAACCATGTGGCTATGATATTAGTTAAGGTTTTTATAAACATACTAACTAGTACATCCTCATGATATACCATCAAGGTGAAATAGGCTACAATAAAGGCTTTTAATTTATCATTAGTTGATGGTACAACCACCCAAAACTTAGAAGAAGTTTCCTATATTATTTTGGAATTTCAATAGCAATAATAATATTGAGGGGGCCAATTTGATTTTCCAAAGCTTGAAAATAAGACTGAGAAGGGGATTTTTGTATTCTTTATTTTATATATTAGTTGGGGTTTGGGAAGAATTTGGGAAAATATTCAAATAAGCTTCTTAAAGGTGTAAATATTGGAAATAAAAAGAGGATTTCAAGTTCATAATTTATAAGATCTAAGTTTTGGGAGTTATTAGAAGTTGAACTTGAGTTTTCAAGCATAGAATAATTAGAAGTTTTGTCTACACAAAGAAATAATCAATTATACTAAAAGCTCTTTGTGATCGAGTATATCTCATGTGATCATCCAACTTGAAAATTTAATTTTTGGAAATCTAGTATTGACTGTTAGTCTTGCTTTATCTGTTAATTTCTTATTCCCTTTCTTTGTCCTTGTCAATTATGGCTATATGTAATATTAATAATATGTCTCTATAGAGCACTATGTAAGTCACTAGCAATGTTAAATTGAGTTTGTAAAATGTCTAACCATGGTTGAACAGTATTAGGTGGGATAGATAAATCTCCATACCCCATGGTGGATGCCAAAATTTGTTGCTCTATAATCTAGTTATTTGACCATAGACTAAACTTCATTCAAAATGTATAGAATAGCTATTTAATTTCTCCATGTTTTTATAGAATGGTGGTTCTTTCTCAATAAATAAGATTTTTTATTAGAGAACATAAATTAAAAAGAAAATCATAAATCATATATATCCCTCAATACAAAAATGAACCTTTTCAAAGTATTAGTAGATTTAAAAGAGATATATACTCATGCCACACAAGTGTTACAAACAATTTTGGAATAGAAGCATTTAATTTATTCAATTTCTATAAGAGAATACCGAGTATAATAGCTCTTTGCAATATTAGAAACTTATACCATTGATCCTTCTATTTCATCCTATTTATATAAAATTCTAATTGCTTAAATGGACTACCCAACCTAACTACGTCTAATTATCTACTACTTAACAAATCAACATTTAAATTAACTCCTTAACAAAGATAATTACACTTTGTGCAAAGTGCACACCTGGCTCACTAGACAATATCTTCATAAATAAAAGTTTTTCCACAAGAGATCCCACAATTGGAATAAAGTGTAGGCCATGATATTTATATAAAGTAACCACTTCAATCATGTTTCTTTGATGATATTTTACTAATATTTTATCCAAATTCTAAGTTGTGCATTGATGAAATCTGATTCATTTTTCCCCATACATTGCACCCTAACATCAATCATCTTTCGTATTCTCCAATTATTACCTCTTGGTATCCAAGTTATTAGTCAACTTTAATAGTTGGATTTTGATCAAGTACAACCTGCCAAACTTGATTAGATTTGCCTCATAAAACTTCTAAATATTCTATAAAACTTGAATCCATTATGAATCAAAGTTTGTGAGAGTTGTATCCTTGGTATTTTTAATCATTTATTCTATGCCTAAACTAACACCAATGCCTATCCCTTAGAGACATATGTCCATTCCACTATCTTTGTAGGTTTCCTTTTATATCATCTAGTCATAGTTCTCAATAGCTTACTCTAAAGTCTCATTTTTTATCTCATCCTAGGATGCCCATAGGAACGAGTCACGATGTTCTCCTACATATTCAATCACCTCATTATCCCACTTTGTTTCCTTGGAATTGTATAACCATATTAATGGTTGTCAACATGACTTATATGACTCAATAGCCATATTAATTGTATTATCTTTATCCTTTAGATTGGCTAGCATCAATTATACCTTATACACATGGTCCAATCCTTATCTACTATCTCTCTAAATTTTTTGTGCATCTTCTCAACCATATCAACCAAGGCTATTTCATCCATGGCAATACTACATATTTTCTCAATGTTCCTTATAGTATTTTTAGTCTACTCTTCTTGTACCACTAGAGCCTATTTTTTTCTCCAATAACCATTGTAATTTTTTTGGTGGGTTTAATCCCTTTGATACATTCCTTAAGTTATAGTGCTTCTAATTTAGAATATCAACTATTCTCCTTTTTAATCTCTTTTAAGTCAATTTTTCAAAGAGCTTGTTCATGCACTCATTTTTTTCTTCTAACTAGTTATTTTCAATGACGAGATCTCTAGAGTTGTCCTTTGTGAGACCTAAGTATCTTGATTTTTCCATAGACAACTAAAATGGGTAAATAATGCACGACAACATCAAATTTTTCTTCTTCAATTTCTTACTAGATGGAGCATTGGAATTTATAACAACTTGCTTTACTGTCAAATGTTTCCTCCCTCTATTGTATGAGACATTTGATTTGATCCCTTTGGGTTACAATCAAAAAAATTGGAGAGATTGGTTTCCCTTTGTATATTCTCTAGGTGTTGATCCTCCTTTGATATTTACATGAGGTATTCCTCATGGTCTATCATCCTTTATTCTATTGAGGTCAAGAAATTTTCTTTTCTATCTTCCATAGCTACTTTTTGCATATTCTAGTCTATAAATTGAGCAACATCAATAGAGATTTCCTTTTTATTCTTCATGTTCTTCTCTAGTGATAACTTCTTTATTCTAAGTTGGTCATTGGTTTCATCTCCACTATATTTATTTTTTCTGCCACCTTCAACAATCTCACATCCCCCTCTAGTTGAGATTTATATTTGTGATGAACTCATGGGAACACCTTGGGAACCTACCTTTGAGGAATACAATTATGGATATCGTTATGTTTTTGGAAAAACATTCAACACTCTAGCCATTTCTCTACACTTTAGTGTGGATAATTCAATGGGTGAGTCTACAAGAATATATTTTATGGAGATGATCCCCTCACTCTTATAAGCATGTATTTTTTGCAGAGGAACATCTACGAGTTCTCTCAATTTCAACTATAATTATTTTGTTAATCAATTAACTCGACAGATAACCAAACAATGATGCAATTGCACAGATAATCAAATGGAATTTAGAATAAATGTTTAGCCACTTAAGGTGGGCACTCCCTCATCGTAAAGGCCTTATGCGATATGTGCAGATGAAAGAATGAAAAAGAAAAGATAATAAGATGATTAATCCATTAAATCAACCCTAGTCTAAATAGTGAAAAATAATTAATGCAATTGGAACCTAACATATTCGGCTATGTTAGGGTTGTAGCATGACTCCCCTCCTCAAAATGCTTTGTCCTCAAAGTTGGAAATTACTGGAAAATACCTTCATATTCCTAGGTTGCATCGTCTTTAGGTAAATCCTGCCACTTGAGAAATTCTTGGATGTGACGAGATCTGAGTCTGCGGGATCTGGTTTGTAACACTTCTTCTGGTTGTAGATGGATATGCCCTTCTTCATATAGTACTAGTAATACTTACTGAGAGTGTACCTTTTGGTCAATAACCTTTTTTATATAGGATACATGAAATACTGGGTGTATGTGAGAGGATTGGGGTAACTCTAGTTGATATGCTACCTCGCCAATGCGACACACAATTTTATAAGGACCATAGAATCGTGGTGACAACTTTTGATTGGATTTGAGCTTCAATGATAGTTGCTTGTAGGGCTGAAGATATAGGAATACCATATCACCAATATTGAATGTTCATTCTGAACGTTGCTTATCTTGTTGTTGCTTCATATGATTATGTGCTTGGACAAAATTATCTTTCAAGATAGTGAGCATTGCTTGTCGCTTCTGTAACCAATCGTTGACTTGAGCCACTTTGGAATATCCTGGTACATAATCAAAAATTGTTGGTGGATTTGTTCCATAAAATGCTTCAAAAGGAGACATCTTAGTGGAATAATGATAAGAAGTATTGTACCACCATTTCACTAATGACAACCATTGGCTCCATTGATATTGTTTATCCTGATCAAAACATCTTAGGTAGGTACCCAAACATTTGTTAACTGCCTCCATTTGACCATCTATTTGTGGATGGTATGCAGAAGACATATTTAATTTGGTACCACTAAGTCAAAACAATTCTCTCCAAAAATTACTGGTAAATATGGGATCACGATCACTTACAATATTTTTGGGCATTCCATGTAATTTAAAAATTGAATCCATAAATACCTTGGCCACTTTGCTTGCTGAAAATGGATGTTGTAAAGCCTGAAAATGAGCATATTTGGAAAGGCTATCAACTACCACAAAAATTACCTTTTTTTTGTCCGACTTAGGAATACCTTCAATAAAATCCATGGAAATATGTCCCTATTGGTGATCCGAAATAGGTAACGGTTGAAGTAATATTGGAGATTTAACTGTTTCTCCCTTATTGTGTTGGCATACTTCACATTCAGCTACCCATTGCTTAAGCTCTACCTTTAATCCTTTCCAACAAAAGGATTTTTTAACCCATATGTAGGTTTTCGAAAAACCGAAATGTCCTGCTGAAGGAGAAGCATGTGACTCTTCTAGAATCTGTACTTTGATTGGTGAATTATGAGGGATGTAAATACGATTCTTCTTACATAATATTTGGCCATCATATGCGAAAATAGGGTACTTAGAGGAACCCATAGATAACTCTTGAATTATTTGAGTTGTTTCACTATTGGACAACTATTCTTCTTGTAACTGAGACACCCACTATGAACATGGCCTTGAAATGGCATTAATAACTACTTCACCTTCGTATTTTCTAAATAATGCATCCACAACCATATTTTATTTACCTTTCTTATATTCAATCACAAAATCATATCCCAATAATTTAGTCAACCACTTATTTTGTTCGGGATAAGAAAACCTTTTTTCTAAAAAATGCTTGAGACTGTTGTGATTGGTTTTAATAACAAAACGACTATTGATTAAGTAATGCCTCCATTTTTCTACTACATGTAAAATATCCAATATTTCTTTTTCATAGGTGGATTTACCCAAATTTTTCCCTAAATTTTTTTTACTTTCGAATGCCAAGGGGTGACCTCCTGCATTAGTACTGCAACAATACCTGTTCCTAAAGCATCGCATTCAATCACAAATGGTTTTTGAATATCCAGAGTGGCCAAAATTGGAGTCATACACATGGCCTCCTTGAGAGTCTCTAAATATTTATCCTTCTTGGTGAGAGCCATGAGAGGACCCGCAATTTTACCATAGTCACACACAAATTTGTGGTAATAGCCTATGAGACCCAAAAACCATGAAGTTTTTTTATGGTTTTAGGCAGGGGCCAATGTTGTATTGCCTTAATATTATTAGGATCTACCTTAACACCTTCGTGAGATACTATATGACCAAGGTAATCCACTTATTGAACACCAAAGGAGCTTTTAGATCTTTTGACAAACAACTTTTCTATGTGTAGGATATGGAGAACTCTGTCCACATGTACTAAATGATCTTTCCATGATTTGCTATAAATGAGTATGTCATCAAAGAAGACTAGAACAAATTTTTGTAGGAATGGATGAAACACTTGGTTCATGAGAATTTGGAATGTAGATGGTGCATTAGTGATACCAAAAGGCATGACCAAAAATTCATAATGACCTTCATGAGTTCGAAATGTTGTTTTGGGAATATCCTCATCCCGAACTCGGATTTGGTGGAACCCTGAGCGTCAGTCCAATTTTGTGAAGAATTTGGCACCATGTAGCTCATCTAGTAAATCATCAATGACAGGAATGGGAAACTTATCTTTGATTGTGATTTTATTGAGAGGACAAAAATCTGGACACATATGCCAAGAATTGTCTTTTCGAAAAGCTAAGACGACAGGTGAGGAATAAAGACTAGTACTATAATGGATGATACCCTGGTCTAATAGTTCTTGTACCATCTTCTCAATTTATATTTTTTGGGATTGGGGATATCGATAAGGACGATCATTAGGTGGAAGACTACCAGGCACTAGATGTATGGCATGGTCATGATATATTTTGGGAGGTAGTCCTATGGGTTCTTGAAAAACCTCCTCATAGTTAGACACAATGTTTTGGAGATCTTCCTCTTTGATTTTTGGCATAGTTTGTTCTAATTTTTCTATGCAATTGATTCAGGCTATGAATCCCCCACCATATTTTCTTAAAAAAATTTCCATGCTATGTGAACTTACAAATTTTTATGGAGGTGTGGGTAGTCCTTGAAGATGGATGGTCCTCCCATTGGCTTGCCATTCCACAAAGCGATGTTTGTGATTAAAACCCATGATGGTTTTTAATTGTTCCATCCATGCAACACCTTAAATAACTTTTGAATTTCCTAATTCCATAACAAAAAGAGGACCTTGCCAAGTATACGTACCCATTTTTAGTGAAATTGAAGATGTCTTATCGATACATTGATAAACTTCCCTACTTTCTGTTTTGACTTGAAACCGATCTTGAATAGAAGAGTATATGTGTAGAACTCATGTCCTTGTAAGTCTTGCATCAATGAAGTTGTGAGTACTTCTAGAATCAATTAGTACTATCACCCGCTGCTTTCGAATGAAACCTGCCACCTTGATTGTATGGTAAGAAGATAACCCCATAAGAGCATGTACTAAAATATTCATGGTATCCTCCTCAGAAACAAGTTCATTTTGTTCATTTTGGTCCTCAACTGGGAGATCCTCAGGTGCATCGTACTCCTCTATTTCTTCTTCCTGGTTGGCATATTCATTTTGAAATTTTATCATGGTGTACATGCTTGATATTTTTGATGTTGAATGCAATATTTGTAACATAAGTATCATGACGGTTGATCATTTTATGAAAAAAGGTGTTGCAGAATGGAGGTCGACCATATGAATCACGTCGTGTGGATGATCCTACGTTCGCCTTGGTTTCTGCTAAGTGAGCAATCCTTATACACTCATCCAACTTGGATGGATTTTGTAGATCTACCTCAACTTTAATATGTGCTTTTAATCCATTTAGAAAATCTATTACTACCATGTCCTGTGGTAGGTCTTCTGCATAGGAAAGCATACTAGTGAATTCGGAAATTTAGGCCCCTACTGATCCTATTTGCCTGAGTGACAACAATCATACTATGTATGAACTCGTAGGACCTTTGTCGAATTTATGAAGAAAGGCTCTTTTGAAAGTATCCCAATATAATGTAGCTTGGGGCTCCTCATGTTTATACCATGTAAACCATTGATAAGCTTCAGTGCCAAATTTGGTTGTTGTAAAAGGGACCCTGTCCATGCACTGAAATTTGTAAAATTCTAAGATGCCCTTCATTTTTGCAATCCACCCACATGGATCCTAGCCTTCAAAGGTAGGCATGTCAATGCGTGGATGATTGACGCCCGTTGGACCTCTTGGTTGGTGGAAATTATTTTTATCTTGTTCGTCATTACTTCTCTATCTCTGGTTGTTATTTTGATAGGGTATGTAAAACCCTCTTTGTTGTTCCATATTTTCTTCATTACCCCTATTCTCTATATTTTGGTGACCATTGTGAGTCAGGGACTGACTATTTTGACCTCTATGGTGTGTACAGTCGTCATTGTAGACCTATGTACTCCAGTGATTGGAACTAGAAGGATTTGGATGGGGCGGTTTTTGAGATGCATTGAAACTTTCAGTCATCCTCTGAAGATTTAATATCAAGGCTTTTAATAACACATCATTGAGTACTGGATGATTTCCTTCTACTTGGGTGATGTTTTCCTATGCAAAATCTAGAGAGGAATTGGATGCCATTGGACTGACCACTAGATGGCTTAGATTAAAACTACCAATTCTGGATGGAGAAGGAGAATTTTTTGTACCTGGGCTTCGACGAGATCTTCTAGTGTTATTGTTGGGATTTTCCTAGCTTGTTAATCATCCGTCAGATCCTTTGATCCAACTTTTGCTCATGCACCTTTCAAAGTTTCTTTACTTAGGAGCCTATGAGCTTTCAAAAAAAAAATTGAATTTTTTTTATTAAATTGTCTAAAAAATTTGGTTTAAACTCCGTCGAATAGTCACTCCAACTATGACGCAGATTTTGAAGTTTGGCTCACCTCCTTTGATAACTATTCAATTTGAATTTCAATGACTATTATGCAATGGTTACTATTATAAGCGACTATTTTTATTATGACTCTTTAATGGTTAGGTCAAACAAGAAAATCCCCACTAATATTTTATATGACACACAAACACTATGCAACATAAGGGACCAGAACACCACTCAAGTGATAGAATACAATTGAAATGTGACCAATGGACTACTATGCGATGACTGATGAGCTGGACGACTATACGACGAGTAGACTGACTAGGCGACAGGACAAAATACCATGATGACAAGAATGACTAGGTGATAGGACACAAGACCACGATCGCACCAAAGACCAGTGCTAGACCTGAGAACAAAATAGAACCCGAGTGAGAAACAACACACAAGACACGAAAGCGACAGATGGACACAAAGCACGCGAGCCACAACACAACACGTGAGACACGAAAGTGACAGGTGGACAACACATGAGACACAACTGTTGGGAGTAAAACTGATGGGATTATTTTATTGATACAAATGAGTTACATATATAGGCAGAAGGCCTATATGATAAACTGACAAGTGTCAATATAAACTGACAAGTGTCAAAACAGAGGCATAGTGCACTTTAATTCTAACATTCCCCCTTAAAGTGCACTATCCTAACTAAACAAGTCAACATTAGGTAACATTCCCCCTTAATGTTGACTTCTCTAAATGCAACCTATCATCCTCTTTTATTGCTGATTTGGTCTAGGCTCGTGCTCTTTGCGCTTGGCTCTCCAAATATGAATAATGCTAGATTCACTGTGTATACATCTCGATCTGTTTCCTCAGGGTCAGCCACTTCCATGGGTTTGTTGCCATTGGGTCAGCTGTCTAAGTGCCTCAGGGTCATCATGGGTGCCTCAGGGTCAGCCACTTTTGGGTATGTTGCCTTTTCAGGTCATCCTCAGAGGATGTTGCCTCTCGTAGGTCACTGAATAGATTCACCATGAATATCAAATCCCTCCTTATGGTGAACTCAATCTAGAAGGTTTCAGTCTCTACTGAAAATACACCTTAATACATAAGAAAAAAATGAGCCATGAAATACAATAAAATGAGCCATAGAAGCCAAATATGGAAGAGAAGAAGAAATAAGAATACAAGAGAATATTCTAAAGTGTCTTCGTCTGTAGTCTTCAAAATTAGATTCAGAAAAAACCTTGGATAGAGTCTAGGGTGTCTATGTCTGTAGTCCCTAGAATAAGTGTCCTTATGGTATTCACTTCATCTTATCGAAATGCATGGGTAACTAGCTGCTGCATCTGCCAAGTAGAAAGAAGGGAATACTATGTTAGTCTTACAATGGCACTAAGAGGGCATGGTGAATCAGTGTAGCTCTTTAATCATGAATTAAAAGCTCTTAAAATAGCAACAATTAAAACTTATAAATAGATACAGCAAGTACAACAATAGAACATCACACAACACAAGATTTAACGAGGTTCACCAATGTGACTACTCAAGAATGACTGCTTGGACTACCATCCAAATCTAGCCTTTGTAAAGAACCAACTTTAAAAATAATTTACCAGCACCCACTGGAAGGAGCACCAACCCCTGATTTATCTACACCAATAGAAAGGAGCACCAACCCCTAATTTACCAGCACCTACTGGAAGGAGCACCAACCCCTGATGCCAAGCACCAACTTGGACTTCAATTCTAAAACTAGAAGATTGATAGTAAGATACCTTCGCTTTTACAAGACCCTGACTAGTCTACTTCACCTTTGTGATCTCTACGCACTCTGATATCTCTACAAAATCACTTTGCCCAAACTGCTATGTCACAATCAAACGATCATCTTCTTCCTTTTGTGCACTCTGCTTCCTTTGCAAATTTCACACTTAGCACAATTCGACATGACCAAATTTCACACTCTGTGTCCCTTGACAGAACTTCACACATATCGACAACTTGCACACTGCTCACTATGACCAAACTTTGCACTCTGCTCGCTGTCTTCAAACTTTGCACTCCGCTTGCTGTCTTCAAACTTTGCACTCCGCTAGCTGTCTTCAAACTTCACACTTCGCTCGTTGTCTTCAAACTTCACACTCTGCTTCTCTGCGATCAAACCTCACGATCATCTTATCCCTTTTGCGCACTCTGCTCTCTCTGTGCACTCATAGATGCACTTAGGATAATTTGACATGACTTCTTTACTCACTGTGCACACTTTGCCATCATCTCGCCGCTTCTGTGCTTTCTACGCTCTTACAGCCACATTTCACACTTCAACATGAATTCGACGACTTGTTCAACACACACTCAACTCTCCAAACAACCCTCCTTTTATAATAAAAATCATGTGATGAAAACACCAATCTTAGTCGGCTATAAACCCTAATCTTCGTTAGCTACAAACCCTAATCTTTGTCGGCTTACATCGGTCTTCATCGGCTTCAACTACCCCTGTAACTCTTCTGTTGCTGTTGCCACGAAAACACATGTCGCGATATCGCAACACTTTCAACTTTGTACACTTTCTCTTAGCTTTGGCCCGCGAGAATACAACATGTCGTGATATCGCAACACTATTTTATCTCTCCTCTTTCTCTTTGCTTTGGCCCGCAAAAATACATGTCGCAATATCACGACACTATTTTCTCTCTCATATTTCTCTTTGCTTTGGCCTGCGAAAATACATGTCACAAAATCATGACACTTTTTCTTTCTCTTCCTTCCTGCGCTTTCGAGTCGCAACGCTTTTTCTCCTTAGCACTTTCTCTTGCCTTCGGGTTGCGAAAATGCGACATGTCACGATATCGCCACACTTTTTATCCTTAGCGCTTTTTATTGCCTTCGGGTTGCGAAAACTTGACATGTCGTGATATCGTGACACTTTTTCTCCGTGGCGCTTTTTCTTGCCTTCGGGTCATCAAAACCTAACATGTCGTGATATCGCGACACTTTTTCTCCTTAGCGCTTTTTCTTGCCTTCGGGTCGCGAAAACCCGACATGTCACGATATCGTGACACTTTTTCTCCTTAGCACTTTTTCTTGCCTTCGGGTCATGAAAACCCGACATGTCACGATATCGTGACACTTTTTCTTTCGGACTCTCTCTCCTGCAACATGTCGCGAAATCGTGACACTTTTTCGTCCGTACAACCTTCCTTGCAATATGTCGTGAAATCACGACACTTTTTCATCTGTACAACCTTCCTTGCAATATGTCGCGAAATCGTGACACTTTTTCGTCCGTACAACCTTCCTTGCAATATGTTGCGAAATCGTGACACTTTTTCGTATGTACAACCTTCCTTGCAATATGTCGCGAAATCACGACACTTTTTCGTCCGTACAACCTTCCTTGCAATATGTTACGAAATCGCAACACTTTTTCGTCCGTACAACCTTCCTTGCAATATGTCATGAAATCGTGACACTTTTTCTACTTGCCTTTCTTTCTTCCAACATGTCGCGAAATCGCGACAGTTTTGCTTGCTTCTCAACATGTCGCGATATCGCGACAGTTTTTCTTTCTTGCCAACTTGTCACGATATCGCAACAGTTTTTCTTTCTTGCCAACATGTCGCGATATCGCGACAATTTTTCTTTCTTGCCAACATGTCGTGAAATCACGACAGTTTTTCTTTCTTCTTCTCTCTCTTCCAACATGTCACGAAATCGCGACAATTTTTCTTGCCTACTGTATATGTCGCGATATCACGACACTTTTCTTATATTTTTCTTTGATCTTTTGCAAGTGGTCCACTTCGGTCTTCTTGAAAAATCACTATACATACTCTGAGTAACCTTTGAACTTCTGTCTTCTGCATCTGACTAGCCTTTGAACTTCCTATCCACTGCATCAACAGATCTATCTAATTGTGTTGACAACAATGACAATATTGTTTGTTGCACCTTGCTCAATAATCTCCCCCTTTGGAATTGTTGGCAACACATGTGCAATTTTCCTGTAATTCTTCTCCCCCTTTGACAATAATACCAAAGGGCTACTGCAGACTCCCCTTGAGTCCATGCACAACATTCTCAGCCAAAATTTATTACATTTAGCAAAAATCATGAACATGAGCAAAAAGATAAACAAATACTTAAATGCTCCCCCTAAGAATGTGATCCTTGTAGCTAGTCAATTCTTGGGAAACATGACCACTCCACATTCTGTTGTTGGAATGAAAATCCAACTTAACCTCACTTTCTACAACTTTCTCCTGCGTACAACACGTTGTCGTTGCAATATATTTTGCCTCTGTTGTGGATAGGGAAACTGACTCTTGTTTCTTACTGTTCTACGTGACCAAACTATCTCCAAGATAGAATTCACCTCCACTGGTAATCTTCCTGTCATCTACACATCTTGCCCAATCTGCATCTTTAGGATACCATAACCCATACTCCATAGTACCCTTGTGATATTATAGAAGACTTTGTCTCTCTGCTGCACTGACTGGTTGACCTCTTCTTCACTTGAAGAATCCTCACTCAGATCTATCTTCAACTGTGTTGGCTACTAGATTTATATCCATTGAGACTCTGTACTCTGTACTCTGTCACCTCCAATGCTCAGTCAATAGGCTCACTAAGAACTTGTCCGATTCTTCTCTAGAAATCTTACTAAGAACTTGCCCAAATCTGCTCTAGAAATCTTTCCCAGCATTGTCCTAAAATATTTCCCAAAGGCCTTCTCAAAGGCTCAATCAATCATGCTCAAGTAGTACTTAAAATGAACTCAACAATGAATGGCGATCTCAAATCAAATCCACTTCATAGAACTATAAAAATCACTTCACACATAACTTGACTAGGCTCAATCAAATCACCTCAACCAATCATCACAAGGGAAAACTCTCTCTCACACAACCCTAGTCCAAGTATGTATCAACCAACTCAAATAATTCCAACAATGCTCAACCACAAATATCACATAACAATGATACTCATGTTCTTTTCTAACTCAAGTTCTTTCACAACCAATGGCCTTAAACCACTATGCTTATAACACAAGGTTTAAACACAACTCTCAATTCAGAAAACCTGATGCATTCAACCAACCACTTTTGAAAAAGGAAACCACAAACAATCATTTTCCCTTCAATGATATTTCAGAAATCAACCACCATGATGTTGTCACATGAGTCTCCTTGAGATTAACCTGAAATCGTGTTGTCATGCATACTGCCCACAAAATATTTGGTCTAATAGCTATCAGGTACAGTAAGCTTCCAATCATAGATCTGTACATGATTTGATCAACAGGTGGAGATTTGTCATTCTTGCTCAACTTGCACCCTTTCTTAAACCTTTGTTGAGAGAGATAGTTTGTCTAGCCTTGCACAACATGCTCGAGGTGCATGTTTCAAGCCATATATATTCAACTTACAAACCAGGTTGGGATCATCACCAAGCTGGAAACCATCCGGTTGCTCAATATAAACATCTTCTTCAAGCTTCCCATTCAAAAATGCTAATTTCACATTTGTCAACAAAATTGACAAGTGACTCACACTTGTACCAAATTTTGTCCAACACTGTACCGACACTGCAATTTTACTGCCAACTCTGTGCAAGCATCAAACACTGTATCACAACACCAACCAAATCCATTTTTACATTTTCAACTTGGTCTATGTTTTCTACAGTCACCACTGGTCACACCTTACTTTCAACTGTTTGAATCAAGAGACAATATTTTGTTAAACACTTCACAGCCAACTATGGTGCACCTTACTCAAACTCATACTTCTGGACCTCGGATAGGTAATATTCACAAAGCAAAGTTGCTCATCTTGATGAGCTAAACATGAATCAATGATCAGACTTCAATATTTTTCACCGCAGTGTCATAATAGATCTAACAATATTCACGTCAATGTGTAGTTCAAATACATACTGCTTTTATCGAAACACATAGATGCAACTAGAGCAACATTCTTTCACTAACCAAATTATCTGAATTGTTATAATCCTTAACTTTGGTCAGTGGCAATAAGATCCATCACCAGTATAGCAATGACATATAGCAATACTACCAATAAAGACAACTCTCAATTTAATCACCACCCTTCATGGCACTTCCACAAACTATATGAACTGAAAACACACTTTGACAACTATACAACTTCCCTAACTACTTGCCTTTCATCCTCAGGTAATCAAACAAATACATAGGAGCATTCAAATGAAACTTCAAGATTGCTCCCCTTGAGAATGTGCTACCTGGAGTTGCTTAGTGCAATAGCGGAGTAGTCTCCTTCAATCCAAGGAGACACGATTTCCTTTCTTCTATATTTCTCCAAACTTTCTTGAACTCGGGCTTGGATTTTTCAACTACATCCCTATTTTGCACCTTTTCATGAACTCGAACATTTCTCTTGTGTGGTTGTCTCTTGTGCATCCTTGATGAATGATTATTTTCCTTTTTATGTACCTGATTTATTCCTTGTCTATGTTGCGTTCTTTGCATCTGATGAAATCTACTATTTTGCCTTAGATTTGATACAAAACTGCTTGGAAAAAACCTTGCTATGTGCCCATGACCATTACATTGAAAACATTGTACATTTTGTTCACTCAGAAATGCAGAAGTATTTCTACCAGCATAACTCTTTGATTTATTATTCAATCCACAATAAATTGCCTTGTGACCATACTGGTTGCATCTGAAACAATAGCCATTAAAAGTATTATTATGAAAAAAGTGAGAGTGATAGAACCTCTTTTTTTGTGGTTGCTTTGCTATAGATCTCCTTTGATATTTTCTTCCTTTTGAAGATTCAGCTTCAAACTTTTCTTGCTTCGATCCTTCAACAGTGAACTTTTTATTCTCTACAAAGATGGAAGATGAAGGTTGTTCAGCTTCATAGCCAAGACCATGCTTATTCGTGGAGCTTCTTTGTTGGCTTATCATTTTATCTAGCAACTCTGTGCTCTTATCGAATTTGAGATTTGTGTTGGCCTCTTCTAGTTGTTTCTTCAATAAAATAATCTCTTCCTCTTGTTTCAGCAACCAATCTCTTTCTCATTGATCTGTGACCTGAGAGTTTCTTCAATCCTTTTGAATTCTTCTGCATGTACTTTCAAACTGGTTATTATTTCATTTGCATCCTCAAGCTTTCTTGAGATTTCCTTATTCCTTTTTCTTTCTATCTTCAATTCATCCAAAGCTGTAATTAGTTCCTCTTTCAAATTTATTTTTGCATCAATTTCTTCTTTATCACATTCTTGTTCTTCTTCTATTTCTTCTTCGAGTGTTATGAGAAGACCTCCACCTGTTTCCTTTTTAGAATCATCCTCTATGTTCTCATCGTCATTTAACTTTAAAGCTTCGAACTAAGCTTGATGAGTTTGTAACTTGGCCTCCTTGATCTCATCGTCTCCTTCATGAATACTCCTTAGTTTGTCCCACATTTCTTTTGCCATTTTACAACTCATGATCTTTACCAGTTCACTGTCTACTAATCCTCTCCTGATATCTTTCTTTGCTTTTGAGTCATTCTCAAATAGATTCTTATCGGCAGCATCGATTGGAGGAGTGATGGGTATTCACTGTTAACTGAATCCCAGATGTAGTATCCCAAAGCACAAAGATATATTTTCATCCTGATTCTCCAAATTGTGTAATTTGTTTCGTCAAACAAAGGTGCTTGGTTTGATGAAAAATCTTCAACCTTTTCTGGTTCAATTTTCTCTTCCACAGGAACTAAAACTGACTGAGATGCCCTTTTGGAGGAGGATCTATTATTCTTACCCATTACGTACTAATCTAAGATCAACCCTGACTGATTTAGCCTTCGAATGGAACTTGGCTTTGATACTAATTGTTAGTCTTACAATGGCACTAAGAGGGGGGGGTCAATCAGTGTAGCTCTTTAATCATGAATTAACAGCTCTTAAAACAACAGCAATTAAAACTTATAAATATATACAGCAAGTACAACAATAGAACATCACACAACATAAGATTTAATTAGGTTCACCAATTTGGCTACTCCTCAAGAATGACTGCTTGGACTACCATCCAAATTCATCCTTTGCAATGAACCAACTTTACAAACAATTTACCAGCACCCACTGGAAGGAGCACCAACCCCTGATTTATCTGCACCAACAGAAAGGAGCACCAACCCCTGATTTACTAGCACGTACTGGAAGGAGCACCAACCCCTAATGCCAAGCACCAACTTGGACTTTAATTCTTAAACTAGAAGATTGATAGTAAGATACCTTCGCTTTTACAAGACCCTGACTGGTCTACTTCACCTTTGCGATCTATGCGCACTCTACTCTCTCTATGAAATCACTTCGCCCAAACTGTTGTGTCACAGTCGAACGATCGTCTTCTTCCTTTTGTGCACTCTGCTTCCTTTGCAAATTTCACACTTAGCACGATTCGACATGACCAAATTTTGCACTCTGTGCCCCTCGATAGAACTTTGCACACATCGACAACTTGCACACTGCTCACTATGACCGAACTTCACACTCGCTTGCTATCTTCGAACTTCACACTTCGCTCGCTATCTTCAAACTTTGCACTCCGCTCGCTGTCTTCAAACTTTGCACTCCGCTCGCTGTCTTCAAACTTTGCACTCCTCTTCTCTGCGATCAAACCTCATGATCGTCTTCTCCCTTTTACACATTTTGCTCTCTCTGCACACTCACAGATGCACTTAGGATAATTTGACATGACTTCTTTGCTCACTATGCACACTTCGCCATCATCTCGTTGCTTTTGTGCTTTCTGTGGTCTTATGGCCACATTTCACACTTCGACATGAATTCGACGACTTGTTCAACACACACTCAACTCTCCAAACAACCCTCCTTTTATAAGAAAAATCATGTGATGAAAACACCAATCTTAGTCAGCTGTAAACCCTAATATTCATCGGCTACAAACCCTAATCTTCGTCGGCTTACATTGGTCTTCGTCGGCTTCAACTGCCCCTGTAACTCTTCTGTTGCAGTTTTCGTGAAAACACAACATGTCATGATATCGCAACACTTTTGCCTTTGTACGCTTTCTCTTAGCTTTGGCCCGTGAGAATACAACATGTCGCAATATCGCGACACTATTTTCTCTCTCCTCTTTCTCTTTGCTTTGGCCCACAAAAATACAACATGTCACGATATCGTGACACTATTTTCTCTCTCCTCTTTCTCTTTGCTTTGGCCCGTGAAAATACAACATGTCATGAAATCGTGACACTTTTTCTTTCTCTTCCTTCCTGCGCTTTCGAGTCATGAAAATGCGACATGTTGCGATATCACGACACTTTCTCCTTAGCGCTTTCTCTTGCCTTCGGGTCATGAAAACATGACATGTCGCGATATCGCGACACTTTTTCTCCTTAGCGCTTTTTCTTGCCTTCAAGTCACGAAAACCCGACATGTCGCGATATCGCGACACTTTTTCTCCTTAGCGCTTTTTCTTGCCTTCGGGTCACGAAAACCCAACATGTCGTGATATCGCGACACTTTTTCTCCTTAGCGCTTTTTCTTGCCTTCGGGTCGTGAAAACCCGACATGTCACGATATCGCGACACTTTTTCTCCTTAGCACTTTTTCTTGCCTTCGGGTCACGAAAACCCGACATGTCGCGATATCGTGACACTTTTTCTTTCGGACTCTCTCTCCTACAATATGTCACGAAATCATGACACTTTTTCGTCCGTACAACCTTCCTTGCAATATGTCATGAAATCGCGACACTTTTTCTTCCGTACAACCTTCCTTGCAATATGTCGCGAAATCGTGACACTTTTTTGTCCATACAACCTTCCTTGCAATATGTCGCAAAATCATGACACTTTTTCATCTGTACAACCTTCCTTGCAATATGTCGTGAAATTGCGACACTTTTTCGTCCGTACAACCTTCCTTGCAATATGTCATGAAATCGCGACACTTTTTTGTCCGTACAACCTTCTTTCTTCCAACATGTCGTGAAATCGTGACAGTTTTGCTTGCTTCTCAACATCTCGCGATATCGTAACAGTTTTTCTTTCTTGCCAACTTGTCGCGATATCGCGATAGTTTTTCTTTCTTGCCAACATGTGCGATATCACGACAGTTTTTCTTTCTTGCCAACATGTCACGAAATCGCGACAGATTTTCTTTCTTCTTCTCTCTCTTCCAACATGTCGCAAAATTGCGACAGTTTTTCTTGCCTTGTATATGTCACGATATCGTGACACTTTTCTTACTTGTATTTTTCTTTGATCTTTTGCAAGTGGTCCACTTCGGTCTTCTTAGAAAATCACTGTACATACTCTGAGTAACCTTTGAACTCCTGTCTTCTGCATCTGACTAGCCTTTGAACTTCTTGTCCACTGCATCAACAGATCTATCTGACTGTGTTGACAATAATGAAAATAATATTTGCTGCACCTTGCTCAACATACTAGATACTAGGTTCACTTACAAGTGCCTTGGGAGTGTCGGGTACAACCGAGAGTGCACTCCAAGGTAGAAAAACTTTGAGGCTTAAAAACTCTAAAGAAATAGCCTCATAATTACAAATGGACATCACCGATATGTCTGGCTTGAAAAAATCTTTCCAACGACTATAAACATGGCTATAGTCAGATTTCAATAAGTCCTTCATCCATGGGAAAAACAACAGTAACCTCACTAAGCAGCAAATATTCCTCGCTATTTGGCGGCATCGCATCTCTAGCGGAATTGAAAAAACATCATCAAGTTTCCCTCAAAGTGAAATTACATGGGCCATCTAGGCCTTCCACTCTCCATGTGGAAAAATATTAAAAAATGGTCAGTAAAACTATTGTCCGCCACTTTTCATAAATTCTCCACTTAAACTGGCACAGCAGCAAGACCTGTCGATATGTTACACTCCACTTCCTATCCGATAGAACTGCAGGTGCAATAAATGTTGACAAAGTCGATCAAACAATCACATACACTCTAAATGCGCCATTCAATACATAGCAAAGACTCGACTTAAAAATTGAGGGCCTCCACCACCAAGCGGCACGGTGTTCTCCTCAGATTTTGCATAGGGAGAGTGAAAGGATCCGTAGCCCTCTTTCGTAGCGGGAAAAACTCATCACATGTGTCAAACTTGTGAGATATGTGCCCATCATATAACATAAAGCAAGGAGATGAAGACGAATGATAGTGTGCCACGGTCGCCTTTTGTTGGAAGAATTACACGTTCTCGAGCAAAGCAGTGCCAGATTGTTCTCAGTGCAAAGAGTATTGGCAAGAGAAAGGCCATGGATGCTTCACAACATTCTCAAGTTACAAGAAATAAGCGTGTCAAGCTTAATTTGGAGCCTGAGGTTCTTGAGGAGCCTAACAACGTGACCATCAGGTCATCACCAGAGGTCAGATCGCAAATAAGAGACAACTTGGAAGTTGATACTAAATCATCACCAGTGACGAGCGAGCCTCATGTTGAAAACTAGCCATCTCCTACAATCGCTACATTGCAAAATGAAGGTAAGTCATCTTTACAGATATCTCCGTCACCCATTCAAGCGAAGTCATCACCTGCAGAGACATTGTTTCAAACTGAATACAGATCGGCACTAGTTGTCATGGCCCAGTTGGAAGTTAAGGACGATGAAGTGGAACCACAAAAATTGGAATTGACCTGTGATGTCATTAGCAATTTGGATTATAAAAGTGCCCAGCAAGAAGAAACCTCCAGCAAGGTTAAGGAATGTGCAACAGGACAGACAAATACATGCCTAGATTGTAGAGGCAGCACTGAAGCTTGTGGCCTAAAAGACATCCTACAGACAGAAACCTTGGATGCAACTGAAACTGCTCAGCAGGAGGAGACCTTAAACACAGTTGAAAATGGGCAACACTATGAAAAATCCGATGCCACTGAAGGTGCTCAAATGAACAGAGTGGAAGAAACGCATCCAATGGGTTTCCAGAGTCAACTTCAGGACAAAAATGCCGAACAGAAAGATAACTTAAAACTGGTTGAGGAATGTATAGAGGGATGGCAGACTTTAGAACCTGATTTTAGAAGTTCTTACCACTTCAATTTAAAAGATGATCAACAGTCAGATGGAAGAGGAGAAACGCACCCAATGAATTTGGAGAGTCATATTCAGGATAATTTGCCTTCGATTCTCCAAACGCCATAAACAAGACAAATACAAAAAAAATTGAATACTACAAAACGCCATAAACAAGACAAATACAAACAGCTGTTGTGTCCGTGAACCTGCTTTGAGTTGTTGACCAGAGAAAGGAGACTATTGTCACAGCCGCTACTCTACGTTCATGGCATCCATTGTGGCATCTCGATCGTACCTAAGCGGCAGTAACACACAGCGAGCTGGAATCCAAACAAACCATTAAACCATCGTCGCTATGCCCCATCGCCACCATGGGGGCCATCATAGCATTATGGTGTGGTGCACCTCTTGCGTCAGGCCAGATCACCCAGATTACCCAGTTTATATGTTGTCGCCCTTGCAACAGTTATTTTAGCAAAAAACACTCAGCCATGTCAATGGATATCTCCAGAGTATTCCAGGTTGACCGAGAACAATCGAACAGGCTGATGTAGCATGTACCAGCCTGAACTAGACTCATAAAATAGAGACCCACCGTAAAACGGGCTGCGTTGCGATAGGAAAATTTGTCAATGAACAGTTTGTAGGCGGTAGAGAAAAAAAAAAAATGTCACGGTAGAGCCACGCGATAATGCAGCTCCAGAGTGATGGGGTGTAGTCAAATCAGAAAACAATAGTGTCTACCACCGTGAGTTCCACAACAGTCCACCACAGTGAGGGAGCAGCATCTAAGAGCATCTGAGAGATGTATTCGGCCTGCCATTAGCATTAAAATCAGCACACAAACTAAACTTCACTTTCTCAATCGAATCGCCATCTGTGGGAAAAAAACTCTATCCACGGAGGAGCAGTGCAATCGGAGCAACTTTAAATGCATGTGATCAACAGTAAATAGACACTCTCCACAACAATCACAGCCACAATCATAGCTGTGTTAATAGATTTTCTAGGGTGTGTTACATCAACGGGAAAAAGAAAATGCCTCCTCGAAAGTAATTAATTCCTCCATGCACTAACTAGCTATAATTTCTAGTTCGTACTTTCTATCTGCTCTATGATACTTCATCGGATGACGTGCAAAACAACTTCAATATGAAATCTCCACCCGTAATCATTGGGAAAAAACTAGAAAAATAGTGCAACTCTTCCATACGATCTTCACGAAATCTGACGATCCAGAGAAAGAGACATTCATGGCAATCCTTGCCTCCTTCGGGTATCGTCCACGTCGAGCAGGAGATTTAATTCATGAAAAATGGTCAAACGGATTGCATTCATCTGCTTTTCAACCTCCGCGAGTCCCATATCAAAACTGTGGTGCTAGAAAAACGTCTCAAATTCTCTCACCAATAACAATGCAGCACCAACTCCACGGGACATACGGTGGCAGTAATCAAACCATGCAGTAAAACAAATATTGTCGATGATGTTCTCTGCAGGGCCGAATTTGAATAAGCTCAGCTTGAACCGGAATATGCTCGCGGGATTCCCACTGTGCTGGTTCATAGCCATTGCTGCCTTCTGCAAACTTGGACTCCACATGGTGGAAAAAATACGCATCCATTGCTGTCTTCTGTAACTAGAACCTTAAAAACTAAAAACTTTTCCCATCATCTATGGTTTTTCCAAAGGTCTTCAACTTCTGGTTTCTGATCCATCCATAAACTAAAAAAAATCCCATAAAAAATTGACAGCCATGAAAACTTCTGGTTTCTGATCCATCAAAGATGGAGAGCATACTCCCTCAGTTTTAAAAAATGGCCAAAAGGAAAAAAAATGAGGGGGGAGGGAGGATTTCCATGAGGGAAATCCCCCCTCAAGGGTTTCACAGGGCAGGGAAAGCCCGCTCTGATACCAAATGTTGGGAGTAAAACTGATGGGATTATTTTATTGATACAAATGAGTTACATATATAGGCAAAAGGCCTATATGATAAACTGACAAGTGTCAAAACAGAGGCATAGTGCACTTTAATTCTAACAACAACAAGGCTTAACCGGATATGCGCAATGAAGGAAGGCAGTCGTGTGACCGAAGTCACACCTCTATGGTTGTGAATTCTTTCTTATAAACCACTCATATGCCCCCGCACAAAGTATGTGGGATAATTTCCCACAAACAAATAATAAAAAAAATATTTTATTGCATAGTACCTTAGTTGTGTGGTTAATAATTAATATTTTCGATGATGTTGATTGGTCCACGACGCTTGACGATGCCTGCGGTTACTTCCCATTGTTCTAACTATGTTTTTGCATCATGTGGATTTCCACTGCGCTGGATAGTGATCTCATAAGGTGTGTGCTTGTTTTAATCTATCCATGGGAAGGGTTTCTGAGGCAACACTTGATGTCTTTTACTGCAGTTGCTTTATAATTTCCAGTCGAGAGAGAGCGTGATATGGAAAATGTCGAAGGTAGTGTGCAAGGTGTAGTGATCGGTCGCCATGAGTTTAGATTGTTGTTTGTAATTTCTGCTCGTTGGGGATGGCCGGATAAATCACAAAAATCCTAAAATTTGCAACCGATGATAATGCCCAATGAAGCGTTTTATTCTGATATCACCTGCACTTGGTTGAGTTGAACAGTAGGATGATACCGACTTCCCACATTAACCAGTAGACGTGTTGGCCACACGTTCTCTACCTGAAGGTTTTGGCTTTTTTTTTTTTTCGACTACGATATGTTATGCTACTATGGAGTGGGATGGGTGGAATAATTTTATGTCTTATGTACTCAGAATCGATGTCTCTCGATACCACTTGCAGAGGAACTCATACGAGTTCTCTCAATTTCAACTATAATTATTTTGTTAATCAATTAACCCGATAGATTAAAAAACAATGATGCAATTGCATAGATAATCAAATAGAATTTAGAATAAATGTTTAGCCTCTTAAGGTGGGCATTCCCTCATCGGAAAGGCCTTATGTGATATGCGCAGATGAAAGAATGAAAACGAAAGATAATAATATGATTAATCCATTAAATCAACCCTAGTCTAAATAGTGAAAAATAATTAATGCAATTGGAACCTAACATAGTTGGCTTTGTTAGGGTTGTAGCACTTTTCCTTTACAAACCTATTAGATAAGGGCCCTTTGGAATCTTCTCTATTGACTACCCCTTTATATTATCCCTTGCACTCCTTTAGCTCCTTTATTATCTCTTAGCTATTGTGAAGTTCAATTCATAGTGAGAGGCTTTAGTCCCCATCAAGGTTATGCATAGTGGCAAATATTCACAAATTGGGTGAATATTAGGATTTTTAAAATTGGAAATTGGTGAATATGAGGACCCTTGATGTCGGCCCATTCGCCTAAAATTTTCAGGACCAAGTTTTTCTTAGGGTCAATTTGCCACAATATATATCCAAACATAGGTATATTTGTACTCGTTGGAAAGTGCTTTTCGATCCTGATCTAATGGTGATGTTTTTATGAAGTTATAAGGTGATTCAATAGGTCGAAATATATTTCAAATATGAACTTACTTTTTAGGACTTCAAATGCCCCAAATTTTTGTGTGAAGATGATTGATTTGATTTTCTTAGTATTTGCCATGATTCGCCTTGATTTGATTAGGATTTGCCATTTTTTTACAAATACATTTTGAGTCCAACCCCTTATACATAACCCTGGTCCCCAACTCTTTCATGAATGCCTTTATCATGATCACAATAGATCCAAAAAAAATCTTCATATTTTTAATGCTCAAATAATTTTTTTATACTTATAGATTAAGTTATCCCAATTAATTTTCTTCTATCATAATTTCTCTTTTAGACAGCCAGGAAATCAAATTACTATATCTCCACTTTCATTTCTAATTAACTCACAAGTATAGAAACCAATAGAAAAATAATTTATACCAAGTTATTAAGGTGCTTGGAAGTAATCCTCTAATAAAGTGTGATATACTATAAATAGAATTACCTAATAATGAGGTCATCAATGGGTTTCATGCAAAGCATAACCACTATGAACACCCTTATGTTTAAGTATATTGCATTTTGCACAAACTAATTAGCATAAGGGTGTATCAACTATATTACCTCTAAAAATCTTGTGTCATTGTCCCTATTTAGGATCTCAAAACTATTCTTTAGGAATTTTTTGTGCACAAAACTCCCTCTTGCTTCCAAATTTTAGCATAGAATTCAAGGTAGTGAATGGGAACTTATAGTCCTTGTTCAATTCTTGTCCTTTCTCCTAAATGTTTCTTATTTAGCATAAATTTCAAAAGAAAATAATCTAAATAAGAGGTCATATAAAAGGACCTTTTAATGAGCACATTACATGACTAAATAATTATATCACAACTAATTAAGTTATCATAGTAAATAATCTTGTTTTAAAATATAAAACTTAAAATAGAAATCCAATCTCTAAAATATCTGGACTCAATATCTCCCCTAATAGTTTAGAAATATGATTGTGTTACCTCTTTCTTCCTTGAAGTTAGACTTAGGGGATCTCATTATCATGTGGAAAATTATTTTCTTGGGATATTTTAGCTAGTGATTTAAGAAGGTTCTTTAGGTTGTTTTCCCAAGACTTTATTCCCAAGCCAAAAATAGCCCTAATTATTGAGGATTTTATGGAATTGAAAACCTTCCTTTTTGTAGAGACTAGGTTCCTAATATTTCTACTCAAATATCTATCATAAAAAATTTCAATATCAAGGAAATAGAAGGTTTCCTCAAAGGTTGATACATAGGCCAATCCAAAGTCCCTTCGGGGGCATGTTTTTCCTCCATGTTGATGTCTCTCTCTAGCTCCTTATATTATCCCATCACCATATTTGTATTGGTGATCTTTGAAAAATAATAAATCACCCTGGTCTCCTCTCATGGTGAGGATTTAAACTTTATATTTTTATGGATGGTGGATGAACTTATAAGTATATATAGAGAACAAATAAAATAACATAGACATCATTATCATTGCATACCTTTCCTTCTCATGTGGATTTCCATGATTTTTTGGGTCATGCATAGGAGAAGTGTAATCACTAGGGAGGACAAAACATCTACAACAATAAATTTGCAAATCCTTACTTACAAATTATATTTATTTAGTATGGGTATTATTCCACACATGGAAGAGGCACTTTAAAGGACTATGACTAGAATATAGATTAATGTACCCACAAGACTGTAATGCACCATACTTACAAATATTTTAGGACTTATGGTAAAAAATTACATGGGAATTCAAATATGACACTGGAAAAAGGGAAAACAAAATAAAACATAAGGATTAATGTCTCTTTTTTAATGTTAGAACTTGTGAAATGACCTAAGGACCCGCCTAACCTTGTGAAAATAACTTAGACAAGTTACACCATAAAAAAATTATAAAGAGGGGTGAGACACTTTGATAGACAATATTTTCTTTGCATTAACACTTTACACATAGTACATCCTTAACTTAAATGATTATTGCTCACTCAATAACAAAATATGAGAAAATTTGACAAACCCATAAACTCAAATTATAATAATAATGCCTAAAAGGAGAAATAAATGCTTATAATGAAATGTAAGGGGAAAATATTTACTTGTAGTGAAAGAAATGACTAGGACATCAAAGCAACATACGGTAATGCTAAATCAAACAAATCTTATATGGGAAAAGTAAAAAAGTAGAAAGAAAATAGCATCTAAGTGATAATGACTACACTTACTAATTCTTCTACATGTGCTATAATGCAATAATAAGCCCATAAATAACCTCTAAAGACATCCATGAGTGCATCCAACCAATATTTTATGCCTTGTTTAATGCATTCACAAATTTTATCTAAGCCATGACTTCTACTTTTTTATCCAAACAAAAGCAACCTTTAAAGCTTATCCTTTTAAATTCAAACTAGTATATACTTCCAAACTTGTGTTTTCTATTCAAGCATGTAACTTACAAACTAGGTAAAGGCATTGGATATATTTTTCATTTACTTTCAAATGCAATATAAATTAGCATGGTCACATTAGCTCATCACCCACTTTCCCAAAGGAAATAAGACTAGAATAGAGAGTTCATACAATAGCTACCAGACTACTTAGTTTTTTTTCTTTCTTTTTTCCTTTATGAAATTCATTGCTCTTTCTATATTTTTTAATTAATTATATAATTGAAACAAACCCCACTCATATTACATCATAACCATATAGTGGTATTATAACTTAGATATTGCGCATATATTGCTTGGCAAGATCTGAACCTAAGTATCCTCCTCAAAAGTAAAGGAATTTAAACAATTGAGCTAATGGCATTGATTGCTCTTTCAATATGTTACTTGGTATAACATGGTCATTATAATATATTGGAAAAGCTAGTACTGTTTGGGTTCAAAATATAGATTTTCCATATGATAAATGAGCTAAAAATGTTTTAAAAAGAATTTATTTCATGAAATAATTTAATCTTGCTATAACCATAAAAGATATCTAATTAATCCTACAACCCACAAATAAATGCAACAAGGGGAATATACCCAACTTGGATAGTTACCCCTCTAGAAAAACCTACTAATATTATGCAATAACTTGTTTTTAGTCCTTTTAAAAGGTGCATTCAACAATCATTAAAATGTTACATTCTTAGTTGAGGGTTTCTATAGCAATCCATACATTGACTTGACACAACTCATAGGTTTTCAATAAAATACCAAGATTTAAACTTCATCTATATGCAAACATAGATATGGTTCATAGAAGGTAACATGGTCAAATCCCTCTATAATGAAAACACAAGTGTAGTCCTTCCACAGTTTGAACTATAGATATGAACCCTTAGAAGGAAAAAAAATACCATATCATGATCCCATATAAATCCATAGTCCTCCTACATTCATGCCATAGGGACTTGCTTGACTATTATCAATTTCATGAAGATTCAAACAAAATTATTTGTTTCTATTTTGAAATGAAATTCCATAGAGGCATATATACATTTTTTTTTTTTTTCCTTTTTTTTTTTCCAAAGACAATATGGGGTAGTACCTATCTCATAAAAAACCCCAAATAAAATTATTTTTGAAAATAGAGATCTACATTGAAGTGCATGATTTTCCCATTTTTATCCAAAATAAATTGACTTATTTACACATATGCAAAAACAAATAAGCGTATAAATAAAAAATCATAAGGAAAAAAGTTTTGTATTAGTGAAATTTATAAAATAACAAAAGTCCAAGCAAAAAATTTGAAACAAGTTAAAAAACATGATAAAATTTACAAGAAAATGCTTTATGGTTCTATGGTATAAAAGGATTTTTGGACCAAAATATTTTCCCTTAAAATTTAAATTCTCTCAAAAAATTAAACAAGTCAAACCATGACAAATGAAACAAAATGCATTATTTTTTATTTTTTGACTCAGTAGGCACCCATGCAATTGTGATGCAATTAATACATGGTGTGTGAAGTTCTATTTTCACTTTCTATGTTCATTTATTTTATACATATTTTTCCCTCTCATTGATGTACCCTCCCTTGCTTCATCTAGTAGAGAGTATATTTGTCAACACTCACAATTAGAAATAATTTCTAGTCAATCTATTATGATCATCATGCTACCATTTTTATAAATTAATTAAATTAAAATGATTTATCCTTTCATAATTCATAAATTTTAAGACATTAATTACCATATTAGAATGTTGTCATCAATCACATCAACAATTAAATTCATAAATTTGGAAATGAATAATATTTATTAATCATTAAAATTTTGAGATGTGATAAGTACTTGTAAGAATAGAAAGTGGCATAAGAGTATTTAAAAGTGTAATTGTATGCTAAGAATTTTCTATCATCCTAGGTTATAAATTTTCTTCCTCTCTAGTGGATCATGTGTAGATGTTGTCAAATCATGTACATAAAGACACAAGATAAATATGACTCTATATAATGCAACATGCACCACTAACAAAGCTACTTATAATATTGATGATATTTATGGAAAACAAACCGACCATGGTCATATATTGGTTTATAATTGTCTATTAAACATAGGATACCTTGATCACATAAGAAGAAAGTGTAACATGCTAGGTCAAGACTACTCTTAGTGAATGTGGATAAGTGGGGTATTGATGTACCTCTTTCATTTATTATGTTCACCCAAGAAAACATTCCTAAACTCAAGCATGGAAAAACACCTAATTTTTTTATCATATTTAAACCTCGCATATAAAAATTTCTTTAAATTTATATGAATATCTTATGCTTATTTAGTAGTGGAATGTAAAATGCCACCATCATCTCTTCTAGATATTTTGTAATATGGTTATATATCTACACCAATATAGGAAAAGATACCTTACTATTTATTGTTTTATGGTTGGTATGAGAGCAAATGATGGCTAGGAAAATAATTGAGTATTTTATTAGAAGATAAGAGACGTTTTTCGCAGGACTGCCCAAACTGCCGAACTCGTTTTCGCCATATCTCACTCATCCGAACTCGGATTGAGCTGAAATTTTGAGGGTAGATGCCTGAAAAACCCTAGAACGTCTCCACCAATTTTCATATCATTTGGAGCAACACAGATCCTAGCGCATCCCTATGTGTGAATGATATATTTGGCAAGCGGCTATGCGAGGGTTTCATCTGGGTTGAGTGCAAGCAGCTCCAGAGGTTGGTTTTTAGGGCCTTCGGGCCCTAGCGGCCAATATTTTTGTGGTTTATGCTCAATATTTTAGCAAGAAATGTTGCGGGGGATACAAGATGGGTTAGAAATTTGTCTTTCAACAGATCATACTGTGAACTTGAGTGACAACGGCTTCCAATTTGCTGCACAAAAGAAAAGTGAAAACCATACCTTTCCACGACGTCTAGGGCAAGGATTAAAGAGACCACAAAATAAGTTTCAAGTAGTTGATCAAAAAATGGCTCATATCTCAAGTGAATCTGGTGCTAAGGTGCACCCACAAAATAATTCTACTATGAAAACCCCTGTCAAGGGTAAGAATTTTGAAGACTCAGTCCCAAAAATGAATTTTAGGGATGCCCTTCGTGGTGGACAGCCTCATCCCAATGCTAATATCAATATTAGGGCTTCTCATAAACCTCTAAGAATGCCTAAGATTGATCCCAGGAAAACGGAGTCAGGATGTCTTAAAGCAGCTGATGGAACTCCTATTGTTAAGCTTGATATGGGTAACATTCAGACTGGCATTGAAGATTTGGAAAAAAGAGGACTAATTTGTCGGTTCGTGGGTTTTCGTCCGAGTCTATCTAGCTTTCAAAGTCCGGGCTGCAAAAAGCTGGAAAACTAAAGGTGAGTTACAAATCTCTATTTATCCAAATGGTTATTTTCTTGTTTTATTTGCTAATAATGAAGATAGAGAGAAAACTTTTCAAGGGGGTCCTTGGTTTTTTGGAAGGGCAGGGCTTTTCATGAAGCCCTGGCATACTAAATTTAAAGCCGAAGAAGAGATGCCTTCTATAGCTCCCGTGTGGGTTAGACTCTTTGGCCTCCCTATTGAATTTTGGAATCCTACTATTTTTTCTTCAATTGGAAACTCTTTAGGAACTTTTATGATGACTCGTTGATTGTACTCAAAATTTTGAACATATTATTTATGCTCGAATTTGTGTTTTAATGGATTTTGACAAACCCCTACCTAAAAAGATCACATTACAATTTGGGGAAGACACTTGGGAGCAAGTAGTGGACTATGAGAACATTCCTTTTCGTTGTAGAATTTGCCATGAATATGGTCATTTGGCCAGTGCTTGCCCAAATAAAATTCTTGATCAAAAGAAAGAAGATATAAACTCAATAGGTTTCCAAATACCTAAGAAGAAGAACACTCAAAAAAAACCAGATAATGAAGGATCAATCAAAGTCATTTGCTAATATGTTTGAAATCCTTTCCACAAATGATGTCCCAAGTGAGGAAGAGGAAATAATGGAAACTGAAATCTTAGAAACACAATTTAAATATGAAGGAAAGAACTCAGAGACAAACCAACAAATCAAAGGTTTTCAACAGAAAAAAAGGGAGAAAATTTACACAAGAAAAACAATATTTCAAATGTCAAAACTTCAAATAATGCAGGTCCCAATATAGACTCCATTGAACCATCTAGTAAAATTTTGGTTGTGTATGAGCATTCTTCAAGGTTAGAAGCCATCTCAGATTCAATTGGAATAAGTCAAGAAACAGGGAAAAAAAATTGAAGATGGATTCTAATCAAAAAGTAGGTCGCAAGACCAATCAATATCATATGGTAAAAGAAGGTGAAAATCTTGTAGAGGAAGGTAAGATTAATGCCCTTCCCAACATTTTTAGCCCTGGTATTAATGAAGATCATCACTTGGAATATTAGAGGACTCAAAGGGAGTCTTTCAAAACAAAATGAAATTAGAAGAATGATTCAGATAAATCATCCACATCTTGTTTTCCTTCAAGAAACAAAGATGTCAATGGAGGATATGGACTTAATTGCCAGTAAAATTTGGCCACTGGAAAAGTGGTTTCCCTCGGTTCCCAAGGGACTTCGGGTGGCATTGCTTGTCTTTGGGACCCAAAAGAGGTAGTTATTCACCATATGGTTGGCAGTTGGGGTTTGTTGGCTATAGCTATTCAAAGTAGACATTCCAACCAGATTATGCTCTACATTACTTGTTTATGCCCCGACTTCTTTGGAGGAAAAAAGAAGACAGTGGAAGGATATTACTCATATTATCTCTCATTTTCCTAAATCTTGGATCTTGATCGGAGGATATTTCAATACCATCCTCTCTCTGGATGAGAAAAGGGGGGGAAATAGAAATTTGGACAAAAGTACTGACCTCATGAGCGAATATATTGCAAACCTCCATCTTGTGGATATCCAACCAGATAATGGCCTTATGACTTGGTCTAACAGAAGGCAAGGCTTAGCTTGTATAATGGAGAGATTGGATAGGTTTTTGCTCTCTAAAAATTTCTTAATCCATGGTCACATTCCTAAAGTGAAGACTCTTAATAATGTTGGTTCGGATCATTGGCCAGTCATGGTGGAAATGTGGAAAACCAATGTGAGTTTCTCTCCTTTTCATTTTCAATTAATGTGGCTTAGAGACATTTCCTTCAGACCTCATGTGCAACAATGGTGGAAGGAAGGTAAACCTAGGCATGGGACTAAGATGTTTCTTTTTTGCCAAAAGACTGCAATACATTAAATCCAAAATCAAGACTTGGACCTGGAAAGAGTTTGGGGATGTTCATAAAAAAAACATGAAGTTATTGCTCATATTGAAAATTTGAATAAGAAAATCCATTTAGATGGCCTCAGAGAGAAGAGAAGTGCAGATGAAATTAAACTCACAACTCAGTTAGAGGAATGGGAAAAAAGAGAAGAAATCTTATGGAAGCAAAAATCTAGAATTCAATGGCTCAAAGAAGGAGATCGAAACACAAATTTCTTCCACAAATCTCTTCTAGCTCGAAGATCTCACAACTTTATTTCTTCCTTAAAATCAGATTCTGGAGATGTTGTTTATACTTGGGATGGCATGAACTCTATTGTTGTTGATTACTTTTCCAATATTTTTGTTGCTACTCCTCTTGACTCAACTTCACAACAAAATGTTCTTCAAGCAATCCCTTCTCTTATCACTTCCGAGGAGAACTCTATTTTGACTGCTCCTATTACTATCAATGAGCTTCAACAAGTAGTTTTTAAAATGCAAAAAGGGAAAACCCTAGGTCCTGATGGTTTTCCTATTGAGTTCTACCAAGAGTTCTGGGATATCCTTCATGTTGATTTATTAGAGGTGGTGGAAGAAGCCAAGAAATCCAAAGAAATTTTGAAGGTTATCAATAAAACTTATATTACTCTTGTTCCAAAAGCTCAAGAGGTTGATCATATCTCAGCTTTTAGACCTATTGCTTTATGTAATGTTCTTCTCAAAATTATTACTAAAATCATGGCAGAAAGGTTGAAGCCTCTTTTGCATAAGATTATTTCCCCAGAGCAAGGGGGATATGTGGAAGGACGTCAAATAGTAGATGAGATAGTTCTTTCTCAGGAAGCCATCCATTCCATGGATATGCAAAATTCTCCTTCTATGTTCATCCGGTTAGACTTATCCAAAGCTTATGACAGAGTGGATTGGCACTTCCTTATCAAAGTTTTGAGGCAATTTGGTTTCTCTAAGGATTGGATGGATTGGATTATGGGATGTATCTCTTCAGTTTCCTACTTAGTTCTTATCAATGGCAGGCCTTCTCAGTATTTCCTAGCTTCCAGAGGTATTAGGCAAGGTGACCCGCTATCCCCTTATTTATTCATCATTCTTGCTGAATGCTTGGGTAGGACTATAACCAAAAAGAGGGAAAACAAAACCCTTGAGGGAGTTACCATTGCTCATGGAGCTAGACCTATCTCTCATCTTCAATTTGTGGATGACTCTACCCTTTTAGGTAAAGCTACAGTTAAGGAAGCTTCTAATATTAAGCAAATCATTAGCTATTTTTCTAAGGCTATCTGGGTAGTTGATCAATGAAGACAAATCTAAAGTTATTTTCTTTCACTGCTCTGCTAGACAGGAATCCATGGTCTTGGATAAATTAAGATATAAGAAGACCTCTCTTCCAATCACTTATTTAGGTATTCCCATAAATATTCAAAGGCAAAAAAATAAATATTGGAATTGGTTGTTGGACAAAGTCAAGAAGAAAATTGGAAAGTGGACCAACAAGTGGCTTTCTTCGGGGGTAGAATCACCTTGGTAAAATCAGTCCTTCAAGCTATTCCTATTTATGTTTCTTCCATTTTGAATATCCCAAAGGTCTGTTCTTCGAGAATTGGATCAAATCAGTCATCATTTCCTTTGGAGTGGTACTAAGGAGAAAAGAAAATGGGCCTTGGTGAAATGGGATACTTTATGTCTTCCTAAGAGTGAAGGGGGGTTAGGATTCCGGTCTTCAATTAATAACAACAAAGCTTTAGCTGCTAAATTATATTGGAGGATGTTGCATAACCCCAATGCTCTTTGGGCCAATAATCTCCATGCTAAATATGCTGAGAACAAAAGTCCTGAAGACCTTGTTCGCTATCAACTTCCTACCAAAGGTTCTCCCATTTTAGCAGTTCTTAAGACTCATGAGGATTTGATAAAGAAAAAATTATTTTGGATCATTCATAATGGTCAACATGCAAATTTTTGGACAGATTCTTGGGATGGTCACAAGCCTTTGATAACTCGGTTTCCCGATTGGAGGCCTTGGATGGAGGAGCTTCACCGAGCTAATTGGATAAAGGTGGTTAATTACTTTCGGTACCATACCTGGTAATTCAAAGGTTGGTAGATATTGGATCCCTATTGAGGACTGGCCTATTCAAATCCCAGAAAGGCAAAGACAAGATATCCAAGGCATCCTTCATATGAGATCCCTCTCTTGGTCCCATGAAAAAGATTGTTTTGGATGGAACAACACTACTAAGGGTGAGTATTCAGTTGCTCAAGGTTATTTGACCTTATGCCATAATAATCCCAACCATTCTTCTGACATATTTTCTCAATTGTGGGCTCAAAAGCTCTGGCCTAAGGTGAGGTTCTTTAATTGGCTTTTATTGCATCGTAGGGTGCTTACTAGGTGAGCAACTTATGAAGCGTGGTTTTCATGGCCCTTTTAGATGTGAAATGTGTGAAGAGAATGTAGAAAATATCAACCATATTTTTATTGAGTGTACTTTAGCCTCTGAGCTATGGAGGAGAATGGCAACTTTACTTGGCTTACAGTGGTCCAATTTTTTCACTTTTGAACAACTTTGGAGGGATTGGCCTAATCAAGAGGGTGTTGATCATTTTATTAGGCAGTTAGTTTGGATGGGTTCTACCATTCTTCTTTGGAATATTTGGAATGAAAGGAACAACCGAATTTTTAATCAAGATAGGAAGGATATTCACTATATTTGGCAAAAGACCATAGCCAACTTAGTTGAATCAGTCCATCAACTCCTTAATCACCCCCAAAACTCCCACCAAAGATGGGATCAAGTGATGCAAAGATTGAAGATTAAACCTTCTAAGGGCAACCAACTTAAAGGGAATGTGAGTATTAGTAAGATGGATAGGACTAGAAATTGGCAACCTCCTCCTAAGGATTTTGGAAAAGTCAATACTGATGGAGCCTCTAGAGGGAACCCTGGAAAAGCCAGTGTGGGAGGAATTGGTAGACTTTCGGATGGCTCCCTGGTTTTTACTTTTGCTGAGAATTTGGGTATTCTTTCCAATAACCTTGTTGAGGGGTATGGTATCCTTAGAGGCCTTCGAGGAGGCTACTAAGGTTGGATGGGAAAAGGTGTTAGTTGAGTCTGACTCTCAACTTATGATTAATCTCTTGAAGACTCCTTCTAAGAATCATAAGGTGGATTGGAGAATAAAAAGAATTATTGAGAAGATTCAATTAATCCGGATGGGATTTTTGAAAGTTGATTACAATCATGTGGTCAGAGATCAAAACAAGAGTGTTGATGCTTTAGCTAATTGGGCTTTGGACAAAGGTGATCTTACTTGTTATGGCCACCCTCCTATATGGTGGGCTTCTCAAATTAGGGAAGCTCTTCTTTCTATCATTTCTTTGGATGGCTCCAGTTCTGAAGGTACCTAGTTTCTTCTTGTTTTTTTTTTTGTTTCTCTTTGGTTCATTCAGTTTTTTTAGTTCCCTAGCTCATTCTATTCTTTATTTTGTTTCCTCTGTTGATTCTTGCATTAATAGTCTTCTGGTCTAGATAGGTCATTGTTTTGTTCATTTTTTTTCTTTTTGTCTTCTTTGTTTTTTTGTTTAGTTTTTTAAGGTGGGTGGGTTCTTTTGTTTTGTTTTGTTTTTGTGTTCTTTGTGTTGTTTTTTGTTGTTCTTGTGTTTTTGTTGTTTTGTTTTTTTTTATGTTTTTTGTTATTGTTCTTGTGTTTTTTTCGTTCTTGTTCTTGGGTTTCTCTTTGTTTGTGTTATTTCATTTTTTATGTGTGAGTGTTTTCTATGTTTTTTGTTTTTGTTTATTGTCTGTTGTTGGTTGTTTTTATTTTTATTTTTATTTTTATTTTATTTATTTTATTTTTAGGTTTTGGTTGTGTTTATTTTTCATGTTTTTTTGGGTTATGTCTTTGTAGTGTTTTGTTGTTTTTGTCTTGTTTGTGTTTTGTTATGTGGTTCTTGTGTTTTTCTATGTGGTTTGTGTTGTGGTTTCTTTTATCTTATTGTGCGTGTTTGGTTGTGCTTTTGGTTTTGACACACTCAAGGAGCATGTTTTTTATTTTATTTTATTATTTTTGTTGTTATTTACTTTTTTTAATTTGGTTTTGTGTGTTTGTTTGCTCCTTGAGTATGTCAAAGGTGGTAGGCCAGGTCCGAGTCCTGGGCATTTTTGGTGGAATGGATACCCCTGCCTCCTTGGGTCTTACCCGAAAGTGGCATCCCTTTTGGGATGTTTTCCACAAATTAAAAAAAAAAAATTATTGTTTTATGGTTGATTAGTCCAAAGATATTTAAATAAGGTATTATGCCTTTTTAATTCTCAAGGATTTCAACTTCATTGTAATGCTTTTGTCTGTTCACTTATTTTAGCCTCACACTACCCTTATACAATTTGTTTTGTATATGATAGATTTGGATACATATGACATATTATAAACTTTCAAGTGATTTACAAGAGTTACCCATGATTATTAGGTCTCATAGGACAATAATAATCACGCTTATCTATATATGATTAATATCGACTCATCCTCCTCATCCTCTTATAGCATAGGTGAAGTTTATTTTGTTTACTCAATTTGAGGAGGATATTTTCAAGTTGTTGTGTTTGAGGGTTTTATTAATAATCTCCATAATCATTTTCTATTATAACATGATAATTACTATTCGAAAATTAAAATTAGTGTAATTAAAAGAAATTGATGTGATGAGGATGTTGATGGGTATATATGATTTTTTCTAAACCTATTTTTTTGTAAGAAGCTACAACGTTTTCTCCAAAATAGGTATCATTTGTTTTAATTTAAAAAATAACACATATATACCTCAGTAACACAGTGCAAAATTTGTTTGTTATTTTATACATAGAAAAATGGACATATAGTTTATAAATGCATACACAATTTATGTTTAGTAACTCAATCCGAGCTACACATATTTTGTAAATTATTTAATTTGGAGGTACTATGATTGTTTCTAGACGTCTTTTTATCCAAATAACTTAATAATACAAACTAAAAATAAGCATTAATTTTACACCCCAATTTTACAATATTAAAATAATAGTAAGATTATATTGGCTCATGATATTTCCTAGGCAACACCTTCTATGAGGTTCTTAGTAGCAATATATTAAGGATTGTAAATGCAACACCTTATGAAAATATCTCAATAATTATAAATTATATTATTACAATACGTTGGGTTGAGATAAATACCGGTATTACCCTTATGACACCTTAAAAGTGACAATAAGGAAATTATAATGCATTTACCTATGTGATAAATTTAACTTGAAAGTATTCACATCCAATATATACAAGATAATTAAATCTAGGAATGCAAAATTATAGAAGAATTTAACATAGGATGCTCGATTTGTATTTCTAAGCTCTAATTTATAATAGTTTACAATTTGGTAATTAGATGGTGCCAGTAAAATCATATCCTAAAAATCATAACAAATTATCCCTACAAATCCTATAAACTTATCCCTAAAATTCCAGCTTATCCCTACAATTCTTAACAATTTTTCCTTAAAAAACTATTATAACAAACAATACATAATTGAAATTCCTTTCATATCTATTTATTATAGCACCCTTTCTAATAACCAACTCAGATACAATCCCAATCCCATCCCTAAATTTTACAAATTTCTCTCTACCTAAAGGTTTAGTCATTACATTAACAATTTATTCAAACGTTGGACAATAATTTAGGCAAACTTCTTCATGCTCCACTAGTTGTTGGATATAGTGATAATGAACTTCAATATTTTTAATTCTAGCATGATGTATTGGATTATCTATCAATTTGATAACACTTGTCGAGACCTGGTCTTCTTCAATTCCAACCCCTTATTATATATATATATACTTATATATATAGACTTTATCCATTGATCTAATTCTTTAAAGACAAGGATCCCTACTTATTTCACCTATATCTACTTCTTACACAATTCCTTTTATACGCAAGAGCATTAGGTGACACACCCTATTAAACTATTAGTCTCATTGGCCAAATGAGATAGTTTAATTTTTCCTTCAGTCAATCGAAAGAATAGAACTAATATCTGCTCCTCACACAAGTCTTTCTATGTGAGTGCACTTAGCACTATAGGGGTTGACTACTACTCTCATTCATTGGAGAGTTAGTCTTTAATCTTGAGCTCATTTTTAACTCATGGTGGTATATGTTCCTTAAATACCCACTAAATAATCCCTCTATTGATTCTCATTTAATTAATAACCACTAGAAAATCCCTCTATTGATTCCTATTTATTAACAAGTATTACTTTTCCTTAAGTTCTCTTATCAAGGAGTTCCACCAATCCATAGGAGCACCCAACATCCCAAATAATAATAATAATAATAAAACATTATTACATCCATCCATAAGTTCTAATCGAGGACTAACCAAAGTAAGGAGAATTTCTTAAACTCTACGTACATAACAATGGTTCACCTACGCATGCAAAAGATATTACCACTTAACCAATACACAAGAGGTTCTTCCATTATCTGAACATGTGGGAGTTCTATTCTATGAGAATATCGCCCACTACACTTATCCATTAACTATTCCAACCATTAATATCCATGACATAAAATTAGAATTGAATGGTTGTCATAAAGTATTTGTTCCATTAAATACAATTTAAACATTCACCCATCGACTATGATAACCGTCACTCCACGAGTGAAGGATACAATATCTTTCTTTAAAATATGAATCAATTGGTAAACATAGTGCTTGTAGATAACTCTCTCATATGATTTGTATGCCATAGGGTAATTTTCTATTGCTCAGTTACAATGGAAGAATAATCCTGTAATGATATTCAATCGTTATTCTTTCAAGGATGATATTCTTTTATGAATAACACTTAAATTCAGCACCAAGAGTCCTCGATTCCTTGGAATATTTTCCTAGGTGAACTCCACATACACCTTGAACTACATGAATAGGAGTTGCACTTCCAGTAATCACTCTATTATCATCAGCCAACCAGAAGACATCGTTCCTCCTTCGATGCATCTTCAATAACCACCAAGTAGGAATGCCCTTCCACGGGGATCAGAGATAGCTCCAACACAAATTTAGCAAATCACTTTACTAGTAGTATATTTTCAACTACCCTTTTCATAGTATCCATTCTTGGATAAATTTTTAATAGAAGCATATCAATTATCATTCCATATATTTCTAGAAACAACAAAATCATAGCATTGTTTCCCTTAACATGATATTTTCTAGTCAATCAACCACATTGTTTCCAATCACATCATTTTAACTTGTGATAAAAATAACTATAATGCTTTAATCAATTTTAATCTCTATTTCCATCATCTCAGTTCTAATCCTAAATTCATTCCTTTTCACAGGTGTATGAAAATAGAACAACAAAACCACTTTCAACAACATATAATCAATGAATTCATTTTCACTATCAAACAAATATTCATCTATCCATATTCCATACTTAACCACAACAACAAAGATTCATTTCACAAACAAGAATATTTAACACAAAATCCTTCATTTAATTTCTTTTTGCAATCATGGTTCATCATTCCTTTTAACATGATAACAAACACAATGAAATGTGGCCATTAAGATAACTCTACAACAACCATGCAAGTTCATTATTTTCCTATTGAGCATATTTCTATACGTTATTAGGTCACCAGTTATCACTAATTTAGAATGGACAATCTATTTTCCAATGCTTGCACATATCTACTAAATTTAATCCTTTAACCATCCAAATACTGGTAGTGTTCCTCCATTTAAATAAAGTCTTATATAGGGTTGTTTCCACTAATCATATGAATTGCACATTTGGTATAAATCAATCATCATATCTATAGCAACTAACATGGTGGAACATTAATCAACCCACCTAGTTTTCATTTGACATCTAATTCCATATCACTAAAATGTTTTACTCCAAACAATTTGCTTCTACCCCAAACTGTTATTTCTAGAATTAAAATAATGGACACAACAAGAAAACACAATCTATCCATTATGTGAAAGTCTGAGATCCATTCATTCTTCTCTTTACTAATATCATTATAGAAAAACATCATAATCAACAACATTAACAAACAAGGTATAACCAAAAGAACCTGTTTTCTTCTGCAATTTTCCAAGCTCTTATACGATGCCAATATGTATTCGTTCTTCTCTCCTTGATCTACAGTTCTTTCTCAATTCCCAAAAATCCTTATTTTTTTATTTTGAATTTTCCTTCCATAAACCATTTGTCCAACGAGTTCTCCTACGTCCACTAGCTTACTCCCAAAGTATTTACTTTACCACTCAGTTGCCATAAAGGAAGATGCATGACTATTCGTGACACGATCTGAAAAAAATCACTCCATACATAATTTCTCATTTAAGGCTATATTTTTCCTTTTAGTTATAAAGTTTACAACTCATACTTTAAAATGAAACTCTACACTGATGTTCTTTGGATTCCTTTTCAAAGCAATTTTTGAATCCTACTAATTACATTATGTTTCCTTTTACATAATAGTAATAATAATAAAAGAAATCCATTTCTTTTATCTTGTAAAGTCACAAACACCTATTCATTGCAACTGAATCAACTATTATGAACTTTTTTTAACTATTTGAAATAGATATACTTAAAGAGATTAGCATTATTTTCATGCAATAAAGCCATAAAAACTCTTTCATAAGGAAAATATGATGCAAGATGAAATAAAACTTGATATAGCAATTTATGATATGCATCTCCATGAAAGAGGGCATTCATCCATGTTGCCTCTCCAATTATTTTGACAAATATCCCATCACATCATTTCCCTTAGGCATTCCTTTCTCGGTGGTTATTTCTTTCTACCACCTTAAGAAACCTATTCCTACAAAAGTGAAGTCCATTAGCAGCATCTTATCCTTTCATAAAATCTATATAGTTACAACTAAGCATGAAATAATCTATCATTTCATTAAGGTGTTGGCAATTTTGCCACACTAAATTTTGTTGTAAAATTTTGAAAGGAAAAGAAGAAGATGAATGATGCAATTTTGCTATTTTTATTATTTTAATGAAATATTTTGTTTCCTTCCTGTAAGCATTTCCATTAAAATAAAAACGTTAATTTCATTTTTGGAAATGCACTGTAAAATTCTCCTTATAGAAATTAAAGGCGCTCATGCTCGAAATGTAAAAGGAAAATAATTAATGCAAGGAACATCTTCGGGATAAGTTCGGGCTAGTTGTAGAATAGACGAATTGATAGAAATCAGCTATGACTTTGGTATTTTCCATTCAAGGTGAAAGCGCCAGAAAAATTGAAGTAAAGATGTTTTCACCCCATGGGGGGCGAAAGTCCTTTGCGCCCCTCGTTTGGGGTGAAACTATCTTGATAAGTGATTTCACCCATTGAAAGTGGAGAAGGAAAAAATGTGCAAGTGAAGGAGAAGTCAAAGTTAACATCACCCCTAGAAAGGGGCGAAAATCAGTTTCGCCCCTCTCAGGGGTGAAAATCCAATCAATAGCTTCTTCGGGCCGAAAATAGAAAGGAGAATGAGTTGGGTGCAGTCAAAGTCAAAATCGCCCCTTGACAGGGCAAAAATCATTTTCACCCCTTTCAGGGGTGAAACTCTAGTAAAAGCAGTTTTCAGAGTGCAAGCATGAGGATGACGTCGTCCAGGCATAGAAGGGGAAGTCAAAGTCAACGTCACCCCTCAGAGGGGGCAAAAATCCTTTTCGCCCCTCTTTGGGGCAAAAATCCAAGAGGAAACAACTTGAGGTGAAAGTCCCCAAAAATGTAGTCTTCTTGCTGGTCAAAGTCAACGTCACCCCTAGACTGGGGCGAAAATCATTGTCGCCCCTTTCAGGGGTGAAATTAATTATTTTTTCCCTCCTTTGTAGAAGACGTTCTCTATCATTTTTGGAGCGAAATCACCCAGGAAATAGGTGAAAGTATTTTTAAGGGTGAAACTCATGTTTTTGACTACCATTCGAACTAGAAGATATCAAGGGCAAAATCAATTGAAATAGAAAGGTGAAATTCCAACTTTGGAGGTAACCATCAATGCAATGTTCTTCTTAGAAGTGCCATAACAACAGATATTTTTGAGAAAGGTGAATATTGATAAAATTGAATGCTTGGGGCAGCAAGAGCCACGATCCAAAATTTTTGCAAGGATTAAATGCTACGTCCTCAAATCCGGTGTGATCCCGATGATTTTCGAGGTGCTTCATTCCTTTTCAAAGTAGAATTAAATTTCACTGATTTCAATCGGCAAGGGTAAGATTCCAAGGTGAGGTAGGGAAGAATGTAATGGCGCCCAAGATTTAATATTCAAGCTCTCGATTGTCGTGTGTCATTGTTGAGTCTCAATGCACCGACACTTGGGATGTTCTCTCTATCATCCATTTTTGTTGATTTTCCAAGCGCACTCCCTAAAAGCCAGATTGTTGTCCCTTGAAGAATAATCTGATTCAAGCATCGCCATTACCAAGGAAGGAATTGTTACCACAAATTTTTGACCAATCAATATTTTGTTGTGTTGTGCATTTAATGAAAGAGGTGAAATCCTCTATAAATACTAAGCATTTCAATGTAATAAGGAGGATAGACATTCTACAGAAAAATACTTTAAGTTTTCTGCATCAATAGAAAGATATTCGGCTTCTGGTTCCTTGAGTAGTCTTGTGGTTGATCACTTTCTGCTTGTCATTTCTGCTTACATTTATGTCCATTATTAGCTGCTTTTAAATTTTGCATCTGAATTTAATTACTATTGGTAAGGGAATGAACACTGAAATGCATTTGGGATGTTGTCTCTGCAAACTATGAGTGGTTCCTGTGCTTACCTTTCTATTTCATGCTAATTAGCACTTAATGTGATTTCTTGTTGTTAGTTTATCCCCACTACACTTTTTTGGCTTATAGCCATATTTCCCATCTCTTTCTATCATTTCCCATTTCTTTCCTATTACCCTAAGCTTTAAACCAGATTAGATTAGTAAGGGAGCCAACCCTCTCTAGAGATTGGCCCGAAGGACATCTCTCTCCTTCGGCCTTTCAATGTTGGTCGGGTCTAGGGTGCACAAATAGTAATATTTTGTACTTAGGCAGATTCGTGACCAATAATTTTTGGCATGCCCGGTGGGACTCTCAAAAAGTTCCACTTTCAATAGTATTGAGGTTTGATGTTCACCTTTGTACTGTATGATTAGAACATCTGGTGACTCAGCTCTACCCAGAAGCCTCCGAACGTGAAGTGAGTGAAAGCTTTCTTCATGATCACAAGATCGAAGGCCAAAAATCTAGAAGATCCCATTGAGTTTTATGAACTTGACACCCGAGTGCTAGGAGAACACCCTAGGTTAATCACTCCAGCTATCCCATCAAGTGTAACATCTTCATAGTTAGCTGGTGTGTTCTCTATTCCTTCGAGTCCTGCTAGCACAACCACTAGTTTTCCACCTCCCCAACCACACACACCAGTCCACATGGCTCAAAATCCACCACCATAGCCACCAAGGTAGTTTCCAGCATGGAACCACTTCAGACCTCTAAATCTGCAAGCTCAGAACCCGATCCCACAAGCGATGATGAAGGCTTTGCCTACCTACGATGGTACGAGGAAGATGGCTTATGAGCATGTTCAAGATGTAGCTACCTTGGCGATAATCCATAACATCATAGATGAGGATATAATGGTAAGATTGCTTGTTCTCTCTCTTAGAGGTAAATTGCTTTACTGGTACCGATCATTACAACCTGCCACCATCACCACCTAGGACCAGTTGGCTGAATTGCTAATCAAAGGATTCAATGAACAAGTGGATCCATTCTCCCTGTTGCATCAGTTCACTACCATTCAGAGGCATCCGTAGGAGGAAATCATGGACTTCAATGTCAGGTTCACCCAAACTTGGCATAGAGTTCCTGATGGTCTCCGATCGACTCCCGAACAAGTAGCCTTTTACTACCTCCGAGATTTCAAATTCTGACATCAGTATGGCCATCCGATAGTCTAATATCAATACATTCCCTGATCTATATTCTGCTGCACAAAAGGCTGAAGTTGATCTGATTGCTATCGATAAGCTTCCACAAAAAATGGCCATGCCTATTTTCCTCGACCTTCTACAGTATTTGTATGCTAATGCATCTTCTCAGCCTTTGCCAATGTCACCCATGTATCCAATCCCTTCATGGAATTCGAGTACATCTCAAACCATGATGATAGTTCCTATCCCTCAACTCCCTACTCCAACCATTCCATAGTTACCAGCTCTAGTTCCATTCCCAGCACTACCATCTCTACCTATCCCATTACCATTACTAGCTCCTCCAGCACCCTCAAACCCTGATCCACAAGACAAGGTGTTGAAGGAGTTGCAGTCCATGAACTCGGCCATAAGAGCGATGGGTAACGAAATCATGGTGATCAAAAGGAAGTAGGCTAAAAAATATTTCCAGCCAAGGAGATTTCAACCATCATCAATCACCAGGGAGCAAGGAGCTTCGACCAACAAAGTGCCTGAGAGAAATCCAATGGTGCTGACAAATGAAGAAGTTGGTACATCAGACAAAGCATACTGGTGCTCCACGTGCAATGATCCACATGGTGAGGAAACTTGCATGGTTCATCTAAACTACGTGCAAACATTGGTAGAAAGTGCTTCCATTGGTCAAGTCAACATGATCACAGAAGTAGATCACAATTTCATGGTCCCTTCTAAAGAGCAAGTTTCAGTTCTCATGAGAGCTAGAAGGAAGCCTATTACTATGGACCCAACTGAGTTGGAGCCCCTGAAGGTACCTACTGACTCAAAGGTGCAAAATGAGAAGAAACAAGTGCAAGCAAAGGTAATTGTTCCAACACCCAAGCTAGATGCACCCATCCTACTGAAAGATATTTTGCCTCAATGAGCAAGAGAGAAAGTGCAAGAAAAGGCTTCAACTTCTCAGACAAGAGCTAAAATAGAAGAGCAAGCCAGGGAAAAGCTTAAATACCCATATTTGATGAAACGTCAGAGGGTGGAGGCCACACAATAATATTAGAGTAGATATGAGACTACCAATGAAGCCAAAGAGTCCTGTGCATCCACATATAATATCGTTGAAGAATTGAAGAGGATCCTAACCAAGGTGAGTCTCTATGATGCACTACAATTGCCTGGACAAGTGGATTTATTGCAAGAATCACTAAAATTTGTGAAAGATAAGGGGAAGAATTTGACTCAGATAGTGTTAGCTCAAACACTGACAACTTCTACCACTAGAAAGAATAGACCTCCCCCTTTCTACCTATCCCTCAGGATGGAAGGTTGGATTGTGCATAATTGCATGATTGACTTAGGTGTTACAATGATTATCATGCCAAAGGTAGTATGTGATGTTATGGGTATGGAATATACAAGAAGTAGCCCTAGCATTTTGTAGTTAGATGGAACCCCCATAAGGATAGTGGGGGTCATCAAGGATATCCCCATTGTATTGCATAAAATGCCTCAGATAACTATGATCCAAGAAGTGGTCGTGGTCGATCTAGAGCCTTACTTCAACATGTGCCTATCATGGGAGTTTACTACTAAGTTGGGAGGCTACCTTTCTCTTGACTATTCTCATTTGGAAATTCCTATCAAGGGGAGGAGAATCCAAATTTATAATGAGAAGCCCTCAACTTATCACATAGAAAATATTGAAGAAGAAGATACACCCATGAGTTCTATCAACTTGATGATTGAAGAATTGGAAGAATTGGACCTGATGGAGGAGACTTTGGATGAGCTCCGAATAGAAGATGAATTTTCAATGCTCAATTTTAATGCCATGATGGAAACCAAAATCGGTTGCTACACCATCACTAAACCTAAAAAAGTTGAAGTAAAAGTGACTGATGATGAAGGTCCTACTCGAATCAATTATGGAAGTTATACTTTGATGGTGCAAGGTGTAAGAATGGTGCAGGAGCTAGAATTATCCTCATTTCTCCTTCTAGCATACAGAAAATGTACTCTTACCGGTTGACTTGGAGTTGCACGAACAATACCACCGAATACGAAGCACTCTGTTTGGGTCTAAAAAAGGTAGAAAATCTTAGGATCAAGCAACTGTAGATCTTTGGAGATTCTGAGCTAATCATCAACCAGGTAACTAGTAAGTGTGTTTCCAAGCAGCATTACTTGAAGGTGTACCAAAATAAGGTATGGGACATTTTTGAAGCTTACACAACATTGAACATCCAAGCAATATCATAGGAGCAAAACAAGCATGTCGATCTCCTAGCATCCCTTGGCACTAATTTTTCCCTAATAGAGCATGTGGTGAGAAAGCCTAAGACTGTGAGGTTGATATATAGACCTTCAGTCCCTGACAAAAATATCTTCTAGCAAGTGTTTGACAATGATGAGAAGATTGTGAATTTTTTGGTAAGAGAAGCTAGTACTGTGGAAGAGAGAATGCTTGATGAGGAGGTTGAAGGGTTAATCCAACTGAGGAATAATCATATCCCAAAAGGATTGATTATGCTCGAGAACCTCTTTGATCAGAATGATAGAGCAGAAAAGCATAGGATCAAAGTAGATGATAAAGAGTATACTGAGCTGCAGTTGGAACCTGACAAGATAATCAAAGTTGGAATAGATTGTACTCCAGATGAGCTCGAGAAAATTAAGAAATTATGTTATGAGTTCCTAGATATTGTTACCTGGAGCTATCATGATCTGAAAGGCTACAACAAAGATGTGATCCAACATACCATTGAGTTGCAGGAAGGAGTAAAACCCTTTAGATAGAAACAATGACATGTTAATCCAAATATTGAGGTGCTAATGAAGGTGAATTACTGAAGATGTTAGAGGTAAAAATCATATATCCTATCAAACATTCAACCTGGGTGGCGAATCTGGTCCTAGTATGAAAGAAGAATGGAGACATTCGCTTGTGCGTGGATTTCCATAATTTGAATCAGGCATCACTGAAAGACCATTACCCCTTTTCATAGATCGACTAGATTCTTCATGTAGTCATCGGAGCACAAATATTCTCACTGCTAGATGGTTTCTTCGGCTACAACCAAATCTAGGTGAAGGATGAAGACCAACACAAAATGATGTTCACCACTAAGTGGGGCACTTTTGCCTACCAACGAATGCCTTTTGGTCTATCAAATGCTGGTGCTACCTTCCAGAGAGCAATGGATGTAGCCTTTGGTGAGTTGTTGAATCATATTATTGTGATATATTTGGATGACATGACTATTTTTTCTCATAATAGGAAAGAGCATGGTTCTCACCTGAGATAGGTTTTCGAGAAATATTAAGAGTTTAGAATTTCTATCAACCCCAAGAAATCAATTTTTGTTGTTAAAGAGGGGAAACTCCTGGGTCATGTGATTTCGAAGGATGGGTTAGCCATTGATCCTGCCAGATCTGAAGCTCTTTTGAAGTTGCCACTACCAACCAATAAGAAATAACTACAGTCATTTTTTGGATAAATCAATTTTATCCAAAAATTCATTGTAGACTTCGCTCAAGTCATGAAGTCGATGACCGAGCTCCTTAAGAAGAACGCAGATTTTAAGTGGATAGAGTGGAGGAAGCAGGCCTTCTAGGAGATCAAGGAGAGAATTGTCCAAGCACCTATTTTGATCAATCTAGACTACTCAAAGGATTTTATCCTTTACATCATGGGTGAGCAGGAAAGCTATGTTGTCATGCTCACGCAGAAAGGAGATGATGGAGATGAACAACCGATTGCTTTTCTGAGCCAGGTTATTCAGCCACATGAGGAAAAATATAATTTCATTGAAAAATAGGTCTATGCAGTTATGAAATCCTTGAAGAAGTTTTGATATTTTATCTCATAGAGTAAGACTATAGTCTACATCATTCATCCAGATGTTAGGAGTTTCATTATTCAAGGGGAACTGGGTGACAAGAGAGCAGGTTAGGTTTCAAAGATCCAAGAGTATGATGTTGAGATTCAATCCAACCAAATTAGTCCATAATCAGGCACTTTGTTAAGAGTTAGCTAAAAGTGTTGCTTCTCAGTTGATGGTACCACTACACGATGAAGTTATCAACGAGAGCAATCTTGCAAATCAAGTGATAGGTGACCATGATTGGACAGAGGACCTTGTCAAATTCTTTACATCGGGAAGGTGTCCACCACATCTGAACTCCTCATAGAGAAGAAGATTCAGGTTATAGGCCCTCAGATACGTCTTATTACCAAGTGGTTTATTTCATAAAAACATAGATGGAGTACTCCTCAGATGCATCAAGGAATCTAAAAAGTAGAAGATTCTGGAGGAGTTCCACTCTGGCTTATCAGGTGACCACTATGCAGGGAGGCCTATGGCATTGAAGATCATTAGAGTTGGTTACTTTTGGCCTACTCTTTTCGTAGATGCACATAAAGTTAGTCAGAGTTGTGATAATTGTCAGTGGTATGTCGATAGGAGCAAGAAGGCATCTTTACCTCTCCACCCAATCCAAGTGGAAGCTCCATTTCAATAGTGGGGCTTAGAATTTATCGAGGTCATTGATCCCCATTCTTCTATCGAACACAAATACATCTTGATGGTAACTGACTATTTTACTCGATGGGTAGAGGCCATTCCAACCAAGAAGGTAGATCAGGCAATGATTATCTCTTTCCTTGAGGGACTGATCACCCATTTTGGTGTACCAGATGCAATCATGATAGATAATGGGACTCCCTTCATTGGGGTGAAGATCATCAAATTCATGGGTAGGTATGGGATCTATCTGAAAACTTCATCTAATTATTACCCATAGGGAAATGGTCTGGCCGAGTCCACAAACAAGAACTTGCTCAAAATTTTGAAAAAAACCCTTGGAAGCAACAAGAGAAGTTGGCATCTACTTTTGAATCAAGCCTTGTGGGTGGATCGCATATCGGTTAAGAAATCGATCAAAGCTTCTCCCTACTCCCTGGTGTATGGCAAGGAAGCAGTCCTGCCCATCCATATCGAGCTCCCGGTTCTCTGAACCTTGCAAATGCTCAATGATAAAAATGATGAATCTGATCCTATGAGCACAAGGTTAGCCCAACTTCTGCAACTTGAAGAAGAGAGAGAAAGCATACAATGCTTTCATGGAACATGCCAAGATGACGCAGAAGTGGTTCAAAAAAGGACAACTGAGCGAAAAATTCAAAGTTGGTGATTTGGTGCTCAAATGGAATGAGAATAAAGCAAAGCCCAGAAAGCACCATAAGTTCGAGGTAATTTGGGAAGGTCTATTTCAAATTTTAGGGGTGAACTCAGTTAATGCTTATCATCTCCAAGGCATGGATGGTCGAGAGTTGCCAATTCCAGTAAACGATCTTCATTTGAAGGCCTATTATCACTGAGAAAATTATAGAAACAAGTATGTATATATGTACAAATGTTTTAATTTTATTTTTTAGAAGTATTTTATTGCTTTAATATATATATATATATATATATATGAATGACTCCGCCAGGAAGAAGATAGCTAATCCGAAGAAAGCTACAGAATTAAAAAAAGCACAAGGTGGTAAAAAATCTAAGAAAGTTAGGTGGCATGAATATACCGAGCTCGATCCATATTCAGATACACTGGCCAATATTGGAGATTGTTCAATCTCGAACAAAGGCATAGAAAAATTGTGCCTGGACGTGGAGAATGTAGTTAGGCAAGGATTGACATCGGAAATCCCATTGACTGTGGCTTACCATGCATAAATTTCCTGGTACTTGTGTACCCCTGTACATCCTTACCCTGAGATGGTGGTAGCAATTGCAAAGTTTTACCAGCCTACAACAAGGGCCATCCACAATGCAAAGGGGGATAAATTGTTTACTATTTTACCTGGTGCAATAAGAGAGGTGTTTGCTTGTGGGATGCAACCTTCCTCAGATGTCATGACTAAGAAAATGAATCTTAAGGAGCAAGAGGAAAGGTACCAGTCAACTGTAACATTGCACCAGTTTATGGAGAATCAACTTATAAAGGCACCCCAGTTCGAAGAGTTTCCAGCTTTGCCAAAATCCTTGATGGAATTCAAAAGCCCAGATATGTATTCTATGTTGGCTTGGGTATCTGGTCTTCCTACTGACACCACAGTGTATAAATGGCAAGCAACGATGGTGCAGTGCATTTCCCAAGTGGATTTTTACGCCCCTACAACCATGCAAGCAAGCATAAACCCAATTTTATTTGATTGGGTGGACTATGTAGCTCGAGCGATGCATACCCAGTTGGAGAGAATTCAAAGTGAAGAAGCAGTTTTGTTCAGGCATGCTTCATTTTTGGCCTGGTATTTCTTCTTCCATATGCATCAATATTTTTCTTTTATTGTAGTAAAATAAACTGATGAAGGGAGACAATAAGCTGCCAGTATATTCATGGACTTCGAGCTTGTCAAGGGGGAATCATTCTACAATTTTAATCGCATGTTCCTGGGACCCACCCTCGAACTCATTTACTGCACAAGTGAAAGAGTGCCCAAGGCAATGAGGGAAGAAATTATCACTAAGGAGAGAGGAGATATCTTTTTGTTGATGTAGGGCATCGTGGTGTAAATTTTTGGCTTCACTGGCAAGTCGTTCCTCCTTCCTTATTTCACTATTGAGTGCCTCTTTGCAATGGAAGTCATCCGATAGACCGACTACATCAACGAAGTTTATGGGGTAGGATGAGGCAAGAGGACCACATGCACCATGCCATTTCGCTTTGATGGGATCGAAGTTGACCAAGTTGGCTAGAATAAATTGCTTAATGAAGCACTCTCAGATATGGGCATGGTGGAGTTACCTCAGTGGTGGAAATATGATCCTTTGGGTTAGTTCATAAATTTTATTAACGCCAAAAATTTTCACTACTACCCCAGACCTGATATTCAATGACACAAAAATAATCTAGAAGGGCACGATCTTGAGTGGCATGTTGATCAGATGATGCCGCTTCCACCATGGCATGATTATTATGAGATGGAGGTTGAGTACAACCCCATGGTTCACAAGCATCAAATTCCTCCCCCAGGTTTGTTTGATAGGATGAAAGAACAACTACCAACTTGGACTGAAGAAAATATTACCAACTAGTGGGTTATGAGGGCCCATAGAGGGAAAATTGGGTCACCTTATGGTCTGGTAATGGATGAGGCATTTTTAGATGTCTATGATGAGTACTATGATGGCTACCAGCCAATATCTTTCGCCAAGATCGTGCCTCAAACTTTTCAAAGGTTTGATAGTGAAGAGGTCATGGTTGAACATGAGCAACGTGTGGTCAAGGAAGCACCACTTGTAGAGGAAGAAAGATAGTCATCACCAGAAGTACAAATGCAACGAAAGAAGAAAAATAAGTGTGAGGTGCCTCCCTTCTCAAAGATATCTAAAAGTCCTAGAATAGGAGCAGTTCCTTCATCTGTGGTGAACCCTCCTCCCGTAGGTGAAGTCACACAGGTTAACATTTTAGAAGAGCCTCCTTTGGTTCAGGAAGAATAGTTTTTCCAGCACATGGAAGTCATAGATCTAGAAAAGGAGGCGGAGGAGGGGTAAAACAAGGGTGAGCCAACATCACAATCACCCCCATCATTAGCTCAGAAGGTGTCCGAGCCCGAAGGTACATTTTCTTCTTCCCTTTCTCTTGAGAATTCGATGATTGTTGCACCCATTTCTGTAGTTGTTGCTTTCGTATCACCTCCATTTGGCATACCTACCACCTCCATTTTACTTCATGTTTCCCACTCCCTAGTCACCAATGCTCCCTCTTCCTCTATTCTCGCTTCTACTATTTCCCTTTCTTTCAATTCTTTCACATCTGGTCCTAACCCATTTTTGCTCCCCTCATCCTCCATTCTAGTAACTTCCACCATAATCATAAGTACGCAAGCTCCTCTTCGAGTGAGTGTAACTACAACCGAAACCCTCACTTTTGCCCCTTTAACCACTTCAGTTACATCAACCATTCCCATTTCCACTTCTCTTCCTAAGCCAAAACTTTAGTAAGCTCACTTTCCCCTACTCCTTTTCTTGAGTTGTAGGTGCTGATAGAGCTAGAGATAGAGATTGTACTAGAGCATCCTATTGTGGTGAAGATGAGCCAAGCCCGATTAAGTGCATCACAATGGCTGAAGAGCCATAAGAGAAAAGAAGCTCAAGCTCCAGCAAAGGCATTAAAGAAGGTCACTCTTGACCCTAAAACAATGGAGTCTCATACTGTAAGAATGATTCCCCAGGTCCAGAAGCCTCAAGGAGAAATGACTTCAAGTGATTACACTTATGAAGTCATTACAGAGGACCTGATGAAGATTGATACCACAGAGAAGTTGGGGAATATGCAGGTGGACATGAGCTCTCTTTACTTGCATGATGAACATTACAAGAAGAGTTTCTTCGAGGTCAAGGCAAAGATTGTTGAGTTGAATGATGCTCTAGCTGAAAGTAGAGATCATCTAGAAATAGTGAAATCAGAGGTAGAGTATTAGCAGAAGAAGGTAGAGGAATGGGAGAAAGAAGCCAAGGGCTACCAGATAGCTTGGGTAGGGGTGGAGAAACAAGTACAAGCACTAACAACCCAACTTGAAGTTGTGCAAAAATAGTTGGTTGAGAGAGCCATGCAATTGGCAGGTTTCTCCAAGGAAAATATCAAAGAGACTCATCGCCATTTATTGAAATATTGCGTGACTTTGGTGATGGATGCACTCAAGGTTCTCACGTACCTTCATGAGGCTCGAGTAGTGATTTTTCTTGGAGAGCAAACCTTGGAATATGTTGAAGAGAGGCTAGAACCAAAACTGGAAATGGTGCTAAAGATTCAAGCATTGGTGAATTTTGATTTCTAGGTTAAGCCAATGAGCGGGATGGATCGTGGTTGGTCCAAGGCTAGAATGATATTGCGTGGCTATTTTGCTCGGTTGGAGCTAGCAAGAGAAGCCCAAAAGTTGATAACTATGTTTGAACAGGAGCATTGTGTTTCGCTCATATATTTTGAGGTTCTAGCCGATGCTGGGTTTTCGAGCTTCATTGATGAGCAGGATGAGTCATTGCCAACAAAAGAATTGAAGATGACCTGACAAGATTTTGTGGGAGATACTTCAAAAATTGATGGCTGGGAGGAGCCAATAATAGAGGAACAAGCACTTCCTTGCATGGAGAGGCTCACCCGCATCGAATCTTCCTTACTAGAGCTACAGAAGAGAGCTAACCGCATTAGCCTGGATCAGGTTGAGACGTTGCGCTTTGTCATAGATTCACTGAGTACATTCTCAGCATTCATAGATGATGCCTGGGCTGAAGCAGTTGTCATGTATGAAGCTACAAGTGAGAGCCTCACCAAGCACGAAGTCCAAGTATGGGTGAAAGCACAACAACAAGGATAGGAGAAGCAGGTGCAAGAGACAAGAGAAGAAGGAGGCTGCCGCATCAAGCGCTCCATCTAATACAGATGGTGGTTATGATGCAGCCGGTGGTACTGATAGCTGAGCCCAATGGATGAAGGCCTGGGATCGATTGCATTCAGAAGAACTGAATACCCCGAGAGCCACCAAAAGTGTTGGCAATTTTACCACACTAAATTTTGTTGTAAAATTTTGAAAGGAAAAGAAGAAGATGAATGATGCAATTCTACTGTTTTTATGATTTTAATGAAATATTTTGTTTCCTTCCTATAAGCATTTCCATTAAAATAAAAATGTTAATTTCATTTTCGGAAATGCATTGTAAAATTCTCCCTATAGAAATTAAAGGCGCTCATGCTCGAAACATAAAAAGAAAAGAATTAATGCAAGGACCATCTTTGGGATAAGTTCGGGCCAATTGTAGAATAGACGAATTGATAGAAATCAGCTATGACTTTGGTATTGTCCATTCAAGGTGAAAGCGCTAGAAAAATTGAAGTAAATATGTTTTCACCCCATGGGGGGGCGAAAGTCCTTTGCACCCCTCATTTGGGGTGAAACTATCTTGATAAGTGATTTCACCCATTGAAAGTGGAGAAGGAAAAAATGTGCAAGTGAAGGAGAAGTCAAAGTTAACGTCACCCCTGGAAAGGGGCAAAAATTAGTTTCGCCCCTCTTAGGGGTAAAAATCCAAGCAATAGCTTCTTCAGGCCAAAAATAGAAAGGAGAATGTGTTGGCTGCAGTCAAAGTCAAAATCGCCCCTTGATAGGGGTAAAAATCATTTTCACCCCTTTCAGGGGTGAAACTCCAATAAAAGTAGTTTTCGGAGTGCAAGCATGAGGATGACATCGCCCAGGCATAGAAGGGGAAGTCAAAGTCAACGTCACCCCTCAAAGGGGGCGAAAATCCTTTTCACCCCTCTTTGGGGTAAAAATCCAAGGGGAAACATCTTGAGGCGAAAAGTCCCCAAAAATGTAGTCTTCTTGCTGGTCAAAGTCAACGTCGCCCCTGGACTGGGGCAAAAATCATTGTTACCCCTTTCAGGGGTGAAATCAATTACTTTTTCCCTCCTCCTTTGTAGAAGACGTTCTCTATATTTTTTGGGGTGAAATCACCCAGGAAGCAGGCAAAAGTATTTTTAAGGGTGAAACTCATATTCTTTGACTGCAATCCAAATAAGAAGACGTCAAAGGTGAAATCCATTAAAATAGAAGGGCGAAATTCCAGCTTTGGAGGTAACCATCAACACAGTGTTCTTCTCAGAAGCACCATAACAATAGATATTTTCGAGAAAGGTAAAGATTGATAAAATTGAATGCTTGGGGTAGCAAAGAGCCACGATCCAGAATTTTTGCAAGGATTAAATGCTACGTCCTCAAATCTGGTGTGATCCTGATGATTTTTGAGGCGCCTTCCATGGACTTCATTCCTTTTCAAAGCAGAATTAAATTTCACTGATTTCAACCAGCAAGGGTAAGATTTCAAGGTGAGGTAGGGAAGAATGTAATGGCACCCAAGATTTAATATTCAATCGCTCTATTGTTGTGTGTATTTACTGAGTCTCAATGCACTAACTCTTAGAACATTCTCTCTATCATCCATTTTGTTAATTTTCCAAGTGCACTTCCTGAAAGCTAGATCATTGTCCCTTGAAGAATAATCTGATTTGAGCATCGCCATTACCGAGGAAGGAATTATTATTGTAAATTTTTGACCAGTCGATATTTTGTTGTGTTGTGCATTTAATGAAAGAGGAAAAATCCTCTATAAATACTAAGCATTTCAATGTAATAAGGAGGATAGACATTCTATAGAAAAATACTTTAAGTTTTCTACATCAATAGAAAGATATTCGGCTTATGGTTCCTTGAGTAGTCTTGTGGTTGATCACTTTCTGCTTGTCATTTATGCTTACGTTTATGTTCATTATTAGCTACTTTTAAATTTTGCATCTGAATTTAATTACTATTGGTAAGGGAATGAACACTGAAATGTGTTTTGGATGTTGTCTCTGCAAACTATGAGTGGTTCTTGTGCTTACCTTTTTGTTTCATGCTAATTAGCACTTAATGTGATTTCTTGCTGTTAGTTTATCCCCACTACACTTTTCTAGCTTATAGCCATATTTCCCATCTCTTTTTGTCATTTCCCATTTCTTTCCTGTTACCCTAAGCTTTAAACTGGATTAGATTAGTAAGGGAGCCAACCCTCTCTAGAGATTGGCCCGAAGGACATCTCTCTCCTTTGGCCTTTCAATGTTGGTCGGGTCTAGGGTGCACAAATAGTAATATTTTGTACTTAGGTAGATTCGTGACCAACATAAGGATATATTTGCAACTTTCATAACATGCATATGTTCTCATAGCAATAAAAATATAGTCAAGTATCTCATCCATAAGACATCTAATCAAACCATATGTCCAAACAAAATAAAAGTTTAGCCAAGGGGTGGGTCATGACATCACTTTAATTATCACAATGAAGTGATGTTGATGCAATTTGATCTATCTAAATATTATACAATATGTATTGCAATCGAACAACTTTACAATTTCTACTACATGTCTTATATTTTACTTTAGTTGATGACAAAGCAATTATATGTTGAAGCCTACTCTACCAAGAAATAGAACCTTATCCAAGGGTAAACATATATCCAGTAGTATATTTTGATCATCAATTGATCCTACCCAATCTGCATTATATCCAAGAAACTAAAAATCACTAGATTATTAGTTCAATAAAACAAAGTGTAGCATCCCTTTCGTATATCTAAGAATGTAATTTATAGATTGGCAATGCTCTCTTCATGGATTTGACATGAAATGAGACAAATAAATGTGGTAGTGGTCATAGGATGAATCAAGTTGCCTTCCAATTGATAATATATTGATATTTATCAAAGATGCATCAGAGTAGGCTAACAATTTCAGCCCAACTTCCATAGGTATAAATATTAGATTACAATTTGTCATCCAAAATATTTCCAGAAGTGTTTTGGGATACTTGCTTTGTGATATAAACATAGTATAATCAAGTTATCCAAATTCTACACCTAGCTAGTAATGAAGAAGTCCTAAATCTATCATATCAAATACTAAACACAAAATATTTTTACTTGTTAAATTAGGTGAGATTCACTACCACAAATAACAAGGTCATAAAAGCTCTACCTAAATCTTGAATCTCTATGATGATCAATTTTAAATTACTAGCTCAAGGAGCCTATTTAAGTGTGTATAGAGACTTAATCAATCTACAAACTAGATGTTTTTTTCTTGGTACTTGAAACCCTTATGTATGCACCCTATAGACTTCCTCTTCCAAATATCTATTTACGAAGGCACTATTAACATTAATCTGATATATATTTCAACCAAACTATGTTGCAATAGAAATAACTAATTGAAGAAACACCATCTTTGTAGTTAGAGAAAATGTCTCCCTATAGACTATACCTTCCTATTGTGCATACCCTTTAGCTATAATATGAGCTTTGAATTTGTTAATTGAATCATTTAATCTATAGTTTACCTTGCAAACTTATTTACAACAAATGGGCTTCTTTCCATGGGGTAATTCACATAATTTTCATGTTTTATTCTTCATCATGAATCAAATTCTACCTCCAAGATAGTTTCCCAATTAGGTTTACCTTTGGCCTTTTCATATTTTTCGGCTCCAAAAATTTGTGAAACTAAAGCAAAATTTGCTTCCTTATTTATTTGGCTATGCTCTTTTCTAGCTCAACTAGATTTGCCAACTACCATTTTCTTTGTCCTCCTTAACAAATTTTGTTGTCTATATATATATATATATATATATATATATATATATATATATATATATATATATCAATATCATTTTGGTCATTAATATGGCTCTTGTTGCTAGCAAACTTCACTTGGGTGTACCTTTGTTAAATTATGTTCTCCAAGGTCATCCCAAAGTGGATTTTCAACACACCAATATGTCTAAGTCTTTATATTTTTCTTTTCATCATAAAATTTTGATGTATCTAACGCCAAATGAAATTCACTACCTATTAAAGTAGCATAAGTAGTTCTAAAACACTTTAAAATCTCAATAATTCTTCTTATTTATAATGATATCTCTACTATTAATAATCTTATAAATAAAAACATCAAACAATCTATAAGCCTTTTATTATTCAATATAACTAACAAACTTTCTTTTTTTTCATCTTATTTTCTCCTTAAAAACAACACAACTAAAAAATAAAAACATGGAACAAAAGTTTATATTCTAGATCAAGCTTCCTCTCTTATTTTTTCCAAACACAAATATTTCAAATAAAAAAAACATAAATTTTTTTATTTTTGTTTTTACATCTAACTTCTTAAAAATTAATACAAAAGCAACAAAACCAAAAAAAAAATTATTCTCTTCTCTCTTATTTTTCCATGTTAAAATATTTCAAACATAAACTCTTTTTACATCTTTGCTATTTTAACCTTAAAATTAGTACAAAACAATTAACAGAAGTTTTTCTTCTATACCAAGCTTCCTTTCTTATTTTCCCCAGCACAAATATTCCAATGAAGGAGAGGATGAGCATGGAAATTGCACACGGTTACTTGCCAAAAACTTGAAAACAAAGAACGGCATAACAGTTGATGCTATGGGGGCGTTCGTTCTTATCGTCTAACTGACTCCGCGTTCTCCAGTAGTCGTGAACCTTGCGTATGGATTAAGTGTTCCTCCATACTTCCTCGATATTGCTTTTTTTTTTGGCTCGATATGATTGTAGGTTGATCTCATCACTTAAATCTTAAATAATAATATCATTTGTAGGTTGATATTATCGCTTAGTTCGAATCTCAAATAATAATATCATTTGTAGATTGATCTAATCGCTTAGATTGAATGTCAAATATAATATCAGTTGAAGGTTGAATGGATCTCCTAGTAGAACTGTTCTTCGAAATGAATTTGTCACAAAAGTACGGAATCGTAAGGAGCACAGTGAGAATCGTACATGTCATTTGAAGCCAAATCCGTGGTATTTATGTACTTGAGACGTACCTGCTAGTCTTTTGATGCAGCTAGGAGAGGGTCAATTAAACAACAGCCTCTCCTAGCTGTTCAGACATTTTTATGCCATCACATATAACAGAAAATTTTATTTTAAATAAAAAAAAAAAAAACACAGGATATTGTTTTTAACAACTGTATCAAACATTATATAATTACTTTCTATAGAGCTTCACGTATGCAAGAGCAAGTATTCTGCAAAGAAACACTTCACATAAAAAAAAACCTCTTACAAACATTGTTTAAGGTTTCTTTTGTAAGAGTCATTGCAAACAAATACTTCAGAGTGCCAATTTCCTTCCTCAAATTTCATATAAAAACCCTTACAAACACAAACATTACACAGAATACTAATTTTACACTCCACGGAGTGCCAATTTCTTTGGATACCTTGCTCTTTCACTCTCTACATTAGCTTCTTATTTACAAACATCCAACTAATTAATAACTTTTCTTTTTTATTTATTATTTTTATTTTAAAAATCTAGGTTTTGTGTTGCCAACTGATTTAAAGCTTTTCTTCTTTTTATTTATTATTTTTATTTTAAAAATATAGCGTGGATTAAAAAATCCATAACTGCCCACTCCATGCTTATCAACCTAAGTTTCAAATAAATAGAGAACTTTCTCCGATGTTGCATTTGCCACCATTTTTGTCTATAAATTTAGACCTCCGCTCTCCACAGACACCATCCATAATCTAAACAGGCTTAAGAAGTTAGTCAATAACGAGGAGGAGGAACGTCAATATCGCAAACAAGAGACATGATGCCGTTCCGATACAGAGTAAAAAATACTGTGCTGCTCGTCTTGGCCTTGGCTTTGGCTTTGCAGAGTGCAGTGTCCATGGGAGAAGGAATTCACAGTAAGGAAGACAAAAGAGAGGAATTAGTAGTTTTTTGGTCTCATGTAGTTTCTAGGCCAGGAGGATCTTCCGGTGGTGGCGGCGGTGGCGGTGGCAGCGGCGGCGGAGGTGGGCGTGGTGGAGGTTCCACGGGAGGAGGCGGCGCCGGTGGTGGTCGCGGTGGAGGCTCCACAGGAGGGGGAGGTCGGGCTGGGCCTGGTGGTGGGCCTGGTGGAGGTTCCAGAGGAGGAAGCGGTGGCAGCGGGCGTGGCGGAGGTTCTGGACTCGGAGGAGACGAAGATGGCGGTGACAGCGATGGAGGCGGAGGTGGCGACTCTACGACACCTACGCGTGGCGGAGGTGGCGATTCTACGACACCTACGCGCGGCGGAGGACCAGGTTCTCCATATATTGGAGGTGGACGAAACGGAGCCATAGTTGTACGCCCATCCGCATCCGCTTCAAAACTTGGTGTATCTTCTCTCCTGGCATTGATTGTGATTGTTATTGTTTAGAACATTACACAAAGTTCAAATTGTGATTTTTATGCATGTGCTACAGTTGTGTTGTCAAATGGCAATGATGATCTTTTATATATAAAAAAAGTAATGCAGTAGAAGTATAATGGATGGCACAATTCTGCGACAGTTTTTTAGGGCATAGTAATAAGGGGTCTCTCTTCCCTTTATTCATTTTTTTAAGGCATAGTAATAAAGGGTCTCTTTTCCCTTGATTCGAACTTAGGTCATCTAGATGAAACATTAATGACATACTTTTTGGGTGTATAATTTATATTATGTATAGGTGATTATTATATGGAATAATTATTAAATATTTGATAAGTTAATGACTATATTTTGTTTTATTATGCAATTTAAATTTTATGATTTTTTTAACAAGATTAGCTACAATGATATGGTTTGAGTGTTTGACAATTTTTTCTCAACCAAGTCCATAAGAAGGGGTATTGTGGAAGCTTTTTTTTTTGTTATTTGCATATGCAATAACATGTATAATTTGGTAGTTTGTTCAAGATGCTCATGGAGTAGAAGGTTGTAGTGAGCAATGACCATTAAATAAGGATATGTTTGAATAGTAACAATGAATAGTAAAAAATGAATAGTGAGAGTGAATAGTAACAATGAATAATAAAAGTGCTTCCTTTTTGTTTCAAATGGTTGGGAGCATTTTTCCTAACTAAAAATTTTCTGTAAAAGATTAGGGGATCCTTTCAAACTGAAAGTGTTTTGGTCATGGTCAAATGTCTTTGTTTCATAATATAATCTTTAAAAATTCAAGATAGTCAAAAGTACTTTTAGAAGTATTATATAATTATAGGAAAATTTTAAAAAGAAAATTTCTAGAAGCATATGATATTTGGACTATCTCATGTAATCATATATTATATTAAGAAAAATATAAGAAATATATCTCAAATATCTTGATATTATTGAAAGAGTTTAAAAATATCTCTAGAAAGTATTGCCATGTGTCCATCTAGAGTTCTCCATGCATGTAATATCTAGCTCCCATGAGCCTATAAATAGGGAAGAGATCCTTCATGGGAGGCAAGCCAGTTTAAGTTGAGTTGAGAAAGGGTGGGTTCAAGGAAGTAATAAAGAGTCTAGGGTATGAGTAAGAGCTAATAAGCCAATCTAGCTAAGAAATAATGTTTCCTTGTCCAAGGTGTGTCCAAAATTGTAAGAGTGAGGATGTGGAGCATGATCATTGGGCATATCCATAGGAGTTGGAGGCTCAACTAGAGGGTCATGTTTTCTTATAAGATAATCTGATGAGCATCTATGTACTATTATAATCTGTAGGTATAATACATTTTTTTCTATTTTGCATTGTGACATCTCTTATGCTTCCATAAAATTCTTATTTTTCATTATGTGCTAATATTTTCTTGTGCATGAGAGTTGTATGGTAACATACCATCACTAGCTTAAGATTGTGCATCTATCAAAATGACCATAGTAAGAGGAGGGCTCAAGGAAGTGTTGTATGTTGTATTTTGATAGCATCATCAAGGAGAGGATTGCATATTAGACAATAACATACTAAAAGAAAACATGCACACACCACATTTTAATTATATTTGCTTGATAGGCTTAAGCACTTTTACCTATTTTCTATTTTTTTTTTAAATTTTAAATTTTAAATATTGTGTATGATTGTTTTATAATAAAATAAACTTTGTATCTTGAATGAATGCTTGAGAGGGTATGACTTTTGCATGCTAACTGAGTGTTTGTTTAGGAAGGTGTGGATTTTGAATGATAACCAAAAAAGTATTAAAATATCTCAAAGATTTGTTTAAAGATCCTTTGAGAGGGTTAATAGAGATCGTGTGTCATGAGGAAGTAAGTTAAGTTGAAGTCTTCCTTTGAATACTTTGTGAGGAATTCCTTTGCCTATGTTTAGAAAAACAACTTGATGAAGTCTTAGAAAGGGAAAGTGGGGGCATATGTGAGGAAGATTTGAGGGCATAAAAATATTTGTTTATAATTATTCATCTTATTTAGTATTGACAAAAATTGTGAGTTTAAGTGTCAAACCATTAAAACTCACATAGAAACCCCTCTTTTTTAAACAACCTCATTTTGAAGCGTAAGATAGAGCGACGGAGAGAAATAGTGTGTAGGAGTTGATGTTGAAGTCCATAGGGGTAGTAACTTTAATGAATGGCTACAAACCTTGTTTATTTAACTACCATGCCATTATTTAATTAAAAAATATATTCTAGGAGAATGCTTATTCTAGGATGCATAGGGCTGACGAGGGATCACATTAATTTGGAGGTAAGAATGTGCACGGAAAAACCTTGTAAGATATTATTTTTTGTCTAATGGGACATCATTAGATATGTGGGATAAGAGAACACAAAAGCTTTCATAGAAATATGTCAATCAACTCAATCTTTTCCATTGGGTTTTTTTTTTTTACTATTATAGTCATATTATTTGGGTACTTTTTGAATGACATGAAATAAATTATTGATTTCCCTTTTGAAATATCAAACCCTATTTTCATAAAGTAAACTATTGAAATATTTTTAGTTGGATTTTGAATTGATGCATGTATATGGTAAAATATTTCATTTGGGGTTACAGATTTGGTTTGAAAGTCAAAAATAGATATAGTTTATTCTCCATTATGATAATTATGCTCACTTTTGGGCATTTTGAATGTCTAATCTATTGTAGTACCTTCTTAAAATATTTACAATTTTTGGCTAAAAAGTGAATTATGTGAAACATTTTGCATACCCTATGATATCGTTCATAATAATGTTTGATGTTTGAACATGTCTATATATCTAAAATTAGAAACATGGGCATTATTCAAAATTGAGATTATAGAATGGGATTCTTTTGTTTTAAAATTATTAGGCATATTTTCTATTTTTTGAATTTGTAGAAATTTTTTGCTTTACTTTAAAATATTTGTACTTTAGAATATTTGAAATGGAGATCCAAGTCATTTCAAACTTGGACCCAGTAATCATTTCAAACTTGGACCCAGTAATTTCCTAAAACCCTAGTCAAACCTCAAATATTGTATTACATTGGATAATTAGAGGCTTTCCCTAATATGAAAATGGAAATAGTGTTTAAACCCAAAGTAGGGTATTACTTGCATTTTAGAGGGGAATTTGAGTTGCCCATTTGCATACATTATTATGTGACTTTGCATAGTTTGGAAAAAATATTATGAATGAAACCCTATTGGAATACAATATGAGTAGAAGGTTTTTGTATGCTTGATGAAACCTTTCTTTGGTTGAAAAATTTAGTAGAAAAATATTAAATTGATTTTTACCCCTAGGAATGATGTTGTTATCGGTTTTATTGTAACCATTTTTAGTATTTCAATAATTTATGAATTAACATTGTTAAAGCAAAACTCATGCTATTTCATCTAAATGATGGTATATTTTAGTTGTATAAATTTTGTACTTATGTACCTGATTGTATTACCTTCCATAAGAAGATGAGGTAATAGCCCAAATTGTGCAACTATACTTTAGACTTGTAGAAGTTAGACTGAACTATCGTTGATACATTAATATTATAGTACATTACTTTTTTCTCTAATGATATCATGAAAATGTATGATTGCTTTAATGTTATTATGATTGAAGGATATTACTATTTACTTTATAAATCAAAATAATTTATTTATGATTTCTTCATTATAATTATGATAAGATGGCAATATGTTATATGTGCTTGCTTGTTATAACATATTGTTGCGGTTGCATGGTTTGTAGGAAGAGTGTGATGGAATGCTTGTGTGGTATACGTACTCATTTGATATTGTAGCACAATATCTCATAAAAAAATAGAAACATAGAAACTATAAATTGAATGAGGTTGAGTCAAACAAAAGAGTGGATATGGATGGAATGTAGAGGGACATATATTGTAGGCCACACATGGATGAACATTGGGGAGGTATGCTATTTGTGCTATTGATATGTTCCTATGTTAATTTAACATAATTACATACCATAGTGTATATTGGATAGATTATACAAATAAATTCTTGACCAAGCTATGATTAAAATTATCATTATGTTCATTTGATTGTATGATTTAATCTTGACTTCATGTAGATGGAATAATTCCTTGAGGTATGATAACTACATGATTTAATATTGAATTCATATAGATGGAATGATGTATGATGTTACATAATTTAATTTTGACTTCATATACATAGAGTTACACTTCCATAATTTTATATTTTTATTATATAGGTGTTTTGTATCTAAATTCCTCATAGAAAAGTCAATTTTTTTAGATAGGAAGACAGGGTAAGGGAATTCCTTGTGGGTATTTTACTTGGATGGGAAATCACTCTAATAATACTCTCCCTCTCACTTTGATCTAATAAGAAATGACATATGCCTATTTTTATCATTGCAAATATATGAATACACAATGAGCACTTCAATTATGTGCAATAGTATAAGATGGAAGATGCCTTATTTTGAAATATTCAAGTAGACTTCATAGTGGTGGAATGTAATGACCCAAAAACACACAAACAGAAAAATACAAAAATAAAAAAAGTTTTTTTTTTACTAAGGAGAGAGATACATAAACCCTTCATGAACCCCTAACCCAACTAATATTTACCTAAAGCTTCAATCCCCTAAGTTTTCCTGAAAGCTACATCTCATAAAGTACCCTAACACAAATTTGTCTATGTAGGTGTATCATGTGTTACTGCAAATAATCCCATCTATCCCATCACTCTTGATGAGCTAGACTTATCACCCTTAGTCCATCGAAGGTATACACACATCTCCATACCATACACAAGTCATTATGTGTAGGTATGTTATGAGTATTGCGAGTTAAGCTATCCATCTCGTCTACACAATGAGCTATCTTAACTTAGATGTAGTCTCTCCACAACTTAGTCCTTTATCTCCCTAAGGGGGTCTCAATTCCCTTAGGTCTCCTATGTTCACCCTAAAGGGTTCTTAATTCCCTTAGGTCACCTCTAAGTTCACCCTAGAACTCTACTCTTAGATTTCTATTATTAAGAAACCAAACAAGAATACATCTAGATACTAAAATAACAAAGAGTAATCACTAAGCATCCAAAAAATAAAGAAGTATTAACACTAAAAGAGAATGTCATCCACGGAAAGAGAATCAGTTACCTATTATACCCAAACATGGAAATAAAGCAAAAGTACCTTCTCTAAACTAATAAATAGTTATTGCATTAAATATTGCATGGTAAATTCTCCTTACTTTACAAAATATTACATTAACTACATCAGGGATGTCTCCCCACAATTCTAGTCTATTTGAGCATAAGTAAATCAAAATAAAATATAAATTACCTATACTTTGTTTCCATTGAACTCCTTGCTTCTCCTTGCTTCCCATTGGTTCTTTGAGGGTAGTAGGGGATCGAGGTACTCATGGTTCAGGATAGGCATACCTCTAAATGCATCTATTAATTTACTTTACCAAATTGCAACTATACAAAATTCAATTAATTTTCCAACCATCTAATGCATAGTGGATATTATAGAAGATGCTTTACTTTTATATTCACCTCTCAAGTTCCCTAAGAGAGCCATCCAACATGTACTACTTATATCAAGGTCTAACTTTAATCAAATCCATTCATGTCTCAAATCATTAAAGTCCCATACCTTTAACCTCTAAAACAATATTTTATTCATTCCCTAAATCAAAGCCCCATAACTTCAATTCAAAGAATAAATCTAACATCCTTTTAATTCACAATTCCAATCAAATCTAATATTGTTTTAAAGCATTAAATTCCTATACCTTTAACCTCTAAAACTATTATAATTAATGTGCACTATGCCTACTTTCATTTTGACACTTGTCATAGTTCTTTGACACTTTTCATGTCTTGCATATAGGCTTGTATCTATATATTGTATTCATTTCATGTATAATACATCTTATATTTATTCAATTCCTAACATTTGGTATCAGAGCTTCAAGCGTTATCCTGAGCTTGTAAGCTTGAGGGGGATTTCCCTCATGGAAATCCCCCCCCATTTTTCCCCCATTTTTTGGATACTGAGGGAGTATGCTCTCCATCCCTTGTTGGATGGATCAGAAACCAAAAGTTGAAGAAAAATCCATGAAGCCATTTTTGTGTGATGGGAAAAATTTTATTGTGTATCCATCCATAGAAGTAGTTCCTCCACAAAAAAACAAAAAACAAGATACACTGGTTTGCTATTTTTTTATTATTATTTTTTTTGCAGGTCCATCTAAGTCACAAATCTAAACTAGTCGATCCAGACAGCAGTGCAACAATTTTCAATAATAGGTTGTTGTTCTATGCTCTATGATAGAGATCTCATGCTGATTTTAGACATGGAACGTTGTGTTTATGTTTATCTCCAAGTCAATACGTCAAGGGGGGCCTATTTCATGTTGGCACAACATATAGAAGAATGGAGGATTTGAATACCTATGGGAGATGGAGGTGATGTGATTAATCATGGTCGTGAAGTTGCTGAAATGGCACTGTACTGTGTGTTTATTTTTTTGAAAATGGTCCATAATCAAGACAGGCTTCCTGACATCAAGTTGAATCCCACATGTCCATACGAGATGTGGTGATGGAGAACGCAGAAGGAATTTAAAAAAATAAATTGTGTGGATTGTTGAGTTCAAACAATGTTTTGCGCATGTTGGCAGTAATATCAATCAACGCGGATTTGCTGGACTGAACCCCGCGTGCACTAAATGAGCACATTTGGCCGATATAATAACTTGATGATAGTCATTTTATTTTCAATCATGCACGAGTATTGGGAGCCATTTTTTCACTCAGAAGGATCATAGATCATGTTCTAGAGATATTGGCTCCCATTGTGTTTTGATAGCCACGTGTTTTACCATGTTTTTTGAAAGCTATTTCTAGTAGCGTTTTAAATTCTTTAGTGATACCTCCCTAATTTTGGTGACATGTGGCTAGCTGAGCTTAGTGGTATTTAAGGATAAAAAGTAATCTGGTGTTCTTCCTATGGTGTAATCTAGTGTTCTGGTGTTCTGGCGAACAAAGTGGTTGTTACGATCATTTCCTATGCCTCCAATATTTCCTACATTGGGATGATTTCCTTTTGGAGGTGGATCAAGATCGAGGCAAACAATTTTTTTTGTTATGCATAGATTCCAACAACATGTTCTCCACCCGCACTCATTTTTGACTGCCTTGCTGGAGATTTAAAACATTTACTAAAATTTTTGAATGGAGCCTTTGTTTGTCATCAGAGATAAAATCTGCCATCTATCTTCTGAAAGGAGTAATAAATAATTCATTTTTCACTACTGCATTATTGTTCCAAGCTCGTGAATCAATGGTTGATAGCATTCTTAGCCTCAGCTTGTATATTTTTATCATGGATCTGGTGCAAATGGTAGAAGACTGTGGGAGATGCCCCCCTGTGTTGTCATAGCGGATCAAGGATTTTTTCTAGGTTGTGAGGAGTTTCAGATCTAGATCTGGTTTGTTGGAACTCTTGATGAAGAGATCGTGTTGCTGTGTATTTGTTAAGAGATCATGTTGCTATATATTTGTTGAAGAGATCATGTTGTTGGTCGATTACCTAGAGAAGTATTTCATTTTTTCACCCCTTGAATGCCACCATGGAGGGAGTCGACGATGTCCAAGGCACCAACAGCTTTGAGAGCTTACCAAACGTGAATCCCTCATTTTTTATTCATGGTGGTGACATTACTGAAGCACATCTCTGAGCGCTTGTTTTTGGAACCTGTCATGGTGATGGAGATGAAAATGGTGTGGCATAGTGATGCAATTTTACCAAGAGCTACATGGTGTGGATCTGTTTGTGGTTGAGTTAAGAGTTGTATTGGGTGTCCACAAGTTGAGATGAATGGAGTGAAGTAATTATGAATGAAGCAGTTGATTTATTACATTATTTTTTCTTCACATGGAGATAAAATCGATGTGAAGGCTTGAGTGTGGAGACAACCTGCGTAGGATTTCATCACGGAGGTTGGATGTTCATGGAGGTTAGATGTGGAGACTTGAGATGACTGATACATATGTGGTTATTTTGTGGTGTTGGCATCATGATGCTAGGTGTCGCTCAGAGTTGATGTTTCTATTGCTAATGATAAGCGACCTAAGTTACCGGGTGCATCATGACAACTATTGCATCTAATGTTGATGTGTACGAGAAAAATTTGATCGTGATCGTTGTTCCCATAGTTGCATCATGGTGATGCACAATGATGATGGTGGACCTGATGAATGCTGCTGCTAAATCGAGATGGACCCACCAGATATTTCTAACATAGGAGAACATAGTTTGTTTTTTGTTATGCGAGTGCAAGGTCTACTTTTGGGTTGCTAATTGTTACATAGGTGTTTGGCGGAGTCTCCATCTGCAGAGATGAACGGTGAATATTTTCATTAAAGACATTATTTCCATCCTATATTTGATAATGTTGTTGCACCACTTACATAGTGAAGATGATTGAATGCAGAGAACTTGGATGGCCAATTTTTAGGTTTGTTTTTAGATCTAGAAATTAATGTTATTGATGATGGTGTTGTTTTTCTGCTTTCGGGTACCTATATTAGAGGGATCAATCTATCAAAGCTTCAAAAAAAAAAAGTTGACATCATTAAGTGGTTTTTTGCCACGCAGTGTGGAGGCTTCTGTTTGAAATCCTTTTTTTCCAATGCAAATTCAAAAGCCATTGTGGATGGCACAAGAGTGCGAAGAGCGAGGTCCTGAATCAACACAAATGGCTATGTGTTTTCCAAAATGTATTGCTTGCAGTTTCGTGAAAGATAATTTTTTTTACCTGTGTGATCGGATCAAGGATTTTGCTGAAAATGCAGGAGGTAGTGATTGCATATCCTGTTGAACCGTCCGATTTGAAGTTGTATGTGTTTTGGAGTAGAGTTTTGTTTTTTTAATGAAGATGCAATGAACTGTGTTTTTCTTATAGTCGAACAGTGTAAAATTTTATTGTGATGGTGGCTTATTCCGTAGCGGTGTCGGATATAAATATGTGACATGGTATTAAGCTTGGAAAGTTTCCACTTTACCTCCACCACAAGTGCCTAAGTGGGGTCCACTGATTGATATTTTTAAAAGCATCATATTTGTTTTAAGCACACCCTTGTTTTTATTTTAAAGGGATGGTTATATAATGGGTGGAGAATATTTTTTTAATGCAAGTGGACTACTTAATCAATTGTAAGGGGGTTTTTCATGTAAGACAAAAGATATATTGCTCATAAAAATGGTCGAGCATATAATCTGATTGGGTATTTTTTTCACATGGAGAGTGGAAGTGTTAGAGAGGCATATTATTTTTTCAAAAAAATGAAGGCCCCATTGATAGCAAAACATGGGGGTATATATAGTCATCGAAAAGGTTTTTCCGAGATAGACACAATGGTAGTATCCATTTCTAATTTTGAGGTTGTTTCATTTGAGTTTGTTAGACTTAAATTTTTGTACCTTGGAGTGCACTCTCGATTGTAACCAACACTCCCAGGGTAAATTTGTATACGATCCTTGTACCTAGTAACCTTCTCTATAGACCTAACGGATGTAGCGATTGGTTACCCATGCACTCCGGTGGGATGAAAGGTCACCATAAGGACACCTACTCTAGGGACTACAGATATAGACACCCTAGACTCTATCTGAGGTTTTTTGTAGATCAACTTCTAAATACTACAGACGATGACACTTTAGAAGATTCTCTTTTATTCTTCTTCTTCTTCTCCTTCATATTTGGTTTCTATGGCTCCTTTTATTACATTTCATGGCTTGTATTTATTTTGTATTAAGGTGCATTTTCTATGGATATCAACACCTTCTATATTGAGTTCACCATGAGGGGGCTGATATTCATGGTGGATCTAGTCACTTACCTATGAGAGGCAACATACCTAGAATGACCTGTAGAGGCAACAGACTCATGGAAGTGGCTGACCCTGAGGCACCCAGGGTGACCCTGAGGAACTTAGATGGCTGACCTAGTGGCAATAGATCTAAGGTAGTGGTTGATCCTGAGGCAACAGACTGAAATATATACATCGTTGATCTGGAATTATTTATATTTGGAGAACCAAACGCAAAGAGCATGATCCTATACCAAATAAAAAATAAAGGAGGATGATAGGTTTATTTTAGATAATTCAACATTAAGGGGGAATGTTACCTAATTTTGACTTGTTTTTTTTCTATAGTTAGGATAGTGCACATTAAGGGGGAATGTTAGAATTAATGTGCACTATACCTACTTTCAGTTTGACACTTGTCATGTCTTGCATATAGGCTTATGCCTATATATTGTACCCATTTCATGTATAATGCATCTTATCTTTCTTCAATTCCTAACAAAAACAATCCTTCATTCATTCCTTAAATCAAAGCCCCATAACTTCAATTCAAAGAATAAATCTAACATCCTTTTTAATTCACAATTCCAATCAAATCTAATATTGTTTTAAAGCATTAAAGTCCCATACCTTTAACCTCTAAAACAATCCTTCATTCATTCCCTAAATCAAAGCCCCATAACTTCAATTCAAAGAATAAATCTAACATCCTTTTAATTCACAATTCCAATCAAATCTAATACTGTTTTAAAGCATTAAAGTCCCATACCTTTAACCTCTAAAACAATCCTTCATTCATTCCCTAAACTCATAAGCCCCATAACTTCAATTCAAAGAATAAATCCTTGACGTCCTTTTAGTAAAGTCTACATCATAGACTTACTAATCAAAGATTTTCAACCTTAATCTTAGATTCATAACCTCAATTAAAGATTCACAACCTTATCTAAAGATTCACTACTTTAGTTAAAAATAACCCCTTCATGATCTTATTACACAAAAGGTCTTACTTTAATTAAAACCACATAAGGTAAATCTCATTAATTAAAGGTCACTTTAATTAAGATCTCATAAAATAATTCATAATAATCAAAGATCTTACTTTAATTAAAATATCTTAAGATAATTCATATTAATCAAAGGTCTCTCTTTAATTAAAATATCTTAAGATAATTCATATTAATCAAAGGTCTCATTTCAATTAAAATCTCCTAAGATAATTCATATTAATCAAAGGTTTCTCTTTAATTAAAATCTCTTAAGATAATTCATATTAATCAAAGGTTTCTCTTTAATTAAAATCTCTTAAGATAATTCATATTAATCAAAGGTTTCTCTTTAATTAAAATCTCCTAAGATAATTCATATTAATCAAAGGTTTCTCTTTAATTAAAATCTCCTAAGATAATTCATATTAATCAAAGGTTTCTCTTTAATTAAAATCTCTTAAGATAATTCATATTAATCAAAGGTTTCTCTTTAATTAAAATCTCTTAAGATAATTCATATTAATCAAAGGTCTCATTTCAATTAAAATCTCCTAAGATAATTCATATTAATCAAAGGTCTCATTTTAATTAAAATTACATAGGTAAACCTTACTAATCAAAGATTCACAACCTTAGACTAATACGCCTTCATGGCGGATGCGAAACAACCTTTACAGAAAGGTCAAAGGACTACCAAACTTAGAGTCCAAACAAGGTAAAACTAGGTGCTAGGCTTTCTTTTCTACTACCACTACCTATCCCAAAGGGACTGAGCTTACATAGCAATGAAACTCCCACACAGATGTGGGTGGTTTCCCATTACAAGCAATGCTTCCCAAACACAACACTCCTACTTAACACAGGTGGTTTTTCCACTACAAGCGATGCTTCTCAAACACAACACTCCTACTTAACATAGGTGGTTTTTCCACTACAAGTGATACTTTTCAAACACAACACTCCTACTTAACATAGGTGGTTTTCCCACTACAAGCGATGCTTCTCAAACACAACACTCCTACTTAACACAGGTGGTTTTTCCACTACAAGTGACACTTTTCAAACACAACACTTCTAAAACAGGTGGTTTTCCACTCTAAAACACCCTTCACACAAGCATCTAAACACACAATGCTTCACACTACAAGCATCTAAACACACAATGCTTCACACTACTTAGACGTAGGTGGTTTCCAAACCTTTCAAAGGGATTATCACGCTACAGGGGAGTATAACCAGGTTTCACTCTAAATCATTCATCATACAAATGCATGTATAAATGGATAAAGTTTTAAAACCCTCCAACCTTAATACTCCTACAGAATGGAATTCAATGGTATCTTGGCTACCTCTCCCTTTGCTTGTTGCACGCTCCTATCTTTCCTCGATCACCTAGTCTGCATCCTCCTCTATCTTCTACCTTCTTCCTTCATTTTTTTCCTCCCTTGCACCTTACATGCTCCTTTGCTCTAGGTGGCCCATCCATCATCCTTCCTCGAATCTTGAGCCAACCTCGAGCCCCCCTTTCTTCAATGCTTCCATCCCTCATCCTCTTTTTCCCTAGTGGAAAACAATTCTTTTACCCATAATTTCCATCTTTGGAAATTAATAGCCCCCTAAATTATTTACATAGATTGCACTATATAGGGGAAAGGGATATTTACATTATTAAAATGAAGAATGGTACCCTTTTTAATAAAATATCCTTTACATGATATTTTATCACCATTTAAAATATATTTCTTTTATTTAAAATAATTTCATAATTGCTCTTTCTTTAAAATAAAATATTTCTATTTATCTTAAATGGATTTTTCATTTATTTCACTTAATTAAAGTCTATTAATGAATTTATATTATCATTAAAATGAACTTCTTTAATTATTTTAAATGAACTCTCATTTATTAATTGAAATGAAGTTTACTAATGAGTTTAAATGAATCATATCATTATTTAATCAAAACCTCATTAATTAATTTAAATGAATCTTCATTTAGCATTTAAATTTAATTTACTTTCCTTCATAAAAATGATGCTCTATTATCACTTCAACATAACAATTTACTTTATGCATCCACATACATTTTGCAGTTGTTCTCCTATTGAAATTCCAACATTATGCTACCCAAGCCATGATGCAGTAGAGAGCAATCAAATTTATAAAACAACAAAGAGGGAATCTTTCCATCAACCCAATCACCTATCTCAGCCAAATATTTTACGATAGCTACTAGGCTATCAACTAAGGCTCAAGGTGATCAGTCATCGATGATTATCCCTTCCGAAAATGCATGCCTATATGAAGGTATCTATCCATGTTACCTCTGAGTACCTTAATCATCATTTCCCCTGATCTTAAGTACCCTCATTTCTGGTGGATGCTTCTACCTTCTCCACCTATGAGTGTACCTGATCCTGCACACTTGGCAATATGTTAGCGATAACATGCCCTTCTAAATCAACTAAACATCATATAGTTGGTTCAATTGTTCAAACTAAGTATCACCACATCATAGGTTAATACATTGTTTCTTTGTGCCATATAGTCTGCTAGGGAGGGTCATGACATCCTCCCCGCTAGAATTAAACATCATCCTCGGTGTTTCCAGTTTCCTTTGTTTTTAATAGAAAGTAAAAATTATTACATCATATAGCTTCAAACAAAAAGGGAAAATATTTTCGCATAACCTCCACTTTCTCCCAAGTGGCATTTTTCTCAGAGAACTGGTCCCACTGGACCTTACATTGTTCGAGAGTCTGATTTCATAGAGACTTAGAATGAAACTCAAGAATCTTCATCGGTAGTACTTCAATGGCCTCTGGATTTACCATCTACAAATTAGAAACATCCCACACATGTTCAGGGTCAGCAACATATTTCCTAAGCAAGGATATGTGGAAGGTGTCATGGATTTTGGATAGATTAGGTGGTAATGCAAGTCGGTATGCAACTGAACTGATCTTTTCCATGATCTCAAAGGGCCCCACAAAATGTGGATCCAACTTCATGGATTTGATAGCACTCTTATTTGGCTTAACCCTTAAGAACACCTTATCTCCAATAGAATACTCTCTTGGAGTCCTTTTTAGATCTGCATAACTCTTCTACCTATCTGTAACTTCTTTAAGCCTTTGCCTAATTTCCTTTAGCTGATCTTCCATCACCCTAACCATTTTTGGCCCAATCACAACTCGGTCTTCTAGGTTGTCCCAAGACAATGGTGTTCTACACTTTCACCCATACAAGGCATCGAAAGGTGCCATTCCTAGCGAGGAGTGATGTCCATTATTGTAGGCAAACTCTACCAAAGGTAGACAATCTTCCCAATGAGACTTGTGATCCATGCAGTACATGCGGAGCATGTCTTCCAGAACTTGGTTTACCCGCTCTATTTGGCCATCTATTTTAGGGTGGTATGCTGAACTCATATTCAGTTTCATACCAACTGCACTATGAAGGGATTTCTAGAATTTAGAAGTGAATTTGGAGTCTCTATCTGAGATAATTACCTTAGGAAATCCATGCAATCGGAATACCTCTTTGATGAATCTGCTAGCCACCACCTGAGCATCATCCTTGGTATTCCCCGGTATGAAATGGGTAACCTTAGTCAATTTTTTGACCACTACAAATATGGCATCATGTTGGTACCGAGTCTTGGGTAAACCCACTATAAAATCCATGGATATAACCTACCATTTTTGCATAGGTATATCATGCAGATATAGTTTTCCTATAGGATGTTGGCATTCTACCTTAACTTTCTGACATTCGAGGCATCGAGCAACAAAATCTATGATGTCCTTCTTCATTCCTACCCAAAAGAAGGTTCTTTTCATGTTTTCTCGCATTTTGGCTCCTCTCGGATGAGAAGAATAAGGAGATCTATGGGCTTCTTGCATTATCAAGTTCCTTAAATCACCCATATTTGGTATGATGACCCTTCCCTTATAACACAGAAAGTCATATTTCACACTAAATTCCTTATTTCCTTCAGGATCTCTATTCATCTTAACTCGAATTTCTTGGCAATACTCATCCTGAGATTGCTCCTGTCTCACTCGATCCATCAGGTCCATGTGAATTTTAGTTATGGCTGCTATATATTTTCTTCTACTCAAAGCATCAACTACTTTATTCTCTTTTCCTTTTATGTACTCAATCTCGAAATCATACTCAATGAGAAATTCCACCCATCTTCTTTGTCTCGCATTGAGTATTGGTTGGGTGAATATGTACCATAGAATTTGATGGTCGATCTTTAATTCAAAGGGTCTTCCCACCAAGTAGTGGTGCCAAACCTTTAAAGCATGCACCACTACAACTAGCTCTAAATCATGCGTAGCATAATTAACTTCATGCTTTTTGAGCTTCCTTGAAGTATATGCCACTACTGACTCCTCTTGTGAGAGTACCCCTCCCAACCCATCTATTGAGGCATCAGTGCACACTAAAAAGTCCCCTTGTGGATCGGGAACCTTTAGTATTGGTGCAGTAGTAAGCTTATGCTTTAGTAGTGCAAAGGCAGCCTCACACTTTTTTGACCACTTGAATTCCTTTCCCTTCTTCTGAAGGTTAGTTATGGGTCCAACAATCTTGGAGTAATCCTTTATATAACATCTATAGTAGCCCGTTAACCCCATGAAGCTTCGCACTTCAGTCACATTAGTAGGGGGTGGCCAATTCAGGATAGCCTCTATCTTCTCTAGATCCACAACAATTCCCTTTGTTGATATGATGTGTCCAAGATATCGTACCTCTAGAACATAGAATTCACTCTTAGCCAGATTTCCATAAAGTTGATTTTTCCTTAGCAATTCTAACATGATCCTAAGATGTTTATCATGCTCTTCTCTATCTCAAGAGTATATAAGGATATCATCTAGGAATACCAAGACAAACTGGTCCAAATGCCTTCGAAACACACTATTCATTAAGTTCATGAAAGCAGCTGGGGCATTAGTCAGTCCAAAGGGTAGAACCGTAAACTCATAATGCCCATACCTAGTCTTAAATGTCATCTTGTGAGTGTCTTCCTCATGAATTCTTAACTGGTGATACCCTGATCTTAGATCGATCTTAGTAAACACCTTGGCATCCTTTAGTTGATCAAATAAATCTTCAATCCTAGGTAAAGGATACCGATTCTTGATTGTAGCCTTATTTAGCATCCTGTAATCAATACACAATCTTAACGAACCATCCTTTTTCATGAACAAAATTGATGCACCCCATGGTGACACACTTGGTTTTATCAAACCCTTCTCTAATAATCCTTACAATTGAACCTTCAGTTCTTGCATTTCAATAGGATTCATCCTATACGAGGATCTATGAATAGGCTCAACTCCTATCATAAGTTCAATTGTGAAGTCAAATTCCCATACAAGAGGTAGCCTAGGTAGGTCCTCTAGAAATACATCCTAAAAATCCTATAAAATCAGATGTTGTCTTAGTATTTCTCCTTTCTCATAGTCTTCCAATTCATTAAGTTTTACTACATACACTATTCCTCCTCTCTTTAGGGTCTTTTTCAATTGCATAGTGGACAACATCTGAGGTTCAAACACCCCTTGTTTGCTATGAATTCTTAGTCTCCTCCCACCTTCTTCTAAATACTCAATCCATCGGTCTTGAAAATTGACTAAGGCTTTATGAGCCTATAGCCAATCCATCCCTAGGACCACATCAAAGGCGTGTAGGGGAGCTACATATAAACAACATTTTGTAGTCCCATTAGATAGAGTGATTTCTACCATAGGATAACACTGGTTCACCGAGTAGGTCTACCCAGAACCGTACTCAACCTTCCACCCTTGAGCCAAATATCTAGGCCTTTTCGACATAGTCCTTGCTAGACTAGATGAAATAAAACTATCAGTGGCCCCACTATCTATCAAAATGTTTACTTGCTTATTAAAAACCTTACCTTTCACAAGTAATGGGGTGGCTTGTCCCTCTAGCTTCTGCTTCTCGGTTGTGGCATAGATCCGATGTTCTAGTTCCTTCCCTTTTGCATTAGTTGTGCTAGTCCCTGCTCGATATGGACATTGATTATAGTAATGAGGTCCCCAAAAATTGTAGCACCCTTCCTTGGGTCCTTGCTATTTTTTAGGTTTCTGATTCCCGATTTTAACTATTAGAGTTGGAGCTTGCAACTTCTATGGTTGAGGTTTCATATTATTGGGTTTGTTATCCTTCCTATGAAAGTTCTTCTTGAACTTCTTCTGATTTCCATTAGGTTTCTTCTCAGGATTTTGGGGGTTCTTAGCCTTTCGATCTTGATCAACCTCCCATTTTACAAACCCAACACTATTCCTCTTCTTTAGCTCCTACCGAGCTTGCTCGGGTAGGGTGTCATATTTATAACAGAAGTGTGACTCTGCTTTCTTTGCTAGGTCATATACCTTTTGCAATGATTTAGGCTCCTACATGTCTACATCATGCTTTAACCTAGACTCCAATCCAAGAGTGAACTTGTGAACCCACATTTTCTCATTATAAATAGGTACATATTTAAACAATCTTACCAACTTCTTATAGTACACCTCTACTATGTTGGTTCCTTGTTTTAGACTAGAAAATTCCTCAAACTTTAAGGCATAGAAATGCTCTGTTAGGAATCTCTTCTTAAATATGTTTATAAATTCTTCCCATGGAGTGTCAATAGGTTCAATCTTAGTTTCCTCATAGTGGGTTTCCCACCATTCCAGAGCAATCCCTTCCAGGTTAATCATAGCCCAAAGTGTTCGAGTTCCTGATGAGTAGCCTTTTACCATAAAGTGAACCTCTACTTCTCTCAGCCATGCTTCCATTGCATCCCCATCGCCCTCCCCATAAAACTTGGAGATACTAATGTTTTTCATGTCCCTAGCTATTTCCTTTTTTGCTAAGGCTCTGGCTTGCACTTGTTCTATAGTTAGTCCACTATCTAGACCAATATTTGAGCCTCAAACTTATGAATTCTGGTTTGCAACTATTTCCAACAATTGTCTTATCTGATCCTGCATAGCAACGATCATAGCGGTGAGGTCTTCTACCTCCCTATTGGGGCTTATTGGTCCCCCATCCTAGTTTTCTTCTTCGACATTACTTTGTCAAGTTTTTCTAGGCGTAGGCCTCCCTCTTCTGGTCTTAGGTGGCATCTTAACCTGGTTCCATCCAAGAAAGAAGATTAGATTACAGTTTCATCTTAAGTTGTATCTCTAATTCAAGCCATAATACAGAGTTCTCTTGCTAGATGCATTAACAATCTAACTAGGGTAATATCCCAGGCTAGGATGTGTCATTGATACTGAAGCCCATACTAAGGTATCCTAACATCCACTCTACCTTGGGGTTAATTCCCATCAGATTCTAGAAAATAGGGTATTCTAGATCATCCCAGATTTAGCCTTTACCTTAAGCAAGCCTTCATTGGAGACATCTAATTCCCTTTAGCACACATAGAAGCTCTATACCCTCGTACCTAGAGCTCTGATACCAAATGTAATGACCCAAAAACACACAAACAAAAAAATACAAAAATAGAAAAATTTTTTTTTTTACTAAGGAGAGAGATACATGAACCCTTCATGAACCCCTAACCCAACTAATATTTACCTAAATTTTCAATCCCCTAAGTTTTCTTGAAAGCTACATCTCATGAAGTACCCTAACACAAGTCCATCTGTGTAGGCGTATCATGTGTTACTACAAATAAGCCCATCTATCCCATCACTCTTGATGAGCTAGACTTATCACCCTCAGTCCATCGAAGGTATACATGCATCTCCATACCATACACAAGTCATTATGTGTAGGTATGCTATGAGTATTATGAGTTAAGCTATCCATATCATCTACACGATGAGCTATCTTAACTCAGATGTAGTCTCTCCACAACTTAGTCCTTTATCTCCCTAAGGGGGTCTCAATTCCCTTAGGTCTCCTATGTTCACCCTAAGGGGTTCTTAATTCCCTTAGGTCACCTATGTTCACCCTAAAGGGGTTCTTAATTCCCTTAGGTCACTCTGAGTTCACCCTAGAACTCTACTCTTAGATTTCTATTATTAAGCAACCAAACAAGAATACATCTAGATACTAAAACAACAAAGAGTAATCACTAAGCATCCAAAAAATAAAGAAGGATTAACACTAAAAGAGAATGTCATCCATGAAAAGAGAATCAATTACCTATTATAACCAAACATGGAAATAAAGTAAAAGTACCTTCTCTAAACCAATAAATAGTTATTGCATTAAATATTGCATGGTAAATTCTCCTTACTTTAAAGAATATTACATTAACTGCATCAGGGATATCTCCCCACAATTCTAGTCTATTTGAGCATAAGTAAATCAACATAAAATATAAATTACCTATACTTTATTTCCATTGAACTCCTTGCTTCTCCTTGCTTCCCATTGGTTCTTTGAGGGTAGTAGGGGATCAGGGTACTCATGGTTCAGGATAGGCATACCTCTAAATGCATCTATTCATTTACTTTACCAAATTGCAACTATACAAAATTCAATTAAGTTTCCAACCATCTAATGCATAGTGGATATTATAAAAGATCCTTTACTTTTATCTTCACCTCTCAAGTTCCCTTAGAGAGCCATCCAACATGTACTACTTAGATCAAGGTCTAACTTTAATCAAATCCATTCATGTCTTAAAGCATTAAAGTCCCATACCTTTAACCTCTAAAACAATCCTTCATTCATTCCCTAAATCAAAGCCCCATAACTTCAATTCAAATAATAAATCTAACATCCTTTTTAATTCACAATTCCAATCAAATCTAATACTATTTTAAAGCATTAAATTCCCATACCTTTAACCTCTAAAACAATCCTTCATTCATTCCCTAAATCAAAGCCCCATAACTTCAATTCAAATAATAAATCTAACATCCTTTTTAATTCACAATTCCAATCAAATCAAATACTATTTTAAAGCATTAAAGTCCCATACCTTTAACCTCTAAAACAATCCTTCATTCATTACCTAAATCAAAGCCCCATAACTTCAATTCAAAGAATAAATCTAACATCCTTTTAATTCACAATTCCAATCAAATCTAATACTGTTTTAAACATTAAAGTCCCATACCTTTAACCTCTAAAACAATCCTTCATTCACAAATCAAACCCCATAACTTCATTCAAAGAATAAATCTAACATCCTTTTAGTAAAGTCTACATCATAGACTTACTTATCAAATATTTTCAACCTTAATCTTAGATTCATAACCTCAATTAAAGATTCACAACCTTATCTAAAGATTCACTACTTTAGTTAAAAATAACCCCTTCATGATCTTATTACACAAAAGGTCTTACTTTAATTAAAACCACATAAGGTAAATCTCATTAATTAAAGGTCACTTTAATTAAGATCTCATAAAATAATTCATAATAATCAAAGATCTTACTTTAATTAAAATCTCTTAAGATAATTCATATTAATCAAAGGTCTCTCTTTAATTAAAATCTCTTAAGATAATTCATATTAATCAAAGGTTTCTCTTTAATTAAAATCTCCTAAGAAATCAATATTTTTTAATTAAAATTCTAAATAATCAATTAAAAAGGTTTCTTTAATTAAAATCTCTTAAGATAATTCATATTAATCAAAGGTTTCTCTTTAATTAAAATCTCCTAAGATAATTCATATTAATCAAAGGTCTCATTTCAATTAAAATATCCTAAGATAATTCATATTAATCAAAGGTTTCTCTTTAATTAAAATCTCCTAAGATAATTCATATTAATCAAAGGTTTCTCTTTAATTAAAATCTCTAAGATAATTCATATTAATCAAAGGTCTCATTTCAATTAAAATCTCTTAAGATAATTCATATTAATCAAAGGTTTCTCTTCAATTAAAATTACATAGGTAAACCTTACTAATCAAAGATTCACAACCTTAGACTAATACGCCTTCATGGCGGATGTGAAACAACCTCTGCAGAAAGGTCAAAGGACTACCAAACTTAGAGTCCAAACAAGGTAAAACCAAGTGCTAAGCTTTCTTTTCTACCACCACTAACTATCCCAAAGGGACTGAGCTTACATAGCAATGAAACTCCCACACATATGCGGATGGTTTCCTGTTACAATTTGTGCTTCCCAAACACAACACTCCTACTTAACACAGGTGGTTTTTCCACTACAAGTGATGCTTCTCAAACACAACACTCCTACTTAACACATGTGGTTTTTCCACTACAAGTGATGCTTCTCAAACACAACACTCCTACTTAACATAGGTGGTTTTTCCACTACAAGCAACGCTTTTCAAACACAACACTCCTACTTAACACAGGTGGTTTCCACTTTTCCACTACAATGCTTTTCAAACACAATGCTCTATTTAAAATAGATGCTTTCCCACTACAAGCACCACCACCATTTAAAATAGGTGGTTTTCCCACTACAAGCACTTTCAAATGCATGATGCTTTCCATTTAAAATAGGTGCTTCCCAACCAACAATTTCCCACTACATCTTCAAAACACGATGCTTGCAAAATCTAAACACACAATGCTTTCCAATACAAGCATCTAAACACACAATGCTTCACACTACAAGCATCTAAACACACAATGCTTCACATACTTAGATGTAGGTGGTTTCCAAACCTTTCAAAGGGATTATCACGCTACAGGGGAGTATAACCAGGTTTCAATCTAAATCATTCATCATACAAACGCATGTATAAATGGATAAAGTTTTAAAACCCTCCAACCTTAATACTCCTACGAAATGGAATCCGGTGGTGTCTTGGCTACCTCTCCCTTTGCTTGTTGCGCGCTCCTATCTTTCCCCGATCACCTGGTCTGCATCCTCCTCTATCTTCTACCTTCTTCCTTCTTTTTTTCCTCCCTTGCACCTTACGTGCTCCTTTGCTCTAGGTGGCCCGTCCATCGTCCTTCCTCGAATCTTGAGCCAACCTCGAGCCCCCCTTTCTTCAATGCTTCCATCCCTCATCCTCTTTTTCCCTAGCGACAACTAGTTCTTTTACCCATAATTTCCATCTTTGGAAATTAATAGCCCCCTAGATTATTTACATAGATTGCACTATATAGGGGAAAGGGATATTTACATTATTAAAATGAAGAATGGTACCCTTTTTAATAAAATATCCTTTACATGATATTTTATCACCATTTAAAATATATTTCTTTTATTTAAAACAATTTCATAATTGCTCTTTCTTTTAAAATAAAATATTTCTATTTATCTTAAATGGATTTTTCATTTATTTCACTTAATTAAAGTCTATTAATGAATTTATATTATCATTAAAATGAACTTCTTTAATTATTTTAAATGAACTCTCATTTATTAATTGAAATGAAGTTTACTAATGAGTTTAAATGAATCATATCATTATTTAATCAAAACCTCATTAATTAATTTAAATGAATCTTCATTTAGCATTTAAATTTAATTTACTTTCCTTCATAAAAATGATGCTCTATTATCACTTCAACATAACAGTTTACTTTATGCATCCACATACATTTTGCAGTTGTTCTCCTATTGAAATTCCAACATTATGCTACCCAAGCCATGATGCAGTAGAGAGCAATCAAATTTATAAAACAACAAAGAGGGAATCTTTCCATCAACCCAATCACCTATCTCAGCCAAAGATTTTATGATAGCTACTAGGCTATCAACTAAGGCTCAAGGTGATCAGTCATCGATGATTATCCCTTCCGACAATGCATGCCTATATGAAGGTATCTATCCATGTTACCTTTGAGTACCTTAATCATCATTTCCCCTGATCTTAAGTACCCTCATTTCTGGTGGATGCTTCTGCCTTCTCCACCTATGAGTGTACCTGATCCTGCACACTTGGCAATATGTTAGCGATAACATGCCCTTCTAAATCAACTAAACATCATATAGTTGGTTCAATTGTTCAAACTAAGTATCACCACATCATAGGTTAATACATTGTTTCTTTGTGCCATATAGTCTGCTAGGGAGGGTCATGACATGGAAGGTTTAACTATTCAATGTATATCATTAGTGGTATACTTCTTTTATGATCTAGATATTCTTAACCTTGTACAAACTAGAAAAGTTGCATTTAACAACTATAAACTAATGAATCCCCTATTTTGGGTAATTAAAGTGATTGGTTTGAATGTTGAAATAGAGTGGTCATGTTACATTATGTAAACTTGTACAAATTTGATATATGATAAATTATATACTTGTTATATATGTATACTCTTAAGAAAGTGTTCTAGAAGAATTAATAGATAACAATTATGAAAGTATGTGATAGTAGCAAAAGGCTAAATATTATGAGTATGTTTCAAACAAGAGATTGTGAAGATATAACATTAGAATTTCAATGTGTTAAGCGAGTATATTTTATGCATGAATATGTACATACTCTATTGTAGTTGAATCTATTATAAGTTGTGAATTATATGTTTGCTAGCCAAATTGTAATTGAGATTCATTTTGGAAATAATAAACTTATGAGTAATAAAAATTGTATTTTTTTCATTACATTTCAAGTGATTGAAATGATGTATCATGATTTATGAAAGGATCCATGAGTTGATTTTCTCATGCTTGATGTTTCTTGTGAAACAAAATAAATGAATTTAGTATATATTAGTGACATGAATCCATTAAATTGATGTAAATGTAAGACGGAAGCTGAAAACTCGCTTCTATGATGTAAAGCCATGAATAAATAAATGATTTTATATTGTTCTAATTTTATATCTCTTATGGATAAATATTGAGATCTTCTTGTTGGATAATTCAATATTATTTATGAACTCTTATGAATGGAGAGTTATGTAGTATATGTGGTTGATTACTTCATATTAATTAGCATCTTCTTAAACATAAGAAAGAAAAATAAAAGACTTTTTTGTGACAAGAAAATGAGCAATGACTAAATATTAAGTTAGTGTCTTTTTAGAGCAGTTTATGCCTCCTTGTAGATAAATAGAATATACTAAAACTTTGTTCTCCAAAAGGAAAAGTTTATTGCTTTTGCATAGATGACAAGTCTAATTTCATATATTTAAAATAAGTGAAAAAGTAACATGTTCTTAACATACTTGGAATATGTGAATATAATTAAGTGACCTTGTAGTTGAGATGTTAATATTGTAATGGAGATCAGGTCTTAATCATGTGATTGAATAGTTGTGATGGATATCAAACCTAAAATAGAATAAAAAAACTAGTTGGAAGAACTAAATTGAAGTTTTCCCAACTATAATAACATGTGGGTTAGAACTAATATTTCTTTCACCCTTATTAATTTCAATAGAGTTGATAGAGGAATTCAAGCCAACCTTATGAAAGAACAGTGTTAGCCTTAATGAATAGATAGTGAAACATATACATGTCATGGCATAGATGGATACTTTTAAGGGTAGGAAGCCTAACATGGTTAAAGATTAGTATGTCCATTTTAATTGAGTAGATTGAATTAAGTCCATTTATGATAACAAATAGAATATCTAGTGTTTGGTACTAATGAATAATTTTAGATCATATGATTCAAATTCATTTAAATATTAATGTTATATATATTATTTAGTAGATTTTATTTTACCAAGTTACTGGATTGTATTTTACCAAGTGATAATCAAATGAATTTTTGTTATTTATGATGAAAATAATTATATACATAATATTTCATACATTTTTTTACCAACCCCAATGAGGATGGTTTTGTCATTACACAACATTAATAATAATCTTTGAATCTACCTCAGTTGAAATATATCTCTATATTATTCCAAGATAAGTATGTATTTCTCCATAATTTATTGTTCCCATGATAAGAATCATGGCTATAAATATTTTGTAATAAAGTTCCCTAATATGATTGTAAACTTCGGCATGATTTTGATATTTATTTTTAAAGAACACAAGATTATACTAGAGAGGGGGGTGAGTAGTATAAGACCACTTTTTGCTTTTCTTTCCTAATCAATATTATGCAATATATCAATGGCAATATCAACAATAGTAATAAAATAAATGCATAAATCACCACACATAATAGATACACCAATTTAATGTGGTTCACCCAATGTGGGCTACTCCACGGAGAAAATATTTCACTAAAATTTTCTCAACAAATCTCTTGGGAAACCTTTCCATATTACAATGTTTATGGACCTCTATCCAAAGGAGACACTAATCCCCTAATCAAGTTCGTGGATCTCTATCCATAGGAGAACTCCTCCTCTACTCTGGCTGGTGATCTTCTAGAATAACTGATGCCTCCACTACACTGGCTTATGGATCTATATACACTGAAGATTACTACCCTCACTCAGAAGACCTATCTTCACTGACCTGGCTAATGGACTTCTATGCACTAGAGACTATTGTCCTCTATACTCTATCACCTCCAAAGCTTTCTCTCAACTCTATCTCAAATCTACACTAAACACAATCCTTTAGTATAGCACAAATTTGCTCAATCTCTGTCCTCAAATCTACACTAAACACAGTCCTTCGGTATAGCACAAATCTGCTTAATATCTATCCTCAAATATACACTAAACACAGTCCTTCGGTCTAGCACAAATCTTCTCAATCTCTATCCATAAATCTACACTAAACATAGTCCTTCAGTATAGCACAAATATGCTCAATCTTTGTCCTCAAATCCATCCTCAAGCCTTAACACAAATCTTGACCCAATCACAAATCAACTCTATTAGATCCACCCCAAACCTTAATCCAAGTTTTAAACAAATCAATCAATCAACTTTGCTCTCAAGTCTTCTCAAAGACTTTTCTCAAATATGCATTATAAGCTTCCACAAAACCTCACACTAATCTATCCACAAGTTCCCTCTAGAACTTATCCATTCTTCTCAACAAGTCTTCACCAAGACTTGTCTCAAATCTATATTGTAAGCTTCCACAAAAGCTTACTCAACTCAACTCAATCTATTACAGAAAACTTCAATCACTCAAACAAGCTTCACACAGAATCTTGCTCAATCTCACATAAACATATAGATAATTGTTAGAGACTCAATATTATTCACACTCACAACAATGCTTAATCACTTTTAATCTCTTTCAAATAAATTTAGAATATAGAACAATTTGTTTCACAGAACTTGAACTATCACTTCAACACTTCCAATTGACTAGGCTCAATCAACTCCACTTAACCAATCACTCAATGAAACACTCCTTGCTTACAAACCCTAGTCCAAGCATATGAACACTCACTCAATTATTTCCAACAATGCTTGTCAAACAATCTCACATAATAATGATACTCATAATCTTGCACAAACCCTAGTTTCAAGATAGTTCTCAACTTCACATAACAATGATACTCATGATCTTGTACAAACCCTAATCATGCATATGAAGGTTCATTCAATATTTCCAACAATGCTTATCAAACAAGGTTTTTATCATCAACCTTCACTCAGAAAACCCTTTAACAATCAAACTCAACAATGTTTATCAAACAACCCTTTTCACTCCAACATAGCATTCACAACATCCAACAATCACTCACAAGGAAGATGTGCCCATACCTTTTTTTTGATAAAAAATTAATCACAAAACCTGTCTCAATCACAATTACTCTCTTTGTAAATTTCAAAGGTTAGATGACAAAACATCACTCTAACACACCCTCAAAATATTTTACAATTACAAAAATAATTAAACTCAAATACACCTTAGTACTCCATATTGAAATTAGCATTCACCAAAAACATGTAATAATAAATCTCTTATTACACCTTATAACTCCACTCTAAATAACTCAATCCTCCAAAAAATTAAATAAAAAAATAATTATTTAATTTCATCAACCTTATATCTCCCAAAGCTCAAAAATACACCACACAACCTTAGGAGAAAAAATAAATTTATAACAAAAAATTTAGTACCTCTCAAAGTGCTCCTAGCGGGATTCGATCCCAAGTCACAACGCCTCTAGCGCTTTAGTCACGGTTGCCAAGCCGCATGAGCTAAGCGCTCACGCAGAAGATAAAATCACCTATGATGCTTTGTTTTCTTCCCAAGCGCAAAGGCCAAAATGCTTTGGCATTTTTGGCACAAAAACCAACCTCATGACCTTCTCTGTTGCAAATCAAATGTAGCACCTTGCGTTCCTGCCAAAAGAAGTCAAACAAAGGACTTCTTACTTCTCTTGCTTGCCAAAAGAAGTCAAGCAAAGGACTTCTTACTTCCCTTGGTGGTGACCCTTGGCTACCTGGCTAGGTGGTGACAAGGCTTTCGAGCCTTATGCATTTTGACCCTTCGCTACCTGCCAAAAGAAGTCAATCAAAGGACTTCTTACTTCTCTTGCTTGCCGAATATTGCGCACATGATTTGCTTGGGATTTTTATTAAATTCGATCGTGAATATGTTGAAGCCACTTAGGCTCTTGATATTTATACCTATCTCTTGAAATTTGTTGATGTCGACGGAGGAGATAATGTATGACGTCGACGCATTATTTTTTCCCTTATAACCCTAACCTTAGGGTTATTAAATTAAATTATAATTTAATTAATAATAAAATTATTATAATTAATTTAATAACTATAAAGTTAATCAAATTAAATTATAAATTAATTTATAATGAAATTATTATAATTAATTTAATTACTTTAGGTATTACCATTAGACCTTTAATATTATTTTTCTTAGGCCTTCTTATTTTTCCTGTAGACCTTATCTGATCACCTTGAATATTATAATGGGAGATATTATAATATTATTTCCCTTAGGTCTAGAAGAAATATTTCTTTTGCACTTATTACTAAAACTAACTCTTGACATCCTTCCTCTTGCACTGCTCACTGAAACTGACTCTTGACATCAATGGAAACAAATCTTGCTCGTATTTCCAACAATCTCCTCCTTTGTCATTGATGGAAATCCATTTTTCTTTTACCTTTTCCTGTTCTGCTCCCCCTGAGAAACTTCTCCCCCTAACTGAATGCTCTCCCCCTAACTCAAATCTCTCCCCCTTTGTCATCAATAGCAAAGGATCACCTTTGGTTCTCGAGGCTAAGAATGAGACTCTTAGATTAGACCCTCCTCCACCTCCTCTTGAGGTGGTTAATTTTGGGGTGGGAGTATTTCTACTCCCAGCATGCACTAATATTTACCTTTATCCACTTTCCTCCTCATATGATCCTTTTGATTCCTCTGACTATTCATGTTCCTGCTTGTCTTTGGAATTTTTGCTCTACACCACTTTGTTATATGTTCATCATTATTGCACTTATAACACTTAATATTGTTATTCCTTGGATGTGCATATGTCTTGGGATTTCTCCTGGTGAAGCAATATCTATCCTTGTCATGAGCCCTACAATTCACTACCTTATGACCAAACTTATTACAAGAGTAGCAATACCCTTGAAAAAGCTACCTATTTCTGAAACTTCCATATTCCTATTTTCCATGTGTCCTACACTATGTATCTTTATGCCCAAACTTGTGAAATGAGAAGCATCATCCATTGAAATTGCCTTTCCTTGATCTCATTAGTCTCTTAGTCTCTTCTACCCTATGTTGCTTCCTGTTCCATCTGTTCCTCATTTGTGCATTGTTCCTTTCCTTGTTGAACTTTTTGTTGTCCAACTCATCCTCAAAAGTCTCAATCTCTCTTACACTCTCTACTTCTAAATTTTATTCTTCTTCAAAACTTGATATTGACTCTTCTCCTTGTTTCTTTTGTACCTATTCAAAACCAAGACCTGTCTTGTTTGAAGTCGTTTTTTGTGTCTTGATAATCTTATCCAATTTCTTTGAACTTCTCCCAAACCTGTGTAACCTATCCTTAGACTCTTTTACTTCCTTCCTTAGTGAACCTACCTCATACTCTAACCTTTCACATTCTAAAACCTTTGCTTCTAAATTCTATTTGAATCTTCTTGTCTTAGCTATTGAGTTAGTTATATACCCTATAATATTTCATTTCTCTTCATCAAATTCTAGGAATTTAGGATTGAGTTTTGAATTTTTATTTCTTACCTCTCTTAATGCATCAAGGGCATGAATAATCTCACCCTCAAGATCAACTTATCCTTTCTCTTATTCTTCCTCTATTTGTTTGCCTTTGAAAATATCTTCATTCTTTTCTGACTCCTTTCTATCCTTCTTCTATTGCCATAATAAGATTCTCTTCTGGTCCTTCAAGTGTATCTTCATATTCATCATCACTGAAACTGAATCCATTCCTTGTACAACTATCTTCAAGATGACCAAAGTTACCACATCTAAAACACTTAAGAATTATTGGTGACTTTTTCTTAACCACTTATTTTTCTTTTGCCATAAATAGAACTTCATATTTATCATTATTTGAGGAACTATCATCACTATCACTTGAGCTCTTACCTACCTTGTCTGCATAGACTCTTTTTATGCCTTTGGAAAAACTTCTTTCCTTGTGTACCTTGTCCATCCCTATTTTTATTTTGGTACTTATGCTTTCCTGCATCCCTGTTCTTATGATCCTATTTCTCATCACCACTGCTATTTCTAGCTTCTAGAAAATCATATGCATAGTGACCATATTTTCCACATTTAAAACATCTAACTAATTTTGTACCTTTATACTTTCTTGAGTCCTTGTTCCTTCTGCCATAATTTGCTTCTTCATCACTGGATGACTCATTGCTTGAATCTGACTTCTTACCCTTTGTCTTCTTAGTGGCTTTAAATATTGCTTTTTTTTTAGGTATAGGTTCATCTTTTGTTCTTATGTCAAATGTTATGAGAATGACATGTAATTCATCCCTTGTCAAAAGATCAATATCTTTTGACTCTTATATAGCTGAAATATTTTCACTAAAACTTTTTGGAAGTGACCTTATAATATTATCACATACATCATGTTCTTTAACTTCAAGCCCAAGTCCTTACATGGAGTTAACAACCTCGTCCACACAAAGTATATATGCAACAATGTTTTTCTCATCCTTAATTTTTAGGTCTTCAAATGCTCTCTTGAAATTTTGCAACTTTACCCTTTTGACCTTTTTATCTCCTTCATATATGCCTTGCAACTTATCCCAAATTTCCTTTTTTGATTTACAATGCATAATATTTATAAACTCTATTTCACGCAAGCCCTTTTGAATTGCATTCATTACTTTTGAATTGTAATGATGTAGAATCTTACCATATTTATTTGTAGGTGGAGTTGTTGGTGGTGTGTATCCATTTTCAACTGCTTCCCATATTTAATTTCCAAGTGCCATTAGATGGAACTTCATCCTTGTGCCCCATAGTGTATAATTGTTCCCATCGAACAATGATGATGAACTCCCTGAGGATCCACTCTGATAATCCATTTGTGTTATTGTAAGATTTTTCTTCAAGTTGTTAAACTCTTTCGAAGGAACCCACTCTGATACCAATTGAATAACACAAGCTTATATTTAGAGGGAGGGTGAACAATATAAGACCACTTTTTACTTTTCTTTTTCAATCAATATTATGCAATATATCAATGGAAATATCAACAATAATAATCAAATCAATTCAAAAATCACCACAAACAATAGAAACACCAATTTAATGTGGTTCACCCAATGTGGGCTACTCCACGAAGAAAATATTTCACTAAAATTTTCTCAACAAATCTCTTGGGAAACCTTTCCCTATTACAATATGTATGGACCTCTATCCAAAGGAGATACCAATACCCTAATAGATTTCATGGATCTCTATCCATAGGAGAACTCCTCCTATGCTCTGGTTGGTGATCTTCTAGAAGAACATGACGGGGGACAAGGAAAGTCAAACACACATTTACATAAACAGAGTTACAGCCCAAAGTCACAAACACTCCTAAATGCACAAAATATCTTGATTTAAATCTGTTACGTTTACATTCACTGATAAAATAGCCCACAGGAATACAATAACCAAAGATCCCCTGGTATTTTCCTCGCACACACTCTCTCTCTTTCTCGACCTTCCAGTCCACTGCCCCGATCTCTTACAAATTTTGAGTTTTTATCGAGGTCTCGGCCCTCTAGGTCATTAATGACCCACCTGCGTGAAAATATTAAACAAAACCTCCAAAATCGGCCTTCCCCGTCGAGATTTAAATTTTCCTTTCGTAAATCACCCACTCCCTGATCCGCCATGAAAGCACACCGTTCATTGGTCCTTCACCTGCAACCGTCGCTTTGTCAGAAAGTTTGTCTGCAACAGCTGTCTCTTTTCTCGCGCGCGCCGTCCACGTGTCCAATTTTAAATTTGTCTTCAATTGGCCGTGAAATCTTAATCCACGTGGCAGCCTTCAACTGGTCGTGATATCGCGACATGTCGCGGTATCGCGACCTCCGCGCCCTTGTGCCAAGCTTTTCAATTTTTGTCACGATATCGCGACGTCGCGATATCGCGACCATTTTTGCCTTTGCCTCCTGTCGCGAGAAATGGTCGCGATATCGCGACCATTTCTGCCTTTGCCTCCTGTCGTGAGAAATGGTCGCGATATCATGACCATTTTTGACTTTGCCTTTGAGCCCATCTTTTGCCACACCTTAGTTCTTCTCCGCCTTTGACTTTGCCTTCTCAACCTGCACTCCCTTTGTTGTCACGATATCGCACGTCGCGATATCGCGACGAAACTTGCCCTTTGCCTTAGCCTCCAATTATTGTCGTGATATCGTGACATGTCATGATATCACGCGTCACGATATTACGACTAAACTCGCCTATGTCTCGCCGCAGCTTTTGGAGTCGCGATTTTGCGACATGTCACGAAATCGTGACATGTCACGATTTTGCGACTCCCCCCAACTTTCACCTTTTTCTTCCAACTTCTACCTTGTTCCTCCAACTTCCACCTTGTTCCTGCCACCGCTCTACTATCATTATTCCATCACATGTCACGATTTCATGACATGTCATAAAATCACGACGTTTTTCCCACTCTGCCCCCTTTGCATTTTTCTGTCACGATTTCGTGACACGTCACGAAATCGCGATGTTCACCTTCCTCTGCCTTAGAAAAAAATTTCTTGCCTTCTTCTTCTGCCTGAGCTGACTCCTCAACACCGGCTTTCCTGCAACTGGATGCCTCTGCATCAGATGTCCCTGGATGCTCTGCATCAGACACCCGGGGTAAGTGGAGAAGTGATCTTCATTTCTGCAAAGTCTGGTTGCTACCTCCTGCAACTCTTCCAGAAATTCCTCTGCCTCTACAGCCTGCTCCATACCTTTCTCCCGGTCCACACAAATTATGTCTTCTTCCAAATAGATTCTCTCATTGCTGCAAACTTCTTCTGTAGTCTGCTTGCACTCCTTCCCTTGCACAGAAAAATCTATGACTACTTCCGGGCAAGTCCCAGCATTGCTGCACACCTCCGCGGCCTTCTTCAGCTTCTCCTATTTATTTCTCTGTCTTTCTTCCTGCCTTCTTTTCCGCTCCTCTTGCTCCCATAATTTTATCCCGAGCCATTCCTCTTGTAGGGCTTTAAATTGCCGCTGCAATGCCAAGAATTCTTCCTCCGGCACCATATCAAAATTCTTATTGACATGACTTCTTCGAGAATGCATCTTCCCTTGCTTTTCTCACAAAGCTTTACCAATCCGGTGTAGCTGCCTCATGTTTGATGATCTGCTAACACGCTCGAGGATCCGAAACTCTCTTTCTCTCTCTCTCAAACCCTACCACAGATCCTGGTGTAACTGCCTCACGTCCGGCGATCTGTTACACACTCAGGAACTTTTGCTCTGATACCACTGACGGGGGACAAGGAAAGTCAAACACACATTTACGTAAATAGAGTTACAGCCCAAAGTCACAAACACTCGTAAATGCACAAAATATCTTGATTTAAATCTGTTACGTTTACATTCACTGATAAAACAGCTTGTAGGCATACAATAACCAGAGATCCCCTGGTATTTTCCTCGCACACTCTCTCTCTCTTTCTCGACCTTCCAGTCCACCACCCAGATCTCTTACAAATTTTGAGTTTTTATCAAGGTCTCGACCCTCTAGGTCATTAATGGCCCACCTATGTGAAAATATTAAACAAAACCTCCAAAATCAGCCTTCCCCATCGAGATTTAAATTTTCCTTTCGTAAATCACCCACTCCATGATCCGCCATGAAAGCACGCCGTTCATTGGTCCTTCACCTGCAACCGTCGCTTTGTCAGAAATTTTGTCTACAATAGCTGTCTCTTTTCCCACGCGCGTACCATCCACGTGTCCAATTTTAAATTTGTCTTCAATTGGCCACAAAATCTTAATCCACGTGGCAGCCTTCAACTGGTCATGATATTGCGACATGTTGCGATATCGCGACATGTCGTGGTATCGCGACCTTCGTGCCCTTGTGCCAAGCTTTTCAATTTTTGTCATGATATCGTGATGTCACGATATCACGACGTCGCGATATCGCAACCATTTTTGCCTTTACCTCCTGTCGTGAGAAATGGTCGCGATATCGCGACCATTTTTGCCTTTGTCTCCTGTCGTGAGAAATGGTCGGGATATCACGACCATTTCTAACTTTGCCTTCGAGCCCATCTTCTGCCACACCTTAGTTCTTCTCCGCCTTCGACTTTGCCTTCTCAACCTGCACTCCCTTTGCTATCGCAATATCGCGCGTCATGATATCATGACATGTTGCGATATCACGCGTCGCGATATCACGATGAAACTTGCCCTTTGCCTTAGCCTCCAATTATTGTCATGATATCACACGTCACGATATCGTGAAATGTCATGATATCACGCATCGCGATATCACGACGAAACTCGCCTATGTCTCATCGCAGCTCTTGGAGTCACGATTTCGTGACATGTCATGAAATCACGACATGTCATGATTTTGTGACTCCCCCCAACTTTCACATTTTTCTTCCAACTTCTGCCTTGTTCCTCCAACTTTCGCCTTGTTCCTGCCACCGCTCTACTATCGCGATTCTATGACATGTCACAATTTTGTGACATGTCATGATTTTGCGACGTTTTTCCCACTCTGCCCCTTTGCATTTTTCTGTCGCGATTTCGTGACACGTCGCGAAATCACGACGTTCACCTTTCTCTGCCTCAAAAAAAAATTTCTTGCCTTCTTCTTCTGCCTGATCCGACTCCTTAGCACTGGCTTTCCCACAACTGGATGCCTCTGCATCAGATGTCCCTGGATGCTCCTGCATCAGAACAGCTACCTCCACTACACTAGCTTATGGATCTCTATCCACTAAATATTTATGCCCTCACTCAGAAGATCTGTCTTCACTACCTTTGCTTATGGAACTCTATCCACTAGAGACTATTGTCCTCTATACTTTATCACCTCCAAAGCTTGCTCTTAGCTCTATCTCAAATTTGCACTAAACATAGTCCTTCGATCTAGCACAAATCTGCTCAATATCTATCCTTAAATCTGCACTAAACATAGTCCTTCAATCTAGCACAAATCTACTCAATCTCTATCCTCAAATCTATACTAAACACAATCCTTCATTCTATCACAAATCTTCTCAATCTCTATCCTCAAATCTGCACTAAATACAGTCCTCGGTCTAGCACAAATATACACAATCTATGTCCTTAAATTTGTCCTCAAGCCTTAACACAAAGCTTGACCCAATCACAAATCAACTCTACTAGATCTAACCTAAACCTTAACCCAAGTTTTTAATAAATCAATCAATCAACTCTGTTCTCAACTCTTATCAAATACTTATCTCAAATCTACATTGTAAGCTTCCACAAAATCTCACACTAATTTTTCCATAAGTCCTCTCTAGAACTTTTCCAATCTACTTAGCAAGTCTTCACCAAGACTTATCTCCAATTTGCTCAACAAGTCTTCACCAAGACTTGTCTCAAATATGCATTGTAACTTCCACAAAAGCTTACTCAACTCAACTCAAACTATTATAGAAAACTTCAATCACTCAAACAAGCTTCACACAAAATCTTGTTCAATCTCACAGAAACATATAGAGAATTGTTAGAGACTCAATATGCTTCACACTTACAACAATGCTTAATCACTTTCAATCTCTTTCTTAAATAAATTTAGAATATAGAACAATGTGTTTCATAGAACTTGAACTATCACTTCAACACTTCCAATTGACTAGGCTCAATCAACTCCACTTAACCAATCACTCAATGAAACACTCCTTGCTTACAAACCCTAGTCCAAGCATATGAACACTCACTCAATTATTTCCAACAATTCTTATCCAAAAATCTCACATAATAATGATACTCATAATCTTGCACAAACCCTAGTTTCAAGATAGTTCTCAACTTCACATAACAATGATACTCATGATCTTGCACAAACCCTAATCATGTATATGAAGGTTCATTCAATATTTCCAACAATGTTTATCAAACAAGGTTTTTATCATCGACCTTCACTCAGAAAACCCTTTAACAATCAAACTCAACAATGCTTATCAAAAAATCCTTTTCACTCCAACATAGCATTCACAAAATCCAACAATCACTCACAAGGAAGATGTGCCCATACCTTTTGTTTGATGAAGAATTAATCACAAAATCTATGTCAATCATAATTATGTTCTTTTCCAATTTCAAAGGTTAGATTACAAAACATCACGCTAACACACCCTCAAAATATTTTACAATTACAAAAATAATTAAACTCAAATATACCTTACTACTCCATATTGAAATTAGAATTCACCAAAAATATATAACAATAAATCTCTTATTACACCTTATAACTCCACTCTAAATAACTCAATCCTCCAAATAATTAAATAAAAAATAATTATTTAATTTCATCAACCTTATATCTCCCTAAGCTCAAAAATACACCACACAACCTTAGGAGCAAAAAAAAAATTAATACCTCTCAAAGTGATCCCGACGAGATTCGATCCCAAGTCACAGTGCCTCCAATGCTTTAGCCATAGCTACCAAGCTATGTGAGCTAAGTGCTCACGTGGAAGGCAAAAGCACCCACGGTGCTTTGTCTTCTTCCTAGATGCCAAGGCCAAAAATATTTAGCATCTTTGGTGCAAAAACCAACCTCACGACCTTCCTTGTTGTGAATCAAACACAACACCTTGCGTTCCTAAAGCGCTACCAACTGCCACTAGCCCATCTGGCTAGGTGGTGATAAGGCTTCTCAGCCTTGTGTTTTTTGACCCTTCGCTACCTTCCAAAAGAAGTCAAATGAAGGACTTCTTCCTTCTCTTGCTCGTCGAATATTGCGCACACAATTTGCTTAGGATTTTATTATATTCAATCGTGGATAGGTTGAAACCACTTAGGCTTTTGATATTTATACCTATGCCTTGAAATTCGTTGACGTCGATGGAGGAGATAATGTATGATGTTGGTGCATTATTTTTGCCCTTATAACCCTAACCTTAGGGTTATTAAATTAAATTATAATTTAATTAATAATAAAATTATTATAATTAATTTAATAACTATAAAGCTAATTAAATTAAATTATAAATTAATTTATAATGAAATTATTATAATTAATTTATAAATAATTTAATTATTTTAGGTCTTACCATTAGACCTTTAATATTATAATAAAATATTATAATATTATTTTTCTTAGGCCTTCTTATTTCTCTTGTAGACCTTATCTGATCACATTGAATATTATAATGGAAGATATTATAATATTATTTCTCTTAGGTCTAGAAGCAATCTTTCTTTTGCACTGATTACTAAAACTGACTCTTGACATCCTTCCTCTTGCATTGCTCACTGAAACTGGCTCTTGACAATAATGACAACAAATCTTGCTCATATTTCCAACAATATTCCCCTTTGTCATTGATGGCAACCCATTTTTATTTTACCATTCCTTTTAACTTTTCCTGTTCTACTCCTCCTGAGAAACTGCTCCCCTGACTGAATGCTCTCCCCCTAACTCAAATAGCTCCCCTTTTTTTTTTTGGTAAATAAGATACTTTATATTGTTGATAGGTTTTTTAAGGATCCCCTAACCTAATTACAAAAACAACCATTAGGGCTATGTCATAATAAAAGATAAGCTGAAAGTCTTTAGTAGGGCATGTACTGACATAAGCAAAATACGACACAACCTCAGACTTGAGAATCCAAAAATTATAATAGTAACTATAAAATTAGGACGATGCCTCAGACTTGAGGATTCTACCAGAATAGATACAATATTTAAACAAAAAGCTATGGCTAATGATGTGCATGCTTCCACACAGGGAAGACGAGAAATTAAAAGACTTATATTAGCCGAAACAAACTAGGTATCACTCATGGTATTCATAGTAGTGAAACAAGGAATGAGGAAATTAGTCCTCGGACGAGGTTTTATCCTCTTCCTTAGTATCATTCTTCTTGGTGTCCTCAGGCTCATGTTCCTTGGGTTCAATCTTCATTGTGACTTTATCGGCTTCAAGACCTCCATCAACTTCCTAACTAGGATGGCCGCTTCAAGACCTTCATCAAATTTTATCCTCTCTGATGTCCATCATGTAATTAACCATCGAATTCATCATTGTCATGGTGGAGGAAATGATGAAGTCCTTGAGTTGTTTATTTTTGTCCTGCATTTCTTCTTCATCATTCGTAATTTCTATGATGTTGCACCTGGTGGTCAAGTTTTGAAGCCTAGCCGACTTCCTCACCGCTTCTTCTGCACTGTCAAAGCTGATGCTTTTCCTTACCCTAAATTTGGAAATGTCTTGCATAGCCTTTTTTTTCATCTCAACAAGAGGTGGTTTAACCATGGGGGATTTAGTAAAGCTAGTCGTTATAGGGTTAGGCTTAGGGATGTTGGCCAAAACATAAGTATAGATAACTTTTTACATACCCTAATACCGTGGGAGGTCGTGACTTTTCTTGTCTCTCCAGGATGTAATGGCATTATTCATGGAATTGAGGAAGAATAGGGGAATTTTGAGGGGATTAATATCTTTGAAATGGTTTACGAATGCCAAGTGATAGGTTTTGAAGGCTTTTTTAGGGTTGTCAACTGTAATGAATTCCATGATGGTTTTCATCACAGAGTCCCAAGGAGAATTGAAGTCACACCTGAAGATGTCAGGGATCTTGGATTTTGTTAGGATTTTTTCATTCCCTTAAAACTCGGCTAATTCAACCTCCTAATTGTGTTTGTTATGGTGGATGGAATGACCCGCATTGTTTTGGCCAAGGGTCACCTTTGGGGCTCAGGGCTAAGAATGAGACTCTTAGCTTTGTCCCTCTCCCACCTCCTCTTGAGGTGGTTAATTTTGGGGTGGGAGTATTTCTACTCCCAGCATGCACTGATCTTTAACTTTGTCCACTTTCCTCCTCATCTGATCCTTATGATTCCTCTGACTATTCATGTTCCTACTTGTATCTAGAATTTTTTCTCTATACCACTTTGTTGTATGTCCATAATTATTACACTTATAATTCTTAATATTTTTATTCCTTGGAGGTGCATATGTCTTGGTATTTCTCCTGGTGAAGTCATATCTATCCCTATCATGAACTTTGCAATTCAATACCTTGTGACCAAACTAATTACAAGAGTAGCAATACCCTTGAAAAAGCCGCATGTTTCTAAAACTTCCATATTCTTTTTTCCCATGTGTCTTGCACTGTGTAGATTTGTGCCCAAACCTATGATATGAGAAGCATCATCCATTGAAACTGCCTTGCCTTGACCTCATTGGTCTCTTAGTCTCTTCTACCCTGTGTTGCTTCATATTCCATCTGCTCCTCATTTTTGCATTGTTCCTTTCCTTGTTAAACTTTTTATTGTCCAAATCATCCTCAGAAGTCTCAATCTCTCTTAAACTCTCTAATTCTAAAGTTTCTTCTCCTTCAGAACTTGATATTGACTCTTCTCCTTGTTTCTTCTATACCTGTTCAAAACCAAGACCTATCTTATTTGAAGTCAGTTTTTGTGTCTTGATAATATTATCCAATTTCTTTGAGCTTCTACTCTTTTACTTCCTTCCTTAGTTAACCTACCGTATGCTCTAACCTTTCCCATTCTAAAACCTTTGCTTCTAACTTCTCTTTGAATCTGCTTAGCTATTGAGTTAGTTAGATATTTTATAAGATTTCCTTTCTCTTCATCACATTCTTGGAATTTAAGCTTGAATTTAAGTTTTGCTTTCTTACCTCCCTTAATACATCAAAGGCATGAATAATCTCACACTCAAGATAAGCTTATCCTTTATTTGATTCTTCCTCTATTTTTTTGAATTTGAAAACATTTTCATTCTTTTCTGACTCTTATACTAGAAGTATTTACTTCTTCTTCTATTGCCATAAGAAGATTCTCTTCTGGTCCTTCAAGTGTATCTTCATTTTCATCATCACTGAAACTGAATCCATTCCTTTTACAACTATATTTAAGATGACCAAAGTTACCACATATAAAACACTTGAGTATTATTGGTGACCTTTTCTTAACCACTTCTTTTTTTTCTAGAAATAGAACTTCAAATTTATCATTATCTGAGGAACTATCATCACTATCACTTGAGCTCTTACCTACCTTATCTACATAGAAACTCTTCTTATGCCTTTGGAAAAACTTCTTTCCTTTTGTACCTTGTCCATCCATATTTTTATTTCGGTACATGTGCTTTACTGCATCCTTGTTCTTATTATCCTGTTTCTCATCACCACTACTATTTCTAGCTTCTATAAAATCAGATGCATAGTGACCATATTTTCCATATTTAAAACATCTAACTGATTTCGTACTTTTATACTTTCTTGAGTCCTTGTTCCTTCTACCATAATTTGCTTCTTCATCACTGGATGACTCATTGCTTGAATCTGACTTCTTACCCTTAGTATTCTTAGTGGTTTTAAATGTTTCTTCTTTCTGGGGTATAGGTTACTCTTTTGTTCTTATCCCAAATGCTATGATAATGCCATGTAATTCATCCCTTTTCAAAATATCAATATATTTTGACTCTTCTATAACTGAAATATTTTCACTAAACCTTTTTGGAAGTGATATTAGAATCTTATCACATACATCAGGTTATGTAACTTCAAGCCCAAGTCCTTGCATGGATTTAACAACGTCATCCACGTGAAGTAGATATGCAGAAATATTTTCCTCATCCTTCATTTTTAGGTCTTCAAATGCTCTCTTGAAATTTTGCAATTATACCCTTTTGACCTTTTTACCTCCTTCATATATTCCTTGCAACTTATCCCAAATTTTCTTTGCTAATTTGCAATGCATAATATTTATAAAATCTGTTTCACGCAAGCCCTTTTGAATTGCATTCATTTCTTTTGAATTGTAATGATATAGAATCTTATCATATTTATCTATAGGTGGAGTTGTTGGTGGTGTGTATCCATTTTCAACTGCTTCCCATATTTCATTTCCATGTGCCATTAGATGGAACTTCATCCTTGTGATCCATAGTGTATAATTGTTCCCATTGAACAATGGTGCTAAATTCCCTGAGGATCCACTCTGAGAATCCATCTACGTTCTTGTAAGCTTTTTTTTCAAGTTGTTAAAATCTTTCGAAGGAACCCATTTTGATACCAATTGAAGAACACAAGCTTATACTGAGAGGGGGGTGAACAGTATAAGACCACTTTTTACTTTTATTTCTCAATCAATATTATGCAATATATCAGTGGTAATATGAACAAAAGTAATAAAATAAATGCACAAATCACCACACACAATAGAGACCAATTTAACATGGTTCACCTAATTTGGGCTACTCCACGGAGAACATATTTCACTAAAATTTTTGTAGTAAATCTCTTGGGAAACCTTTCCCTATTACAATGTTTATGGACCTCTGTCCAAAGGAGACACCAATCCCCTAATCAAGTTTGTGGATATCTATCCACAAGAGAACTCCTTATACTCTGCTCTAGATGATGATCTTCTAGAAGAACTATTGCCTCCACTACACTGGCTTATAGATCTATATCCACTAAAGATTCCTATCCTCACTTAGAATACCAATATTCACTACCCTAGCTAATGGACCTCTATCCACTGGAGATTGTTGTCTTCTATACTCTATCACCTCCAAAGCTTACTCTCAGCTCTGTATCAAATATGAACTAAACACAGTCCTTCGGTCTAGCACAAATTTGCTCAATATCTATCCTCAAATATGCACTAAACATAGTCCTTCGGTCTAGCACAAATCTGTTCAATATCTATCCTCAAATATGCACTAAAGACAGTCCTTCAGTCTAGCACAAATCTTCTCAATATCTATCCTCATCTATCCTCAAATCTATCCTTAATCCTTAACACAAAGCTTGACCCAAACACAAATCAACTCTTCTAGATCTGCTCTAACCCTTAACCCAAGGTTTGAACAAATCAATCAATCAACTTTGCTCTCAAGTCTTCTCAAAGACTTGTCTTAAATCTACATTGTAAGCTTCCACAAAATCTCACACTAATTTATCCATAAGTCCTCTCTAGAACTTGTCCAATCTGCTCAACAAGTATTCACCAAGACTTGTCTTAAATCTGCTCAACAAGTCTTCACCAAGACTTTTCTTAAATCTACATGTAAGCTTCCACAAAAGCTTACTCAACTCCACTCAATCTATTACAGAAAACTTCTTCAATAACTCAAACAATCTTCACACATAATCTTGTTTAAAATCACAAAAACATATAGAGAATTGTTAGAGACTTAATATGCTTCACACTTACAACAATGATCAATCACTTTCAATATCTTTCTTAAATCAATTTATAATATAGAATCATTTGTTTCACATAACTTGAACTATCATTTCAACACTTCCAATTGACTAGGCTCAATCAACTCTACTTAACCAATCACTCAATGAAACACTTATTGCTTACAAACCCTAGTCCAATCATATGAACACTCACTCAATTATTTTCAACAATGCTTATCAAAAAATCTCACATAATAATGATACTCATGATCTTGCACAAACCCTAGTTTCAATATAGTTCTCAACTTTACATAACAATGATACTCATGATCTTGCACAAATCCTAATAATGAAATTATGGTTTGAGTGTTGTCTTAATGATAAAAATCTCAAGCCTTCCAGCTACTAGCAAAAGTTTAAATAGAGATAAACACTCTCTTGCAAATGAATTACTTATCTTCAAGGACCAAGGTGAAAATTTTAATAGACACCAAAATTGTATTCTCAAGGATTCCCTACCCAAACCCTAGGACAAAGTGGTCATTCCTATTATTTAGTACTTCACGTTGTATGGATAGACCTCCATAGTCAATATCTTCCACTTCACTTTCCTGAATCACATCTACGGTAAGAAATGGATCAACATCCTAACTTTCCTTTTTAAGTCCATGGATAAGTTGATGAAACAAGTTCAAAAATGTATTTCTTCCTTATCGATCCATCAAGTACTCCACATACTTTTGTTCCATCACATAGCAAATAAAGAGGGCCACAGTGCCTTGATGAGCCATAGGCCAAGCCTTGGGAGCCCTTCTAGTGTGGCAAGACATGGACCCTCCCTTCTTTTTGTAGGTAAATCTTACAAGAATGTGATCCAGTTTGAGGGTTTCAACCTAAGGTGACTGATGAGAGCTCTCCCATAGGAAACAACAAAGAAATTGAGAGGTAGGTCACCCTTGAATTTCATAAGAGTATAAAAATTATCAAAGACTTGAATCAAGGTGGTGGTGATGTGGGTGACCCCTAGAGACAGTTCAAACACTTGAAATCTTATGTGGTGAAAAGGATATGCTCTCCCATCTATGTTACTTCAAAATGGAATTTGGAATATTTCTTAGAATCCATTACTATCATGTGGTTAGTCAAATGTGGAAGCTCTACTCATATGTGTACTTCCTTTTGAAATGTGGCTATACAACATAGTGGCCCCTCCTACCTTGAATTTCCCTCTTCAAAGACTAGTCATCCTATTTTCTAGTCATCGATGTTACATATAGGTCTTGAATGATCTCATCAACTAATTGTATAAAGTGGGGAAGATGTCCATCACCTATGTTGAAGAAGCAAGCATCCTCCTAGAGGACTACAAAAATGTAACAACCCAAGAGAGAATTTTTTTTAAGTGTGGAATTCACAAGCAAAGGTTGCACAAGTAAGGTTCACAAAATATTTTTATTTCACATAAGGCATAACCACTTTTGAGATCAATCATAGCTTATGACACTCAAGTGGATAGGACTGATCAATGTCTTGTAGGTTAGATTCTTGTCTTTTGGGATCCAACCCAGACACATACAAGCTATAATCCAACATGTACATTTGAGCTACAGTTAGGAATGTAAGAACTTGTTTGAGCTACAAATTAAACATCCTAGATACCTACACCTCCATGGTAAACTATCTAGTGCTTAGTGCTTAATTACTAAACTAGATAATTAAGGTATTTATCACTCCCCATGATAAATAGCTTGGCCACTCAATTCTCCTCGTTCAAAGTGCCAATACTAAAATTTTGGTGTTTTATTACCATCAAATGTGGAAACTTATATGAGATACAACTCAAACGCATTCAAAATACAACCCATAATGTGTTCCTTCAATTTATTTGGTAGTCTTCTCTTCATGACTATCCCAAATCATGAAAATATCTTGACAAGGTACTAGACAAGATGTCTAAAGCATTGTATTTCCAAGTACCCCCACATGAACATAAATAAACCACATATAATTCACCATCTCTATCTAAGAATATTATATTCCTTTACTTTAATATTTTATATTATTTTAAGCATTTTAAAGTGAATATAAAACATTTCATCATATAAACAATATATGATTTCATTCATATTCCATCTTAGCAAAATACTATGCATATATCATCATGAATAACATTTCATTGAAGAGCATACAATAAACTAAAGTAGAAGATGCAATATTCAAAGATAACACCACATTTATCCTAGGAAACATGAAAGTAAAAACCTAGCCTCAAAAATATCCTTTCATTATATAATAAATTTCTCCAATACAATCAATTTAAGAAATTTCCACAATTCCATTTTCCAAAATTATCCATATATTACATAAGAATTTCCACAATTCTTATGTTATGAAAGAAACACCATTATTTCCAATATATTACATAAGAATTTCCACAATTCTTTATGTTATAAAAGAAACACCATTCTTTCCAAATACATTTAGTAACAACCTGTTTTTCACCAAACAAGGTATCATGTTTTCAACAATCATATAGTATAAAATAAATATCAAGAAGGGACCCTATAATCCCTTCTACATTCATATCATATTGTATAAAATAGGTTTCAATAAGGGACCCTATAATCCCTTCAAGAATGAACTTCACATTCATTCTTTTCCAAATATTATTTTCCGCGTTCATATCATCATCTTAGAACTTCCACAGTTCTATCATTAGTTTAGAAATTCCACAATTCTATCATCATTTTAGAACTTCCATAGTTCTATCCATGAATGGCTACAACCATTCAATAAGCAAAGTATTTTTCCTAAATTATCTTTACAATCAAATCCTATCAAAAATTTCCCAAAATTTGACCTAAGGATGCATTCAAAAATATCAAAAGGGAGATTAATACACTTAATCTCAATTTATTTCAAAATAAGATATTAGTCCTTTTAATCTCTAATTACTCCAAAAGGGAAGATTAATCCTTTTAATCTCAAATTAGTTCAAAAGAAGATATTAGTCCTTTTAAGATCTAATTACTACAAAAAGGGGAGATTAATGTTTGTTTCTCCAAAATAAGGGTTTATTTAGGAGGTAAATATAACCAATTCATTTCCTCTATGCACAATGCTCAAATCTCAGTAAGTCAAACTTAAGCAAGTCAACCTAAGCAAGTCAAACATCCATGCCTAGCAATTGGAACCCTAGCCTCCTCAAAAATACTAACCACACATGTCCAAGCACCCCAATTGGTGCGTCAGTGGTCACTCATTAAGGGGTACCATTTATCCCTTAAACTTCTCTATTCTACCCACACCATCAATGTGGGATAAATAGTTCCCATAGAAATTAAAAAGGTGTTTACAAACCATTCTAACAATCACACAGGTGTCAACAACCAGTAATCAAGTGGCAACAATGAAGTGAGACAAGTTTCAAGCATCTAAGTAACATCTATGAAGTGAAGTCAAGTAACAAGTGGTAGCATTTGGATTAGGGAAAGCAATAATAAGTACAACAATCTAACATACCTCCAATTGGAATTGGTTCAACCACAAAGTGCTTCGATCATATGACCACCACTTGGTTTTCAATAAGCTTAGGGAGACAAGCTTCCTTTAAAGCTTATCGACACCCTGAGCATATCCCATGTAATATATTGCTTGAGGAAGACCATACTATTCTACCTAAGCACACTAGACGTGAACTAGATCATACCCACTGCTTAAGTGGTAATGTAAAGAGGGAGGAAGACTATCATAGGGAGGCTCCAAGATTTATTACAAGATTTAAATCCTCTTACTTGGAAATCAAACATTTAATAGATCGGTTCAAATGATTCTATTGTTGGTTCAACATAGAGGGGGACATCTACTATAACAAGGTATTCTATCTTCTTAGTTTCAAGGGTGAAACACTTCACAAGGAAGCTCTCAAATAATCGTAAAAGTATTGTAATGAAAATAGGAGGAGACTATGGCTTGTGAAATCAGCCATGGACATTTTCTATCACTAGGTCAAGAATGTAGCACAGTGAGACATATATGCATGATTGTAACAGAGATATAGCATTTCACGGGCCAAATATCTAGTCCTCTAAACTCTATGTAAGCAATTTATACACCTTTCTAAGCGGATATAAAGGGATAGCTGCTTAGCACAAAATTTCATAACATTGGCATGGTCATTCAAAATGTCACAACATAGGGAGGGAGGACTATAATAGGAAAATGGTTGCTTACATTGATCAAGACAAGTCTTCTACTCTCATCACAAAGCTCAAACATGGATCTAAGATGGTTTTTCTCCACTGGTTTCCCTATGCTCATTGACTAAAGATGTTAATTCAATGTAGGTATCTATAACAGGCAAATAGAATAGTTCTCAGGGTGATTTCAAAGAGATACAATAGGATATTTTCATTAAACCAAGCATGGTAATATTGCCAATAAGCATCACAACCAAGGCACAAGATACTCCTTAAATATGGATAGATTTTGGAATAGGTATAGGTAGAATATAGGTCATCTTAGAGCTAAATACAACATATAACTAAAGCACACGTTATCTTAAGGATCATATCTTGCATATAATACACATAGGCTATAATAAACCTATTGCTTGATTTTATGCAAGAAATTGAAGCATAAGTTTCTTTTTAATTCTCTTGAGACATAAGGGAAGATAGCTACTATAACAAAATTGAATCATTTTCATCCCTAAAAAAATCATTATCAAGCAAAATAAACCTCCAACATATTGCTCCAACAAGGTAGGGCTCCTTGAGTTCCTTTAGTCTCTCCTCCTTTATTGTCTTCCAACTGGTCTCCTTGTGGCCTTCCAATTCCTCCTTCTAATCTACCTCTCATGTTAGATTTTTCTAAAATCTAAGCCTTATTTAAAAGGTTTTCCTCTCCCTTTCTATGAGCCATCAAGTGGCTCTATTTTAATATTAATAATATTCCACTTTAAGCCCTTCATTCTCCTCCTTCCATTTGGAGGTGTCCAAATCTACTAGTCAATCCTAATTTGGCCTCTTTGCTAAATTTAAAAGGGCTACTATTGAAATAGTAAGATGCCTTTATTAAATAAATTTTAAATTACCATTAGCAAAGATGCCAATCCTCCTCCCTTCATTTGTAGGAGGGGTCAATATAGCAAACTATTATTTTATTCCAAAGGAGAATATGCTCTTTCTCCTCCCTTAGTTTGGAAGGGGCTTTTGTCACCCAATTTCCAACTCAATTTCCTATTTTAGAAAATACGCTAAATAATAAAATCAACTAATTAAAGCTAATCACAATTAATTACTCAAACATGTAATTAAAATTAAATCATCATTAGGACCATTATAGATTTTCATCCATCCTTTCTTCTTCCTAATCCTTAGTAGCGACTCCCTATCCACTCTATCTAAAGAATACATACTCCTGCAACCATGTAGGCTAATGTAAACTATCAATAGTATCATATTCTTAAATAAAAAATCATATATTTCAAATAATCAATAGTAATTCCATTTATTCTAACTTCAAAACAACATAATAATTAATTAGTCCATCATATGAAAAATATTTCCAAGGAAGGGTCATGATATACTACGCCCCTTAAAATAAACACAGTATTTTGTGTTTGCCTGCAATACAAAGCATATATGAACATAGGTTTTCATAACCTCATTTTTCCACAAGTGGCACATTGTTCAACATTGTTTTATTTTATTTTCATGATATAAAATTATATTTCCATAACATTTTAGACACAACAAGTCTAAATGCAACTAAGTTTAGCAAAATCTCTCATAAAAGAGTTTCAAAATTTAACCTATAAATTGATGACCCTTATTATGAGTTAACATAGAAAATAGGTGTCATCAAAGACAAAAATATAATGTCATAAATCTCACTTCAAGATATCCATATATCCTAAAATTCTCTTTGGCAAACATATTTGCCACCACTAGTGCATCATCCTTGATATCCCCTGGTATACATCCTTAGTCAACTTATTGACTATTACTAGAATTATGTTAGGTTCATACTTCAAGAGACACAAATGCCAAGTGAGGTCCTCAAAATATTCTAAGGTACACCGCTTAAGACCCACAAAATATGGAGGGTTCGCTTAGCTCTTCCACTTGATTCACTAATGGTTCTAATAGTGGGAGGAAAAGACTTGAATGTAAGTAGCCTCCAAGTACTTATTTCTTCTTTACAATATATATATATATATATCAACAACTTTGTCAGTAATAGCAAAATGATTACTAAGGCTATAATATTATTAATGAATGCATTCTCTAAAAATAAAATCATAGAGTATTACATACAACAAATTAGATCAAAATACCATTGTATCAATATTTTCTAATTATCTTTGCCATGAAAATGTACTACTATTCACCCAACTATGATAAATAGTTAATATTATGGAGTGGTTAACAACTGTAACAAAGCCAAAACTAACAATCAGGTTTTATATTTAGAACCGACATCTTTGTTATTACTTTCGTAGATCTTTTCTCAACCATTTATCTTCACAAGATCCCCTATGATCTATTCTTATCATGTATGCCTTGAACCATTAAATGTTTTCACATTGGTTCACATATGTGGATATTAATAATACCACATGCACTATGTTGTGGTATAAACCATTGTTTAAATAGCACACAACATATTATTAAACTTGACCACCACCTGGTGGTCGGGTGGCATATTGCTCTGCTCCATAGATGGTGATGTTTGGTGGCATCTCAGTTGTGGTAAAGGTTTTGGTTGCATCCATATCTGGGGAATGTTTCAAGACATAACAACCAATGCCCAAGGTTTCACCCAACTCCTTACTCTAGCCAAAGTCCAAGTTTGTATTGTAACATGGATAAATAAGAAAAATAAAAGAAAATATTCTTTTATTGTTCTGCCTACCTTGTACTCTATTGGATTTTTTCAAATTATCTCATCAAGGTCTAACTTCAGCTTCATCCTAACTAGCCAACCATGAATTCTAATAAGATCTTCTTAACCATCTATTGATAGTATCAAGGGTCACACTTCCACCACGTAAGGTGTCGTTCCATGAATATTATCATCCACTGATAATATCTATGACTATGCTTACTCTACATAAGGTATTATTTCAAAAGTATTATCATTTTCTAATAGTAGAAATGGTCACACTTAATCCACATAAGGTGTCATTCCAAACATTGAGCAACAAAATCAACAACATTCTTCTTCATAACTTCCTAGTAGAAGGTATTTTTCATGCTCTCACTCATATTAACCCCTCTAAGATGAGTAAAATAAGAACTATGCACTTCCCACATAATCCATCTCCTTAGATTCTCAATTTTTGTATAAATACTCGATCCTTATTATATAAGAGTTCATACCTTATGTCAAAATCCTTGTCCTCTCTAGGATTTATTCTATTTTGACCTTTCACTACAATATCCATCCTAATATTGCATTCTCTTGACTTAGCCCATTAAGTCAACATGACTATGGGTCAAAATAGTTATAAGCCTTTTTCAAGGACTTAAACTTGAATAGGTTTATCCCATTTTAGTCTTAGGATTTGCTCCTAATATGGACTTATGTACCTTCTATTGCTCATAAACCTCATGTTATAGGACATACTTTATCATACTTAATGAGAGAATCCCATTTAAGTATAGTTAAAACTTAACTAAGAATTAATTTGCACCTATATGTATATATGTATATATTAATTCATGTATATTGGTTATATTTTTAACAAAATCTATTGGCATACACACCAAAAAAATAAACTTCATAGTATTTTCCTCTCGGTCCTTTCACCACTTTGTGTTGGACATAATTCTCCTATCTGGGAGGCTATTTATGAAGCTGTCTGAGAAGCTATTTGAGAAGTTGTTTGAGAAACTATTTGAGAAACTATCTGAGATTTTTCCTCTAACATTGCTTGACTTGTGTGTTGTCCTTCCATGTCCATGTTGTATTCTGATAGTTGGCTATGAAGGAATTATCAAACCATGGGTTACCAATGCATCAAAACACAAGACCAAGAATGTAGTCCTATATTCTTCCCTTGCTTCTTGTAGATATGTATTCTCTGCATGATGACATATCTCTTAGATTCAAGCCTCATATTTTCTTATACCCACAAGCCTTCTTGCTCCAACTTTTGTGATTCCAATTACTGGAATTGCTTCCTCAAAGGCTTTACCTCAAGCATTCCATCCATCATCAGATTCCAATCATCATCTTCTTTACAATTTTATGGACCTGCTTCCATATCTACTCAACGATGTACATGTCATCTAGGAAGCTCTTCTTCATTGTCAATGGCATTTATTGTTTCTCTAGCTACTTCATCAGTTTCCTCTTCATCTATATCTTTCTCTTTTTAAAAATATTGAGTGCCCCACCATCTATTGTACTTTGAGGTTGTTCCAACATCATCATCATCTAGAACCCATATATCCTCATTTGGTTCTATGGTCAATGGTTCCATCCATGGTGGTACTACTATATTCCTCTCCTTCCTTGTATATATATATTTCTCGAGTATATTGAAAATACTCATAAAGTATGCTTTGTCATCCAATAAACCACCTTGCTCATTGCACATAAGCTAGTTGTACTTCATTCTTTACCCATATTGGGTCTTTCCTCCATGGTATCCAAATTATATCTTGGGATTACAAATTTTTCTAGATAGAGTGATACCACTCTCTATTACCTTCATGTGGTTTGTCATCCTTCATCTCTTTCCCCCTTTTCTATATTAATGTATAAGGAATATCTAGACCCACCAAACTATGTGTATCATAAGGCAATCCTTGGGGTCAACAACCACATATTCTCAGGTCCATACTTGTAGTAAGAGACTACAACTCATCCCTGATCGCTTCATCATTCAAACCTTGAATAACTCTCTATAATTTTGATTCAATAAGGTTGGTGCCCATGAAAACACTATTGAACTCTCTAGTAGGTCCTAAACTACCTAGCATGTTCCAAGGAAATCATGTACCAGATGAATTAGGTAAAATAAAACCTAATATAAGTGTCATCATTATAGCATGTCTATGTGTTAGTCTACCCATAATATAATATATCTCATACATTATACTACCCTTCTCAGTGTTCACATCTCTTCATTATAATCCAAACATTCTTTCCAATAACCATCCCTTCTATGCTTTATCTACGTACATCCCTCTACTAGTATCCAATATATTCGGTATACATCTTCCAGAGTAATGATCATCTCCCTAGTGCATAACTGGAATATTTCCTTATTGATATCTCATATTTTTATTAAGGTAGATAAATAACATCTATCTACATGTATCGACTCTAGATGCATAGCTCCTTCCAATCCTATCACTCTCAACCACCACCAATCATCATCATTCAACATATCCCTCACATTTCAAAATATTGCTCTAAATGTGTGATGTGGTCTTACAACTTTTAATGGTCTTATTTCCTTTAGATTTGCATTGCCTCCTTGACTCAATCCAATGCCACTAGAAGCCATATTATCTTATCAATTTGTAAGCATGAGTAGGTTGACAATTAGTAGCAATACAAAGCATAATATGGGATTTACTCCGAATATAATCAATATCGACAACAAAAATCCTAATACAAGTATATTTACATTAAACACCATGAGTAGTTGATAGGTTAATTATTTCCTCCCTTCGAAGTTGAAGAAATAAAAATTCAGTTTTTCATATCAACCTTTGAGTCTACAGAGTTAATTATTTGAATTAATCCTTCGATCAATGCCAAGTGTCTAACCAATCACTGGTTTATGACACCTCAATCTTGCTCAGCCATCTAGCTAATCATATTTTGATAATATTGAGTCTCTACATTCATCCTCTATGGATCACATCTCGATCATCTCGAACCGTCTTATTGTTGGAAGTTAAAAGGTAAAAAAATTGTTTCAACTTTAAGCTTTGACCTTACCTTTTTACTCCCATTGGACGACAACCGAGTCAGCAGGATTGGGTGGCAGATAGGTTGATGGACGGTAGGAAGAGTTAGACATCTAATTTCCCTTTTCCTTTCCTCCCTATTTCTTCTCTCCCAAATATCTCTCCAACAACTATGTACACACTATATAATGCTTTGTATTTCGAATTTTATTGATTAATTGAATTTTTGAATATTGAATAGTTGATTTCAATATCTGGTATCAGAGCTGTGGAGGGTGTCTAGGTTTTCAAAGCCAGGCATGGATCTCGAGGAGGCTCGAGGAGGCCCATAGGAGGCACGGATCTCGAGGAGGCACGAGGATGCCCACAGGAGCGAGCCCACAGGAGGCACGATTCTCGAGGAGATCGAGAGAGCGAGGTCGAGGAGGCCCGTAGAGCATGCATCCTGAGCACGTGGTTCGAGGTTGACAGGCTGACCAGATCGAGGACACCAGGCATGATTCCCCAGGTGACTGATAGGATGACTTGGTAGAACGCTGACCAGAGGTGGACACGTGGCGAGCAGACAACAAGGCGGAGTGGCGGGCAAGGGATGGCGAGCAGATAGCAAGGAGGTGACGTGGTGGACACAGTAAGGAGGTGACGTGGTGGACACAGTAAGCAGGTGACGTGGCAAGCGGACGCAAGGAGGTGACGTGGTGGAAGGGCATTCACCCAAAGGGAGCAAAAGGGCAAGGTCCGATTGCCCGAAGGCAATCAAAAGACTTTACGAGCACCCATGCTCTTAAACCACTCGAAGGTCGATATCCTGCTGCATGTGGGATAAAAGTTTTTCATTTTTTTTATAAAAATCACGTCGGAGTAGTGTTTAAATATTGCAAGGGAGCTTTCTAAGCCTAAAAAGGCTTGTAGCTCGATTGGTGAGCACTCTACTTTGCACAGTGGAAGTCGCGGGTTCGAAACCCAACGACATTAATTTTTTTTTAATAATTGGCATATGGTAAGTTTTTCGGAGCGCCGAGGCTAGATTGGCATAATTGGCATATTAAAAATTTTATATAGTTTTTTTATTTTTATAATTTTTAAAGTTTTTTTTATAAAGGTTTAGTAATAATATTAAAATATATTGTTTTTTTTTAAGTTTTTTAAGAAAATCAATATTTTTTTTATTATTATTTAACTTATAATTATAAACTTTTTAAAAATTATAATAGACTATATAATTTTTTTTTAGACATTGCCTAAGAGGCAATTTATTGTAAAAGAAAGAGCTTTTCACCTGATTCGAGGAATCAAAAACTGTAGTGGAAAAGCATGTTGTGATAGCCTAGAAGGCTATAAAAACTAGAAATTATTTTTTGTAACAAGCCTGAGAGGCTTAGTATTTTTTCTTGTAAGAGAGACAAAGGACCAAGCTGAAATTTGTAAAGAGGCATTGATGATAAGACCAAGTGGTTGTTATCATGCCTTATGTGCACTTTTGGTAAGAGAAAATGCTGAAATATTTGATGAAAAAGTGAGAGCTTATGGGCTACATACTGTGTTTAGTCAGTTGAAGAACGCAGTAATAGCACACCAGAGGCATCCGGACTCAGGGTACGAGGCAGACTCTGAAGATAACTCCTTTGGGAGTCAATTTGAGCAATCCGAATCCATAGAAGTTGCACCACAAGAATCTGAATATACTCATTACAGTAATTCAGTAGAAATTCTAGAACCAGAATCACCAGAGATAATATTGATCAGTGACGATGAAGAACAAGTAGCAGACAATTTCATGCATCCAAAAATAGCAGCACCACAACAAGAGGAACAAGCAATCAATGAAAGAGTGAATCAAGTCAGATTTGACTTAAATTTGTAATCTCTTCTTTCTTCTTCTTTCTTCCTTCTTTTAAAAAAGCAGAGTGCTTTATTGTAACCGAGAAATAAAGAGAGTGTTTTAGTTTATAACAACTATGGCCTCACATAACAATCTACCTATTCCAGAATTCAACGGATATGATTACGAGTATTGGTCTATCAAAATGAAGACCTTACTCATAGGGAAAGGTTTGTGGGACATAGTGGAAGAGGGTTACACCGAACCCATAGACTGGACAACATTAAGTGCCATAGATAAGAAAACAAAGAAAGAAGCGCAAAAGAGCAACTCCTCTGCTCTTTATCATCTCCAAGCAGCATTGGAGAAGAGTATATTCCCTAGAATAGCCGCTTGTATAACTGCACAAGATGCGTGGAAAGCTTTGAAAGACGGATTCCAGGGAAGTGATCAAGTGAAGCAAGTGAGGCTTCAAACACTGAAACGAGATTTTGAAAATCTCAAAATGAAAGAAGACGAAAAAGTTGGTGACTACTGCGTCAGAGTGAAAGCAGTAGTTGATAAAATGGTTACTCTTGGCGAAGAAATTAAGCCTGAAACAATTGTAAAGAAAGTGTTACGAACACTTCTTCAAAGATGGAATCACATAGCCATAATCATAGAAGAGTCAAAAGATCTTTCCACTTTAACATTTGATGCATTAATCGGATCGTTAATGTCTCATGAAGAGAGATTACAGGAATCTCCTTCAACCAGCTATGGAGGCGATGATAAAGCCTTCACATCAAATGAAAATACTGGAAGAGGACGTGGAAGAGGTCAAGGCAGAGGCCAGCTAAGAGGTAGAGGCAGAGGCAACTACAGAGGAGGCAATCAGAACAGAGGAGGTAACTCCAATAGAGGAGGCAATCAGAACAGAGGTGGAAACCAAAATCGAGGAGGAAATCTAGGACGAAGTGGAAATCAAGGACGAGGAAGTGACAAGTCCAAAATAACTTGTTTTAACTGTGGCAAGCCAGGTCACTTTGCTCGCGACTGCTGGTCAAAATATTCTCAAGGCAACAACAATCAATATGGAAATTATGGTGAAGAAGATGATACCTCTAATATTTTTCTTTCATATGGACAATCAGAACAAAATCTAAATGACACATGGATTTTGGATACTGGTTGCTCAAACCATATGAGTGGCAAAGAAAATCTATTTGCTACTCTAGATTCCACTTATAAATCCCACATCAAGTTAGGGGATGATAAAGCTTTGCAAGTCGAAGGCATTGGAGCCATGGAGGTTCCAACAAAAGAAGGCCTAAAGAAAGTGAATGACATCTACTACACTCCAAAGCTCCAACACAATCTGCTAAGCATTGGGAAAATGATGGAGAATAATTACAAACTTGTTTTTGATGAAGGAAAATGTATCATTCTTGATAAAAACAATTGTAATCGTGTCATCACACAGGTTCCAATGACCAAAAATAGATTGTTTCCCCTCAATTTTGGAGAGCCAGGGGGAGCTCAACTTGCAAATGTAGCTATAGCTAATCCAAGTGTGCTTTGGCACTTGCGATATGGTCACCTTAATTTAGCCAACTTGAAATTGCTAACTTCTCAAGCTATGGTGACAGGACTTCCCAAAATCAATGAACAAAAGGAGGTCTGTGAAGGATGTGCTTTGGGAAAGCACTCAAGGTCTAAGTTTCCAAAAGGACAAGCATGGAGAGCCAACTATCCACTTCAGTTAGTGCATTCGGACATCTGTGGTCCAATGCAAACAAAGAGTATCGAAAACAATTCCTATTTTCTCACTTTCATAGATGATTTCTCTAGAATGTGTTGGATTTATTTCTTGAAACATAAAGATGAAGCTTTTGATTGCTTCATAGATTTCAGAAACAATGTAGAGAAACAAAGTGAGTTTTATGTAAAATGTCTTAGGACAGATCGAGGAGGCGAGTACTCCTCAAAAGAATTTTTGAAGTATTGTAAAACAAGTGGGATCAAAAGGCAATTCACCACTGCCTATACCCCACAATAGAATGGTGTGGCAGAGAGAAAGAACCACACCATAGTAGATATGGCGAGAATGATGCTTCAGACTAAGCATCTAACTAATATGTATTGGGCTGATGTTGTAAGAACCAGTGTCTACATTCTAAATAGAAGTCCGACTTCTACTTTAGATGGCATCACTCCTTATGAGGGGTGGTATGGAAAGAAACCAAATGTAAAGCACTTCAAAGTTTTTGGTTCTTTAGCATATGCACACATTCCTGATGAAAAGAGGAAGAAGCTTGATCCCAAAAGTCAAGCTTGTATATTTGTAGGGTATTGTGAGTCTACCAAAGCATATAGACTCTACAATCCCAAGACTCATAAAATTGTACTTTCCAGGGATGTAATTTTTGATGAAGGGGGAGAATGGGGTCATCAAAGAATTTTTGTTGATGATGAGTCCCAAGATGTAAGTTCTTCACAGGTACAATAGGTACAACAGGTGTCTCCCAAGAAAAGCAAAGGCACACCACCCCCTCCAAGCTCAAGCAGGAGTACTACATCAAGTACTTCAACCGCCACTCCAAGTCCTTCTCCATAGAGATCAGTAAGTTCTTCATCGATGGACATTGATAGTGACTCTCCATCAAGAGGCAAAATAACATTACAACATCATCCATATTTTCAAATGTTGGATCAAAATTTCCAGAAAAGATTCACTAGAAGCCAAGCTAGTGAAATGAATACAGTTTTGCAGCAACTTGAAAATTTGCAATTGTATGGGGATGATGACTCCCATGATCCTAAGGGAGATGTAGTCAATTATGCTTTATTGGCTAGTGCACAGCTAGAACCAGCTAGCTATGAGAAGGCTTGTACTCAAAATGTATGGCAAGAAGCCATGGAAGAGGAAATAACCTCTATAAAAAATAATGATACATGGGAGCTAGTAAAGCTACCCAAAGGAAAAAAATGTGTTGGGTGTAAATGGGTCTACAAGACCAAATACAATGTTGATGGAAGCATTGAGAGGCACAAGGCGAGATTAGTAGCAAAAGGTTTTACTCAGAAATTTGGCATTGACTATGAGGAAACCTTTGCTCCTGTTGCACGACAAGAGACAATCAGATCAATTCTTTCCTTAGCTGCCCATAAAGGATGGAACATTCAACACATGGATGTGAAAAGTGCTTTTCTGAATGGATACTTGACTGAGGAGGTTTATGTTCAACAACCTCAAGGCTTTCAAGAACAAGGAAAGGAGAACCTTGTTTATAAATTGAAAAAAGCACTTTACGGCCTCAAGCAAGCACCAAGAGCTTGGTACTCATGCATTGATGGCTATTTCAGCGAGTATGGATTCACTAGAAGCAAAAGTGAACCAACTATGTACTACCTAAAGCATGGAGTAGACATTCTCATAGTTTTTTTGTATGTGGATGATCTAATATTTATGGGTAGTAACACTAAAATGAATATGGAGTTCAAAAACTCCATGATGAAGGCGTTTGAGATGAAAGATCTCGGTTTAATGCGATACTTCCTAGGCATGGAAGTGCATCAATCAAATAGGGGGATCTTCATATGTCAACACAAGTATGCTCGAGACATGATCAAGAAATTTGCCATGGAGCAGTGCAAATCAGTTGCAACTCCAACTGGACATGGGATCCAATTGAGCAAGGATGACGGAGCACCAAAAGTTGACATGACCACTTATAGGAGCATGGTTGGGAGTCTGATGTTTCTCACCAACACAAGGCCCGATATTCAATATGTTGTTTCTCTAGTTTCAAGGTTTATGGCAAGTCCATCTGAGCTGCATCTACAAGCAACTAAAATAATCTTAAGATATGTAAAAGGTACATTGGATTTTGGAATCCATTACCACAAATGTAATTCTGTGAAATTAGTTGGCTTCAGTGATAGTGATTGGGGCAGCAATATAGATGATAGGAAATCTACATCAGGGAACTATTTTAGTCTAGGGTCAGGACTAATTACATGGAGTTCCAAGAAGCAAACTGTTGTAGCATTGTCATCTACTGAGGCTGAGTATATAGCTATCACACATGCTAGTACTCAAGCCCTATGGTTGAGAAAAGTCCTTGAAGAGATTGGAGAAAGTCAAAGTGGTCCAACTCGACTGTATTGTGATAACATGAGTGCCATTCAGTTGGCATACAATCCAATCCACCATAGCAGATCAAAGCATTTTGATATGAAGTATCACTTCATCCGAGACATGGTGGAGCAGTAGATAGTTGAGCTTAAATATTGCAGCACTTTGGACAACATTGCAGATATCTTCACCAAAGGCATGGCTAAAGCTCAATATATAAAGTTGAGAGATTGTATAGTCAGTCCTCTCAACTTTAAGGGGGAGAATGTTGGAAGTTAAAAGGTAAAAAAATTGTTTCAACTTTAAGCTTTGACCTTACCTTTTTACTCCCATTGGACGACAATCGAGTCAGTAGGATTGGGTGGCAGATAGGTTGATGGACGGTAGGAAGAGTTAGACATCTAATTTCCCTTTTCCTTTCCTCCCTATTTCTTCTCTCCCAAATATCTCTCCAACAACTATGTACACACTATATAATGCTTTGTATTTCAAATTTTATTGATTAATTGAATTTTTGAATATTGAATAGTTGATTTCAATACTTATTCCTCTTATGTCGCTCATCATCATTCTCATATTAAATAACTAGGGATAATTCATTTCTCTAAGCCCTCCAAGGCTACAATGTTTCCCAATATGATTGAAATCCTATAATTTCTTCATGTGTGTCCCTCCTTTAAGGCATTTTGACCTATTTTATATCTCATGATAAATTTGTACTATACAAATCTATTTATAATCCTTATCCTTGGGTGCCATTTTTAATTCTAAATATTATCACTCCACTAACATTGATCTAGGTCACGCTTGCCTACCCACAAAGTGCCATCTCAAAAGAAATGCACTTAATAATTCATTCTATAATAATTAAGGTTACAAAAAATTAAGTTTAGTTTAGTTCTTTATCCCTACAAATTAACTTTTCTCATTATCATTCATCTAATAATAACTATGATTATTTTTTTCCCATGCAAGATAATTATTATCAATCACTTTATAAAGATGGTTATACTTGCTCCATGCAAGTTGCCATACCAAAGTAAAGCTACCTTTCCTAGGATCAATTATCTGGAATTCTAGCCATTTAGAACCAAGCAAGGGACTAAATAAGAAGTTACTTGATTCCTTAGCACATTCCAAGGAAACTTCTAATCCTACAACTTAGAGCTCATCTATGGAAACTTATAGTCCGATGTAAATCCAGCTATAAGAGGTCAAAACAAAATACCTTCCATTACATAAAAACTACAGTAAATGAAAATAATATGTAAAACCCTCCATTTACATAAAAACTGCAATAAATGGAAATAATCAGTAAAACTCTCCATTCACATAAAAACTATAGTACATAGAAATAAACCAATAAATAATTTCTTTTCTCATTCCTAGATTCACTTCCCCCTTTTACAATGCAATACCAAGGGAATATATATCCCCAAAGAAACCCTAAAGCTTAAAACCCTAAAAATAAAAATAAAAAATTACTATTTTTGGCAAATTTATTTTTCCACAAAAAAATGCTTTTTTAAGTAATTACTATTTTCAACAAATTATTTTTCATCAAAATTTACCTTTTTTAGTAATTACCATTTTCGGCAAATTATATTTTGCATCAAATAATTCCATTTTTAGTAATAAAAAATTTACTTTAAAACTTCTTTTGTAAAAACCCTCTAAAGATAGGCTCCTGCATCATTCTCCTTTGGTTGAAAAGAACTCTGCTCCTGCGAGTTTCTCCGATCAAACTCATAATAGCTCTCCATAGAGTACCACACATCTGCAAGTACTCCTCAAAGTACCAATCTCTTTCGAGGTTTTATATCTCAAACATCTTGCAAGCACTACACATAGTGCCAATTTATTCCTTCGAGGTTTTAAAATAGCAAACCTCCTACAAGCACTACACAAAGTACCAATTCTTCCCTATGAGGTTTTTAATGAAAAAAAACCTCCTACAAACACTACACAGAGTGCCAATTTATTTCTTTAAGGTTTTATGAACCTTCTACAAGCACTACACAAAGTGTCAATTCCTCATTTTGAGGTTTTATATAAAAAAACCTCCTGCAAGCACTTACATAGAGTGCCAATTTCTTTCTCCAAGGTTTTACAAACCTTATGCAAGCACTACACAAAGTGCCAATCTCTTTCTCTGAGGCTTTTACATAAAAAAACCTCTTGCATGCACTTACACAGAGTGCCAATTTCTGTCTCCAAGGTTTTACAAACCTTCTGCAAGCACTACACATAGTGTCAATTTTTTTTTTTTAGCCTCTTTGCTCTCCTCTCTTTTTATCTTTTCTTCTCTTCTCTTATCTCCTTCCAACAAGATCCAGCTTGCTCTGATACCAAATGATGTAAATCCAACTGTAAGAGGTCAAAACAAAATACCTCCCATTACATAAAAACTGTGGTAAATAAAAATAATATGTAAAACCCTCCATTTACATAAAAACTGTAATACATGGAAATAATCAGTAAAACCCTCCATTCACATAAAAACTATAGTACATGGATTTTATTGGTTTATTTCCATGTACTATAGTTTTTATGCAAATGGAGGATTTTACTGATTATTTCCATGTATTGCATTTTTTATGTAAATGGAGGGTTTTACATATTATTTTCATTTACCGTAATTTTTATGTAATGAGAGGTATTTTGTTTTGACCTCTTACAACTGGATTTACATCATAGTCCTATAACTTAGAGCTTTAACATCTGACACATTGTTATCAATGGTTCAATTAACCTTAAACTCAATTTGAAAAACCTTTAGTATTTGGTTCTCTTACCAACATCTTTTACTAACCTAGACCTTATACTATCATCCATTTGCTAGCCTACACTCTAATACCAATTGTAACGATCCACTCATTAATCAACTCAAAACAACCCAAGAGAGAGAATAATTTTTTTTTAAGTGTGGAATTCACAAGCAAAGGTTGCACAAGTAAGGTTCACAAAATATTTCCATTTCACATAAGGCATAACCACTTTTGAGATCAACCACAACTTATGATGCTCAAGTGGATAGGACTAATCAATGTCCTATAGCTTAGATTCTTATCTTTTGGGGTCCAACCTAGACACATACGGGCTACAACCCAACATGTACATTCAAGCTACAAATTAAAATGTAAGAACTTGTTTGATCTACAACTCAAATAGTCTAGATACCTACACCTCTATGGTGAGCTATCTAGTGCTTCATGCTTAATTACTAAACTAGCCAATTAAGGTATTTATCACACCATGTGATAAATAGCTTGGCCACCCAATCCTCCCCGTTCAAGGTGCTATGGGTGAAATTTTATACCTTTCACCCACTCTTCCCTTTAAGAAGTGATTCCCTTTGTTTGAAAGGAGTGCGCCTAGTTTTGAAGGCATTAATGGAAGGGCAAAAGATATCAAAGTAGCAACGGTGGTCACAAAGCAAACCAAATTTATGTGCAGGTGGCAGAAACAAGCAAGGCAAGAGACAAAGAGTGGGTGGACACCCACCCGTAAAAATTTGGGTGAAACTTCTTGAAAGACCCACCCAACTTGTTGGGCAAACATTTCAAAATACTAGCATGGGTGAATAAAGTGTACAATCCTACCCTTGGGAAGAATATAGACTGTCGCCCATCCTGGGAATGAAATACAAGTGTGAAAGTGGTGGTACCTCAGAGAAATACTTTCCTCACTTCCTAGTACCCCGTAGGAAAAAATAAAAGCAAACAAAGTGCTCTCCTAACACACAAAACTCTTGCCATTATCCAAAACTTAAATGAAATATGTACACATGGTTGCAACAATTTGGGTACTCGATAATGCAAGTATATGTGTGATGGATTTCTAGTGCATACTCCCAAGGTATCTTAGAACCTATCATCCATCACCTGATTAGAGGATTGTCAGTCAAGGAGAAGGATGAGATATATGAGAGTTGATCAATTGGTAATTAGAAGATATAAAGGCCCAGATTCAACCAAGTACATCTACCTCCTTCTAGAAGATCAGTTCTATCCATAGAAGCAGTGTACCAGTGTGGTGCTTTGTCTATTGCAACGATTATATTCCTACCTACCACCATTAATGGCCAAATTTTGAAATCCATGTAAATGCAATTATAAATGAATGTTAGCCATTTCTAAGGGCGGATCCTTAGCCATTAAAATTCTTATATAATGTTTCCCCTATGTAAATACAAATTCTACACTATTTGGTCTTTGGCTTTATCCTCTTGTTATTTACATAATGTGTGAATATTCATTTTTGTTTAGTCGTTTAAGTAGTCTCATGTTATTCTATTGTCTAGATTCCATGGGGTTCACTTGAGTGTCTCAATAGTGTGTGTTTGTGAATATGGGTTTGGGGTTTATTTCTGCTAATGCCAGTCAGACAAGAGCACTCTGATTTTGCATCCTAGATCTCATGCATCTATCTTTTGGTTCTGGAATTCACCTCCCACCCACCGCTGATAGGAGCTTGAACTAAGGCACAATTGGGTGATATGTTAGGTATAGGTTCTATGTTCATATGGGGCATCACACCTAGATAAGTCTTAATGTGGATCTACCCATCCTTGTGAGTTCTTACTATGGACTTCTTTTATTTTCTTTCTTTCCTTTTTATCTTTCTGTCATTTTATGATTTAGAGTGGCTAGAACTACCCCCAAATGAATCGATATCCTCTTAATATCATCCACCCCATCCAATTGATGTGGTGACCATTTTATGTTGCTTGGTTTCGATTTGCCATCCCTGCCCTCCGTGCGGTGCTAGATTGACGATCAAAAATTTTTGGTGACTCTACCAGGGAACTCACTGAGTCCCTATGTTTTAGGAAATTAGAGTTTTGTGGCTCTCTAATTTACCCATATCTTCTCAAAGTCACCTAGAAACTCCGACTATGCATCATGACTAGATTATAAGACCAGTTGCCTACTTGCGCTAAATATCCAAACATATCGGATGACTCAGGTTATGGTGAACAGTCTTGACCTTATTGGTAGAGATAGTATGCTCACCTAATGACTCTGACTCCAACTCTAATAGTATAACCAATATCTCTGAATACCGGTGCCCTAATGGCTTGGCCATATTTTCCCTAGTGGAATAACCCCAGTCCCCTCAATCTCCCTCACTGGCATGATATTTCATAAGTTACCTTTGATGTCCTACCAAATTTCAATGGTGTCAAGGGATCTATGAAGGAACACCTTGAAAATATGGCTTCTCTAGCCACCCTTCACAATATCGTGCATGAATATGCAATGATCAGGCTATTGGTTGCTTCCCTTCAAGGTAAAGCATGGCTCTGGTACAAAACCCTATAGCCTAGAAGTATCTCTACATGGGTAGATCTGGTAGAGCCTCTCATGGATACATTTGGTGAAATGGAGGACCCCTTCCAGTCTCTGAACCAATTCACATTTATCAATAGGAACCCTCTTGAAAGTGTGGCAAAATTCAAAGTTCATTTTGAAAATAGCTAGAAGAGGATTCCATGACAAATCCTCTGATCCTCTACCCAGGCCTATCTATTCTACATCTGGGCTCTTAGTCCTGAGCTTAGCTTCCTTCTACACCAATTAGGGGAAACTAGTTTCTCGTAACTCTACAAAGAAGCTATCAGATCCAAGAAAGCTCTTATGTGGAGGCTTCATCCAATTAGTTCCTTTTAAGAGTTGATTTTGGATCATGCAGTAGGTACGTTCCAGGACCAAGTGTGCCATGGTGATCACATCCACAAATCCAATATGATAGATCAACCCCAGACTCAATAGGATCTAGGTGAGGACATGGATACCCATGAAGGGGAGAAGAATCCAATGGCGAAGGAAGAGTCAACCATGGGATTGGCATAGCTGGCTGATCTCAAAAAGGGACAACATGTAAATATGATCCCCAAAACCTCACCATTTGGAAGGTGGAATATGGTGGCAAAAGGTATTACCACCCTAGGATTTAAAGGTCTGAGCACTCAAATTCTTAGGAAAGACAAGAATAATTATGATTTTATCATAATTTTGAGCCATTGTGGATGGTGCGAGATGAATCACAAGTGGAACCTCAAATACAATATGATCTGATTTATCCACTACAGATTCAGAGGATGATTTATGGATGACATCCTAGCTTAGGTGTGCTTGTCACACCACAATTTTGTGGCCAATAAATAAAGCCTTGCATTATGTAGGGTCAGTGCATTGGGAATCACAAGTTTTATCATCGACCATTGGTGCAACAAGGTCCTATGAAAATTTACCACTTGGTCAGGCATCAGAGGGTATCAACAAGGATTTTCACCAGAAAATGTTTAGGAAATGTAACATTCTCCTCTGTCTCTATATTGCTTTCCTATTTTTCTACTCATCTATCTATTGTTGTCATGACTCTATAGCCCAATGAATACATTAAAAAAAATCAAGGCCTCTCACTTGTCCCTAGGAGCTGTAGCAAGCCTTGGAACTCACAAATGTAGGCACATGGTAAGGTGAGTATGCTATAAATAGCCCCTATGGTAAGATGCAAATGAGTCCATAAAGTGCAAACCACAAATCATGGTTGAAGCAAAATGGCCTCCTAGTTGATAATAGTTAGTAAAAGAGGATCATTGCTGGATTGTGTGAAAAATAGGACCTAGGATAGCAAAGATAAAATACAATGGCAATCTATCTGCTCTTGGAATATCTCAGGTCTTCAATGGGTTTTTTTTAGGGGATTTCAATCCATAATAATACCTCGTGAAAAAGGGTCTATGCCCCATTGGTTTCACTTGATAAGCTTTAGACTACTTTTTCCTTCGTATCTTTCCCCTTTCCTCCCCTTCGCCTTCATCTCCACTTATTTTCCTATAACTCTTCTAGTTGGTAAAAAAGGCTTCACTCTCTTTGCTATTTTTTGTTCCCCTTTCCTCCTGTGTGTGTATTACAGTAAGCTTCTTAAGCATTTGCTTTTTATTTCCACTGCTTGGCTTCCTGCTACTCTTATCTATAGTAGTCTCTTCAATGTTGGTCACCTTGGCCTTGCCTTTTGGTTTTATTTTCTTTTTTTCCTCTTTTGCTCTCATCTATTGCATCCTTGTACCTTTCCTTCCACTCTACTTTCACCGTGTTGGATGTTCCATTTCTTCTGACTTCTCTTTGAGCTTATTTTTCTCCTTGCATCATCTCCTTCTTTGCATCCTCCTTTCCTCTGTGCCCTTCCTTATTTGTTTCTCTATGGTGTTTTTCCCAATCCTTATAGGTTCCTTTTTAATGAGGTGGAAAAACCCTATAAGTCACCAAAGTGTGGGTGAAATTTTATACCTTTCACCCACTCATCCCTTTAGGAAGTGATTCCCTTTGTTCAAAAGAAGTGCACCTAGTTTTGAAGGTATTAATGGAAGGGTGAAATATATCAAAGTAGCAGCAGAAAAAACCAATGGATGGGTGGTAGAATAAAGCAAGGAAAGTGATAAAGAGCGGGAAGACACCCACTCTTAAAAATCTAGGTGGAACTTTCTGAAATACCTGCTCAACTTGTTGGGCGAACATTTCAAAATACTAGCATGGGTGAACAAATTGTACAACCCCACCCTTGGGAATAAGATAGACTCCTGCCCATCCTAGGTAGGAAATGCAAGTTTGAAAGGTGTGGTACCTCAAAGAAATACCCGTCCTTGTTTCCCAATACCCTATGGGTGGAAATAAAAGTAAACAAAGAACCCGCCCAACAAGCAAACCTCAAATGAAAGATGTACATGTGGTTGCAGTTGTTTGGGTACCTGATAATGTAGGTATATGTGTTATGGATTTTTTGTGCGTTGCTCCCAAGGCATCTCAAAACCTATCACCTAACACCTGATCAAAGGATCACCATTCAAGGAGAAGGATTAAAAAATAGCTAAGAGTTTATCAGTTGGGCATCAGAAGATCTAAAGGCCTAGATTCAACCAAGTACATCTACCTACTTCTATAAGATCAATACTATCTAGAGGAGTAGTGTACCAGTGTGGTTCTTGTCTGTTGTAATGATTATCTTCCCACCTACCACTATTAATGGCTATATTTTGAAATCCATGTAAATGCAATTATAAATAGTGGAATGTTGGCCATTCCTAAGGGTGGCTCTTTAGCCATTACAATTCTTATGTAAGGTTTTCCCTATGTAAATACAAATTCTACATTGTTTGGTCTCTAGATTTATCCTCTTGTTCTTTACTTAATGTGTGAATATTCATTTATGTTTAGTCATTTAAGTAGTCCCATGTTATTTTTCTATCTAGATTTTGTGGGATTCACTTGAGTGGCTCAGGAGTGTGTGTTTATGAATATGGGCTTGGGGTTTATTTCTACTAACACTAGTCGAACATGAGCACTCTGATTCTACATCCTAGATCTCATGCACCTATCCATTGGTTCTATAATTCGCCTCTCATCTAACACTGATAGGAGCTTGAACTAAGGTAAATTTGGATGATTTGTTAGGTGTAGGTCCTATTTTCATGCAGGGTATCACATCTACATAATTCTTGATGCGGATCTACCCATCCTTGTCAATTTTGGCTATGACATTTTATTTTATTTCTTTCCCTTTCCCTTTCCCTTATTTTGTGGTGTAGAGTAGCTGGAACTACCCCCAAATGAACTAATATAATTCGAAGATCATCCACCCCATCCCCTCGATGCAACAATTGTTCTATGCTGCTTGGCATTGATCTACCATCCCTGCCCTACACACGGTGTCGAATTGGTGACCAACAGGTGCCAACACTAAACTTATGATGTTTTATTGCCATAAATTATGGAAAATTGTATGAGCTACAACTCAAATACATTCAGTCTACAACCCAAAATGTGCTCCTTCAACCAATTTGGTAGTCACCTCCTCGTGACTGTCCCAAATTGTGGAAATATCTTGATAAGGTATTGGAAAGAATGTCTAAAGCATTGTATTTCCAAGTATCCCCACATGAACATAAATAAACCACATATAATTTACCATCTCTCCAAGCATATTATATTCCTTTACAATACTATTTAATTAAACCATTGCAATGGATAAAATATCATTAACTAAAGCATTTTAAAGTGAATATAAAACATTCCATCATATAAACAAGACATGATTTCATTCATATTTCATCTTAGCAAAAGACTATGCATATATCATCATGAATAACATTTCATTGAAGAGCATACAATAAACTAAAGCAGAAGATGCAATATTTAAAATATAACACCACATTTATCCTGGGAAACCCAAAGGTAAAAACCCAACCTCAAAAATATCCTTTCATTATATAATCATAAATTTCTCCAATACAATCAATTTAAGGAATTTCCACAATTCTATTTTCCAAAAGTATCCATATATTACATAATAATTTCCACAATTCTTTATGTTACAAAATAAACACCATTCTTTCCAATATATTACATAATAATTTCCATAATTATTTATGCTACAAAAGAAACACCATTCTTTCCAAATACATTCAGTAACAACCTATTTTCACTAAACAAGTTGTCATGTTTTTAACAATCATACAATATAAAATAAATATCAAGGAAACCTATAATCCCTTATACATTCATATAATATTGTATAAAATATGTTTCAAGAAGGGACCCTATAATCTCTTCAAGAATGAACTTCTTGTTCATTATTTTCCAAAGATTGTTTTATCAAAACCCTAGAATTTCCACAATTCTAGAATGAACTTCATGTTTATATCATTATGAGAAATTACACAGTTCTATCATTAGTTTAGAACTTCCACAATTCTATCATAATTTTAGAACTTCCATAGTTATATCCATGAATAACTACAACCATTCAATAAGCAAAGTATTTTCTCTAAATTATCTTTACTATCAAATCCTACCAAACTTTTCCCAAAATTTGACCTAAGGATGCATTCAAAAATATCAAAATGCATATTAATCAACTTAATCTCAATTTATTTCAAAATAAGAGATTAGTCCTTTTAATCTCTAATTAATCCAAAAAGGGAATACTAATCCATTTAATCTCAAATTAGTTCAAAAGAAGATATTAGTCCTTTTAATCTCTAATTACTGCATAAAGGGGATATTAATGTTTGTTTCTCCAAAATAAGGGTTTATTTAGAAGGTCAATATAACCAATCCACTTCCTCCGTGTATAATGCTCAAATATTAGTAAGTAAAACTTAAGCAAGTCAAACTTAAGCAAGTCAACCTAAGCAATTCAAACTTTAACAAGTCACGAACTGCTGCACTCTATCTCTCATAGTAAGAAGTCTAGGTTCCTCCTCAAACTTGACATGAATAAGGCCTTTGATAGAATCTCCTAGGAATTTCTCTTTTATGTCCTACTCAATTTTAGATTCCATTCGTAGTGGGTTGACCTCATCAGAGCTTGCCTAACCTCAACCTAGTTTTCAGTCATCATCAATGGGTCTGTTGCAAGCTACTTCAAAAGTGCTAGAGGAATCATATAGGGTGACCTTATATCCCCTTGACTTTTCATCATCTTGGCTGAGACCTTGGGAAAAATCCTCAAATTTGTTTGCTCTTGTGGTGCCATCTCAGGAATAAAACCAGCTTCCCTCATTGAACTGATGATCCATCAACTATTTGTTGATGACACCATTTTGGCCACCATGTCTTTAATTGTTGAAGGTAAAGTGATCAAGACAATTCTCAAATGGTATTAGAATGTAGTTGGGTATATGGTGAACTATACTAAAAGCAAAATTTTCTTCATCAACACCCCCCTACTCATCAGTAGCATATAGTCTGAGTCCTCCGGTGTTGTATTGGTGAACTACCCTCATATTATCTTGGCCTCCCTTGCTTTCCTGGCAATCCTTATGAAAATATGTGGAACAATATCTTTGAAAAACTCCTTAAGAATATTACGATGTGTAAGGTATCCCTCCTTAGCCAAGAATCCAAAGCTACCCTTATCCATGCTTGTCTCCAAAGCATCCCCATCTACTTGTTAGTTTTCAAATTCCCTGTAGCAATTTGCTCTAAAATTGAACAAATCCAGAAGAGATTTTTATGGTCAGGGTTGGACAACAAGAAGAAGTTACATCTAGTTGCTTGGGATAAAGTTTGCAACCCCAAATCTCAAGGAGGGCTTAGATTTAGAAGAGTTGGCAAAATGAACCTTGCCCTCATAGCTAAGCAAGCTTGGAAAATCTTCACCAATGCAAATTTTGAATGGGTCTCTATAATCAAAAGGAAGTATCTAAAAAACTATGGGTTCTTGGAGGATGGGATTCCTTTTTCTGGTTTGGCCTTCTGGATATCCATCTCTAAAGTTAGGGAGATCATTAATAATGGCATTATATGGTAACTCAATAATGAGTAGACCATAGACTTTTGGCATGATCCCTGGGTCTGTGATCACCTCCTCATTAATGACCCTTATATTTCTACCCTTAAACCTATTATTGACCACCTCATTGGCAACAAGGTCTCCCACTTCATCTCCTTTACCCTCAGTAGACCCTTTTGGAAATCCATCTCATCTTCATCCCTCCTTGATGACCTTATTATCACTATGAATTCCCTATCCTCCATCCTCAACCCTTTTATCATCCCCACAATTTTTGACTCTATTGACATTCATATTTAAATAGATTATGATGATGGTCTTTTCTCTATCAAATCTACTTACCTATTGCAAGACCAAACCCATGTGTGCCCAATCCCTATCAAGAAGATCTGACATAAGCACCTTATCCCCAAAATTGGTTTCTTCTCCTAGTTGGCGATGCAAAACTAAATCTTGATCCTATAAAATCTTATGACCATAGGATTAATGTTTCCCAATCATTATTGCCTTTTTAAGGATGGATGAGAGTCCACATGTCACCTCTTTTGGAGTGCTATTTTTTTTACTCGGTCCTCAGCTTCATCCTCAACACTTTTAGCATTTCATGGGTCCCCCCCAACTCTATGGTTGATCTCTTCACCCAAATATCCAATACCTTTAGAAACTATAGAATCAAATCCCTCTGGTTCATGTGCCTTCACAATTTTCTATGGAAAATATGGCTTGAGTCCAATAACAAAGCATTCTCCAATTTGTCTAGAGATCCTACCTCTATTGGTAATAGAATCCTCTATTTTACCACTAAAAATGCTTATATGTGCCCCTTCTCTAGACCTCCTTATCCTGGTATTGAGTCCTCCATAGCCTCATCCCTCCATATTTCCTTGGACGCCTTCATACTTCACACCCACACAAATAATAGATCTAATACCAAGAGGACCCCCTAGAAGGGTGGTTAAATTTGAACATTGATGGCTCCTCTAAAGGTTATATTAGGATGGTTGGTTTTGGGGGTATTTTTAGAAATCACTAAGGTAGAATCATATTAGCCTTTGTAGAAAACCTCAGCACTCTCACCAATTACGTTTTTGAGGCTAAAGCCCTTTTTTATGGCCTTTCCATTGTAAGCAACCTCTCGTGTAAGCTTGTTGTTAAGGGTGATTCTCTAAATATCATAAATTATGTCAAAAATAATAGAGCTCCCAACTTGATTTTTAGAAACATCATATTTGAAGTTAAACAACTCCTCCTCATCCACCCAAAGTCCATAGTCTAGCATGTTTATAGGGAAGTCAATAGGATGACTGACTCCCTAGCTAACCTGGGCCCTACGCAACCATTCATTAGAGTTTAGCACAATGATTTCCCCCAAACCCTTATTAATATGGTAGTTCATGATTTTCCAAGACCCCTTTGAATTATGCTACCCATCCCATCCCATGAGTCCTTTGACTCCTAGTAATCCTCAAATCCTTACCTAGTTTCCTAGCCTCACCACGTGTCTTCCCCCTTACCTACCCTACGCCCTTCGTATCCTCCTATTCCACCATGTTAGCTTCACCTCTTTCCTTCCTAGTACTTGTCACCCCTCATATTACCCCACCATCTGCCACATTACCTCCATTCATGTGTACCCCTCCCTTCACCCCACATCCTTTCACTTCCCAAAAATCTCCCATTCTCATCACCTTCCCCTTCATGTGTCTATCCTATATATCTTACTCAATTTCCCTAGTGCGATCATCATTACCACCCATGACCTTTTCGGCCGAATCACTTCTCATGGCCTTGGCCTTCAAAATTTTCCTGGTAATACTGGTGTGAGCGTATGTGCCACCTTGGTCTCTTTTAGATAAATTTCCTCTCATGTACAAGGTCTTAGGATCTTACTTGAGTCTCCCGGTGTGATCATTAGTGCCACCTTGGAAATCTCTGGCAGATTTATCACCTTGAGTGTTGTTCATTTCCAAAATGGTGTTTTATCATATACCACCTTTGTCAACCCTACCCCCTAGCTCCTTTCCAATGCATATATTATCTTTCAATGGTCAGCACACAACCTAAGCATCATCATCCTCTAAAATTAGCAATAGTTCCTTGCAAATATTTGACCACCTTCTTCAGCATGTGAGTTAAACATCCTTTTATTTCCTATCAATATTCAAGTATGAACCACATCACTTACCCCACCACCTTTAGCCCCCACTTCAGGTTCCCAACTCCCACCCATGTACCTCCATGTACTAGCTTAAGCACTCTTCACTTCATCTCAACCCCATTATTGAGGGTATTTTAAGGAGCCAAAACTGTCTACCCTTCCTGAATAAATTTTCTAGTAGTGATGCTGAAGTTTTTTATGAAATCATCAACTCCTGGGATGAGGGCCAAGTCACTGTTAGGGGTCTCGATTTCCTTATAGATGTTTGAATTATGGTCGAGGTTAAAGGTTTTTTTATTGTTGAAAAAACCGTCAGGTGCAACAAGTACACTATGGCAATGGAGAAGAAGGTTTTTGTTAATAAAGGTAAGGACCTCATTGTGGATGATGTTGAAATTGATAGAGCTTCCCTTATTGGCCCTTGGGATCATGTTATAATTCCAATATTATAGTATTCCACCATGGATAAAATTCATATCCCCCTTCATAGTTTCCATCTAGTCTTCTTGAACCATATTAGGAGCATAAAAATATCAGCATCCCTGATTATCTATTTAGATCCCTTGAGTTGTTCATCAATAATGTCAGGAGTGGAAAATCTTCCCATCCCATCCATTAGGACCTACATCTTATATTGTATAAGCATATTCTTTATTTTTACTCCAAAAAAGTTATGATCACTACCTACCTTGCTCCTCCCAATCCCACTTAAAGCCCCAATCTTCCCATCTCCCTTAAACCCACTAAAAGCAATAGTTATAAAAATCATATCCATGAGGCCCCTGGTGATGATAAAGACCCTAATTTTTCCTCCCCTTCTATCCTGAAGCAAATCCTTGGTTATGAGACCAATGAAGGATATTCATATACTAAGTTAGAGTTCAAACGTAGTCCGATAAAATAGTCTTCATCCAAGTTCTTATTGAATCCCAAACCATATTAAGTTTGTGCTTCCCCTCACCTGAAGAAATTGAAGATGGATATGTCCTTCCTTGGAAATGCTAGTGAGTCGATTCCCTCTAAGGAGACAACATCAAAGTGAACTGATCCTTCAGCTACTATTCTTCGAAGCTATATCCTTCGCCGTATCACCAGCACAGCGGCCACCTTTTCAGCGATTGCTAAATCATCCAAGGTAGCATGGACGCTCTACAACCAGGTAGTGAAGATGATGGACAAAATTTAAGGCCACCTCAAGACTATATTCAAGGAGGCTAATGATCCTCTAAATATTAATGCTAGAAATTAATTTGCAATCCTCTAGTTTAAGGGGTCTCCCTCCTGGGACCACCCTTGTTCCTCATTTTTGTTTGTTCAGTATCATCCCTATGGGATCTCCTTGCGTGGTTGTTTGTTTCTTTGTAAGGTTGACTTTCCCTTCGTGGGCCCACCCTTAATTTTTATTGTGGTTTTTCTGACCTATTGGTTTTTCACATGATGTAATAAGGTTTTGGAGCTCCTTTCAAAACCCACTTTTAATTAAAAAATTTACCGACCAAAAAAATACTTTAGCAAGTCAAACCTCCATGCCTAGCAACTAGTACCCTAGCGTCCTTGGCTAGACTGACCATACATTTCTAAGCACCCCAATTGGTGTGTAGTGGCCACCGCTCGGTGGTCAAGGTGAGCACCGAGTGGTGGTCACTCATTAAGGGGTACCATTTCTCCCTTAAACCTATCTATTCCACCCACACCGTCAATGTGGGATAAATTGTTCTCACAAAAATTAAAAATGTGTTTACAAACAGCCCTAATAATCACATAGGTGTCAATAACCAACAAGCGAGTGGTAACAATGTGTCAAGCATCTAAGTGAAATCCATGGGGTGAAGTCAAGCAACAAGTGGTGACATTCAGATGACGATAAGCAATAATGAGTACAATATTTTAACGTACCTCCAACTGGAAATAGGTCGACCACCAAGTGGTTCAATCGTATGACCACCACTTGGTGGTCGATAAGCTTAGGGAGCCAAGCTTTCCTTAAATCTTATTGACATCTTGAGCATATTCCATGTGGGATTTTTCTTATGGAAAATCATAATATCTTTTACTTAAGCATGATTAACATGAACCATATTGTGTTTTCTACTCAGGTGGTGATGTAAAGAGGGTTGAAGACTATCATAGGGAGACTTAGAGCTTACAATACAATATTTAAACCCCCTTAATTGGCAATCAAACATCTAGTAGATCGGTTCAAATTATTATATTGCTAGTTCAATGCAGAGGGGTATGTCTAACTGTAATAGGGTAGTCTATCTACTTAGTTTCAAGGGTGAAACACTTCACAGGGAAGCTCTCAAAGAATCCTAAAAGAATTGTAATGATAATAGGAGGCTATGGCTTGTGAAATAAGCCATGGATATTTTCTATCATCGGGTCAAGAATGCAGCACAGTGAGACATATGCATGACTGTAATAGGTATCTAGCACTTAACAAGCCAAATATCCAATCCTCTAAACTCTATGCAAGCACTTTATACACCTTCCTAAGTATATCTAAAGGGATAGTTTCTTGGCACAAAATTTCATAACACTAGCATGGTCATGATACAACATAGGGAGGGAAGACTGTAATAGGAAAATGGTTGCTTACATCGATCGATACAAGTCTTCTACTCTCATTACAAAGCTTAAACATGACTCTAAGATGCTTTTCCTCCATCAGTTTCCCTATGCTCATTGACTGAAGATATTAATTCAAGGTAGGTTCTTGTAACACAGAGATAGAATGGTTCTCAGAGTGATTTTAGATAGATACAACATGATATTTTCATTAAACCAAGCATGATAAGATTACCAATAAGCATCACAACCAAGGCACAATATACTCCTTAAAGGTGGATAGATTTTGAAGTAGGTATAGTTTGAATACAAGCCATATTAGAGCTAAATACATCATATTGTTGAAAATATGGCTATTACATCATTTGGTTAATTCCTAATGTACCCTCATGGGTGCATATTTAGTTTAGGATTATATTATGATTTATTGCTTTATTAGTGTAAGAATAAATGCACAAGTTTTAGAATGTGCAATGATGTAAATGTACATGTAGTCCACATGTACATGAGTCTTAAGGTTGAGTGGGAGACAAGTAACCTATCTTTCTATATAAAGGTCTCATTGTGAGTGATTGTAAGAGAGTGGAAGTAGTGCAGAGGAGTGAGTAGTATTAGGCACAATGTAGCTCCATTTTTCTATCATGTAGGAGTTGCAAACTCCATGACAGGAGCATTGTAATTTTCATGAGCTTTCTATATGAGCATTTCTAGAGCATTGTATCAAGTTTTCTATCATATTTTTATTCATGGTGTTTTGCTATTATCATAGTTGTATCATTGCATGCTTATTTCTATACTTGTGAATGCATTTCCTTTATGTTTAATGCTCTAAAAGCTAATAGTGGTATCAGAGCCATGGTGGATCAAAGGAAAGCCACAAGTACTATTGTTGAGTATTTTTAAACTAGATCAACCATAGTGTGTCACTGCTTGCAAATACCATCACAATATATTTTTTGATATAAGTATAGGTAGAAGAATAGAAAATAGATAAAGCCACATGATAGGTTTAGCTAGATTTTTTCCACAATATTTGAAATGCTCGTGAAGACTCATCATTGTCCCACTAGATGGGTAATCCAATTAGTGAAGTTTATTTCTCATAGAGTCATAGAAATTTTATTATCTCTAACATTTTATTGCAAGAGAGAAAATAAGTTTTTAGGAAAACCATTTGGTTACTATCATCTAAGTTTTTCTTATTGCAAAAAATTAACTCTTACAAGGTGGTAAGCTTCCTACAACAGATAGAGAAGAACTTCATCTTTGTTTCTTGAAATTCGAAGTTACTTTCCTCGTGCAAGAATTAATTCTTTATTGCAAAAAAATGAGGATTGAAAATTTGGAGGCCTAAGGAGAAAGGTCACATTGAAATATTTGCAGATCAAGGAGAGAGCTAGTGGCCAAGGAAGCCATATTGAAGATTGCAAATCTAGGAAGGAGGTCCTATAAATAAGAACCCATTGAATATAGGAGGTCTTAGAAAGAAGACCCCATTGAAGATCAAAGAGACTCAAGGAGAAGAGTCTTAGAAAATATTAGAGATTGGTGATCTTCATTGAAGGTTGAAAACTTTCGATTGATGAAGAGGTCCATTGAAGGCCCTATTGAAGAAGATATTCATAGAAGACTCTATTGAAGAAGAGGTCCATTGAATACCCTATTTAAGAACTTCCATTGTGGAAGATTGAGCATTGAAAATAACTAACAAAATATTCTATTGCATATTTCAGTAGTAGCAGATTCAGGAGATCCTAGAAGATTTTATTTCCATATTTTAATATTGAAGGGGTCAAGGAAGGTCTCATTGAAGATTTATAAGTTGTAATATTACAAACCTTGGAGAGGTCTCAAAGAGAAACAAGAAGAAGGCTTTGTGAGCCTCATTAAAGGAGTTCATAAAATGACACATTGAAGAAATTACTACCAAAGAATAATCTAAGGAACTAAGACAAGTTTTTCCATCTGACGACAAGCCCAAAGGAGAAAGTTTGGTAAGAAGAATGTCAAATAAAAAATATAGTATTGAATAGATCTCAATATTGATAGACTATTTGAGGAGGATATCTACTTTGAAATCAAAAATTGGCAAGTGAAAAGAGATAGAAGAACCACTAAATCTACGATATTTGGGGGCCATTCTTGAAGGAGGTTCTTGAGCAACATCTCAAATATGATATGGGGAGAATCCTAAAAATAATTTGGGATTCAAAGACACCATTTCAGTGACGGTATTGACTGCCTTAAAATCTGGAAAATTTTCAGATTTGAAGACGAAGAAAAGGGTAGCATATTAACAACACTCATAGCTGCAAAATACAAAGTTTGTGGACAGCGAAAAAGGCATCAAATCAAAGAAATTAAAAGCAACAGTGAATATTGCTTAGTGCTAAAAATTTCAAAAATTATGGGCAGAATCAGTGACTGCTAAAAATAAGATTCCATAGGCACATTCTGAAGAAGTTTTGAAGCCACCAAATCATATTTTAGAGCAACAAGTTGATAAGGTACTAAAGTTGCAAAAAGGTGAGCAAAGAACTATTTTTGGATAGCATAGAAGAGCTGCAAAATCTGTAGGAGTAAGCGAACAATTTCTATTAATCAGAATCCGTATAAATAATACATGGAGAGCTCAGATTAGCTCGTAACTATAGGATCTAATTAACAGCTTAGGTCTAAATAAAATAAACCAAATATTATGTACGCTAACAATAGCGCAACTAACCTAACAACATAATTCTAACATAAATAAAGGAATAACATAGAATTACTATAGTAACTCTAACATCCCCCCTTATTACATTATTTATGTAATATAAGAACTACTAGTTGTACTAACATCCCCCTGATTACATCATTTTGCAATACAAAGAGAGCTATGAAACAATTCAAATTTGACACGTGCAAGTGCCTTAGTGAAAATGTCTGCAACTTGAGCATCGGTGGGAATGTGCTGAAGCTGAATTCGGTGCCTCGAAACTTCATCTCGAATGAAATGACATTGTGTGTCAATGTGTTTTGTTCTTTCATGATGGACTGGATTCTTGACTAGGTTTAGAACACCCTGATTGTCGCAAAACAAGTGTATTGGAGATTTGGATGGATGACCCATACTTGTCAGAATGCGATGCAACCATATCACTTCGCACACAGCTTCACGTGCGGCGTGATACTCTGCCTCTGTTGATGAAATAGCAACCACCTGTTGCTTCTTGCTGTGCCAAGAGACAGGACCGGATCCTAGATGAAAAATATATCCTGAAGTTGACTTGCGATCATCAAATGATCCGGCATAGTCGGAGTCCGTGTATCCTTGCAAGAAGAATTTGTTGTTCCTCTTGTATTCTAGGCCATATTCCATTGTGCCACGGACATAGTGAAGAACACGTTTTGCTGCTTTCCAATGAGTGGTCTTAGGCTCCTGCATGAACCTCGAAAGATAGTTGACAGCAAATACGAGATCTGGCCTAGTATTGGTCAGATATATGAGACTCCCAATCAACTGTCGATAGAGAGTACCATCTACCTGAGGTGAATCATCATATCGCGATAACTGAAGTCCGTTCTCCATCGGAGTTGCCATTGGCTTGCAATCAGTCATGCGATATTTTTCCAACAATGTCTTGGCATATTTTTTCTGAGACACTTTGATGGAGTGCTCCTTCTGGCTGAATTCCAGACCAAGACAGTAATGGAGAAGTCCGAGATCTGACATCTCAAAATATTGACACAAGTCTCTTTTGACAGTAGAGATCATAGTTTTTGAACTCCCTGTAATGAGCAGATCATCAACATAGAGTACAAGCAACACTATCTCAGAACCCTGTTTCTTGAAATAGAGGTTTGCATCTGACGGACATCTCTTAAAACCATGTTGCAGGAGGTGATTGTCCATTTTTATATACCAAGCTCGAGGAGCTTGTTTCGGGCCATATAAGGATTTGACCAATTTGCAAACTTTCTGCTGTTGGCCTTCCACTGCAAATCCTTCGGCTGAGTCATATAGACTTCTTCTTGGAGATCACCATTCAGAAAGGCACTTTTGACATCCATATGATGAACTTTCCACCCAAACTGTGCTGCCATAGCACAAATAACTCGAATTGTTGTCATCCGAGCAGTAGGTGCAAAAGTTTCCTCGTAGTCAATGCCTTCCTTTTGAGCATAGCCCTTTGCAACAAGATGGGCCTTATGCTTATCAATTGTCCCATCTGCTTTGTACTTGACTTTATACACCCATTTGCAGCCAATGGGCTTCTTTTCATGTGGCAGATCGACAAGCTTCCAAGTTTTGTTTTTCATCAAAGACTTATACTCTGCATCCATAGCAGCCTTCCACTGAGGCTCACCGAGAGCAACTTGTACTGATGCAGGTTCAAGATCATCTATGGAAGACATAAACACCTTATCACTATCAATATCCATATCTTCTGTATCTCTCGTTGGATCTATAGAAAGTTCTTCAAAATATTGACACAGATCATCAACCCCAGTATTCTCTGTTGCAGCTTTCTCCTGTCGAGCCATGCTGCGAGTACGAGGCCTATCCAAAGTCAAATCTGGTGGAGTAGATAGCTTAGAGTCTTTGATTGTATTTGTATACCACTTTGGATTCTTCTTCTTAGGTGTTGAAGAAGATCCAGAAGAACCTCCAACCTTTGATGAAGGAGATTTAACAACCTGAGTTTCCACAAGGTCTAGGTATACATCTGATGTGTTTGTTGATGTGAAAGCCTCATCAAAAACAACATCTCTACTAATGTGAATCTTCTTGGTCAAGGGATCAATCAAACGATAACCCTTAGAGTGCTCATCATACCCAAGAAGAATACACTTCAATGTCTTCTCATCTAGCTTCTTCCTTTTCTCTTTTGGTATGTGCATGAAAGCTTTACATCCAAAAATGCGTAGATGAGAAATGGAGGGTTTCCTACCACTCCATGCTTCCTGTGGAGTCATTCCTTGTAGGGCCTTTGTGGGTGCCCTATTCAATAGATATATTGTTGTGGTGACAGCTTCTGCCCAATATAGTTGCTCAAGTCTAGCTCCTGTGAGCATGCAACGAACCATTTCCATGATGGAACGATTCCTCCTTTCAGCAACTCCATTTTGTTGAGGAGTATAAGCAGTAGTTAACTGTCTTGTGATCCCATTTTCTTTCAAGAATGCAAAAAATTCTTTAGAGGTGAACTCCCCCCCTCGATCTGAGCGGAGGGTCTTTATAGAAGTCCCTGACTCCTTCTCAACAGATTTCTTGAATTGTTGAAAGAAGCCAAATGCTTCAGATTTCAGTTGAAGAAAGAATACCCACATCTTTCATGAGTAATCATCCACAAATAACTAAAAATACCTCTTACCCCCACAACTGTTGGGAGTGAAGGGACCGCATAGATCGGTATGAACCAACTCCAGAGGTTTCTTTGCTCTTGTAGAGCTCTTTTCAAAAGGCACTCTATGCTGCTTTCCTGCCAAGCAGTCAGAGCAAACTGGTAAAGTGGTAGAAAGGGAAGGAAGACCCTTTACCATCTCATACTTACTTAGCTCAAGTAAGTAACCAGAACTCAAATGTCCATATCTCTTGTGCCATAGGGAAGTTGCCTCCTTTGTAGAGACTTGTCATGGCAACATGTGGAGTAGAGATAGTATCTAAGGCAAATAAGCCATGCTTATATGAAGCGGTTGCAATGTTCTTACCCCTTCTGGTAATAGAACAACACTTCTTGCCTCCCTCAACACTAAAGTTCACAACCATATCTTTGTCCAGAATTTGTGTGACTGACAACAAATTGTTTGCCAATCCTGGAACATAGAGAACTTTATCAATCTGACACTTGCCATCAGGAAGAGTGACTGAAATAGTGCCTTCTCCCTGAACCTTGTAGGTTTTATCATCAGCAATAGTGACAGGTTTGCCCTCTTTGGCCTCAAAAGACTCAAACCATGATTTGTCACCGGTCATGTGCTTACTGGCTCCAGAATCAACATACCATATAGGATCCATCTGCTTGGACACTGTGGTAGTCATGAGAACTTTGTGGGCTCTCTCGGAATCCATGTCAGATTCTTCAACAACAACATTCACTTGTTGTTTGTTCTTTTGTGGTTTGTTTCGGCCTTTCTATTTTGATTGCTTATTCTTATGCCAACATCTGTTTGTATCATGACCTTCTTTGTCACAGATCTTGCAATATCTCTTTTTCTGTTGAGGTTGTTGAGTTTGTTTCCCTTTTGAATCCTTTTGTGAATTCCCTCCCTTCTAAAAATTACCCTTCTTTTGGTTCTGCCCTTTCCTGTTGATGTAGAGAGCAGTGTTAGAAGAATCATCTCTCTGTAGTTGGCGTGCCTCCTCCTCTTGAAGCATATTAACCAATTCTACAAAAGTAACTTTCCGTTGTGATACATGAAGGGAAGTGATCAACACCCGATAAGAATCAGGTAAAGCTCTCAATACAACTGAAGTAAGGAGCTTGTCTTCAACTGGTTCTCCCAAAGAATTCAACTTTGCTTTCAATTCAGAAACTCTGCAAAGAAAGAATTCAACTGTCTCACCCTGCTTCATGCTTAGACTGTGTAATTGAGATTGAAGAAATAGAATGGTGGAATCATTCTTTCCCTCATATATAGTATTAAGGGCATCCCATGCCGCTTTACTAGTTGCACAGTCAACAATATGGGGTTGGACTTCATCAGACACAACAAGCAAGATGAGCACTTTTGCTTTGCTGTCTAGCTTATCAAAGTCTCTTTGAGCAGTAGATGGAGTTGTAGCACCAGCAGTAGATGAAGGTCTGGTTGTTGCTCCAGATACAACATCCCATAAGTCATCCATTGCTAGGATGGCCTTCATCTTATTTTTCCATGGTGTGTAATTAGGACCTTTCAACAACTGATGAGAATCAGTAATTAGTTTTGCAGACATGATGAAGGTTCCTTATAACACCAATTGGTCCCCCTTTCGATATACCTTTTGCTAGGCCGTTATACCATACTAAATACCCGCCCTTACGTGAGGGAAACTATAGGTATTTAGAAAGATCAATAAAAAATCACCCGCCCTTACGTGAGGGAAACTATAGGTAATTTTTAGAGATCATACGATACGTGGTACATAAGCAGTACTGAAAGGGAATAGTCTTGTTGATGGCACCTACCATAGAAAGTCTGCAATCCGCATGCGTGGGGCGTAACTTCCCCTAAACACTTTGGATTTCAGAACTCTCGTCAGGATTTACGCCTAAACACAAGAACTATTAGGGTAATGGATGGAGTAAAAAAAATGCAAAATGGCAAACTTATCTCTCCCTGACGATTTATAGAGAACAAGCTCAGACGTCGTTGTAGCAGCTATATTAGGCGGCGGATACAGTAGCGCAATCACGACAGCTTTACCTGTAAGTGCTGGCCAGAGGTATCACAAATACCGAACGTTGCAGTGCAATAAATTGCACGGATGGGTTTTAATTATTTCGGGGACTTAGGGAGTGAATTTGATTTTAACTTTTAATGTTATAGTGCAAAAAACAAATATGCAACATACAACAAAAAAAGTGCCCACAGGAATAACCCACTAGGTGTCGGGCGCAGCCGAAAATGCACCTTTACAATAATGCCAAAATTGCTTTTCAAAAAATTACTCACTTTCCCCCTTTGATTTTTGAAAAAAAAATACCCCCCTTCTTTTTATCTTAAAAAAAAACTCCCCACAAATGATTTTGAAAATTATTTTATAACCTTAAAGTTAAAAAAAAATATTAATTTTAATTTATATAGTTTTTAAAAAACCTTTAAAAAGAAATTAAAATCAAATTAAAAAATTTAATTTTAATTTATAAAGGTTAAACTATAGAAAATAAATTAAAATTAAAAATTAAAGTTTAACTTTAGGAAAAAATAATTAAAAAAAAATGTGGAAATTTTTTTACCTTTGTTGAAGGGGGTCGGCGGGATTGGAACCCGCGACCTGCAGGCTCCCAGAGCCTTACCGCACAGTCCACCACCAGGTGGACTAGCGGGCTGATCCGAGAGGATCAGGGACCTCCTCGTATTTGAGGAGTGTCCCGGCAGCCCTGCTGCTCTCGGGGAGCGAGCCTCCTCCTCTCCTTGTCTGGCAGCGATAGGTGGTCGCGGCTGTGGCTATGGCTGCCTCCTCTGCAGGCAGCGGCAGGTGGCCGCGGGGGTGGCCTGCAGCCTCCATTGTTGTAGCGGCGGCTGTCACCACCTGCACGCTTGACCTCGACTGTCATGAATGTCACGATAGTCGCGCGTGTTTCACCTGTAGTGCGACCTTGGGGAAGGGGAGGGGAGCCTTCCCAATGTCGTGCGGATGCGTGACGTGGTAGGGGGGATGGGGGGTGGCCTCCCAACATCCCGTGGAAGCGCGACGCTCCCAACGTCGCATGGATGCACGACATGTGGAGGGAGGGGAGGGGGGCCTCCCAACGTCGCGCGGATGCGCGACGTGTTGAGGGAGGGGAGGGGGGGCCTCCCAACGTCGCGTCTGCGCGACGGAATTGGGGGGGGGGGGCCTCCCAACGTCGCGTCTGCGCGACGTGTTGGGGGGATGGTCCTCCCAACGTCGCGTGGATGCGCGACGTTTTTTTTTTCTTTCAGGGAATTGCCGCGGAACGTCGCGCGATTGCGCGCGACATTTTTTTTTTTTTATTGCGGTCTGTGGTGGGCGGGAGGGGAGGGCACTGTGCATGAGAGTGCACAGAAAAATGCACTGCGCACAGGAAAAAAAACACTGTGCGTGAAAGTGCAGAAAAAAAATTTAAAATTTTTTTTTAAAAAACTACGGACGCAGTGCTGCACAGAAAAACGCACAGCAAACTATGTGCGGAAAAAAAAATTCCAGCCAGCTCTTCCACTATTTTTTTTCTTCAGCCTAACTATGCAAATAATTTGCTGCCTCCTTTCTCTTCTCACGCTTCTGGCTCTGATGCCATGTTAGAGTAAGCGAACAATTTCTATTAATCAGAATCCGTATAAATAATACATGGAGAGCTCAGATTAGCTCGTAACTATAGGATCTAATTAACAGCTTAGGTCTAAATAAAATAAACCAAATATTATGTACGCTAACAATAGCGCAACTAACCTAACAACATAATTCTAACATAAATAAAGGAATAACATAGAATTACTATAGTAACTCTAACAAAATCATCCACACAAGTCAGCCATTGAGGTGACTTGAATCACCACTATCTACATCATCTATGAGAGAAAAAGGTATGCAAAAATAAGGTGCAAAAATTTCATGAGTTGAGCTTTCATATTTGGTTTAATATTAAGGTTTATTAAGAACCATTTTTCAAATGATCAAAATTTGCATAGAATAGTTTTCATTCCAAGTCTTCAAAATAGTGTAGAAGTTATAGTTTACAAGGAGCAAACCTGCACATGAAAAAAATAGAAGTTAGGAATACTATATTTGCATAAAAAATAATGCAAAATATTACATTTAGTAGCTTGGGATAATAAGTTAAAGAATAGCCAAGCAAGAAAAATATTGTCAAGAGTTAAAGGCAATATTCTAGTTCAGCCAAACCAATCATCAAAGGCAGATTTTTTAGAGCTCTTTTGTAGAAGTAAATGGAAGATTATTGTGGCAAGGAATAGCCACCAAAAAGGATAACAATACCTCCAAAATATGGAGAAGAGAATCTAGCAAATTGTAGTTAGAAAAAGAGCTTAAAAGGAAGAAGAAATTCAAAGTTTAAGTGCACATATCCAAATGGATTTATAGGATAGTCTTGGAGAAGGTTAAAATAGTCTTAGGGAGCATACGTTTGAACAACCACATCAACAGATTAAATCCCATATTCTGAGTAAGGTAAAGAACATATTTTCAAGCACAGGGGGCAGTCATAGTATACTTTTATGAGTCATCCAAAGGACTCCATGAGTGTAGCAAAATGGTAGGTTTTACAAAGGAAAAGGAAGTGTTAAGAACTCCTCAAAAAGGACACTCTACAAATACTTACAAAAAGAGCCTTCAAAAAGCAATAGAAGGTGCATTCAAGAGGTTGAAATTCTAGATTATCTAAGGTATCAAAAGACTCCCAAAGAAGTGTCATAGCCATCAAAATTGTCGCCCATATAAAGCACAAAAATGAACCTACAAAAAGAGACAAGACAAGTAGAAAATACAAAGGTGAAGCTAAAATCAGATTGCAAATAAATTATCATCAACAAAGGAGGCACCATCATCATAAAAGCAAGCTTAAAATTATAGGTTTTCCACATCCAAGAGAGCCATTGAAGATAGCACAAACATTCTACCAAAGAAAAATGTTTCCAACAAGAGAATTCATATGAATAGAGCATTGGAGAGTGCTGAAAATTCAAAGGAAGATAGGAATCATTGGCCACGTAAAAGAGTTTTTCTAAGCACTCAAGGATAAGAGTACCACATTGCAAAAGAAGTTTGGAGCACCCAACATTATAGTTTAACATCTTCCAAGCAAGGATAATACAAAGGAGCATCCAACATCATAAATTAACGCTCCTCCAAGCCAAGATAATACAAAGGAGCACCCAATGTAGAAGTAGAAGTCAATATCATCTATAACATCCATAAATCACCAAGGAGTAAGAACACAAGAACCACTTGTCATATGCATTGAAATAAGGATCTAAACAAATATTTTTAAAGGACAAGCACTACAAGGAGGTGCAAGTATAAATATTTTCAAGAAGGTGAAGAGGATAAGATCCATTTGGCACTTCCATCTCAGATTACACCAAGTAAAGAAGGCACCTACATATGAAAACAAAGGAGGAGAGCCCAACGTTGTATCGAAGACATTGAAGGAATACACTGTAGTTTTGAAAGTACATAGAAACCAAACATACATGTGCACATAGAACCAACAATACAAGTGCACGTAGAAAGCAGTAAAAGGGTCACAGCCATTTACAAGAACAAAATAGATTTGGAGAAAGCCAAGGCATCACACTAGCACACATAGCGGCCAATAATGGAGTAAGAAGATTAGTGCACACAATTAGACAACATTTGGGAGAATAAAGAAAGATAAATCAGCCATCTACAAGAAGAAAAGGTGCACAAGTAAGGTGAAAGGAAAGCAAGAAATCAGCCCTTACAAACAACATACACTCCATACAACTTGCAAAGCAGAATCAAGCATTAAAAAGGTGAGAAATATCCATTATTATATTGCAAGTTTGATAACAAGTTCATTGCATATTCTAGAGATATTAAAAGTAGGAGTAATAAGGAGTTTAAAATATCTCTAGAACAGAATATTGGTTTTATAAGACATAGAGTAAAACTAGAAGCATTTATATAATTTCCATTGCTTCTAAAGAATAGTTGCAAACTCTTAACATAGAGAGATATAAGTAGTAAAAAAAATTGGTTTGCAAATATTTATTATTTCTAAAACTTCTAATTAGGGAGATATAAGGAATCCTACTTCAAATTGAATTTCTAGAAGTTTAGAACCTATCATTGCATCAAAATTATAGTTGGAAGATTGATTTTGAAGGACATATCCAACTAAATATATTGAAGTCTTATTTTTACATTTCTAATAGATGTCTAAAAGTAATTTATTGCAAGTGATAGATGTAAACCATATTTATTTTAGAGAGAGAAGAGATATTCTACAAATATTTAAAAAAAAAAAAGACAAGTGATAAATGCCTTTACCAAGGACATTATTTCAAGCTTTTATTGTACTTGTCTCTATCCACATACTTCAATCATTAGTGAACAATAAGGAATTCATACTCAAAGGATAGTTAAAGGTAAATATGGATGATATTGTGAAGAATGCATTCAATAGTGAGGAACTACTGCATGAGCTGGAATTTTATTCACAAAATCTAATAGATACATTTGAAAGATACAATCACATATCTTCTAGTGAAAGAAATAGATTCTCAATGTTCCTCAAGGAAGCAAAAGAAGGAAACTTCCTAACATTAATTGGTTATCTTCATGAAGTACTTTTCAAAGCATGGTGGAATACACAAAATGCAATTATCTTAACTATAGAAGAATGTTTGATGGTATATCTATCATTGATTATTTTTGAATTCTTCCAAAGCAAGGAGTAAAATAACAATTCTAGTCACTACTATTGTGATGATTTACTAATCCATCATGAAGTAGATATTTCTCTAGAAAACCTGCAGAAACAAAAAAGAAGAAGAAGAAAGAAAAAGAAGCACAACAAGAAAATGAAGATAAGAGGAAGCATACTCAAATCAGATTCAAATCATAGCAGATCAAAGATGCAATATGACCAAGCACATCCTGATGTTATCAGCCAACTCAAAGAAGAAGAAAATAATGAAGAACTAAAGCATCAAAATGAAATCTTTATTTAAGATAAATATAATATCCTTATTGAAGACAAATAATGTAATACAAGGGGGTGTTGGAAAATATGGCTATTACATCATTTGGTTATTTCCTAATGTACCCTCATGGGTGCATATTTAGTTTAGGATTATATTATGAGTTATTGCTTTATTAGTGTAATAGAATAAATGCACAAGTGTTAGAATGTGCAATTATGTAAATATGCATGTAGTCCACGTGTACATGAGTCTTAGGGTTGAGTGAGAGGAAATTAACCTATATTTCTATATAAAGACCTCATTGTGAGTGATTGTAAGAGACTGTAAGTAGTGCAAAGGAGTGAGTAGTAGTAGGCACAATGTTGTTCCATTTTGCTATCATGGAGGAGTTGTAAAATCCATGAGAGGAGCATTGTAATTTTTGTGAGCTTTCTATATGAGCATTTCTAGAGCATTGTATCAAGTTTTTTATCATATTTTCATGCATGGTTTTTTGCTATTATCATAGTTGTATCATTGCATGTTTATTTTTGTACTTGTGAATGCATTTCCTTTATCTTTAAGGCTCCAAAAGCTAACACATATAACTAAAGCACGAGCCATGTTAAGTATCATATATATATTTTTTGGTAAGTAGTAGTTTGATTATCAGGGTTTTAACTGGGTCCCAGTCCCATATATACAAAAACCCTTGCCAGGGTGGTGGATATTGATATTGTAGAAACCTTGTAATGTTAAATAGAAGCCAAAGGCCTAGCAGAATCCCTCTCATGGGATAAGCATGACAGCAGTCCCACGTCGGGGATTAAGACTTTAACATCTACGTCCGAATAGCCCACGCAGGGGCATTCCTTTCTAGCATAAAACCCTACCCAAAAATGGTGACAGAGCCCCAAGGGCTTTCCAAAAAACAAAAACTTGAAGTAATAAAAAAGGACCAACATAACAAAAACAATCCAGGGAAACCGAAATGGAATCCCTAAGGGTCGACCTCCACGGGGTTCTCTTTCGCATCTGCAGTGAGCTCCTTCAAGAAGCGCTTCATAGCCTCGGTGGTACTTTTGAACGCAAAAATGAAACATTTAATAAACATTATTGTCATGCGCTTTGATGTTTCAGGGGCGGGGTCCGAGTCCTCGCTATTATCATCAGGGACATTAATAGGGGAGTTCTGTCTTGACTCCATTTTGATCTTCTTGGTCCTCGATGATCTGCGGATCACAAGAACATCCTCAATTATGGTTCTACACTTTCCCAACGTCACCTTCTTGGAGGATGGGGTGGGCTTAGATAGGGTAGACTGCTTGGGGGGGTCTTCTTGGATTTAGGGGTTTGATACTCGGGATCTGTCTCATTGACCAAGGGCTCACTGGAAAATGAGTGAGTTGGCAAAGACGTAGGGGGGGAATTGGAGGGCTGGATTGGAGGGGAGTGGCTGCCAGGGGAGGATTGGAAGCAACATGGCGAAAGAGAATAGCAAAAAGGCCCTGGTGGGTGGGAGGGAAGTGTTTCTTACGAGCGACAAAAACCGATAAGCGGACGAAGCGATGGAGGAAAGCGGGAATGTTCATGGGCTTGTAACCATGGAAGTGGTTGACAAGAGCCAAATGGAAGTTGGACATCGACTTAGCGGGATCATCAAAGATCACATACTAGATCAAGGGAATAGCGACAGCGAACCAAGGGGAGGGAAGGGAGGTGCGTTCAAGAGAAACACCTATCCATTTGAACTCTTGGTAGTTGGGGAACCCCTCCAGCTCGAGCTCCCAACTGTGCTTGTCATGGCAAACGTGATGACCAAATAGGGGAAGGCCAGACACCTTAGCCATCAACTCAGGGGTAACCTTGAAACGAACACTACAGATTAGGACAAAGCCATTCTTCCATGTCTGAACGAAGTCAGTAGAAATATCAGCTTCGAGGCCCTAGAATTTACTCAAGAAGGGCTTCAGATTAAAGGTGTCGATAAAGGGTTTTGCAAGAGGGTCGATCTGGAGGGAGCTAGGTTCGATGTATGCCATAGTGCTAGGAGGAAAGTACAAGGGAAGAGATAGCGACTAGGGCAAAGGGTGATGAATGATAAAAGGAAGGACAAGGGGACTGTTTAAAAAGGCTAGCAATGGACGATTAAGCATGTCGATCCGATCAAGAATGGGACAGGTGGACAAAGGCCAGGTAGGGTGGGGATTGGTGATAGTTCTTGGGCCTGAGTCAGTATGGGAAAATAGGGATATCTAGAGCCACTTGGATTCGGTGAGGATGGGCAGGGAAGTGGATTGGACAGGGGCGTCGAGGGTGGCATTGGGACATCACAAACCATATTGGAGAGCGTAATTGAGGATACCAATCATCCACATGGGAAATTTATGACTGGCGATGCCAGCAAGGATGCCAATCATGAGCCAGCGGTGAAGGAGGAGCTTGCTGGAGAAGATACTCCTAGGAACAACTGCAAACCTAGAAAAGAAACACATTGGTTAGTGAGGAGGGGGTGACACGAACCTGCCTTGCCTGTCAGCATCTGCTACATGGGAGACACCCGATGGATTAGAATTGCACCACACCGTCAGTGGATATTGAATAAGACCCATGTTGGCAAGCTAGTCAGTGAGTTTGTTTGCTTCACAGAATACGTGGAAAACTGCCACCTGGCATTGCTGACCAATGATAACTTTGCTTTCTCGAATCAGCGAGCTAATGTTCCAAGGGGGATTTTTATTAGCTTTGATGTAACAGATGATGTTCAAAGAATCCCCATCGATGTGAATATGGATACGAGAGTCTTTGATTAGGTTCAAACTACGCCAGAGAGCCCAAGCTTCAAGAAAATTATTTGTCTGGTGATCGAGGTTCTCAGCAAAGGTGAGAACGATCACCCCTTTGTGGTCCCGTATGACCCTGCCAACTCCTAACAATCCAGGGTTCCCTTTGGATGCCCCATAAAAATTTAGCTTTAAAAATCCTATGGGAGGGGGATTCCAAAGGGCCAACCATCTGGGATGGGGAATGGGGTGAGGGCGGTCGGGGATAGGGATGTTGAGGGATTGGAAAATCTCCCCTTCAACCTTGCCAATCGGGGACTTAGACCAAGGGAGTAATTGGAGGTTTTCAGAGGCATAGGCAATGGCTTTGGTGGTCGTAGATATGGCATCGTTAGAAAGGGTGGAAAAAACTCTGTGATTGCGCTCTAGCAAAATCTGCCAAATAAGGTGGTGGAGGCAGATCCTCCAAAGAAAGGCAGCATTGGATTCTAAAAATGGGTATGCCATTGGATAAAGAGATCCTAGAGAGTGCGGGGTTGGGCCCACTGGATTTGGAACAGGGATAGCAAGTGGTTAAAACTCCCTTGGGTGAACTCACAATGTAAAAAGAGGTGGTTGACCGATTCCCCATTAGACAGGCAAAGATGACATCTATTAGGGATAGGGATGCCTTTTTTCATCAGGTTGTCAGTGGTGAGCACTTTGTTTTGAACAGTAGTCCAGGAGAAAAACCCAACCTTAGGGACTAGGCACTTGATCCAAACCGACCCAAACGGGAAGGCAAAAACTTGGTGGTTCAACAGGAGAGAATGAGCCGACTTGACTGAGAAAACCCCGTTGTCTGTCCCTGACCAAAACGAAGAATCTGGAGTGGTTGCAGTAGGAATAATGGTGGTTCTGAGAATCTGGGACAAGGAAGCGCCTGCTTGGGTTATCTGGGCACTAGCACTACCAATGGTGATTTGCTTTCATTCTCGCTGATTATTGAAATAATCCCTGACTCTACTTCCCCATCTATGCTCAAGAAAGGATTTGAGAGCATATATACCTGGGATAACTGTGAGGGGTTGGTCGTTCAACCAAACGTCATCCCAAAACTTGATCTTGGAGCCACTACCAAGTTGCCAACGGGATCCTTTAGTGATAAGAGGTATGGATTGACTTACCGCCTTCCAGAAAGTAGATCCAGAGGAAGGGAGGTATTCATTAATGAAGGATGATCGAGGGAAGTATTTGCTCTTGACAATCACCACCCATTTTGATTTGACATTGGTGTAGAGTTTCCATGCCTGCTTGGTGAGGAGGTCAAGGTTCAGATTGGAAAACCTTCTCAAACCCAGGCCCCCTTGGGATTTAGGTTGACAAACTTTGTCCCAGTTAACAAGGTGGATTCTACTTTTTTCTTTAGGACCTAACCACAGGAAATTTTTTTGGATTTGCTCAATCTTGGCATGAACAGATGCTGGGGCTCTGAAGATAGAAATGAAGTAGACTGGAATGCTTTGGAGGACCTCCATAGTGAGGGTAGCCTTAGCTTCCTGGGATAGGAGGGCACCCTTCCAGCCTGCAAGTTTGCATTTGAACCTTTCGATGACATTATCCCACATGGACTCTTTTGGGATCTTGATGAAAAGAGGAAGACCCAGGTAATAGGTGGGTAAGCTCGATATTCTGCACTATAGGATACGGGTTATCTTGCAATGTCAGCTATCTAGAGTTTTAAGGAAGAAACACTTACTTTTGGTGTAATTGATTTCTTGGCCTGCTACTCTGGCATAGGTGTCAAGGATAGATTTTATGGACTTAGCTTGGATGACTGATGTTGAAGAAGCGATAATGGTATCATCAACGAACTGTTGGTGAGAAAGGTGGGCATGGTGGATGAATCTTTGATCCCTTTCACATGCCCAGAAGCATAGGAAAACTTGAAAGCTCTTCCCAAGGATTCTGCCAAGATTATGAAGAGGAAATGGGATAGGAGGTCACCCTGCCTTATGCCTTTATGAGTCGAGAAATAACCTACATCTGAACCATTAACGAGCATAGAGAACCATGGCGTCGAGATACAACATTTGATGAGCTTGATCCATTCTCTATGAAACCCGAACTTGGCAAGGACTTTTAGAAGGAAATCCCTATTGACTTTGTCAAAAGATTTGCTGATATCTAACTTAAGAAACATGGATGCCTTGCGATTGCAGTGAGTAGAATGGAGAGTTTCATGAAGGGATATGATGTTGTCTATGATAGATCTGCCTTCCACGGAGCTGCCTTGACAAGAATTTATGATAGCAGGGAGAATCTTCTTTAGCCTCAGGGCTAGGGATTTGGTTAAGATCTTGTAGATAATATTATAGAGACTAATAGGCCTAAAATTTTCCATTGTCTTGCAGGGGTAGGTTTTGGGGATCAGTGCAATGAAAGTTGAGTTAGTCCCTTTTGGAATGGACTTAGTCGATTGGAGCTCGATGATGGCTTTGCAAATGTCTTCCTTCATAATGTCCCAAAAGGTTTGAAAAAATTGAGGTGGAAAGCCATCTGGACCAGGTGACTTGTCAGCTTGCATGGAGAAGAGAGCAATCTCGATCTCTTTCGAAGAGAGGGTCTGAATCAGGGTAGCATTCATCTCTAGAGTAACCATGGGGGGAATGTTCTGAAGAAGGGATTCCTAGGCTGCCAAGTGGGAGGGAGAGGGATTTCCCATCATATTACTAAAGTAAGTAGATGCTTCTGATCTGATCTCAAAAATGTCTTGGGAAACAGAGCCATCAGATAAGGTGAGTTTTCTAATTTTGCTAGAGTTGTGGTTTCACATCGTGGAAGCATGAAAAAATCTGGTATTGGCATCCCCATCTTTGAGCCAAAGGGCTCGAGATTTTTGCCTCCATAAGGTTTTTTCTCTAGCCATTATGTTGTGATACTCAGACAGCAGCTGACTCTCCTCATTCCTTAGCTGAGGAGTCCATTGGTCTGCTAGATTTGCTCCTCCAAAGTCTTAATTTTATCAATAATGAGCTGCTTGTTCTTAAAGATGTTTCCAAAAACTTCCCTGTTCCAAATTTTGATGTTTTCTTTCACTGATTTGAGTTTATGAGAAACTCGATCAATGGCAGATCCTCAACTTCGAAGATTCCACCACTCAAAAATTTGTTGATTGAGGTCTGGGTGGTGAATCCACATGTTTTCAAACCTGAAAGGGGTCTTGAAGGACCGAGTCTTGTTGGATTCTAGGAGGGGTGAATGGTCAGACCCAATTCTGGGGAGGGATGTGAGGAGAGTATCACCAAATAGAGGGATTTCTTGCTGAGATAAGAAAAATCGGTCCAGCTTGACTTGAATGTGATCTTGCCCTACTCTTTTGTTGCTCCAAGTAAAACGACAACCTCTGATCTGAATGTCCATAAGCTCATTACTCGACACAAAATCCTAGAAATTAGTTATGCTTTTGGAGGGAGTGGATAAGCCACCTCGTTTGTCGAAAGAAAATAGAGGAGAGTTAAAATCCCCAGCTAACATCCACGGGAGGGCAAAAAAAGTAGTCTTGAGAAGGGACAAGGAAACCCACAGCTGGCACCTTTCCAGGGGATTATTGGGGGCATAGATATTGGAGAGGACCCATGTGAACTGGTTGGTCTTGCAATGGAAAACCATGTTAAGGGTTTTTTTGGTGAAGGATACCACCCTTCCCTCAACTTGGAGAGGATCCCAAAGGCAAAGAAGGCCCCCAGCCGATCCCTCTGTGGGGGAGGAAGCCCACTGGCAGTCTTTCCAGACTGATTTGATGATGTTCGGGGTTCTCGCTGCATCGGCTTTGGTTTCTTGGAGCATGATGATGGTAGGTTTGGAATACTTTCCGATGGTTCCGACCAGTCTCTGCTTGCCTGAGTTGCTAAGCCCTCTGATGTTCCAAGAGAGGATCTTCATTTGGATACTTTGGAAGGTTTCTTACTGCCCTTGGTGGGTACGGGAGGGGGTTTGGGATTCTTGGGATCATCCAAGGGCTGGCAAAATAGATCAAGGAAGAGGTTTGTTTGAACCCCATTTGCGATTTGATTCTCAATGTCTTTCTTAAGTTGGTCGGACATAGACGGTCTACCTCTCTTTATGTCACCTCCTGTATCCACTGGCCCTTTCTTACTTTTGGTGATGATGGAGTTGGAATCCGAGTGGTTGCAAAAAGGGCTGGACGCCTCCTCAAGGGAGTCAAAAACTGACTTGGTTGGAGATAGAGGTTTGGCTAAAGAAGTGGTGGGAAAGCCCTCCTTGAGGGGAAGGGGGGAAAGGGATTTAGGAGAGGTGGGAGAGAGTGGAGAGGTGGGAGGGGTTGGGGAGAGTGGTGTGGCCAGAGAGGGGCTGGGTAGGGAAAGGGAGGGGAGGGAAGGGAGTGGAGGCAAGGGGGAAGGAGAAGGTGGAAAACGGACTCGAGAAAGAGGACATCGTCATCAACACCAGAGAGAGGACAAAACTTGTTGGGAAAGGCAAAAAGCGAACATACCTAGTTGGAACTTGATGGAGCTTGGTGGGGGAAGGATTTATGGAAGGTGACTTGTTTCCCTTTGTCAGTTTTCCCTTGTAAAGGGCCACCAGTAGCCTTGGGTCCCGGGTGGGTGACCGAATGCTAAGCAAGGGAGAGCTAGGGTCGAGGAACCTCTTTGGCAACTTTCAATGAAGGGCATCGAGATCTGAGGTGTACCTGAGCCTGGTATTTGATGCAGAACATCGGTTTATTCTCATACTCAATAGCTTGGCACCACTGGAAGTCCCCATAGATGAGATTGATGCGATTGGGAAGCTGGGATGCCATGTTCGCAGACACGCAGATTCTGGCAAAGTCCATTCTAGATCGGGCTTTTATTGTCGGGTCAAAGGCAACCAGGTCTTCGATGTATCCTCCAATCCCCCGAAGGATGTCTTCATGAAAAAATTGGATTGGAATGTCCGAAAGACGAACCCAAATGGGGGCGACATTGATGTCCTGAGTTTGGGGGTTGAAACCCTATTCCCATTTCTTAAGGAAAATACTTTTCCTGCCAAAGAACCACGGTCCTCCGGTGAGTATTCTTGCATAATCATTCTAGTTGTTTAACTGAATTAGAAATAAACCCCTGAAAAGTGCAACTAGTTGAAAACTTCCCTCTATTCGCCATTTGAAACTGGCCCATCTTCTGATAGACTCCATGTTAGGTCATCCTCCAACGAATTTCCCAACCAGGGATAGGGATTTGAGGGAAAGTTTTGGATCCATGCGAGAAATTGGGATAACCATATTTTCCCCAGAGGTGACTAGGGGGGGAAGGGAAACCACTTCAGATGGTTTGGGAGAAGGGGATCCCGATACCATCGCGCTAAATGACAGACTGGCCGAGGTATGGGATTTGGAAGGGGGAAGGGGGGAATGAAACCTTTCGCCCAAGGTCTCTAAATCCCACCCGGATTTGGATCGGGGGTATCGGGATCATCCATGAGATCGACAGGGATCTCGCCTGGTTCCAAATCCCTAGGGAGGGTTTGGGAAACCCTGCCAAGGAAATCCAGGGCAGCTGCGATCAAAGTTGATGCTGATGTTGTGGGAACCATTACAGAGGGAGCCATTGCTATTGAAGCCATCATCATATTGCTGTACTTATTATATTTGTTTATAAGTTTTAATTGTTGTGGTTTTTAGAGCTATTAATTCATGGATTTGGAATGCCACACTGATTCACCCCCCCTCTCAGTGCCATACTAAGTACAACAATTGGTATCAGAGCCAAGTTCCCTTTAAAGGCTAAATCAACTAGGGTTGATCTTGGATTAATACTCTAATGGCAAAGAAAGGCAAGAATGGAACCATGAGACACAAGAAGAAAAGATCACATAGGGTCATAAAAGAAAATAAAGATAAATTCATTATTGTTGTAGATTCAAGAGATGAATCAAACAATGGAGAAAAGGCCAAGAGTCAACTCGGTCATAATGCAGGTTCTCAAGGTTCAGAATGTTTTGATCAACTCCGGCATAATGAACGTCAGTGTTATGGGTTTAGTAGCAGTGAAGATGAAGAAGAAATAGAATCGGAATAGGAATGTAATAAAGAAGAAATGAATGCAGAAGCAAATTGGAATGAAGATCAAATTACAGCTCCAAGTAAGAAGAATATAACCTCCTTCAAAAGGACATCTCGACCGGTTTCGGTTTCCGTGGTAGAGGAAATTGAACCGAAAAGGCAGAAGGGGTGAACACTGAAGCAGATAATAAAAACCTCAATGCTGAAGTAGACTGGGAAGGTGAGTTGATCTCTGCTCTTGAAGAGTTGAGTATAGAAAATAAAAAGAACAAAAGATTGTCCAAGAAATTAGAAGAATATGGGGATGAGATTGAAAATTTGTTCTTACAATTCCAATAGGCCAAGAAAATAGAAGAAGACTTGAAGTCACAGCTGAATGATAAAGTCAATGTGTGTAACAAACATGAAGAGGATTCTAACAAAGTAGTTAGTAATCTAAAGCTGCAAGTAGAAGAGTCTAAAAGGATTGAGGAAACTCTCAAGTCGCAGATCAATGAGAAAGAGATTATTTGCCGCAAACAAGAAGAAGAGATTGTTTCATTGAAGAAACAACTAGAAGAGGCCAATACAAATCTTAAATTTGAGAAGAGCACAGAATTGCTAGATAAAATGATAAGTCATCAGAGAAGCTCCACGATTAAGCATGGTCTTGGATATGAAGTTGAACAACCTGTATCTTCCAATTCTGCAGAGAAGAAGTTCACTATTGAAGGGTCCGAGCAAGAAAAGGTTAAAGTTGTATCTTCAAAAGAAAGAAAATATCAAAGGAGATTTATGGCAAAGCAGCCACAACAAAATAGGTTCTACCACTCTCACTTTTTTCATACTAACACTTTTAATGGCTATTGTTTCAGATGTAACCAGTATGGTCACAAGGCAACTTATTGTGGATTAAATAATAAATCAAAGAGTTTTTCTGGTCGAAATACATCTGCATATCTGAGTGAACACTTTGTACAATGTTTTCAATGCCATGGTCATGGGCACATAGCAAGGTTTTGTCCAAGCACTTATGTATCAAATCTAAGGCAAAATAGTAGATTTCATAAGACGCAAAGAACACAACACAGACAAGAAATAAATCAGGTTCATAGAAGAAAGGAAAATAATCATTCATCATGGATGCATAAGAGACAACCACACCAGAGAGATATTCAAGTTCATGCAATGATGCAAAATAGGGACGCAGTGAAAAATCCAAGCCCGAGGTCAAGAAAGTCTGGAGAAAGAAAGAAGAGAGAAAATTGTGTCTCCTTGAACTAAAGGAGATCGCTTCTTCTACTACACTAAGCAACTCCGGGTAACACATCCCTCGGGGGGAGCATTTTGAAAAAGGTTTTATTTTAATGCTTCGTATATTTGTCCCGGTATCTGAGGATGAAAGACCAGTAGTTGGGCTTTTGTGGTATAATTGTCAAATGTGTTGGCTGTTCATTTAGTTGTGTGTGGAAGTGTCGTGAAGGGTAGTGTTTGCATTGAGAATATTCACCATTGGTAGTATTGCTTATGTCATTGTTGTTTTGTTGATGGTTCTTACTGCCACTGATTATAGCTATGGATTATAACAGTTCAGATTGTTTTTGTTTATTGAAAGAATGCTTGCCCCAACTGCGTATTTGTGTTTCGATAATAGCAACATGTTTTTTTTTTATGCTTGATGTGAAGATTGTCAGATCTTTCATTACACCTTGGTGAATATATTTAATTCACAAACAGTTTTGTTTTAACTTTTAATATAATGCCAATTCAAGGATAAGAAGTTTGAGGCTGAGTAAGGTGCACTACGGTTGGCCATAAAGTGTTTGACAAAATGTCTTCTTTCGACATGCACAGTTGAAAGTAAGAGTTGGCAGTAAAATTGCAGTGCTGGACAAAAATTGGTACAGATGTGAGTCACTTGTCAATTCTGTTGATAGAAGTGAAATCAACATGTTGAATGGGAAGATTGAAGAAAAAGTTTATAATGTGCGACCAGATGATTTCCAGCTCGGTGATGAATGTTTGAGGTGCTTTTATAAAGAATTGAGGTAGTCTCATTGGATTCTCACTGCAGAGAAAGACAAACATCTGTCAGTAGGTTCAAGTCTGTTGAGAATATTCAAGATGTATATGCAGATGTTGTTTGCATTACAGAGCAAAAAGTTGGATAGTTAAACGATCAGTGTATGCTTTCACTAAAATCAGTGGACAAGTTTGAGATTGCAGAGCAACAAAGGGTTGAGGCTCAGAAGACAGCGTGAATTGAAGTGGCCACATATTCCCAAGAATAGTCTAAAATTTGACTAGCCATTGGGATCAAATTCTCAAGGGGGGGCATTTGTGCATTTGTTCATCTTATTGATCATATCCATGATTTTTGCTAACTATTTCAATGTGGTTCTGAGAATGGTGTGTATGGACTCAGGGGGAGTCTGCAGCAGCCCTTTGGTATTATTGACAAAGGGGGAGAAGAGTTACAGGAATGTACACAGGTGTTGCCAACAATTCCAAAGGAGGAGATTGTTGAGCAAGGTGTTGCAAGAGTTTTGTCATTGTTGTCAACTCAGCCAGTTAGATCTAATAATGCAGTGGACAGGCAGTTCAGAAGTCATTCAATGTAGGCTAACAAATTTTAGGGTTTGCAATTGACCACATTTAGGGTTTGCAATCGACCATGTTTAGGGTTTGCAGCCGACCAAGATTAGGGTTTGCATTTGCATAATCAACCGACTACTATTAGGGTTTTCATCTCAAAATCTCAAGCATATAAGCAGGGTTGTTTGGAGATTTAGGAATCCATCGGGTGAATGTTGAAGTGCGAGATGCGGTCATAAAAGCGCAGATAGCATAGAATCGGCGAGATGATAGCGAAGTGCATAATGTGAGCTAGTTGTGTCGAGTTGTTCGAAGTGCGATTGTGAATGCGCACAGAGAGCAGAGTGTGGAATGACACAGAGTGTGCGAAGCGTGTGAGCAAAGAAAGAAAAATGTGCAGAGAGCGCAAAGGGCAAAGTTGATTGCAAAGTTTGGTTGTAGCAGTGCAGCATATTGTGTGAAGAGATTGCACAAGAAAGAGCAGAGTGTGCAGAGATTGCAAAGGTGAAGTAGATCAGTTAGAGTCTTGCAATAACAAAGGTATTTGTCAAACTTTTTTATTTAAAATTGAAGTCTAGTTGGTGCTGGCAAATTAGGGGTTGGTGCTCCTTTCTGTTGGTGCAGATAAATAAGGGGTTGGTGCTCCTTTCTGTTGGTGCAGATAAATAAGGGGTTGGTGCTCCTTCCAGTTGGTGCTGGTAAACAAATTGTAAAGTTGGTGCTTTGCAAGAGGCTAGATTTGGATGGTAGTCCAAGCAGCCATTCTTTTTGAGAAGTAGCCATTTTTGTGAACCTCGTTAAAAATCTATGTTGTGTGATGTTCTCTTGTACTTATTATATTTGTTTATAAGTTTTAATTGCTATGGTTTTTAGAGCTGTTAATTCATGTTTTGGAATGCCACACTGATTCACCCCCCCTCTCAGTGCCATACTAAGTACAACAATTGGTATCAAATATGGCACTGAGAGGGGGGGTGAATTAGTGTGGCATTCCAAATCCATGAATTAATAGCTCTAAAAACCACAACAATTAAAACTTATAAACAAATATAATAAGTACAGCAATTGTTGTGATCTTTTCTTTTATGACCCTGTGTGATATTTTCTTCTTGTGTCTCATGGTTCCATTCTTGCCTTTCTTTTCCATTAGAGTATTAATCCAAGATCAACCCTAGCTGATTTAGCCTTTAAAGGGAACTTGGCTCTGATACCAATTGTTGTACTTAGTATGGCACTGAGAGGGGGGGTGAATCAATGTGGCATTCCAAATCCATGAATTAACAGCTCTAAAAACCATAGCAATTAAAACTTATAAACAAATATAATAAGTACAGCAAGAGAACATCACACAACATATATTTTTAACGAGGTTCACCAAAATGGCTACTCCTCAAAAATAACGGCTGCTTGGACTACCATCCAAATCCAGCCTCTTACAAAGCACCAACTTTACAATTTGTTTACCAGCACCAACTGGAAGGAGCACCAACCCCTTATTTATCTACACCAATAGAAAGGAGCACCAACCCCTAATTTGCCAGCACCAACTGGACTTCAATTTTGAATGAAAATGTTTGACAAATACCTTTGTTATTGCAAGACTCTAACTGATCTACTTCACCTTTGCAATCTTTGCACACTCTGCTCTTTCTTGCACAATCTCTTCACACAATCTGTTGCACTACTACAGCCAAACTTTGTAATCAACTTTGCCCTTTGCGTTCTCTGCACATTCTGATTTCTCTGCTCACACGCTTCGCACACTCTGTGTCGTTCCACACTCTACTCTCTGTGCGCATTCACAATCGCACTTCGAACAACTCGACACAACTAGCTCACATTATGCACTTCGCTATCATCTCGCCGATTCTATGCTATCTGTGCTTTTACGATCGCATCTCGCACTTCAACATTCACTCGATGGATTCCTAAATCTCCAAACAACCCTGCTTATATACTTGAGATTTTGAGATGAAAACCCTAATAGTAGTCGGCTGATTATGCAAATGCAAACCCTAATCTTGGTCGGCTGCAAACCCTAAACATGGTCGGTCGCAAACCCTAAATGTGGTCAATTGCAAACCCTAAAATCTATCAGCCTACATTGAATGACTTTTGAACTGCCTATCCACTGCATTATTAGATCTAACTACCTGAGTTGACAACAATGACAAAACTCTTGCAACACCTTGCTCAACACATATTAAGTATCATATCTTGCATATAATACATAGAGGCTATAATCAACCTATTGCTTGATTTTATCCAAACAATTGAAGCATAAGTTTCTTTTTAATTCTCTTGAGACATAAAGGAAAATAACTACTATAACAAAACTAAATCATTTTCATCCCTAAACAAATCATTTTCAAGGAAAAGAAACCTCCAACATTTTGCTCCATCAAGGTAGGGCTCCTTGAGATCCTTCGATCTCTCCTCCTTGTTTTTCTCCCAAATGGCCTTCTTATGGCCTTCCAAGTCCTTCTAATCTACCTCTCGTGCTAGATTTTTCTAAAACCTAAGACTCCTTTAAAATGTTTTCCTCTCCCTTTAATGAGCCATCAAGTGGCTCTATTTTAATATTAATAAGATGTCACTTAATGCCCTTCATTCTCCTCCTTTCATTTGTAGGTGTTAAAATCTATTATTCATTCCCAATTTTGGTCCTTTTGCTAAATTTAAAAGGGCTACTATTGAAATAGTAAGATGCCCTGATTAAATCAATTTTAAATTTTCATTAGCAAAGATGCCAATCCTCCTTAGCAAACTATTATTTTATTTTGAGGGAGAAGATGCTCTTTCTCCTCCCTTGGTTTGGAAGGGGTCTTTGTCACCCAATTTCCAACTCAATTTCCTATTTTACAAAATAGGCTAAATAATCAAATCATCTAATTAAAGCTAATCACAATTAATTACTTAAACTTGTAATTAATATTAAATCATCATTAGGACCATTATGGATTTTCATCCATCTTTTCTTCTTCCTCATCCTTAGTGGTGACTCCCTCATCCACTCTATCCAAAGAATACCTACTCATGTAACCATGCAGACTAATGTAAACTATTAGTAGTATTATATTATTAAATAAACTAATCATATATTGCAAATAATCAACAATAATGCTATTTATTCTATCTTTAAAACAACATTACAATTCATTAGTCCATCATATGAAAAATCTTGCCAAGGGAGGGTCATGACAAAAAATAAATACGACAATGCAAATCCTAATGATTTGATGGGTGCCCCTACTACTAGTGCTAAACAAGACTAACCTAAAGTGGTTTACCCTATCCTTTGGTCCATAGCCTTACTTTGCCTTCTATTTCTTTAGATCCTATATTTATCTCTTTCTTTTTATTTATTCTTTAGAACCCCATTTCGATTGGATTCAAGAGGTTTTCTTCTTTGTAGTTTTCAGGTTGTTCTCCTATTTTCCTCTTTCTACGAACCTTTCTTAGTTGTAAAATATTTTGGGACCCTATTAAAAACCCTTCTTTCTATCAATCAAAAATAAATTATCACCTTAGAATACTAAGTCATCAATCACATCAACAATTAAATTCATAAAGTTAAAAATATATAATAATTATAATCATTAAAATTTGGGAAGTGAAATAAGTACATGTAAGAATAGAAAGTGGCATAAGAGTATTCAAAAGTGTAAGTGTATGTTAAGTATTGTCAATCATCCTAGGTTATACATTTTCATCCTCTCTAGCAAGTGATGTGCAGATGTTGTCAAATCATGTACATATAGTCACAAGACAAATATGACTCTATATGATGCAACATGCACCACTGGTAAAGCTACTTATAATATTGAAGATAGTTGTGGAAAACAAGCTTACCATAGTCATATATTGTTTTATAATTGTCTATTAAACATAGGATTTCTTTATCACATAATAAATAAGTGTAACATGCTAGGTCAAGCCTCCTCTTAGTGGATGTGGACATGTAGGGTATCGATATGCCTTTTTCATTTATTATGTTGATCCAAATAAACATTCCTAAAACTCAAGCTTGGAAAAACATGTATGTTTTTCATCATATATAAACCTTGCATATATAAATTTCTTAAAATGTATATGAATATCTTATGATTATTTTATAATGGAATGTCAATTACCAATATCATCTCTCCTAGATATTTTGTAATATGGGTAGATATCTACACCAATATATAAAAAGACAACTTACTAAATAGTTTTTTATGGTTGATCATTCCAAAGATCATTAAATAAGGTAATATGCCTTTCTAATTTTGAAGGATTTCAACTTCATTATAACCCATTTTTCTATTCATTCATTTTAGCCTCACACTACCCTTATATAATTTATTTTGTATAAGATAGATTTGGATACTTATGATATCTTATAAAATTTCAGATTCGTCCATGATTCTTAGGTCCCATAGGACAATAATAATCATGCTTATCTATATGTGATTAATATTGATTCATCCTTCTTATCCTCCTCTAGCATAGGTGAATTTTGTTTTGCTGACTCAATATGAGAAGGGTATTTTCAACTTCTTATGTTTGAGAGTTCTATTAATAATCTCCATAATCATTTTTATTATAACATGATAATTACTATTTGAAAATAAATGTGAGTGTAATTAAACAAATTGATATGACAAGATGTTGATGTGTATATATGATTTGTTTGTAAGAAGCTACAAATGTTTCACCATAATAAGTATCAATTTTTTTAATGAAAAAAAAAACACATATACCAAAGTAATGCATTGCAAAAATTGTTTGTTATTTTATGGATAGAAAAAATGAGCATATATTTTGTAAATACACATGCATTTTACAAAATGCATACACAATTTAAGTTTAATAACTCAAGCAGAGATACACATATTTTGTATTTTTTAATTTGGAGGACACTATGTTTGTTTTTAGACATCCTTTTTTGTGAATTCACCTAGTACTACAAACTAAAAATGATCATTTATTTTACACCCCAATTTTGAATATGCAAATAATAGTAACATCATATTGTCTCAAGACATTTTCCAAGCAACACCTCATATGAGGTTTTTAGTACAATATTTTAAGGATTGTAAATGCAACACCTTATAAAAATATTTAAAAAATGATAAATTTATACTATTGTAATACTTGGTGTTGACACATAGATAAGTATTACCCATATGATACCTTAAATGTGATAATAATAAAATTATAATGCATTTGCCTATGTTATAACTTGAAAGTTTTCACATCCAAGATATATAAAATCATAAAATTTGGGCATGCATAATTGTAAAATAATTTAACATAGGATGTTCTATTTGTATTTCTAAGTTCCAATTTATAATGATTTATTAAATGGTAAATAGATGATGCTAAGAAAAGCATATCCTAATAAACATGACAAGTAATCTTTGTAAATCCTAACAACTTATCTCTAAAAATTCCAACAGCTTATCCTTACAAATTCCAACAACTTATCCTTACAAATTCTAACAACTTATCCTTACAAATCCTAAAAACTTATTCATAAAAAAATGTTGTAACAAATAATTCAATAATAAAAACACCTATCATATCTATTTATTCTAATAGCCCCTAATAACTAACTCAGGTACAATCCAATATTGTCCCTAAATTTTACAAATTGTTCTCTACCTAAGGGTTTAATCATTACATTAACAATTTATTCAAATGTTGGACAATAATTTAAGAAAAATTATTGATGCTCCATTAGATGTTGGAAATAATGATAATGAACTTCAATATGTTTTATTCCGGAATGATGTATTAGATTCTTCATCAACTTGAGCACACTTTTATTGTCTTATATTCTATTTTAGTTGATAACAAAGAAACTCTATGTTGAAGTTTGTTATACCAAGCCCCTAATCCAAGAACAAACATATAGCCAATAGTAGATTTTTTATCATCAGTTGATCCTACCCAATCTATGTTAGTGTATCCAAGCAACTAAAAATCATTAGATCATAAGTACAATATACCAAAGTGTAGCATACTTTTAATATATCTAAGAATATTTTTGTAGCTTGCCAATGCTCTCATCATGGATTTTACATGAAATGACACAAGTAAATCATTATAAAACATAACTTTGATTGAGTGGTCATAATATAAATCAAGTTGCCCAAAAATTGATGGTATACTAACTCATTGATTAGAGATACATCAAAGTAGTCTAACACATTCATTCCAACTTCCATAGGTGTAGACATTATATTACAATTTTTGTATTCAAAATATTTCCAAAAGTGTTTTGGTATACTTGCATTGTGATATAAACATTGTATAGTTAAGTTTCCAAAATTCTACACCTAGGTAGTAATAAAAAAGTCCTAAATTTGTCATATCAAAAAATGAACACAAAATAGATTTTACTTGTTGAATTAGGTGGGTTCCACTACCATTAATAACAAGGTCATCAACATACACAATTAGAATGAAAATGTCATAACTTGTAGTTTTGATGTAGAGATTACGATTAAAAAAAAAATAACTAAATCTTGAATCTCTAAGATGATCAATTTTGAAATACTAGACTTAGGGAGACTATTTAAGTCTGTATATGGACTTAATCAATCTATAAAGCAAATGTTATTTTCCTTGTACCTAAAAACTTATGGTTACACCATATAGACTTCCTCTTACAAATCTCCATTTGTAAAAAACACACTTAGCATCCATATGATATATTTTCCATCCAAACTATGTTGCAATGGAGAGAACTAATGGAAGAAACATCATATTTGTAGTTGGAGAAAATGTCTCTCCATAGTCTATGCATTCCTATTGTTCATACCCTTTAGCTATAAGATGAGCCTTGAATTTGTTTTTTTTTTTTTTTGTATTTACATGGTGGAATCGGTAGCCGCCACGAATCCAGCTAGGTTGTCCGACTTTTATGGCCGCCACAATATTCTACGCTGTCCGCCCCGAAAGCCGCCACACAAATCTTCACGCAATCTGCCCCTATAACCACCATGCCACAATCATTTTAAACCTTTTACGCCGCTGAAAGCACCAGGAAAGGGACAAGCGTTCAATCCGACGAGGCCCGAGATTTGAACCTTGGACCTCCGCCCGCCTTGAATTTGTTAATTGAAACTTTTGGTTCACATTTTATCTTGCAAACCTATTTACAACTAATGGGCTTCTTTACATGGAGTAATTCACATAATTTCCATGTTTTATTCTTCATCAATGAGTCACATTATACCTCCAACATAGTTTCCCGACTTGATTTACCTTTTCTTCATATCTATTGGATTCAAAATTTATGAAATTAAAGTAAAATTGTCTTGCTTATTTATTTATTTATGCTCTTCTCTAGCTCACCTAGATTTCCCAACTATTGCTTTATTATCCTCCTTAACATCTTTCATTTTCTATGTATACCATTTTGGTCATTGGCATGGCTCTTGTTATTAGAAAACTTCACTTGGGTTTACCTTTGTTAAGCTATGTTCTCTAAGGCCATACCAAAGTAAATTTTCAACACACCAATGTGGTTAAGTCTTCACATTTCTTTTCATCATCAAACTATGATACATTTTAATCCAAGTAAAAGTCACTAACTATTGTAGTACCATAAGTAGTTCTACAACATAGAGAAAAATCAATAGGTTTGCCATCATCTAAGAAGAAAGGGGTCTTCTCATTTACAATGATATATATATATTTTACAATCTTGTAAGTAGAGGCATCAAGCAATTTGTATGCCTTCGATTGTTCACTATAGCCACAAACATGAACTTTTTGCTTTTTGCATCTAGTTTAGTTCTTTTCCCATTAAAAATTAATACAAAAGCAACACAAACAAAAACATAGAAACACTTCTTGTAGACCAAACTTCCTTTAGAGTAACATATTGTAGAGCTTTACATGGACACCTATTAAGAATAAATTCAATAATATTTATTGTTTTTACCCAATGATAATATGGCATATTTTTTGCTATGCACCATGTATTTGGTCATCTCCATGATTGTCTCATTTCTCATCTCTACTGCCATATTTTGTTATAGATTGTAAGGACTTGTATACTGCTTGTGTACCTTCATGCCTATAAAAATTCTAAAACCATTTTGAGGTAGACTGACCTCCATTATCTAACCTCAAGACCCTATTTTTTTCTAGATTATTTATCTACAAGGACCTTCAAAATTTAGAAGTATGAAAGATATTCATACTTATCCTTGAGAAAGCATATCCATCTCAAATGGTTGTTGACTCTATTTTTCAAGTTGACATTTTATACATGAATGTTGTTACTCCTAAATGGATGGTAATCCATGAACCCTGTTAGCAAGAATTGATGAATAAGTTTTTTTAAGGTGATGAAACCTCTCATGCCAATGAACAAAACTATTATCTTCAACTTCCAAGGCAAATGAAATAATAGACTTGGTATCAAATAAATTGTATAGCCCCTTTTCATCTATACCAAGAGCAGTGAGCTTGTTGTTATCCACATGCATCACCTCACATATATTTTAATGAAATTACACAAGTTGACAATTCTTGGTGATTTCACTAATGGACAAAAACAATTATTAATATCAAAAATATATTGAACATTGTTGAATATGCAATTTACATTGTTGTTCAATATCACACTAGCATTACCACACCCTTCAATAAAGGTGTTTACCATCACCATGTGAAATAGAATCATTCTTACTTAGATCTTCAATGAAATTAGCATACCAATATTTTTGACATGTATAATGTCTAGATGCTCTAAAGTCAAAGTACCACTCAATAGATTGACTAGATGAACTCTAAGTTGTTATAAAAGTAAACTTCTCTTCCTAATCTTCTAACTCAGCATCATTTACTTCTTTCTATAGTTAATAATTTTATTTATTCTCCAACTTATTGCTATCCTATTTGAAATGAGTTAGGACTCCTTTATATTAGAAATTTTTTTCCTGTTTGTAATCACATGATGAGGGCTCGTCATTCTAACTACCTTTATGTTTGGTTTTATCATTACATGCTCTCTTCATACTCCCTAAGGTGAATATCCCCATCTATGACTATCTCCTTTCATTTTTTAAAAGTAAAGAAGACATCTCTTCAAAATCAAAAGTTTAAGTTTTTAACAAGCAAATGTAGAAACTCAATAAAAGACTCATTAAATAGAGGCCTAGTTATCAAATTCTTCGAATTTTCTAGTTGAAGTTTGAAATTCATTGAATTCAAAACCCTAGCACATAAATTCAGTGAACAAACCTAATTTTAATAAGGAAAAAAAATGAGTGGGAAAAAGATGTGGAAAGTGCATGTGGAAAGGAAAAAATGCACGTGGAAAATTTCAAAAGTTTTCTGATTGTTTTGCATGCATCTTCAAGTGAGAAAAACATGTATATCTTATTTTGCTTCACATGCATGTATTTGGAAAACTTTTCTGATTGTTCCTTCCACATAATCCCTTTTCAGTTGCTGTCTAAAGAATATCTCCACCGGATGCAATCTTCCATGCACTTTTATAAAGGCAACACAATTAAAATAAACTTACAACTTGTCCACCTCCAAGGTGGTGCCCATGATGACCAACTTCAAATCAGACTGATTCTTTAGAACTTCCTTTCAAAAGACCAAACAATATATACGTACGCTGATATAACTCTTTGATTGCATGGGCTACTAGAATAGCAAATTGTAAGTCATGTTTCAATTTTAATGCACATAAAATAAAATATTTCATTCTTAGGCGTAGCAGCCCAACCTGGATAAGATTTTTACATGATAGAGATTAGAGGTAAGGACATTTACAAGTGATATTTTTCATTTTTATTTTTCCACGTGGATAATAGATTTGATAAAATACAATGATAAGATGCGTGTTATTTTTAAAATCGCATGTCTTTTGCAGTGATAACTATAGTTGAATAGTGAGGGCTTGTATATAGTGTTTCTCGACTAAAAAAATAAGAACGAAGTGAGTAGTCAAGAATTTTTTTAAATTAATTTAATGAAGAATATTCTTTAATGAGAATTATCAAAACAAAAAAACTATTTATATGTTTGATAGCATATAAAATAAATATAATTTAAATTAAATTTTGTAATGTTATAACTTATATTGAAAAATGTGTATATTTATAATATATCGAATTTTATTTAAATTTTTAAACATTTCAAATTTCAAAAGTATCAAACTTGAATACAAACTAGAACTTGATAACTAAGGATAGAGGTAAACCTCATAAAAAATGAGGTTCATGTCTTCATCATTATCTATGTTTCAAATAATAGTCAATTGATCTCTTAGATCCTTCATATGCATAAGGTATTTAGAAATAAACCTTCCTTCCTCCAACAAAAAAAAAAAAAAAAATAGAGAAGATTCTTAAAAAAAAAAGCACATCATGATTCAAATATCTAAAACTTATTCTAAAAGGCATTTATCTTTATTATGAACTTTAAGAATTAAATTATCTACACCAAGCAATTTGAGAATCATCAAAGCTTCTCTTTGTCACTCATTGAAATCATCAATGCCTTTGGGTTTAGTTTATTTTTATCTTTATTATGAACTTTAAGAATTAAATTATCTACAACAAACAACTTGAGAATCATCAAAGCTTCTCTTTGTCACTTATTGAAATCATCAATACCTTGTTTCTTTTTATCAATACGCTTTGTCACTTGTTTCTTTTTATCAATACCTTCTGGTTTAGTTTCTTTTTTGAGAACTATATTTATCAAATCTCCACATTCACAAATTATAAGTATCTTATAGCTGCACACACTATAATTTCTTCCAAGCAATTTCTATTATTCTAGAAGAATTAGATTTGAATATTTTTCATTCTTCTAGTTAATGACAACCCTGAATAGTAAATGTTGAATGCCAAACATGACATGATACCAAACTTAGAGCAATAAATGCCAAATACTACACTGCTCCATCCAAGCTCACAAGCTTCAAGCTGAACTTTATCATAGCCTAGTAGAACTCCAAATGTCATAAGCAACAACTTTATCTAGTGAGGAGAAAACCATGGAATGCCAAATATCAAAACATCAAATGTCATCTGTCAGATCCAATAGATCTAAACACAACATAGGTGAAAACCTCAAGACAACAAAACACAAAGGCTGGCCATAGAGTAATAATCTATAGTGATACTTATGGACTTAAGTCAAAAAACAAAACACAAAGGCCGGCTATAGAGTAATAATCTATAGTGATACTTATGGACTAAGTCAAAAAAATAAACTTGGTTGAAATGAACGATGTAAGACAAACACCTTCTTTCTTTTTTTTATGGTTCTCATACCATAGAAAAATGTAACACAAGATACTCTATTTACATTTCTGGGCTCCAATTTATAATGGTTTGCAATTTGATAATCAATTGGTGCTAATAGAACCAAATATTAAAAATCCCAACAACTTATCCCTAAAAAATTGTTGTAACCATACAATTATAAAAATCTCTATCACATCTATTTATTTTAAAAAATGAAAGGCAGAAATACAAAATAACTAAATGTTATTGGCACTAGTACATTAAAGTATATAGATACAAGAATAAGATAAAGCTTGATATTTTTATAAGTTCACTTAGTTTTAGTTCAACATCAAACGAATGTTGAATTGCTACATATTCTATAATAATTGTTTTGTTCCTTAAGTAATAAGGATGGGCTAAAATCAAATGGCATTAGCTCAACCAATTAAATTCCTCAACTTGCGAGGAGGAGAACCAAATTTGATTCTCTCCAACCATTACATATATAATAGCCAAATTGTTAGAAAATACTATTATATGGTCATGAGGTAATATGAATAAGATCATTTTCACCCATATAACCAAAGATTAGAAGTTTAAATTGAACGAATAGAATGAAACTGAAAAAAAAACTAGATAAAACTTAACAAAGGAACTTCTCAGAGCTAGAAGAGAGCTTACCTGAAAAGTTTATTATAAAGTTCAAAACTTGTTTAATATAATTAGAGATTTAATATACATTCCATAATTTCCATAGGAAAAATGCTAAATATTAAAACATATTAAAAAAGCTAAAAGTTAAAAAAAAAAGTGTATAATAAAATTTATTGTTTATATTTGTATCCTTTAATTTTTATGTAAAATTGCTTATATTTACTTCCCTCAATTGCTAGTTACGTAAAAACTAGATATTGTTCGTTCATTCAGCCCTAAGAGTAAATAATTAAATTGTTTATTCAGCTCTAATTTAAATAATTAAATTGTTTATTCAGCTCTAATTTAAATAATTAAATTGTTTGTTTTTGGGAAAGTTCAAGGTTTAAATTTTGGTGTGGGCTAGTGTGTGAGGAGGTGGGTGTGTGGTGGCTTTGTGTTAAATTCTCTATTGATAAATATTCAATATAACTCTCAGAAGACTGCTCAACCTTATACTACTCAACCTTATACGTAGATCATAACATTTCTGACAATAACCAAAAAATAATAATAATAATTAAATTGTTGGAACTTTGTACTGTTAAAACTTTGAATTAGTTTTTAGCTTATCAAGCTATCACATGAAGACTTAGACTGGACTAACTAAAAACAATTAGTTTCAATTAGTAAATGATCAGTGGCTTCTATAACCATAACCATGGAATATTTAATACTTTTGTTTCTCTCGGAAGAAAATTTCAATGTCCCATTTAAAATAAAATTCATTGTGAGGGCCTTTTCTTTTTCTTCCGATTGCATTCAAATCTTGTAACTCTGGACTAACTAAAAACACTTAGTTTCAATTAGTAAATGATCATTGCCTTCCTAAAACTCTGGACTCACTAAAAACACTTAGTTTCAATTAGTAAATGATCATTGCCTTCCTAAATAAATCTTCTACCATGGTTTCTGGACTCACTAAAAACACTTAGTTTCAATTAGTAAATGATCATTGCCTTCCTAAATAAATCTTCTACCATAACCATGGAATATTTAATACTTTTGTCTTGGAAGAAAAATTCAATATCACAATTAAAATTAAATTTCTTCCGATTGCACTCCAATCTTATAACTCTCAAACCATGAACGAACCTATCAATTACTTTGAAATACCGTACATGCAAATTGCAAATGCTTGAAATTGCACTAGCTTTGATAACCATACATGCATTACTTTTCATGTTGGACCTCTTTTTAACAATTGCACAAGACAAACTTCAAGACCTTTTACAGGGCAATAGAACTTCTAAAGGCTACTAGGGTTATGCCTAACGGATTGATTTTACAATGTATTTATAAAAATAAATCAATTTTAAAATTTAAAATTTTTTATAATTTTAAAGTGAAATTTTTTATTATTAAAAATAATATTAGAGACTTAAATTTAAAATAATCCAATTAAAATAAAATTGATGTGAATCTATGCATAACACTGCATCTTACTAGGTTGGAGGACTCGATTTTCTGGCTCTGGCGATTTGGCGGGAAACCTTCTGTGCAGGCACCGGGCGAAGCTCCAGGGTCTCTGGTTGGAAATTTCTTCCAGATCCTCCTGCGGATTGATTCTACACTTCTTTGAAGGATCGTTCGTTGCCTTGGGAGGGCCCAATGGGGTCTCCTCCAGGATCTTTCGATGGGCAGAAAAGCTCATATGTTGATAAATTAAAAGAAAACCCTGCATCTTCCTCCGATGAAGCTCAACGCAGTGCTTATCAAATGCTATTTAAGAATGCTGGAAAGGGTTTACCTGCAAACAGAGTTAACGGCTGCCTTCCACAATCTGCGTCCAGGCCTAAGATTGTCATAGAACCAAAACTGGTTGAGGATACGATTATATACCGTGCTACCCATGATCTGATCTGCAAATTCATGGGTATTCGGCCCACTCGAACTTTCTACACACCTGGGTGAGACAGAACTGGGAGCCCATTGGTGAGTACTCTCTATGGCCTATAAGCAATGGGTATTTTATCATTAGTTTCTCTTCTCTAGCAGATAGAAACAGAGCATTTGAATCAGAAAAGAGGAGCCATGGCCCGGCAGGATTATTTGTCCAACCGTGGAGAGTGGGTTTTGATCCTCGCATCGAGCCCACGGCTGTCCCGGTCTGGATACGGCTGTATGCTCTCCCAATGGAGTTTTGGGGTGAGCAGATCCTTGAGTTGATTGGTAATTCTCTAGGTAGATTTTTGGGAGTTTCAAGAGATACCATGGAAGGAAATACTGCTTTCTTTGCTAGAATATGTGTAGAAATGGACATTAGCCGACCACTTCCAGTCGAGGTCGAAATGGAGTTGGCAGGACTAACCTGGATACAGCAGCTAGACTATGAAGCCTTACCTTTTAGATGCAGAGTCTGCCATAAGCATGGCCATTTGGCTAGGTTCTGCCCAAATAGCCTGACCACAAAAGCGGAAGCTCCGTCGGGAACGTCAAATCGCCCCAGAGAGGGTAAGTTCACTTCGGTCAAAGAACCCCTCAATATCCCCCAGGGTTCTGATGCCCAGAAAGATGGCTTTGAACAGCAGAAGCGGAGGAAAAACAAAAAGAGAAATGGCAAAGAGCAGGCCCAAACCAAGCCAACCAATCGATATGAAATCTTCAAATCCCTTGTAGACCAAGAAGACCAAGTCATGGAAGGAGTGGATGGGAATGCTGAGGATTCTAACCCCCACTCTCTTGCTCCTCTATCATCTACTCCTGTCTTAGAACAGGTGACTGAAACCCCTGAGACTTTGCAGCCAGAGAACCTAGGGGCTATGGTAATTCATTCCCCTGCACAACCAGTTATTAAGGATGTCCACATGGGAAGTGCAAGAAAGAACAGAGAAAGACCAGCGTTGGGGATTACCCAGGTGGAAAAGAGGTCTAAGAATAGTAATTCCCAAGGAGCTGGTAGAAAATCCAATAAGGATCTAATAGTAGCGCAAGGGGACAAGCTGATCAATGGAGGATCGGTGAGAACAATTGACTCGTATTGCTCCCAAGGTTTCCAATGATTATACAATCCTGGAATGTAAGGGGTTTAAACAGTAGAACCCATCAATCTGTTGTTCAAAGACTTTTAGGAAGACACAAAACAGACTTTTTGCTCCTTCAGGAAACAAAAATGTCTTTAAATCTTATGTGTAAAATTGCTAGTAGAATATGGAGGGGCGCTGGATATATGGATGTGGCGGCCCAAGGAGCCTCGGGGGGAATTGTTACTCTTTGGAATCCTCTGGTGTGGATAGCAATAGAACATACAGCTTGGAGGGGTGTTCTCACATCTCTCTTTAAGAATATTGTTACAATGTGAACAGGTTTTAATTACAAACTTCTATGGGGCTCAAAGCATTGATGGCCGGCGGCTTCAATGGAATGCTTGTTCACTCAATGAGATCCTCCCGGGAAGATTGCGATTGGATTGTTCGTTGGGGATTTTAATGCCAAATTATCCGCCGGGGATCGGGGAAGGTGGTTTCCCAGTTTTGGACCCAGGGGATAGGCTTATGATTGCTCAAGTCCAGGCCTTTCACCTTGTTGATATCAAAGGTCCTGGTACTTATTTTACGTGGACTAATAAGAGAAGAGAGCCACACGGTAGGAAGGTAAAACTAGACCGGTTTCTGGTCTCGGAGGAAGCATTTGTGAAATGGAATATTAAATTTCAGATTTTGGAAGGCCCAGTTTCAGACCACTTTCCCATTTTACTGGAGGGAGGGGCTATGACAGGGCAGTACCATAAACCTTTTAAATTTGAAAATTTTTGGTTGCAAAAAGAAGATCTCCGAAGAAAAATTCCTCAGTGGTGGGAAGATGGCCGCCCACCTTTTGGGACTGCAATGTTCAAATTTCACAAACAGCTTCAATTTGTCAAGTGTAAATTGAAACAGTGGAGGCAAACTAACAAATCAGACTTCCAGCACCAACGGGCCCCCTTGTTGGCCAGATGGGATGAGGTGCAGAAACATTTCAGGGAAGGAAACATTTTCGAGCACCTTAAATCCGAGGATGATGCTTTGCGCAAAGCGGTTGAGGATATTGATAATCAAGAAGAGATTTCTTGGAAACAGAGAGCAAGAAATACTTGGTTATTAGAAGGAGACAGAAATACAAAATTTTTTCAGCGCTCTGCCTGTGCTAGGAGACAAATGAATAATATGGATTTCCTTCAAGATGAGAATGGATACTCTTTTGACACTCTTCCTGGTATGCACTCCCACTCAATGGAGTATTTCTCAAAACTCTTTAAGGAAAGTATGGAGCAAGATGGGGCAGCCCAAGATGAAGTTATTGTTGTCATTCCTTCTATAATCTCTCCTGAAGAGAACCAGGCTCTACTTAGACCTATAGATAAAGATGAACTTAAGAAGGTGGTCTTTGGGATGAGTACTGGTAAATCGCCTGGTCCTGATGGCTTCCCTATTGAGTTCTTCCAGGCTTTTTGGGATACCCTGGAGGAAGATGTTATGGCTGTCACTGAGGAGTCTAGAACCAATAAAAGAATGCTCAAGGCTCTAAATCATACCTTCATTACTTTAATTCCAAAAGGAGCAGGGGGGTTCATTTATCTGATTTTAGACCTATTGCCTTATGCAATGTGATCTATAAAATAATTACTAAGATTATGGCTGAAAGGTTAAAACCTATCCTGCATAATATAATTTCCCCAGGAGCAAGGGGGTTTTGTTGAAGGGAGGCAAATTTTGGATGGAGTGATTCTTGCTCGGGAGGCTATCCATACAATGCACCAATCTGGGAACAAAGGAATGTTCATTAAACTGGATATGTCCAAGGCTTATGACAGGGTGGAGTGGGGCTTCTTGGCAAAGATGTTGACGGCCTTTGGTTTCTCTCAGGACTGGACAGATTGGGTCATGAGCTGCATTTCTACGCCTTCATACTCTGTTCTTATCAAGGGACTTCCCTCGCCTCCTTTTGGTGCCTCTCGTGGCTTGCGGCAAGGAGACCCTTGCTCTCCTTATCTCTTCCTCATCTTGGCTGAAGGATTGGGTAGACTCTTTTTGAGAAGAAGACTTCAAGGTCAGATAACAGGTTTTAAGGTCGGGGCTGAAGTTTTGACTCATTTACAGTTTGTAGATGATACTGGATTGGTGGGAGTGGCCAGCCTTAGGGAAGCAAGAAAAATCGGAGATACTCTTAATGTCTACCTTCGGGCCTGTAATCAAGTCATCAATGACATTAAATCCAAAGTGATCTTCTTCAATATTGATCAACGGTTACGGAGACGAGTTATTGAGATTTTAGGTTTCACTCGGACCTCTCTCCCGATTAGTCTACACGGGGGTCCCTCTCCATTTCAAAAAACTGAAAATTGATGTTTGGAAGGACCTTATGGATGGCATCAAAGATAGAATGAACCATTGGTCTAATAGATGGTTAAGTTATGGGGGTCGTCTAACTTTTCTGCAGTCAATTATTCAGGCCATGCCAATTTATAAATTCTTCGTCCTGGCTGCTCCCCAGTCTATTTGGAAAGAGCTGGATAAAATGGCTAGAAGATTTCTATGGGAAGGTGCCAAGGGAGAGAGGAAATGGGCCTTGGTTGGCTGGGACAAGGTTACCCAACCCAAGGAAAAAGGGGGGTTGGGACTAAGAAGCTCCAAGTTTAACAACAAGGCTTTGGGTGGCAAACGCATCTTGGAGGTGGATTTCTCAGCCAACATCCCTCTTCGACAGAATTCTCTCTAGCAAATACTTGGGTTCTATCCATCCTAATGATGTGGGCCGCTTTCCACTGGAAGGTTTTGGATCACCAGTGTGGCAGGCGCTCAAGCTTGGAGCTCAACTCATCAAAGATCAACTATTTTGGAAAGTGGGGAGAGGGGATAAGGCTCGGTTATGGACTGATTCCTGGGACCAGAATCCTCCCATTATTGCTGTGTTTCCTGAATTGCAACCGATAAAATCTGCTTTAGAAGATAAGGGATGGATCCAAATTGAGAGCTACTTTAACACTAGTCAATTGGGGGACTACAAGATCATAAAGTTTAAGCGGCTGGATGAGTGGCCAATACCAATCCCTCCGGAGTTGGTGCCTACTTTGGGAAAAATCTTGGCAGAACGGTTTCCTACTGGGAGAGATGAGGAGGATGAACTGGCCTGGGGCTATGGGAGCCTTGGGGTTTATACTTGTGAAAGAGGGATATGGTGAGATCCTCCCAGAGCCCCCTCCACACTTTTTTTTGGTTCATGGTCGGAGAAAGATATGGCATCCCCGGGGCTGGCCGAAAGTGAACTTCTTTGCCCGGCGGTTTTTGCATAATGGAATTCTCACCTATGACAATCTCGGACTCGGAGGCATCATTGGCCCTTCCCAATGTGTGTTATGCCACAAGCAGGAGGAAACGGCGGATCATCTAATGTTTGAATGTTCTTTCACACGACAGATCTGGAAGCGCTGGTTCTCCCACTTTAAACTTCAGGCTAATGGGGTCTTGTCTCGAAACAACATTTGGGAAAGCTGGAAGAAAGGTAGATTTAAATCCAAAGCTCTTCGAATTGGCTGGGAGCTTGGTTTATTTTTTATCTGGTGGCAGGTTTGGTTGGAGAGAAATGCCCGTATTTTTCGTGAAACCTTCTCCCCTCTAGAAGGAATATGGCAAGTCATTTGGAGCAAAGTGGCGGAAACGGTTGCCATTCATACCGAGGGGAATTTCGATCTGCTTCTGAGCCTTTGGACGAGGGAGCTATTTTTCAACAAAGGCAGGTGAGTGGTAGTTGGAAACCTCCTCTGAAGGATGGATCAAAATCAATCCGATGGAGCGGCTAAAGGCAATCCGGGAAGTCTTTGGAATTGGAGTTGTGTGCCGCGATCATGCTTGGGTCTTTGCTCTATTGGGAGCTGCAGGGGTCCGGGATGTGCCACAAACAATGAAGCCGAGGCCTTTGCCATTAAATCTGCCTCCTTCAGGGCTGCCAAACGGGGGACACAGGAAGATTATTATTGAGTCTGACTCCCAAATCTTGGTGGGTGCTCTTGATTGTATGAGAAACTTTGTCTCGAAAGCTTGGAGGTTGCGGATCTTAGTTTCCCAAATCAAAGAGCTTTGGAGGGAATTAGATGATGTGATACCTGTCTATGTGAATCGAGATCTCAATAAGGCGGCTGATTTCCTTGCTAAGATGGGTGCTGAAAGGGAGGTTGGGATGCAGCTGCACAGTGACATGCCTGTGGAGGATGCAGAGATTCGACAAGGCCTTGAACGTTTTCTGAAATGATGTGCAGTGTTTTTATGCTAAGGATGGTTTCTGTCGCGATATCGCGACAGGTTGCGCCCTTTCGGCCTTTGGCGGGTTTTGGTCGCGATATCGCGACAGGTTGCGCCCTCTCGGCCTTTGGCGGGTTTTTGTCGCGATTTCGCGACATGTCGCGCCATCGCGGCCCTCGGGGTTGGCGCTTGGTTAAGTTGTCGCGATTTCGCGACAGTTTTGGCAATTTGGGGCTAACTGGTAAAAGTGTCGCGATATCGCGACACTTTTGCAACTGGAGAGCAAAGTGGAAAATTCGTCGCGATATCGCGACAGTTTTGAGAACTGGGCGCCGAGAGGAAAATTTGTCGCGATATCGCGACAGTTTTGAGAACTGGGTGCCGAAAGGAAAAACCGTCGCGATATCGCGACACTTTTGGCGGTCTGGTGTCATAAGGAAAACCCGTCGCGAAATCGCGACAATTTTGGCTTTCCAGTGGATTGGCGAAAACTGTCGCGATATCGCGACGCTTTTGCGATCTGGATGCCATAAGGGGATTTCGTCGCGATTTCGCGACACTTTTGTCGAAGGGTTTCTGGTGGGTGTTGTCGTCGCGACTCCGCGACATGTCGCGATTTCGCGACATGTCGCGTTGTCGCGACTGTTGGCACCGCAGTGGGGGAGTCGGGGTTGACTGTCGCGATCTCGCGACATGTCGCGATTTCGCGCCCAGTTGACTTCTTTGCTTTGTGTTGTGCTGGGTTGCCTTTGTGCTCTTCTCTTGTAGTGTTGTTTGCTGTTCTTGGTTGGGATGTGTTCTCTCCCGCTTGTAATTGCTCTTTGTATTAATACAAGTTTTTCATTTTTTTCAAAAAAAAACACTGCATCTTACTATATTCTTTCTAATAAACTGGTCATTGGGGCCAATGAAATTAGTAAGCACATAATTGATGCCATCTTCACACCACAATGTGCTGAGCTTATAAATGATCATCATTCTGCAGTGTGATGCGGTAATGGCTTTCCTACAAGGAACCTTCTGAACATAATTAATGCCCTTTCTGGTTGGGCATATAGAACCATATGGGACGCATTTCTAACTGTTACATAAACAAGCTTATCAAGCTATCACATGAAGACTTAGAGTGGACTAAGTAAAAACACATAGCTTCAATTAGTAAATGATCATTGCCTTCCTAAATAAATATTCTATGGAATATTTGATACTTTTGTTTTTTCTTGAAAACAATTTATTTGAAAAATTCAGTCACAATTCAACTCATAGTAAGATTTAAATTCCTTCAATTGCAATCCCAATTCTATAACTCTCCAACCGTGATACAAATTGCAAACGCTTGAAACTACACTTCATAACCATTCATGAAAAGTAATACTTTTCATGTTGGACCTGCACAAGACAAGCTTGTCAAGACCTTTTACAGGCCAATAGAACTTCCAAAGGGCTTCCACATGTTTGCATAGCCATCTTACTATACTCTTTCTGATAGACTGGTCATTTGGGGCCAATGAAATTATTAAGGACAGAATTAATACCATCTTTAATCATCTTTCTGCAGTGTGATGCGGCAATGGCTTTCCTACAAGAAACCTTCTGAATAAAATCAATGCCCTTTCTGGTTGGGCATATGGAACCATGTGCGACGCACCTCTAACTGTTACATAAACAAGCTTTTCATATGCTTCTGTCCATCCGCCCACCTAAAACATACATCAAAATATTCCAACTCAAATCATCTGCTACAACACGTTACATACAATCCAAGTTCAGTTCATAATAATTCAACTACCCAAACAAACCCAAATATTAGAAAGACTTCGTACCTGTCCATGCGCATACCAAGCACTGTATGGTATTATCTTTTTGAGATTCAGCTCGTTGGCAACCTTCGTTATTTGGGTTCTAGTTCCAGTCAACGGCACCACTGAATCTTGATCGCCACTGCCATAATTAAACATGGATTTGCTTATTCCGTTCCCTCAAGAAGAGGGCCACTTCAATTTCAATTGTGAGTGATTTCATAGAGTTCAAGAAAATACCTGAAAATCCATACTCGCAGCCCTTGATTCACAAGCTTTCCTACAATGGGAAGCATGTCCTGTAGTTGATCCTCGAATTTGTACTCCATAATTCTGTATAGAAATGAAGTTTAAAAAAAAAGGGAAAATGTTATCACAGGTCTGAGAATTAGTCAAACTTTGGGGAAAAGCAAACATAACGTAATCCCTATACGATTATAAAACTCATTTTCACTATACAAACAATCAATGGTTTCCTATCAGCGAAAATTACGATGCAAGATTGCAGGTGTTCAATATGATGTATCGCATGTGACTTGGTTTAGATTCATCTGGCATTGATTATTATGTCAGACATATCGGCAAAAACAGAAAGTCAAAAAGTGATAACGACTCAAATTCACAAGTCTTTTTTTTGGCTTTGATCTGGCAAGGCTCGTGCCAATTTCCAAAATATCTCTCCGGAAGTCTGAACAAAATCTTTTAAGTTTATTTTCACTGTCATTTTGTTCAGGCTTCCAGGCAGACAAAATCTTTTAAGTTTCTTTTTACCGTCATTTTGTTCAGGCTTCCAGGTAGATGTTGCTATACCAGCGATCAGCACGGTCGGCCTGACTGTATCCCCTCACTTTTCTGAAAACGTAACAGTCCTATTCCACAGTTTGCAATTATTTCCACCATAAAAAATAAGCCACTTGCTCCAAACGGGATTTGTTGCGTATTACAGACAGCAGAACATAACATAGAGGCCAAACAACAAAGTCTTTTCAAGAATCCAAAAGCAGAAGAAATGAATATTTGGTATTAAGGGAATTTCAATTATCAAATATTTCATTCTATCATTATACTAACTGGTTAGAAAGCAAAAAGAACAACCTACACCTTCGATATTAATCTCACATACCCAAAGAAAATAAATGCAGGCTGTGAAAAGACAGAGATTATTATTACTATATCTGAAAAGACTGAGATCATTATTACTATATTAAGCTCATGAATAACACCCAAACTATTTACTTGCTCCAGACTATCTACGTCAAAAAAAAACATAACATAAAACGTACGTGCTGCAAGCCTCCCAGGGGTACGGGAGACCAGTGGCATTTGCATGGAGGGCTTGCTGAACGTCGCGCCTGTTCAAATAAAATGTAATCTTGTTGTCTATACAGACGTCAATCCCGTCAAAATGATGTCTTATCTGATCAAGAACACGCAAGGAGAAGTAATTAATTCAAACGCAATTTTCCCAAATCGAGATTCTTATGATTTTTACGAAGGTAACTATTTACCGGCTTCCGCAGACGGAGAGCCTGTTGCATGATGGGAGGAGCACAAACATCGAGCGTCACGTCGTACATATTTATTTTCTCCCCGACTTCGTTGCGCGCTGCTCCCACGAAGAACGAGCACCCGCCAGCAGCTGTATCGTTGTCTCCATCCGTTATCTCGCCGTCGCTGAAGTCGCAGGAGGTCGTGACGCCCTCGTAGGTTCTGTCGGAGATGAGCCCATGTGACCACAGGAAGAAGTAGGTTGCGCTTGTGTCCACGCCGTAGTTCAGAAGGGGATTACCAATCTGAAACCAAAAGTTTCAGATCATTACTCACTTCACTTTTTAGTATAGGAGGGAATTTCAATTTCATTGATTACCGTTATGGCTTTCAGATTGAATTTAAACGCCCCTGGGTCGTCGTGCTCGTTGTGCCTCATGATCAGCCATGACAGCTTAGGAATATAGTGTCCTGAAAATGCATAAGCTAGTTTTGTGTCATTTCGTTTCGACTGTAATGCGCGCTGAAGTTTTTTGATGAAAATTTTAGGCTTACCTGCGTAACTCTCTCCGGCGAGGAAAAAATCTCGTTGCTTGTACTCTGGATATTTGTCGAACCATTTGAGAAGGAAGGTTAAGGTCTCGTTTGCTACTCTATCGTCGTTGTAACTGTATGCGGTCGTGGAGTTTGAATAAGACCACCCTACTCCCGCGGGAGAGTCCAGAAACAGAAGATTTGCCACTGTTTTGAAAAACGTTGGGATTAACAGACATTGATAATTAAAATCCATAGAACATTGAACATCACCATGACTGCAAAGAGCATACCCTTATTCCATGAGTGGGGATTCCTTTTAAGTCCCTTTCGGCCTCCATTGCTTGGATAAAATGGGCCGAGTTCAGTAAAAGCTCCTCCTCCTATCGAAGAACAGCCAGGACCTGCAGGAACGAATCAAATCAATATAGTTATAGCTATAGTTTTTTTTTTATGAAAAGCTTTCAGGTCTATAGTTACATCATGCTTCAGAAAACAATCAAGAGTAACAATTTATCCCTACCCATAGGGACTTAAATTGTAGAAGGATGTAAAGAATAATTCCATTGTTCAAATGTTCCATTTTAAGCCTAAAATTAATGCAGTTTTTCATATATATATATTTTTTTCTAAACCAATTCATTCGATACCCATAGATTTAATTCTCTGCCAAGGTGCAGTCCAGTATCTACTACCTCCATTAAGCCAGAGGACGAGCGGCAACGAGCTGGCATTCCTTTCCGCCTCTGCGAAATAATAAAACAATGCCGTGCCAGCGGTTTTGTCCACGGTAACATACCCCGCATATTGCTTGAACCAGACCGGCGGCTGACCGGGCAGACGCCTCACCAAATCTTCTATAGGAGCACCTGCAACACTTCCCAACTGAAGGTGCGCCACCCTCAACAAAACCACCATCCACACCCACATTCTCCCCATTCTCGCAAAATCCCAGTTCTCAAAATCTCACCGAGCCAAACCACACCCACGCTCACATTAATAACGCAGCATATCGCCCATAGCGGGCGGTGCGGTCGCCTCTTTCTGACCGCCCGGGTACCACTGTAAGAACGACATTATTATCCTGGTCCCATCACCATTTAATTTTCATTTTCATTGATTTCGTTTCAAATTCCAAGGGGGTGAAGGAAAGCTTGTCTCAACCATTTATTGCTCGGAAATGGACGGATCGAATCTCGCTTTTCACATCCAGTGTGCCTCTCTCCCTCTTTCTGACAGGCCCTCCTTCTCAAGAAAAGATCAGACGCCCTTTTCTCTTTCACAATACAGTGGACCTGCGAAGGGCCGTCTTTGGTTAACCAGGCTGGCCCAAGGCACAGTGCTTTAAAGGAAGGTTCCTTCGTTATCGAGACTAGTCACTGTCGATGCGACGGTATTCAAGGCCACCATTAATGGCAAGAGCGGTAACTGTACAGTCAAATTTGTGCATGTGTTTTTCTATACAGTCAACATTGGCTTTGCATTGGGTTCTGCGGAACAGTACTTAAGTTGATTTTTATTTTGGGTTTTGCTTTTCAGAGGGATAAGACTCGTTCCAAAAAAGGGGTGGCAAGCCATGATGCAGCGCAATTTACCAGTACAGAGGTACGGAAGAACTTGTCATCGTTGATATGAGGCATTAATGGATATTATGAACCGCCATTCTGCAAAGCTTCTACGGCCTGAAACAGTCCCTATTATAACTAAACTTGGATCAAATAGCTGCTTGCCTGTAGTGTTTTTTTAAAGCACCAATAAGTGTTGCTATGAAGTTGACGGCAAAAAAAAAATGTTAACGCCACGTAAGAGTATAATTAAATACTTGTCTTGAAGTATGTGTTATATGAGTCTCCTTTGCAATTGTTTTCACCTTTGTCTTCATGGAAAGTTAAGACGCCGTTTTCTATGTAAAAGAGAATTGCAGGTAGAGTACAAGACGGTCAGCAACATTAAATAGAGTAGAGATCAACAAATGGAAAGTAATGGAAAGGAGCTATCAACCCAGATATGAGTCAACACCAAAATGATTCGTATCGGAACATACGGAGTGCAAAGAAGATAACGAATCCTTGGAGGAGCCATTTTTGAGGCTCAACGAATGATTGCAATGGTTGAAAGGACAGCAACAAAAAAAATTGCAGATCCCTGCCAAAAGATCAAGATTTCCACCCCGTATGTGATCTTCACTATTTTATTTTACCAGACATGTTATTTAGGTCTTAATTTTATCACATAAGTTTTGTATTTATCTTTTTGTAAGATTTTAATTTTGGTTTTTGTTTTTGTAAGATTTAAAATTTGGTTTGGGTTTAGAAAGAGATAAGTTGGTTGGTAGAGGCCTAGTGCTTGTAGGTAGGTTGCCTTTGTTTGATTCTTTAAAGGGTCATGTGCTTATAATAGTTATTTGATTCCCTAAAGGGTTTGGTGTTTCTTTGACTATTGGCAAATAGGCTCAAAGATATCACAGACTTATTAATATTGTACAAAATAATTTTTTTTATTAATAGTACATTCTTCATACATCTTCTTACATTGCATAGAGTTTTGACATCCTTATATGACTTTATATAAAACTCTTCAATATACCTAACTTTTATTCTCCTCAAATATGATATACAATCTTTCATATGCTTTTGACAAAGTCTCTCATGAATACATAACTCCTTACTTTTAGACTTACACATCACACTCATGACTCTCACTTACATTACATATATGACACCTTTCACTCATGACTTTTCATTTACATCTATGACATCTTTCACTCACACTTTATTACATAACACATAAACACTCTTCACAACTTGACACATACTAAAAAATAAACACATTCCTTAATGTAAATATTTACAATGGACCAAACAATATAATAAGTCCAACACCTCCCTATTACATTATTTGGTAACAAGGTTTTTTTACCTTTAGTCTCTAACTCTTGCTCTTGTCTTCATTCTTTGGCTTTGGTACTAATGTTGGTATTTACTTCCTTCTGAATCGATTATTGTAGAAGATCATATTCTTTTTCTGACCATAACTGAAATTAAAGAAACTTTGCTGAAAATATCCATTTAGTGTCATCCTTGTAATTATTTCTTTCATCTTATCTCATTTGTGCATGTTTATCCATCCATGATTTATATTATTATTTCCTTTGTACCAAAAATGTTTTTTAAAATGATTGTTACCTCCACAAACTTCACAACAATAAAGATCCCAACATCTTCCTATTGTGTGTTTATGCCTCCCACAATGTCCACATTTGTTATTTGATTGTTGGAGATCTTCATTGGTTTGCTTTACAATGTTACAATGTTCTTTGTCACATATATATTGTTTGCACACTCTTTCTCTTCACGAACATATTCAAATTTTTTTTGTCACATGCAATGTCTATTCTTGGAACAAGTTCTCATGTATTTGTTGTAGGTCCCAAATCACAAGTATCACAACTTGCATCACAATTCTCTTTTTCCTTTTGATGAAGATCACTAGTGTCACAACATGCATCTGCCATCATTGATTTTAATTCTATGGTACACAACATGCATCTACCATCATTGATTTTAATTCTCATCATAACATGCATTTGTTGTGATAGGCCTTAAGTCATTTGTGTCATCGGCTTGTTCTTCAATTTTTTTGTGTCACATTCAATTTCTATTCTTGGAACAAGTTCTCATGTATTTGTTGTAGGTCCCAAATCACAAGTATCACAACTTGCATCACAATTCTCTTTTTCCTTTTGATGAAGATCACTAGTGTCACAACATGCATCTGCCATCATTGATTTTAATTCTATGGTATACAACATGCATCTACCATCATTGATTTTAATTCTATGGTACACAACATGCATCTACCATCATTGATTTTAATTCTATGGTATCACAACATGCATTTGTTGTGATAGGCCTTAAGTCATTTGTGTCATCGGCTTGTTCTTCAAATTTTTAATCGTTTATTCTTGTCTTTTATTTTTGTCTTCCAAAAAAAGTAATATCATATATATGATCTTTCGTGTGAGTTGTGATAGAGTGATTATTAGTATCATTGAGAGTACCATTGAAGTAGTTTTTAAGTGTTGAAAAATCTTCATATTTAGCTTCTTCAAGAATTATGTCTGAATAAAATATCAATTTTAGTGACATATAATCTCTATCTTGACCATTTGAGAATTTTTCAACCTCTTGAAAATATGAATTTTTAACTTGTTTCTCTTCTTCATTTGTTTTTTATAATTCATGTTTTTGTATATCCATATTGATTTTGATGTTTGATTGTCTCATTGCCTTTTTTTTTTGTTTCTTCTTTTAATTGTCATGCTAACAATATCAAACTTATAACTCCCAAAATTTTAATTCCTTCACCTTCACTCTTCTTCTTTCTTCAATTTATTTTTCTCCTAAATTTTTCTTATAACTTCCAAACTAACCTCCTTCGATAATACTCTTCCCTTATAATTCTCCTTTAATTTTCCTTTTTCTAAATATTTTATTTTTTCAATCTCCTTCTTATAACTCTCATTCATTAATCTTTCTTCAAATATATAAAAAAAATTATATCTATGGCTAATCACTTTTCTCATTTTCAATTTTATTTTTAAAATTCTTATAACTCTCGGCAATCAATCAATTTTTAATTTTCTTAAGATACATAAGGAAGTTTTACAACCACACTATTTTTAGTAATTCAAATCACAAGGGTTACTCCCAACAAACCTATTCCAACTCGAAGACCACCCATGGTTTCGTCGTGGTTCTGGTTCTAGAAACTTACTGTCTTTGCAAATTGACACCGTCAAGGTTTGAACCCAAATCTCTTCTTAATAAATGTTTGACAAGCAACTACCAATCCGCATAACCTTTAAAGACCACAATCCCTTGCTTTTTATAAAGTAAGACATGAATAATACATGTGTAATCTTCCAAAGTTTATTAATCAATCACTTCCTCCAGTCATCTACTTAATGACTGTCACGTCAAACCTGGAATAAGAACAAGGAAAAATAAAGATTAAATATTTATCCTTCCACGTAACTTCCTACGATTATCTCTAATTAGCCTTTCCTGAAATTTCTCTCGAATATCCATCCTTTTAAGGAATTTTAAACTGGATCCTCCAAAGTTTATTAATCAATCACTTCCTCCAGTCATCTACTTAATGACTGTCACGTCAAACCTGGAATAAGAACAAGGAAAAATAAAGATTAAATATTTATCCTTCCACGTAACATCCTTCTCTCTAATTAGCCTTTCCTGAAATTTCTCTCGAATATCCATCCTTTTAAGGAATTTATAAACTGGAAAAAAACATGCGCGTAATGTGAGCTCTAGAAAAGTGTTTTTTTAACCTCTTCCTCTGGTCTGTGTAAATTCTGCATATGTTTTTTTATATTCTCCTAGTTGTTGCTAGACTTAATCAACCAAACTTCTGTTGTTTTTTTGAAAAATGTTCATAGGTTCTCTAACAAATTCCTTTCAATCGAAGATGTTACTCTTCTTCAGTCATAGATGCTTTGGATTCTACCTTTCAAAAATAATTATACACCTTTAATGTCTATATATATCTACCTATCGTATGTTTCAGTTTTGATGGAATAAGTTTGCAACCCCTAGCTTTCAATTATTCAGCATACATTATCTTGAATCTCAAGCCGACTCTTCTCGTGTTGTCCCTTCAATCTGATAAATTGTAATATGCTCACTTCAAATCAATCTTCCAATATGCACTTTTGTTGTCGTTTAGTCGTCTCCTTTTTTAGTATTCTCCAATGCTTCTATCATTCCAGCAAGCAATCCTCTTGCACTCCAATAATATGTTCTCCAAATTGTCCTTTTTAATAATCGTCCTTCAATAATCCTTCCTAGACTCCAATGTCTTTTTTTTCCATGTTCTCTCCGTCTGGATGGTTCAACTAAAGTGACTTTCGCCAACAAGTGGCTCTCATCACCACTGCAGCTCTATACCAATATTAGCAAATGAGCTCAAAGATATCATAGAGTTATAATTCTAAGATCTTATACTCTCACACATTCAATAATAATAACATTAATATTGCACAAAATAAAATTCTTATTGATAATAAATCATTCTTCATACATCTTCATAAAGTTTTGTCATCAATATATAACCTTTACATGGGACTCTTCAATATACCTGAATTTTACTCTCCTCAAATATATAGGAGATGCAACCTTTCATATGACTTCCTTATATAATGGCAAAGTCTCTCATGAATACATAACTCCCTACTTCTAGACTTACACATTACACTCCTAACTCTCACTTATATATAAGACACCTTTCACTCATTACTATTCATTTACACACAACACATAAACACTCTTCATAACTTGATACATACTAAATTATAAATACACTCCCTAATTTAAATATTCAACCTCCAACATTAACTTCATTTTTACTTATATAACTAAGACAAAAAAAATTAAAACACATTAAATATATAGAGAACTTAAACCTTTCCTTTCTTTATATCAAGCTTTCCTACTCAACCAAACAATTAAAATCTTCCTTTCTTTATATCAAGCTTTCCTATTCAACCAAACAATTAAAATCTTCTTTTCTTTATATTAAGTTTTCCTAATCAACCAAACAAAACGTTATTTAAAACAACTATAATCCCACTTACCACACAAAGAAGAGATATTCACATAAAGCTTTACCACTTATCCAAAATAATTTTAAATTCCAATCACCATTTCACTAATTTCTTTTTTTTAAATAAAGGTTTTAATATAAATGAGTTTTTTTTTTTTTTTTAAATACCATTTTTTGTCAACACATTTTTTTAAAATGAATTTTTATCTACGGTGTGTTGGACTCATGGTTTTTATTCTTAATATTTTTAAATATTTTTATAACAATTTTCATTTTTTTTGTTCGCAAGGAATGTGTAGCAGTTAGGGCTTTGGCCTTTCTTTGGAAAGGTCTAAGGTTCAAATCCCTATATACTCATAAGGGGATAGGTTGGATGGTAGTGATCGAGTGTCTATCGGTTGGCTACCCTAGTTCGATGCCTTGGAGGGTTGAGGGTCTTGTTGATTGTGCTTTACCCAATGGGCTTAGGGTTTATAGAGGTAACCCATTCATGGTGTTACCAATTTTCCTAAGAATTAAAAAAAAACTTCCATTTTACTATACTTAAAATAAAAATTATAAACGGTAGAGGGTTTGAAGCTAGGTAGTGGTGGCTTTGGAGGGTTTTCAATCCACAACTGATTTAGGTGATGGTGGTTGTAGAGGGTTTGAAGCCAGGTAGCAGCAACTTTGGAAGTTTTTTAATCCACAACTGAGTCGGGCGATGACAACTATAGAGGGTTTGAAGCTAGGTAGTTGTAGCTTTGGAGGGTTTTCAATCCATAATTGAGTCAAGCGACAATGGTTCTAGAGGGTTTGAAATTGGGTAGCGATGACTTTGGAGGGTTTTCAATCCATAGCTAAGTCAGTTGATGGCAGTTATAGAGGGTTTGTAATCCATAGTTGAGTTAGGTGATGAAGAACTTGAGTTAGGAAGGCAAGCGTGGTTTGTAGGGCTTGATTGGTGGGTAAGGTAGAAATAGTGGAAATCAAGATGCGAGGAGCAATGGAGGTCAGGGTGTGGAGATTGATGGTGATAATGGTGAAGAAAGTTGTAAAGGTTAGAGCACAAGGAGTGTTGGGGGTAAGGGTTCTTTTTGTGAAGGCAATCAGGTTATTGGGAATGATGTTGGTCAAGATAAAGGAAGCAATGTGGATCTGACTATGATGAGTGGTGATAGTCAGAAAAAGGATCTTGAACATGTGTTATTTCATTAGCCTTTTATCCCAAGGGACCGATCTTGGGTTAATCTTCTTAAGGGGAAGCAAAAATCAATGAGCCTAGGGTTAAATCTCCTTTCTTGTTCAAGAAGACTTGTGGTTCTAGACCCTCTTGCAGATATGGTTGCTTTTCATGGGGATTTTATACTTGTTGGGAAATTTGTTGGGGTTTGTCCAAATTTGGATGCTATTTGAAAGTGGGATCATTTAAAATGACATCCTAAGGGTTCTTTGGATATTTTTGCATTACCTAAGGGTTTTTTCTTAGTTACGCTCAGTGGTTTGGAGGACCTCGATAGGATTCTTCAAGATGGTCCACAGTTCTTTGGGCATAGAGGTTTGTTCCTAAGGAAATGAGCACTCAATTTCAATCCTAAATTCCAATGCATTGACCAAGCTCCTATGTGGGTTCGCCTTCTTGACCTTCCATTATATCTTTGGTACGAGGATATCCTAGCTGAAATCGTAAGTAAAATAAGATAGATGGTGGCAATAGATCCTGTTACCATTTCTAGATCTAGGTTTTTGTACATTAGATTCTATGTTAATGTTATGCTTGATAAGGACCTTTTGAATTCAATTGAAATCGAGTCTAATTTTGGGTTCTAGACCCAGCCTTTGGAATATGAGAACATAACTAAAAAATACATAGTACTCAAGAAGTTTGGTCATCCCATCTAGCTTCACTTATACTTTATCTCAAAAAATTGATAAAGAAAAAAAGGCTTGGAAAAGGAAGCAGACCTCAAAACCAAGTTTTTTGGCATTTGAGTCAAGGGTAGATAGAAAAGGTGTTCAGGTGCTCCTAAGGAGTTTATTCCTATAGAAATATTGGTTGTTGGTGTAGTTGAAGGTCTTCTCATAGATGAAATCGATGAGTGCTTAGAGAAACAAGATCACTACTCTAAAGTTGTTGGGGTTTTTCTAGAAGTTGATGGGCATTCCAAGGGTGCAGAGGTGAATCCAAATAAATTTGTTGTATTAGGAGAGTTGCCTTCTGGTCTTGAGGCTAGGTTGGATGCTATTCTAGATAAAGGAGTTGAGATCCTAGATCGTCAAGGGGATCAACTCAGGTTCCTTTGTCCCCCTTCAAGAGGCTCATGTTGAGGTGTTTTCAGGAGTAGTTGCCCCTATTTTGTATAATAAGAGGGTTGTTGCCCCTCTTGATAAGGAAAAATATGAAGCTATCATGGAGTCTCTTTGGGATGTAGAAGCGGGAGAGATTTCTACAAATGCATTGGATAGGGAATTAGAGGAGGTTTGGTCTTCCTCGAAGGAAGATGAATTTCAAGAAGTTCTAAATAAGAAAAATATGAAACTAAAGAAGATAGCTCAATAGCAACAACTCCTTCCTCAATCAGTAGAATCAAGCAAGAAGGGAAATATTGGCTCTATGTGGCCCATCAAAAACACCCAAAAAATAATGAATCTAAGTAGTGGGAAGGGGCCAAGAAGACCAAAAAAATCTGAGGTGCTCTTAAAGAAAATGGCTCAAGATGTGGCTAATGGCTCCCAGCCTACATTACCTTTGAGCGGAGGGAAGGCTTCACAATCCTTGAAGTAATGAAGATTATCTCATGGAATATTCAGGGTCTGCATGCCCCGACTAAACAAAGAGTGCTAAAAAATTTTAAAAAAAGTTTCAATCCTGATATTCTTTTCTTACAAGAAACTAAGATGGGTGATGAGGATTTTGATAGATTATGAAGGTTTGTTTGGAAGGGGTGTGAAGGTGTGAGTAGGGCTGCTCGTGGTTCTTCCGGAGGGTTGTGGATGCTTTGGAATCTCGATTCTATGGAGGGCAAGCTCATTCATCAAGTTGATAGGTTCTCTTCTTTTTTATTTTGTTGTAAAAAACTAATTTTTCTTGGATTTCTACCAATGTGTATGCTCCCAATGTTGTTGTGGATAGAAGGAAACTTTGGGTTGACTTAAAAGCCCTTGGTTCTTCGTTTGACCTTCCATGGCTGCTTATTGGTGATTTTAATTCCATTATGCTCCCTTGTGAGAAACTTGGAGGCTCAACTATTTTTTGGATAGTATGGAGGAGTTTGGTGAGTTCTTGACCTCCATGGGACTAGTAGATATTGATTTGCAAGGTTCTAAATTCACTTGGTCCAACAGAAGAAGGGGAGAGAGTCTGATTCAATCTAGGATTGATAGGGCCCTTGCTTCGGTGAGTTGGCTTACCATGGTTCAAGATTGCTCTTTGAGGACTTTACCGAGAATTGCTTCTGACCACAACCCATTACTGTTAGAATTCATGGAGGAGAAATGTTCAAAAGGTTATCCTTTTAGGTTTGAGACAATGTGGCTTTCTCATCTGGATCTTGAAGGCTTGATTAAGGCTTGGTGGAATATGAATGTCTATGGCACTAAGATGTTTCAAGTGGCCAAGAAGCTAAAAATCATCAAAGCTAACTTGAAGAGGTGGAATCAAGAGGTTTTTGGGAACCTCTTCCATAGGAAGCAAAAAATATTTCAAGAATTGCAAGAAATTGAGGAAAAAGACCAAAGTGAAGGTTGGTCAGAGGAGTTGGCCAACAAAGAGCAAATTACTCTTGCAGAATTTCATAATATTCTTGCCAGCGAGGAGTCTTTTTGGAGGTAAAAATCTCGAGCTACGTGGCTTAAGGAGGGGGATAGGAATACCAAGTTTTTCCACCTCTCAACCTTGAAACATAGGAGTGCTAATAAAATAAGAGAAATTACATTGGACTCTGGTGAATGCCTTAAAGATAAGGAAGAAATTGCTACTACCATGGTATCCTTCTTTCAGGATTTGTTTTCTAGAGATAGGGAGGAAGATGGGGATGCTTCGGAGGAACTTCTCAGGAACATTCCCTAGGTGGTGATGACTGATATGAATAATGCTTTGAATGCCCCCTTTTCTAATGATGAGATCAGGATCAACCTATTTAGTATGAATAAGGACAAAGCACCTAGGCCAGATGGGTTCCCTACTGGTTTTTTTAGAGGTTTTGGCACCTTCTTGGTTTGGATATTTTGGAAGCCTTAAGAGAATTCCAATCTTCTTCCTCTTTGTTGCAGGTATGGAATACTACCTTTATTGTTTTGGTTTTGAAGAAACATGGTGCCTCTTCTCTAAGGGATTTTAGACCTATCAACTTATGCAATACCCTATATAAGTTGCTTACTAAGACACTTGCTAATAGGTTGAAAAGGCTTCTCCCCATCTTGATTTCTCCTCTTCAAGGTGGTTTTGTTCATGGTAGGTAGATTGTGGATGGGATCATTATGATTCATGAGACTTTATATTTTATGTCCAAAAGCAAGTTGGTTGGAATGCTTCTTAAACTTGATATGCAAAAGGCTTATGACAGGGTCTCCTAGGAGTTCCTTGACAAGGTGTTGCAAAAATTTGGCTTTGGGGATCTATGGAGGAAGTGGATTAGAGTTTGTATTTCCTCTACTAAATTTTCTATCATCATCAATGGGATTTTGAGTGGTTTTTTGGGGGTCAAAGAGGTATTAGGCAAGGTGATCCCTTGTCTCCATATCTTTTCATTTTGATGGCTGAAGCTTTAGGAAGATCGATTCTTGTTGCTACCTTGTCCTCTAAGATTAAGGGTATTAGGCTTGTTGGTATTGCAGAGGTAGTTTCTTATCAATAGTTTGTAGATGACATTGTACTTCTTGGTGAGGCTACTATGAGAGAGGCTAAGGAATTCATGAATATTTTGTAGTTGTATGAGAAAGCTTCCAGCCAACAAATTAACTTCCATAAAAGTCAAATATTTTTTGTGAATACTAGGGGGCAGCTTCAACATAGAATTGCAGGGATTTTTTGTTGTGGCATTGCTAACCTTCCTTCTTTATATCTAGGTATGCCATTGTTTACTAGTAGGATGAAGGAGGAGTTGTGGTCTCCTATGTTGGATAGGATTCAATGTAAGTTAGCTGGGTGGAAAGGTAATCTCTTGAGCCAAGTAGGTAAGTTGCAATTGCTTCAAGCTACCCTCCAAAGCATTCTCGTCTATTATATGTCTCTTTTCATAATGCCCTTCAAATTTAGGAGGAGGATTGATCAGATCTTTAGGAGATTTCTGTGGGCTGGGGTGGAGGATAAATAGAGGGTGTCCCTTGTCTCTTGGGATAGGGTCTGCTCTTCTAAGAAAGAAGGTGGTCTTGGGATTAGAAATTTGTTGTTGTTCAATAAGGCATTGATTGCAAAAATAACCTAGAGATTATGTGTTGAGGAGGATCAACTGTGGAAAGATATTATGAGAGGTAAGTATCTAGAAAATCACATTCCTTTTTTTAGAAGTGTTGCTCCTCCTAGGGGCTCTATGATTTGGAATGGTTTGCTAGGGGTCAAAAGTTTGGTTATGAAGGGGATGCGATGGCATATTGGGAATGGCAAGGATGTGTTCTTTTGGGAGGATACTTGGATTCTTCCTGAACCCCTCTTTCTTAGTCCTAAGTTTTATGAGTTGAAGGCTCCTTTGTCACTAAAATATGGAGAAAAAGTAATTGATTATATAATCATCACTAATGGCAAGAGGATTTGGAAGCATTTGACTTTACATACAACTGATCTTTGGATCCTTCAGAGTTTGGTAAATTTGAACATGTTGTTGCAATAATACTTTCTTCCTCAACAGAATGATAGGGACTTCCTTCTATGGACTCATTCTCCTAAAGGACTTTTTTCTATCAAGACTGCATATGAGGCCCAAAAATTATCTAGGGGAGGATATTTTCTGGTGGAAAGGGTTTGGTATCCTCATTTGATCCCCAAGATTGCATTTTTTTGTGGTTGTGTTTGCAAAATAAAATTTTGACTATTGATAATTTATGTAAGAAAGGCTTCCATCTTCCCAATATTTGTCTCTTGTGTTCTAAGGATGTTGAATCTATGGATCATCTTTTCATCCATTATGATTTCTCAAATAAGGTGCTCAATGCTTTACTGGATTCTTTTTCTATCAAGTGGATGTTACCTCAAACTTTCAAGGAAATTTTCACTCAGTGGAAATCCCCCTTCATCAGTCACAACCTCACTAGGGTGTGGGATCTAGTTCTTCCTCATTTTTTATGGGGTATCTAGTGGGAGAGGAACAAAAGAACTTTCAAGGATATTGCTAGGGATGAATCCTTTGTCTTTAGAAGGATTAAAGTTGCTATTGAGAATAACTTGGCTATATTTGTTGCTAGAAATGGTAGGGAGGAAGCTATGGAGAAAGGGGTTGTTATTAGTTGGAATTTGAATCTAGGGAATTCTGCTTTTGTATCTGTAGACACCAAAACAGCACCAATCCAATTATGTGATTGCAAACACTGATCGCATTGATACACATAGCCCCCAGGGCAGCCCTCGAAGGTTAAATAGTGGTCCTAACCACTCTCACAATAGTTTTGGAAGGTCAGAATTCAATTTGGCACCTTCAGGCACTCTGTTTCATACTCGTTCCACCTAGGGACGATTACAAATTGGTATTCGTTCCACCTAGGGACGATTAGAAGTATTCACTCCAGGGTGGGGCGAATAGCAAGTTTGACGAGAAAAAAGTCAAATCTTGACACATGGCAGCTCAGATTCACCACTTAACTCTTCCTTCCTTGCATGGGAGTGTGAGTGAGCATTTTTGAGCACTAGAGGCAGTTACAGGGGCAGTCATGAAGCCCCTAATCAGGGAGGAATCTTCTCCCTCCTAGGAAGGCATGATTGCCAAGTGGCACCTCTGCATGCTCATCCAAAGAGACCGTCAGGTCTATAAAATGGTGAGTCTTCTCACCTAAAAAATATACGGAGAAGGATAATTTTGAGCAACGAAGTGCTGTCATTTTACATCCACACATCTTTGATTTGTGCCTTTCACATCCTTGATATCTTTTAGAGAGGAGGTCATTGGGTGATTATTGGAAGGGCAAATTCAAAACCAAAACCCGATATTTGGCCACAACATCCTACCAAATTTGCTGAAAACACCCCATAATAGGTTTTGGACCCATCCCAAGTGGATTGGTGCCAAAATCAGGCCCTGAACGGTGGGCGTCCTGCCCCCAGGTGCCCTCCGCACTGCTGTAGTTCTAATTGCCCCGCCCCAGAGCGATTAGAAATCTGTAGTAGATTTCCTTTCTATTATTTTTGCATCTAATTATATGCTACTTAGATAGGTTTTCATTCAAATTTCACATCGTTTTGAGCATTTTTTATCATGTTTTTATCATTTCTCGTCTTTACTAACATGCAGGTAGCATCATCAAATTCCTGGTGATAGAGGCCAAATTGGGAAAATCTGACCTTCTGGGTCTTCCCAAAATACCCCATTTTAGCTAACCCCCAACTTTGCAAATGATTTGGATCTTCCCAGATGTGACATTTGTGACAGTGCTTTTTGACGCTTTGTTGTAGGTCTATTCGTCCCGCCCCGGAGTGAATACAAATATGTGGCAATTTTTTTTATTGTTCTTTTTGCAGTACCTTCCCGATGATGTTTTTATGCACCTGTCAAGTTTTCAGTTCATTTGGATCTATTTCAGTTATCGTTTTATTTATATTATGCGTGCACTAATTGAAGGTGTGGGGATTGCATGTTTCATTTTATCTACAAGTGCTACTGACTGTTTCCTATTTCCTTGAACGTAGGGTCTCAACATCAAAGGAGTAGAAAAGAGTCAAGACTCATCAATGCAAGCGGCGGTGATGTTTGGTCCGCCCACTTTACATGTGGGCACGCGAAAGAAGGAATGGCATCCATTGATGTGACAAGAACACATTTAACACTCCTAGCCCCTGAAAATGGAGGAGGTGAATTGTAACCGAGTTCTAAAGAATATTAATAAAAAGTGTTTTCTTCCATATTGGCTTTCTATTTGGTTTCGATTTGCTTATGCTTCTCTCCTTTCATGCACTTTCAATTCATAGGACTTAGCGTTATCTTTTGTTTTGTCTGCATCGCATCTTGGCTTTTCCTTTTTGTTTCCGTATCCTCGTGATTTCAGTATTCTTTATTCAAAAAATATTGTCTACTAGATGGCATAAACCAGCTAAATGGTGGGTCATTCTAAACTTTTATGGAGATTCCAAAGGTAACCCCAAGAGGGCTGGTGGAGGGGGTGTTGTTAGAAATGATAATGGTGAGGTCATTTGGACATACGCTGGAGATTATGGTATTCAAACCAACCACCTAGTTGAAGCTAAGGTGCTTTTCTCGAGTGTTCATTAGGTTTTTGAGAGGGGCTTCAAAATACTTCTCATTCAAGGTGACTCCTTGAACATCATTCAGGATCTATAGGTTAGAAATATTGATAATTGTTTCATCTTGAATATTATTAAGGACACCTCAAAGATTCTAGAAGGTATGTTATAAGTTAAAATTGAGCATATTTATAGGGAACATAACCAGTTTGTTGATGTTATGGCCAATTTGGGGGTGGATAGTGGCCAATTCATAATTTGGGAAGACAATTTTCCTTTACGGTTAATGACAATTGTTGCTTTGGAAGCATTGGGTCTACCTATCTAGTAGGCTTTTTTATTGTCTTTCTGCTTGGATGAGATCTCATTTGTGTTGTAGTGATCCTCTCTTTGGGGGGTCTTTTTTGGGGGCTAGCCCTTTTGCTCCCTGGTGGTTACCATTCTCAAGGAATATGCTTGGTGTTTTGCCTTCATCCTTGCTCTTTGAGTTTGGAATTTTATTATCTGCATCTTGATGTATTTATTGCTCTTCCAGTCTTATGCAAAAAATAGAGCAAGACCATTGGTATCTCTAAAAGAAAGTTGAATAAAAAATTCTCCTTTATGCCCTATTGGGTGGTGGGTTGGTCTTTGCTTTTGGATGGTTATTTTGGTTTAATTTTTGTTTCTTTTGGCCTTGGAGTCTGGCTTGTGCTTAATTGAACTTATATTTCTCTACCTCCTCTAATGTAAAAGGTTCGGGGACCTTTTAAAACCTTGTTTTTCACCATTAATCAAAAAATAAAAATAAAAAATTGTAATTGTATAATTAGCTTTTTTATTATGTTATGAAATTAAGTCTTACTTATTTTATATGTTGTATTTTAAAATTTAATTTAATATTTAAATTTATAAATTATTATAAGATATTCATTATGAAATTTGTTTGTTATATTTTAAAAAATAAAAATAATTGAAATTATGTTAAGGGAACTTTATTTTAGGTGATTTGTTAAGCCATAATAAAGATAATATAAAAGAAGTTATCTATTATTAAAATTTTGAAATTTTTTAGTTGAATTTTAAAAATTTATTTTTTTTCTAAAAGGGAAAGGCATGGATTGAAAACCCATTAAGAAGATGAGTTTATGTTGTAATCCGTTTAAAAATATAATATTATAATGCATAAATCATTAATAATAGTAACTAAAGTATTAAAAATAAAGAATCACTATTGAGACAACAAAATAAACAAAATCTCATAAAGTTAAGAAATTGGTGAACTTGATTAACCTTTAAAAAAATTTATCTACTTAAGCTACTACTACTATAGGAATTTTCAACTCACCATCATTGTATAGTTTTTTTATTGTGGTTATAAATTAAAACATAGCATAATTTTGGTAACAAATAAGGCTTAGAGGAGATGTAAAGGTCAAAATAAAAATCTTTAAAGCACTACAAATTCCAAGGGAATCAACTAGAAGAACTTAGCAAAAGGGGAAAACTTGAAAAGTTCACTAAACTTGCCAAGTATTCATCAACGCATTTGTCTATACTTAGCTCTTAATTTGTTGGCACACCAATCTATTAAGGTCATATGATTTTTGGGAGTATTGATCCATGGAAATGATGATGTCATGCTAATAATTATTAATTATTTAGAGTATCAAATCATTATTTTGTAGAGGAATCAACTTGATTGGCTTGTTGGATGCTTGATCCATTAAATTTTGACATCAACATGTCATTAGGGTAATCAATTAGTAGAAAATATTAATTGAAATAAATTTTTAAGGATTTGTTACCCAATTTGTGGAATAAGAGACCTAGGGCACCTAATTCATTGAATCTCAAGATTAAAAATACTAGAACCAATGCTTGAGGTTGTTGTTGTCAAGGAAAGTGTTCAATTTTGAACATGACAACTTGTGTTTTTGATAAAATCATACATAAAGGGGAATTTTAGGGTGAATAGAATCATGCAATTGAAGATGCATCCACAAAAAAGAGCTTAATTTGAATATTGAGTGTTCAAGAAAAAAATGACCAAGTAATTGAAGATCGAGTGTTTAAGAAAAAAATTGACCAAGTAATTGAAGATCATATCCATTCTCATACTTTTTGTTATAGATAGTATTAAAATTAGAATTTTTGCTTCTAAAAAATAATATTTTTATTTTTTTATTTTAGGTATTGTAGAACATAAATAAGTAATATGATACAATGTATAGATATTTTTTGACGACCCTCAAACTCTGCTCCTAATATTTTTATTAAATGGTTAATTCAAACTGACAAGTTTCTTTAGTAAAATCCATGATTATATGTGGCATTTGATGGAGTATTTTTGCATATTCTTGTTTGCCTTGTGGATTGTAATCAAATTAATGAGTTATGGTTATGTTATTTTTGTTATCCTCTTTGAATCCCACCTTGATAAAAAAAAAAGTGCTAAATGCATATGTTGTTAATTAAAATAACTAATTGAAATAAATAATGTAGTTATCATAGCTATTATTTCTATGACCATTGAATTATATCAACTACAAATTTAATGAAATAATTCATTTAATATGTGAGTTATCTAACCTTTTACCTCTTGATAGCAAAAAAAATTAGGGACTTAACCCTTTCTAGAGCTTAACCCAATGCAAGGTGGGTTTGCCAATCATATTGTGGTCTAAGGCATGTGTATGAACTTAGGTGGATCAACAATACAAGTATTTTGTATGCCTAATGTGATATAGATCCCTATCAATATTCAAATACATTTATAAAAATCTACTCTTATGATGAATCAACTAGGGACATCCTTATTGCATATTCATCTCCTCTATGGTAATACAACTTGAAGACCCTCTGGTTTTTCATGAACTAGAAACTCCAACCAAAAAAAAAAAATTATGTAGGCTCAAACATGTTCACCTCAAAGTATCCAATCCTATTGATCAAGAAGACTAATTTGTTCTCTTTCCTTAGATTTTACATTCAAAATGGATTTGTCATTACCAATGACTATTGACACAAAGCTTTTAAAATGGAGTGACTATGGTCCTCTAAATTTAGCACAATATAAACAAATTTTGGATGCAAATATGAGAGTTATTTCTACTTCCAACAATCCAAAATAAAAGATAGCACATACACATTTTCAAGATCTTAATATGTTGATAGTTATTCATAATAATAAACATGAAGACATTATAGTGTGCTTTTTTATATTTTTATTTAGAAATAAGCAATGTGCTACAATGGTTTAAACCTTTTTTCAATAATTAATTAGGATTCATTTATAAATATGTTTATGTATATTTTTAGACACTCTTTGAATGCATATTTGTTACTATTAAAAATCAATACAATTTCAAAAACATTCCATCATAAAACATTCATGATTTTAGTTGCCATTAAACTTATAGAATCGTGGATATTTTTTTACTATATGAAGTATTTACAACTAAACAATTATAGCAGGCTAATAAATTATATTTATTGAAGCATATCAAGAAGCATCTATACAAAATAAATATGAGTACATGTTGTAAATTTCCCACCAAGATCCCCTATGTGTGTTCTTGCATAAGAATTAGGGCTATGAAACTTCAATAAGCCTCCTCCATAAATGAAAACTATTCCAAACACTTTAACAATGATTTCTAAAAAATTATTGCCTCTTACCTTGTAAATGATGCCTCTACTAGCACCTCTAGAGAATGATATGATCAATGGAATATAAATGAAACTAAATAGTTTATGCTCAATGGTTTAAAATCTATTTAACAAGACCATGATCTATAATGATGAAGGGCATGATGATACTAATGATCAAAACCAGCATCAATGGTTACTCATGCAATGATCAATGCCTCTAACAACAAGAAAATAACAAGTTCTTGTTGGGAAAAATATAAGCTATGGGGGTTTGAGTTATTTTCCCTCCAACTTGGATCTTAAAGGAATATTTGTGGAATATTTTATCAACATTTTAGGGTAATAAAAATGTTCCAAATCACTATCTTGTCACCCATATTCAATAACAATAAAAATAAAAATATTTTTTAAAGGCTTAAAAGAGCCTTCCCATGGAGCATGTGGGATTTTTATTTATTTCTTGAGTTATTTTTATTGATATAAATATATTAGTGCTTTATTTCAAATTTTAAATTAATTTTCTTTACATGTAGTAGATCAACATTTTCCTCCTAGTAAACTATAGGTAACAACTTTTCTTAATGCACAAGTCTTCAATTGGTAATATTTGACTAAAAGTTAACTTTTAGATGCTTTATTTTAGATGACTTTTTTACAATAAATCTAGATAGTAGCTATAGACAAAAACTCCATATAATACTAGCTTTACATTATAGCTCCAAATAGTAGCTCTATATGGAAACAACTCTAAACAATAGCTCTAGATGGTAGCTCTAGACGATAGTTTCAAATGGTGGCTTTAGATGGTAGTAGCTCTAGACAATAGTATCTTTATATGATAGCAACTATAAATGATAACTTTAGATGATAGCTCAACTCTAGACAATAGCTTCAAATGTCTCTCTAAATGACAACTTTAGATGGCTCTTCCAAACAAAAAATTTAGAAGTATCTTCTAGAGAACTTTAGATGGCCAATTCATGTAATTTTTATCTCACTTTACTCCTATGCACCTTCAACATGGTGTAGAGTACCAAGATACAAATAAGATCATTGGAAATACATTCAAACTCTAGTATAATGCTCCAAATGAACCATTTTTTTATATGATAGGTTTCTTGTACCGTATGGTAACAATCAATTTTGTGATATCAACTCTTTTGACATGACCTACATTCTTCTTGGATAACTCAGTAACTCCTATGAGAGTTAATAAATACTTACAACACCTATAAACACAAACAACAATAAAAAGAAGAATTTTTCTTTTCCAATTGATAAGGTCTTCTCCTTGTTCAAACTTGCATCAGCTCATTTCTGATATTTCTAGTGCTAGTATATTTTTAAAAAAATTGAGAGGTATCTCTTGTTCCTTGGAAACTATATCACCTTCACAAATCAAAGCTTCATTCTGTAATCATCTTGCTCTGATACCAAATATTAAAAACACATAATGTATATGAACACTATGATCAACATTTTCATTGATGTGATATAAATATATACATATGGATAAATAATGTATGAGTTTGGGAATTACAACTACTTTCCAACTTCCCATTACCTCCATAATAATAAGGTGAATATGTCAACATGACTTAATATTCACAACAAACTTTGTACCTCATGTATAATTTAAATAATGTGCCCACATTATAGAACTAAACCAATTCAACAAACAATATTATCAATCCAACACTTAGTAACCATAATAATTAAGCTATGGACATGAACCAAAAATATTTTTGGTGTTATAACAACATTCATATTGGAAAGGTAGTCTCAGTCTATGATAAAATCTTAGTAATAACAATCAACCATCAAGTTTGATTACAAGATCCAAGGGTACCTCATCGAAATCCATATGTCATACTCATAAATTTAGTAAGGATGATCCATACTTATTATTTGAGGACAATGGTGTATTTCAACATAAGTGATATTTTTGCTAAGGTTATAAATAAGGTCACATAAGAACAAGATTACTCATGATCAATAAGTGATAAATTTCCAACAACTATGAGAGGAGGTATAATATTGGTAGCATGGTTGGATGTAGCTTTGCAAGTTAAAAATCAGAAAAATAAAAACTCTATTACACCCAATAATCTAGTTTTTATTATTTTCTCTTAGAATCAAAATCAAAATTAATCATATTTTAAAGGAAAAGGCCTACAATGGAAAAATATACATATAAAACATGTATGAAGGAATAAGCAAGTAAAAGAAAGAGAAGATATGATAAAAACATTATGGTTTCTTTCCCTGAAAAAGGAAGAGAGACAAAAAACTATGAAATAATAATACAAAATTATATTAAGAGAGAAATTACCTTCTCAACCAGATATTCAACATTACTAAAGAATTGAATAAGATCCCTAGTAATTCGATCATGTTTAATTTTTTCCTTAAAATGATTTAAAATTTTATAGATAGCATTTAAGAAATAGGGTAAATCCAACATCCCCTACAAAGAAACTTGTTATAGCTAATTTGACCAACTTATTAGCTGATAATGCTCCTTATAGCACCAATATTATTATTGAAGACAAGACTTAGAAAATGAGAACCATGAATCCACTTCCATTTTACATCACATTCAAAGTAGAAGGAATTTTTCTATATAATATCATCATGGATTCTAGAGTGATAGTATTGTAACTTAAAATCATGGGCAAAAAGTTAAACCTAAAATACACAGACTTTCAATAACCATATTCAAATGGATGGAATCCAAATCAACATGTTGACATCCTTGAAGGATCTCATGATGACCATGCATTTACATCTAGAACAAGTGGTAGTGTAGTAGGTGATGGAAATTGATATTCCTACATTATTTATCATGGAACTATCATAAGAATGGATGAATAAACTATTGGAGAAGGGATACATACTTATGGACAACATACATATGAAATTTCCATAGAAATATTGCATCATTAGAATTGAATCTAAGAAAGTATATTTTACCACATCAAGTCATTTGAGAAACCAAATGTAGTGCACCAAAGTGGAGATCTAGACCAAGATGATCAAGTAATGAAGAAAATAAAATAAGTGAAGTTGATATTATATATGGAATATTGTAAGAAGAGTATGAAGAGTTTTCATCTCTTCATGAAGAGATTGACCATGATAATTTTTGTCTTCATGAACTCCCTTAATTGCATGATGTTGGCAATTTTGGGTTTGAGATCCTAGCTTCTTGTCTATGAGTTGTCATTGATGTCAAAAGGAAATGGCATTAATGTTAAGAGGATGTGTTGGCTTCAAAGGTGGAAGATTCCAAGAAGATTTTTTTAACAGAATCCGGAGAGATTCCATTAGCAAGGGTTTTTCATTAAAACCAAACCGGTTTTTATTAAAACCAAGTTGGATAGGGTTTTTATTAAAACCAAGTTAAATGGTTTTTATTAAAACCAAGTTAAATGGTTTTTATTAAAAGGTGACCTTTTTGAAAAGACTTTTGATTAATTTCGAAATGGTCTTTATTTTCGCCGACGTCAAGGTGTCTTCGAAGAGACTATTTATTCTCCAACTCCTAAGGTTGGAAGGCTAATTAATTCAAAATTCCCCGAATGTAATATGCGGTGTTTGTGCTCTGTACTTGCTGCAATGGAAGGAAGACTTAGAAGCATGTGTGGTTGAAAAGTCTTCGGGAGTTTTTTCGAGGGTGAAGTGGAGGGAAGTTCACTTGTGAACTTCATAGCCCACATGGGCTAGTGGCAGCGAAGGCTACTGTTGGGCGCTGCATTGGCGGAGGTTGCCGTTTCGAGTCTCGCGGGGGTGCTTTGCTAGAGTAACACACGTTTTTATTAAAACGTCTTTATGCCGCAAAATTCGGAGTTTCTTGGACAACGATTTATAAGGTGTGATTAAATTTTATGAGTTTTGGCTTTTGTGATTAGCATTGAATAAAAGCTTAGGAGAAATAAAGGCATATTTCTTTGGATGTATTTTTAAGATTATTCTTTGCTATGCTAAAATTAAAAATGGAGGTATAAGGTGTGATTCTATGATTGTTGATTTATTGGCATGTTATGGTGGTTGTGTTTAAAGAAGTGGAGCTAAAAGGTGTAATAAAGGAAGTCTATATTATTGCTCATTTCTTTTTATTCTAACCCTAACTTGGTTGGAAGTTTGAGAGTTGTGTGTGGTGACAACTTGAAGGTTCAATTATCTTCTACTCCAATAAGGTATGGGCACATTCTTCTTATGAGTATGATTGGTGTATGTTTTCTGAAATAAGGTTGGAGTGAAAAGGTATTCTACTAGGTATCCTTTGGCTAGGTGTAAATCCTATTTTCTGGTTTGTTGAAGACTACTTATGCATTGTTATCCTTAAGGAGAGTTTTTGGTGAATGCATAATTTTTGGTTTGAGATAGTGGAAGCTTTGTGCACTAGGTTTTATATTTGTGAGTCTAGCTACTTGCATTGAGTTGGTGGAACCCTTGGTTGGTTGTTTTGAGTGTGATGGTTGAGTTGCTTCCATAGAGGTTGTTTGATCAAGTTATTGCTTTACTTGATTCATGATATTGGGCTTACTCCATTGAGTTGATTTGAGCAAGTTATTCTTTGCATTTAGTGATATTGTGTTGGTGGTTGTTTTGTTCAAATATATTTGGAGGGAAAAGGATTTCTACTTGTTTCCTTTTCTTGTGATGATTGGTTGAATGCTTCAAGGTTGATGTTGAGTTGAATGGTGTTGGTTGACTAAACCTTGTTTGATGAGCATTGTTGTTGAAACCCTAATTGATGGTGAAAAGAACATGAGTATCATTGTTATGTGATTCTTTGCATAGTTGGCAATTGTTGGGGTTTCATGTTCTTGAAAGAAAACATTCTATCCTATCCATTTCATATATTGAGTTGAGTTTTCAGATTTGATATTGAGATTGAGCTGAGTTGATTTGAGTTGAGTTTTGACATTGGGATTTGAGTATAGAACATATTGAGTCTCTAACAATTCTCTTTATGCTTCTATGAGTTTGAAAAATCACATTGGGTCTCTAACAATTCACTTTGTGATTTCCTACTAAGAAAGTTTTTCTTGGTGAGCTTGCTGAGTTTTTGGACAGGTTTTGGTGGGGACTTGTGAGCAATTTTGGACAAGTTTCGGTGGGGACTTGTGAGCAGTTTTGGACAGGTTCCGGTGGGGACTTGTGAGCAGATTTGGACAGGTCCTAGCAGAGGACTTGTGAGCTGAGTTTGATAGTTCTATTAGAGAACTTGAGGACAAAGGTGCATTGGTTCTATGAGAAGAACCTGAGGACAGATTTGGCAAGTCTTTGAGAAGGCTTGTATGCAGAGGATTGATTTGTTCAAGAGTTGGACAGATCTAACGGACAGAGGAAGACTTGTACTAGACCTACTGACTGTGTTTGGTAAAGGTTGTTGAGCTGTTGTGGACGTGATCATAGAAGGCAGAGGTCTCTTAGGCTAAGCATTGAGGACAGGAGGTCTTCGATGGAAAGGAGTTCCACATGCTGGCAAGAGGTAGAGGCGGTTGATCTTCGAGGGATCATTTCTAGAGCAGAGAGGGAAGGTATCTCCTTTGAGCGAGAGGCTCATAAATTCTGATTGGGGGAAGGTATCTCCTTTGAGCAGAGGCTCATAAATTCTGATTGGGGGAAGGTATCTCCTTTGGGCCGAGGCTCATAAACATTGTAATTGGGAAGGATTCCCAAAGAAATTTGAGATAACTTTTAGAGAAAATTTTTGTGGAGTAGCCAGACCATTCGGGTGAACCACGTTAAAATTGGTGTCACTTTGTGGATGATATTGTGCATTGCTTTGATATTGCTTTGGGTATATTGCTTTACTGTTTTGAAGTATAAAGGAAAAAGTAAAAAGAGGTCTTATACTGTTCACCCCCCCCTCTCAGTATAATCTTGTGTTCTTCACATGAAATTTGTTGTCTATGTTGGCTTTGTTTGCATAAACATCCTCTTCCCTATGAAGTACAAATTTGTGAATGTATATGTGCAAACTTCCTCCTCTATGTGAAATTCATTTATATGAACATCCTCTTTTATGTACATATATTTGTCAACAAGTTTTATGGCCACCATCTATTCATCTCTAGTTGATAGTAACAATATTTTCTACCAACCTCATTTTGTATGTTCTACACTTTCTCATTAGAAATAATACCTTTCATTTGAGGACCGTCATCCTCCCAAGGGGGCCACATATATTTAATTTTTAATGATAATAATCCCTTTATCACCTAAATAGGTGGGACAACATCACCATAATTATCTATGCATCTTTACTTTAAAATATTAGGAAATAGGGTTTAGATATTTCTCTTTGCTTATCATGCGAGGAATTATAAAAATATCACCTTATATACTTTCTTTCACCAGTGAAAGGGGATATTAGAGTTCCATAAAATTTCATCATGCATCTCCATACATTTCATCTCTACCATATTTACATTCATTGTCTGATTATGTGATCCCCTATAATTTACATGTAGGCTCACCTCTCATTTCTTGTTCACATTCATGACCATGTACATTTTATGGTATGTCACTCTTTCAATTTTCATCGCATTTAGTTATTTCCATCGTTCTATTGTTCCAAATTCATTATGTCAATGTCACCACATGTAGCATAATAGTTTTATATTTTATATGGTACACAAAAATAACATATGCCTGAAAAAAAAATGTATATTCTATCATCAATCATAGATACAATTTAGGAAGTATGCATATCAACTCTCATACAATGCTCAAACAATATGCACATTTAATTATTAAAACAACATATATAATCTACAATGTATAATATAAACTCAAATGGTAGGGATGAATATCTACAAAGGGAACACTAGTTGAAAATCATCTAACTACCAAGTACCATATTATACACATAAATTGAAAATAAAAATTATCCCTACTTCATTTATTACAACAATAAGTATCATGAATCCATATGCAACTAAAATATGCATGACTATACAAAAATTATGTACAAGGCTGAAATGCTCATGCATGTATCTGTCATATTCCAAAATTTATAATTTTAAATAATTTAATTATTTTTAGCAAATGAATGACATGTCAATTCTGAATTAGTATTTATAATATAATATTTTTATTATTTTTAAAATGATAATAATGATTGTAATAGACTGGTTGGCTTTTATTACTACAAACATTGACAAAACACCCTTCATGGAGTAGAATGAGGTAAGGTATCACTAGGTAGAAGTTTCAAATGTATGAGAAACAAAAAATTAAGAGAGGCACATTGACACACACACTTTAAAACATAATTGCATGAATATTGCATGGTTTTATATTGAATCAAAAATATTACTTTTAGCATTGCATTTCAATATATGAGAGTAAATTCTTGGTGGAAGTGCTTAGGTTAGACCATGAAATTAATATGTTTTAATGTCATGCCTGTTTCCTCCTTTGATGAGTTGGGATCATGGGGTGAGAAAACTTATTTCGATTTGGAAGTGAAGACAAATGTACCTTAATAAACCTTAACCTTTATCATGGTATTTTTGTCCTTGATCAACCAAATATTTGAAAATAAATAAATTATTATTTTTCTCCTTTGGCACCACTTTAGGTTGGAACATCATTTATGTATTTAAATCCCTTCATTTAGGCCATATGTCATGTTTTATTTATCCTTTTCTGTCTTTTAAATAAATGGAAGTTGTACGATCTAGAGAGTTATATGGTGAAGCATGGATTTATTCATCTCCACTCAGTAGAGACCATGTATGTCCTAGTTTTGAACTTCTTGGTCATCATAATGCCTAGTTTTAGGATTCTAATGGAAAGTGAGAAAGAGGTATTTAGGATACCCTAGACAAGGGATTTTAAGGACATCCCTGGTTGTCATAATGGAAACCCAAGACATGAAAGGGGAATTCACTTTGGAGTTTTTTTGGAATTATTACTAGGTTATGATATATTTATTTTACTTTTAAAATCATGGATATTTGAAGTTATAAAAAAATGTTGAATACCCATTTTGTGATTTAGAAAATACAATAGATGTATGCATTTTAGTGGTACTTTAATTGGTACTTTTTATTAATCCAATGGGTTTTGTTTTGGGTATGAATAGATACATTCACACATACACGGATGTGTGCATGCATGTTTGTGCATATGTATGAGCATGTGTGTGTGTGCATGTGCATATGTGTGTGTGTACATGCATACACATGTTTGTATGTGTGTGTGTGTGCACACGAGTGCATGCATGCAATGGATTTGTGAAAAGCAAGATTTTTTTTATATAAATTTAGTTCTTGTGTATCATGGATTGAATAATGACCTTGTTTCTATATTTAAAATTATATATATATATATATATATATATATATATATATATATATATATATATATATATATATATATATATACTCGAGCAATGCAAATGCAAATTATTTGCAAGCTTATTATTTAATTAACAAGTACAATTCTTTATCTCCTATATATACACATTTGATATGGGAATCTTGGCATTTCAACTACAAAGGATTTCAACTCAAGGAATTTTAAATTTAGGAGTAAAAAAGATTTCAGCTACAAAGGAAAAACTAATTATATTGAAGTAAAAATAATTTATTAAAGATGTATTTGAAGAACATACACAATTATATCATTTAAAATAAAACTGAAAAGAATTGTTGAAGAAGGGAAATTATTCATGAACTTATTGAAAGAACAAATCTAAAGTAATGTTACAAACAAAAATATTGAATATTTGAAGATTATTTTATAAGGTTCTCCTAGATGTTTGGCCAAGGTTCTCCACAATGCCCCTCACAATGCTTTGTCTCCAAAAAATACCCCACATTGTGAATATTTGAAGGTTATTTTTACAAGAATATGCCTTCTTCTAGATGCTGGACCAAGGTTCTCCACAATTCCCCTCACCATGTCTACACTACAAACATCTCCTAATATTTCTCTTCACATTGCTTGGAATTTTACTCCTCAGATGTATCTCATCCATATATACATTGTCGCCCTCCTTAGACATTGTTCTTCATGTTCATACAACTATATGTTTGGATGTATCCTTTCATGCCCTATGCACTCTCTTCTAGCATTTCATCTACCACCTTCTTGCTCAACTTACTCCTCTTGAATCTTGACCAAGCTCTTCTTATCTATGTTGATTTCCTCAAATGATACTCTCCTACACTAGTCGTCTCCTTCATTTTTTTCTCTAGTAGTATCCATAAATTTCTTCTCCAGTCATTTTATCTAGTGCCATAACAATGGATTAAATTTATCTCAATCTGTAGGTGAATATTTCAACCCTTGTAAACTTCTATCAAACACTTTATATTCCTCAAATAAATCTAATGTGACTTCTCTCCATGGCTATTTATCCTTAGCACTTCCATTTCATCCCATGTGCCTTCTATCAATGGCTCTTTCTCCTTAGCACTCCCAATGTGTCTCTGATACCACTGTTAGTAAATCAATACTTCCCTCACAAGATCTCACAATATATTAATATCAAATATCTAGACAATAAAATTCATTCAATAACAAACTCACATAATACATTATTGATGGATATACAAATACTCTTTATATCAACTCAAGCAATGCAAATACAATGCATTTTCAAGATTTTTCTTTGATTTACAATTGCAATGCTTTGTCTCTAATATATACATATTTGATATGAGACTCTTCATATTCACAAGACTCTTGACCTTTATTCTTTCAACAAACTATTCATATCCTCACACACACCTAGGATATATGACTCTTCATATTTCTCATAGGAGAAATATATTTTATTGACTTCACATAATAACAAACCTCTAATGATTACACACACTAAAAGATAAACATTTACAAGAATATTTTCACACCACATATTTACAAACTAGTTACAAACTTTAGACTCAAATTTTTACTTGACTCTAGACTAAAATATTTACATGGTATTTGCAACATTTTGCAAGGTACCAAATAATATAATGCTTCCAACATGTGCACTATGAAAATGATAATACATTGATTTGCATTCACCATCAATAGTATGATTGCGTTCTTATTTTTAAAAATATTAATGTATATTATGAAATACATAGTAGATGTATTTACCTAAGAGCAATTTTATCATTGCACTAAAGGTTTGCATCTAGTTGTTAGTTTATACTGATAAATTGACTAGAATTTGTTGCATGTATGATTGAGCATGAGTAGGTTTGCACTAATTATGCCTCTCTAATTATATTAGTTCCATATATCTATCCCTTCATGAAAGGTTAAAACTTTAGTGTGAAATTGATATGGGGGTGTTCAATAAAACATCACTTGAATGGGTATTAAAGCACTTTGGTGATGCCTTCCTTCTAGAATCCAATGTAAGATAGGTTTAGAACAAATTGGAAAAAAAACTCATCAAATTACAAGGAATATAGTATAAATGTTGTAAAATATTTATTGTATCTTCAACATATTGTGAAATCTAGATCCACTATACTAGTTTCTAACTTATAATGTTAATCCTTAAAAGAATTGGGTATTGATAAACAAGAGTTGTTAGAAGCATTAAATAAGTATGTAATGTATGGTGGTCTTATAGAGAGGAAAATATATATAAACTTGTAAATATCCAATGACAATTAATGGAATTGTATTTATGCTAATTTTTAAGTTGTTTTGATATATTTTGAAATGATTCATTGAATTGTATGCTAAAACTAGAATGAAGAATAACATAGTACTCATTGTATTTTCTAGTCTTTGCCATTAAAAAAATTATTTTATGGTTTACCTAGATGAAAGGCATTAGGTAATATTGAATATTTTTTGTTGGAAGGATTCATTGTGATTCAGTTAAATGTTTTAATGTATTCTTAAAACAAATTAAAATATATGATAAAATGATGGACTGTTATTGTCCCCTTCTCTAGTACTTGGAAAGGCTTGTGTTACCTTTTTGAAATGCAAGTGTATATACTATAAAAGTTATTGTGTGGCATAGAAGTATCTTTACATTAACTGGATGGATTTCTTGACAAATACTGATGTGCATAAATAACCTTGATTTTGCTAACTATCCTATCATAAGAATTGCTAATATAATTCTAACAAATATGATGGATGCACTATAATAAAAACATGATTATAATAAAAACTTGATGTATTATTTTTATTTTATTTTAAGTGATAGTTAGTTAAACCTTCCAATAGCCATAAATTTCACGTAAAAAACAATTTAATACCCATTCTTTTAAGACCATATAAATTTCAAACAATACACATGGGTGATATCAATTCAAGGACATGTTATAGTTTTGTGGGACTTTTCTATGAAATGGATCCTTTGGCATATGTTACTCACCTCAATGGGTGAAATTATAATATTTGGTCAATACAAATGCTAGTCTACTCAAAATAATAATCTATGGTTCATTTTTAATATTAGAATGAAAGGTCTTGATGATCATACACTAGTAATAAAGGAGAAGGAATCCCTTTGTCTATTCTTCATATTAGTAGAATTAGATATGCCTTTACATATTAGAGAGTTAATTTATGCCATCAAGTTGTGGGAAACTATGAAAAATCTATACAAAAATATATTTTCTAGTAAAGTTAACAAGTTAGAGACATAATTATCCAATCTCAATATCTAAATAAATGATAATGTTGAGGCATATATCTTATTGTAAGGCCTTATGAGCTGATATAGCTATGATAGGAGGTAAGATAAAAAGTAATGAATAATATATAAAATTTATTATCACAAATCCTACTTCACCTTTTCAAATAGTTGACCTATTGATTCATGTATATATCATGACTATAAAAAATCCAAAACCAATAGCTCTTGATGGTGTTTCAAATTTATTATGCATTATGAAGTTGTTGTGAATAATTGTGGAGTTCCTCATAAACAAGCCCATCCTAATGACATCAAAATAATGGAGGCTAAGGTTCAACTACCTAAGGGAAAGTCAAATCCATGCACTTATTGTAAAAAGGAAGGACACTATAAATAATTACATAGTAATATTAAAGAGTATTGAAGAAAAATTATTGAAGTTGGGTGGCAAGATTTCTGATGCTAAAGATAAATATGAAGAATGTATATCAGAGACTCATTAGAGTATCCATTATGGAAAAAGATCTTACCATCTCTAATGTCTCCTCTCTTTGGCTTCTCAATTTATATAATGAGGGGTATTGGAATATCAATAATATGATCCTATTGGCCAAGGTCAACAATGTGTATGATCCAATGAGCATATTCAATGTAATACTATAGACATATTTATGTAATCCTATGGGAATCATTTATGTTATCCTATGAGCATCATTTATGTAAGCCTATGGTCATTCTTTATATATGCCTATGGGAAGTTTTCATGTATCCCTCTTAGCAATATTGATTAAACCACCTATATAGTTTACCTCGATAAGGGTTTAATTCAATTAATTTATTGTAATTTAACCTTTAAGTCAAATTATGTTAGCTTGAGGTTAGCATTATACTAGGGTTTAGATATAATTGTAAGTACATCCCAATGATTGATCCATTGTATTAGTTTTATGATACTTGATCATAGGGGTGTGCTTAGGAATCCACCCTTATTCTTATTTTGACTCTTTATTATTTGTTCTCTTTATTTTTTCTCTTTTAATATTTTGCATAATATTGTGATGAATGTATATTTTGGATATTTTATGAAAAGTGTTGTTAAATACAACATTCTGAAGGCACCTAATCCTAATAGTGACTTTAGAGACATTATCAATGCATTGGGAGAGAGTTTAGGTAGAGTTCTAATGTAAAATGGGCTAGTGATATCCTATGAATTTCATAAACTTAAAACATATTAATATAATTACACCCTCATGACTTGGAATTAATGGCTATAGTGCATGCACCTCAGATTTAGAGATATTATTTAATGAAAAAACAAAGTTCTAAAATAAATTTTCATGCAACCCAACTTAAATGCTAGGAACTAAAGATGGATGGAATTTCTTTATGGGTATGAGTTTTGTATCAACTATATAAAGAGAAAGTAAAATAGAGTGGTTGGTGCTTTAAGTCATAAAGACACATTTCAATTGTATCAACTATGAGAATATCTTTCAAAGGATAAATTTTGAGGCAAGTAGGAGAGGACAAAAACTATAAAATGGTAAAGTCTAGCTTAGAAACAAATGCAAAATATCATAGATTTGATGATTATCACTTAGAATCAAATGAGTTACTCATATTTAAGGGATGAATTTATATGCCAAATGTTAGTAATCTAATAAACATTTTGCTAGAAGAGGTAGATTTTCCCCTATACACAATGTATCTTGGTATAAGAAAAATTGTGGGAGACTTAAAATATTTGCATTTTTATCCTATATTAAAAAAGGAATGTAACAACTTTTGTTTCTAAGTATTCTAAATGCCAACAAGTCAAGGCTATGCATGTTATGCAAGAGGTATGTTAAATACTCATGATATACTAGAATGGAAATGTTAGACATTCAATATGGATTTTATATAATGACCACCCATGTCTAACAATAATAATGATGTTATATTGATAGTAGATAATAATATCATAAAATTAGCACATTTTATACTTGGAAAATTGACGGATGATATCCCATTTTTGTCAAAGAGGTTTTTCCACAAAAAAAATAGATACTAAAAACAATTATATAAGATAAAGACACCAAGATAACCTCTAGATTCTCGTAGACCTTAACTACAACCTTAGGAACCAAATTAAACATTAGCTTTTCTTAGTATCTAGAGAAAAATGGACAATCTAAAAGAGTAAACCAAATTTTAGATCTTATTAAAATGTACTATATGGATTACCAAATAGGGAGAGTATCTACCATTGGTAGAATTAATTTACAAAAAATCCTATAGGAATAACACCGTTTAAACCCCTTTGTGGAAGAAAATTCCAAAAACCTCTTTTTTAGGACAAAATGGAGGATAGTTTGGTTGTTGAATGAATATGTTGAAGGAAGCAATATAACAAGCCAAATTAATAAAGCATAGAAGGATGCTATATATCAATAAAAGAGGTGTATTGTTAAGAATAGAACACCACAACAGGGGACAATGTATTTCTTAGATTAAATCCATATAAAATATCTATTAAGTTTGGTAAATCTATTAAACTTACTTCCAAATTCATGAGACCCTTTGATATACTAGAAGTGATAAATGCATTTTCTTACCAAGTTGTTCCACCTCCAATCCTTTCTTAGATTCATAATTTTTTTTATGTTTCATTGCTAAAACCTCATAATGTTAATGTGTCACATACTTTAGACTAAAATTCATTATAAATTTAGGACCTGGATGTGGTTTTGGTTAAAATTTTGGATAGACATAAGATACAATTGAGAAATCAAATAGTATCTCAATGTAAGGTTTAATATGACCAACACTTTTTAGATTATGCTACATGTGATAATACTAAGAAATTTTAAAAACTCTTTCCTCATATATTTATGTGAATAACAAATCTAGTAAAAAAAAAAATCTTCTAATAATAGCAAGTATATTTAGGAACTTATATTTTGGTTTGTAGTTATTAGCTAAATGAATCCTATTTGCAAGAAACAATGAGTATATATAGAGATTATAATATATTGTGATATTATGATTATTCTTGCTTGTAGTCATCAAGGTGATGACTCTTTCTGGAGGGGAAGTATATCACATCCCAAATTTTCTTGTTCTAGTTATTTTTGGCAGATTGTTGACATGACAATTCTAAATTAGCATTTATAATTTAATTTTGTAATATGTTAAAATGATAATGATGGTTATAATAGACTAACTGGATTTTAGTACTAAAAATATTGATAGGTCACACTCCATGGAGTAGAACAAGGGAAGGTATCACCAAGGAGAAGTTGATAGATGTACAAGAAGTGAATATTTTAAGAAAGGTACAATGACACACTTACTTTAGAACATCATTGTATTAGGATTGCATGATTGTCTATTTAATCAAAAATATTACTTTTAACATTGTATTTTAATATGTCAAAGTCAATGTTTGCTAGAATTTCTTGGATTGGACCATAAAATTAATATGTTTGAATGTCATGTTTGTTTCCTCCTTTGGTGAGTTGGGGTCAAAGGGTGAGTAAACTTGTTTTATTTTTTGATAGAAGACATGATTACCTTGATGAACCTTTACCTACACCAAGGCATTTTTGTCCTTAAGCAATGAACCCTTTTAAAAAAATAAGTTATTGTTTCCCTCCCTTAGCACCACTTTAGGTTGGACTCTCTTTATATATTTAAAGACCTCTTTTTAGGGTACATGCCATTTTTGGTTATCCTTTTTTCTCTTTAGAAGGAATGGAATTTGTAGGGTTTGGAGAGCCACATAGCAACATTAAGTCTCATTTATCTCTACTAAATAGAGACCATGCATGGATTAGTTTTAAACTTCTTGACCATCCATAACACTTGGTCTTCACACTATGATGAAAAATGAGAAAGAGAAATTTGGGATGCCCTAGAGAAGGAATTTTAAGAACCTCATTGGTTGTCAGATAGGGAATCCAATATGTAAAAAAAGGAAGCATCCCAAAGTCTTACTTGTATTTTTGCTAAGTTATGGTACCTTTATTTCACCTTTGAAATCATAGTTTTGGAGTTACAAAATGTTGAGTACCTATTTTGTGATTTGGAAAATATAGTATATGGATGTATTTTTGGTTATCTTGGATGAGTACTTTTCAATTAAAATAGTGGATTCTATTTTAGGCATTTCTTGAAACTATATATATCTATGTGTGTGTGTGTATGTGTGTGTAAAGACTTTGTGAAAAGCAAGGATTTACTTACATAAGTTCAGTTTTTGAGTATAATATCTTGGAAAATAACTATATTTATGTATTTAAAACCTTGGTTGGATATTCTTTTAAAATATATGTATTCCTCACTTTGATTATAATGGATGCTTTAGACATTATTGCTTGAGCACTAAGATTTTTTTTATGTTTTTATTTTCAAAATTTATAGCTGCTAAACAGGTAGGGTAGGGCTTGTTATATGACTATAATGTAGAGAATAACTAGAATAGTTTGTGTCATATGCCAAGAATTTACTTGATTTTATGAAATTAATTAATATTTAGAAGTTGATAAAATTTTATAGTTTAACTAATTAGTTTTTTAATTATAATTTCATTAATTTCTATATATGAAAATAATTGATTTACAAATTGTCATAAGTGCTGACAAGTCACCTTCTAAGGGGTGGAAGAGGGAAGGCATCATCCAAAAGTAGACAGCATATCTAGAGAAGTAACCAAAGAATACAGATCACAAGTTACATCACTTTTAAACCACATGGATAAAATGATAATGCTTTATTGCTTGAACTTACGTTTGTGTGATAAATACCAAAAAATAAAGTGCATGATTTCAACATTGATGATTTTAAAAGTACAACTTTTAAAATGATTTGGATGATTCTATGAAGTTATGATATGGTTATATGGGATGCTGCATGTGCATAATTTGGTAAATTTGACTTCCTTATATAAAAAGTAAAAGAGAAAATTTGATCTTAATTAAATGCCTTCATCACAATATTTGTTTGCTTTAAGAATGTTGTCATGACCCTCCCTGGTGGGCCTTAGGGTATAGAAACTATGTGTTGTTTAAAGATAACTTATACATAGTTTTGTTATAATTAAATAGCCATGCAATGGCTAGGATCAGCCCTGAGGACTATTATATATGTATAATAGTAGAGAAATATGTATTATAAATAAAAGAGTTATTTATAATATAAACTATTATATTTAATTATAATAGGAGAATTAAAATATTATAAATAAAGATTTATTTATAATAAAGACTATTATTTAATTATAATAGGAGAATTAAATTATTATAAATAAAGATTTATTTATAATAAAGACTATTATTTAATTATAATAGGAGAATTAAAATATTATAAATAAAAAGGGGTTTATTTATAATAAGGACTATTATTTAATTATAATAGGAGAATTGTATATTATAAATAAAAGTTTATTTATAATATAGACTATTATATATTTATGATAGCAAAATAATATATGTATTAAAAAATAATGTTTAAAATGCTTTTATAAATATGCATTTCGAATCAATGCAGGGATCTGATTTGATTTTGAAGGTTGAATTTTGTAGTATAATATTATTTTAGAGAGATTATATCGTCTTTTGGGATAAGGACATATATGTTTCAATTAAGGAGGGGCTTTCTGACATGTAAGTATGGGTGAAGGCTAGCTTTCAAAGAAAGGAGGTGAACATTTGTTGGAAAAAGGACTTTAAAGGCTGGGTGGTTGGGCCTCAAGAGTTGGTAAAAGGGGGATGGTCGACTCAAGGGAAAAAATGGAAGAAGAACAATGGAGAGGAGATATCCAATGATGGGAGGCGAAGGTGGAAGCAATGTTGGAGGACAACCTTCTAGAATAAACCAGGTAAACCCCTATTATGGGTGTCTTGATGTTTTGTTGTAACTGACTAGTGATGGCTTGTGACTTCTTAAACCCCCTTACCCGTATTCATAACTGATAATTTGGTTGAATCTTTTACCCTGTCAAGTAAGGGCTTGGGTTATTACTTTAATCCATGTCTTAGATTGTAAATAAATCCCCTATAGCAACCTATGATTTTGGAATCATTTGCAAACATCCATGAAACCCCGCTGCAGTCACCTTCTATGTAGTTTAAACCAAAAACCCATTTTGTTTATTCTTTGCTCGTAGTTTTGTGTTGGGAATGCTTAACCACCTAGATTAGAAACCCTACATCTTTATCTCCTCTCTCAGTTAGTCATCATGTTGTAGATAGTGCTAGAGGTTTTAGGTAGAAGTAGGTTAAGTCCCACCTAGGATGTATGTTGTTCGAGCATTCTAAGAGAATCAACTCCCGCTATGGAGACAGTCGAGTGCACTAAGTGCTAGGCTACCCCTATAACAACCCACTTGGCTCTCGCCTTTAATCCTGAAATGAATTTCTATAGTGACAAGTGGTAGATACGTGTTCCTTCGTGAGCGTTTATTGGCCATCAAGCGAAAGGGTTTCACATGACTAAAACTCATTTTGTGTGCATCTCCTTATGTTATCCCACATGCAGTAGGTGTTATAACATAGTTTAAATGGAAAAATTGTGAATTATGTTAGATAATATAGTTTATATGGAACAATTGTGGATTATGTTAGATAACGTAGTTTAAATGGAACAATTGTGGATTATGTTATATGTTAGATAACATAGTTTAAATGGAACAATTGTGGATTATGTTATATGTTAGATAACATAGTTTAAATGGAACAATTGTGGATTATGTTATATGTTAGATAACATAGTTTAAATGGAACAATTGTGGATTATGTTAGATAACATAGTTTAAATGGAATAATTATGGATTATGTTAGATAACATAGTTTAAATGGAACAATTGTGGATTATGTTATATGTTAGGTAACATAAATTACATGGAAAAATTGTGGATTATGTTAGATAACATAGTTTAAATGGAAAAATTGTGGATTATGATATATGTTAGATAACATAGTTTATATGGAATAATTTTGGATTATGTTGTAGTTAGATAACATAGTTTGTATTTTATGGATATAGATTATGTTGAAAGGTTAAAAAGCATAGTTTGTATTTGATGTATATAGATTATGTTGAAATATTAAAGAGCATAGTTTGAATTTGATGGATGTAGATTATGTTGAAATGATTAACATAGTTTATATTAAAGACATAAATATTATATTATAATATGGTATTTTTGGCTCGTATTTCATGCACACACAGTAAAGAGCAAATAGAAAACATGAGTAACACCTTAATGGGAACAAATCCCTCTCACTTTAGGATCTGACTGGATATCCAAGGTGTGAGTTACATGGTTGGATAAAATGCTCTCACTCTTTTTAGCTTCTGGAATAATTTCAAGTAGATTTTCTATTTTACCTTACAACAAGTTCAACCTTCATTCACTAGTTTTTGGTGGTGTATTGTGTTATTCATGATTAGATTTATAGTTTGTGAATTGATCTTGCTCTTCAAATTTTAGCTTTAGAAATAAAAATAGAGAGGCTAAGGTAGAGTAGGAAAGAGAGGATATCTAATTCAATTTCATATTATGACTATTGAAATTGATTAAATTTCCCAACTTCATAACAAGAAAACATCAAACGTAGAAAGTGTTCAAATTTCTAAGACCACCTTCAACCTTGAGCTTGGGATCGAACAACATAGGATAGAAATAAAATTAAAAACAAAAGGAAGGTGACTGATAATTGGTTATTTCTTACAAGCAGTCAAGCTTACGCAGTAAGAATAGAGTAATTAAAAAATAAACCTGAACCTTAAGCTTTTAATTTTCTCAATCATACATAAAATAGAATGAAGCTCAACAACCTAACATAATCTCAACAATTATAGGTTTGTAATAAAAATAAATAAATCCTAAGTAAGAGAAAAATAGAAGAAAATGCACTTATCACAGTCTAAAAAATATTAGAATCCTGGTCATGTTGTTTCTAAAGACGATGTCACACCAACCTCAGGTCTAGAATGAAGAAAAACCAACAAGATTTATCCAATATTGCAAGAAGTTTTCTATTCCAAGTTTTTACATCATTCTTTTACATTTAATGGAAGTACATATGGACTTAGTACATGCCCTGATATTTTCAAAACTATCAAGCTCCCAAGGAATTAAACCATAATATTAAAAATCCAACCGTCAAGGCTTTACATAATAAAAAACATAATAATAGAGTTCTTTTTAACTCCAACCACCTCAAAAATTTACCTGTGTATCTCGCCATAAATGGTGAAGATATAATTTGATTTTATCTCCATTAAATTCAGATTATGTGTAAGTGTATCTTTCCTTTCAGCTAGTTGTAGGTGTACCTCATTAATTCTTCATCTGCAAAATCCAGACGGATCATTGACTTCACGTGCCTTCTATCCTCGTATGATCCCATTTGCTTGGTTTGCATTAAAATTATCTGCCCACCATCACTTTCGCCATTAGTTTTGCAATAATAAACACAACCACCAACAAATTCCTACAAAAATTTTAAAGGGGTAAAGGTTAGAACATTAGAAAAATAATTAATTAAAACAATTTTAAATTTTCTAAGGTTTCAACATTTTAATTTTTTGAATATTTTAAAGGTATTGCAACAAATTATTTTATAGCATTTAAAATCAATGTTTTCCAACATTACGGCATGGCTGATTTCTAGGGCACCAATTCGAATGGCCTTCAATATTTGGATGCAAAAATTCCATGGGCCAACTCCATTTTCTCATTATCAGGTATTATTTCCAATTGGTAGAGCTTTATTTCCATGGGTGGAGTTTTATTTCTATTTTATTTCCAATGTCTCATTTTCCATACCAAGTGTATGGGCATTACTTTACTTTCACCAACGATGTCTAAAAGTTTTACCCACAAGGTTGGGTGGGATTTCAGGATGCTTTCGAAGTGCAATGAATCTCATATTTCTACCTACAAGGTTGGGTGGGGTTTTGGGCTTTGATTTCCTCCCACGATATCTAAAATCTCTGACCACTTACTTCTTTTTGGCAATTTCCAATATTTTCACCCAAGCACTTGGCTAATTTTTGCTTTTCTCCAAGTGACGAGACTTCGGGATCTCATTTTATCTACAAATGTCTAAAACTTCCACCCAAGCACATGGGCGGAATTTTAGGTTGTTCACTCCTTCACCAATGCCCAAAATATTTACCCAAAAGCATGGGTGGTGCTTTAGATTGCATTGGGATGTGACCACCAACAAATTTCTTTGCCCTCTAGGTTTTATTTCTTTAGAGTGTGGGTGGGGTTTCGAGATGGTACTTTCTCTAACAATGTCCCATTTTGCCACCCAAGTTGGGCATGGTTTTGGGATGGTACTTTCTTCCATAAATACCCATATTTCTGCCCAAGCTCTAACACTTAGCAAATTTTCCATTTCTTACAAAGCCATCGGGAAGGGTTTTGAGATGGCACTTTCTCCAACAACGTCCCATTTTACCGCCCAAGCTTACTTTCTTTATAAAGTGGGAAGGATTTTTAGACTTCACTTTTCCCGATGATGATCCATTTCTTTTCCCAAGCTTTCTTTGTATAAAGTGGCAGGGTTTTAGGTTTCTCCAGGAGTGTGGTGGCATCCCGTTTCTCTGCCCTTCTTTTAACACTTAGTAAAAATTTTCAAAATTTATACATTGACTCCAATGACTCTGCCCATTTGTATTCTACACTTTTAAAGGTTTGTGAAGGATCCTTTATGCTCAAAAATTATTTTCAAATTCTATAAAAAATTTAAATTACTCGAAAGATGTCCATTTCACGTGGTGTGAAAATATGATGAAACTTGAAAGTGCCTATAATTGAACAAAAAAATTTAGGTGTCCAAACAAGCCAAATGGGTATCCAAATTTGTAAAAAAAATAAAAAAAAACATCCCGTATAAGGATATATAACATTAAGAAGTTTTCTAGCTACAATTAGAAACTGTTATTTATGGAAGGTAAATCATGCCTAAAAACCTATAAACTTGGTATCATTACAAAGAGAAACTCAAGATCTCTCATTCATAATTTGAATCACCTCAAACGGATTCCTCTATCAAAAGATATGGTGATTGCAAATTTGAAGTAAACATTAGGGCAAGATGAAGATTTTTAAAGAACCTTAGAAATTGATTTTAATATTTTAGACTTTAGGAAAACCATTGAAAATTAAATTTCTAAAACATTTAATCTAAATAATGCCATTGAATGTTGGAAATTTTGAGTAATAAGGTTGTCATTGATGTCAAGTGTTTGGTGCAAGGCAAAGTCCATTTTGGTACAAGCAAAGTGGTAAAAGAATTGGTTATAATATTTTATATTATAAACCAAAAAGGTTGGCTAAAAGGTTGAAGACAAAATATTACCCCCATGGTTTTAAAGAGAAAAGGAGATATTATAATATTTTAAATATTATAATAATTAAGCCAGAAGGGCTTATTAAAAAGAAGGGAAAAAGAATTGATGAAAACCCCATGCAAAAGTATTATTTAATACTAAATTAAATAATATTTAAAGTTAAATATTATATTAATAAATAATTAAATTTGATTTTGGCTAAGGCGCCAAAAATTCAAATTTAATATTGGAGGCATATATTTCCACCGACGTTTTTAAAGTTACCTTGGAGCATATAAAAGGAGGAAACAAAAATTAAAAATGCAATTCGAATGCTTTAGAGTGGAAGCGCATGCGAACAAAATCGAATGGAGGAGAGAGGAGAAACGTGGAAGTTTCTCATTCGTCGAACAAAGGCAAAGGGTGAAGTAAAAGTGGCAAGCACTTTTGGTGCAGCAAGGGCTGGTAGCCCAAGCGGCAGGTGGGTCCTGCATTGGTCATTGGTAGAAGGAAGGTATGGGGTTCGATTCCCCCTAGCACCGGTTGAAGGTTTTAATATTTTAAAACTAGGAAGCGACAAGTATAAAGTGGTGAGACTAAAGTTTAGTCTCAACCACTTGGCTAGCACAAGCGGTCGAGTGCTACGCTTGGTGAGTAGAGGTCGGAGGGTCGATTCCCATCCATGACAAAGCAATTAATTTTTTGGTAAAGGTATGCGCCATGATGAGTTTATAAGGTATGCATTACATTATTGATTGTTGGCTATAGTATATTTGGTGGATGTTAATTTGACCTATGGTTTGAAACTTAGGAGATATAAGGTGAAATATTTTTGCATTATTTTAAAGGTTTGAATGGCATTTATTTTATGATATTGGAGTGATAAGTGTGTAGTTGGTTTATGTATCATTGTAATTATTTTATCTTTGAAAATAAATTGGAGTGAAAATTATTTTGAAAGAGTGGAGATAAAAGGTGTAAGAGTCTTGTTATTTGATTGTAATTCTTGTTTTATAAAAGGGAGAAATTGTTGAGAGAGTTTTTGCATTGTCCATGAAAACTAAAGAAGAATTCTAGAATATTATTTTCAGAATTCTTTGAGCATCTTGTTGAGGGAATATTCATGTGGAGGTTTTGAGATAGACTATTGTTATCTAACCTTTAAGTGGCACAAAAGAAATTGATTGTGAGTAAGACAAGTTTTGAAGATATATCTCCATCAAAGCAAAGAGGTATGGGCACATCATCCTTTGTTTGAAGTGTTTGTTGGAATGAATGTTGTAAAATATAAGGTGGAGTGAAAAGGATTGTTTGATAAGCATTGTTGGAAATATTTGAGTGAGTTTTATGTGCTTCATTGTTGAATATTTTGAGAACATTTGAGATAGAGATTATGAATTATTTGAGTTAGGGTTTGAGACCTACATTGTGCTCTTGAGGGAAGAAGTGTGAAACATTTGGTTAGGGTTTGTAAGCAAGTTGTGCTTCATGGTTGAATGATAGTGTGAAACTCTTGAGCATTGGTTTTGAGTGATACTAAAAGTGAATGTGCAAATCAGGAAGATAGGTGTCATATGCTAGACTAGATCTATCTTTAAAAGAGAAATAAAAGTAAGACATGTGGAAGTGATAGACTTAATGATTGAGTAGAACATATTGAGTTTTTGATAGAGTACATCATTCTCTATATGTTCTAGAGGTTAAACGAATTCTGGATAGAATATGTCTAAACTACTTCAAGTTAAAGGAATTACCTTGAATAGAATATGTTTTGGTGAAGACTTGAAGATAGACTTGAGCAAGTCTTGGTGAAGATTTGAAGACATATTTGAGCAAGTCTTGGTGAAGACTTGAAGATATATTTGATCAAGTCTTGGTGAATACTTGAAGGCATATTGAGCAAGTTCTTGAGAGGACTTGAAGGTAGATTTAACCAAATCTTGGTGAAGACTTGAAGGTATATTGAGCAAGTATTTGAGAGGACTATAAGGTAGATTTGAGCAAGTCTTGGTGAAGACTTGAAGGTAGATTGAGCAAGTTCTTAAGAGGACTTGAAGGTATATTTGACCAATTTCTTAAGACGACTTGAAGACAGATTTGAGCAAGTCTTGGTGAAGACTTGAAGGTAGATTGAGCAAGTTCTTGAGAGGACTTGAAGGTAAATTTGAGCAAGTCTTGGTGAAGACTTGAAGGTATATTGAGAAATTCTTGAAAAGACTTGAAGGTAGATTTGAGCAAGTCTTGTGAAGACTTGAGACAACATTAAGAGTAGGTTTGATTTGTTCAAGATTTGTGTTAAGGCTTGGGGTAGATCTAAGAAGAATTGATCAAGCTTTGTGTTAAGGCTTAGGGATAGATTTGAGATAAATATTAGTGTATATTTATGAGCAAAGTTAGAGTATATTTTTACTAGACTTGGGATAGAGTTTGGTATATATTTGAGATAGAGCTAAGAGCAAGATTTGGAGGTGATAGAGTAAAGAGGAAAATAGTATCTAGTGGATAGAGATCCATTAGCTAGTGTAGTGGGGACAGAGGTCTCCTATGGAGAGAGATCCACAAGCCAGAGCAGTAGGGGTAGAAGTCTTCTAGAAGATCACCATAGATCAGAGGGAAAGAGTTCTCCTATGGATAGAGATCCATGAACTAGAGCAAGGGGAAAGAGTTCTCCTATGGATAGAGATCCACAAACCAAAGCAAGGGGAAAGAGTTCTCCTATGGATAAATATCCATAAACCAGAGCAAGGGGAAAGAGTTCTCCTATGGAGTGTGATCTGCAAACCAGATGGGAAGATAGAGTTCTTCTATGGAGAGAGATCCACAAACCAGTTGAGGAGATAGAGGTCTCCTAGATCAAGTTCCATGAACCAGAGAAAAGGGGAAAGAGTTCTCTTATGGAGAGAGATCCACAAATCAGAGCATAGGGGATTGGTGTCTCCTTTGGATAGAGGTCCATAAACATTGTAATAGGGAATTGATTCCCAAGATATTTTTTGAGAAAATTTTAGTAGAAATATTTTCTTCGTGGAGTAGCCCACATTGGGTGAACCATGTTAAATTGGTGTCTTCATTGTGTGTGATGATTTATGCATTGCTTTGATTACTGCTATTGATATTGCCATTGATAATATTGGATAATATTATTTGGGAAAGAAAAGTGAAAGTTGATCTTATACTGTTCACCCCCCTCTCAGTATAAGCTTGTGTTCTTCAATTGGTATCAGAGTGGGTTCCTTCGAAAGAGTTTAACAACTTGAAGGAAAAGTGTACAAGAACACAGATGGCATCTCAGAGTGGATCTTCAGAAAATAAGGCACCATTGTTCGATGGGAACAATTATGCTTTCTGGAGCATAAGAATGAAGACTTACTTGATGGCACAAGGATATGAGACATGGCAAGTAGTTGAGGATGGGTTCACACCTACAACTACTCCTCCCATAGATAAATATGGTAAGCTCTTATATGTGAATAATTCCAAGGCTAAGAATTCAATCTTAAGTGGTTTACGTGAAGCAGAGTTTGTAAAAGTTATGCATTGTAAATCAGCAAAAGAGGTTTGGGAAAAACTGAAGCAAACATATGAGGGAGATAAAAAGGTCAAGATGGCAAAATTGCAAAATCACAAAAAGACATTTGAAGACTTGAATATGAAAGAAGAGGAAGATATTACTGCATACTTACTTCATGTGGATGAGGTTGTTAACACCATGCGAGGACTTGGATTTAAAATAGAAGAATCCGATGTTGCTCAAAAGGTTTTAAGGTCACTTCCTATGAGGTATAATGGAAAGGTTTCAACCATAGAAGAAACAAGAGATATTGAAAATTTGACTATGGATGAGTTACATGGAACTCTCACAACTTATGAGATGAGAATAGTAAAGGATCCTATTCCCAAGAAAGAGGTAGCCTTCAAAGTAGCAAAGAAGACAAAAGATAAGAAACCAGAATCAAGTGATGAGTCAAGCAATGATGAAGAAGCTAACTATGGCAAAAGGAACAAGAAGGATTCAAGAAAGAAAAAAGGTACAAAAATAGTGAAGTGTTTTAATTATGGTAAATATGGTCACTATGCATCTAACTATCCAGAAGCTGGAAGTAGTAGCAGTGAAGAGAAACAAGATCATAAGAAAAGGGAAGCAGGAAAATCTAGGTATGAAAAGAAAAATAGGTATGGACAAAGCAAGCATGAAAAGAAGTTTTTTCAAAGGTATAAGAAGAGTTTCTATGTAGAAAAGACAGGCAAGGGTTCAAGTAGTGATGAAATATCCTCAGATAGTGAAGAAGAAATTCTATTTTTGGCAATAGAAGAGGAAGGAAGTGCTCCTATTGAAGATAAATATGAAAAGTATGAAGATGCCCTAGAAGACCAAGAAGTAGAGAATGAAGAGGAAGGTGTAGTAGATCTAGAAGCAGAACTTATTTTTGCTCTCAAAGAATTGAAAAAGGTTAGAAAGTAGAATTTAAAATTCAAGGCTCAATTTCAAGAATGTGATGAGGAGAAAGGAAAGCTTATACAAGATCTGACAAACTCAATAGCTAAGACAAGGAGATTTAAAGAAAAGCTAGAGGTAAAAGTCTTAGAATGTGAGAGATTAGAACAAGAGGTAGTTTCTCTAAGAAAGGAAATGGAAGAGTCTAAAGACAAACTACACAAGTTTGGGAAAAGTTCAAAGACCTTGGATAAGATTATCAATGCACAAAGACCTTCATCTATCAAAATAGGACTTGGTTTTGAAGAAGGACAAGGGCAACAAGAAGAAGGGTCAAGTTCAAGATCAAAAGAGGAAGATGTTTCAGAAGAAGAGAGTGAAGGAGAAAGTGAGACCTATGTGAATAGAAGTCTCACCAAGAAAGGAAACAATGCACAAACAAGGAACAAGGATCATCATAGAGAAGAAAGGACTAAGAGACCGGTGGGTCCAAGGCAAGATTTCTTCAAAGGATGTTGCTTCTCATGTAACAAGTTTGGTCACAAGGCTATGCAGTGTAGGACACATGGAAAGAGGGAATATGGTTCTACCAAGAGAAATTTCAATAATAGACATCTCTTTCAAGGGTATTGCTACTCTTGTAATCATTTTGGTCATAAAGCAATTCATTGCAGGGTTCATGATAGGAATGGGTATGACTTCACCAGAAGGAACTTCAAGACATTTGCACCTTCTAGGAATCACAACATTAAGTGTTATAAGTGCAATAATGTTGGGCATATGGCCAAGTGGTGTAGAACATAATTTCCAAGGACAAGCAAGAATAGGGACATTCAAAAGAATCAAAAGGATATGTTGAGAAAGAAGGTTGACAAAGGAAAAGAGCATTGTATGCTGGGAGTAGTTTTACTCCCACCCCAAAATTAATCACCTCAAGGAGAGGAGGTGGGGAGGGGGCTGAGCTAAGAGTCTTATATTTAGCCCCAAAGGAGTCCCTTTGCCATTGATGACAAAGGGGGAGAGATTTGAGTTAAGGGGAGAGCATTCAGTCAGGGGGAGCAGTTTCTCAGGGGAGCAAAATTGGAAAAAGGATTGGTTTTAAAAAAAAGGGGGTTGCCATCAATGACAAAGGGGGATATTGTTGGAAATTTTGAGTAATAAGGTTGTCATTGATGTCAAGTGTTTGGTGCAAGGCAAAGTTCCATTTTGGTACAAGCAAAGTGGTAAAATAATTGGTTATAATATTTTATATTATAAACCAAAAAGGTTGGCTAAAAGGTTGAAGACAAAATATTACCCCCATGGTTTTAAAGAGAAAAGGAGATATTATAATATTTTAAATATTATAATAATTAAGCCAGAAGGGCTTATTAAAAATAAGGGAAAAAGAATTGATGAAAACCCCATGCAAAAGTATTATTTAATACTAAATTAAATAATATTTAAAGTTAAATATTATATTAATAAATAATTAAATTTGATTTTGGCTAAGGTACCAAAAATTCAAATTTAATATTGGAGGCATATATTTTTACCGACATTTTTAAAGTTACCTTGGAGCATATAAAAGGAGGAAACAAAAATTAAAAATGCAATTCGAATGCTTTAGAGTGGAAGCGCATGCGAACGAAATCGAATGGAGGAGAGAGGAGAAACGTGGAAGTTTCTCATTCATTGGATGAAGGCAAAGGGTGAAGTAAAAGTGGTAAGCACTTTTTGTGCAGCAAGGGTTAGTAGCCCAAGTGGCAGGTGGGTCCTACATTGGTCATTGGTAGAAGGAAGGTTCGAGGTTTGATTCCCCCTAGCACTGGTTGAAGGTTTTAATTTTTAAAACTCGGAAGTGGCAAGTATAAAGTGGTGAGACTAAAGTTTAGTCTCAACCACTTGGCTAGCACAAGCGGTCAAGCATTGCGCTTGGTGAGTAGAGGTCGGAGGGTCGATTCCCATCTGCGACAAAGCAATTAAATTTTTTGGTAAAGGTATGTGCCATGATGAGTTTATAAGGTATGCATTGCATTATTGATTGTTGGCTATAGTATATTTGGTGGATGTTAATTTGACCTATGGTTTGAAACTTAGGAGATATAAGGTGAAATATTTTGCATTATTTTAAAGGTTTGAATGGCATTTATTTTATGAGATTGGAGTGATAAGTGTGTAGTTGGTTTATGTATCATTGTAATTCTTTTATCTTTGAAAATAAATTGGAGTGAAAATTATTTTGAAAGAGTGGAGATAAAAGGTGTAAGAGTCTTGTTATTTGATTGTAATTCTTGTTTTATAAAAGGGAGAAATTGTTGAGAGAGTTTTGCATTGTCAATGAAAACTAAAGAAGAATTCTAGAATATTATTTTCAGAATTCTTTGAGCATCTTGTTGAGGGAATATTCATGTGGAGGTTTTGAGATAGACTATTGTTATCTAACCTTGAAGTGGCACAAAAGGAATTGATTGTGAGTGAGACAAGTTTTGAAGACATATCTCCATCAAAGCAAAGAGGTATGGGCACATCATCCTTTGTTTGAAGTGTTTGTTGGAATGAATGTTGTAAAACATAAGGTGGAGTGAAAAGGATTGTTTGATAAGCATTGTTGGAAATATTTGAGTGAGTTTTATGTGCTTCATTGTTGAATATTTTGAGAACATTTGAGATAGAGATTATGAATTATTTGAGTTAGGGTTTGAGACCTACATTGTGCTCTTTGTTGGAAGAAGTGTGAAATATTTGGTTAGGGTTTGTAAGAAAGTTGTGCTTCATGGTTGAATGATTGTGTGAAACTCTTGAGCATTGGTTTTGAGTGATACTAAAAGTGAATGTGCAAATCAAGAAGATAGGTGTCATATGCTAGACTAGATCTATCTTTAAAAGAGAAATAAAAGTGAGACATGTGGAAGTGACAGACTTAATGATTGAGTAGAACATATTGAGTTTTTGATAGAGTACATCATTCTCTATATGTTCCAGAGGTTAAACGAATTCTGGATAGAATATGTCTAAACTGCTTCAAGTTAAAGGAATTACCTTGAAGATTAGATAAAGCATTTGATAGCATTGTGTGCAAGATTTGAGATTGATTGAGCATATTTTGTGAGTTATTTTGAGCATGTGTTAGAACAGGTTTGAGCATATGCTAGAGTATATTTGAGCAAGTCTTGGTGAAGACTTGAAGGTAGATTTGAGCAAGTCTTGGTGAAGACTTGAAGACATATTGAGAAAGTCTTGGTGAAGACTTGAAGGTATATTGAGCAAGTTCTTGAGAGGACTTGAAGGTAGATTTGAGCAAGTCTTGGTGAAGACTTGAAGGCATATTGAGCAAGTCTTGGTGAATACTTGAAGGTAGATTTGAGAAAGTCTTGGTGAAGACTTGAAGGCATATTGAGCAAGTTCTTGAGAGGACTTGAAGGTAAACTTGAGCAAGTCTTGGTGAAGACTTGAAGGCAGATTGAGCAAGTTCTTGAGAGGACTTGAAGGTAGATTTGATCAAGTTATTGAGAGGACTTGAAGATAGATTTGAGTAAGTCTTGGTGAAGACTTGAAGGTAGATTGATTAGGTTCTTGAGAGGACTTGAAGGAAGATTTGAGCAGGGTTATGCATAGTGGCTATTTTCGCAAAATTGGCTAAATTTAGGATTTTCAAAATTTGGAATTGGCTAATATTTGGGACCCTTGACCAAAGTCCATTAGCTAAAAATTATGAGTGAAAATTTGGTCGATAAATTAAAAAAAAATAAGAAACAAAAGCCCAAAAAGAACAAAGAAACTAAGGAAAAAAAAAAAAAAATTTGGGGCCGATCCCTTATGCATAACCCTAGATTTGAGCAAGTCTTGGTGAAGACATAAAGGTAGATTGAGCAAGTCTTGGAGAAGACTTGAAGGTAGATTTGAGAAAGTCTTGTGAAGACTTAAGACAACATTAAGAGTAGTTTTGATTTGTTCAATATTTGTGTTAAGGCTTGGGGTAGATCTAAGAAGAATTGATCAAGCTTTGTGTTAAGGCTTGGGGATAGATTTGAGATAGAGATTAGTGCAGATTTGTGAGCAAATTTATAAGCATAGTTAGAGTATATTTATACTAGACTTGGGACAGATTTTGGTGCAGATTTGAGATAGATTTTAGAGTAAGCTTTGGAGGTGACAGAGTAAAGAGGATAGTAGTATCCAGTGGATAGAGATCCATTAGCCAATGCAGTGGGGAAAAATGTCTCCTATGGAGAGAGATCCACAAGCCATAGTAGTGGGGGCAAAAGTCTTCTAGAAGATCACTAGCCAAAGCATAGGGGAAAGAGTTCTCCTGTGGATAGAGATACACAAAACAGAGAGAGGGGAAAGAGCTATCCTATGGATAGATATCCACAAACTAAAGCAAGGGGAAAGAGGTATCCTGTGTATAGATATCCACAAACCAGAGCAAGGGAAAAGAGTTCTCCTATGGAGTGTGATCTGCAAACCAGTTGGGAAGATAGAGTTCTTCTATGGAGAGAGATCCATGAACCAATTGAGGAGATAGAGGTCTCCTAGATCAAGTTCCACGAACCAGAGAAAAGGGGAAAGATTTCTCCTGTGGAGAGAGATCCACAAATTAGAGCATAGGGGATTGGTGTCTCCTTTGGATAGAGGTCCATAAACATTGTAATAGGGAATTGATTCCCAAGACATTTGTTGAGAAAATTTTAGTAGAAATATTTTCTCCTTGGAGTAGCCCACATTGGGTGAACCATGTTAAATTGGTGTCTTAATTGTGTGTGATGATTTGTGCATTGCTTTGATTACTGCTATTGATATTGCCATTGATAATATTGGATAATATTATTTGGGAAAGAAAAGTGAAAATTGGTCTTATACTGTTCATCCCCCTCTCAGTATAAGCTTGTGTTCTTCATTGAAGCATAAATATTCCAAAAAAAATCCATTCAAATGAATGTTCCAGGCAAGAATTTTAGCACCTTGGTGGAAGCAAATTATAAGGACTTGATGCAAAAAAAAATTGGACTAGAAAATAGAAAACTTCAAGAGGGTTCCCTCAGAAATTAAAACTAATTGTTTCCAAAGGATCCAAATTTTTATTTTTAGTGGAGGTGTGTTGCTTCTCAACAAGTATAACATAGTTGGCATTGTAAAGATGGATTATGTTATGATATTATTAGCATATATTATATTGTAAAGTTATGGATTATGCTAAGTATGTTAGTATAGTTTGTAATGAAAGAGAAAGTTATGGACTATGCTAAGTATGCTAGTATAGTTTGTATTGAGATGAAAATAGACTAGGTCCAACTAAGGGACTTTAGTTAGTTTGATAAATGAAATTGGATTATTGTATTAACTAAAGGTATGGGACTTTAGTTAGTTTGATAAATGGAATTGTATTATTGTATTAACTAAAGGTATGGGACTTTATCTAGTTCGATAAATAGAATTGGATTATTGGATTAACTAAACGTATGATACTTTAGTTAGTTTTATTAATAATGTTGGATTATTGAATTAACTAAAGGTATGGGACTTTAGTTAGTTTGATAAATGGAATTGGATTATTGGATTAACTAAAGGTATGTGACTTTAGTTAGTTTGATAAATGAAATTGGATTATGTGGATTAAAAGAGCAATTCACAGTAAAGTCATGGGAACTATGAGTTCCTACGCATTGTATTGGCATATGTTTGGGAAAAAGGGATTATGGGATCCTTGTATTTGTAAAGACCAAACTTATGCAATAAAAGAGAACATTTGAGGTTGGGTTTCCCAAAATATTTTTCCCAAGATAAATATTGTGTTACGAGTACTTCTTTGATCTTACTTTTAATATATTTCTTGCTAGTTGATTCTCATGTTTTGATTTGATTTAATGCTTGGTTTATATTATTTCTTGTTTGATTAATTAGATAAACTTTGTGGTTGTTAGTATGTGATGGTGTTTGATGTTATTAATTATTTTTATATATATATATATATATATATATATATATATATATATATATATATATATATATATATATATATATATATATAATAGTAAATAGTGGCATCCCTTAAACTAGTTGGGTTTTTGGGGTGTTACAAATGCAATTTGTTCTTCTTTTTAAATCATTGAAAGATATTAAATTTTAAAATTTTTATGAGTTTGAAATAGGGAAATATGAAATGTTGAGTATTTTTTTTGGTGAATAGAGGAAATAGGAGGCTGATTTTTCTTGCTTCACCCTCTTTAGGTCATGAAGGGTACCTTGACCAAAGTGTAAAACCTCATATGACTTGTTGTCTAACATTGGAAAGTCTTATTATCATGTTTACTAAGAATCCAACAATCTTCTTGAGGGAAGAATGATGGGTAACTACTAGGAAATGAGGTTTCTATGGGAATTTTTTATGAGAAAGAAGGAAAAAAAAGAGGACAAAGGAGAGAAAGGAAAAGGTGTGGAAATAATTTAGAAGTGAAAGAACAATTTGGATATAGGTCAATTCTTTTCCTTTTCTAGATGAAGTATTGTAGATTGATGGATTACGTTTTTTAAAAAAATTGTTTTTCCTTATTGTACTACATGTTTATCAATTAAAAATTAGGAAGGGAAAGGAAAAACTTTTTTTATTTTGTAGAAGTTGAAAAATTGTTTTATACATATCAACTATTAAAATGGAGGGTCACTTTGTTGTAGGTAATACAAATGATTTGCAACCTTCTTGGAAAATAGAAAACTCTATTTAAATTTTAATTACCACCCCTATTTTCAAAAATGTATTTGCATTTCCCTTAGAGTATAACCCATCTGTGCTTTCTACTTTCATATTTGAGAGAATTTGTCTTTCATAAATATGAAGTTAGTTTCTTCTACCCGCTTGGTATTGGTTACCTTACAACAATTTACTCTATCTAAATAAATAAATGCTTTTGCTTTATACTAGACATGAGGCATTGAGGATGTGATAGTAAGTTAGCTATAACCTACTTGATTTTATATGGTTACCCTTTTTAATGGTTGAACCCTAATTTAGTTTTATCATTTGTGTTGGATGCACATTGAATTTATTTACATTGAGTTGGTCATTATCTGTACCTTGAATGGACTATACATTGAAATTGTATTACATTGAGTTGTATTTATCTTGAATTGATTATACCTTTCTTGGTTTATGGCTATATTTTTATTGTATTTTATTTTGTATTATGGTTGCATATTGATGAATAGTACCCTATCATGTTTTCATACCTAAATTATATCTTCAAATAAGGTTGTACCCTACTATAGCATACTTTGGGTAAGGCTACAACCTACCTTAATATCATGACAATATTTTGAATAAACAATAATTGTATTTGAACTGGAAACATATTATAACTTGTAACACCAAGATGTCTTGCCTTTGGTTATAAGGAAAAACACTATCTTGATTATAAAGTAATACCTTGTAGATGGATGTAGATGACCACCATTCTATGAAATTGCTTGTGAGCAAGTATTATCTCATCTTGATATAGTGACCTATCATATGACCTGACCTTCATCATGAATGGCTATATAGGTTTGAGGTGCACATATTTGTATAAAACATGAACATGACTAAGAAAAAAAATATGTATGCTTGTATTGACTCCTAGGATGGTGTAAAATTGTCTTATCAAAATACCTTTCCCTTATATAGAAAAGTGGTAAAATTTAAATAATCTTGAATAGTGATGATAAATTCCATGACCTTACTCCTATAAAGCTTGATTTATTTAATTGAATGATTCTATTAGAGACTTGTATTAATTGCAACTATGATTATAGATTGAACTTAATGATGTAAGTTATGTGAGCTTGTTGAAATTAGTAGTGAAAATATCCTTGGAAAGCATGAGTTAATGATTATTATTTATATATTTATTTTGATATTGGTGAATTCTTAATGCATGACATGTATTCTTCCATGGATAAAATTAGATATTTACTATAAATTTTGTTATTTTTCACTTCAAAATCTTGTAGTTAGATATCCTAGCATTCTACATAACAAAATGAAATACGAATAAGAGTAATATGTTTAACTATAATTATCCTCTTTTAAAATATGTATAAAAATGGTATGTTGATGTATATCATCTTATAAGGACGTCTTGCATAAAATTATATTATTGTTGATAATTGGAATTATTGCACAAGTGATCGTATTGCAGTAAAAATATGAGCTTCATGTATAACTAAATGCATTGGAAATGATGCATGTTTGATTGTTATAATCAAATGAATGAAATCCTAAAGGATGGAGAGAATGGTTTGGAAGACCAACCAATGCATCATGAATGTAGGAAGTGTATGTACAATAATTGCATTCCCAAATTTTAAGTTAATCATTGCACTAGAAATATAGTACTAGCATATGTATATACTTATCAATATCATGGAAGTATGCATAGATAATTTTCACATGTGATCTCTTTAGTTGGGTGGTTCTATATATTTATCCCTTTTATTAAGGGTAAGAGATTCATAATGTAAATATGAGAGAAGAAAATTTGAGGAATGCCACTTGGTTTGGAAGAAAATGCCTAGATGATATCTTATCTTCTCCAAGCATAAGCTTAGGTCTAAAAGAAGATTGAAACTAGAAAATAATTGTATTCTACTTTTTGAAAATAAATAATTTTTTTGCTTAAATTTCTTGTAAATTTTGTAATATGATTCATTACTATAGTTTTAGAGATTAAATTTATAAGTTTGGAGTATTTGTAAAGTACAAGGATGTATATATATCATAGTTGATTAGGTTAGATAAAAGGTTGATGGAATTAGTTTATTTGATGTTAAGTTACTTAACATAGTGATGAGTTGATTAGAAATGAGTTGGAGGTTCTTTAATTTATGACTTGGAAATGATTTGAATGACCTTTATTCTATATCAAATCACTACTATCTATTATAGTAGATCTTTTTTTTATTTGTAGAAAACATCCCAGAAGAGATGCCACTTTTGGATAAGACCCAAGGAGGTAGGGGTATCCATTCCACCAAAAACACCCAAGACTCGAACATGGCCTACCACCTTTGACATACTTAAGGAGCAAACAAACACACAATAAGATTTAAAGATGACATTTGCTAGGGTTTTACAGCGGACGTCTTTAGGGTTTCAAAGCCGACATTTTCTAGGGTTTTACAGCGGACGTCTTTAGGGTTTCAAAGCTGACTTTTTCTAGGGTTTTATGGCGGGCATTTTCAGGGTTTGCAGCCAACGTCTTTGATTTACAGCCGAATATGTTTGATGTTGAATTCTCTTCTATAAAAAGGGGGCTGTTACGAGGCTAATAATGTGAGAAGTGTGAAATGTGCAAAACAAGTTCGCGTCAAGCAGAGAGAAAGTCATTTCGATCCAGAGAGTGAGCAAAGTGATAGTTCTTTGGAGTTGCAGTAAAGAGAGCGTAGCAATGAGATAATGTACGAGTGCGAGAAGCGTGATTGCATGAAGTTCGATCAAGAAGAATGCAAAGTCGTAACTTGAATCTGTAGATCCTGATTGCATGAAGTTCAATCGAGTAGTGTGCAAATTCGTAGTTCGGATCTACAGATCGTGAATGCATGGATGACAGTGCGAAGAGTTTTACGCAAAAGTAGAATGCAAAAAAATAGTATACTGTAAGGAATAAAGTTTTATTGTATCATTTTGATTATATTTATTATTCTCCAAGTTGCAGCTTGGTATAAGGGGTTGGTGCCTCTTTCTAGTAGGTTCTGGAAAAATAGGAGTTGGTGCTCCATTCTATTGAAGCAGATAAAGCTAAGGGGTTGGTGCTCCTTCCAGTTGGTGCTGGTAAAGGATTATGTAAAGTTGTAGCTTTGCATTGACTGGATTTGGATGGTAGTCCAAGCAGTCTTTTTGAGGAGTAGCCACATTGGTGAACCTCGTTAAAATTGCTGTGTTATGTGTGATGCTTTCTTGATGCGTTTAGTATCTCTTTTATCTGCTTTAAACTGCTACTGGATTTAAAATCATATGTTTTAGAAATTTTAAAGAACACATTGATTCACCCCCCCTCTCAGTGTCATTGTGATTACAACAATTGGTATCAGAGCCAAGTACCTGAACAGGCTTAAACAGCTAAGGTGATCTTGGAAGTTACGCAATGGCAAGTGGTGAAGGTTTCTCCTCGAACAAAGCATCATTGTTTGATGGGACTAACTATGCATTTTGGAAAATTATAATGCAAACATATCTCAGTGCTTTGGGTTTTGACATCTGGGGTGCAGTAGTTAATGGTTACAAAGCTCCTGCCACTGCTCCAATAGACATGGCTGGTAAAAAGGCATTTGAATATGATTCAAAAGCAAAAAATGCCATCATGTGTGGACTAGTGGACAAGTGAGCTAGTCAAGGTCATAAATTGTGAATCAACAAAAGATATATGGGATAAACTAGAGAACATCCATGAAGGAGATGATAGGATCAAGGAGGCCAAGATTCAAGCACATCGAGCTCAATACGAATCTTTAAAGATGGACAATGATGAGAACATAGAGACCTTCATGCAAAGAGTCAATGGGATCACCAATTCAATCAGAGGTCTCGACGAAGAATTAACCGATGTTGCTATCGTGAAAAAGGTATTAAGATCGCTCCCTCCTAGATTTGATTCTAAAGTCTCTCGCCATAGAAGAAGCCAAAGATCTAAATAGTTTTAGTATGGATGAGATGCATGGTTCTTTGACTGCTTTTGAAATGAGAATAGGAAGGTCTAATCCCATAGACAGAGAAGCAGCTTTCAAAGCCCTAAAAGGCAAAAGCACAAAACAAGAGTCTGAAGAAGAGGATGCTTTAAATGAAATGGAAGCAAATTTTGTCAAAAATTTGAGAAAAGGAAAAGGAAAATACAAAGGAAAGCTACCTTTTAAATGTTTCAATTATGGAGGCATTGGACACTTTGCTATCAAATGTCCTCTCCATGATAAGAACAAAGGTGAAGAAACTCAGCATCAAGAAAGAAGTGAATGGAGGAAGAAAACTAACTTCAGAAAAGGCAATTTCAAAAAGAAAAGCTTTATCTCCCAAAATGCAGAATCTTCTGAGGACAGTTCTAGTGAAGAATCTGAAGAAGGAACAGGTGAGGCTCTCTTTATGGCGTTTGAAGTAGAAGAATCAGAAGAGGCAGAAAACACACAAAATAGAGAAGGAATGAACTCTGAAGTATCTATTGAAATAGGTGAGGCTGAAGCTGATTTAGAAGGTGAGCTGGTTTCTACTCTTATAGAATGGAAATCTGAGAAAAAAAAAGAATAAAAAATTGTTAAGGAAGATTGAGGATGCAAATGACATTATAGCCAGTCTAAAAACACAGACAGAAGAGTACAAGAAAATGTCCAAAGATCTTGAAGTACAGGTAACCATGAAGATAGATTACTGTTGTAAATTGGAAGAAAAAAATGTTAGTCTTCGAATACAGATACAAGAGCTGGATCAAAAAATCAGTTGTCATTTAAAACGTGATGAAAGTTCGATGAAGCTGGACAAAATCCTAAGCAATCAAAGACCCACAGGTATCAAATTCGGTCTGGGTTTTACTGAAGGAGAATCATCAAGTGGACCAAAGGCAAGCAATGTTGAAAGTGAAAAGAGTAAAGACAAGAAACAGGGTTGTGGAAAGAAAAACAAATTAGGCAAAAGAAAGCTGTAATGCCAGTCCTGAAATAGCAGCTGACATTGATGGCTTCACCAAGGTCACACATCAAAAGAAAAGAAGATCTAAGGCTCCTGCAACAACTTGGCCAAGACCATCTTTCAGGTTCAATCATTATTTCTATGGTTTCTATTTTAAATGTAATGGTTATGGGCATAAAATTGTTGACTGCAAGTACAATATAGGTTCAAGAAGTTTCACTAGTAGAAATGTTTTTGCTCCTCTAATGAGTTATGCAGTAGAATGCTTTAAGTGTCACAACTTTGGGCATATTGCCGGAAATTGTCGTAGTATTTATGTTCCATATCAATCTCAGAAAAGAAGAACTCAACCATATAAGGCAAAACATAATAGAATTTCTTCTGAAGGATATGTGCAAAATTATGAAAAGGGGAAATCCTAGCTAGAACCCAACACCACAGTTAAAACAGAATGGAAACAAAAGGAACAGCTCAAGAAAGAACATGAATCTTTAATAGTGCAGACAACCTTTAGAGCTCAGAATAAATATGTACCGTGGATTCTTGACAGTGGTTGCTCAAGTCATATGACAGGTGATAAACATAAATTTGAAAATCTACAGAAATATGAGGGTGGTTCTATGAAGTTCGACAATAATGATGGAGACAAAATAATAGGTAAAGGATCGGTCAAAATTAGTGAAGGGAAAATCAAGTCAGAAGAAGTTTTATATGTGGATGGTTTGAAACATAACCTGTTAAGTGTGAGTCAAATCTATGATAAAGGACATGAAGTGGTTTTCAAGAAGTAGGGTTGTGAAGTCAGAAAAATAAATAGCGGGAAATTGATAGCAACCGGCTCAAGGACATCTGGCAACCTGTACACACTCTCAGAATTTTCAGAAGGTATGTGCTTCATTGGAAAAGAAGAAGAGAACTAGTTGTGGCATAAGGGGCTTGGACACATTAGTTTTGATAATTTGGCAAAAATTAGCTCTAAACAAGCAGTGAGAGATATTCCAACCATTAAGAAACCTGAAAACAGTGTGTGTGCTTCATGTCAGAAGGGAAAGCAAACCAGAGTTTCATTTAAAACAAAAGAGTATCACACTAGCAGGACTTTGGAATTCATTCATACAGACTTATGTGGACCCATGAGGACTCAAAGCATAAACGACGACAAATACTTTATGCTGTGTATCGATGATTATTCCAGAATGACATGGATATTCTTCCTAAAAAATGTTCAGAACCTTCAAACAGCTAGTCGAGAATGAAACAGGGAAAAGGATTAAATGCTTGCGATCAAACAGAGGAGGAGAATTCATTTCGAATGAATTTACAGAATACTATGAAAAATATGGTATCAGGAGACAATATTCAGCATCCAGAACTCCTCACAGAATGGTGTAGTAGAGAGGAAGAACAGAACTATACAGGAAATGGCACACACCATGTCGGCGAGAGAACAAAATAGCGAGATAGATTCTGGAAAGAAGCAGTTCACACAACAGTATACATTCAAAACAGGTATATGTTAAGAACTCGTGAATGCAAAACACCGTATGAGTTGTGGTTTGGTAGACAAGCAACAGCTAAACATCTCAAAGTATTTGGCTGTAAGTGCTACATCAGAAAAACTAATGACAATCTTGGAAAGTTTGAAGATAGAGCAGATGAAGGTGTTTTTGTTGGTTATTCTCCACATAACAAAGCTTACAAATGCTACAACAAGAGACTCAAGAAAATTATGGACAATGCAGATGTTAAATTCGATGAAGGGAGGAAACAAATAGTTAATTTTCAAGAAAACTACCCAATCTATGAAGAAGTCATTGAGGAGATGAAGTACATGGCACAAAAAATACATCTACGGCTGATGCAGATAACTTATCAGATGACTCAGAGGTACAAGAAAACAAAAAATTCAAAATGGGCAACTAGCAGAAAAATCATCCTAGAGACCAAATAATTGGAGATCCCACAGCTGGCATTCAGACAAGAAAGAAAGTAATAAGTAATTACTCTCTTTTATCCAAGCATTGAGCCCAAAAACATAGATGAAGTAAGCAAAGATGACAAATTGGATGAAGGCAATAAATGAAGAGTTAGATCAGATTGAAAAGAACAGAACTTGGGAGTTAGTACCTAGACCTGCAAACAAGAATGTAATCGGCACCAAATGGATATTTCGTAATAAATTAAATGAAGACGGTCAAGTTATTAGAAATAAAGCAAGACTGGTTTGCAAAGGCTATGCACAGGGTCGAAGGCATTGAATTTGAAGAGACTTTTGCACCAAAGGGCCGGACTAGAAGCTATTAGAATGTTTCCGGCACTAGCAGCTCACAAGAACTTCGGAGTTTATCGGATGGATGTAAAATCTGCATTTTTAAATGGGAAACTTGAAGAAGAGGTCTATATTGAACAACCAGATGGCTTTCAAATCAGTGAAGATCCTAACCTTGTCTGCAAATTAAAGAAAGAACTGTATGGATTAAAACAAGCACCACGGGCATGGTATGCTAGGATAGATAATTATCTTTCTCAACAGGGATTCAAGAAAGGTTTAGTGGACAGTAATCTATATGTGAAAATAGAAGGTGGGCATCTCATTGTTCTTGTTGTCTATGTGGATGATATCATATTTGGCAAGCAACAAAGATGAATCGTGTAAAGACTTAGCAAACAAGATGCGTAATGAATTTGAAATGTCAATGATTGGTGACTGTCTTACTTTCCGGGGCTACAAGTTAATCGTAATGAGAAAGGTATATTCATTTCCCAAATCAAATATGTGAAAGAAATGCTAAAGAGGTTCACTATGGAGGACTCATGAAGCTGACCAACACTCCCATGACAACAGGTCGCAAGTTGAGTAAAGAAGACAAATCTCCACCCGTAGATCAAACCATGTATAGATCAATGATAGGAAGCTTACTATATTTAATCGCAACCGGACTCGATATTCTACGAGCGGCTTGCATGGTAGCTAGATTTCAAGCTAGTCCCAAAGAGACTCATGTAACAGCAGTCAAAAGGATTTTTCGGTATCTCAAAGGCACCATGGAGTATGGGTTGTGGTATCCAAAAGGCAAAGATTTCACTCTTATATCATATTCAAATGCAGATTGGGTTGGATGTGTTGATGACAGAAAGAGTACCAATGGAGGAGCATTCTATTTGGGGGACAGATTGGTTGCATGGCACAGTAAGAAGTAAGATTCGGTTTCTCTATCTACAACTGAGGCAGAATATATTGCAGCAGCAACATGTTGTACACAAGTCTTGTGGATGAAACAAAATTTGAAAGATCTAGGCATTAATTTTAGTGAACCAATATCAGTAAAGTGTGACAACACCAGTGCAATCAACATTTCTAAGAATCCAGTAATGCACTCATGGACAAAGCACATAGCTATAAGGTATCATTTCTTGAAAGAAAAAGTTGCAAAAGGAGAAGTTAAATTGGACTATGTCCCCACTACAGAACATGTAGCAGATATTTTTACAAAACCTTTGCCCAAGGAAGTATTTGAGTATCTTCGAAGCAAATTAGGAGTAGTCACACTTCGTAAGAAGTGACTAGCTACAGGGATCACTTTCTCAGGGGGAGCATTTGAGTATTTGAGGATGGACTCAGGGGGAGTCAAATTGTACCTGAGAAGTGTGAGGATGGACTCAGGGAGAGTCTGCAGCAGCCCTTTGGTATTATTGACAAAGGGGGAGAAGAGTTACAGGAATGTATATAGGTGTTGCCAATAATTCCAAAAGGGGAGATTGTTGAGCAAGGTGTTGCAAGAAGGTTGTCATTGTTGTCAACACAGGCAGTTAGATTCAAGGATGCAGTGGGTAGACAGATTAGAAGTCATTCAGATGCAAAAGATAGAAAAAATTCGAAGAAAAAGACAAGTTAGAAAACTGTCGCGATATCGCGACAAGTCGGAGGAGAGAGAAGGCGCAAGTCGAAGGAGAGAGAAACTGTAGCGATTTCGCTACATGTTGAATTTTCACGGGCAGAAGCAGGGAGAAAGTGTTAAGTAAAAAGGATGTAGCGATTTCGCTACGAGTTGCAAAGGTGCAAAGTAAAGGTGTAGCAATTTCGCTACGAGTTGCAAAGGCACAAAGTAAAGGTGTAGCAATTTTGCTACGGGTAAAATTTGCGTAAAACAAAGGTGTAGCGATTTCGCTACAAGGTGAAAATACTCAACATGAAGGTGTAGCGATTTCGCTACAGGTCTGAAGGGCAGAACTCAAAGGTGCAGCGATTATGCTTCAAGTCGAAAGTGTAAGGCACAAAAGTGTAGCGATTTCGCTACAAGTCAATATTTCACGGGTAAAAGCAAAGTTGAAAGCACAAGGTACTAAATTGTAGCGATTTCACTATTGAATGAATCACAAAATGTATGGAAGCCAAAAGCGTCACGATTTTGTGACAAAGATGAAGATGACGCCAGCGAAAGCTGAAAGTGTCGCAATTTCGTGATAGGTTGCAAGAAAAGCCTCCAGAAGCCGAAAGCATCGCGATTTCATGACAAGAATCAGGATGACGTCAGCAAAAGCTAAAAGTGTCACGATTTCGTGATAGGATGCAAGAAAAGCTACTGGAAGCCGAAAGCGTCGCGATTTCATGACAAGATTGAGGATGACATTAGCAACTGATCAAAGTGTCACGATTTCATGACAAGAATGGTAGTGAAGCATTCAAAGGCCAAAAGGGTCGTGATTTCGCGACAACAAGGTCGAGGAGGCGTACAGACACAAAAAGTGTCACGATATCATGACGTGTTGCTATTTTGCAAAAATAAGCTATAGGAAGGAGAAGAATGTGGCAGAGGAGTTTGAGGCCGACAAGTTTGAATCGAGGCCGACGGTTTTTAGGGTTTGAATCTGACATTGTCAAGGGTTTTACAGTGGACGTCGTTAGGGTTTTAAAGCTGACATTTGCTAGGGTTTTACAGCGGACATCCTTAAGGTTTTAAAGCCAACATTTGCTAGGGTTTTACAGCGGACGTCTTTAGGGTTTCAAAGCCGACATTTGCTAGGGTTTTACAGCGAACGTCTTTAGGGTTTCAAAGCTGACTTTTGCTAGGGTTTTACGGTGGGCATTTTTAGGGTTTGCAGCCCACATCTTTGATTTACAACCGAATATGTTTGATGTTGAATTATATTCTATAAAAAGGGGGTTGTTGCGAGGTTAATAATGTGAGAAGTGTGAAATGTGCGAAACAAGTTCGTGTCAAGCAGAGAGCAAGTCGTTTCGATCTAGAGAGTGAGCAAAGTGATAGTTCTTTGGAGTTGCAGTAAAGAGAGCGTAGCAATGAGATAATGTGCGAGTGCGAGGAGCGTGATTGCATGAAGTTCGATCAAGAAGAATGCAAAGTCGTAACTCGAATCTGTAGATCGTGATTGCATGAAGTTCAGTCGAGTAGTGTGCAAAGTCATAGTTTGGATCTACAGATCGTGAATGCATGGATGATAGTGCGAAGAGTTTTACGTAGAAGCAAAATGCAAAAAAATAGCAGACTGTAAGGAATAAAGTTTTATTGTATCATTTTGATTATCTTTATTATTCTCCAAGTTGTAGCTTGGTATAAGGGGTTGGTGCTGGAAAAATAGGAGTTGGTGCTCCATTCTGTTTAAACAGATAAAGCTAAGGGGTTGGTGCTCCTTCCAGTTGGTGCTGGTAAAGGATTATGTAAAGTTGTAGCTTTGCATTGACTGGATTTGGATGGTAGTCCAAGCAGTATTTTTGAGGAGTAGCCACATTGGTGAACCTCGTTAAAATTGTTGTGTTATGTGTGATGCTTTCTTGATGCGTTTAGTATCTCTTTTATCTACTTTAAACTGCTGCTGGATTTAAAATCATATGTTTTAGAAATTTTAAAGAACACATTGATTCACCCCCTCTCAGTGTCATTGTGATTACAACATGGCCTACCACCTTTGACATACTTAAGGAGCAAACAAACACACAAAACCAAATTTAAAAAATAAGTAAATATCAACAAAAATAATAAAATAAAATAAAAAACATGCTCCTTGAGTGTGTCAAAAACAAAAGCACAACCAAACACGCACAATAAGATAAAAGAAACCACAACACAAACCACATAGAAAAACACAAGAACCACATAACAAAACACAAACAAGACAAAAATAACATAACACTACAAAGACATAACCCAAAAAAAACATGAAAAATAAACACAACCAAAACCTAAAAAATTAAAAAATAAAAATAAAAATAAAAATAAAATAAAAAATAGCCAACAACAACCAATAAACAAAAACAAAAAACATAGAAAACACTCACACATAAAAACATGAAATAACACAAACAAAGAGAAACCCAAGAACAAGAACGAAAAAAACACAAAAAAAAAATAACAAAACAACAAAAACACAAGAACAACAAAAAACAACACAAAGAACACAAAAACAAAACAAAACAAAAGAACCCACCCACCTTAAAAAACTAAACAAAAAAGAAAAAAGAAAAAAAAAATTGAACAAAACAATGACCTATCTAGACCAGAAGACTATTAAGGCAAGAATCAACAGAGGAAACAAAATAAAGAATAGAATGAGCTAGGGAACTAAAAAAACTAAATGAACCAAAGAGAAGCAAAAAAAAACAAGAAGAAACTAGGTACCTTCATAACTGGAGCCATCCAAAGAAATGATAGAAAGAAGAGCTTCCCTAATTTGAGAAGCCCACCATATAGGAGGGTGGCCATAACAAGTAAGATCACCTTTGTCCAAATCCCAATTAGCTAAAGCATCAACACTCTTGTTTTGATCTCTGACCACATGATTGTAATCAACTTTCAAAAATCCCATCTGGATTAACTGAATCTTCTCAATAATTCTTTTTATTCTCCAATCCACCTTATGATTCTTAGAAGGAGTCTTCAAGAGATTAATCATAAGTTGAGAGTCAGACTCAACTAACACCTTTTCCCATCCAACCTTAGTAGCCTCCTGAAGGCCTCTAAGGATACCATACCCCTCAGCAAGGTTATTGGAAAGAATACCCAAATTCTTAGCAAAAGTAAAAACCAGGGAGCCATCTGAAAGTCTACCAATTCCTCCCACACTAGCTTTTCCAAGGTTCCCTCTAGAGGCTCCATCAGTATTGAATTTTCCAAAATTCTTAGGAGGAGGTTGCCAATTTCTAGTCCTATCCATCTTACTAATACTCACATTCCATTTAAGTTGGTTGCCCTTAGAAGGTTTAATATTCAATATTTGCATCACTTGATCCCATATTTTGGTGGGAGTTTTGGGGGTGATTAAGGAGTTGATGGACTGATTCAACTAAGTTGGCTATGGTATTTTGCCAAATATAGTGAATATCCTTCCTATCTTGATTAAAAATTTGGCTGTTCCTTTCATTCATTCCAAATATTCCAAAGAAGAATGGTAGAACCCATCCAAACTAACTGCCTAATAAAATGATCAACACCCTCTTGATTAGGCCAATCCCTCCAAAGATGTTCAAAAGTAAAAAAATTGGACCATTGTAAGCCAAGTAAAGTGGCCATTCTCCTCCATAGCTCAGAGGCTAAAGTACACTCAATAAAAATATGGTTGATATTTTCTACATTCTCTTCACACATTTCACATCTAAAAGGGCCATGAAAACCATGCTTCATAAGTTGCTCACCAAGTAAGCACCCTACGATGCAATAAAATCCAATTAAAGAACCTCACCTTAGGCCAGAGATTTTGAGCCCACAATCAAGAAAATATGTCAGAAGAATGGTTGGGATTATTATGGCATAAGGTCAAATAACCTTGAGCAACTGAATACTCACCCTTAGTAGTGTTGTTCCATCCAAAACAATATTTTTCATGGGACCAAGAGAGGGATCTCATATGAAGGATGCCTTGGATATCTTGTCTTTGCCTTTCTGGGATTTGAATAGGCCAGTCCTCAATAGGGATCCAATATCTACCAACCTTTGAATTACCGATATGGTACCGACAGTAATTAGCCACCTTTATCCAATTAGCTCGGTGAAGCTCCTCCATCCAAGGCCTCCAATCGGGAAACTGAGTTATCAAGGCGTGACCATCCCAAGAACATCCAAAAATTTGCATGTTGACCATTATGAATGATCCAAAATAATTTTTTCTTTATCAAATCCTCACCAGTCTTAAGAACTGCTAAAATGGGAGAACCTTTGGTAGGAAGTTGATAGCGAACAAGGTCTTCAGGACTTTTGTTCTCAGCATATTTAGCATGAAGATTATTGGCCCAAAGAGCATTGGGGTTATGCAACATCCTCCAATATAATTTAGCAACTAAATATTTGTTGTTATTAATTGAATACCGGAATCCTAACCCCCCTTCACTCTTAGGAAGACATAAAGTATCCCATTTCACCAAGGCCCATTTTCTTTTCTCCTTAGTACCACTCCAAAGGAAACGATGATTGATTTGATCCAATTCTCGAAGAACAACCTTTGGGATATTCAAAATGGAAGAAACATAAATAGGAATAGCTTGAAGGACTGATTTTACCAAGGTGATTCTACCCCGGAAGAAAGCCACTTGTTGGTCCACTTTCCAATTTTCTTCTTGACTTTGTCCAACAACCAATTCCAATATTTTTTTTTTTTGCCTTTGAATATTTATGGGAATACCTAAATAAGTGATTGGAAGAGAGGTCTTCTTATATCTTAATTTATCCAAGACCATGGATTCCTGTCTAGCAGAGCAATGAAAGAAAATAACTTTAGATTTGTCTTCATTGATCAACTGCCTAGTAGCCTTAGAAAAATAGCTAATGATTTGCTTAATATTAGAAGCTTCCTTAACTGTAGCTTTACCTAAAAGAGTAGAGTCATCCACAAATTGAAGATGAGATATAGGTCTAGCTCCATGAGAAATGGTAACTCCCTCAAGGGTTTTGTTTTCCCTCTTTTTGGTTATAGTCCTACCCAAGCATTCAACAAGAATGATGAATAAATAAGGGGATAGTGGGTCACCTTGCCTAATACCTCTGGAAGCTGGGAAAGACTGAGAAGGCCTACCATTGATAAGAACTAAGTAGGAAACTGAAGAGATACATCCCATAATCCAATCCATCCAATCCTTAGAGAAACCAAATTGCCTCAAAACTTTGATAAGGAAGTGCCAATCCACTCTGTCATAAGCTTTGGATAAGTCTAACCGAATGAACATGGAAGGAGAATTTTGCATATCCATGGAATGGATGGCTTCCTGAGAAAGAACTATCTCATCTACTATTTTACGTCCTTCCACATAACCCCCTTGCTCTGGGGAAATAATATTATGCAAAAGAGGCTTCAACCTTTCTGCCATGATTTTAGTAATGATTTTGAGAAGAACATTACATAAAGCAATAGGTCTAAAAGCTGAGATATGATCAACCTCTTGAGATTTTGGAACAAGAGTAATATAATTTTTATTGATAACCTTCAAAATTTCTTTGGCTTTCCTGGCTTCTTCCACCACCTCTAATAAATCAACATGAAGGATATCCCATAACTCTTGGTAGAACTCAATGGGAAAACCATCAGGACCTGGGGTTTTCCCTTTTTGCATTTTAAAAACTACTTGTTGAAGCTCATTGATAGTAACAGGAGCAATCAAAATAGAGTTCTCCTCGAAGTGATAAGAGAAGGGATTGCTTGAAGAACATTTTGTTGTGAAGCTGAGTCAAGAGGAGTAGGAGCAAAAATATTGGAAAAGTAATCAACAACAATAGAGTTCATGCCATCCCAAGTATAAACAACATCTCCAGAATCTGATTTTAAGGAAGAAATAAAGTTGTGAGATCTTCGAGCTAGAAGATATTTGTGGAAGAAATTTGTGTTTCGATCTCCTTCTTTGAGCCATTGAATTCTAGATTTTTGCTTCCATAATATTTCTTCTCTTTTTTCCCATTCCTCTAACCGAGTTGTGAGTTTAATTTCATCTGCACTTCTCTTCTCTGTGAGGCCATCTAAACGGATTTTCTTATTCAAATTTTCAATATGAGCAATAACTTCATGTTTTTTTTTATGAACATCCCCAAACTCCTTCCAGTTCCAAGTCTTGATTTTGGATTTAATGTATTGCAGTATTTTGGCAAAATAGAACATCTTAGTCCCATGCCTAGGTTTACCTTCCTTCCACCATTGTTGCACACGGGGGTTTAAAGGAAAATTCTCCAAGCCAAAATAATTTGAAAACAAAAAGGAGAGAAACTCACATTGGTTTTCCACATTTCCACCATGACTGGCCAATGATCCGAACTAGCATTATTAAGAGTCTTCACTTTAGGAATGTGACCATGGATTAAGAAATTTTTAGAGAGCAAAAACCTATCCAATATCTCCATTATACAAGCTAAGCCTTGCCTTCTGTTAGACCAAGTCATAAGGCCATTATCTGGTTGGATATCCACAAGATGGAGGTTTGCAATATATTCGCTCATGAGGTCAGTGCTTTTGTCCAAATTTCTATTTCCCCCATTTTCTCATCCAGAGAGAGGATGGTATTGAAATATCCTCCGATCAAGATCCAAGCTTTAGGAAAATGAGAGATAATATGAGTAATATCCTTCCACTTGTCTTCTTTTTTCCTCCAAAGAAGTCGGAGCATAAACAGTAATGCAGAGCATAATTTGGTTGGAATGTCTACTTTGAATAGCTATAGCCAAAAAACCCCAACTGCAAACCATATGGTGAATAACTACCTCTTTTGGGTCCCAAAGACAAGCAATGCCACCCGAAGTCCCTTGGGAACCGAGGAAAACCACTTTTCTAGTCGGCCAAATTTTACTGGCAATTAAGTCCATATCCTCCATTGACATCTTTGTTTCTTGAAGGAAAACAAGATGTGGATGATTTATCTGAATCATTCTTCTAATTTCATTTTGTTTTGAAAGACTCCCTTTGAGTCCTCTAATATTCCAAGTGATGATCTTCATTAATACCAGGGCTAAAAAAGTTGGGAAGGGCATTAATCTTACCTTCCTCTACAAGCTTTTCACCTTCTTTTACCATATGATATTGATTGGTCTTGCGACCTACTTTTTGATTAGAATCCATATTCAATTTTTTTTCCCTATTTCTTGACTTATTCCAATTGAATCTGAGATGGCTTCTAACCTTGAAGAATGCTCGTACACAACCAAAATTTTACTAGATGGTTCAATGGAGTCTATATTGGGACCTGCATTATTTGAAGTTTTGACATTTGAAATATTGTTTTTCTTGTGTAAATTTTCTCCTTTTTTTCTCGTTGAAAACCTTTGATTTGTTGGTTTGTCTCTGAGTTCTTCCCTTCATATTTAAATTGTGTTTCTAAGATTTCGATTTCCATTATTTCCTCTTCCTCACTTGGGACATCATTTGTGGAAAGGATTTCAAACATATTAGCAGATGACTTTGATTGATCCTTCATAACTGGTTTTTTTTGAGTGTTCTTCTTCTTAGGTATTTGGAAACCTGGTGAGTTTATATCTTCTTTCTTTTGATCAAGAATTTTATTTGGGCAAGCACTCGCCAAATGACCATATTCATGGCAAATTCTACAACGAAAAGGAATGTTCTCATAGTCCACTACTTGCTCCCAAGTGTCTTCCCCAAATTGTAATGTGATCTTTTTAGGTAGGGGTTTGTCAAAATCCATTAAAACACAAATTCAAGCATAAATAATATGTTCAAAATTTTGAGTACAATCAGCAGTCATCATAAAAGTTCCTAAAGAGTTTCCAATTGAAGAAAAAATAGTAGGATTCCAAAATTCAATAGGGAGGCCAAAGATTCTAACCCACATGGGAGCTATAGAAGGCATCTCTTCTTCGACTTTAAATTTAGTATGCCAGGGCTTCATGAAAAGCCCTGCCCTTCCAAAAAACCAAGGACCCCCTTGAAAATTTTTCTCTCTATCTTCATTATTAGCAAATAAAACAAGAAAATAACCATTTGGATAAATAGAGATTTGTAACTCACCTTTAGTTTTCCAACTTTTTGTAGCCCAAAATTTGAAAGCAGATAGACTCGGACGAAAACCCACGAACCGACAAATTAGTCCTCTTTTTTCCAAATCTTCAATGCTAGTCTGAATGTTACCCATATCAAGCTTAACAATAGGAGTTCCATTAGCTTCTTTAAGACATCCCGACTCCATTTTCCTAGGATCAATCTTAGGCATTCTTAGAGGTTTATGGGAAGCCCTAATATTGATATTAGCATTGGGCTGAGGCTTTCCACCACGAAGGGCATCCCTAAAATTCATTTTTGGGACTGAGTCTTCAAAATTCTTACCCTAGACACCGTGGAAAGGTATGGTTTTCACTTTTTTTTGTGCAGCAAATTGGAAGTCGTTGTCACTCAAGTTCACAGTATGATATGTTGAAATACAAATTTCTAACCCATCTTGTATCCCATGCAACATTTCCTACTAAAATATTGAGCATAAACCACAAAAATATTTGTCGCTAGGGCCCAAAGGCCCTAAAAACCAACCTCTAGAGCTGCTTGCACTCAACCCAGATGAAACCCTCACATAGCCACTTGCCAAATATCTCATTCACACATAGGGATGTTCTAGGATATGTGTTGCTCCAAATGATATGAAATTTTTTGGAGATGTTCTAGGGTTTTTCAAGCATCTACCCTCAAAATTTCAGCTCAATCCAAGTCCGGATGAGTGAGATATGGCCAAAATGAGTTTGAAATTTTGGGCAGTCCTGCAAAAACGTCTTAGTTTAGTCCTTCCAATAAGTCTCCTCTATTATATAGAGATTTCTTAAGCTTTTAACCATCAAAAGACACTAATTTTACTACCCTCTTCTTGTCCAAAGATCAATAACCACCTTTTAATAATAAAAAAGAAATGGCATGGATACATTACCATTGAGAATAGTAAGTGATGAGCACCAGAAATGCTCATATTTTGTACATATTTCTTTGATCAATATGCGGTTGTATAATAAGGATTGTATACTTTTATGAATGATTATATAGATATTTGATATAATTATGCGTGTTATCTAATTTGTGTGCTTTTAGTATGTTTTGTGGAATTGCAGTTGATTTAGTTAGATTTGGAATGGTCGAGGTCTTTTGATGGACCTGGCACTTTATTTCATCGGGGGTCAATGTAGAGAACATAGGCGCCTCCTGCAATCGAAAGGTGCCAAATAACAACAAACAGCGCCTCCCTACAGTCGGAAGGTGCCAACTGAATACGAGTGCCTCCCTATAGTCAGAAGGCACCAACTAAATACGAGTGCCTCCCTACGTCAAAGGCGCCACCGAATAGCTCCTTAATGCCAAATGAGTGCCTCCCTTATCGAAAGGCACCAATTGAATGCGAGCGCCTCCCTGCAGTCAGAAGGCACCAACTGAATGCGAGTGCCTCCCTGCAATCGGAAGGTGCCAACCAAAGACAAGTGCCTCCCCACAGTCGAAAGGTGCCAACAGAAGGCAAGCGCCTCCCCACAGCTGGAAGGCGCTAATAGAAGGCAAGCACCTCCCCACAACCAGAAGGTGCTAATAGAAGGCAAGCACCTCCCTACAACCGAAGGCGATAACAATCCTTCCTCATAAGGAAGGTGCCACTGATTCTTTGCCCATTGACCAGATTTGAATGACGTGGATGGCAGTGGCTGGTGCAGTTCTAGCTCTGCGTCATGCAGAGCTAAATTGGAGATAGCACCAATGTATCAAAATATCTTACTGATGCCAGGCAAAGCATGAACCAAAATGAACATGCCGCCATCAGAACAGAATGCCAGATGTCGATTGCATTCGCTAGACTGTTCTAATTTAGTCTGGGAAGAATCGACTATTGTAACCACTTCTGTAATAGAAGTTCTACGGGTGTGTTATATAAACACACGCAGATCATTCTGAGGAATATATAGAAATAATTAATAAAGATCCATTTAGAGTTACAGAAGATAGATTGTAATACGTTGATAAATATATTACAGTTCCAGAAGTTCTAAGCGCGTGTTCGATCGGGAAGAAGCTGCTGGAGCCTGGGCCCACTCCAAGCCAGTATTTCTTCCCCATTTCCTTTTTGTTTATTTATTTTAATTAGTTTATTGCTTTCATAAGAACGTTCATTAGTTTGCTAGTTCCAGTATTTGCAGTAGATTTATTTTCAGGAATGTGTACATGATTTATTTTTGTAGATTTAATTTTGTTCTTCTTACGTAATTTATTGAGGAGTGCGGGAATGATTGACAACCATTTCAAGAACACCCCCAAAATGTAGGATTAGCAGATTCACCTCCAGTGGTATTGTAGTAACCTAATTCTGACTCTTCGCAAGTTTACGAAGCTCCCTGGGTTGATAATTAAATGCACGGGCATGTGACAAAAATAGGAAACCATTCACCTTGTTTGGCCTGCAACATTTTGGCACCGTTGCTGGGGAAGCGTCTTAATTAGATTACTTACAATACCCTGAAACCTTCCATCTGACCTTGTATGAGTTCTTCGAGAAGAAGAGGACCTGACGGTCACTTTATAAGAACTAATCCATCAGGACTCGAGTCAGCCGAGCATTTTGGATTTGAGTTAGACTCGCTTGACCTACCAACGAGTCCATTGGAGTGAGGAACCGCACTTTGTGCAAAGTGCCGCCTCATCCCATCAACAAGGGGATGAACGAATCATCATAAATCCCCTATTTAATAGGACTCCTCTAGAGGAAGCCCTATTGTGGAAGGCTGTGGAGGATCAGACGATCTCGCCAGACAACCTTAGAGCATTGACTCAGAAAGTTTTAAATGACCGGAAGGCCATAAACGCTGCATTAGAAACCACATTTCCCAAAAAAATGGTAGATAACGATGAAGTCTCATCTGGCTTTAGTTTCCCAATAGAGGAGGGAGTAGGAGATACCAAAATGAAAAACATATCCCCTGCTCACCTTTCGTCCTTCAGAGGACACCCGACTGAGGACCCTGACCTATTTTTATTCAAGTTTGATGTTTTGTGCAGGTCTGTGGATTACAAATCAAACACGCAGAAGTTGAAATTATTTCCTTCTACATTAGACGATGCAGCTCTGCGATGGTTCATCGGTCTGGGAGACAAACACATCACCACCTGGGACCAGATGAAGAAGCTCTTTCTAGAGCAATATCAAGATTTTGGGAGAGCAAGAGACTCCAGGGAGGAGGTCCTGAGCATGACACAAAGAGAAGATGAGTCTCTCGAGGAGTATTGGGAGAGATTCAGCTTTAATCTTCAACGGTCCCCTCACTCGAAGCTATCTGATAAGTCCCTCAAAAGCATCTTCTTGAGGGGACTTACCAATGAGTCACTGGAGGCTCTCAACATGATCTCTGGAGGTGATGTCTATCAGCATGCTATGGATGACATCCGGAAATTATGCCGGAACTACTCGAGAAGGCGAGGCAAAATCACCGCCAGGACCATGAAGGCGACTGCTTCAGTCACCAAAATAGAAATAGGCAACATGCTGGAGGATTTGAAGAGCGAAATGCTCTCATCTCTAGCACTACAGATGGATACGTTGTTGTTAGAAAAGAAGAAACAAGAAAATGATGCAGCATTAGCCTATTTTTGCCCAAAATGTAGAGGAAGGCATGCAAAGAATGCATGTCCAGAAAACAAGGTCAGAGTATGCACAGTTTGCAGGCTGAATCATAAAACTCGATTGTGCCCACAACTGCCCAATAACCAGGAAGCGGTTGAGAGCACGGAGGCCTACTTCATAGGCAATAGGAAGAGTTGGCCACAGCCCCCCATGGGGAATATACCAACCGAAATGCCATCATATGGGGGAGGGCCATACATGCACCAAGGACCCCCTCAACCACCTAATATGGGGTGGTGGGGACCATCACCCTGGACTAACGCACCCCCAACAGCATTTTCGAATCAGCAGCCATGGATGCCATATCCATATCCTGGGCAGCAGTGGAGAGGCCACAATGCATGGAATCAGACTCCATAGAGTGCAGCGCCTGCTCACATCCAACAGAACTTACCAGCATTGCCAGTAGCGAGACCTACGCAGCTACCAGCACAACCGACAACAAACCCGAACAACAGAGTAAATCAGTCGGCATACAACGTAGAAGGTGAGATGTATCATATGTACAATATTCAGCTTAGATCAGGTAGGCAGCTAGGAGTAGAGACACCGCCTCTGGTAGAAGAGGAGGAAGAAATAGTAGAGACACCTCCACTGGTAGAAGAGGAGGAAGAAATAGAGGAGACACCTCTGGTAGAAGAGGGAAAAGCACTTGAGAGAGCGGAGGCTCCATTTCCTAGCCGGTTGCAGGAACAAAGAAAAACAACACGGCCAAAATTCGACATCTTGTCGAGCTTGAAGAATCTCACGGTGACAATCCCATTATTTCAAGCAATTCGAGATGTCCCCATTTACACCAAGGCAATTAGAGAAATGTGTCTAAGGAGACCGGGATGAAAAGCTACCCAGACTATCAACGTCGTGGGTAAACTGGCAGATCTAATGATGGGTGGAACACGTCATCCGAAGTATGCAGATCCAAGCAGCCCAGTGCTGACCATAAAAATTGGAGGACATTCCCTGTCCAACACATTGGTTGACCTCGGGGCAGCCATCAACGTGATGCCTCAAGAGACCATGCAGAGGCTGCAGCTCATGAACCTGAAGCCAACCACGACAGTGCTGCAGTTAGCCGATCGATCAACCGTGTCGTCGAAAGGGATGCTGGAAGATGTGATCGTAACAGTCAGTGCATGGGAATATCCAACCGATTTTTTAGTTTTGCAAACCAAGACCAGGCTGGGCGGTTACCCGCTCATTTTGGGGAGGCCATGGCTGGCAACAACTGACGCTTACATCAGCTATCGGGATGGGCTAATGACCATCTCCAATGGGCAAAACATCAAAAGGCTGACCATTTCACCGCCAGCTCAGTCTATGGACTCGACAGAAGAACCCAGGATCACCGAGCATGGAACTACGGAGTTGTCCATAATCCAGCCGGTGATGACCTTGGAGGAGGTGGCAGAAGAGGACGAGGATGGTGCTATCATGGAGTTTCTCCATGGAGAATCGTCCACCCCCACACCTGGATCGCCGTTGACTGGCGCCCAAGATCAGCACATCCGACAAATACACGTTGGGCCAGGGAGGATATTAAACGTCAACAACAGGTTGACGCCCACATAGCTAGAAAAATTGGAAGAGCTTCTGGTAAAACACCAGCAAGCATTTGCATGGGACTACGCAGATATGCACGGCATCAGCCCAAAAATATGTACCCATCGGATTTATTTAGATGACCAGGCAACTCCTAGTCGGCAGCCACAGAGAAGGATGAACCCAACAATGAAAGACATTGTCAGAGAAGAACTGCACAAACTTCTGGCTGTCGAATTCATATATCCAATTTTTGACAGTGAATGGGTATCACCATTAGTGGTGGTCCCCAAAAAGAATGGGAAATGGCGGATCTGCGTGGACTACCGGGCGTTGAACAAGGCGACTAAGAAAGACCACTTCCCGCTCCCGTTCATCGATCAGGTCTTGGACACACTCTCAGGAAGAAAATACTTCTCCTTTCCAGATGGTTTCAGTGGTTACAACCAGATCCAGATAGGGGAAGAAGATCAAGATAAAACAACGTTCACCTGTCCATGGGGAACGTTTGCCTATAAGGTATTGCCTTTTGGACTGTGCAACGCACCGGCCACCTTTCAAAGGGCGGTGCTTAGCATATTCTCTGATATGATAGGAGACGGGGTGGAAGTATACATGGACGACTTCACCGCCTATGGAGAAACCTTCGAGGAGGCAATGACAAATCTGGAAAGAGTGCTCGACAGGAGCAAGGAAAATCATTTGTCCCTAAGTAATGAAAAATGTTTTATGATGATGCGGGAAGGCATCGTGTTGGGACACCACCTCTCTGCGGAAGGAATAAAAGTAGACAAGAGGAAGATCGAGGTCATCAGAGACCTACCTAGCCCCAGAATGCAGAAGGAGGTAAGAAGTTTCCTTGGATCAGCCGGGTACTACCGGCGATTTATCATCGAATTTAGTAAGATTGCCAAACCACTGCACACCCTACTTTCTAAGGACGTAGAGTTCAATTGGATGGGAGATTGCGAAGAAGCGTTCCAATTGCTGAAAGAAAAATTGATATCTGCACCGGTCTTGAGAGGACCGAATTGGGCCATACCGTTCCATATTTACTTGCGATGCATCTAACGGTGCGATCGGAGCAGTCCTCGGGTAGAAAGACGATGAAGAATTTTATGCCATCTATTATGTCAGTAAAAACTTGGCGGGAGCAGAGCTCAACTATACAGTGATAGAAAAAGAATTCCTCGTAGTTGTCCATGCAATAAACAAATTCTGCCACTATATAACGGGATACAAGGTCTTCATCCATACGGACCACGCGGCTATCAGGTATCTGATGAGCAAGCCGGCCATTGGTGGCAGAATTATCAGATGGCTATTGCTATTGTAGGAATTCGACATCACTATAGTCGATAAACCGGGCAAGGACAACGTCGTGGCGGATTTTCTGTCCAGATTGATACCAACAGATCATCAAGCGGTGGAAGATCAGTTTTGGATGAGCATCTGTTCGCTATTAGTGAACAAACTCCGTGGTATGCAGACATAGCCAATTACTTGGCCACTCGGAAGGACCTCACCTGCTCTCTCCTACCGAGAAAAGCAGGCGGTCATAGAGAAGAGCGCATCATTCCTTTGGATGGATGGTCTCCTATTTAAAATAGGACGGGACCAAATTATAAGAAGATGCATAGCAGAACAAGAGTTTTTAGAAGTGCTCAAGGCATGTCACGATGAGCCATGCGGAGGACACTTTGCAGGGAAATGAACTGCCTACAAAATCCTGCAGGCTGGGTATTTTTGGCCCACTCTGTTCAAGGACGCGGCAGCGTATACCAGCAAGTGTGACGAGTGCCAGAGGATGGGTAGACCAACCCACCGAGATGAAATGCCCCTGCAGCCCCAGGTACACCTGGAACCTTTCGATAAATGGGGCATGGACTTCGTGGGACCATTTAATCCACCTTCGATGGGAAGGAGGTTTATTCTGGTCTGCACGGATTACGTCACCAAATGGGTGGAAGTGCAGGCATTAAGGGACTCAAAGGAAAGAACGGTCGTCGATTTCTTATTTGCCCATATTTTCACATGATTTGGGGTTCCTCGGGAGATAACAACAGACCAAGGGCCCCAATTCACCTCCAAATTGATTGAGGAGCTGATGGAGCAGTATAGAGTTCGGCACAATAAAACCATGCCCTACCATCCGCAGGCGAACGGGCAAGTAGAAGTGACAAACAGGGAGATAGAAAACATCCTGACCAAAACCGTGCAGCAACACAAGAAATATTGGGCCACACGGTTGTCGGAGGTAGTTTGGGCATACAACACCACGTGGAAATCCACCACAGGATGCACACCTTTCCAACTGGTCTATGGAAAAAATGCGATGATGCCCATCGAGTTCGAAATCAAAACTCTGAGGACGGCTTCAGAATTAAATTTGAGCTTGGACGAAGCTCAAAAATAGAGGATTCGCCAACTAGATCAGCTGGACGAAATCCGACTGGATGCTTTGCGAGAGGACAGAGATTATACGAAGCAGAGAAAGAAGTGGCATGATAACCACATCAAGCTGAAGAAGTTCCAGGTAGGGGAATGGGTACTGTTGTACGATTCCCGGTTCCAGGAAAGGAAGGGCAAACTTATGCAGAGGTGGATGGGGCCGTATGAGGTGGCAGAGCTCATTAGGAATGGGGCGGTGCGCGTTAAGACAATTGATGGCAGCAACACCATGTTCACAGTCAATGGCCACCGACTACGCCCCTATAATACGTCCGAAACGTTACAGGTGGAATCCAGAGTAGGCATGGGGGAGACCCCATCTTGCTAGATCTGGACCGAACTCTCACAGGTGAAATGGTGGGCACGAAAGTGCTCACCCAAAATTTTTTAGTTAATATAGTTTTTTTTTGTAATGTGTGTTTTTGCAGGGACGACGCCCGCATGCAAGCTGCAGGCATCCTAATCCAGGGCCTAACAGGCACGGAACGCGTCTAACTGCCTTTATTTTCCTTTCTTTTTTGGTTGCTTTTTGTAGGTGGAGGACCTGACAGCACGAGGGATAGGTATCTGGGAAACCAGGCCTGATTCGGCTCAGCATTCCGACACCGGCTCGTAGGTAGAATCTGGGCAGCATGAAAAACTGGGAAGGCTTGATCACCCTTTTTCCAGTCAAATCGCCATCTAGAAGAAGGTGCCTTACTGCATCAGAAGGTGCCAAGTCCAGAAGAAGGCGCCTTACTACACCCGAAAGGCGCCAAGTCTAGAAGAAGGCGCCTTACTACATCCAGAAGAAGGCACCAAGTCCACAAGAAGGCACCTTACTACACCCAAAAGGCGCCCATCCAGAAGAAGGCGCCTTACTGCATCCAGAAGAAGGTGCCAAGTCCACAAGAAGGTGCCTTACTGCACCCGAAAGGCGCCCATCCAGAAGAAGGCACCTTACTGCATCCGAAAGGCGCCAAATCGGAAGACAGCGCCTTCCATCCATTCAGAAGTTCTATTAAAAATATATATATATATATATGTAGGCGCCTTCCGTGGCAGGAAGGCACCAAGTCTTAAAAAAAAAAAAAAAAAAAACGCCTTCCAACATCAAGAAGGCGCATTCATCCAGCCGAGACGCCTTCCAACATCAGGAAGGCGCATTCATCCAGCCGAATACGCCTTCCAACATCAGGAAGGCACATTCATCAAGATGAACGCCTTCCAACATCGGGAAGGCATGAACCAGAAGGAGGCGCCTCCCACATTGGGAAGACGCATGCAAGCAAAAGCGCCTCCCACCAATCAGAGGCACCTCGTAGCATCGAAAGGCGCATTCATTCGAAGAAGAGCATCGACAACGTCGAAAAGGCGCTACAAGGACACCATCCACATGGGAAAGGTACCAAAGAATGCCTCCCACGTGCAACATTTACATCTACCGGATGCCTCGAGCGGAACGAAGCATCGCACGAATGAGCGACATCAAAGGACCATACCCCTCCCTCGTGTCACAAGTCAGCAAATCAGTGGCTACCACGATGACTGGAATGATGAATCAGGTACGTGCATACTAAATCAAATCGTTTATATAATTATTTATAAATACGTAGTACCGAAAAAGATACCATCGTCATAGAGATCGTATCCCCCCATAGCCGAAATCGCATGCCAATGATAGGGCGTCTTCCATAACTGCTAGGGTTAGGCATCTTTTCTATAAGAAGGCACCTTCCTGAAGAAGGAAGGACAAAAAAAATATACAGCAGCAGAAGGCGCCATGGGAGGAAGGTCCAAGAACCACGCGATCAAGAAGAATGAACCCAGTGATACTGATGGGATCAGAGGGGCAGTGAAGACCCAATTCAAAGCCGAGGGGTGGCTCGAATACTGCACCCTGGTCAGTCAGGGCCAGGACATGGAGGCAGCTAGAGAATTCATCACCTCTTTGAGGGGTGATGCGGCCCAAGTACGAGGGGTGGAAATTCCAGTCACCCCTGAGTTCATCTCAGGGATTGCCTCGGAGGGGTACATAAAAGGTACCCCTGGGAAAGTCAGAGTAGATTCCCCCACCTCGAAATTAACAAACCCAAATGAACTCATAACACTCTGACTTGGAGGAAAACATTCTCGAATCCTAAAAGGTAAAAAACAATTCTCCTCCTATTCCATGAGGAGGAAAATCAAATGCTCCGGAGAGGACAAAGAAGAGGCTCCACTCAGACGATTGGGAGAAGAAGTGCCGACAAACTCTCCCACATCCTAACGAGTATTCTCTTGGGGAATCGATCGGAGCCCGAAGAGCAGCCCGGAGGCAGGGGAGGATTCCTCTATTTTTAGGGGTGAAAAGAAAAGAAGTCCTACCATGCCCCCTATCATTGTCCTGAGTGACACAGAGCAGGACGAAGGTCTCCAGCAATAGATAAGACCAGAGGATAAGGAGGACCTCCCTAGGCCTAAAGAAGGAGAAGAGCCTGAGGGGTCGACACCAGGTAGACAGGAGAATGAAGGATCACCCCCAGAGATAGCAGCACAGCCGATCCTTCGGAGCAAGGAGAAGTCCCCAAAGGAGAAAGAAGAGACCCCTATCCAAGCCACCACATTTTCTATAGAAGCCAAGGCAAAGAGGCCCAGGACGGCTCGATAGAAGGCGAAAGTGACCTTCGTCGAGTCGAAGAGGACGAATGGGACATGCAACCATTCATCGAAAGGCAAAAATATTTTGAGCAGCGGTGCAACGAAATGAAAGCAGCCAAGGAGGCCAGGAAGGCATCCTCGAGGGTAAAAGGAGATTCTGGCATCTACGTCAATCCGACAGAAGACAACCAATTTTGGGACATCTATGGTTCATCCCGAGGGTGGCCTTCCATGATGAGGAAGTACTTGGAATGGTGGGGAGTATATGGCCCACAATTGGAGGCCGTTGCGATTGCAAAGGAGAATGCAGGGCTTACCCCTGAAGCGGTCGGATTATACAAGGCCCAAGTAGTGCCTTCCAGAGGGGATAACTCGGATATCCCTCTGGCAGTGGTCAGACCTCCAGACGTCGACCTCTGGCAAGCTGTCAAAGCTGCATTTCAATCGACAGGAACAACGTTGGCTAGACCACCACCAGTAGCGGCCAGAACAAGAAGAGGACAATTGACAGCCATAGTTTCCCATAGGCAAAGGTGAACCACACCTTCAAATGCCGACACAAAAAGATAGACTCGGGCCGTAGGGGCAGCAGAATCCTCCAAGAGATGGCGACGATGAAAAGTTAGAGGGCTACCTACAGCTTGGATGCCACGAGGGCGTGGCATATGTTAGGCATGGGGGGATGATGAGCACCAGAAATGCTCATATTTTGTACATATTTCTTTGATCAATATGCGGCTGTATAATAAGGATTGCGTACTTTTATGAATGATTATATAGATATTTGATATAATTATGCGTGTTATCTAATTTGTGTGCTTTTAGTATGTTTTGTGGAATTGCAGTTGATTTAGTTAGATTTGGAACGGTCGAGGTCCTTTTGATGGACCTGGCACTTTATTTCATCGGGGGTCAATGTAGAGAACATAGGCGCCTCCCTACAACCGAAGGCCCTAAGGGAACAAGTGCCTCCCTACAATCGAAAGGCACAAACCAAATACGAGCGCCTCCCTACAGTCGAAAGGCGCCAACTGAATACGAGCGCCTCCCTATAGTCGAAAGGCACCAACTGAATACGAGCGCCTCCCTGCAGTCGAAAGGCGCCAACTGAATACGAGCACCTCCAAAAGAAGGCCAGGAATAGAGCGCCTCCCTACAGTCGAAAGGCGCCAACTGAATGCGAGCGCCTCCCTACAACCGAAAGGCGCCAACCAAAGACAAGCGCCTCCCCACAGTCGAAAGGCGCCAACAGAAGGCAAGCGCCTCCCCACAGCTGAAAGGCGCTAATAGAAGGCAAGCGCCTCCCCACAACCGAAAGGCGCTAATAGAAGGCAAGCGCCTCCCTACAACCAAGGCAGATAACAAGGTACCTTCCTCATAAGGAAGGCGCCACCGATTCTTTGCCCGTTGACCAGATTTGAACGACGTGGACGGCAGCGGCTGGTGCAGTTCCAGCTCTACATCATGTAGAGCTAAATTGGAGATAGCACCAATGTATCAAAACGTCTTACTGATGCCAGGCAAAGCACGAACCGAAACGAACACGCCGCCATCAGAACAGAATGCCAAACGTCGATTGCATTCGCCAGACTGTTCTAATTTAGTCTGGGAAGAATCGACTGTTGTAACCACTTATGTAATAGAAGTTCTACGGGTGTGTTATATAAACACACATAGATCGTTTTGAGGAATATATAGAAATAATTAATAAAGATCCATTTAGAGTTACAGAAGATAGATTGTAATACGTTGATAAATATATTACGAGTTCCAGAAGTTCTAAAGCGCGTGTTCGATCGGGAAGAAGCTGCTGGAGCCTGGGCCCACTCCAAGCCAGTATTTCTTCCCCATTTCCTTTTTGTTTATTTATTTTAATTAGTTTATTGCTTTCATAAGAACGTTCATTAGTTTGCTAGTTCCAGTATTTGCAGTAGATTTATTTTCAGGAATGTGTACATGATTTATTTCTGTAGATTTAATTTTGTTCTTCTTACGTAATTTATTGAGGAGTGCGGGAATGATTGACAACCATTTCAAGAACACCCCCCAAATGTAGGATTAGCAGATTCACCTCCAAGTGGTATTGTAGTAACCTAATTTCGACTCTTTGCAAGTTTACGAAGCTCCCTGGGTTGATAATTAAATGCACGGGCATGTGACAAAAATAGGAAACCATTCACCTTGTTTGGCCCGCAACAATAAGCATTACCAACTGATTGATTTAACCTAAAATTACTTGAATTATTGTGCAAAATCCAAGAGTGGCCATGGAAATGGACATGTCCTCTTCAAGTCTAGAGGAAGCAGATTTCTAGGACTAATTAAGGTAATAGAATTTATTACTCATAGTGTTAAGGTCTTAGGGATATTATCTAACATTATAATCAATTTATAACTTGGTTAAAAGAAATAGCTAATTTATTTGAAACTAGAATAGGTTTTCATTAAACTAGAATATGGATTTTTGTTAAACTAGAATAGAGTATTGTTACATATGATATCAAAGCCTAGTGTTAAAACTAGGGCCTAATAGGTTCATATATTTTTTCAATAATAAAAGCTAAGATTAATCCAATTGTTAGGACCAAGAAAGAGACTGATAAGTTTGATCAACTAGTAAACCTAATGCATATTAATGTGCGATGAATAACGTTACTATACAATAAAGGTTTACATGGGCTATAAAAGCAACAAATTCTTATTTTAAGAATATGGGATCCTCTAATGGTTGGAATGGGAAACATATGTCTACTCAGATAGAAGAGGGTCTTAATGAGAACCAAGAACTTTATTTGAAATTGAATTGTGTAAAGACCTTGAAAAGATTGCTCCTCTAAAATAATATGAAAAGACGATTGGAGATAGAGCAAAGACATGGCTCATTGATATAAGAAAGCATTTTGAATTATGATATTTTACTAAAGAGACCAAGGCAGCATGGGTGACTTATCATTTGACAACTAAAGCAATATCTTAATGGAACAACTTAAAGGTAAAAATAGGCTTGAAGTTGAAAGTAGAAATTGGGATCAATTTACTACTTTCTTTAAATAAATGTGATTTTTCCAATTGTACTTTGATTAAGAAATGATAAAATTTTTAAATTTACATAAAAGGATTTCAATAATGACCTATGATTGGAAAACCTTCATTAAACTTCTCAATTATGTGCTACAATATCAACAAGATGAGAAATTCAAGATTCAAAAATTTATTATGGAATTAATTCTACAAATAATGATTGGTGTAGACTTACACATCCTTTCAACTATAGAATTTGAGAAGGACATCAAATAAGAAAAAAAGATTCAGTTCATTCACGCTTCACAAGGAACTTAAAAAAAAAGTATACAACACAATAATAGTGGACTACTTTGTCATTCAAGAAGAAATTTCTAAAAGGGAAGCCATTTAATGAGAAAAAGAGAAAGGTGGAAAATAAGAGCTTCTAAAATGGGAAACTATGTCAACAATAGAATCAATGGAGGAGGCTTCAAGAATACCAAGGTGGGAGATTTGAAGGTAAAAGTGGACCCAAAGTAAGGTGTTACAATTGTAGCAAATAGCATTATATCAATAATTTTTCATAGTAAAGTAATGGTCCAAGTGTAAATCACCAACTCTAGATCCCATAGCATCCTCATGGAATGTATGTGGCCATGGATAATCAATTGGTAGAATATTAAAATATGCCCATTTAGACATCATGTATATTTTATGATATAACAATTTACATTTTGATCAATATAAGAACCAATAAAGTTTTGTTTCCCCTTTTACATTAACTAATATTAAGAGAATAACTATATTTATGCCTGAGTCATGGAATGTTAAATATAGGAATTGGGTAAAGAAGAGAGTGGAGTAATTCCTTTGTATAGCTAAGTTGAAACTCTCTAAATCCATGGTTGATATAAACCTCTATGTAGCTCCTTTTGGGTCATTTGATGTCATCATAGGTATCGATTAGTTTTGGCAACATAGGACCAAGGTTGATTCCTTTAAAAGAATAGTAACATGCTTGGATGATAAGATTATAATACCATCATTCAAGGAGAAAGTAAACCTTTTAGCTTGATACAAATTTCAATAATGCAATTGGAAAAGGATCAAAGTAGGAAAATTTTTTTGAACATGGTACACATAGATGAGAAGGAGGAGTAGAAAGCTCTAGCCTATAAAAGCTATATCTTTCTAAATGAGTATCTTGGTGTTTTTCGTAAGGAATTTCTAGGATTATCTCCTTAGAGGAAGCTTGATTTTTCTATTGATATCATGCTAGAGCCTAAGCCTTAATCTAAGGCACCATACATGATGACCATAAATAAACTTTTTGAACTGAATATTTAATTGAATGAGCTTTTATATAAGGATCTAATTTGATCAAGTATATCACCATAGGGTGATCCGATCATATTTTTGAAGAATAAGGATGGAACATTATGGATTTGAATCAACTACTAAATTATTAACAAGGCCAAATTAAAGAATTATTACTGTTTCCCTTAAATCAATAATTTGTTGGACCGAATGAGGGAAGAAACTATATTTTCTAAAATATATCTTTGATTGGGATATCATTAGTTAAAGATAAAAGAAGAAGATATTCCCAAGACAACTTTTAAGATAACGGATGAAAATTTTGAATCCACATTAGTAGTTTTTGGTCTTATGAATGCATATATAGCTTTCATGAAATTGAATAATAGAATTTTCTATGAATTCTTGGATAAGTTTGTAATCATATTTCTAGATGATATTTTGATCCACTCTCAAAGATAAAATAAAAAATCATTTTGTCCACATTTGTATGGTAATGAATAGACTAAGAAACATCAACTATATAGGAAACTATATAAATGTGTCTTTTTATAAAAGAATATACGTTATTTGTACTATGTTATAACTATTGAAGTGATAACAATGGACTCAAAAAATATTAAATCCATATTGAAATATTCAAATTTAAAAATTGTACATCAAGTATGTAATTTCACGAGGTTAAAAAAAATATAGATGATTTATGGAAATATTTTCTAGGATTGCCAACCCCATAAATTCGATAATGGAAATAAATTTGAATGGATAGAAAAGTATAAAAATGCTTTCTAGCTTCTTAACTAAAAGTTAACAATAACTATAATATTAAATGTGCATTCCTTTAATGGATATTTTATAGTCATCACAAATACATTAGGTTAGGGGTTGGGAGATGTTCTCATACATGAATGGTAGGTAATAGCTTATGAATATAGAAACCTCAAGACATATAAGTAGAATTATTCCTTGTATGACTTAGAATTAACAGTTCTTATTCATGCATTATAAATATGGAGACATTACTTAATGGATACACCATTTAAATTGAAAATAGATCACCAAGGATTACAATATATCTTCTTGCAACCTCATTTAAAAGTGAGGCAATGTGCTATGATACTTAAATATATGTATATGAGCATATGAATAAGGGATATTGGCATTGTAAGGATCATCATTCATATTGAGTATTCTCTTGTAATCGTATTTGCCCATGGAGTGGCCTCTCATCTTGGGAGATATTGTGGAATTATTACTTCCTTGAATATTATTGATGTTACCCTACCTTAAGGGTATTATATATCTTGTCTCATTGTATGGATTCTTACTCTAGATAATTATTTATGGATGGATGATTTGTTATTTTAATATGTGGTGAATGATTTTTATTAATGAGAATATAGTTTCATAACAAGTGGTAAAAGAGCAACAATTTTGGCAAAGTGGTAATTTTTTTTGTGGATTGTACAATTTTGTAAAAAAAAATTCTAGAAAATACCTCATTTTTTGGGAACCATATTTGTGTGTGAATTTGTCTAATTCATATGATCCTTATGCCATTTTTTTCAAAATTTGAAAATCTTCAAAAATTGGTCATATAAAAGAATCTAAGTAGCACTGAAGGAGATACAACCCTATAAATTCAATTTCTAGAACAAGGGTTATGATGTGTTTCAAATCTTTTTTTTTTCTAAAATAATAAAATTTGATATATCTTGCAATTAGAGTAAGCAAATCATCTATTATTGTTGTATTTGTAGATTTTTTGGGATCTAATTTTTTATGTGGAATTTTAGCTTCAATTCAATGGGGAGATATATATTTTTGTAAAAAACCTAGTTTGCATTATCAATTTTGTAGATGTGAACTCATGTCACTTCAAAAAAAAATTTGTAGTAGATGATATTGATGCTAGTAAATTATGGATACAATTTGGGTCTGTATATTTTACCAATCCTTATTGGTAAATACACCTTAATACATTTTTAGAAAAAGAAACTATAATATGACTATTACATTTTATGACTAAAAAGTATAATGGGTACACCTGGGAAGAAATGAAGTATACATTCTTAAGCCATTGGAACCCATATAAAAATATAGCTAGTTTGAAGGATACCCTCAAAGGCTATGCAAAAGAAACAAATAAGCTTCAGAAGGAACAAAAAGAATTAAAAAGAGAGTTATAAAATTTCAAAGAAATGGTAGAAGGGAAAAAGAATGTCAGTGTGCAAGCTAGGGGAACCACATCTTTAGTAGAAGATAAGCTAAAAAATGGATAAAGGGATTTATTTAAATCTAAAAATTCTATTTTGAAGGTCCATAGTTGTATTCATAATGAAAAGGTTATTATGTCCATTAACCCAAATAGTAGATATAATTTTATTAATATTGGTTTGGCTAAGAGGTTGTAGGTTTGAGCTATAAAAATTAGGGACATACAAATTGAGTGTGAGAATGTTTAAATTTTTGAATATTTGAATATAACCATGGATAAATATATTTTACATTCAGATTTTCATGCTATTGAGAGAGATAATGTGGATATTGTTCTTGGATATTCTTGGTTGGATTCTTTGGGCACTGTTAAAATTTATGTGCAAAATAGATTTATGATGTTATTGTTAGCATATGGTGGTGACTGCATGCCTTCTATATTTATTCTTGATATTTTCCAACCATTTCCGATTGCACATTTCAATTATTATATGGCTCTATATATAGCCTAAGAAGCTTTGAAGCATAAGATATTTTTATTTACTCTTTGATAGGTGTCATATTATTTATAATATTTTTAGTTATTTTACCTTTTTTTAGGCATATTTATAGACCTATTTTGACTCTTTCATGAGCCATTATTGTAAAAACCCAAAATAATTACTTAACTTAAAACACTCAGGCCAAGAGTGTAACTATTTTTTTTGTGTGTGTGTGTGCGGAACTTACATAAGTACAATATGCTAAATTCTATTTGTCATAGAGTATAACTACTCTTATCGCTAATTGTTTAAAGAAATTATTTCTAGGTCTACATCCTAGGTACATGCATACCTCTATACCATATTTTAACCATACCACATTATGAGGATATTGCAAGCCTCATAGTGCTTTGGTGGATAGGACTTTGTCAATCTTGTAGCTTGAGATTCTTATCTTTTAGGTACCAACCTAGACACATATGGACCACTACTCCACATGTAAATTCAAGTGATGACTCTGAATTTAAGAACTTAATTTGAGTTCCCAACTCAAAAAATTGATTGCAATCCATGGGCTTCAACCCTTTTGAGCTACAACTCGAAACGTAATAAATTGATTACCATTTAGTATATCATTATGATAGTATTTGTAAAAACAATCATTGCAATATTATTCCATTCACATATTCATCTTAATGAAAGACTATACATAATCATTTAAGTAAATCATACAAACCATTGCATCATAGATATTTGAGAATACATATCCATCATTCATTTAAAAAACATCTCATCGAAAAGTAAATAACATCAGTATGAAAGATAAATTGCAAACCATAAAATTAAGATACAAAGCATATATCCTGGGAATCCTCATGGGGAATAAACCCAGCCTCCAAAAATACTTCCTCGCATTTCATAATATCAAATATTTTCAATTACAATATAATAAAGGACTCTCGTAGTTCCTTTTCCAATCTATTAATACAAGTCATGGAATCACATAGTTCTTTCTTCCAAATCATTTTATGAATAAGTCACATAAGAATATTCTAATTCTTATATCCTCTAAATTATAAAATACTCATTGGAATCATATTAAAAGAGTCTAAGAAGGAAACTCTATAGTTCCCTCAAGAATTGAATTCAAGAAAGGATCTCCTAATCCCTTCAATAATTTGCAACTGAAATTTACAATTTCTCATAAAAAGATTCATAGATACATCATTTAGTCTATCCTTACAAACCATAGATAAATTTATTTTATTCAATCTTATATTTCCAAGACAAAGATTCTAAGAGAAGTTCACACTTCTCTTATTAGTTTATCCCAAAAGGTATACTAAAATGCATTCATTAAACCAATAAGGGGAGATTAAATTCTTAACCTCTCTTCACTCTAGAATAGAAGTCTAATCCATTTAATATCATTCAATATAACAAACAAAATTATTTGTTAAATATTTAATTCAAACATAAAATGGATGTTAACTCATTTAATCCCAAATCTCTTCAAAAGGACTTATTAATCAATTATCCTCCAAAATTGATCTTAGATTGAGTTCACATAGTGTCCCCTCTAAAGTAGATTAATGTATACAATCATTTATTTCTTGCACCTCCTATCAAAGGGTCATTCTGTAAAATTAGAAGATATTCTAAACCTCTCAAATGTTAAAGGTTGTTTTGCAAGGAGGAAAGGTCTTTCAAAAATAGTAAGGCAATCTCCTTCAAACCTAGGATTAGCTAGCATAAATAAAGATATGACAAATGATGTTTATATAAAAGGAATATTTTACATTCAACCAAATTCAACACAAAACTTAACCATAAAATTCAATCTCTGTTCAAAGCCTAAATGAACTCTACCAGCACCTATCTGCTAGTTACCTAGCCTTCTTGAATACCAACCACCATGACGTGGTCAATATGCTAAATGAGGTCTCAATTTAATTAAAATTTCCATATGCTTCTATAAGGAGCATGTGGGATATCAATCCATATCTAGCTAAAAGATATTTTTAACATCACCTCCATGTATGATTTAAAATAAAGCAACCCTATTGAACAATGCGGATAACCATATCAAACATCACAAACTTCAAGGAGGAATTTGACAATGTGTCAAACTCACACCATAAGCAATCAAAGGGAGGGTGGAGGATTTGGGTAAGGATTAGCCAAGCACCTAGGTGCTTGGCTATAAGCTCCTTCACACCTTACAAGCTATAAATGGGTCTTTGTCTCACCATAAAATACATATGGAATAAAGGTAGGGTTAATACACATTGTCTGGGCTCACCAAGCATTTCAGAGATACCATGGCAGCTCAGAATACACACCAGAGGTAGTTAAACTAGATTTAATCCACCCTATAGTATCTAAAATCTAACCCAAAGGTTTAATATAGCTTCTTGAAGGTGTCACTAGTGTTTTGGTTGTCTTTGAAATATTATTTGGCAAAAATCCACAGTACATAACAAAGACAATTGTATAATTGTTATAGGATCACCAAAATAAGATTTAGGTGGATAGATATAGTGTTGGCTTATTGAAATCCAATCTGTAGAGGTAAGAATGTCATAGGCCATGCCACTGAGGAGGACTCAGAAACCCTTAACAGGTTTCTATATGTATTATAAACTCTACTACGTATTACAAACCCTACTACATATTATAGACCCTGTTATGTAAATTAGAAAGCATGTATCTTAATTGATTATTTCCCAAAGGACTTAGTTTATAAATTATTATATTCTATAATGCTTCACTGATGGGAAGTGATACTAAAAATGATGTCCCTTAAAATAGAAATCACAAGCCGAGAAGTTAACTAAATCTTTACAATTATACAGGAGTAACAGGGATGACGTAAATGGCCAATCAACGATGTCTTAAATTGAATAAACTTGGTTTAGATGGTAGTTTTTCTAAAAACTGAAGCCCCATACATAAAAGGGTGTATATAAAATACACTAGTCACTTATCTCCCATAGTATCTGAGGATAACAATACATTAATTATCGACGATGGAATTTGACATAGGATCGAGTGATCAATATTTTATGTATATAAAGTCTATAACACTGTTATAAACCAATGTGTACCACTACTTAGACACATATTAAAAACAATCAATAATAGACCAAATAAATAAACAACAGGTGTTTAATGATGCTTCTATAACCATGTCAAGTATAGACATCAAGGAAAAGTAAAGCGATTTATTTACATCTTATACAAATCAAAACATAGATAGGAGACCTCTGACCTAGGCCTCCTGCAATCTTCAGGCTTCAATTGTCTCCTTCCTTCTTTGCTCTCTATTTTTTTCTCCCACTTCATGCTAATTCCCTCTAAGCCCCTTAGTGGAGTATTTAAATAATTTTCTCCCTCGACAATAAAATATGCTTCATATTAAATAATTCATAAATTCCCATCTTTGCATGTGGGAGGGGAATCAATAATTTAATTTTATAATCAGAAGGGTGTCCAATATGAGATAAGGTAAAGGGCCTTATATTGTTTGTGCTCTTTTTTCTAAGGAAATTACAAATTAAACACTATTAGGAGTTTGGAAGAAGTTCCAAGTGGAGATAAGGTGAATGATTTTATCTTGGTTTGTGTTCTCCCTTTCTATAGACATTCCAAATCTAACACTATTTAAGGATAAGAAAGGGGCATCTCCTTTAGTAATTAAAATAATATTTTATTGCTAGATAATGCTAGTATTGTTTTGGTCCAATCAGATTTGGAAAAATATGATGAGGACAAAAAAATTAATTTAACCTAATTAGATATGATTTAATCAAATTAAATTTTAGAACATTATTTCTTAAATTTTATCTTTTATAAAAAATTATCAAAATCATTTAATTTAAGCTAGATCACAATAATTAAGTTAACATTGTGATTGGCCATAATTATTAGTCCTCATTTATTTTTCTTCATCAACTATTATCCCTTCATCCATGCGATACGTGTTCCTGAAACGAACAAACCATTAGTAATACCATATCAAATGAAATTAACAAAACAAGATTATGTATTAACAAATACTACTCCCAATACAAAATCTTCACAACTGAATACAAAGTCCATGTCACTAAATACAAAGTCTATGCTGAATACAAAATCTAAATTATTGAATACAAAGTCTGTATTTGAATACAAAGTCCATACTATTGCATACAAAGTTTATATCTAAATATAAAGTCCATATAACTATATATAAAGTTTATATTACTGCATGCAAAGTTTATATCTAAATATAAATTATATGCTACTGCACACCAAGTCTATGCCACTTAGGAGATCTACCAAGAAGGATCGTGACATCATCCCCACCTTGGATTAAACACAGTCCCTTGTGTTGTTAGAATAAATATTTGTTCTCTTAAGTTCTACTAGGATAGTCTTACTTGAGTTACCACTCTTCCATGAGTCAAGTGAACTCTCAGTTTAGACTAGTTCAGATTTGTTGAGTTGTTGTAATCCAACGACTCACATTGATCAACTTTGCTATTTATACAAAGTTGATCCCATGGAATAAATCAATCAGTTCTTGATCTTTTAGTAATGCTTTGCATGTCTAGTATCAAAATTCCTACATGGTACCAGAGCTAGGCTAGATTTTGCTTGCATTCAAGTTTTCATAGAGTTGGTTCACCTTATTTGGATAATTTTTTTTACTACAAAAACTTGCTTAGAGTTAAAAGTAGTCATACTCTTTATTCATAAGTCATTTTTTTTCAACAAAATTATTTTATTTTGTTGAAAAGTGTTTGAATTTACCTTCTACGTATATCTCATTGCATGAATGTAATTTTGTGGTATTACTACTAACATTTCAAGCCTTAATTCTCATTTTGAAGATTTAAAAGAGATTGGTTTTGTTATAAGTTGAAATATTTACCATATGGTATAAATATCATGCAAAGTACATGCTTCAATTTCCTTTAGAAGCATGTTCTAACAGTCTTCACAGGCCATTCAAGAAGAAATATTCTGCTACGTTTCTTTGATCATGCGCCCATGACCCGAGACTCTCCACTCGAAGTTGCTCATCGATTTCTTTCTTGTTGAAAGAATATTTTTCCCGTAGGTTTTCTTGTGGAAGTTCGATCTCCTTGACATTGATAGTTTTGGTTAGCAAGCTCTACGCTTGGCGAATATCACATTCAAAAATATTGCTCAATGCCCTTCGAAGTTCGTGCCTCATTCTCTTGGCATGATCATGCTCGTTTGCCTGACTATAGCTCATCATCCTTCAAAACGTTCCCTCCATGGCAGTGAAATCACCTTGGCACCCTTATCTTCCTTGGTGCCATTCTATTGATGAAAAATCATTGGTGCCCTTGAATTATGTGCACCATTGAGTCTTCATCGGTGCCCTTATCTTGCACATGTTCCTAGAGACTGCCATGTTGGAGATTTTTTAGTATTTGCCCACCCTCAATCAGCTTGGCATCCATCCAATGGACGTCTTTCAACGTCTTCCTCCTTGGCGCCTCTACTGGCATCTCTTCAGTTATCTATTTCATCATGGAGGTCTTATTCATCCTATCTCACCCACATCCAAACTATAAATCGAGTCACCCCCTCTGTAGCAGTGCATCAGTACTTTTTTCCACTTTGTAGGGAGCCATATACTCGACCACAAGTGAGGAAAGATTTTAAATGCTCTAATATTTTTGTGATCTAGTGAAAAGAATTTGACTTTGATTCTACATCAGTAAGGAAGGATTTCAACACGAACCAAGAGCTTTGGCACCTTTGAACCTCATAGATTCCACTCGAACATAGAGCTGGGATATCGTTCGACTGTAGAAGACATGAACCAGGAGCTTTGGCACCTTTGATACCTCTCAGATTCCACTCGAGCATAGAGCTGGGACATCGTTCGACTATAGTAGATGCGAACCAGGAGCTTTGGCACCTTTGGACCTCACAAGATTCAACTCGAGCATAGAGCTGGGATGTCATTCGAGCACAGAGCTTGGGGCTATGTACCTTCACACCAAGGTGACTCCACAAGCGTAGAGCTCATCGTCATTCGACTACAGCCAAAATAAAATAGAAGATCAAAGGGTTCGGGCATAAGATTTACCTGGATAATCCAAGTTTGAGGGTGCTATTTTTTTATTCAGTGAGAGGGCACTATTATTTTTTAAAAGAATGGGCATCCTTGTATAAATTTGCTGCTATCGGGTGCTAGAATATGTATGTGAGCTCAATTTTTTTTAAGCTCAATTGTTCCTCTTCAAGAAGAACAACATTGTATGAGTTTTCTTAAAAGACCATCTCACTGTTCTCTGCCTATTTTTAAAGGCATTCTAAGTGAGAATCTCCTTGTAAAATCATCAATAAAATATCTTTTGGGGGGTTTTTTATGGTAGTGTTGCATATTGCACCTACTCTTAATGGATTCAAACCAATGGGGGGGATTCTTCATGTGTCTAACTTCATAAATTGTAGACTCTACTACTATTGCTCTTCTTACTACTGCACTGTTGCACCTTTTACTGCATTACTACTATTGCTTTCTTCTTGAAGGTGATACTTAGCATAGATTGTTGCATTGGTTTTGACACACTCTCTTGGGAATTTGATGTTTGATGCTTGCACCACATCCTGGAGCATTTCATATATGTTATAGTTGTAATACACTTCAAAATTCACTCTAAGCAATCAAACATATTCAAGAAAGGCACCAAATTTTTGGCCCATATCTTCGATATAATCACCTATGTTCCACGTATCATTCTTCTCATTGACCTATAGTCTCCCTCACGTTAGGGTGGGTCATTAAGAAGATTTGGTATAAAGGTCTGGCAGGTTATTCTTGCTTCCCTTTGCCTATGTTCCACGTATCGAACTCCTTAATTTACTTATAGTTTCCCTCTCGTAAGGGCGGGTAAATTTAGAAGTTTGGTATAGAGGTTTGGCTTCTGCTGCCTTGTTTCATAGGAATTCTTGCTCCACACTACTATAATTGAAGGAAGGTGCATCATTGTCTTATCTAAAGCTTCATGCAGTAAAGGGGGGAATAATTGGTTCACTGCAATATTCTTTTTACAAAATGAATACAATTGACCCACTCACCCCTCACAACTATCATACATGGAAACCAAAAATATTAAATCTCATTTCTCAAAAAGGGCTCACACACTTGCTAGAAGAGAAACAACCTGAGTTTGAAAAATAATATGAGATATTTGTTCATAAAGGGAAGATGTATGAAACAATGGGTATTATAAGCACAAATGTAAATGAAAGCTTATGGTTTCACATTTCAGAATGTAAAACCCCATTTGAAAGTTGGAAAAAATTAAAGAACTTGTTTGGTAAAGTGGATCAAATAAGGTCAATGCAGCTAGAGGCAGAATTAACAACATTATCTCCTGAAGACTTCAACAATATTGTTGACTTTCTCACCAAATTTAAAGAAGTCCTCACTCAACTAAAAGGTAGTGGCAAGAATAAAACAGAAGAAGAATGCATCTATCTTATTATTTCTAAGTTAAATGGAGTGTTTCAAATTTTTTCCACCACCTTTTTGTCTACAAAATATGCACTTGGTACAAGTTTTAAAATGCCCTCTTTAGAGGAATTTTGTGATAGGCTAACTAGAGAGGAAAAAAAAATTGCAAAATATGATATCTCTCCCTCTTCCTCAAAAGCATTAGTAGCATCCACCTCCACTAAAGAAAAATTCAAAAAGAAAGAAAGAGGCCCTATAACTTGTACACATTGCAAAAAGGATGGACACTCTATGAACAAATGTTGGAAAAGACTACAACAACTAGAGGCAACAATGAAGGATCACAAAATAGACATCAAGAAGCAGATAGGAAAAGCCTTAAATGTTCAAGGCAAAAATATAAAAACTCCATCAAAATACTGGGTTCTAGATTCAGGGGCAACTCATCATATGACTTCTTCACATGAGTCATTCTCTTCAATCTCCTCCAGCTCAACTTGTAGCATAGAAGTTGGTGACTCATCCTTTATCCCTATCAAAGGAAAAGGTGACATATCCATTGATGGTGGGTATATCAATAATGTTCTCTATGTCCCAAATATAGCTACAAATATCCTATCCATCTATCATATTTGTACTTCTTCAAAGGGTAAAACAATTCTATTTTCACCAACAGGGGTTGAAATAAGAGAATTTCAAGAACCTCACTCTCTCATAGCAAAAGGAGATATTGATCATAACACTCACCTATTTCACTTCAATGGATTCAAAAATTCAGATAGAGCCTCCTGTTTTGTTGCACATGGAGATCTTGAAAGCAAAATTTGGCATGAAAGGTTTGGACATCTCAATTATAACTATCTAAAAGAGTTGAATACTCATGAAATGGTAATAGGGTTACCAAAAGTCTCTTCTATTGATGGAGTATGCCCTGGATGTGCTCTTGGTAAACAACATCAAAATCCTTTTCACCCAAGTAGTTCTCAAAAGGCCTCATCCCCTCTAGAGTTAATCCATAGTGACTTGATGGTCTTCCCAGAGCCTTCTTTCAAAGGAGCAAAATATGCCTTAACCTTCATTGATGATTTTTCAAGAAGAACTTGGGTCTACTTTCTGAAATACAAAAGTGATGTGCTATCCCACTTCAAAATATTCAAAGCCTTAGTTGAAAATCAAGCCAATTGCAAAATCAAGCAAATTCGTACAGATAATGGGGGGAATACTTCAGTAATGAGTTCTCCATATTCCTATCAACTCATGGCATAATTCATCAACATTCAGTCTCCCATAATCCTCAGAAAAATGGCATTGCAGAAAGGAAAAATAGATCTTTGAAAGAAATGGCAAACTGTATGCTCCACTCAAGAGATCTTCCAACAATTTTTTGGGCTGAAGCTATTAACTATGCAAACTATATTCAAAATCACACACCTCATAAATCTCTTGGCCATTTGACTCCCGAAGAAGCATGGACTGGCTCCAAACCTGATGTATCTTTTTTTAAAGTTTTTGGGTGTACTGCTTGGGCACACATCCCAAAGAAAAAGAGGAAGGCTCTAGACAAAAAGAGCAAGCAACTTATCTTTGTTGGTTATTGTGAGGAAATGAAAGCCTACAGGCTCCTTGATCCCACAACTCATGAGGTATTTTTTCATAGAAATGTTCAATTTGATGAAACATTCCCTCATAAATATCCTCAATCATCTTCCAACAATAATTATCTTGAGCCATCTCCAACATTTGAGCCCCAATATAGTGAAGATACCATCCTTGAGATAGATGACCAAAATGAGGATCCCATTATTCAAACTCCTCCTCAAAGTCCTACCACATCCATGACTCCTTCCACAATGCCTAAATGGGCCCACACCATAGTTCAAGAAGCCACTCCTTACATCCAAAATCTTCCATCATCCAGATTAAGCAACTCCATGGGTTCTGGTCTTGTCTGTCAGTCCATTTCAACAGATCCTCAATCCTTCAAAGAAGCAACTGGTATAAAAGAATGGGATGATGCCATGGAGAATGAATTCTCTTCCTTAATAAAAAACAAAACTTGGGATCTAGTCCCACTACCTAAAGGAAGGAAATTGGTTCATTGTAAATGGATTTACAGAACTAAGTATGGACCTGATGGAGAGATTGACAAACACAAAGCTCGCTTAGTAGCTAAAGGTTTTTCACAAATTGAAGGCATTGATTATTCTAAAACCTTTGCACCAGTTGCAAAAATGGATTCTGTAAGACTGGTTCTTGCACTTGTTGCTTCCCAAAAATGGCCAGTCTTTCAAATGGATGTTAAAAGTGCTTTCTTACATGGTGACTTAAAAGAGGAAATATTCATGGAACAACCTGCTGGATTTATTCAAGACTCCTCCCTTGTTTGTAGACTAAGGAAATCTCTCTATGGTCTCAAACAGGCTCCTAGAGCTTGGTATGAAAAAATGGACTCCTTCCTTCTATCCTCAGGGTTTTCTCATTGTGAGTTTGATGCCACAGTCTACATTTGGAGGGATGAAGAAAACATCACCATACTTGTTCTCTATGTTGATGATCTACTACTCACTGGTAGTGCCATTTCTCACATCCAAACTATCAAAGACTCCCTTTTCAAGAAATTTGAGATGGTTGATCTGGGTTTAGCCCATTACTTCCTTGGGTTTCAAATAACTCAAACAGATGTAGGAATTTCATTATGTCAACAGAAATATACTCTAGACCTTCTTCAGTGGTTTAAGATGACTGATTGCAAGCCTTCTTCCACACCTTTTCAGTCTGGAGTCACTCTAAGTACTTCCTGCAAGTCCCCTCTATGTGATGCTACTCTCTACAGACAACTTGTAGGAAGTCTATTATACCTCACTCATACTCACCCAGATATTTCATATGTTGTTGGCTTAATATCTAGATTCTCACATCAACCTCATTTCAGTCATTGGCAAGCAGCCAAGAGAATCCTCCACTACTTGCAAGGAACTACTCACTTTGGGCTCTTATATGAGGGTGGATCCATGGATATCAATGGTTACACAGATTTTGATTGGGCAGGTTCAGTTGAAGATAGATGTTCCACCTTTGGCTATGTTTTTTGTCTTGGTTCTTCACCTATTGCTTGGTCATGCAAAAAACAATAGGCAATAGCTTTATCTTCCACAGAGGCAGAATACAGGGCAGCAATTTTAGCCAATCAAGAAGCTCTTTGGCTTCATCAGATACTAAGGGAATTTGGTTTTTTCCATAACAAACCCATTACCCTTTGGTGTGACAATCAGAGCACAATTCATATTGCTCGTAATCCAGTGGAACATCAGTGCACCAAGCACATTGAGATTCACATGCACTTCATTCGACAACATATTCAACAAGGGGATCTAAAATTGGAGTACATTCCCATAGAAAATCAAATTGCAGACATCTTCACCAAATCCTTCCCTTCTTCGCATTACATTTAGTTGTGAGAGAAACTTGGAGTTAAGCAAATGCATTAGAAGGGTGCACAGAGGTTTTCACCTCTCTCTTCTTCTTATTGTATGTAATACATTGTACATGAGTACCTCATCAGGCCTTGTTGCTGGGACTCATTTATTTTTAGTTGTTTATTAGAGGAAAATATTCACCATTTGAAGGCATACCTCTTCTTCTTCTTCTTGAAATATGGTTTTTCCCATGGGGTTTTTTCACCATCTCTTCTATAAGAGTTCATTGTACATGAGTACCTCATCAGGCCTTGTTGTTGGGACTCATCTCCTGTACACCCCTAGTATCACTTAAGGGGGGTGTTAGAATAAATATTTGTTCTCTTAAGTTCTACTAGGATAGTCTTACTTGAGTTACCACTCTTCCATGAGTCAGGTGAACTCTCAGTTTAGACTAGTTCAGATTTGTTGAGTTGTTGTAATCCAACGACTCACATTGATCAACTTTGCTCCTCCATCTCTCTTATAGTGTTCGGTTTCCTGAGCACTTTATCTTCTATATTATCCCATGACAAAGGTGTTCTACACCTTCTACCATACAAGGCTTCAAATGGTGTCATTCCCAAGGATGAATGGTAACCATTATTGTATGCAAATTCCACTAAGTGTAAGAAATCTTCCCACTTAGTCTTTTGATCCATACAGTACATATGGAACATGTCTTCTAGTACTTTATTGACCCTTTTAGTTTACCCATATATTTTTGGATGGTATGAAGAACTTATATTTAACTTTGTGCCCACCGCACGGTGTAAAGTTTACCAAAATTTTGAGGTAAATCTAGAATCCCGATCTGAAATGATCATTTTTGGATATCCATGTAATCTGAATATTTCTTTAGTAAATTTTTTTGCCACTACTTTTGCATCATCCTTGATGCTACCAGGTATGAAATGAGCAACCTTAGTCAATTTATCAATGACTACCATAATAGCATCATGCTAAAATCTTGTCCTAGGTAACCCTACAATAAAATCCATTGATACTACCTGCTATTTTTGTTTTGGTATAGCATGCGGGTATAAACGCCCTTTTGGATGTCTATGTTCAACTTTAACCTTTTGAAATTCCAAACATTTGGCAACAAAATTGGTAATGCCCTTCTTCATTCCAAGTCAATAGAAAGTCTTTTTCATATTTTCCCTCATTTTTACCCCTCCAGGATGAGTTGAATATGAAGATCAATGTGCCTCTTGCATAATATTCCTTCTTAAATCACCCATTTCAGGTATAATTACCCTGTCTTCGAAATATAAAAGACCATCCTTCATGCTAAAATACCTATTTTCCGAAGGACTTATTTTTATGTTAACCAAATTTGAATATAATACTCATCTCGTATCTGCATCCTTTTTACTTGGTGCATTATATCCACATAGCTTTGGTCAAATCTCAACTCAAAAGGTTTTCCTACCAGATAGTGGAACCAAACCTTAAGGGCATGCACAACTGTAGCTAATTCCAAGTCATGCATAGCATAATTGATCTCATGTTTCTTCAATTTTTGATATTCATATGCAATAGTGGCATCCTCTTGGAATAATACTCCTCCCAAGCCTTCTATAGAAGCATTCGTACATACCACATAACTTTTTTGAGGATCAGGTATCTTGAGAATTGGTGTTGAAGTAAGTCTCTTTTTAAGCATATTAAATGTTGCTTCACATTTTTCAATCCATTTGAACTCCTTCCCTTTATTTTGAATGTTAGTGATGGGAGAGGTGATTTTTGAATAGTATTTCACAAAACTTCTATAGTATCCAGCTAAACCCACGAAAATTCTCACTTTTGTCACATTGGTGGGTGCCGACCAACTCATAATAGCTTCTATTTTCTTAGGATCTACAACAATTCCTTTAGTGGATATAATGTGCCCCAAATATTGAACTTGAGTAGTATAGAATTCACATTTGGATAAGTTTCCATAAAGTTGATTCCTTCTCAATACCTCCAACACAATTCTTAAGTGTTGGTCATGTTCCTCCTTATTACGAGAGTATATCAAGATATCATCAAGAAATACTAGCACAAACCAGTCTAGATAATTTTTGAACACACTATTCATTAAATTCATGAATGTTGTAGGAGCATTTGTCAACCCAAATGGTAACACTATGAACTCATAGTGTCCATATCTAGTCTTGAATGATGTCTTATGAGTATCTTCCTCACGTATTCTTAGCTGATGGTATCCTAACTTTAAATCAATTTTTGAAAACATTGTAGCTTCATTTAGCTGATCAAAGAGGTCCTCAATCCTTGGTAAGGGATATCTATTCTTAATGGTTACTTTTTTTAACATCCAATAATATATGCATAATCTTAAGGAACCATCCTTTTTCTTGATAAATAGTACCAGTGCACCCCATGGTGACACACTAGGTTTGATCAAACCTTTATCTAGCAACCCTTGAAGTTGTACCATTAGTTCTTGTAACTCAATTGGGTTCATTCTATAAGGGGTTCTATTGATAGGTTCTACTCTAAGAATAAACACAATAGTGAAATCAAATTCATGTTTAGGGGGTATTCTTGGGAGATCCTCTAGAAATACATCCTTAAACTTATGGAGAATTGGATGTTTTTCAAACAAGTCACCCTTTTAATTTGCTTCTATGTTGTCATTTATTTTGATGACATAAACCATTCCCCCTTTCTTTATGGTTTTTCTAAGTTGTAAGGCTGATAACAACTGGGGTTGAAATGGTCCTTGTTTGCTATAAATTCTTAATATCTTCTTACTCTTATCAATGTATTCCATCCATTTTTCTTAAAAATTGAGCAAGGCTCCATGAGCTTTCAACCAATCCACTCCTAGAATGATGTCAAAGGAATGTAAGGGTGCTACATATAGGTTCTAAATGGTGGAACCATGGAATAGGTTAATCTCAAGCTGGGGTTAGACATTGATCCATTGAGTAGGTTTTTCCAAACCCATACTCAACCTTCCATCCTTGTCTTAAAAATTCAATTCTTTCAGACATATCTCCAATAATGCTAGTAGAAATGAAACTATCAGTAGCTCCACTATCTATTAAAATTGTAACCTCTTTATTAAATAACTTACCATTTAGAAGCATTGGAGTTTCTTATCCATCCAAATTCTTATTCCTTATGGTTACATAAATTTTGTGGTGTTGTTCTCCATATTTGCTTGATTCTGGATGATGAGGACAATGTTTTGCAAAATGTGGACCCCCATAATTAAAACATCCACTTTTAGGTCTTGAGCCCCTTTCCTGATCCTGATTCCCTATCCATTATTTTTGTGCTAGTTTTTTCTAAAGTTGAGGATGAATAAACTTTATTTTGATATTTCACTGAAAATTCCCTTGTTTATCATCATTCTTTGTTTCAAAATTAGGGTTCCCCTTGTTCTTCTGGATTTGACTCTAGTTTTGATTCCATCTCATAAACCCAAAACTCTTTATTTTCTTCATATCTTGCCTACGCTTTTTTGATATCCCAACATAACTAAACAAAGGTTTCTTATCTTGCTAATTTAACTCTTCCTTCCTGGCTAAGCTATAAGCCTTCTCTAGATTTTTAGGTTCTAACACGTTTACCATTGGCCTTATTCTATGTTCCAGCCCTTGGATGAACTTGTGCACCTTCAACCACTCATTTACCTCATACTCAGGTACATACTTCAAAATTTTGTTATATTTTTGATAATATGACTCAAGGGTCATATTTCCTTGTTGAAGTGTAGAGAACTCCTCAAGATTTTCACTGTAAAACTGTTTTGTCAAATACTTATTCTTGAAATATTTGACAAAATTCTTCCATTCAAGGTTTACTCCCTATATTCCCTTTCTATATTTATGATTTTTCCAGTAGTCTAAAGTAGCTTCATGTAGATGAAGGATAACATAAGCTATTTTTGTTACTAGAGATAGGGTTTTTATAGAGAAATACATTTCCAATTCATTCAACCAAGCATCGGCTACATATCCTCCTCCTCGACTAGTGAATATAGTAGTTTTTACTTTCTTTAATTCTTTGTCCATTTCCACTTCTATAAAGGTTCTACCTTCTTGCTCTCTAGCAAGATCATTCTCCAATATTTTGTTCTTGGATCATTGGTTCACCAAATCTTCTATTATTTCTTGTTGTAGGCTTATTTGTTCCTGTAATGAAGAAACTAATGCCTTCAGATCTACTTCTTCCTAATTTGAAGCCTTGGTATTTTGTATGTGAGGTACGGTATTTTCTTCTCTTTGTTTGGTATTATTGGATGTCATTTTAGTTCCAAGTGCTAGTTTAGTTTCACATCTTCCACTTCTCAAGGTTGGTTCCATTTTCCTGGTCATATAGAGACATGTTAGTTTTATTTTGTTAAATATTTCCTCAAGTTGTAATTCTAGTTCTAGTTCAACTTACCTTTTCAACTATTCTAGATCAATTACAACATGCATATATATATTTATTTATTTATATATATCACCTATTACCCTATATCTTTATGGTGATTCATTATTGATTTCATTATTTAACTTACGATTAATAGTACCACATGTGTTATGTGAGGGTACAAAATATTATTCAAATGTTGTGCAAGTGATATTGAACTTGACCACCATCCAGTGGTCGGGTGGTATACTAATCTATGGTGAGGATAGTAATTGATGGTGTTTTCTTATGATGGTTGGAGTTGTCTTGCAGTTGTCTTGCATTCTTCCACCAGTGATGAGATATTCATTTCCTTACTCTGGCCCAAGGCCATGATGTATTGTATCATGATTCAATAAAACATTATTTTATTGGCTTATCATTGTATATCCTTGGTATTAAGTTTTATCCAAATTTATTCACTAAGTTGGTTATTCTTAAGTTCACCCTATAATTTATACAATACTTTAAAGTAAAAAGGAAGCATATTCAGGAGTCACATATTTCAAGTAAGGTTATAAAAAGAGTCTAAGGTATACCGCTTAAGACCCACATGATGTGGAGGGTTTTCTTAGCTCTTCCACTTTATTCACCAGTGGTTCCAACAATGGGAGACGAGAATTAGTAGACTCTGGTACTAGCTTCTTCATTTCTAAGTATGTATTTATTAGAGTTAACCTATGGAATATTATAGTCCTACGACCATGGCTCTGATACCAACTATAAAAACCCAAAATCATCACTTAAAACACTCAAGCCAAGAATGTAACTATTTTTTATTTTGTGTGTGCGAAACTTACATAAGTACAATATCCCAAATTATATTTGTCATAGAGTATAACTAATCTTATCGCTAATTATTTAAAGAACTTTTTTCTATATCTACATCCTAGGCACATGCATACCTATATACCATATGTTTAACCATACCACATTCTAAGGATACTGTAAGCCTCACAGTGCTCAGGTGGACAAGAATTTGTCAGTCTCGTAGCTTGAGATTCTTGTCATTTATGCACCAACCTAGACACATGTGGGCAACTACTCCACATGTACATTTGAGAAATGACTCTAAATGTAAGAACTTAGTTTGAGATCCAAACTCAAAACATGGACTAGACTTCAAAGCCTTCAAGCTACAACTTGGAGTGCACCAAATTGATTACCATTTAGCATATCATTATAATAGTATTTATAAAAACAATCATTGTAATATTATTCCATTCATATCTTCATCTTAATGAAATACTATACAAAATAATTTAAGTAAAGCATATAAACCATTGCATCATAGATATTTGAGAGTACATATCCATAATTCATTTAAACAACTTCTCATTGAAAAGTAAATATTAGTATGAAATATCAATTGCAAACTACAAAATTTAGATACACAACATATATCCTAGGAACCCTCACAGGGAATAAACCTAGCCTCCAAAAATACTTCCTCGTATTTCATAGTATCAAATATTTTCAATTACAATAGAATAAAGGACTCTCATAGTTCCTTTTCCAATATATTAATACAAGTCATGAAATCACATAGCTCCTTCTTCCAAATCATTTTGTGAATAAGTCACATAAGAATATTCTAATTTTTATATCCTTTTATCTGGAGATGTTAAATATTTGTTTGCAAGGGGGAAAGGTCTTTCAAAAATAGTAAAGCAATCTCCTTCAAACCTAGGATTAGCTAGCATAAAGAAATATATGACAAATGAAGTTTATCTAAAAGGAAGATTTTACGTTCAACCAAATTCAGTATGAAATTCAACCATCAAATTCAATCTTTGGTCAAAGCCTAAAAAAACTCTGCCAGTGCCTATCTGCTAGTGACCTAGCCTTCTTGAATACCAACCACCACCATATGGTCGATATGCTAAAGAAGGTCTCACTTTAATTAACATATCCACATGCTCATGTGGGGAGCATGTGGGATATCAATACACATATAGCTAAAAGATTTTTTTAACATTGCCTCCATGTATGATTAAAAATAAAGCAACCCTATTGAACAATGTGGACAACCATATCCAACATCACAAACTTCGATTAATTTGGCCATGTGTCAAACTCACACCATAAGCAATCAAAGGGAGGGTAGAGTATTTGTATGAGGATTAGCCAAGCATTTAGGCACTTGGCTATAATCTCCTTCACAACTTATGAGTTATAAAGAGGCCTTTTCCCACCATAAAATACTTATGGGATAAAATTAGGGTTTATACATGCTGCCTGGGCTCACCAAGAGTTTCAGAGATACCATGGTATCTCAAAATATACACCATAGGTAGTTAAACTAGATCTAACGCACCCTATAGTATCTAAAACCTAACCCAAAGGTTTAATATAGTTGTTTAAAGGTGTCACTGGTGTATTGGTCATCTTTGAAATATCTAATTTGGCAAACATCCATAGTACATAACAGAGACAATTGTATAGTTGTTATAGGATCGCTAAAAAAATATTTAAGTGGATAGCTCTAGTGTTGGCTTATTGAAATCCAATTTACAAAGGTAATAACATCATAGTCCATGCCACTAATGAGGACTTAGAAACCCTTAATAGGTGTATTTACATATTATAGACCCTGCTACGTATTACAAACCCTACTATGTATTATAGACCCTGCTATGTGAATTAGATAGAATGTATCTTAATCGATTATTGCCCAAATGAATTGGTTTATAAATTATTATATACTATAATATTTCACAAATAGGAAGTGATACTAATGATGATGTCCCTTGAAATAGCAATCATAGGCCAAAAGGTTATTAAAAATTCTACAACTATACAATAGTAATAGGGAAGACATAAATGACCAATCAACGATGTATTAAATTGAATAAAATTGACCTAGATGGTAGTTTTTTGAAAACTGAAGCCCCAAATAGAAAAGGGTGTATAGCGAATACACTATTCACTTATCTCCCATAGCATCCAAGGACAACAACACACTAATTATCGATGAGGAAATTCAACATAGGGTTGGCTGATAAAAAATTTATGTATATAAATTTTATAACACAATTATAAACCTATGTATACCACTACGTAGACACGTATTAAAAACAATCAATAATGGATCAAATAAATAAACAAAATGTGTTCAATGATGCTTCTATAACCATGTCAAACATAGAAATAAAGGAAAAGCAAAGTTATTTATTTACATCGTATACAAATTAAAACATAGATAGGAGACCTCTAACCTAATACTCCTATAATATTCAAGCTCCAAGTGTCTCCTTCCTTCTTTTCTCTCTATTATTTTCTCTCATTTCATGCTAATTCCCTCTAATCCCCTTAGTTAAGTATTTAAATAAATTTCTCCCTTGACAATAAAAGATGCTTCATATTAAATAATTCATAAATTCCCATCTTCGCATCTGGGAGGGGAATCAATAATTTAATTTTATAATCAGAATGATGTCCAAGAAGAGATAAGGTAAATGACCTTATATTGTTTATGCTCCTTTTTCTAAGGGCATTACAAATTAAACACTATTAGGAGTTTGGAAGAAGTTCTTGAAGAACACAAGATTATATTGAGAAGGGGGTGAATAATATAAGACCACTTTTTACTTTTCTTTTCCAATAAATATTATACAATGTAAATATAGCAACATCAACAACTATAATAAAATCAATTCACAAATCACCATACACAATAGAGACACCAATTTAATGTGGTTCATCCAATGTGGGCTACTCCACGGAGAAAATATTTCAGTAAAATTTTCTCAATCAATCTCTTGGGAATCATTTCCCTATTACAATGTTTATGGAACTCTATCCAAAGGATACACCAATCCCCTAATAAAATTCATAGATCTCTATATACAATAGAACTCCTATCTCCTTAGCTCTAACTGGTGATCTTCTAGAAGAACTATTGTCCCCACTACTTTGGCTAATGGATATCTATCCACTGAAGACATCTATCCTCACTGCCCTGGCTAATGGATCTCTATCCACTAGAGACTATCATCCTCTATACTCTATCACCTTCAAAGCTCTTTCTCAAATTTTCACTAAACACAGTCCTTCAGTTTAGCACAAATATGCTCAATATCTATCTCTGGTCTGGCACAAACCTATCCTTAAATTGGTACCAAACTTTATCCTCTAATCTGCACTAAACATAGTCCTTCGATCTAGCAAAAATCTATCCTCAATATTTGTTCTTTGATCTACACTAAACACAATCCTTTGGTCTAGCACAAATCTATTCTCAATCTTTGTCTTCAAGCCTTAACACAAAGCATGATCCAATCACAAATCAATACTGCTAGATCTATGCCAAACCTTAACTCAAGGTTTGAACAAATCAATCAATCAAATCTCCTCACAATTTTACTCAAAGACTTATCTCAAATATACCTTGTAAGCTTCCACAAAATATCACACTAATATGTCCACAAGTTCTCTCTAGAACTTGTCCAATCTGCTCTCAAGTCTTCACTAAGACTTGCCTTAAATCTGCTCAAAAAGTCCTCAATAGAACTTGTCTCAATCTACTCAATAAGTCCTCACTAGAACTTATCCAAATTTGCTCTCAATCTGTATTATAAGATTCCACAAAAGCTCACACAAATCTATCCATGAGTCTTAGCAAAGACTTACCTCAAATCTACTCAAAAAGTCCACACTAGAACTTGTCCAATATCATAGAAACATAAAGAGAATTATTCAATACTCAATATGCTTCTCACAATGCTCAATTATTTTAAATCACTCTTTTAGAAACATACAAAGAATTTTTAGAGACTCAATATGCTTCACATTCACCTTAATACTCAATCACTTTCAATCTCTCTTTTATCATAGAAACATATAGAGAATTGTTAGAGACTCAATATGCTTCACATTCACCTCAATGCTCAATCACTTTCAATCACCTTATCAACTCAATTCAGAATATAGAATAATTTGTTTTATAGAACTTGACTTATCACTTTACACATCCACTTGACTAGGCTCAACCAACTCTACTCAACCAATCACTCAATGAAATAATCCTTTCTCACAAACCCTAGTCCAAACATATGAACACTCACTCAAAATATTTCCAACAATGCTTATCAACCAATCTTACATAACAATGATACTCATGTTATTTACAAACCCTAGTTCAAGTTCTTTACTCAATTACTCACTTCAACAACAATGCTTATAAAACAAGGTGCATAGCATTCACTTCACAATAGCTCAACAAATCAATAAGGAAACCTAATCAAGTCATTTTCACTCTAAAGTTATTTTCCAGAAAACCAACCAATCAACTCAACCAAGGAAGAATGTGCCCATACCTTTTATTTGATGTAGAAGTAGATCACACAAATCTGCCACAATCATAAACACTTCTTTGCCAAACTCAAGGAGGTTAGAAGATAATAATCTCTCTCACAATACAAAATAATATCAAAACAAATACACCTTATCACTCCATCTTTAAAATAACATCCAACACCTTAAAATATTAGAACAATTATTTTCACAATAATCCCTTTGGCAAAAGTCCTTTAAAATAAAATCAATACCTTAAAAATCTTACTCCTCCAATATGCAAATATAAAAATTAGGACTTTATTTTAAAATTAAAATCAAACTCCTTATAAATCCCTTCATTATTTTACCATGAAAATCACCACAAAATAAGGGTGGGGGAGTAACTACAATGAGTGTTGTACACAGTAGCAGTGTACAACACTCGTTGTAGTTACTCCCCCACCCCCTTAATCTTAATTAATCCTTGTCTCCCAACTAACTTACGTCAAACCTTAGGGTAATAAAAATTAAATTAAAAAATGTACCTGTGCCCTTAGTGGGTTTTGAACCCACAATGCTACCTCCCCAAGCACCCTAGCCACAACCTTGCCTGCGATGTGAGCTAGGCACTCACGTGTGAGCTAGAGTGCTCATGCACTCTATTACCTCCTTTGCTATCATCGAACAGAGACATAAAAGACAAACCTCCAAATTTTCTACCATCGGGTTTTGAAATCGTAATCACTCTACCATAAAAACCAAGCCAAGTGCCACCTGAGCTAGCCATCTAATGGTGCTAGAAACCAAGCACCTCAATGTCTTAAATACAACAAATTCAGGTTTACGTAGCACACGAGTTTTTCAACCAAAAACATGGATGCATTAATTGAGACACCAACCTAAGGTTTGGCTAAGGTATAAATACCTTATGCCCTTGTTCTCATGTACGTCGATGGAGATGAATTTATTTGGGGGTCGAAACTTATGTTTTGACTTCGAAATATTTAATTTATAATTATTTATATTCACTAGAATTTAAATATTATAAATTAATATTTAAATATTTTGGCTTTATTAAAGATTAAAGCCTCCTGTTGTTTTACTACTTCGAATAAATAATATTTATTTATAAGATTTAAATTCAATTTGAATTTAAATATTTATAAATTAAATATTAAAACTTCCTTGGGCTTTCTAATTTGAAATTAAAATCCTGGGGTTTTTATAAAAAACCTTTTATTTTTGCTCATCCATGGTTTTAATAAAAACCCTTCTACTTATACTTCACATTGTATTAAAAATAAATATTATGAATCTCTTTTGCCATCAACCTTTGCATTTCTCCTTTTGACCTTTTGGCATCAATGGTAGCTTATTCCTTAACATCAATGACAACTTCATTCCTTGACATCAATGACAACTTTGAATTAAAATGTCCAACAGTTCCAAGTGGAGATAAGGTGAATGAGCTTATATTGGTTTGTGTTCTCCCTTTATATAGACATTCCAAATCTAGCACCATTTAAGGATAATAAAGGGGCATCTCTTCTAGTAATTAAAATAATATTTTATGTTAGATAATGCTAGTATTTTTTTGGTCCAATCATATTTGGACAAATATGATGAGGAAAAAACACTTAATTTAACCTAACTAGATATGATTTAATCAAATTAAATTTTAGAACATTATTTCTTAAATTTTATCTTTTACAAAAATTTATCAAAATCATTTAATCAAAGCTAGATCACAATAATTAAGTTAACATTATGATTGGCCATAATTATTAGTCCTCATTTATTTTTCTTCATCAAATATTATCCCTTCATCCATGCGATACTTGTTCTTGAAACAAACAAACCATTAGTATTACCATATCAAATGAAATTAACAAAACAAGATTAGGTATTAGCAAATCCTACTCCCAATAGAAAATCTTCATTACTAAATACAAAGTCCATGTTACTTAATACGAAGTCTATGCTGAATACAAAATCCATATTATTGAATACAAAGTCTGTATCTAAATACAGAGTCCATACTATTGCATACAAAGTTTATATCTAAATGTAAAGTCCTTATTACTGCATATAAAGTTCATATTACTACATGCAAATTTTATATCTAAATATCACTACACACCAAGTCTATGCCACTTAGGAGGTCTTCCAAGGAGGGTCATGACAATTATTATAAAAACATAAACACATTTATTTTTAGTTAAGTCTTTATGAAATATTTAGTTGTTGTAGCTATTTATGTAATGTATACAATTAAACACCTATATAGATAATTGACTGTAATTTTTTACAGTTGATTATATATATATATATATATATATATATATATATATATATATATATATATATATATATATATATATATATATAGATAAAACATCTTATTTCTTATTATATATTGTTGCTATAACTTTAAGTTTATATGGACTATCTTGTTCCTTCAAATTTACTTCTAATACCTTAATATATGCTTTGTTTTTAATGAAATTTTCAATCAAGTTTAATGTTGTTTCATAGCTGTGTTTTCACAATATGACAACTCTATTTTGATACATATGACTACTGCAATTTCATGTTAACTATAGCTAAAATAAATATGTAACTACTATGTTTTTTAAATTTAGCAAAATAATTTCTTCCTGGCAAGAGCAAGTTATCTCTATCTCATATTCTATAGTTATGGTATAGTAAAAATATGATAACATTGCAAGATGCTTCTCAGCTTAAGAAGTGAGGATCCAAGGAGAAGCAAGAAGTAGTTATGGTAGGGAATAAGTTAAGGAACCAATAGAGGAATTAAAAGTTTATTCCATAGTAAATTTCACGGAAGAAGAAGAAATAAATTCTAAGGAAGTTTTTTTAGAAGAGCACAAGGATGCACCAAAAGAAAGGCACATGAGATAAGAGCATGAGGATATTTTATAATAGATGAATAAAATGTTAAAAAATCAAAGGAAGGAAAACATTGTATTAAGGTTGCACCATATCACCACCCTCACCACCATGAGTGGTAATAATAATAAAGGCATGGATTTGGAAATTAATATTATTATGGATCTATATGGAATCAAAAGGACATCAAGTATGACAATGTTTGAAAGAAAAATCATAATAATTCTAGATTTAAGAGTGGCACAATAAAATCATGGAATAATAGAATCATCATTTGAAATATCAAAGTAGAGTAGTAAAAGCATTAAGCCAACTAAGTAGTTATGAATATTCAAGTGGCACAATGGTAGTTTGGCATCATCAAAGACCACCACCAATCAAGATTTCAACAAGATGAATGGATGATCAAGATTGGTATTAGTTGTCAATACTACTTAGAAGATCATATTATTTAGTAACTTCTAATGTTCTAAGGATGAAATATTTGTGAGGGTGGAATGTTATGGTACTCAGACATAGGTATATGGGGATATGATATTATATTGTATAAGGGTATTATTTATAGTTGGTATGGGCCATACATAACCCAAGATTTATTATATTATAATATTATATTATGAATGGGATGAGGGTTTAGTATTCAACTCACCAAAGAAGAATTAGAATTGTTGGAAATATTGAGTTGTCATTGATGTCAAAGGGTGCATGGTATTCAAGGTAGAAATATTCTTCAAGGATGAGAAGTTTACAAGGTTGGACAAAGCAAACAATGGACAATTATTCAAGGTAAGGTATATCTCAAAGTAAAGGATTATAATATTTAAATATCATATTTAAATATTATAAAGAGAAGGTTTAAAGGCTTGGGACAAAAATATTTAATTAAAGGCTTGGGACAAAAATATTTAAAAAGAAGGGCAGAGGTTTTTAAATAAGGACAAAGGTTGGGACATAAGATTTAAATATTTAAAGTTTTAAAAGAATGTTATAATATTTAATTTAAATATTATAACCCAAAGTTTCTTGAAAAGGAAATTGGTGCCAACGTTCATGGAGGTATTATAAAGTTTTTGAAATAAATAAATATGGACTGACCTCTTAGGGTACCACATGAAAGAGTATAAATATCATATTGAAGTTCATGCTACAAATGGTTTTTGATGAGAAATCCTTCACTACTATTCGTTGCCCCTTTGAGAGAGTGAGTTCGATGTTGTTCATTGCCCCTTTGAGAGAGTGATCTCGATGTTGTTCATTGTCCCTTTGAGAGAGTGAGTTCACTGATGTTCATTGCCCCTTTGATAGAGTGATTTTGCTACTATTCATTGCCCCTTTGAGAGAGTGAGTTCATTGTTGTTTGTTGCCCCTTTGAGAGAGTGAGTTCACTATTGTTTGTTGTCCATTTGAGAGAGTGAGTTCACTGCTATTCGTTTTCCCTTTGAGAGAGTGAATTTGTTGTTTTTCATTGCCCCTTTAAGAGAGTGAGTTCATTGTCATTCGCTACCTTTTGAGAGAGTGAATTCACTATCATTCATTGTCCTTTTGAGAGAGTGATTTTATTGCCATTTGTTGTGTTTTTTTACCACTGTTCATCAAATCCTTCATTGTATTTAGGAGAGCTCCTTGTTTTCATTTATAAAAGACACTTGTTGTGTGTAAGGAGAGAAAAATTAAGATGAAAAAGCATAGATTGAAGTGAAATTTATTAGACATTGAAAGAAATATAAAAGGTTTTGAATACAACAAATTAAGTACCTAGTTATCTAGTGCATCAATTAATTGGATAGTCATAAGGCTTAGGAAAGTAAGTTTTAAAAGCACCAGCTAGTGAGGATAGTGCAAACGATTGAAAGGAAACATTACGTTGCATCGCATGCGGTAAAAAGAAGAAGAACACAATGGGCGATAAGTCAAAAATTATTATGGTTATGAGAAATCAAGCAAGTGAAAGAAGATATTTACAACTATATTTTACCTATCAGATCAACAAAGCTGAAGATAGAGCCACCATGAACTGCATTTGTGCATAAGAGGTTTAAAGTTTTAGATTGATCGAGTTGAGGAGCTGATTACATTTTTGAGGTACGGTTATGTTTGACGTTGGACAACAAGTTTGGAAAGGCTATGCAAAATATTGATCTGGGTGACACTTGTTAATTGAAGACAATAAGGACAACATAGGTATAATAATGTTTGATTGTTTACATTGATGAAGGCACTTTATATCGTAGGTGGTAAAGTATTCTACTCAATGGATAGTGTATCTGGAGTGGCTTGCTTTGCGTTGATAAGGTTTGGAGTAGAGAGACCCAGGTTCGAGTCTCATGCATGAATTTCCTTTTGTAAGAAGTGGCAATAAATATTTTGAAAGAGGAAGTTTCACTTTGATGTTGGCAGCCAATAAGGTACAAAGAGATAATTTCTTTTGTGACATTATTGTTGACTTTATAGAGTGGGAGGCATAAGTAGATATTTTGTTTTCAAAATATTTACCATGTGTGACTATTTACAAAGATAGTAATAAGGTAAAATAAAAGCATTTTAAGATTGGAGTTGTAAAAATGTAAAAAGAAATTTCTATGTGAGATTTGGTAGAAGAAATTGATAATATTGTTGTGAAAATTTGGAGGTATTTTATTTTATGTATTTACATCTATTGCATGGTCATTGGAAATAAAAAGGTAAATATAGAGAGTAAAGTTATCCAATGCTAGACAAGAAATATATTTTGTGAGACATGTGGAAGAGACATAATGTAAAGAACATATTGGGAATTTGTTAGTACATATCATTTTCTATATGTTCATGAAAGAAAAATAATTCTGGGTAGAATATGTCTGAATTGCTTTAGTTGAAGAAAGCACTTTTGGAAAATAAATGAGTTGGATTATGAGAAGGTTTTGAAGTAGAATTGGGAGCAGGTTTAAGCAAAGTTATGAGTAGGTTTGAGAAATTTTATGAGTAGGTTTGTGCAGATTTGTGAGTAGTTTTTGGAGCAAAGTTGTGCGAAGGATTTGGAGCGAACCAAAGTAGAGGGGATTGATGTCTCCTATGGATAGAGGTCCACAAACCATAGCAGAGGGGATTTGTCTCCTATGGATAGAGGTCCACAAACCATAGCAGAGGGGATTGGTATCTCTTGTGGATAGAGGTCCATAAACCAGAGCTAAGGGGATTGGTATCTCCTATGGATTGGGGTCCACAAACATTGTAATAGGGAATTGGTTCCCAAGAAATTTGTTGAGAAAATTTATAAGAAATATTTCTCTATGGATGTAGCCCACATTGGGTGAACCACGTTAAATCTATGTCTCTTATGTGTATGGTGATTTATGCATTGTTTCATTATTGCAATTGATAATATTAGATAATATTTCATTTGTATTGAAAAGGTAAAATTTTTATCTTATATTGACCCTCCTCCCCCAGTATAAGCTTGATATGAGTGGATAAATATGGGAATGTCATTGTAAGGATAAAAATTCATATTGAGTTTTATCTTGTAATTATGTTTGCTCGTAGAGTGGCCTCTCATCTTGGGAGATATTATGGAGTTATTTATTCCTTAAGGAATATTATTGGTATTGCCTTACGTTAAGGGTATTATCTATCTCTATCTCATTGTCTAGATTGTTATTATGGATAATTATTTATGGATGGATGATTTGTTGTTTTAGCATATGGTGAATAATTTTTGTTAATGAGAATAAAGTTTCATAACATAGTGAATATGGATATATTTTCTTTGTGATTATAATTTTGATATCTCAGTTATATCAAAGGTAAGAAAAACAAAAATGGTTGATGCTTTAAGTTAAAGAAGGCACATAACAACCTTTACTACAATGATAACCACCTCTAGGGCATAAGTATGTAACAAATCAAAGGACAATGCATACTATAAATTGGTAAAGGATTTTTTTCATATTAATGTAGTAGATCATAGATTTGATGGATGCCAATTTGAAACCAATGGGATACTTATATTTTAGGGTTGCATGTATGAGCCCAAGGAAGGAATACTAAGAGATATAGTATTGAAAGAAGCACATTATGTCTCATATTTGGGACATCTCTGAGTAACAAATATAGTGGTCAATTTGAGAAAGTTATATTTCTAGCTAGGATTGAAGAAGCATGTAGAAGCTTTTGTAACCAAGTGTCTAGAGTATAAATGAGTTCTGGATGAACATTTACATCTTGTAGGGATGTTATAACTTCATGACATATCCAAGTGGAAGTGGTAAACTATTAGTATAGAATTTGTACAAGGACTACCTTTATCCCTTAAAATTAACACAATATTTTCCTAGTTGTAGTGGACAAATTGACAAAGGTAGGGCATATTATACCATGAAATATCAAGGATGATACTCCCACAATGGAAAAAATATTTAATGAAGATATATTTAGATTGCATGATGTACTATAAGTAGTAACCTTAGACAAATATTGTAATGACCCATTTTTGCGACCCAAGGGAGAGAGATCATTTTTTCATAATCACAAGGAATAATTCAAAAATAAGATCTAACATTATGTTTTTTAGTATTGTAAGGCATAACCATATTTTGAGTTCAATATCACTATAAACAACGCTGAAGTGGACAAGAGTGACCAACTTCCTTTACTTCTAGGGTTAACCTCTCTAAACCTCATCATTTATAAAGGACATTAATAGTGGTCCCCCCACTTTTCCTATACCCTCACCGGTATAGGACAACTTGACCACAACATAGGGATTATCCTTTAAGGCCCATAACACTTAAAGGGGGACACCTTTTTCCTAACCCTACATAAGTCCGTCTATGTAGGATTATTCTAGCGTAATGCCTTAGTGCTTAGTTACCACACCTCCATGGGCTAACTAAGGCTATTACCACTCACTTGGTAATGAGCATGGTCACTCGATCCTCATTGTTCTAGGTACCACCATTATAATGTCTTGTGAATGATTCTTAGACCTCACAGATAGGAATACATCCAAGCCTCACCAGTTAAGACTTCCTAAAAACCTCACCACTTTGGTACACCCAAGCCTCATCGCTTAGGACTTCCTAAAAGCCTCACCACTTTGGGTACACCCAAGCCTCATCGTTCAAGGTATATCATTCAAAAATATTTGGTTATTGCATAAACACAACTCCTCCCAAATTCACAAATATATTGTTATTGCATCATTGCAACTCCTTCCAAATTCAAAAATACCTGATTATAACATCGCCACACTCCTCCCATGATTGGGTACATCTTGACTCAAGGGTTTTCTAATATGGATCTATATTCATGCCCAAGAATTAACCCCCATCCAAACCCAAGAGTCTTAGCATTTAAAAATAAATTAAACATCTCTCCCAAAGGAATAAAGTGTTATATTAAATCATAAATAAATTCAACATAACACATTGCTAAAGACTAGGAATTTAAATACTTTTCAAATCAAAATACTAGAATTTAGCATTTCCTTTAATTACAATTAAAATGATAAAATCAATATCTAAAGGAATCATCACCATAATCTACCAATTAGATTCTATCAATTCCTATCAATAACACATCCTTTCCAATATTGCAAATAACTAAATATTCCAAGAATTTTACATAAAGAAAAACATTAATTCATCTTCATCCTTTGAACAATTCTCAAGATAATATATCAAGAATATTTACAAGACATCTATTCCTTCATCATAATATTTGCATAGCATAACTTTTTACACATGATACTCATAATATATCTCATTCCAAAAATAATATTACATTCAAGCATCAAAACTCAAAGTCACAAGTTTCTTCCTCTTGTCAAAGTATCCTTCTTGAAATATATTTTCTCCATCGAGCTTATGAGCATGAGCATAGGAATTATGACAATGCTTTTAAATGAATATGCAAGCCTCACATGCATCATTCAAATAAAATCATGCAAGAACAATGCAATATCTCAATCCTAATAGAATGTATATGCAAGCCTAACATGCATCATACAATCATTCAATAATAATGCAAGATCTTAGTTCAATGATACAATGTATATGCAAGCCTAACATGCATCATACAAGAAAATCATTTAGTAGCAATGCAAGATTTCAGTTTCATGATTAATGTATATGCAAGCCTAACATGCATCATACAAATAAAAATCATTCAATAACAATGCAAGATCTCAATTCCATAATCTTACAATATTCTTATAAAATCATGGGTTTACTACTATAATATCGTGTGTGTGTATATATATATATATATTATATCTTCAAATCATACAAATAAAATCACTCAATATTTATATGACTAAAGTCTTTAATTAATATTAATTAACAGTTTTCAACCATATACTAATATTAATTAATATTGAATAATAAACAAACCTATTATTAAATCAATATTAATAAGACAAAAAGGCTCATGGTCAATATCCATGTATAAAGCATATATATATATATATATATATATATATATATATCATATCTCTATTCGAGCTTTTATAAAGCACGATTATGATCTACAAGGTGGGACTTTAAATTCTAGGCTCTAATCTCCGCATAAAATCAATGAACTACCAAGGAAGAAAATATGGAATTTTTTTATAAACATGGAAGGAAATAATGTAAGTATAGCTAAAAGCATATCATAAATCTAGAGAAATATGGTCTAACTTCCTTTGGAGTTTTTCAAACTTCCTTTGCCACTTTGTTCCTTTTGTTCATGTTGGCAATTTTAGGCACCTTGAGTACATTGCTTTTACCTAAGTTTAGTTGTTGTCATTGATGTCAAGGAGCTATTGGTAGATGTTGTTTTTGATGTCGAGGAACTATTGGAGCAATTTGTTTTTATGTCCAAGGATGTGTTTTGATGAAGGTTTCAGCTGGTCGATAAGTCTCCAAGAAAATCGAGTAGCCCAGTTGCCAAAAAATCCAGAAAAGATAAAGTAGAAAAAGTTTGCAGGCTGCTGGAAAAACTGTCGCGATTTCGTGACATGTTTGAGGAGAGAGAAAGTCACGATTTCGTGACATGCAGGAAGGCAGAGGCAAAGCGGGCAAAAGTGTCACGATTTCGCGACATGCAGGAGGGCAGAGGCAAAGCGGGCAAAAGTGTCATGATTTCGCGACATGTAGGAAGGCAGAAGCACAGCGGGCAAAAAGTGTCACGATTTCGCGACAAGTTTTGAAGAAGTTGTACGGATGCAGAAAGTGTCACGATTTCGCGACAAGTTAAGTTGGCAGTGTTGAGTTGCAGGAAGTGTCACGATTTCGCGACAAGTTTCGAAGAAGTTGTACGGATGCAGAAAGTGTCACGATTTCGTGACATGTTCCTATTTCACGAGTAGTTGGCAAGAAAGAGCCTAAGGCAGTGAAAGCATCGTGATTTCGTGACATGTTTCATTTTCGCTAGTGCAAACCAAGAAAAGGATGAAGAAGCAAGAGGTGTCACGATTTCACGACAGAGTTGCTGATGACGTCAACAAAAGGCAAAGGTGTCGCGATTTCATGACAGTTGCGGAGAAGAAGGCGATGAAGTCAGAGCGTCGTGATTTCATGACCAAAATCATGATGACGTCAGCAAGAGGCAAAGGTGTCACGATTTCGTGACAGTTGCGGAGAAGAAGGCAGTGAAGTCTAGAGCATCGCGATTTCATGACAAGATTCATGATGATGTCAACAAAAGCTGTAGTGTCATGATTTCATGACAGCAACGGAGAAGAAGGCAGTGAAGTCTAGAGCATCACGATTTCGCGACAAGTTTCATGATGACGTCGACAAAGGCTATAGTGTCGCGATTTCATGACAACAATGGAGAAGAAGGCAGTGGAGTCTAGAGCGTCGCGATTTTGTGACAAGATTTATGATGACGTCAGCAAAGGCTATAGTGTAGCGATTTCACAACAACAAACCAAAGAAGGTGTATGGCAAGCCAAGGCGTAGCGATATCGTGACATGTTTTGAGTTTCGCGCGAGAAAAGCTATAGAACAGCAGAGGCGGTTGAAGCCGACAAAGTTAACCTTGGCCGACGAAGTATAAGGTTTTACAGCCGACGTGTTAAAATATTGATCAGTCGACTAAAGAACAAGATTTCATCTTGAGATCATGAGTATTAAAGGAGGACTGTTTGAGCATTTTTTTGTGTCGATCGATGTGTGCATTCGAAGTGTGACGTTCGTAGAGTGAGTGCGACAAGTAAGGTTCGATCATCAAAAATAGAGTGAGTGAAGTTCGACTGCAGCATTAGAAGTGCATTTCATTGAATCTTCTATGTGTCAAAGACTACGAGTCTTGTTTGCGCGAAGAATGTCTCGTTGTTCATGAGAAGACTGTGCGAAGAGAATGAGCTGTTGCAGTCACACACAGGCGCATAAGTTGTTGTGCATTCGAATGCTGCAGTGATTGCGAAGATTATGCAAGAGTGGAATCTGATCTAAGGACAGCTATGATTGCAACTGTGTTCACGCAGTCTATGTAAAAGAAACCAAAGTGCCAGGAGTAGATGTTGCTGTAATTGCGAACAGTTGTGAAGGACGAACGGTGATATTCTTGTTGCAATCTTTGCAGAAATTGCACTACTGTGTTTGCACAGAAGTTAAGAAGATAGCGCGGTTGTAAGTTAAGAAGACTGTGCTGTTGTAGTTGTGCAGACTGTAAAAAGTTGTTCTCCAATCAAGTGCAAAAAAGAATAGAGGAAGAGGACAGAATTGTGCCGGACCGAAGGACTGTGTTTTGGTGCGAAAAAGAGGACCGGTTCTTTGTGACAGAGTTGAGGACGAGAGATCTCCAGCCGGAGCAGGGAAGACGGGTGTCTTCTGTGGAAAGAGTTCCACTTGCTAAGGGTAAAAGAGATAGAGGTCTTCTAGAGGATCACTAGCAAAGCAGATTTAGGGGAAGGTGTCTCCTTTGGGTGAGGCTCATAAACATTGTAATCGGGAAGGATTCCCAGAGGTTTTGATATAACTTTTTGAGGAAAAGTTTTATCCGTGGAGTAGCCCACCTTGGGTAAAACCACGTAAATTGTTGTGTCTCATTGTGGATTGCTTCTTATACCTTTTTTCTTTGTTATTATTACTATCTTATTATGCATGTTAATGGTTTGAAAGTTGTATTGATAGATAAGGTTAAAAAGAGGTCTTATACTGTTCACCCCCCCTCTCAGTATAAGCTTGTGTTCTACAATTTGGTATCAGAGCCAGTGCCTTCGAAAAGCTTAACAACTTGAAGGAAAAGTTTACAAAGAACACAATGGACTACTCAAGTGGCAATGCAGCACCTATTCTTGACGGATCGGATTTTGGTGCGTGGAGTGCAAGAATGAAAGTCTATCTTATGGCACTCGGTAATGAGGTTTGGGAAGTTGTTGAAGATGGGTATACCATTCCTGCAAATGGTCCTTATACTAAAGAAGACAGGCTTCTACATCACAGCAATTCAAAAGCCATGAATGCAATCTTGAAGGGTTTACAAAAGGTAGATCTCACTAAAGTTATTCACTACAAGACAGCTAGTGAAATGTGGAAACAATTGCAGGTTGTTCATACAGGTGATGCAAATGTTCGAAAGGCCAAGTTGAGACATTTTAAAGGTATGTTTGAACAACTCAAGATGAATGATGATGAAAATATTAGTGACTACATGCTTCGGATGGATGAAATTGTGAACTCCATGAAAGACTTAGGTCTTGAACTTGCTAAAAATGATGTGTGTGATAAGATTTTAAGATCTCTTCCAAATAGATTTAGTGAAAAGATTTCTGCTATTGAGGAAGCCAAAGATTTAGATAAATTGAAAAAGGATGAGCTCCATAGTATTCTTGCAGCATTTGAATTGAGGACACAAGTGAAAGTTGATGTAAAGAAAGAGGCGGCTTTCAAAGCTATCAAGAAATCGAAGGGCAAACAGATTCAAGAAAGTGATGAGTCTTCTAGTGAGGAAGAGGCATATTACAGCAGGAAAGGCAAGTTTTCCAGAAAGCACAAAAGCAAGAAAAATATAAGATGTTTTAACTGTAGGAAATTTGGTCATTATGCTACTGACTGTACTATTTCTAAAGATGAAAGCGATGAAGATATACAAGATGTTAAAAGCAAGGATTATGAAAAGCACAGGTATTACAGAAACAACAAAAATGAGTACAACAATCACCAGAAAAGCAAAGATGAGTACAACAATCATGGAAAGAGGCATTCTCACAAAAATAAGAAGAGCTTCTACTTAGACAAAACAAGTAAGTGTTCTAACAGTGAAAGTGACAGTTCTTCTAGTGATGATGAAAATGAGATGTTGTTCATTTCAAAAAAAGGGGAAGAACCGAAACATAAATTCATTATCATGAAATGTTTTAGATGTGGAAATTTTGGGCACCTTGAGGATGATTGCAGAAATAATGATTTGGTTGCTAGTATGTATGAGGATGTTTCAGAAAACCCCAATGAAGATGCATGTATGGTTTTTGAAAAAGGTAGCACCTCTAGTGATAAGAAATCTGAAAAAGGTTGTGATGATTCAAAGTGCCATCAAATAGAGGATCTTGAATGCGAACTCAACAATGCTCTTAGTGTTTTGAAAAAGGAAAGAAAGAAGAATGATAGACTCAAGATTAAGTTAGATGAATGTTGTATGGAAATAGATGAACTTGTAGAAAATCTTGAAATATCTATGGCTAAGTCACAAGAACTCAAGAATGAGTTAGATTCTAAAATTCTGGAGCATAGTGAGTTAGAACAGGAAATGGCTTCTTTGAAAGAAGAAAATAAAGAGTACAAAGATAAGCTCTACAGATTTTAGGATAGCTCCAAAAAGGTTAAATTTCTCATCGAAGGACAAAGAAAACCAACAGATAAAACAGGTCTCGGTTTTGTTAAGCCGCACAAGGAACAGGTTGGGGAATCTAGCAAAAGATTTCAAAAGAAAGAGAGTCCTGTTGAAGAAAGTACTTCAGATCATGAGTCCGTAAGTGATGAATACGCAGAAATAGAAAATGATATTCAGACTGAGAAGAAGAAGTTTTTGGGACCCATGAAGTCGAACAAAAGAAAATTTCATGGCAGATGTTATGTGTGTCACAGATTTGGTCACATGGTTGTACGAGTGCATGACTCAAATGAAGAGAGTAAATGACGAGTTTTAGGAGACGTAATTTCTTTCAAGGGTATTGCTACTCTTGTCAACAATTCGGGCACAAGGCAATTTTTTGCAAGACAAATAACATGAACTGGGTTAGTCAAAACAGGCGAATTCAAAGAACAGCCATGACTGATATTGTTACCTGCTATAAATGCAACAATGAAGGACACCTAGCTAGACAGTGTAGAGCTGATCTTCTGAGATACAGGAACAGAAATAGCAGCATGAACAAGTTCAAGGATCAAGGTATGGATAACAACAGAAAAGATAAAAGAAATAGGAACAATAGTATTAACAGGTCCGAGGATCAGAACAGTGACAGGAACAAAAATACAGGAAAAGAATTCAAGAGAAGGCCCGACAAAGAAATCTTGGACACTAATGATGATGAGTGTTTAATGGGAGTGTCACTCCCAACCCTATTTTAATCACCTCATCAGGAGATGGGGGAGGGACTAAGCTAAGAGGCTCATTCTTAGTCCCAAGCCCCAAAGGTGACCCTTTGCCATTGATGACAAAGGGGGAGAGATTTAAGTAAGGGGGAGAGTTTTCAAGAGAAGAGGAAAGCTTCAAATCAGGGGGAGCAAAACTTGGAGAGATTGATTTTAGTTTTGACTCTTGAAAGATGTGTTTTAGATAAGGGTTGCCATCAATGACAAAGGGGGAGATTGTTGGCAATTTTAGGCACCTTGAGTACATTGCTTTTACCTAAGTTTAGTTGTTGTCATTGATGTCAAGGAGCTATTGGTAGATGTTGTTTTTGATGTCGAGGAACTATTGGAGCAATTTGTTTTTATGTCCAAGGATGTGTTTTGATGAAGGTTTCAGTTGGTCAGTAAGTCTCCAAGAAAATCAGAGTAGCCCAGTTGCCAAAAAATCCGAGAAAAGATAAAGTAGAAAAAGTTTGCAGGCTGTTGGAAAAACTGTCGCGATTTCGTGACATGTTTGAGGAGAGAGAAAGTCATGATTTCGCGACATGCAGGAAGGCAAAGGCAAAGCGGGCAAAAGTGTCACGATTTCGTGACATGTTTGAGGAGAGAGAAAGTTTGGCCAAAACTATCACGATTTCGCGACATGCAGGAGGGCAGAGGCAAAGCGGGCAAAAGTGTCACGATTTCGCGACATGCAGGAAGGCAGAAGCACAGCGGGCAAAAAGTGTCACGATTTCGCGACAAGTTTTGAAGAAGTTGTACGGATGCAGAAAGTGTCACGATTTCGTGACAAGTTAAGTTGGCAGTGTTGAGTTGCAGGAAGTGTCGCGATTTCGTGACAAGTTTCGAAGAAGTTGTACGGATGCAGAAAGTGTCACGATTTCGCGACATGTTCCAGTTTCACGAGTAGTTGGCAAGAAAGAGCCTAAGGCAGTGAAAGCGTCACGATTTCGTGACATGTTTCATTTTTGCTAGTGCAAACCAAGAAAAGGATGAAGAAGCAAGAGGTGTCACGATTTCACGACAGAGTTGCTGATGACGTCAGCAAAAGGCAAAGGTGTCACGATTTCATGATAGTTGCGGAGAAGAAGGCAGTGAAGTCCAGAGCGTCATGATTTCATGACCAAAATCATGATGACGTCAGCAAGAGGCAAAGGTGTCACGATTTCATGACAGTTGCGGAGAAGAAGGCAATGAAGTCTAGAGCGTCGCGATTTCACGACAAGATTCATGATGACGTCAGCAAAAGCTGTAGTGTCACGATTTCATGATAGCAACGGAGAAGAAGGCAGTGAAGTCTAGAGCGTCATGATTTCGCGACAAGTTTCATGATGACGTCAGCAAAGGCTGTAGTGTCACGATTTCATGACAGCAATGGAGAAGAAGGCAGTGAAGTCTAGAGCGTCACGATTTCGTGACAAGATTTGCGATGACGTCAGCAAAGGCTATAGTGTAGCGATTTCGTGACAACAAACCAAAGAAGGTGTACGGCAGACCAAGGCGTAGCGATATCGTGACATGTTTTGAGTTTTCATGCGAGAAAAGCTACGAAACGAGAGGCGGTTGAAGCCGACGAAGTTAACCTTGGTCGACGAAGTATAAGGTTTTACAACCGACGTGTTAAAAGATTGATCAGCCGACTAAAGAACAAGATTTCATCTTGAGATCATGAGTATTAAAGGAGGATTGTTTGAGCATTTTTTTGTGTCGATCGATGTGTGCATTCGAAGTGTGACGTTCGCAGAGTGAGTGCGACAAGTAAGGTTCGATCATCAAAAATAGAGTGAGTGAAGTTCGACTGCAGCATTAGAAGTGCATTTCATTGAATCTTCTATGTGTCAAAGACTCTGGTGTTGTTTGCACGAAGAATGTACTATTGTTCATGAGAAGACTGTGCAAAGAGAATGAGCTATTGCAGTCACACACAGGCGCATAAGTTGTTGTGCATTCGAATGCTGCAGTGATTGCAAAGATTATGCAAGAGTGGAATCTGATCTAAGGACAACTGTGATTGCAACTGTGTTCACGCAGTCTGTGTAAAAGAAACCAAAGTGCCAGGAGTAGATGCTTCTATAATTGCGAACAGTTGTGAAGGATGAACGGTGATATTGCTGCTGCAATCTTTGCAAAAATTGCACTACTGTGTTTGCGCAGAAGTTAAGAAGATAGCATGGCTGTAAGTTAAGAAGACTGTGCTGCTGTAGTTGTGTAGACTGTAAAAAGTTGTTCTCCAATCAAGTGCAAAAAAGAACAGAGGAAGAGGACAAAATTGTGCCAGACCGAAGGACTGTGTTTTGGTGCAAAAAAGAGGACCAGTTTGCTGTGACAGAGTTGAGGACAGAGATCTCCAGCCAGAGCAGGGAAGATAGGTATCTTATGTGGAAAGAGTTCCACTTGCTAAGGGTAAAGCACAGTTATGATCTACAAGGTGGGACTTTAAATTCTAGGCTCTAATCTCTGCATAAAATCAATGAACTACCAAGGAAGAAAATATGGAATTTTTTTTAGAAACATGGAAAGAAAGAATGTAAGTATAGCTAAGAGCATATCATAAATCTAGAGAAAGATGGTCTAACTTCCTTTGGAGTTTTTCAAACTTCCTTTGCCACTTTGTTCCTTTTGTTCATCCATTCCAAAAGTGCATAAACTCTTTCCAAATAGCTATCCTTGTTCCTTCTCGAATGGGTGCCTTGTACCTATTATATAGACATCCTTCATGCTTATAATAAACATATTTTTATATCTAGTTGACCTAATTTTTACTATTATCTCTCCTTTTATAATAATAAACATACTTCTATATCTGGTTGCCCTATTTTTTATTATTCTTCTTTTATAATAATAAATAAACTTCCATACCTGGTTTCCCTAATTATTATTATTATCTTTTATTTTTATAATAATAAACATACTTCTATATTTGGTTGCCCTAATTATTATTATCTCTCCATAATAATAATAAATAAACTTCTATATCATAGCAAAGATTCTTTTTATAATAATAAACATACTTCTATATTTGGTTACCCTAATTATTATTTTCTCTCCATAATAGTAATAAATAAACTTCTATATCATAGCAGAGAGGATCTATATGTGTTTGAGCCTCACCATGGCAGAGAGGGTTTGCCTGGGTTTGAGCCTCACCATGGTAGAGAGGGTCTGTGAGGGTTTGTGTGGGCCTCCACAACACGATGAAGGGCCTCCCACTCTTGTGCTATCAAACATTTTATTTCTAAGCAGGAGGCCTCCCTATCCTTCCTACTAGGTTTTTCCCTCTAAGATATTGTTGTTGGTTAGTTGTGCCGGTTAATTGGGTGTCTCTCTATGGAATTATTTGATATTTCCCCTTCTAATTCAAAAATAGAGGAAGACCTTGTGCCTTCACCATATGCGGATTCAAACCTGTGCTACCAGGTCATCCTGACTGATGGGTGTTTGGTCTTTTTTCTTGATGATTATTGAGGATTGTTGCTAAATGTGGGTGTTTTTTGGGGGTTCTTTCCTTGTGGTTATTTTAGGTCTTTCCCCTTCCTTGATCTAGATTCTAGGGTGAGACCTTGGGCTCAATGATCATTGAGGATGGAATTTGTTGATGGCCCCTTCATTTGGTGGGGTCCCCTAGCTTCGGTGGGTTGCAAAGGGTGGACCAATTGATAGATCTAGCTTTTTTTGTTTGTGTCAGATCCCAGGGTTCCAAAGTTTCAAATTTTTGATGGTATATTTATTTTATTTTCATTTAGATATTGTTTTGACTTGATTTATCCTAATTATTATTCTCAAAAAACCTCGAGGTTGGTTGGAATCTAGTGGGATATATGGTTTTATGGTGTAAGACTTCATCAGATGCTCCTGAGCTGGAGGTTTTTTCTACCATTGGTGTCCTTAGTTGCAAATCTCCTTTTAACAACTATTTTGTTTTTTATGTTTGCCCCTTTATAGGGTTCCAACTGTTGGTTGGATCACATGTCAAAGAAATATTGGGTTCCTTGGTTGGATTCTCCCACGGGGTGGGATTGTTTTATTTTTTAAGTGCTCCTTGGACTTCATAGTTTTAAATTTTGAGCATTTAGGTTTCTTTCATTTGGTTTATTGGGTGAGCCCTGAGGGCTTTGAAGCAAGTGGGAATTTTTTGTTTAAATCCTTCTACTATTCTTTCCGTTGGATGATTCAAGGGTGTTCAAATTTAAAGTGGAAATTTGTGTTTATTTTCTCTTACCGATTTATGTTAGTGCCATACCCTTATTTTTTGGTTGTTTCACTTTGTTCCATGGTTGTATTATGTGAATGGTTGGTCACATTTTGCTAGTTAGTAAGGTTCTCACTGGGTGGGATTGTTTCAACTTCATTTTTGACTAAAAATCTCATTGGTTTTTGCCCAATATTTCTCGAGTGCCTTGGAATTCATGGTGTTTTTCTCTTTTGGTGCTCTTTTTCAAATTTGAATTTTAAAGTGGAGATAAGGCAAGATTTTTAGATCCATTTTTTTTTTGATGTCTGAGCCTCTTGTCAAAATATGGATTCAATCCATTTGATGTACTTCCTTTGAGCTCATTGAATAATTTATGGATTTGTAATGGTTTGGGGTCCCTTCCAAAACCCCTTTGTAAATGTTTGGGGACCCTTTCAAAACCCCTTCTACCACCTAATAAAAAAAAACTTCTATATCTAGTTGCCCTAATTATTATTATTATTATTATTATCTCTCCATAATAATAATAATAAACTTCTATATGTTGTTCTAATTATTATTATTATCTCTCCATAATAATAATAAATAGACTTCTATATTTGGTTTCCCTAATTATTATTATTATCTCTCCCATAGTATTAAATTAATTAATACTATTATTAATTTTTCTTGTCTAATGTTAATATTATCTATTAATATTAGTATTTATATATATAAGTATTAATAATACTAACATTATTATTAATACCTTACTTCATCAACCAATTAAGAATCAATCAATAATAAGCAAATATGCATAAATATAACCATTCCCTAAGTAGGAGGATTTATGACAACTTTGAGGTTATCAACCACCTACAAAAGGGATCCCCTAAACATAGGGGTAAGGGCTATTTTGCCTTTATAGCAACCTCCTTGCCTAATTATGCATCTAATCACACATGCACACATGCAAATGCTTCTACATGATAGGCTTGCATATTACCCTTGTGGCTATCATATTGATTATAATCCATCATTTCTTATTTCTCATTACTCTCAACTCTAGTGGTTGTCCCATACCAATCCACCCGTGAGAGTACCCAGTTTTGAAATCATAAAATTCATCAGTACTACCATATTCTAAAAATAACATAATTCTAAAATAGCATATTTCTAAAAATAGCATAATTTTAAAGATAGCATAATTCTAAAAATAGCATATTTCTAAAATAACATTTTTTTTTAAAATAACACTTTTTTAAAAACAACATATCCAAATTTAGAAAGCATAAAATACAACTATCAACTCATCTTGATAGAATAAAATAGGATCATGCATTAAATATCCACACATCAATACATAAATCAAGTATCAAGATCAAGTCTTGCTAAGGAGGGTGATTACATACTCTTCCCTTGGACTAAACATAGTCCCCTATGTTTTCTAAAAAAAAAACAAATATATTTTTATTCAAAAAAAAATGGGACCATTTCATCAGCATCTTCCCAAGTAGCACAATTTTTAGAAAAATGGTCCCACTAGACCTTATATTGATCTAAGGTATATTTTCTCAAGTTTTTAGAATGAAACCCTAAATATTGATAGGTCACACCTTAATGGTCATAGGATCTACCATCTACAATTTTAACATATTCCTAACATGAGAAGGATCAACAACATACTTTAGGGTTATATGGATAGTATCATGGATATTTTAAAGGTTGGGTGGTAAGGAGAGCCTATAGACTACTAGACTAATATTATCAATGATTTCAAAAGATCCAATAAAATGATGATCCAACTTAGTTGACTTGATGGCACTTTTCATGGGTCTTACCCTCAAGAAGACTCTATCTCCCATAGAGAATTCTCTTGGTGATGTTTTCATATCAAGATAGCTCTGATGGCAATCAGTTGCTTCCTTGACCCTTTGTCAAATCATCCTGAGCTACTCCTCCATATCCTTGATAGTGTTCAATCTAATCACCACTTGATCTTCATAATTATCCCATGATAGATGTGTTCTACATCTTCTTCCATATAAGGCCTCAAATGGATCCATTCCCAAGGATGCATGGTATCCGTTACTATATAAAAATTCAACCAAATGTAAATAGGCTTTGTAGACATCTAATTTTAACACGCTAATTGTGACTTCCCAAAACTGGTCACAAACACTCCGAAAATTCCCAAAAGTTGTTCTAATCTTCACAAAACTTCAAAATTATCATTCCCCGTCAATTTGGGCACCAAAAATCACCTTTACCAAAATTTCTACTCTAACCAAATTTGCCAATGGTAAATTTGGCAAGTTGAGTGGCGAATTTGGCAAAACTGCAAAATCAAGCCTTTTGGCCAAAAAACCAGTTTTTACCAAATTTGCCACCCTTCTGATGAATTTGGCTAGTGGTAAATTTGAAAAACCTTTCAAAGTTTAAAATATCCTAAATCCAATCTAATTTATTACCAGATTTACCACTTATAATCAAATTTGCCACACCAATGGTGAATTTGGCAAACAGTGGTGAATTTGGTAAAATGATCGAGAATCTTCCACACGAATCAGGCATCCACGGATCAAGCATCCTTTCACCTATACCATCAATTTCACATGCTTTAGAAAGGTCTAAAATTAATTAGTTTGAACTTATTATTATCTATTCCTCCCTCCAAATCCTATTTAAGGACCCCCTTGGGTAGGCATTTGGTAAGGCAATTCACTGTAGCAAAGCTCTATCCACATTCTTCTAGAATTAGCATTTATCTCTTTCAAGCATTGCATAGTTTTTATCAAGCATTTGAGTATCCTTTGTGAGCATTGAGAGCAAGTCAAGCAAGGCAAGGAGGACTTGGGAGCAAGGAGGTCACCATTGGAGGTAAGAAGGAGAGCTCTCCTAGATTCCTTCTTCTCTCCTCTCACCTTGATTCCACAAGATTTTGTCCTCTAGGTTGTAGCCTTGTTACCTTGATGTCCTCTTTCATTTTTTATGCATTTCATTTCATATGCTTCAATTTCTATTGTAGAATTTCTATCTTTTTATTTGGCAACCTCTAACCCTATTTTTGTAGCATTCTAATAGTGTTTGGAAGCCTTCATATTCAATATTAGAACCCTTGTATCATCTCTAACACTTATTGTGTAGGTTATTTTAGTTTGCATTTACTTTTAACAACACTTTTGCCTCTAATCCTCTATTTTGTAGGATTTTATTGTGCTTTCCTTTGCATAGATTTGGATAAAATCTTGCTAATTCTCTTGTCTATAGTTTCTACATGTTAGCTATAGCATACTAATATTTTGTGTCTTCTTCCATACCATTTTCTTTACATATCAAGCATATTTGCACTCTATTCTCCATTTGTTCAAGCATTTCCTTCATTTTTATGTGCTTTCATTTTATGTAAATTTATTGCTATCTTAGTGCCAATTTAATTTTCATTAGGTTAGATTAGCTCTCTTTTGCATTTATCATTAGATTTTAGACTCTTTTACACCTTTATTACATCTAATTGCATTTCCATTTCTTTTTGCTTACATATTATCCATTTCATTTAATATTTAATTATTTTCTTAGCATAATCCACTATATTATAAAATCTATCCTTATAATATACTATTTTAATCTTTTTAGGAGTTTATTTAACTCTAATTCAACATTCCTTAGCCTTTTTTGAATCCCACAACCTTTTATAACTTTAATTTGTAAAACTTGCAGACCCTTAGGGGAATTTCATACTTTTATTTTATAGTTAAACTTTAGTCCTCTAATTATCTATTTCAAAAGCTTAATCCCTATATTTTCTTATGCACATATCTTCTAAAATATACTAGGATCCTTTCCCATCAATTTCAACCAAAACCCTATTCATATCAGTCCCCAATAAGCTCTGGAATTTTAAAAATCTTGCCCAGTACCAAATTCACCACACCTATGGAAAATTTGGCCAAACTAAGTTTGAGAGGTTTAATCCTTTTATATTGCTACTCATAAACCTTTTAGATCATAATAGAGTCATCCTCACCAACTTTCAGCTTGAAAACATAGACTAAACCCATCAAAATCAACCCTAAAACTTAAATTTTCTCGCCCAAGACAAAATTCACCACCCTTGTGGTGATTTAGTAGTCAGAATCACAGAACCAGATTTTCAACTCAGACCAAATTCACTAGTGGTGAATTTGGTAAGACCGGGTGGAAAATTTGGCAATAGGTCAAAATCCATTCTAGGAAGGTAAACATACTCATTTTTTTTGTAAAATAAGGGGTTTGATCAGTAGAAGAGATAGCCTATCAACCTCACTACCCTCAGACAGACCCCCCAAAGTAGAAAACTTATTTTTTTTAGTTTTTGTGTAGGTTTTACCAAATTTTCCACCCTTGTGGTGAATTTGGCATCAATGGCAATTTTGGTACTATTTAGTGGTAAATTTGATAGACAAGCTTTGGTAAATGTAATCCAACCACTTGGCCCTTCCCTAGCTCAGTAATTTCATTTTATTTGTATTCTACTTCTGATTTTCTACTATTTTGAAACATAAAACATATTTATTTTGGGAAATTAATGAATTCTAGCTAGAAAACCCAAATCATTTACAAAACCTTGATATTTCTTTACAAAACGCTATAGTTTCTTTACAAAACACTAAAATACTAATCAATTAAGGAACCCTAGGTTTGGTTTTAGAATATATTTTAAATTCAAGTACTTAGGCAAGAAATTGAGAAGCATATAGTTACATTTAGGCTAATTTTTCTTGATTGCATCCTTCCTTGTTTTCCCTAAAATCAAAATATTCTTAGTCTAGTGCATTCAAAACTTGAAGTGCATATAGGTTAGATCTTGTTTGCTTGCATTTGTGTGAATTAAACTAAGCATTGCATTTTAGATGGTTCTGATGATTTAGGTTCAAATAACCGTTAAGGCTCAATAAAGAGTCAAGATTAATAGAGATCCAAAACCTCTAGGTGTTTGTTTTAATTGAACCCATAAACACCGCAAAACAAGCATTACATCAACCTCATACAACCATAGAAAAAGCATAAAAAGTAGGGGTCTAGTTGTGTTGAGAATTTTCACATCCTTGAGATCTCCTTTGGAAAGAGGTCCTCAAGTGGGGAAGTAGATATTCTAATGAATCTCCCTCGTGCACACTTGACATTAATTAGATCTAAAAGGGAAAAGAACACAAGGTTTTCTTACCACCTACATAAATTGGTGAACCTGATGTGAACACTCCTTTTGCCTTAACTAAGATAAAAGTTTGTTGAACTTAAATAGACCATCTAATTTGTTTTGTTTAGTTTACATCACATTAAATTAAGATAATAAGAACATAACCAATTTCTAATATTGCTTGTGGAAGGTTAACGACCCTTTGACTAAATTAGCATATGAACCTTAGGGGAGTGATCTTCTTTGGCAAGTATATTACGGTGGATCAGTGGGAGTCACAAGGAGGGCTACTTATTTGGGTGACATAAGGATATCAAACATCTTCTCTTATTTGCTATAAGTACTCTAGAAATAAAACTTTAATAAATTAACTCCCTCTTCGAAGCTAAGTCTTCTAACTATGTCTCAACATCCTTATAACACCCGAAACAAGGGTGTCCCTATTCCTTCATAGGATGTATCATCCTCTCAAGGATAAATTGAACAAGAAGTAAACCCTTGGTCACAAGTGCCAAGGGAAAAATTGATTGTTGAAAAAATTCCTTATCAAACTATGGACCATGTTTGAGATTATATCAAAATAAACAAAGACATCATCTTGGATGTTCTTAAATAAGAACTTAGAGAACAAGAAAAAGTGAAATCCACTAAAACTTAGGTTATTCTAATGAATAATCAACAACCGCTCAAATAAATGAAATTCAAAACACCTTGGCAAGTTTCAATGTGGCTACGACACAACCTACTAATTCTACAACACCTCCTACCTTATCAATAGAAATACCCACTTCAGGAAATCCTTTTTCAACTTTTCCTAGCAAAACAACTAATACCACAAATCCCTTCTTCACTCTCAATTTGGGACCCACTCAAGTCCCTCACATCACAACTTCAAATCAAAATGTTTCAACCCTTACAAGTATACCTTTTGCAATGCATACGTCCACTCAATCACATACTCAACCTCCATTAAATGATATTCAAAATATAAATACCAAAATATTAGACCTAGAAAAGAGAGATGCCAAGTTCAAAGAACTTGAGCATCAAATTGCCTCCCTTCAAGGGACATCTAAACTTAAGTACTCTTTTGAAGAATTCTATAACGAACCTTTAGATCCCAAAATTCTTAATCACCCATTTCCAAAGAATTTTTAAACTCCTAAGTTTCAAATGTATAATGGAAAACAAGATCCCATCAACCATTTAAGGCTATTCCAAATAGCTTGTAGTGACATCAATCATGATGAAAAACTTCTCCTTAGGTTATTCCCTAAAAGCCTTAGTGGGTTAGCCTTAGAATGGTACTTTCAAATACCTTGTCATTCCATTAAGAAGTTCAAAGAACTTATGGAAGCCTTCGTTAAACAATTTTTTATCTATATAGAAGATAAGGTTACCATAGATGACCTTTACCAACTTAAGCAAGGTAAAAATGATAAATTCATAGATTTCTTGGCCAAATGGAGAGCCCTCGTAGGGATACTCCAATACATTCCTCCTCCTAAGGAACTCTTGCATATTTTCCTATGAAACCTCCATGAAAAATTGTCATACCCCTTGGAGATGATAAACTTAACCTCTTTTGAAGAAGTCGTTGACATGGCTAAAAGGGTAGAGGTCGTCCTCATAAGATGAGGCCAACTCAACTATAATAATAAAGAGGATGAAAAGCCCTCTAACAAGGGGCAATACAAAAATAAATATTTCATAGGAGACTACATAAACGATTCTCGACAAAATAACAATGTAAACGCTACTCAAAATGCTCCTCAAAAATTGGTTATCCAAAAGGGGGACAAACCTCAAATGTAATATACCAATACAGGGCAAATTCAAATAGCCATGTTCAAAGTACTCCTTGAATACAAACTAATAGAGCTTTCACCCATTAGGACTTAGGACTTATCGAAAGGAATACCCACTTGATATAGACAAGATGAATACTACGACTATCACCAAACTAAAGGGCATACTACTGTTAGAATATTCTAATGTGCACTATGCCTTCACCTTGACACTTGTCAGTTTCACTTGAAATTTTTCATGTTATCAAATAGGCATTTTTCCTATATGTGTTATCTCATTTCTTGTATAATATATCTCATAATTGTTATTCCTAACATTTGGTATCAGAGCAGGCTTTCCCTGCCCTGTGAAAACCCCTTGGGGGGATTTCCCTCATGGATATCCCCCCCTCATTTTTTTCCTTAATTTTTTTGGATACTGAAGGAGTATGCTCTCCATCCCTTGTTGTATGGATCAGAAACCAAAAGTTGAAAAAATCCATGGCTGCCCAATCCAGTCGTAGAAGTAAATTTTTGAAAGAAAAATGAAAAACGAGATAATTTTTTTTATTATTATTTTTCATTGTTGTAGGTTTTATAGCGAGATGCCACGAAGATTATTATACAACAGATGTTGTGCATCGGCACATGTGGAAAAATATATTATTAAATTAAGGCTTCTGGTTTCTAAACCATGTGTGCAAATATGATCATGAGGCTGTGCAGATATGATCATGAGGCGAAACCCTGGGGATCGAACCAGCATGGCTTCTCCGCAAAAAAATTCACTAAATTTTTTTTATATATGGTGACATGCCTATGCACTTTCTGTGGGGTAGGATTATTATTTTTTCTCTATTTTTTATACGATGAGCAACTACACTTTCGTTGACTCTAAAAAGGGTCGAAATTGTAAGAAAAAACTTATGAGATGTTACCTTATTCAGTCTGCATAACATTCTCACTTTCTAACATGAGGTATTTCAATATTTGAGCTCATGGTGAACCCATTTTTTTAAAGGTGCAGACTCTATTTGGGATAATATTTTTCTTGCTACTGTTTAGCAATGATGATTTATGTTTGTCTTCCCATAGTGGCCATTGGAGGGGCAGATAGTGTAGCAGCTTGAAGAGGTGTGATCATCAATATTAGTATATTTGCTGCCACTGCCAAATCATAGTTTAGATCTACCAGTTTGGGGTGGTATTGAATTTTAAGATGTTGATTGGAATGACAATGGAGGAAAAGGCTATCCTTGGCATCATAGATGTCTTCCAGTTCATGAGAGGTGAATGGTGAGGAAGACACAGGTGGATCATTGAGTAGAAATTTGTTGAGCAATGGGATTGAATTTTGGAAATATCGTGGTGGCCAAATACTGCATACAAGGCATGTTAAATTTAATGAATTTCTCTTTGTCTCGTCATGGTGGAAATTTTTGAGTTGAATACCGCATTTCTGATGAAGTCCACTTGAACGAAGAATTTTTTCATGTGACCTATAGTAAAGGAGGTGATCATTGTGAAGATCCACCTTTGTGTGAGTTAGGTATCTATTCTGTGCACAAATGGACCACCAAACAACTAGAGCAAATGATATGTTCTAGTTTCAGTTCCATCTATTCTAGGGGTGAGTTGGGGGAAGGTTATGTTGTTTGCACATTTGGTGTTAGTAAATAAATTATAACAATGATTTGTTGATAAAATGATTTAATCCTTTTGTTGGTCGTTGTGGATGGCCTGGGGAGGCTGCTCGAGGAGGAAAGACACCCTCATTTTGCCTACATATCTACATTATGTTGAGTATCCTACTACATTTCACACTGGAGGAATAAAGGACACGATATCAGTTTTTTAAAACTTTTGAGTAAATGCCAATGTGGATAACATTGCAGACAAGATCCAGACTGTGTTTTTTGATGTAATGTTGATGGATTGAATATTGAGATTAATTTATTTTCTTAGTGTTAATTTCATGAAGTGTTGATATGATAAATGGAGGTCTCAGGGCGTGTGGATTACCACGTAATAGTAGCATGACCTAAATAATGCAATGAAGATGACGTTTTGATCTTTGTGACATGGTTGAGTATATTTATTTTTATGGGCGGCCAGAGTGCATTGTTCCTCTCATGATACCGTTCGAAGAAGACGAGACTAGAACATTGTGGAGCCCATGGAGTGCACACCATAACTACTGTAACTAGCTTTGTTTTTTGTTTTTTAAAGATATGCAGGTAAAACACATCTTCCTCATACTATTTATGTGATCGGGGGAAATGCAGATGGGTTTGATCGACTCCCTGTGTTCATTTATGAAAACAATTGCTAAGGCTTGCTGGCGAGTTCAGAGATGCATCTCCACTAAGTTTTAGATGCATTTCCTTGGGATTATCCTGTGACCCATATATGGCCCTTTGATGCATGTGTGCCTCCTACGAAATGGAAGACATTGCTTACCACTGAGGACAGGAGTTCCGAAATATATTTTTTGTAACGTTTTGTTGCTTTTTGGTGAGGCGTCAAACTTCGATTTGCACAAGATTATCCGCCTAGATGCAAGGTTATATATACCACCGATGGATTAAATCTGAGAAAGTTTTTTTTTTGTTAGCTGCAAAATTTTTTGAGAGCATAGTGAATGGGACCCACGTGCCTATTAAATTTTGAACTAGCTAGATCCTTCTCGCCTTATGCTTTTTTAAAATGTTATATGATTTTTTATAAGATGTGTAAAGTATATTTGAGGGATAATATTTTATTCAAAGGTCAAATCATTTAATATTTGAGTTGGAAGCCCAAATGTTTGTTAAAATTATTTAGTGGGGCCATTGATGGGGAAATTTTATTTAAAACAATTATATGTGGAATTGGGAAATGTCCATGAGTCTTTTATTTTTCCACATGGCGAGTGGAAAGCCTAGATGGTCTATGTAATTTTTTGATGTTTTAATTCTGTCTTGTATTCCACCTAACAGCAATGCCAGGAATCTTTTATTCCTAACATTTATTTGCTACCCAAGAGAGGCATGTTGCTATTTTTTCCAACAGATGAAGGTCCCATTAAGTAAAGAACATAGGGGTATTTATAGTCGTTGGAAATATTTTTTGTGATGAACACAATGGTGGTGTCCAATTGTGCATTTGAGGCTATTTCATTTGAGTTTTTTAGCTTCAAATTTTTTATATCTTGGAGTGCACTCTCGGTTGAACCCAACACTCCCAAGGCAAATTTGTATGTGATCCTTGTACACAGTCACCTTCTCTATAGACTTGGAAAATACAACGATTAGTTACCCATGCATTTCAGTAGGATGCAAAGGTCACCATAAGGACACCTACTCTAGGGACTACAGACATAGACACCCCAGACTGTATTCGAGCATTTTTTAGATCTACTTTTGAAGACTAAAGATGAAGACAATTCAAAATATTCTATTCTCTTCTTTTTCTTCTCCTCCATATTTGGATTCTATGGCTTATTTTATTGTATTTCATGGACCGTATTTATTTTGTATTAAGGTGCATTTTCAGCAAAGACTGACACCTTCTATATTTAGTTCACCATTTGATGATATTCATGGTGAATCTAGTCAGTGACCTATGAGAGGCAACATACCTAGAGGATGACTTGCAAAGGCAACAGACCCAGTAGTGGCTTATCCTAAGGGACATAGGATGACCTTGAGGCACTTAGACGGCTGACCTAGAGGCAATAGACCCATGGAAGTGGCTGACCCTAAGGCAATAGACCAAGATGTATACACCATTGATCTAGCATTATTTATAGTTGGATGTCCAAGTGCAAAGAGCACGAGCCTAGACCAAATCAACAATAAAGGAGGATGATAGGTTTCTTTTAGAGAATTCAACATTAAGGGGGAATGTTACCTAATGTTGACTTGTTTTTTTCTCTATAGTTAGGATAGTGCACATTAAGGGGGAATGTTAGAATATTCTAATGTGCACTATGCCTTCACCTTGAAACTTGTCAGTTTCACTTGACATTTGTCATATTATCAAAGAGGCCTTTTGCCTATATATGTAATATTATTTCTTGTATAATATATTTCATATTTTTTATTCCTAACAACTACTAATAAGTGTAGAACCCTAAAGAACATTATTCAAGACCTCCTCGAGGAAGGGAAAGTGATAATTAATAGAAAACAAAACCCTAACAAATATATGGAAATATTTTAGAACCCTTTACCAACACATGATCAAAATGTGGCTAATTTCGTAGGTGCCATTCGTCTATCAAGATATGCCCATGCTATAAATAGACAACAAGTGAAGAATCAATATTTAGATCAACCCCTAGTGGTTGCCTCGAAAGCAAAGATCAATATTCCTAATAAATAATACTTGGTGGTTACACCTTCTCAAAACACTTTGTATACCTTTGACCTTCGTTTACAATTGGAAGAAGTACCCACTAAAATGTCTCATCTAGAACTCCTAAAAATATCACCCGCTCACAGGGAAATATTGATAAAACTCTTAAGTGAACAAGAAGTCCCACAAGACCTATCTCTAAATGATATCGCCAACACGATCGGATTTACTGGAATTAATAATGCCATTTTAGCATTACATGAGGAATATGCTCCTCTCAAAACCATATCATGGGATTTTCCCTTTTACATTATATGCAAATAGGTGATAAATACATCAAGAGAGTCTTGGTAGACAATAGATTAGCCTTGAATGTTTGTAACATCAAATTTTTATGAAACTTTGACTTAACTAAAAATGACTTACAAAAATTGGACCTCATTATTAGGGCCTTTGATAACGAGGAATGAGAAGTAACAGGCACCATTACTTTACCTATCAAAGTAGGACCTCGTGTCTTGAACACCCCCTTTTATGTCATATCGTGTGACGTAACTTATAACATGCTCCTTTAAAGACCATGGATACATGCCATGAAGGTTTTACCCTTTACCTTACATCAATTCCTTAAGTATGAATATCAAGGAAGGGTCATACATGTTCTTGGGGATAAGAAACCTTTTGCCATGTGCAACTCTATAGATTTACAAGAATTGAACCTTTGTCCTTCTATACAATCGACTATGTCAAATGATAAACCAAAAGCTGATAAAGGAAAGGAAATATTAGAGGAACCTCTTATAGACTTAAAGGAAATCCTTCAATCATCCCTCAATGTTAATCAAATTAACCACATTTTTCAAAAACCATATCCTTTCGTAGAACTAGTAAGCATGTTCCTTTCTCTGTGAGACATAGGTATGCCTAGTAGAAAGGGATTAAAAATTTAGATAGGATCTTGCACTTTCATTTATGGTGGGACCACATTTGATGAGAGAATTTGAGGACGTAATTTTTTTCTACTGAAAAAACCTACGCTACATGTTATACGTTACTTACCTTCCCCATATTTAAACAAATTCTTGCTAATATGGGTTATCAAGGTAAAGGGCTAGGTTATTGTGAACAACGTATTAAAGAGCCTATAGAAGATACACCTTGGCAAGCATGACGTGGTATTGGATTTATCCCCAACAAAAATGAACCCTCTTCTCTATCTGGAGAAGAGAACGAAGATGACTACTCTGGATCAATACATGGCTCTTAATGGGGTGAAGAGGACAAAGAAGAACTATGGTCACTCCTCAATAAAACCCCTCATAAAACTATATGATTCAGGAACATTAATATGTTAGAATTGATCCATATAGAAGCCATTCCAATTTAAAAATACCCTAAAGAATATTTAGACAATTGTCATATAGAAGAGTCTCTAAGTCAGATCTTTAATTTAAATGCAGCCCAACCTTTCAACTTTGAACAAACATCTATAGATCCTCAAGAACTTAAAGAACTAGGATTTATAGATGTCCCTCTTCATTTTGGATATGAGTTGTAAGCCTTAATCAAAGAAACTATAGATGTTAACATTGGAACATATCAAGATCCATGCCTTATCAAACTAGGGAAAGTATTAACCCAAGAAGAACAAACAAAATACACAAATCTATTAAAAGAATTCTTTGAAATATTTTCTTGGAGATACGATGCTATGCCAGGACTAAACCATTCATTAGTAGTCCACCATATAGCAGTGCATCTCGATGCAAAACCCATAAAAAAATCTAAAGAAAACACATCCAAGGGTCGCCCTTCTAGTAAAGGATGAACTTCAAAAATTACTAGATGTTGGCTTCATAAAAGCCATAGAATTTTTGGATTGGATTTCCAACATCGTTTCCATTGCTAAGAAAGAAGAATCTATTTGAAATTATATCAATTTTAGAGACATAAACAATGATTGTATTAGAGATGATTTCCCCTTACCTAATATAGACATGATAGTCAACTTCATCGCAGGATCTGAAATGTAATTCTTCATGGATGGATTCTCAGGCTATAACAAAATTAAAATCATAGAAGAAGATCAATCCAAAATAGCTTTTACCACCCCTTGGGGAACCTTTTGCTATAAAGTCATACATTTTGATGTTAAAAATGTAGGAGTAACTTATAAAATAGCCATAAGCTGCATATTCCACAATCTCATGCATAAAATAGTAGAAGATTATGTAGATAATATTATAGCTCAATCCCAAGAAAGGAAAGACCATACCCAAGACCTTAGATGCGTCTTCCAAATACTATGATACTATAAAGTCAAAATAAAAACTCTCAAATGTATTTTTGGGATGAAATCAAGAAAGATACTTGGGTTCATTGTATCTCGACGGGGGATTGAAATTGATCCCTCTAAAATCGCTGCCATAACCAACATGCTACCACCTAAAAATCTAACTGAATTATGTAGCCTTCAAGGAAAATTATAGGCTATACAAAGATTCATATCACAACTTACATATAAGTTTCAACCTTTCTCCAAACTACTGAAGAAAGGAGCCAAATTTGAATGGGAATGCCAAGAAGCCTTTGAAGCCCTAAATACTTACCTCTTAACGCCACTAGTCTTGGTGCCACCCAACTTAAATCAACCACTACTGTTATACATATCTACTACTGAACATACCTTAGGAGCTTTATTAGTCCAATATGATGAACAACATAGAGAAAGAGCAATCTTCTACATTAGTAGAACCTTAGTAAATTAAAAAACTTGCTATACACTAATAGAAAAGATCTGCCTAGCAGTTTTATTCTCATCTCTTAAACTAATACATTACATGCTTATTCAAAATAATTACATCTTAGCAAGAGTAGATCCATTATGCTACCTTATGTCAAAGCCCTATCTATCAAGCAGAACTACCAAATGGGTCATAGCCCTCGATGAATTTGACATATATTTCATAAACCAAAGGTCTTTGAAAGGGTAATTTATAGCAGATCAACTTGCCACAGCTCCTTTAGAATCAAAACATCCTATAAACATCTCCTTTCCTTATAATATAGTCGCATCAATGGAATTCCAAGAACCCTAAACATGGGTCTTATACTTTAAGAGAGCGATATGAATGAAAGGAGCAGGGGTAGGGATTATCCTAGTCATCCCACAACAATAACTCATCCCATTATCATTTAAACTTTGCTTCTCCTTGTAGCACCCTAAAATTGGTGCAGTAAAATTGGAATAATTACATTCACCTTAGTAAATAAATTTAAATTCAAATTTAACCTCCCAAACCGCCCGTTAACCGTCGAGAAACCCGTTTCCTCTTTTTCCGTGCCATTTTTAGCAGTTGTTTTGACCGTTTGACGATATCGTCTCCGATCAGACGATATCGCCCCAGATTTGACGATTTCGTCTGGACTAGAACGTCCAGACGATTTTGTCGCAAAACTGAATTTGCATAGTTGGAATCCGTTCCAACGGGTCTCCAATCCGGGCAGAAGCGTGTCTGCGCCGTTGGGACCCTTCCCCCGTTGGAGATCTCCCAAATTGGGATGATCTCCAACCTCCCAACAACTATCCTATGCCTATTTAACTCTAAAACTTTTCCTTCCCCAACCCCTGGCTGAATTTTTATGTAAATCAACTCCCTATGCGCTAAAACACTTCAAATTTGCTCTTGCACTAGTCCTATATTAATTTTATTGCAGGTACACCATTGGTTTTCAGTCGGAGCCAGCACCTATCGCAGCCGACGAACCTGTCAAGATCGGAGGCGATCTCATCAAATTCGGGACGATCTCGTTCTGATGCGAGACGATTTCGACTACAGCACACATCGAGGCAATCAGTGCTTGGAGTTTGCTCTTCTTTCTCTTTTCTCTATCATTTTATGCTATAAATTAGATTGTCTATTCAGTTTTTATACTATATTGCATCTGGAGTTCACCCATTTTGTCTAGTTTGCATATTAAGATCATATTCTGCTATCTAAACACAGTGATTTGCATTTACTTTTGTTCTTGTATATTGTTCAATACTCATATTACTTTTTCATATAGTTTGCCCCTGTTTACAAAATAGAATTTCTTGTATTTCGCATCTGTTTGTTGTTTTGCAGGTCTCCGATGAATTCGTTCGACGAATTCGTCGGATTGCGACGATCCTGTCAGTTTAGACGATTTTATCAAATTGAAGGCGATTCTGTTGAATTGCAGACGATCCAGACTGCTACAAGTAATCAGAAACTTCATCAGACTTTCGGATCAGGTAATCTTCATTGGCCTCCTGCAAATTCTCTGTTTCTGCTTTCTTTTATGTTTCTTTGTATTCATTTAAATTGCATTTTCATGTAGTTTAAGTTAGAATCATTCGGCCAAACCTAGGATGAATGTTTAAAAATAAAACGAACTCATCAAAACTCATTCCCAAAACCTAGGCGTGGAAAGCGCCGCCAAATGTTTCTTGGTGAACCCACCATCCATCGAAAAATCACCAAAATGCACCTCCCTTGAGAGGCGGGACCTTCGCAAAGTCCTCTCGTCAGAGGTACCGCACCATCCTTTTCCCATCCTCCTTCGGGCGCGGATCCAATAGCCTGAAGGTAGGGATGCGAAAAATTTGGAGCGATACATTTTGGTGAACCCGACGTGAATGCATCATAACCTTTTGAAAACAAAAACAAAAACAAAAAAATATATATGTATACAAGAAAAACAAAAACAAAATCATCATTTCAAGTTTGTATGTTTTAGATTCAATTCTAAATAGTAGATGCTAAATATTACTTTTAGAAGTACTAAAGAAACCATGAGTTTTTACTCAAATCAATATGAGCCCATCAGTAATGTTGGAAGAATTCAGCCAAATACATTTGTTGATTATGACCAACCTCATCCCTATTCAACACCACCTCCATCACACTCTTCTTATTTTTCATCCATAACCCAACAAAACAATCCCTTTGCCAATCCTCTTCATAATGATATTATCTATTCTCCCATATATCCATATTATGTCTATCAATCCACATATAATCCTCCACCACCTTTTCAATACTCTTCTTTCAATACAACACATCCATTTCAACAAGAAAATACTTATTCTTCCAATTCTACCATGCACTCACCTCCTACATCGCAATCTTCCTATCATCATTCTACCCATAATAAAGAAAGTAGAGGTGAGAAACCATTAGGTCCTTTTATGACGAAATTCCTAAGGCATTTATCAAAAACCTCTCAAAAACCTTCATCACGTAAATTTACTAGGCTTAATCAACCAATGGATATAATTCTCAAGTATTTACTTGACACAAATATTATTGAACTTCCTTCCATAAGACAACCTGATACCACATCAGATTGGTTTAAACATGAGCTACATTGTGAATATCATAGAGTAGATGGACATATGACACAAAATTGTAAAGATTTAAGATGTGCAATTCAAGATTTGATTGATAAGGATCTTTTTAATATAAAGGAATTACAATCTACAACTGATTATAAATCTCCAGTAAACTATCAAACTCCTACACAACAAATACCAATAATCAATCAAGACATGGGGATCTCCCAAGAACCCCTATTCAATTATCAACAACAAGAAACCAATCAAATATTGCATGTTAATGTGTCCCATCATGATGATATTATTAATATTGTAACAAAAACTACAAATGAGCAACCTCAAGTTCAATCAACTCAATCCGATATTCAAGATATGGATTCCTCATTTGACCAACCTTCAAAACTATCTTTGGCTCTAGAGAATGATCCAAAATGGAATGTAAGCATAGAAAGCTCATCTTTAGAATCAAAATCTCAATCTGAAATCCACTTTGATAACCAACAACAAGTGATTAATCCTCAAGCAAAGATATCCCTTTTAGAAGTATTACAAATTTCTCATAAGGAAATTTTGTTCAAAATACCTAGCCAACAATTTGTTCCTCATCATATTTTCTCTAAGAACATAATTAATGGTGTAAACCCTCTTGAGGTTAACCATATTTCATTCTATGATGAGGATATTCCTTCCTCTACTCCACAAGAAGACTCCTATCTTTACATTATCGGATCTAGTAAAGAAACACTTGTTAGAACTATCATGGTAGATAATGACTCCTCTCTTAATTTATGCACTTATCAATTATTCCAAAAACTCAAATCAAAGGAAGAAGATCTTAATGAATCAAATGTTATTATAAAATCTTTTAACAATGAAATTCAAGAAGCTCAAGGTACTATAATTCTTCCCCTTAATATTGGATCCAAGATCCTGGATACTTTATTCTATGTAGGATATTGTCCTTCACCTTACAACCTACTTCTCCAGAGTCCTTGGATTCATACGATGAGGGTTGTCCCTTCCACTCTTCACCAATGTTTGAAGTTTGAACTTGCAAATAAAATTGTTACCATACATGGTGACCCAACACCATTTGAAGAATATTTAACGATTGAAACATCAAGTTCTATACATTCTCTATTATCACAATTATCTTCTATCCATCACTTTTCTTCATCCATATATGATCATCCTTGTTTACCAAATAACATCCATGCATATCTTTCACATATACTTTCTCCATCTTATCAAAACTTGGAATATAATAATAAGAATGAAGAACTTTCTTATATTTCTGACATTTTATTTTGTAACATGATCAATTTTACACATATAAAAGTCAAATCTTTTGCTACATTATTCTACATTATAACAAAGCTTTTGTTATCACTACCTTTTATTCATCACCTTTTGTTCTTACCTTCACCTCAACCAGATTATCCTTCAAAACCTCCTTTGATTTTGAAGCAACCTTAGACATGCTATACTCAAATAAACCTTGTATAGTGTATATAGATCATCTTGTATATACCACCAATTTCAATTCATAAATTAAAATCAAAATACAAAAAAAATCAAAATCCTCAAAATCTTCAAAAAAATACAAATGCAACCAAGGAACTTAAAGGTAAATTTGAGCCCAACTGGCTCGGACCATACATCATTACTGCAAAATTTGAATCAGGAGCATATAAATTATCTACCTTAGATGGTAAAGAACTTAAAGAACCCATGAATATTTTACATCTCAAACGTTATTATGCATAAATTTGGTCATTTCATCCATGTATATATTTGTTCAAAATCATTATCTTGTATTTCTTTCAATTTATTCAAAAACCTCAAAAACATTCATAAATCTCCAAAAATCTTCAAAAATATTTATTGCATTTATTTAAAGCACTTGTAAAGTTCCTTTTGCTCCAAAACAAAAATCAACATAAAAATCCAAAAACAGCTATATGCTTGACTCTTTCGAAACCAAAACAATATACAGAATAAAGAGAGAGTCAACATTCTCAAAACTTTCTCAAAATCATTATTTTCTTACAATTATTGCAATTATATGTTTCAACTTATTTTGGATAAAACTAGCATTTATTTGGCATCCCTCACTTGCACACTCACACAATAAATATCTTGATTTTATACGGCATGATTACTAATCTCTCTTATATCAAAGTTCACAAAATTCAATTAAATAAAGTTTGAGCATAGAGAATTGATCTTGTTATTTACTTAAACCAAGCACATCTTTTCACAATAAAATGATTATATTTGTAATTTCCATGTTTTGCTACATAGTAGAACTGATTTCTTGAGTGAAAAGTTTCCCTTGCTATCCTATCATGCACATGGTCTAGAATCTTTGAGAATTGGCAAAAGGACAAGCTCACCCCTACCCAGAATAAAAATCCCTTGCTCTACAGCTAATCTGAGCAAGTATCCCTAGAAAAAGAAAAAGAAAAGAAAAATTCAAGAAAAAGAGAAAAGAAAAATGTTATGTCAGCAATGTTCCAAGCATTATCAAGCAAAAGAAATACAAAAAGAAAAATAAGCAAAGTTCAAAAGAAAGCAAGAAAAGCAATAAAATCCCTTTCCCTACCCTTTGAAAAGAAAAGAAGGGTGAATGAGCTTGAATCCATGGAATTCTCAATTATTCAAAAGCTATGAGGTAAGCCCCATAACAGGTGGTTTGTGCCCAACTCTGCTTGGCCTTGGGTAACTCCTAGCGTGGCGATATGTCTGTCACATTAGCGACCTTCTTTTGTACGAACCTATGTCTGCTTATGGATTAGCTAGCTCTTGATAATCCGATCTACATAGTAGCCTAGTATGGTTATATGCATCTACATCATGGTTAATGAACACTTATTTGGTTTCTTCAAATCACTTGTATCATAGTATCTTGCTCAAAAACTGGTAAATGAACAATGCAATTGCACACACATTTGTATTTGAGAGATTTTGTCTATCATTATGATAAATCAAGATTGGCAATGAATTCACTTATGCACATGGGATTCCTTATAAATCTAACTTTTTGTCTTCAAAATACTTTGAAATATTATTTTTGCAAACTTGTTTGGAATAAACCAAGTACAATTATTTACCACAAAGACAACTATATAATAGAAAAAATCAAAAATTTCAATCAAAACATATCATATATATCTTATCGACTTTCGTAACGATGGTATAGTTTCAAAACCAAAATTGGAATTTTATGCTTAGCGCAAGTCCTCATTATCATATTTTCTGTTCATCAAAAATTAATCATGCAATAAAACTATCCTTTCTTTGATCTTCGCGATGATGGTATAAGTCTATACCTACATATTCTATGCCTAGCGCAAACCATTGTAACAATTTTATTTCCCCATTTATCAAAGATCATAAAAACCATATGACTTCATTTTACACAAATTATGCTTTTCAAAAGCAAACACATTTTTATTATTTCATATCATTATGTCAACCTTTGCATTTTGCAATGATGGTATAATTCTTAAGGAATTATTCACAAATTTTATCACACTTAGGAATTTATGCCTAGCAAAAATCATTTTAAAATATTTCATGCATAATATTTTCATGGAAATCTGAAAACAAACACATCATCATCATCATCATTTGCATCATCACACCAAAGTCTTAAGACAGTCTCTTAAGCACTCTTTTACTTTTCGCAATATTTCTATACTGGGATTAGCTTGACGACCGAGTGAGCGGCGACTCCATGAAATGGTCTATAATAGCGACAATGTCCTTTGAAATTATTGTTAAAAGTCCCCTTTTATTTTTATCAAATTATTGCATCACATACAATCACTTTGTTACATCAGATTATTTCATTTAAAATATTTATAGCATGACATCCAAATTATAATATTTCCAACGACATAATTACATGAATCATCAATCCAATTATCAAATCAATCAATCAAACATAAAAGCATCATAAACATACACATAACACAAGTCATATGATCAAAAACATATCATATATCAAACATAATTTCATTCAAAAATAATTCAAATTAATTTTTGCTTTTCCGCGTTTTTACCTCAAACGTTCGATTTGGGTAAAAACACGGAGGGGGCACCATAGTAAGTCGTCGTACGATTCGACCAAGAATCGTCGCCTAAAAATGGGAATAATTTTTTGCTTTCTCGTAGATCGAGAAGAACTCATCTTTAACGCATTTTCTTCGGAAAATTCGCTAAAGAGGGGGCAAAATGTAGCACCCTAAAATTGGCGCAGTAAAATTGGAATAATTACATTCACCTTAGTAAATAAATTTAAATTCAAATTTAACCTCCCAAACCGCCAGTTAACCGCCGAGAAACCCGTTTCCTCTTTTTCGTGCCATTTTTAGCAGTTGTTTTGACCGTTTGACGATATCGTCTCCGATCAGACGATATCGCCCCAGATTTGACGATTTCGTCTGGACTAGAACGTCCAGACGATTTTGTCGCAAAACTGAATTTGCATAGTTGGAATCCGTTCCAACGGGTCTCCAATCCGGGCAGAAGCGTGTCTGCGCCGTTGGGACCCTTTCCCCGTTGGAGATCTCCCAAATTGGGATGATCTCCAACCTCCCAACAACTATCCTATGCCTATTTAACTCTAAAACTTTTCCTTCCCCAACCCCTGGCTGAATTTTTATGTAAATCAACTCCCTATGCGCTAAAACACTTCAAATTTGCTCTTGCACTAGTCCTATATTAATTTTATTGCGGGTACACCACTTGGTTTTCAGTCGGAGCCGGCACCTATCGCGATCAGACGAACTCTGTCAAGATCGGAGGCGATCTCATCAAATTCGGGACGATCTCGTTACGATGCGAGACGATTTCGATTGCAGCACACATCGAGGCAATCGGTGCCCGGAGTTTGCTCTTCTTTCTCTTTTCTCTGTTATTTTATGCTATAAATTAGATTTTCTATTCAGTTTTTATACTATATTGCATCCGGAGTTCACCCATTTTGTCTAGTTTGCATATTAAGATCATATTCTGCTATCTAAACACAGTGATTTGCATTTACTTTTGTTCTTGTATATTGTTCAATACTCATATTACTTTTTCATATAGTTTGCCCCTGTTTACAAAATAGAATTTCTTGTATTTCGCATCTGTTTGTTGTTTTGCAGGTCTCGATGAATTCGTCGACGAATTCGTCGGATTCGGACGATCCTGTCAGTTTAGACGATTTTATCAAATTTAAGGCGATTCTGTTGAATTGCAGACGATCCAAACTGCTACAAGTAATCAAAAACTTCATCAGACTTTCGGATCAGGTAATCTTCATTGGCCTCCTGCAAATTCTCTGTTTCTGCTTTCTTTTTTGTTTTTTGTATTCATTTAAATTGCATTTTCATGTAGTTTAAGTTAGAATCATTCGGCCAAACCTAGGATGAATGTTTAAAAATAAAACGAACTCATCAAAACTCATTCCCAAAACCTAGGCGTGGAAACTGCCGCCAAATGTTTCCTGGTGAACCCACCATCCGTCGAAAAATCACCAAAATGCACCTCCCTTGAGAGGCGGGACCTTCGCAAAGTCCTCTCGTCCGAGGTACCGCACCATCCTTTTCCCATCCTCCTTTCGGGCGCGGATCCAATAGCCTGAAGGTAGGGATGCGAAAAATTTGGAGCGATACACTCCTACACCAAAAACACAACAGAATATGAACCACTTATTTTAGGCCTTAGAGCCACAACAAAACTAAATATAAAAAACATAATAGTATAAGATGATTCACAACTAGTAATCAAGCAAGCAAATGACACTTATCAGACCAAATATGAAAAGCTAAAACTATACAAAGATATTCTAGACTTGCTAAAATCTCATTTTGATCAAATAACCATAAAAGCCATACCTTATTCTAGCAATCACCATGCTAACTCTATGGCAACAACTACATCTCTTATCTCTCTAGAATTAGAGGATGAAGAAGTTGCTATTATCATAAGGTCAATCAATGAACCTTCTGATAGAATAATACCTGCTACCACTTAACATATGTAACATCAAAACATCTGTACCTCAACCACCTTGGTACCAAGACATTTTCAACTTTCTCAAGGAACATTCACTAAAGGATTCAACTCTAAAAAACATAGATAATTTAGGCTGAGATCTTGTAAGTACATCATCATTGGATATATTCTATATCAACACTCATTTGAAGGAATACTCCTTAGATGAATACACTTATATGAAGCATGAACTCTCATAAAATAATCCCATGATTGATCATGTGGTGGTAACTTTAGCAGGCTAGCCATAGCTAAAAAGCTCCTTAGGATGGGCTACTACTGGTCCTCCATGAAAAAAGATAGTCATAGCTATGTCAAGAAATATGACAAATATCAATGACATGACAATATTGTTCACACTCAATCTCAAGAACATCAGCCTATAATATCCCCTTGGCCTTTCTCCTCCTAGGGGTTGGATATCATAGGTAAGATGAACCCTCAATCATCTGATGAACATAAATTCATTATTACAGCTACATAATATTTTACTAAATGTATTGAGGCAATACCTCTATCCTCTACCACAAGCATTCAGGTATCAAAATTCATCATAAATCAAATCATTAGCCGATATGGTATCCCCTCAACCATAATCATAGACAATGGTACCCCATTTAAAAATAAAGAGGTCACCAAAATGTACACCAAATATAAAATTCAACAGAAATGGTCTACACCTTATTACCCATAAGAAAACAGACAAGTTGAGTCCTCAACAAAATGCTAATCAAAATCCTCAAGAATACAGTCAATAAAAATGACTGAGATTGGCACTTACAACTCTATCCTACCTTATGGTCATATCGTACAAGTGTGTTTACTCCCACTGGAGCAACACCATATGCAATGGTTTATGGTACCGAAGCAGTCTTTCCCTTCGAACTTGAAATCCCCTCTTTAAGATTCCTATTGCAAGACTCCTCAGTAGGAGATGAATACCATCAAAGTTGTTTGCAACAACTAAAAATTCTAGAATAAAAATGCATCAATGCCTTAGAACACCTCAAAAATACCATAATAGGCTCTGATGATATTACAACAAGAAAGTGCATCATAGATATTTTGAAGTTGGGGACTTAGTCCTCAAAGAAAATTAAAATAACACCAATGCTGACGTCAATATTAAAGGAAAATTTGAGCCCAACTAGTTAGGAACCTTTATTATCATAGCCAATTTTGGATCAAGAGCCTACCACCTAGCCACATTGGATGGCCAAGAACACAAAAAAAAATAACATTATTCATCTTAAATGATACTATACATGAAGAACATCGATTTGACTACTTGCTTATTTGATTTATACATAGCAAGAACCACTATATAGTCATACACACTTTACCCCTTGCATGTTTGCTTCGTTTGATTGATCATACCATCAAATTAGGAGGGATTATTATGATGCAAAGGCCAATCCTTATTATAAATACATCTACACTACATCCACCTAGGCTAACTAATATGTTGAGAAAACTCTCTCAATCCAAAAATTGTATCCTCCACAATCTTCCTCTATATCTCACTTTGTTACTTTCATATTTCTTCTCTTATTCTCCCTCTCTTGGGTTAAGTTATATATGATGCAATCATCAATGACCTTGATGACCCACCCTTTTCCCTTTCTTTTGTCCCAATATTTGGAGCAATAAAAAATAAATGATAATCAAATCTCTATCTACATTTCTTTTTCTATCTCTAAAAACCAAGTAATACATGCAAATTACTTTATTCGATCTTACACATAATTCATATCATTGATTTCAACAACATTCTATGACATTATCAACAATACATATCTACAACACTTCTCAACAGAAGAATTTTTTATTCTATCAGCATTCATGATTATTCTATAAAATCCTCAAAGACATCTCTTTCTCTTCTATAATGTAAAACAATGTATTGTATAAGAGAATGAAGAACACAAGCTTATACTGAGAGGGGGGTGAACAGTATAAGACCTCTTTTTACTTTTTCATTTATACTTCAAAATAGTAAAGCAATATACCCAAAGCAATAACAAAGCAATGCACAATATCATCCACAAAGTGACACCAATTTTAACATGGTTCACCCAGAATGGCTGGGCTACATCCACAAAAATTTTCTCTAAAAGTTATCTCAAATTTCTTTGGGAATCCTTCCCAATTACGATGTTTATGAGCCTCGGCCCAAAGGAGATACCTTCCCCCAATCATAATTTATGAGCCTCTGCTCAAAGGAGATACCTTCCCCCAATCAGAATTTATGAGCCTCTGCTCAAAGGAGATACCTTCCCCTCTACTCTGGAAATGATCCCTCAGAAGATCAACTGCCTCTACCTCTTGCCAGAACGTGGAACTCCTTTCCACCGAAGACCTCATGTCCTCAATGCTTAGCCTAAGAGACCTCTGCCTTCTATGATCACGTCCATAGTAGCTCAACAACCTGTACCAAACACAGTCAGTCGGTCTAGTACAAGTCTTCCTCTGTCTGTCAGATCTGTTCAACTCTTGAAAAAATCAATCCTCTACATACAAGCCTTCTCAAAGACTTGCCAACTGTCCTCAGGTTATTCTCATAGAACCAATGCACCTCTGTCCTCAAGTTCTCTGATAGAACTATCAAACTCAGCTCACAAGTCCTTTGCTAGGACCTATCCAAATCTGCTCACAAGTCCCCACCGAAACCTGTCCAAAAACTGCTCACAAGTCCCCACAGAAACCTGTCCAAAAACCGCTCATAAGTCCCCACTAGAACCTGTTCAAAAACTCAACAAGCTCACCAAGAAAAAATTTCTTAGTAGGAAATCACAAAGTGAATTGTTAGAGACCCAATGTGATTTGTCAAACTCATAGAAGCATAAAGAGAATTGTTAGAGACTCAATATGTTCTATACTCAAATCCCAATCTCAAAACTCAACTCAAATCTGAAATGGATAGGATAGAATGTTTTCTTTCAAGAACATGAAACCCCAACAATTGCCAACTATGCAAAGAATCACATAACAATGATACTCATGTTCTTTTCACCATCAATTAGGGTTTCAACAACAATGCTCATCAAACAAGGTTTAGTCAACCAACACCATTCAACTCAACATCAACCTTGAAGCATTCAACCAATCATCACAAGAAAAGGAAACAATTAGAAATCCTTTTCCCTCTAAATATATTTGAACAAAACAGCCACCAACACAATATCACCAAATGCAAAGAATAACTTGCTCAAATCAACTCAATGGAGTAAGCCCAATATCATGAATAAAGTAAAGCAATAACTTGATCAAACAACCTCTATGGAAGCAACTCAACCATCAAACTCAAAACAGCCAACCAAGGGTTCTACCAACTCAATGCAAGTAGCTAGACTCACAAATATAAACCCTAGTGCACAAAGCTTCCAATATCTCAAACCAAAAAGTATGCATTCACCAAAAACTCTCCTTAAGGATAACAATGCATAAGTAGTCTTCAACAAACCAGAAAATAGGATTTACACCTAGCCAAAGGATACCTAGTAGAATACCTTTTCACTCCAACCTTATTTCATAAAACATACACCAATCATACTCATAAGAATAATGTGCCCATACCTTATTGGAGTAGAAGATAATTGAACCTTCAAGATGTCACCACACACAACTCTCAAACTTCCAACCAAGTTAGGGTTAAAATAAAAAGAAATGAGCAATAATATAAACTTCCTTTATTACACCTTTTAGCTCCACTTCTTTAAACACAACCACCATAACATGCTAATAAATCAACAATCACAGACTCACACCTTATACCTCCATTTTTAATTTTAGCATAGCAAAGAATAATCTTAAAAATACATCCAAAGAAATATGCCCTTATTTCTCCTAAGATTTTATTCAATGCTAATCACAAAAGCCAAAACTCATAAAATTTAATCACACCTTATAAATCGTTGTCCAAGAAACTCCGAATTTCACGACATAAAGACGTTTTAATAAAAACGTGTGTTACTCTAGCAAAGCACCCTCGTGAGACTCGAAACGGTGACCTTCGCCAATGCAGCGCCCAACAACAACCTTTGCTGCCACTAGCCCACACGGGCTATGAAGTTCACAAGTGAACTTCCCTCCACTTCACCCTCGAAAAAAAACTCTCGAAGACTTTTCAACCGCACGTGCTTCTAAGTCTTCCTTCGATCGCAGTGAATACAGAGCACAAACATCACAAATTGCATTCGGGAAATTTTGAATTAATTAGCCTTCCAACCTTAGGAGTTGGAGAATAAATAGTCTCTTCAAAGACACCTTGACATCGGCGAAAATAAAGACCATTTCGAAATTAATCAAAAGTCTTTTCAAAAAGGGTTTAAAAACCCTTAAATAATTTTAATAAATTAAGAATAAAAAAAGGTTTAAAAACCTTTATGTATTTTTAATAAATTAAAAATAATTTCTCCCTTAATTAATTAAATAATTAATTAATTAAAACCTTGAAGTGTTTTAAATAATAATTAAATAAATAATAAAGAGAACCTCCATTGGTTTTAATAAAAACCCTATCCAACTTGGTTTTAATAAAAACCGGTTTGGTTTTAATGAAAAACCCTTGCCAATGGAATCTCTTTGGATTCTCTTAAAAATATTCTCTTGGAATCTTCCACCTTTGAATCCAACACATCCTCTTAACATTAATGCCATTTCCTTTTGACATCAATGACAACTCATAGACAAGAAGCTAGGATCTCAAACCCAAAATTGCCAACAAGAGAATTTAAGAGTAGTATATCGAATGTATCATGACATATAATCATCATATTATTCACATATAACTCATTTTATAGTCCATTCAGGGATGAGAAATCATATTCAGCCAATTTCTTGTAAATTCATAATCATTTGTGAATTCTACTAGTTACTGGTTGAATGAGGTTCTCTTCCCTCATTGGTCTATCATTCGATTTCATAAAATCATACCTAACACATCATCATTTGCTTACTCATTAGATTGGTCGTGAGGGCTAGGAGTCCTCTAATCATCCATTCCTATGTGGATTAACAATTACTTATCAACTTTATATAGGAATGGATGATTAAGGGTACTCCTGCCCACTTGACATATCGTTTTAGTATGCAATCAAACATATAAAAATTCTCTCATGCTATCTTTCCAATAAGTCATAGGAATCATAAGGTTCTCATGATCTTATGATGCGTATGTTTGCAACTTCTTTGTAAATCTTATCAAGCAATGTATCAATATTACCTTTACTTCCTCTCTGATTTATTGTATTAGCATGTTATCTAACATCTCACAAATCTCAATGATTGCCTTGGATAGTCCATGAGGGTCTCGAAGATTTTGTTGATCCAATATCTTGTAGGTCCACAATCGTTTGTGTACCTCACCCAACACTGGATCAATGTTGTCCTTGTATCCTCTAGGTTCATATCATTGATACTCTACTAGATGAAATCAAGTCTCTCACCGACTGTTGTTTAAAAAACTCTATCAAACTATGAAGCCTTATATATCCAATGCCTTGTGAGGGTGCAATTATTTGTATGCTTCACCATATAATGGATCTATTTTGTCTTCATAGTGACCTGAGACTCTACAATAGTAGAACATCTACACATCATGCTCTCACCATTAGTTATTTACCTAATAATGCTAGTAGATCAATAAAGTTCTATCTCTAGTCGGCTACATTAATCAAGCATCACAAGTCTAAAAATAGTCACTTATTAATTGGATATTCTCTATTTGTTCAAGTGAAATAGATAGAGAACTTCTCCCTTATCGATAAGCAACAACAACCTCCTTTATTCAAACTACAATATCCTGGCTAAATTATATGCTCTTTAGAGGCATCAAGGTTTGGTAATCTGCACTTTATGTACCCATAATCATTTATGACTACATCAAGCAGTCGATTATCAAATCCTTGTGCATCCTAACAGCATATACGCTAGCATGGATGTTATCTATTCATTCAAATGAGTTCTTTCAAACTCAAGGTAATGTTTTCATATGGACATCCTATATTAGAAGAAGTCATTTTTTCATGTCTTGCACATATACATTTCTGTGTACACACACCGAGCACAAGAGAAGGACCTCTTATTCTCTTGGATTGTGTGTATGAGAACTTTACCCTCTAAATTTTTTTTTCTACAAGAATGAAATCGACAATTTTTCCAATGCATCAGAAAAGGCAACAAGTATCAAGCCTAATCCCTTAGGAACACGTAAATTTAGGCAAAAAAAAACACAAGATCATTTTGCAAGCCTTGTGCAAACTTTGTTATGAATCATTTCAAGATCAAGAATTCACTATAATAGCAAAAATGTTACACTTCTCGAATAACAATCAAAACTCTATTTTAAAATATATTTACAGAGTCAAAGCATCTACTCTATGAAAACATTTGCAAAAAACATTCTACTGCTTCGCAAAAATATTTTGTAAAGTTCATTTCACTATTTTGTGATGCCTCTCATAAAAATCATTCTCTTTACAAAAATATATATATATATATTTTGCAAAAAATGCAAAATCAAATCGTAAAATCATTTTTAACAATTGTTCTATTACTTTACAAAAGCATTTGTAAATATCCCTCTCCTTTGTCATCACTAATTTGTAAAATACCTACAAATACATCTCTAAAATTTTGCAGGATATCTCACCATCACTAGCAAAAGTATTTATATCAAAACTCTGCAAAAGGCTTGCAAAACAAAACTCTTATCTGCATAGTCAGATGTTTCATAAAGAATGATATTTGAACATAGATAAGAATCTATCTACTATCTTTCATCCATGTAGCTAAGTGTTCCATAGATAATGGCACCTAGACATTGACGAAAATCACACTATCCTTCATCTACGTAGTTAAATGTTACATAAAGAATGGTATTTGAACACTAATGAAGAGAAAAATCTTATCTATGCAATCAAAAATTTGTAGAGAGTAGCATTTGAACATTGATAAGAATCAAAATCTATCTTATCTATAGAGTCAAATTTTTGTAGAGAGAAGCATTTGAACATTGATAAGAATCAAAATCTATCTTATCTACACAATCAAATGTTTGTAGAGAGCAACATTTGAACATTGATAAGAATCAAAATATAACTTATCTATGTAGTCAAATTTTTGCAGAGAGCAGTATTTGAACATTGATAAGAATCAAAATCTATCTTATCTACATAGTCAATGTTTGCAGAGATCAACATTTGAACATTGATAAGAATCAAAATATATCTTATCTAAGAAGTCAAATATTTGTAGAGAGCAACATTTGAACATTGATAAGAATCAAAATAGATTTTATCTATGCAGTCAAATGTTTGTAGAGAGTAAAATTTGAACATTGATAAGAATCAAAATCTATCTTATCTACGCAATCAAATGTTTGCAGAGAGCAGCATTTGAACATTGATAAGAATCAAAATCTATCTTATCTACATAGTCAAATGTTTACAGAGAGTAGCATTTGAACATTGATAAGAATCAAACTCTATCTTATCTACATATTCAAATGTTTTTAGAGAGCAGCATTTGAACATTGATAAGAATAAAAATCTATCTTATCTACGGATTCAAATGTTTGTAGAGAGCAGTATTTGAAAATTGGTAAGAATCAAAATCAATCTTATCTATGTAGTCAAATATTTGCAGAGAGCAACATTTGAACATTGATAAGAATCAAATTCTATCTTATTTATGCAATCAAATATTTGTAGAGAGTAGTATTTGAACATTGATAAGAATAAAATTCTATCTTATCTACGTAGTCAAATGTTTGTAGAGAGTAGCATTTGAACATGGATAAGAATCAAAATCTATCTTATATACACAGTCAAATGTTTGTAGAGAGCAACATTTGAACATTGATAAGAATTAAAATCTAACTTATCTATGTAGTCAAATGTTTGCAGAGAGAAGCATTTGAACATTGATAAGAATCAAAATATATCTTATCTAAGCAGTCAAATATTTGTAGAGAGCAACATTTGAACATTGATAAGAATCAAAATCTATCTTATATAAATAGTCAAATGTTTGTAGAGAGCAGCATTTGAACATTGATAAGAATTAAAATCTAACTTATCTATGTAGTCAAATGTTTGTAGAGAGCAGCATTTGAACATTGATAAGAATCAAAATCTATCTTATCTACCTAGTCAAATATTTTTAGAGAGGAGCATTTTAACATTGATAAGAATCCAAATCTATCTTATGTACACAATCAAATGTTTGTAGAGAACAACATTTGAACATTGATAAGAATCAAAATATAACTTATCTAGGTAGTCAAATTTTTGTAGAGAGCAGTATTTGAACATTGATAAGAATCAAAATCTATCTCATCTATGTAGTCAAATGTTTGTAGAGATCAACATTTGAACATTGATAAAAATCAAAATATATCTTATCTAAGCAATCAAATATTTGCAGAGAGCAACATTTGAACATTGATAAGAATCAAAATAGATCTTATCTATGCAGTCAAATTTTTGCAGAGAGTAAAATTTAAGCATTGATAAGAATCAAAATCTATCTTATCTACGCAATCAAATGTTTGTAGAAAGTAGCATTTGAACATTGACAAGAATCAAAATCTATATTATCTACATAGTCAAATGTTTACAGAGAGCAACATTTGAACATTGATAAGAATCAAAATCTATATTATCTACGTAGTAAAATGTTTTTAGAGAGCAGCATTTGAACATTGATAAGAATCAAAATCTATCTTATCTACGGATTCAAATGTTTGTAGAGAGCAGTATTTAAAAATTGGTAAGAATCAAAATCAATATTATCTATGTAGTCAAATATTTGCAGAGAGCAACATTTGAACATTGATAAGAATCAAATTCTATCTTATCTATGCAATCAAATATTTGTAGAGAGTAGTATTTAAACATTGATAAGAATAAAATTCTATCTTATCTACATAGTCAAATGTTTGTAGAGAGCAGCATTTGAAAATTGATAAGAATCAAAATATATCTTATCTACACAGTCAAATGTTTGAAGAGAGCAACATTTGAACATTGATAAGAATTAAAATCTAACTTATCTATACAGTCAAATATTTTCAGAGAACAACATTTGAACATTGATAAGAATAAAAATCTATATTATCTACAAATTCAAATGTTTGTAGAGAGTAGCATTTGAACATTGATAACAATAAAAATCTATCTTATCTACACAGTCAAATATTTGCAGAGAGCAGTATTTGAACATTGATAAGAATTAAAATCTAACTTATCTATGTAATCAAATGTTTGCAGAGAGCAGCATTTGAACATTGATAAGAATCAAAATCTATCTTATCTACATAGTCAAATATTTACAGAGAGCAACATTTGAACATTGATAAGAATAAAAATCTATCTTATCTACGTAGTCAAATATTTGTAGAGAGCGGCATTTGAACATTGATAAGAATCATAATCTATCTTATCTACGTAGTTAAATGTTTGCAGAGAGCAGTATTTGAACATTGATAAGAATCAAAATCTATCTTATCTACGCAGTCAAATGTTTGCATATATCAACATTTGAACATTGATAAGAATAAAAATCTATATTATCTACGCAGTAAAATGTTTGTAGAGAGTAGCATTTAAACATTGATAAGAATCAAAATCTATCTTATCTACATATTCAAATGTTTGTAGAGAGCAATATTTGAAATTTGAAAATAATAAAAATCTATCTTATCTATGTAGTCAAATGTTTACAGAGAGCAGCATTTGAATATTCATAAGAATCAAATTCTATCTTATCTACACGATCAAATTTTTGTAGAGAGTACCATTTGAACATTCATAATAATCAAATTCTATATTATCTACGTGGTCAAATGTTTGTAGAGAGCAGCATTTTAACATTGATAAGAATCAAAATATATCTTATCTATGCAGTCAAATGTTTGTAGAGAGTAGTATTTGAACATTAATAAGAATCAAAATCTATCTTATCTACATAGTCAAATGTTTTGCAGAGAGCAACATTTGAATATTGGTAAGAATAAAAAACTATCTTACCTGTGCAGTCAAATGTTTGCAGAGAGAAGCATTTGAACATTTATAAGAATAAAATTCTATCTTATCTATGTAGTCAAATGTTTGCAAAGAGTGGCATTTGAACATTGATAAGAACCAAAATCTATATTATCTACATAGTCAAATTTTTGCAGAGAGTAGCATTTGAACATTAACAAGAACCAAAATTTATCTTATCTACATAGTCAAATTTTTGCATAGAGCAACATTTAAACATTGATTAGAATAAAAATCTAGCCTATCTACGTAGTCAAATGTTTGTAGAGAGCAACATTTGAATATTGATAAGAATCAAAATCTATCTTATCTACGTAGTCAAATGTTTGTAGAGAACAACATTTGAACATTGATAAGAACCAAAATCTATCTTATCTATACAATCAAATATTTGTAGAGAGTAGCATTTGAACATTGATAAGAATAAAAAACTACCTTATCTATGTAGTTGAATGTTTGTCAAGAGCAGCATTTGAACACTGATAAGTATCATGCTACATGTACCTCATCTACGTAGTCAAGTATTCATAGAGAATGATGCTTGAAAATTTATGAGAAGAAATATTTTTCAAAATATATATACTCTATTATTATAGGTACCTCATCTACGTATTCAAGCATTCATAGAGAATGATGATTGAACATTGATGAGAAGAAATATTCTCAAAATAAATATACTTCATTGTACATATTACAAATACCTCATTATGTTTTAAATGATATCATGAATATGACATCGTAGGTCACCATTTAAATATAATGGTATCATGTTACTACCTATGGGAACTCAATAATAGGTGTAACATTCACCTCCTAAAGAAGATGAGTGCTCTCCTATATCAGGTCTAAAGACCACTGCTCACATACATACACTTCAGCACTTCTCACAATTTGGGGCATCTTCCCCTCATCCATATCATTCCTTAAATTTAAAAATCATTATATGAAAGTAAATAAAAAACATCAACACATCACACATCATTATGAAAAACATCTCATCATAATCCCAAAATAATAAAAGTATCATATATATATATATATACCTTGCAATATACAAGTTGATCGAGAGGGTGCATCACAAAAGAGAAAAATGGAGCACTCAAATCATCATAGGAGGATGCACTATAATCATAAAATTAGTGCATTCACTGCTAAAACATCCTTAATATATCATAGCAAGAAGAGCTGGACTCCCTAGAATCCCCCATTGGATGAGGATGATGTGGTGGTTGAGGACTAGCAATCCTCTAAGTATCACTCACAGTTGCAACTCTCGATTGTGAGCTCAAAGGAGATGACACCCACTGCTTCATAGGAAATATTGAGTGATATAGATCATGATAATGTGTGGCTCTACCATGCACCCTTTAACCTTGAGCTAACAAGTGATGCACCTACTCTGTGAGATCTAACCTCATACTCTCCATCATGGTCCTAGAAGCCACTAGCTCTCACTCAAGTGGTCCTATAATGATGGTCACCACAGTCCCATACAAGCACCATACAACCAAGCCTCATATCTATCCCTCATCACTTTCTCTAGATCATATCTAAGACTAGTAATAATCATCTCATTAGTAGCCTGCTCCACCATGACCTGATCCAAGGATGACTAAAGCCTAGAAATATTCTCTCTACTATCCATCTGCACTTGGGCTACCTCATATCTAAGTATGATCACCTCCTCCAACCACAAATCCTTTTAGGCTACTAATTAGCTCCTCACATCATCCAAATTATGATGAAGCACCATCAGCTCTACCATCGTAACATCTACATATGTATTTCTAACACTTGTGCCTTTTCTAAGATCCACCCTAGCTCCACCAAAATCCTATCCACTCAAACTTGATGCCCCTCCACCAATTCAAGCACGTATAATCTGAATAGTAGCCAATTGAGCCATATTTAGAGGAGCTAACCTCATTACCCTCTACCTTCCCATCCTCCTCTACCATTCCCCTCTCCCACAGTAATGCCTAGTTACTCATAACGCACTCAGCATATCTTGGAATGTCTACCTCTGATCCCTCGATGGTAGACCCATGGTCAATCGATGAGGTCTAAACCACTTGTACCAAGCACCATAGTTTTATTTCACCCTTACATCATCCAATGTAGAATTTAGGACTGCAAGATCATCCTCATCAACCTCTAGGAAAGTAAAAGGATCCATAGTATCCCACTAGGTCTCACGATGTACTCGTCATATCCACTATCCTTCATCTACATAGTTAAATGTTACATAAAGAATGGTATTTGAACACTAATGAAGAGAAAAATCTTATCTATGCAATCAAAAATTTGTAGAGAGTAGCATTTGAACATTGATAAGAATCAAAATCTATCTTATCTATAGAGTCAAATTTTTGTAGAGAGAAGCATTTGAACATTGATAAGAATCAAAATCTATCTTATCTACACAATCAAATGTTTGTAGAGAGCAACATTTGAACATTGATAAGAATCAAAATATAACTTATCTATGTAGTCAAATTTTTGCAGAGAGCAGTATTTGAACATTGATAAGAATCAAAATCTATCTTATCTACATAGTCAATGTTTGCAGAGATCAACATTTGAACATTGATAAGAATCAAAATATATCTTATCTAAGCAGTCAAATATTTGTAGAGAGCAACATTTGAACATTGATAAGAATCAAAATAGATTTTATCTATGCAGTCAAATGTTTGTAGAGAGTAAAATTTGAACATTGATAAGAATCAAAATCTATCTTATCTACACAATCAAATGTTTGCAGAGAACAGCATTTGAACATTGACAAGAATCAAAATCTATCTTATCTACATAGTCAAATGTTTATAGAGAGTAGCATTTGAACATTGATAAGAATCAAACTCTATCTTATCTACGTATTCAAATGTTTGTAGAGAGCAACATTTGAACATTGATAAGAATAAAAATCTATCTTATCTACGGATACAAATGTTTGTAGAGAGCAGTATTTGAAAATTGGTAAGAATCAAAATCAATCTTATCTATGTAGTCAAATATTTGCAGAGAGCAACATTTGAACATTGATAAGAATCAAATTCTATCTTATCTATGCAATCAAATATTTGTAGAGAGTAGTATTTGAACATTGATAAGAATAAAATTCTATCTTATCTACGTAGTCAAATGTTTGTAGAGAGTAGCATTTGAACATGGATAAGAATCAAAATCTATCTTATATACACAGTCAAATGTTTGTAGAGAGCAACATTTGAACATTGATAAGAATTAAAATCTAACTTATCTATGCAGTCAAATGTTTGCAGAGAGCAGCATTTGAACATTGATAAGAATCAAAATATATCTTATCTAAGCAGTCAAATATTTGTAGAGAGCAACATTTGAAAATTGATAAGAATTTAAATCTATCTTATATACAAAGTCAAATGTTTGCAGAGAGTAGCATTTGAACATTGATAAGAATTAAAATCTAACTTATCTATGTAGTCAAATGTTTGCAGAGAGCAGCATTTGAACATTGATAAGAATCAAAATCTATCTTATCTACATAGTCAAATATTTGTAGAGAGGAGCATTTTAACATTGATAAGAATCCAAATCTATCTTATTTACACAATCAAATGTTTGTAGAGAACAACATTTGAACATTGATAAGAATCAAAATATAACTTATCTATGTAGTCAAATTTTTGTAGAGAGCAGTATTTGAACATTGATAAGAATCAAAATCTATCTTATCTATGTAGTCAAATGTTTGTAGAGATCAACATTTGAACATTGATAAAAATCAAAATATATCTTATCTAAGCAATCAAATATTTGTAGATAGCAACAATTGAACATTGATAAGAATCAAAATAGATCTTATCTATGCAGTCAAATTTTTGCAGAGAGTAAAATTTAAACATTGATAAGAATCAAAATCTATCTTATCTACGCAATCAAATGTTTGTAGAAAGCAACATTTGAACATTGACAAGAATCAAAATCTATCTTATCTACATAGTCAAATATTTACAAAGAGCAACATTTGAACATTGATAAGAATCAAAATCTATATTATCTACGTAGTAAAATGTTTTTAGAGAGCAACATTTGAACATTGATAAGAATCAAAATCTATCTTATCTATGGATTCAAATGTTTGTAGAGAGTAGTATTTGAAAATTGGTAAGAATCAAAATCAATATTATCTATGTAGTCAAATATTTGCAGAGAGCAACATTTGAACATTGATAAGAATCAAATTCTATCTTATCTACGCAATCAAATATTTGTAGAGAGTAGTATTTGAACATTGATAAGAATAAAATTCTATCTTATCTACATAGTCAAATGTTTGTAGAGAGCAGCATTTGAAAATTGATAAGAATCAAAATATATCTTATCTACACAGTCAAATGTTTGAAGAGAGCAACATTTGAACATTGATAAGAATTAAAATCTAACTTATCTATACAGTCAAATATTTTCAGAGAACAACATTTGAACATTGATAAGAATAAAAATCTATCTTATCTACAAATTCAAATGTTTGTAGAGAGTAGCATTTGAACATTGATAACAATAAAAATCTATCTTATCTACACAGTCAAATATTTGCAGAGAGCAGTATTTGAACATTGATAAGAATTAAAATCTAACTTATCTATGTAATCAAATGTTTGCAGAGAGCAGCATTTGAACATTGATAAGAATCAAAATCTATCTTATCTACATAGTCAAATATTTACAGAGAGCAACATTTGAACATTGATAATAATAAAAATATATCTTATCTACGTAGTCAAATATTTGTAGAGAGCGGCATTTGAACATTGATAAGAATCAAAATCTATCTTATCTACATAGTTAAATGTTTGTAGAGAGCAATATTTGAACATTGATAAGAATCAAAATCTATCTTATCTACGCAGTCAAATGTTTGCATATATCAACATTTGAACATTGATAAGAATAAAAATCTATATTATCTACACAGTAAAATGTTTGTAGAGAGTAGCATTTAAACATTGATAAGAATCAAAATCTATCTTATCTACATATTCAAATGTTTGTAGAGAGCAATATTTGAAATTTGAAAATAATAAAAATCTATCTTATCTATGTAGTCAAATGTTTACAGAGAGCAGCATTTGAATATTCATAAGAATCAAATTCTATCTTATCTACACCATCAAATTTTTGTAGAGAGTACCATTTGAACATTCATAATAATCAAATTCTATATTATCTACGTAGTCAAATGTTTGTAGAGAGCAGCATTTTAACATTGATAAGAATCAAAATCTATCTTATCTATGTAGTCAAATGTTTGTAGAGAGCAGTATTTGAACATTAATAAGAATCAAAATCTATCTTATCTACATAGTCAAATGTTTTGCAGAGAGCAACATTTGAATATTGGTAAGAATAAAAAACTATCTTACCTGTGCAGTCAAATGTTTGCAGAGAGAAGCATTTGAACATTTATAAGAATAAAATTATATCTTATCTATGTAGTCAAATGTTTGCAAAGAGTGGCATTTGAACATTGATAAGAACCAAAATCTATATTATCTACATAGTCAAATTTTTGCAGAGAGTAGCATTTGAACATTAACAAGAACCAAAATTTATCTTATCTACACAGTCAAATGTTTGCATAGAGCAACATTTAAACATTGATCAGAATAAAAATCTAGCCTATCTACGTAGTCAAATGTTTGTAGAGAGCAACATTTGAATATTGATAAGAATCAAAATCTATCTTATCTACGTAGTCAAATGTTTGTAGAAAGCAACATTTGAACATTGATAAGAACCAAAATCTATCTTATCTATACAATCAAATATTTGTAGAGAGTAGCATTTGAACATTGATAAGAATCAAAAACTACCTTATCTATGTAGTTGAATTTTTGTCAAGAGCAGCATTTGAACACTGATAAGTATCATGCTACATGTACCTCATCTACGTAGTCAAGTATTCATAGAGAATGATTCTTGAACATTTATGAGAAGAAATATTTTTCAAAATATATATACTCTATTATTATAGGTACCTCATCTACGTATTCAAGCATTCATAGAGAATGATGATTGAACATTGATGAGAAGAAATATTCTCAAAATAAATATACTTCATTGTACATATTACAAATACCTCATTATGTTTTAAATGATATCATGAATATGACATCGTAGGTCACCATTTAAATATAATGGTATCATGTTACTACCTATGGGAACTCAATAATAGGTGTAACATTCACCTCCTAAAGAAGATGAGTGCTCTCCTATATCAGGTCTAAAGACCACTACTCACATACATACACTTCAACACTTCTCACAATTTGGGGCATCTCCCCTCATCCATATCATTCCTAAAATCTAAACATCATTATATCAAAGCAAATAAAAAACATCAACACATCACACATCATTATGAAAAACATCTCATCATAATCCCAAAATAACAAAAGTATCATATATATATATATATATATATATATATATATATATATATATATACCTTGCAATATACAAGTTGATCGAGAGGGTGCATCACAAAAGAGAAAAATGGAGCACTCAAATCATCATAGGAGGATGCACTATAATCCTAAAATTAGTGCATTCACTGCTAAAACATCCTTAAGATATCATAGCAAGGAGAGTTGGACTCCCTAGAATCCCCCATTGGATGAGGATGATGTGGTGGTTGAGGACTAGCAGTCCTCTAAGTATCACTCACAGTTGCAACTCTCGATTGTGAGCTCAAAGGATATGACACCCACTGCTCCATAGGAAATATTGAGTGATATAGATCATGATAATGTGTGGCTCTACCATGCACCCTCTAAACTTGAGCTAACAAGTGATGCACCTACTCTATGAGATCTAACCTCATACTCTCCATCATGGTCCTAGAAGCCACTAGCTCTCACTCAAGTGGTCTTATAATGATGGTCACCACAGTCCCATACAAGCACCATACAACCATATTTCGAGCCTCATATCTCTCCCTCATCACTTTATCTAGATCATATCTAAGACTAGTAATAATCATCTCATTAGTAGCCTGCTCCACCATGACCTGATCCAAGGATGACTAAAGCCTAGAAATATTCTCTCTACTATCCATTTGCACTCGGGCTACCTCATATCTAAGTATGATCACCTCCTCCAACCACAAATCCTTTTAGGCTACTAATTAGCTCCTCACATCATCTAAATTATGATGAAGCACCATCAGCTCTACCATCGTAACATCTACATATGTATTTCTAACACTTGTGCCTTTTCTAAGATCCACCCTAGCTCCACCAAAATCCTATCCACTCAAACTTGATGCCCCTCCACCAGTTCAGGCACATATAATCTGAATAGTAGCCAATTGAGCCATATTTAGAGGAGCTAACCTCATTACCCTCTACCTTCCCATCCTCCTCTACCATTCCCCTCTCCCACAATAATGCCTAGTTACTCATAATGCACTCAACATGTCTTGGAATGTCTACCTCTGATCCCTCTATGGTAGACCCATGGTCAATCGATGAGGTCTAAACCACTTGTACCAAGCACCATAGTTTTATTTCACCCCTACATCATCCAATGTAGAATTTAGGACTGCAATATCATCCTCATCAACCTCTAGGAAAGTAAAAGGATCCATAGGATCCCACTAGGTCTCACGATGTACTCGTCATATCCAAACCTCCCCATAAGCTAGTACTCCTTGTACCTCTCCAAAATAGTGAGTCACTCAATCATATCATTACAACTCATAGGCCTTGTTCCTTTCATCTAGCCACTAAACTCGCCTCACCCTAGCTAGCTCCTTATGGTCCTCAGGCCATGCATACACATTCCTCCATAGTTGTCATATAATTTGTGCCACCTGCATGTCATCAATAAGGTGTCTCATCCAAGTCAAGTTACAATATAGATGAAAAATACATCTATACCACCTATAAATTGTAGTACATTCATGATCAATCCACCTCCTCACTATTATGGATCATTGAATAACTATGTGTTACCATGCCCAAACCTGAAGTAAGGTGCAAGTCAGACTTCGGCCCTATCGATAGACCACTCTGTACAAAGTGTGATATAGCCTAACTAAGATGGTTAGAGCCCAAGCATAAACTATCTAGATATCTCTTAGACCTACTATAATCCATCCCAATCCCCATGGCATGAATCTCCTACTAGTGTCACTCATCATCAGTTCATATACCACTATAGCTAAGAGTGTGGTGCTCTGATCAATGTGCCATCTAATATAAGCATAATTTATCCTTAGCCTCTTCAACATCCCTAAGAAGTCACCATCCTCTAAAAATGCTAACTTACCAATATCTGCATTCACCCCCACACGAATAGGGACTCCTCAAACTGGCACCTTCAGGATGTGCCATACATTCTCCAAAGTAATGGTCATATCACCCATTAACAATCTAAATGTATTGGTGGATGGATACAACCTCTCCATAAGGGTTGTTAGTAATGAGTGATCAAACTCTAACTTGGGCATATAGGCAACATAATAGCCCTATCACAGATAAAATTACCACATCCTCGACATTATGCTCACCCCCTAAGATGCTCTCCAAGCACTTAGGATGACGCTCTCAGCTCACCAAAACCTTCATTGCCTTCCAAAATCCATCCAAAATAATAGGTTAGAAGGATCATCAAATCATTCTAAAACTTCACAAAAATACCACCATTGGATATCCCTCGAAGAAACATTTTCAACAAGTATGAATATATCTATATTTACACACATATCGAGGTTAGAAAATGCAAGACAAAAGTGTCTATCCTTTACCAAATTCACCACTAGTACCAAATTCATAATACTAAATTCACCACTGGGACCAAATTCACCACTGTAACCTCTACCAAATTCACCATCGGCATCAAATTCACCACAAGTTCAAAAAAATTGCAAAAAAATACCCTAAATACAAACATTTTGCATTGGAATGAACACCTACCTCTCGGTCTTGCTTCGATACCTCCACTATCCCTCGAATCATGTCAGCATGATGCACCCATCCCTGAATATAAGCCATATTCTCCAGCAACTCTATCTTGTACTCTCTGAATTTCTATAATAAGTAAGAGTGCAAATGAGGTCACTTTCATCTCTTCTTTTTCTTTTTAAACCCTTAGTCTATCAAACCCTAGTCAATCTAGATAACCCCGTATCTCAAAAACTTGCTCTAAATATTGTAATCATACATAGGTTTTAGAAATTATGTTTTTGGGACAAGAAATTTTTGTAAGGATGAACAATTTCCTTTGAATATTGAGGCACGTAAAATGAGGCATATGTATATACAAAGTCATCAAAAAAAGTCAAAAATCTTAATCAATTTTACAAACCAACAAAATATCAAACAACAATGCAACATTATCATCAAAATTGAGTATCACAACTTAAATTTTGATGTAACATCTTGAATATCATGTCAACATTAGAGAAAAATGTAGACACCCAATTTTGACATGCTAATTACAACTTCCCAAAACTGGTTGAAAACTTTCCAAAATCTATTCTAATCTTTAAAAAACTCCAAAATTATAATTTCCTATAAATTTGGGCACCAAAAACCACCTTTACCAAATTTACCACTCTATCAAAATTTCCTAGTGGTGAATTTGGCAAGTTGAGTGGTGAATTTGGAAAAACTGCAAAATCAAGCTTTTTGTACAAAAAACTAGTTTTTACCAAATTCGCCATCCATGTGGTGAATTTGGCTAGTGGAAAATTTGGTAGACCTTTAAAAACTCAAACTGTCCTAAATCCAATCTTATTTGTTACCAAATTAGCCACTCATAACCAAATTCGCTACTCCTATGGCGAATTTGGCAAATAGTGGTAAATTTGGTAAAATGGCCAAGAATATTCCACAAAAACCAGGCAACCACAAATCAAGCATCCTTTTCACATGCACCATCAATTTCACATGCCCCATCAAGATCTGAAATTAATTAGTTTGAACTTGTTCTTATCCATTCCTCCATCCAAATCCTATTTAAAGACCCACTTGTGTAGGCATTTGGCAAGGCAATTCACTATAGCAAAGCTCTGTCCATATTCTTCTAGCATTAGAATTTCTCTTTTTCAAGTTCTTTTCAAGCATTGCATAGGTTTTTATCAAGCATTTGAGTACCATTTGTGAGCATTGAGAGCAATTCAAGCAAGGCAAGGAGGACATGGGAGAAATGAGGTCACCATTGGAGGCAAGAAGAAGAGCTCTCCTAGCTTCTTGCTTCTCTCCTCTCACATTGATTCCACAACATTTGTCCTCTAGGTTGTAGCCTTGCTAACTTGACGCCCTCTTTCTTTTTTTATGCATTCCGTTTCATATGCTTCAATTTATATTGTAGAATTTCTATATTTTTCTTTGGCAGCATCTAACCCTATTTTTGTAGCATTCTAATAGTGTTTGGCAGCCTTCTTGTTCAATATTAGCATCTTTACATCATCTCTAACACTTATTTTGTAGGCTATTTTAGTTTGCATTTACTTTTAACAACACTTTTGCCTCTAATCCTCTATTTTGCAAGATTTTCTTATGTTTTCTTTTGCATAGATTTGAATAGAATCTTGCTAAATCTTTTATCTATAATTTCTACATGTTAGATACAACATACTAATATTTTGTGTCTTCTACCATGCAATTTTATTTACATATGAAGCATCTTTGCACTCTATTCTCCATTTGTTCAAGCATTTCCTTCATTTTTATGTGTTTTCATTTTATGTAAACTTATTGCTATCTTAGTACTAATTTAATTTTTATTAAGTTAGATTAGATCTCTTTTTCATTTAGAATTATATTTAAAACTCTTTTACACCTCTATTACATCCAATTGCATTTCCATTTCTTTTTGTTTACATACTACCCATGTCATTTAAGATTTAAGTATTTTCTTAGCATAATCCACTAAATTCTAAAATCTATCCTTATAATCTATTGTTATAATATTTTTAGGAGTTTATTTAACTCTAATTCAATATCCCTTTACATTATTTTTGCATACCATATCCTTTTAGAACTTCAATTTGCAAAACTTGCAGACCCCTAGGGGGATTTCATACTTTTCTCTTACAATTAAAATTTTAGTCCTCTAATTCTCTATGTTAGAAGCTTAATCCCTATATTTTCTTGTACACAAACCTTCTAAAATATACTAGGATCCTTCCCTATAAATTTCAACCAAAACCCTATCCATATCAGTCCCCAATTAACTCTAAAATTTAAAAAAAAATTACTAGTACCAAATTCACTACCCCTATGGTGAATTTTGTAAAACTGATTTTTAGATGTTTAATACTCTAAAACTACTACTCACAAACCTTATATATCATATTAGGGTCATCCTCACCAAATTTTAACTCAAAAACATAGACTAAACCCATCACAATCGGACCCAAAACTTAAATTTTCTCACCCAAGACCAAATTCACCACCCTTGTGGTGAATTTTGCAGTCAAAATCATAGAACCAAATCCACCACTTAGACCAAATTTTCCAATGGAAAATTTTGCAAGACCCAATGGCAAATTTTGCAACAGGACAAAATCCATTCTAGGAAGGCAAACATACTCATTTTTTTTGTAAAATAGGGGGTCTAACCAATAGAAGAGATAGCTTATCAACATCACTACCTTCAGAAAGACCCCCCAAATTAGAAAACTTATTTTTTTTAGTTTTTGTGTAGGTTTTACCAAATTTGCCACCCTTGTGGCGAATTTGGCATTAGTGGTGAATTTAGCACTATTCAGTGATGAATTTGCCAAATAGACTCTAGTAAAGGTAATCTAGCCACTTGACCCTTCCCTAGCCCAACAATTTCATTTTATCTATATTCTACTTCTGATTTTCTACTATTTTGAAACATAAAACACATTTATTTTGGGAAATTAATGAATTCTAGCTAGAAAACCCAAATTGTTTACAAAACCTTGATATTCCTTTAAAAAATGTTGTAATTTCTTTACAAAACATTAAATGTCTAACAAATTAAGGAACCCTAGGTTTTGTTTTAGCATATATTTTACATTCAAGTACTTAGGCAAGAAATTGAGAAGCATATAGTTGTATTTAGGCTAATTTTGATTGATTTCATCCTTCCTTATTTACCCTAAAATTGAAATCTCCTTAGTCTAGTGCATTCAAAACTTGAAGTGCATATAGGTTAGATCTCGTTTGCTTGAATTTATGTAAATTAGACTAAGCATTGCATTTTAGATGGTTTTGATGATTTAGGTTCGAATAATCGTTAAGGCTCGATAAAGATTCAATATTACTAGAGATCCAAAACCTCTAGGTGTTTGTTTCAATTCAACCCATCAACACCGTAGAACAAGTATTACATCAACCTCATAAAACCATAGGAAAAGCATAAAAAGTAGGAATCTAGTTGTTTTGAGGATTTTCACATCCTCAGGATCTCCTCTGAAAAGTGGTCCTCAAGTGGGGAAGAAGAGATTCTAATGAATCTCTCCCGTGCACACTTGACATTAATTAGATCCAAAAGGGAAAAGAACATGAGATTTTCCCACCGCCTATAGTCTTCACACTTCGTATTTTGATCAATGCAATATATGCGAAGCATATCTTCTAGGACTTGGTTAACCCTCACTATCTGCCCATCCATTTTTGGATGATAGGTATAATTGATAATTAATTTAGTGCCCAATGCATGATGAAGAGTCTACCAAAATTTTAACATAAACCTAGAATCTCTATCTAATATGATCACCTCAGGAAAACCATGTAACCTAATTATTTTCTTGGTAAACATATTTTCCACAACCAGTGCATCATCCCTGATATTTTTAAATATAAAATATACAACTTTAGTAAACTTGTCTACCACCACAAATAATGCATTATGTTGGTACCTTGTCTTAGGTAAACCTACAATAAAATCCATAGATATAACCTATCACTTTTGAGTAGGTATATCATGTGGGTACAAATTTATTATTGGATGTTGACGTTCTGCCTTAACCTTATGGTATTCTAAATATTTAGTGATAAAACTAGTAATATCATGTTTCATCCTTGACCAATAGAATGTCTTTTTCATGTTTTATCTCATATTTGCACCTCCTAGATGAGTAAAATATGGAGAGTTATGCACTTATTGCATAATAATTATTCTTAAATCACCATTTTTAGGTATGAAAACCCTATCCTTGAAACATAAAAGTCCATCTTTTATATTAAAATTCTTATTTTTCTTAGGATTTTTCTCAATTTTAGCCTAGATTTTAATGCAATACTAATCTCATAATTGCATTTCTCTGACCTTGTCCATCAAGTCTACATGACATTGGATCAATATTGTTATGTACCTTCTCCTACTTAAGGCATCTACAACCTTATTTTCTTTTCCTTTGATATACTCTATACCAAAGTCATATTCAACTAGGAACTCTATCCACCTTCTTTATCTTGCATTCAACATAGGTTGGGTAAAGATATACCTTAGACTTTGGTGGTATTTCCTAAGCTCAAATGGTTTCCCCAAAAAATAGTGCCTCCAAACCTTAAGAGCATGCACAACCGCTACTAATTCTAGGTCATGTGTAGCATAATTCAACTCATGCTTCTTGAGTTTCTTAGATTCATATGCTATTGTATCTTCTTTCTATGATAACACCCCTTCCAAACCTTCTAAAGAAGAATTTATACATACTATAAAATTACAAAGAGGATATAGTATCTGAATAATTGGTACTATAGTCAGCTTATGTTTCAGAGTCTCAAAGGTGGTCTCACACTTATCCATCCATTTGAACTCCTTTCCTTTTCTCTAAATAGTCTTTCACAAAACACCTATAATAACTAGTTATTCCCATGAAGCTTCTAAATTATAAGATATTAGTGGGTGCAAGCGAACTCAAAATGGATTCAATTTATTTAGGATATATAACAATCCCCTCTATAGATATAATATGCCCTAAATATTGAACTTGTGAGGCATAGAACTCACATTTAGATAACTTTCCATAAAGTTGATTTTTCCTCAACACCTCTAACACTAACCTCAAATGTTGGTCATGTTCCTCTCTAGTGTGATAATATATCAAGATATCATCTAGAAATATCAAAACAAACTGATCTAGATATTTCTTGAACACATTGTTCATAAAATTCACTGGTCCATTTTTCAACCCAAATGACAACACTATAAACTCATAATGCTCATACCTAGTTTTAAAAGTTGTTTTATGAGTATCCTCCTCATGAATTCTGTCACATACCTCCAATTTAGCTAATATTTCATTTGCTTTTAGGACAAGATATTGCTGTTGATTTTATGATTGCAGTAACAGGTGTCTCTCAAAGTTTGAGCAAATCGAGGAAACTACATATCTCCTTCATATTGTATATGAAGAGTAGCGACAAAAGGTAATATGGGAATATGATGAGCGATAGAGTATTTTGTGATTGTAGGGAAGAAAGGCCCTACTAGCAATACATCCATCAAGCGGTCTCATGTAGTTGCATCCATATTGCATTTGGTACTTGTGATTTATTTTATGTCTAGAATGTTGTCTGCAAAATAAATTTTGTAAATATGATTTTGCTAAAAATATATATACAAATATAAATAAATAAAAAATAATAATAAAATAAAAATATCATTAACTATAAATATAATATATATAGCATATGGAATTTACTAATAAAATTAGTAATAAATTAATAAAAGTATGTCACTCCTAAAGTTAGGTGACCACCTGGCGGGAACTTGAGCTAGAAAATTGCATGAGCTTGCCTATTTAACTTAACAAACAAAGTCCAAAAAGGGTGTAATGCTCTGGGTGAATGGTGGATTGAGTTGGCACTTGGGACACTGAAGAAAACTATCAAGACTAAGAATAGGCCAGTTGCTATAATGTTTGTGTGCCAGATGCGTGGAATTTTTATTATGAATTTTTGAATAATATTTAAAACTAGAATTTGCTTACTAAATTTGAATTGAAATTTGCTAACTGTGATGTGAATGTATAAAATATTTTGAGTAACTAATGAAGGAATTCAAAGCATTTATGAATAGTTTGGCATACTCTTCTTTTAAAAAAATGTAATGTTTAAACGAAACTGAGTTGGAAGTTTACCTTTATGGTTTTGGAAATGCATTTGTTTGCATCTAGGTTAGTTTGCATTCAAGGTAGTAAGGCTGCTCTAATTCCCACTATAAATTTTTTATGATGCCCATTTGCTGCTAACGTTGGAGTTGCCATTTTAAAGTCAAACTAGTGGGATGTCTATCATTGAAGAATTACAGCCTAAAGGTAAACCACACCATTTGCATTCATTTCCTATCAAGTTTTTGAGTCTTCGAGCTCTAATGTGAATCTTATAATGGCTTACGATTCACATCCCACTATGCTTTGTTGATAATTTAGCGGTCCAGATTGCCAAGTATTATATTGTGTAACCTCTAATTATATCTACAACTATTCAAAATATAGATATTATAATTATTCCTTTGATATATTTATGAGATAGGTTGAACTTTCAATTAGAGGTTTATCAACTGCCATATCAGTAAAATTTTAATGTGATATTTTGTTGTGTCACCTATTCAAAATTTTGGAGTAACTTCTTATCAATACCCAGCTTGGTTCTCTGTGATAGCCTTTTGTCTGCATGTAATTTAACTTGTAGTTGAGAATTGTGTATTTTTAAGTGTTGTAGAAGAGTTATACTGTTCAAGGGTAATATAATTCCTCCAAAGTTTAAAAATTTCACATAATTACTAATGCCAATGATGTTGTAGGTTAGTGCTTTCGTTCCATTTAGTCAGGAGGGGACCCATGTTAAAAGTTATCTCATATAATAAGTCTTTGAGATTTGTGGAACCTTTTACTCAAAATAAAAAAATAATATAATATTGTATTGATGCTAGGGTTTAGTGATTGCTTCATGTTAGAAGTAGAACTGAAGCACTGTGTGAGCTACTTATAAAACCCAAGTCGTTAAACATTAGAGAGTATGTTGCATAAAACTTTAAATTCCCTTATAAACTATTAATATTCTTTGGTTTTTAGCATTGCATGGTTATATATTAAGAAGGGTTTAATCATTGTTTCTAAATAAATAAATAATAATAATAAAATAAATCAAGGTTCATTTGTATAGTTTACTTTCGTATTTACCTAGGTTGTTGTGTTGGAAGCTTTTTGGAGAATATCCTTTGATTAATTAAATATAGAAAAATTGAATAAAAAGACTATGCCCTAGTTGTGAATGTAAAAAAAAATGTTTGTTTTCTTATTATTATAAGATAAAATAAATATATTATCAACAAAATATATATAGTTCCTTTCTTTAGAAAACCTCCTTTTTAAGTAACAAAACATTTAAGTTAGAGAAGCTTGTAGTGTATGGCACATAGAAAGAAGCGTGTTTGAATCTATACGTCATTACTTTTTCATAGAAGAAAGATTATTATATTAAAATATTGAATTGAAAAATACTTTTTGTCTTTATATTTAATAGCATATTGTCTTTTACTTGTCGAATAAGCATTTGACTCTGGTAATATGCATCATAAGAGTCCCCAAGGGCTAGGTGGATAAGTAAGTGCTTGTCTGGCCACGCATTTACGAAGAAGACACCTAGGTTCAAACCTCGGGGGCAACATGTTTGCAAAGGTAGTAGTATGATATGAATCCTTTGAGTGTGCACAAAACCGACGATGATGGTACGAATCTCGAGTGACCAGTGGTTCCCTTCACACTAGGTCGACAATAACAAAGTGAAATAGATTTGATGAAAGCAGCCCCTGTGGTTTGAACTTTGTACTTGTTATTTACTAAAAATAGTGTGATTGTGACCAACTATCCTATGTAACCAAAGAAAAAATATAATAAGAAGATAATTGTTGGAACAAAATCTGCCTTCGGTTAATAGTGTTGCGCCTTAGACTTTGCCAACATTGAATAGACAGATCTTGCTTGAGATCATCTGTCTAGTCTCCAGATAAGGGTGGTTCCTTTGAGTTTTTTAGAGAAAATGGGAACAAGAGATAATGGAAATATAGCCTAAGCTAGAACTTTTTTCATGGTACAGATTAGACAACAACAAACATTGATAATGCCGATTACTACTTTCAGAGTTTTCTTTATATCTTCTTATAGAAAACATGAATTCTTGAGTGCGACTTTTAGATATATATATTTTTTAGCGAAAAACCCCTTGCGGGGCCGCCTTTGTCTGAGAGACCACGAACAAGGGGTTCTATATCGTCAAAGTCACCCAGGAGTTGCACCCGACCCTGCTCGCACCAACATTATCAATTGGATTTTGGATACCCAATTCAGCTTTTTGGTAGGGTGGATATTTGAACCTAGGACCTCCCTTGGAGGATTGCCCTCTCCTCTCCAACTCACCTACAACACCTAGGTGCGACTTTTAGATATTTTTCTAAAAGCATGTAACTATCTTTTAATGTTCAACTCTAGAAACAAGATTTATACATGCACAGTCCAGATTTCAGAACAGATACATTATAAAACTTAGAGTGAATAAAAGTTAAAACACCAGATACATACACTTGCACACAAAATTTTCGAAAGCCAGAAGAAGAAATATTTTATTGCTTGTAATCTAGTACATGTACATCAAGCTTGTAAACGTCCAAGAGCCGAACCTTTTTTTGGAGTCGCTCACCCCTATATATACCCTAAAAGAGTATCTTTTTCTAAGTACATCTTACTATTTTACAAGCAATCATCTATAGTTTCTAATAATACACAACAAGTCTTCATGAATTAGATATCTTCTCTGCAGATTAGATTCTAGACGAGCTCTGTCACATTTTCAATCATCTCGGCAAGCCTGCTCTATCCTAGATTTCTGATAATCATGTCAAAAATCACTTCTTGGTGTCAGTGCATGCCTTTGATTGCCAAAAATACATTTTATTCCTTTACACCTGGAATGTTGCGAAATCGTGACATTCTTTCCTTGCTTTGCTCTTTTGTCGCATCCAGCCGCGAAAACGAGACATGTCACAAAATCATGACATTCTTTCCTTGCTTTGCTCTTCTACCGGTTCCAGCCACAAAAATGAGACATGTCACGAACATTCTTTCCTTTCTTTGCTTTTTTGCCACTTCCAGTCGCAAAAATGAGACATGTCACGAAATTGCGACATTTGTCTCTTGCTTTGCTCTTATGCCGCTTCCAACTGCGAAAATGAGACATGTCGCGAAATCATGACATTCTTTCCTTGCTTTGCTCTTCTGCCACTTCTAGCCATGAAAATGAGACATGTCGCAAAATCACGACATTCTTTCCTTGATTTGCTTTTTGTTGCTTCCAGCCGCAAAAATGAGACATGTTAGGAAATCGCGACATTCGTCTCTTGCTTTGCTCTTCTGTCGCTTCCAGCCGTGAAAATGAGACATGTCACAAAATCATGACATTCTTTCCTTCGCGTTGCTCTTTTGCTGCCTTCAGCCACGAAAATGTGACATGTCATGATATCGCGACACTTCTACCTCTTTGTTCTCTTTTGTTGCTCTTAGTCGCAAAAATGCAACATGTCGCAATATCGCGACACTTTTGCCTCCTTGCTCCCTTTTGTTGCTCTTAGCCGCAAAAATGCAACATGTCGTGATATCGTGAAACTTTTGCCTCCTTGCTCCCTTTTGTTGCTCTTAGCCACAAAAATGCAACATGTCACGATATCGTGACACTTTTTCCTCCTTGCTCTTTCTCTTTGCTTTTGCTCGCGAAAATGCAACATGTTGCAATATCATGACACTTTTTCCTTCTTGCTCTTTCTCTTTGCTTTTGCTTGTGAAAATGCAACATGTCACGATATCGCGACACTTTTTCCTCCTCGCTCTTTCTCTTTGCTTTGGACCATGAAAATGCAACATGTCGCGATATCGCGACACCTTTTCCTCCTTGCTCTTTCTCTTCGTTTTGGACCGCAAAAATGCAACATGTCGCGATATCGCGACACTTTTGCCTCCTTGCTCCCTTTTGTTGCTCTTAGCTATGAAAATGCAACATGTCACGATATCGCGACACTTTTGCCTCCTTGCTCCCTTTTGTTGCTCTTAGCTGCGAAAATGCAACATGTCGCGATATCGCGACACTTTTTCCTCTTTGCTCTTTCTCTTTGCTTTTGCCCGAAAATGTAACATGTCAAGATATCGTGACACCTTTTCCTCCTTGCTCTTTCTCTTCACTTTGGACCGCAAAAATGAAACATGTCGTGATATCGCTACACTTTTTCCTCCTTGCGGTGTTTTGCTTTTTCTTTGATCTTTAGCATATGGGCCACTTCGGTCTTCTTGGAAAATATGCAAAAAGGTGCATCAATTGTTTTTCTGTAGTTAGTCACTTTTTGACTAACATTCTTGGCGCATTTCGAGGGATTTTTTGTTTGCAAAAATTTTGAACCAGGCCTTCATCCATTGGGAAATGGATTCAACAACGCAGTTGAAAAAAAAATCTTTCAGAGAAAGACAAATAACACAGGAAAATGCACTTAGATTAAAAGTGAACATTACTTCATCAAAACTCCCTACCTTAGTATATCTATTCAAAAAAAAATGTCGACTTCTGATTGGCTGTGACTGAAATTTTTTGTTAAGGCCAAAAAATGGTAATATTTACAAATATTGTCTGAATATAGTTATATTATACTGTACATATAATTCATTTTCTGCTTTCTCAACAGAAATATAACTTTAGGTGAAATGCATTCATCGTGATGGAAAAAACCAATCCATCTTGATCTTTCAATTCGAAAGCATTGAACTGTTTCTTTGAAACAAATTCAAATTGTCCCTCCCAGAAAGCATCAAATTTATCATGGTTACCTGGCTTAGCTTTCTTTACATTCCATTTCAAAACCAAGTCTCCCACTATAAATTTTTTGGCAGTTGTCTTTTTGTTGAACCATCCTTCAGTATCTACCATATGCTTCTGATTGTGATTGTATGATTGCTCTCTTTATTCGTCTAACTGTAAGAGCTGCATTACTCCTACAACTGTGTGTAGAATTTGGTCAATCTGAGGTAGCAGGTAAAGATATTTGAGTGATGCTCTATTCAGATTTCTGAAATCTACACACAATCTGAAATCTCCATTTTTCTTCCTGACTGGTACCAAGTTTGCCACCCAGGTGGAGTGTTTAACAAGGTATACTATTTTAGCTTGAAGGAGTTTTAGCAGTTCTTATTTCATCAAAGATTCTATCTTCGGATTCACTGGTCTTTGCTTTTTCCTAAAAGGCTTAGCTCCTTCTTATGATTATATGGTATGTTGAATAACATCTTTATTGTACACTTTTAGATCACTATACATCCAAGCTATGATGTTAGGGAATTTTTTACACAATTCTCTGATCTGGTTCACTTCCTCTTTTGTAAAACTAATTCCAACCTTAATCATTTTGTCTGGCTCCAACTCTACATATTTGTATCTTCATTTATCGACCTTCATTTTTTGACCAATTGCTCTATCATTGTTATCAAACAGGATTTCAAGGGTGATGAGACCCTTAGGAATATGATTTTTTTTTAACTGAATAATGTCCTCTTCCTCTTCATCCTGTAGATCCTAGTTGGCTGAGCAATTCATTTCATGGATTAAGAAATCCAGTATCTATTCATCATTTTAAAAAAAATTCCATAAAATATTTTTATCAGGAACTGAAGGCATGTATATAAGTCTAACAGTTTTAGACTTCTGAATAACATTACTTACAGGACAAAAATTATCTTCCACTGAAGCTAAAAAATCTGAGTGGGTATTCTATTCTCTAGGGATAAACTTTATATTTAGGGCCTCAAAGGCCTCTACGAGATCCCACACTTTGTTCCTGTAAGCCTTCAAATAATTTTGTTTACTTATACATTTTTTGGTGACTTGATTCACAATAAGTTCTGAATATCCATAGATGAGTAACTGTTTGATTCCTAATTTCTCAGCCTTTCTTAACCCTAAGCATAGGGCCTCATATTCTACTGCATTATTGGAGCAACTCCAAGTCAACCTATAAGATAAAACCTTTTCCTCTCCGATGGGATAAATCAAAACTATTACGGCACCAGCTCCATTCTTGCACCTAGCCCCATCAAAGAAAAGCTTCCACAATTGATTCACAGAACCATCCTTTTCTAGGGAGGGTATCAATTTTCTTTTTGGTTTCTCAATAAAATAGTTTCCTATTTTTGTTTCTATCATGGAATTAAAATTCTGTAGAGAAAACTCATCCTTAGCTTGGAGCTCTTCTAATGTTTCTTCCATTAGATCTTCTTCTATTGTTTCTTCAGTCATCATATTTACACGGTCAGTTTCACCAATATTTTCTACATGAAACGTAGATGGTTTCTCATTAAAAATCTTAACCCTTCTACCTTTGAAAGGTATCTCCAAATGAGAATAATAAAAGGATAGGTATCCTCCTATCTTTGTTGTGAACTCTCTGGGTAGACACATACCAAAATAGGGCTCCAAGTCTATGACTACTACCTCTTGTATGACTATCATTTGAGGTATTTTATGCAGCCGTATGGGAATATCCTTTATCACTCCTACAATTTTTATTGGAGTACCATCTAACTATAGGATGCCTGCGCTGCTCCTAGTGTACTCCATTCCCATAATATCACATACTGCTTTGGGTATCACAGTGGTAGCAGTGCCTGAATCTATCATGCAATTATGGACAACTCATCCTTCCATTTGAAGGGACAAATAAAAGGGTGGTGGCCTGTTCTTACCAATGGCAGACATCAAGTTTGTTAGAACCATTTTTGAAGATTATGCAGTCCTACCTCCATTTTTCATTGTTCTTACGGATTCCTGTAGGAGATCGATTTGACTTGGGATTTGAAAAGCATCATACATACTTGCCTTAGAAGGAGTCTTTTTCATTTCCTCTACTATACTGAATGTAGGTGAATCAACTATTCTTTCTATTTCTTTGGAAAAAGTTTCATATTTATTTTTGTATCCCTGGGTAGCTTTAGTTCTTTGCATTTTTGTCAGTGAGGGGAATCTCAACCTTTCCCTAGCATGTTCTTGGGTTTCATTTTCCCCCCGAGGAATAAATTATTTGTGTGTTTCTTGCCCTTGAATTTTGGCTAGAAACTGATATTTTCTTTCCTGATGGAGACTTCCCTTAGGAGTTTCTTTGGGAACTTCCTTAGGAGCAGGGGAAACATTCAATGGTTGAAGATCTTTAGGGTCTACTTGCAGTGGTTTCTTATCCGATCTTGTCAAAACTGAAACTTGTTCTACTGTAGGCATCATGAAGTTGTGGTCCTTTTCTCTAATTATATTTACATGGCCTTTCATTCTTTCTTTACTATTTTCAACTGCTATACTTTATACATAATGCTGGTGTATCATACACAAACTTTCCCCATGTGGATCGTTACATGTAGAACACCAAAATTTAGAATCAATGGGAGGCTCTTCAGCCTCCACTGTCTCATTTGTATATACCGTTCTTGGTCTCTCTTGTACCCTATTGCTTTTCGAAGCAACTTCCTTTTGTATCTATGGAAATCTTCTTGCTTGGATATTTTGTTTAGCCTCTATATTTTTCATGGATGCCATTTCATTTGACAATGTCTTCATTGTATCAATTATGGTCGTGTATTGATCATTGGGGGGAGCTAATGCAAGGGGTGTAGCTAGTGCGGCTATAGATGGGAGATCCTGTGTTGATGGGAGTACAGGAAGTTTAGAAATTGATGCTTGGGAAAGCTCTGGTACAATTGGCAATAGACTCTTTGATGGATATCTTTTTGTAGTGATGAGATCAGCTTCACCCTTTGCTGCCTCTAAATAGATCCTAGGAAAAGTGGTTACATGGGATTGCCTTATTATCATACTGAGATCTAAATAAAAAGCCCTTAAGTAATAGCATATAGCTTGTTCTTCCATGGGTTTTAGGCCCTGTGGTACTCTACCACGAGTTTTGGTAAATTTGATGTTGAAATATTGGATTTCTTCTTGTGGATGCCTCTCAATGATAGTGAATTGATTCAGCAATGTGAAAGGATCTACATGTATATTAAATTCATCAACCAGACGATCGGCAAGTACTGCCCAAGAAGTAATGGATCCAGCGAGAAGCACTCTGTACCAATAGAGCATCTTTCCTTTCAAAGATATAACCAACAATCTGACCATTACATCTTCCTGAGTGATGTTGTAAATAGATGCTAGCGATGATACATCTAAACAGTGATCATCTGTTGTTTTTCCCATTCCTTCAAAGGTTGGTAATTCTTTTAGTGCAGCTTGTGGAATCTAGTGGTGTGCTCCCAAGTTCAAAGGGCCAGTTTTATTCCACACAAGATGGGCTAGGGCTGGGGTGGCTGCCATGATTGCTAAAGGATTTACAACTACTATAGGATTGCTTGCAGATGCTCCTACAATGGGTGTTAAATAGGTTCTAATGGTGCCAGGTAGATTTGATCGAGTGGATAGCATAGGGTGTGCCTTTAGGCTTTCGAGATGTAGTTCAAAGAACTCGATAGGTTCTTCAGAGTTTCTAGCTCGAGATCTAGTTATCATATGGCTATATAATCAGAAGGTTTATAGACAAGGTCTTTCTTTTATGGTCTAAATTGCAACAGAGTCTCCAGGTGGTTTTTATTGATATTTTCAAACAAAAAGGCTCTTAAGGTAAAACACCAAAACTTATACAATAATGTGGGATTGTTGGTCCCACCGGGCATGCCAAAAACTATTGGAACAAAATATTCCTTCGGTTAATAGTGTTGCACCTTAGACTTTTACAACATTGAATAGACATATCTTGCTTGAGATCATCTGTCTAGTCTCCAGAGAAGGCTGGTTCCTTTGAGTTTTTTAGATAAAATGGGAACAAGAGATAAGGGAAATATAGCCTAAGCTAGAACTTTTCTCATGGTACAGATTAGACAACAACAAACATTGATAATGTAGATTACTACTTTCAAAGTTTTCTTTATATCTTCTTATAGAAAACATGAATTCCTGAGTGCGACTTTTAGATATTCGTCTAAAAGCATGTAACTATCTTTTAATGTTCAACTCTAGAAACAAGATTTATACGTGCACAGTCCAGATTTCAGAACATATACATTATAAAACTTAGTGTGAATAAAAGTTAAAACACCAAATACGTACACTTGCACACAGAAGTTTCGAAAGCCAGAAGAAGAAATATTTTATTGCTTGTAATCCAGTACATGTACATCAAGCTTGTAAACGTCCAAGAGCCGACCATTTTTTTGGAGCCGCTCACCCCTATATATACCCTAAAGAGTATCTTTTTCTAAGTACATATTACTATTTTACAAGAAATCATCTATAGTTTCTAATAATACACAAGTCTTCTATGAATTAGATATCTTCTCTATATATTAGATTCTAGACAAGCCTGTCACATTTTCAATCATCTGGCAAGCCTGCTCTATCCTAGATTTTTGATAATCATGTTAGAAATCACTTCTTGGTGTCAGTGCATGCCTTTGATTGCCAAAAATATATTTTATTCCTTTACAGCTGGTGTGTCACAAAATCACGACATTCTTTCCTTTATTTGCTCTTTTTTCGCCTCCAACTGCGAAAATGAGACATGTCAGGAAATCACGACATTCTTTCCTTGCTTTGCTCTTCTATCGCTTCTAGCCACGAAAATGAGACATGTCATGAAATCATGACATTCTTTCCTTGCTTTTCTTTTCTGCCATTTCCAGCCGCGAAAATGAGACATGTCACAAAATCGTGACATTTGTCTCTTGCTTTGCTCTTCTGCCGCTTCCAGCCATGAAAATGATACATGTCACGAAATCGTGACATTCTTTCCTTGCTTTGCTCTTCTGCCACTTCCAATCGTAAAAATGAGACATGTTACGAAATCATGAAATTCTTTCCTTGCTTTGCTTTTTTGCCTCTTCTAGCCACGAAAATGAGACATGTCACGAAATCGTGACATTCGTCTCTTGCTTTGCTCTTCTACTGCTTCCAGCCATGAAAATGAGACATGTCACAAAATCACGACATTTTTTCCTTCGCGTTGCTCTTTTGCTGCCTTTAGCCACAAAAATGTGACATGTCGCGATATTGTGACACTTCTGCCTCTTTGTTCTCTTTTGTTGCTCTTAGCCGCGAAAATGCAACATGTCACGATATCGCAAAACTTTTGCCTCCTTGCTCCCTTTTGTTGCTCTTAGCCGCGAAAATGCAACATGTTGCGATATCATGACACTTTTGCCTCCTTGCTCCCTTTTGTTGCTCTTAGCCACGAAAATGCAACATGTCGCGATATCGCGACACTTTTTCCTCCTTGCTCTTTCTCTTTGCTTTTGCCTACAAAAATGCAACATGTCGCGATATCATGACACTTTTTCCTTCTTGCTCTTTCTCTTTTCTTTTGCTCACGAAAATGCAACATGTCGCGATATCGCGACACTTTTTCCTCCTCGCTCTTTCTCTTTGCTTTGGACCATGAAAATGCAACATGTCACGATATCGCGACACCTTTTCCTCCTTGCTCTTTCTCTTCGTTTTGGACCGCAAAAATGCAACATGTCGCGATATCGCGACACTTTTGTCTCCTTGCTCCCTTTTGTTGCTCTTAGCTATGAAAATACAACATGTCACGATATCGCGACACTTTTGCCTCCTTGCTCCCTTTTGTTGCTCTTAGCCGTGAAAATGCAACATGTCGCGATATCGTGACACTTTTTCCTCTTTGCTCTTTCTTTTTGCTTTTGCCCGCAAAAATGCAACATGTCGCGATATCGTGACACTTTTTCCTCCTTGCTCTTTCTCTTTGCTTTGGACTGTGAAAATGCAACATGTCGCGATATCGTGACACTTTTTCCTCCTTGCGGTGTTTTGATTTTTCTTTGATCTTTAGCATATGGGCCACTTCGGTCTTCTTGGAAAATATGCAAAAAGGTGCATCAGCTTTTTTTCTATAGTTAGTCACTTTTTGACTAATAATAACTCAAATAATAAAGTAGGTTATTAGTGCCTATATTAGACCATTATGTAAGATCAAAGTTATATTAAGTTGAAAGTATGGATTATTTATAACTATATAAAAACTAAAAGATTAAGTTATTTGACATTTGAATATACTTATTTAAAATTTTGAATTTTGTGAAAAAATATTATATGAATTTCCATAGAAATGAGTAAGGGTAAGATTTAATGACTTTTTAATTTGAGTTAGGCTATGCCAATGGGATCCTTTTTTTTAAAAGTTCACATGAATTGGCCAAACAAGTTTACTATGGGCAAGCTTTCTATGTTGAAAGTATATTACATTAGCTAAATAAAAGTTCTATTTTATACTTATAAGTTTATTGATAAGATCATATTTAGTTAAATCATGGCACATGTGAACTTATAGAAATATAGTTAGAGTATTTTTACTAGTTTAATACTTTCATAAAAAAATTATTTGTTTTATCTTATAATTAAAAGGTGTTTAGTTTATAGAATACAAAGTAATACATCTTTGAAAAGTAGAAGATAAATTATTAGCATATATACTTGAAGTTATTAAGGATAATGGTGAATAATGGTAATATTTTAAATGCTAATATAGTCAATTAAACTACTTTGTATGTTGGGTTTAATTTTTCCTATTAAGAAGAGAATAGATTATCTTATTGAATACTTTTGTTGAAGATGATTATTAAATAATATGCTTTCCAAATGAAACCACAAAAGACCCAAGAACCAAGTTAGACTCATCTTAGCCATCGAGAAGGATGGTATGATTATTTTGATGCTTTGTCAGTTCGGATGAGCATCCACCCAACACTCGGTAAATGTAGGTAGGGCATGCGTTGTGATTCGATAATAAGTCATTTTATTGTAATCCTACCCTAGACGAGAAGGTCCTATTACTATAAACAAGTAACGAGGGGTGGTATGGGACACTCTTTGCAGGATGATAAGTGAATAGTATGAGGGGTCTCATGTATTATGTTCAATTGGGAAATTTCTAGTAGACTTCTAAGGTATTACTGGAGAAGCTAGACCTCAAAGCTAGAAGGTCCAATAGAGAGTTGGTATAGGATACATATTTATCAACCATTGCATAGCCTAAGATACCTGGTCCTAAGCCAAAGTAATGATGGGTCCTAGTTGAATCCAGGGAAGATGGATTATCAGCTAGGCACTAGGTATACTAACGCTATACTCTAGAATGGAAAATATAACAAGAACATATGTGCCTCGGGGAAGATTTTAGGACAAATATCTTAAAAACACCATGCTATGGGGAAAAAAAATATGTGTCCACCCTCCCAGGTGTTATGGGCCTTGGAAGGACAACTCAATGCCGTAAACATTGACCTATAGCAAAGGAGATGAATATGTTCACAAGATGGCACCTATTGCAAGATCTGGCCAATCTTGAATGTTTACGGGACCGTCTACAGTGGTCAATTTCCTTGAAACAAATAACCATATCCCTATGTTCTAATTAACTATTGGGTGTGAACTAAACTTATTTAGAGTTTAATAAAAAAAAATTACTTCATATTTTGGACAACCAGGTGAGTAGACCTAGGGTGTTACAAATTCTTAGCTGATGATATCTTGATCTCAAATCAATATTTGAAAATATGGTAGCATCCTTTAATTTATTGAAGAGGTCATATATCATTGGTAAAAGATACCTATTCTTGATGGTCATCTTATTCAACATTCTATAATCAATATAAAACCTTAAGTAACCATCATTCTTTTTCATAAATAATATCGAAGCACCCTAGGGTGACACACTAGGTTTAATTAAACCTTTCTCCAACAAATCTTGGATTTGAACCTTTAGCTCTTGCAACTCAATAGGAGTAATTCTATGAAGTGTTCTTGTAATATGTTTAGCTCCAACTAATATTAGTTTAATGGTGAAATCAAATTCATGCTGGGGTGGTAGGCTTGGGAGATCTTATAGAAATACATCCATAAATTTAGGCAAAATTGAATGTCTCTTAGTTATTTATTCATCCCCATTATCATTGTCTTACCATTTATCCTTACTTTATATAACATACCACCTCTTTTTATTACCTTCGTTAGCTGCATATTTGATAGCAAATGTGGTAAAAAGTACCCTTGCTTACTTTTAACCCTTACTATTTTCTTATCCTTATCAATATAGTCCATCCACCTTTCTTGAAAGTTGATTAGGGATCTATGAGCCTTTAACCAATCCATCCCTAAGATAGTATCAAAGGGATGTAGTGATGCTACATATAAATACCAAATAGTGGATCTATTAGGTAAGGTGATCTTCATTGTAGGTAAGCATTGATCCACTGAGTAAGTTTGACTAGACCCATACTCAACTTTCCACCCTTGTGCTAAAAACTAGGTCTTTTTAGCATATCCCTAATAATACTAGTGGAAATAAAACTATTTTTAGCTTTGCAATCAATTAAAAACTTAAAAAATTACCATTTAACAACATGGAAGTTGCGTTGTAGTCTATTTTTCATCAAACCAATTCTAGAATTGTGATCATTATCTTGAGAGATTCAAAGGTGAGCATCTGTTGATCACAGCCTAGACTAAACATTAGAAAATCAAAATTGCTTTGATTTAACCTCCAAAAAATACTGGTATACCTTGTCAACTTAATAGGTGTTCACTCTTTTTAGTTCAATATAGAAAAATCTTAAGGGTAGAGATAAAATGGGTAGAAATGTATGAATAAAAGGTGGAAGGGTGAAGCAAACAACATAGACATAAACAAAGTATATTTCAACAAATTAGAACTTCATAACAATATTCAAGACTAACAGCATTCATAACTCTACAACACTTTGTGTTAATGGCCTTTGGCACACTCAAAGAATTATTCCAAACATCTAAAGCATTAATTATCCAAATTAATAGAATAAGATCAATGCCTTGACTAACAGAAATAGAATTCCCATAAGCATGTGTGTAAGAATAAATTATTTTGATTTTACTCTAAGTTAGCTATCCAAATTAACAAAATAGACTAACCATAGTAGTAAGAGTAGAAATAACTTTATAGGATTATGACCAGCCAATCAACACAAATGCAAGTTTGAGGTAAACATCCCTTGTAATGCTTCATTCATTAATTGCAAAATATGTACATAGTAGTGCAAGCAAACACTTCAAATATGACCCTTTGAAAGGAGGTCACTACCTTTATTTATAGTTTTACAATGAAATTCATTCTAAGCATTACAATGAGTTTGATATTTCTTGATTTTCATGGAAACTTGCCATCCATGGTTCTAGCCAACTAAATATTCTTGATCTGTTATAACCAAATTTGGATCAGAGCTCTTTTCCACCATTGATGATTGTTGTATCCTTCTTTCATCCACTGATCTACAATTTTTTCTGGTTGATCATAATATTTAGGAGAATTCCAGACTACAAAAAAATTATTCAGCTTCCATGGTACCTGATTCATCTCTCCCCTGCCTTTTGCAACAAGCACACCTACAAAAATATACCTAAAATATCGAATACAAGTAAAAAAGTTAACAGTTGTCATTGATTAGCCAACGAACGACTATGCTTGAGATTAATTCTTCAACTTTGATTGTGGAAATAGAAATTTGTGTGAAATTAAGACTTTGCTCACTTTATTTTGACTTGATGGGCTCAACGAATTTTTGATTGGTGGGTCCCATCATCATTTTTATGCACTTGAATAATTATCCGTAATCTTCAGGTCCACTATGCAACTTGAGCATTTTTCTAATTTGTGCATGGATTACAAAGGTATTGGAGAATCATACATAACATTTTTTCTCTATCTTCGGCCATTTCTTACACTTTTCCTTTTGCTCGTGCTTTTCTAATTTGCATGTGGATTACAAAGGCATTGGAGAATCGTGTGTAATATATTTTATCCTTTTTTGGCCATTTCTCACACTTCTCTTTTTGCTCGTTCTTTTCTAATTTACACGCGGATTACAAAGGTATTGTAGAATCATGCATAACATATTTTCTCTCTTTTCAACCATTTCTCGCACTTTTCCTTTTGCTCATGCTTTTTTATTTGCACATGGATTACAAAGGTGTTGAAGAATCGCGCATAACATGTTTTCTTCCTTTTCAGCCATTTCTCATGCTTTTCCTTTTGCTCATGATTTTTTTATTTACAAATAGATTACAAAGGCATTTAAAAATCATGTGAAACATATTTTCTCTCTTTTTGGTCATTTCTCATGCTTTTTCTTTCAAAACTTTTGGATAGAATAGAGGATTTATGCTTGTTTTCTTCTTTCTTAGTTAAAATTTTACAAATTTTAAGCTAAGTTGAGATGTAGTTGATTTTACCCTACATTATTGGTGCCTCCTGGAGAGTATTGCTTATAATACTTTAGAACTCAGAGCCTTATAAATTGGGTTTATGGAGTCTAAAGGAATGGAATGATGGTAAAACATGGGATGGAAGAAAATGGTCAAAAAGGGGAGATGGAACGAATGACTTGAAAATAATATGGAAAAAAATGAAAGGATGGATGAAAAATGTATGAAATGATGGCATGTATGGGAAGTGACAACTTGGGATGAAAAAACATAGAAGGACTAGACTCTAGCTATTTCCTTTAAAACAAGGTCTCAAAGTATTTTTTCCTTGTGACCGTCAACCTCTTAATCATTAAAATATAATTAGAGGATAACTCTTCACATGGAGACAAGGAAAGAGGTATAAATCCAAGATTTTCTCATAGGGACTTTATTTTCCAATGTTTGGATTCATAACATTCAATTATCTACAAAATTTTTACTCAAAAATTGATTCTTCATGACTATTAGCCTCTAAATCAAATACTATCCAAAGGCTCACAATCCCTGAAGAAACCATATGTGAAGCAAAATATGATTGATCTATACAAGGAAATACTTATCTTATAGGTGGTATTCACCTTCTCATAGATTCATATGCATGAGGTCTTTTGTAGGTTCATATTTTCTTTGTTTCTCTAACATCTGTAAGTCTAAAAAACTCCACAAAACTTATATTTTCTAATGGTATCTTTCATTAGACATGTTGCTCTTCTTGCTCTTCATCTTCAAAATCCTCTTCATCAACATGGATTATCTCTATATCAAGCTTTTCAAGTTTGATCTCCTGAACCTCTTCCTCTTCATCTTCCTCTTTCACTTCTTCCTCAATTTGGTCTTCTTCTTCGGATTCATATTCATCTATATCTTATACACTGATTGTAGACACCCAAAAGTTGCACACTGCTATACCTATGTACTTGTAGATACCTATGGACACTTGTAGGTTTACATAGGTGATGAAGATCCACAAATAACTCAAAACAGATTCTTAAATCTCATTCATTACAGTTGGAATTGATTTACAATAATGGCAGCAGTATGCCATTTAAACTCCTTCACTCTGGAAGATAGTTATTTTCTTTCTTCGTAAAGCATCTTCTACCCAGGAAGAATAACAGTCTAGACTGGTCTAGAATCACCCTCTTGCCTTTATGTCTGCAACTCTGGCTAAGCAGTTCTCCCCCCTTATGCATGCCTTCGCTCGCCCTTTTAAAATCTCTGGCATGACTCTTCGTTTCCCTTGTCTGACCCTTCGTTTCATTTCCTGTGCCTCTTCGTTGTCTTCCCTTCGAACGCATTTCTTTTCGATCCTTGATCCTTGTCTGCTTTCACTGCACCTCGGTGCCACATGCCTTCATGTTGCCACTGTAGGTTCTGTCCACCTGTCAACCATTGATGACATTCGGTATGCCACCACTCAGTAGATTCCTCTGTAACGATCCTTGTAACTGCCTACGCTTTCTTTTCTTTTGTTGGTTGCAAAAATGTGACATGTCGCGATATCATGACAATTTCGGCTTCCCTGTCTTCCAACCTTCTTCGAGTCGTGAAAATGCGACATGTCACGATATCACGACACTTTCGACTTCCTTGTCTTCCAGCCTCCTTCGAGTCATGAAAATGTGACATGTCGCGATATCGTGACACTTTCGGCTTCTCTGCATTCCTGCATTCTTCGAGTCATGAAAATGTGACATGTCACGATATCGTGACACTTTTGGCTTCTCTGCCTTCCTGCCCTGTTTGAGTCGCAAAAATGTGACATGTCGCAATATCGTGACACTTTTGGCTTCTCGGTCTTCCTGCGCTGTTCGAGTCATGAAAATGCGACATGTCGCGATATCGCGACACTTTTGGCTTCTCTGCATTTCTGCCCTGTTCGAGTCGTGAAAATGCGACATGTCGCGATATCGTGACACTTTTTCTCCTTTGCGCTTTCTCTTGTCCTTGGGTCGCAAAAATGTGACATGTCGCAATATCGCGACATTTTTTCTCTTTTGTGCTTTCTCTTGTCCTTGGGTCGCGAAAATGTGACATGTCGTGATATCATGACATCTTTTCCTTCTGCCTTCTCCTCGCCTCTAGGGTTGCAAAATCGTGACATGTCACGAAATTGTGATAGTTTCCTTCCTTGCTTCCTTTCTGCGTCTTTGGTCACGAAATCGTGACATGTCACGAAATCGTGACATTTTCCTTCCTTGCCTCCTTTCTGCTTCTTCGGTTGCAAAATCATGACATATCACGAAATCGTGACATTTTCTCCTTTGTGCCTTCCTGTCTTCCTTCAGTCACGATTTTGCGACATGTCACGAAATCGTGAAATTTTTGCTCCATGCCTCCTCTCACCTTCCTAAGTCACGAAAAAGTGACATGTCGTGATATCGCGATACTTTTCTCTGTCGCGATATCACGACACTTTTCTCTGTCGCATTATTGCGACATCAAGGCAAACACTTAGAATTTTTTTTTTTTCTTTCGATGCAAGATTGCTCTACTACCATCGGATGCTCCTGCATCAGACACCCGAGGTGGATTGAGAAGTGTCCTTTACTTCTATACTATTGGAGGAAGACCCAGGTAGTTGACCTCTATTTTGGACAACCAAGTTGTATCTTCAATAGGTCTGCCCTTCCATTTGACCAGATATTCAGAATACTGTCGGTTCCTGGTACTTCTGCCTGCTCGAGTGTCTAGTATTTTTTTGATCTCGTCTGTTGCTGAAGTAGATGTTGGAATACTCCATAATTCTATACTTGGTGTCCCTCTACTCCCTCTTTCATGATACTCTACCAAATTTGTAATGTTAAAAACAAGTGATATGTTAAGGCCAATTGGCAATTCTACTTCATACGTGTTGCCTGAATCCCGTTTTCCCATAATTTGGCATGGTCCAAACTTCTTCATCTTCAGCTTGTTATAGGTTTTAGCAAGAAACCTCTCTTTTCTCAAATGAACCATGACTTCATCACCCACTGCGAATTCCTTAAACCATCGCTTTTGGTCTACCTTTATCTTATATTGGTTGTTCATGTTAGTAATGTGCTTCTTCACTTCTTCATGCACACTCTTCAGATGCTCTGCAAAGTCCTTAGCCTCGGCACTGCACCTTTTCCCTGTATCCATTTTCCTCAACTCAGAAGCACTCCTTGGACTGATCTCATATATTATCTAGAATGGAGAATTGTTAGTACTCCTATTTACAGAATTGTTGTATGCAAATTCTACTTATGGAAAAACCAAATCCCATCCCATGGGCTTATCTCCTATCAAGCATCTCAATAGATTTCCTAGACTCCTATTTACCACCTCCGTTTGGCCATCAGTCTATGGGTGGTATGCAGAACTGAATTTAAAATCTGTCCTCAGTTTCTTTCACAAAGTCCTCCAAAAATGCCCAACAAACCTGGTATCTCTGTTAGAAATGATACTCTTTGGTATACCATGAAGTCATACCACCTCTTTGAAAAATAAACCTGTAATGTGAACTGCATCACTAGTTTTTTTGCAGGGGATAAAATGTGCCATCTTTGAAAACCTGTTAACCACCACAAATATGAAATCATTTCCCCGCTGCGTCCTTGGTAGACCAAGAATGAAATCCATACTGACGTCCTCCCATGATATCTCTGGCATAGGTAATGGCTGATATAATCCAGTGTTTTGGCTCACACCTTTCGCCATCTGGCATACTCCACAGCTTTGTACAAACTTCTTCACATCTTTCTCCAGTTGCGGCCAATAGTAGTTCTCACTAACCAGGGCAATGGTCTTATCCCGACCAAAATGTCCAGCCATCCCTCCACTGTGATTCTCCTTGACTAGATTCTCCCTCATTGAACTCCTTGGAATGCATAATTGACTTCCTCTAAACAACATTCCATATTGGATTATAAAATCCAACCATTTGGTCCTTTCCAAAGTGACAGGTGCCAAGCAAGCCTTCTAGGCTTCTACAAAATCAGGATCCTCAGGGTACAAACCCTTTAGTTCATCAAATCCTACCACTTCCACCTTCATTTCTATCAACAAACACTGCCTTCTACTTAAGGCATCTACAACTCTGTTTGATTTTTTCGCTCCTATGTTTCAACACAAAGGTATAACTCTGTAGGAACTCAACCCATTTTAGGTGCCTCTGATTTAGTTTCCCTTGGCTATTGATATACTGCAAGGCCTGATGATCAGTATATAGAACAAACTCTTTTGGAAGTGTTGAGTGGTATTTTCACCCGCTTGTGAAAACACACTCTCCGATAGGATTTGGGTTCTAAATCCTCTGCTTGCAAAGAAATTAAACATGTAACTTCTCCAAGGTTCCTGTTATGTTAGCATTTTGCATCCGTGTATTAATAATCTCAAATAAAGATATTCAATTAAAATGCTTGGAACACCTTAGTGGTTGCAAGTAATCGAAAACAAGGGGCACTCGTGGTTTATTTTACTCGTGAAATTTTAATGATTTTTCATTGAACCCTAATAAAGCAAATGTGATTTGGTCTCTATATGACCATGCAGTAACTTCAAAATAAAATTTAATGAAATGCCATAACATGAAGGAATTATTTATGGATTTTGAAGTTTTTTTATTTTTTTATTTTATTTTAATGCTTGAAAAATTAAAATTGGAACTTCTGAAAATAAAGTGCAGCAAAAAGAAAATAAAATGCAAAGGAAAAAGAAATTAAAATTGCATTCAGTTTGATGCTATCCCGTCCTGGCAAAACCGAAGATGTGAGGTTTCCATGCATGCAACCTAACTTATTGAACCTGCAAACACGCACAATCCAGGTAAGTTAAGTGCTGGTCTCAAGGGTTTCGATTGTAATTTCAGATTTAGACATTCGCATGAAGCAACCAAGAGAACTTGCATTAAACTTCACCTATAAGCCTAGAAATCTGAAAGGGAAAAATAAAACCATTAAATCTTGCATGCAGAAAATGACTCCTTCTTTCTTGCCAACAAGATGCAAATTTTTGAACACTCCTGCATTAAAAATAAATCATGTTACAATAGCAGACTCTCTGGTTTTCTCAAAACCAGAAAAAGGGAAGAAAAACACTCCCGAGCAGGCCCAGAATGGCTTCTCGCCTTAGGCACTGCAACTCTGCCCGCAGCGGTTTTCGACCTTTGTACCAATCTATGCATCTGCTTTTATACTTTCTGGCAATGCTCTCTGTTTTGCCTTGTGACGCTTCGCTTCATCTTCCAGATCGCTTCGTTTCACCTTCCCCACCTTTTCGTTGCTTTTGACTTTATGTTCGACATCGAGACGCTTGATCTTCTCTCGTGACTCGTAACGCCTCCTGCAGCCCTTACACATGTACGCCACGTGTTCCGCACTTTCTGCATGTTCCGTAACGGCCCCATGAAAATCGTGACCAAAAATAGCATGTAACTCTGTTCCTCTACCTACAGAGTGAAAACGTGACATGTCGCGATATCGCGACATTTTCTTCGTTTTGTCTTCATGCGAAATGCAACCTGTCGCGATATCGCGACGTTTTTCTCCCATTTCTTGCCTTCATGCACAGCGAAATGCGACATGTCGCGATATCATGATGCTTTTCATTTTGTACACTTTGCTATTTTTTGTCGTGAAATCGTGACACTTTTCTCTTTGGCATCACTTTGTTGCTTTCTGTCGCGAAATCGCGATGCTTTTCTCTTTGGCATCACTTTGCTATTTTCTGTCATGAAATCGTGACACTTTTCTGTTCTGTACCATTTGCCAGCTTTTCATCGTGAAATCACGATGCTTTTCTATTTCAGGCTGCTCTTGCTGTTTTGGTCGTGAAAACGTGACATGTCACGAAATCGCGACGTTTTTCACTTTGTGCCCCTTTGCTACTTTTTGTCGCAAAATCGCGACGCTTTTAGTGCCTTGCCCTGTTTGACTGGTTTGACCGTGATTTTGTGACATGTCGCGATTTCGTGACAATTTTCCATTTTCTCGCAGTGACCACGCAACATGTCGCGATATCGCGACACTTTTCATTTTCTGCCAGCGACCGAGCAACATGTCGCGATATCGCGACACTTTTCATTTTCTGCCAGCGATCAAGCAACATGTCGCGATATCGTGACACTTTTCATTTTCTGCAGCGACGGAGCGACATGTCGCGATATCGTGACACTTTTCATTTTCTTGCTAGCGACGAAGCGACATGTCGCGATATCGTGACACTTTTTCATTTTGTGCAATTTTGCCCTTTTTTTGATTTTTAGCATCTGGGTCACCGAGATCTTCTTTGAAAGCATGCAAAAAAGGTGGGTCCCCAATTTTGGGGTGTGTTGTGGATCAGCCACAACAAATGGCGACTCTACTGTCAAATGCTCTTGAGCATTTTAGTGAGAACCCAACCTGGAAGTATACAAACTTGAAAACAAGCGTTAGCACATAAGAAATATAAACAAATGCCCATAGATCAAAAATACATGAATCATCAGAATCATTAAGTATCAGCTCGATGTGTGCAATGTGTTTCATTCCCTATCGTTTGAAATTGATCAACATTCCATCGTCGGTTTTACATGAATGCATATGTGAGATTGTGAATGATTTGTGTAACCTAATAAATATGCTAAGAGATTTTGCTTTTATAAAAGGCATAGTCCTTCTAGTATCATACACAAACATTCAAGATTATCAAACCCTCTTAGGATCAACTATATGTATAATGAATTGCTTTATTATATCCCAAAGTTGGTTATGAGTCCCTACTATCTTGAACCCATGTGCAAGTGAACGTGAAATCAGAGCTTTGGGAAATCAGACTCCCAACCTAATCGAGATGGGAGTTTAACCCTATTCTTACTACTCTGATTTGGAATTCATTACCTCACTTTGAGCAAAATAATTTAACCAATTATGGAAGAAATGGTCATGCTAGTCTAACCCTTTGAACAATCAGTGGTCTTGTTTTTTAGACAAGACATGTTGCCATGCATGGGCATACTTAACCCCATAATCCATGACTTACCTTCATTTATTTGGACCTTGGGGATGACTACCCATCCTTTGCAGAGGACAAGTAGTACGATCCTTCCAATCCAATATAAATATGAGATGGGAAAAATTAATTTTTTACTTCTTGGACCTTGGGGATGACTACCCATCCTTGCTAGGGACATGTAGTACGATCCTTCCAATCCAAGCTTTGGATAAAAATGGAAAATATTAATTTTATTGCTTAGACCTTGGGGATGACTACCCATCCTTTGCAGAGGACAAGTAGTACGATCCTTCCAATCCAAGATTTATCATGAAATGAGACATAGGAGCTTTGGGGAATCAGATTCTCAACCTAAGCGAGATGAGAATTTATGCCCTATCCTTACTACTCCATGTAGGTCAAATCAAAGCTTTGGGGAGTTGGATCCTCAACCTAAGTTCGATGAGGATTTAGCCCTATCCTTACTACTCTGATTTTAGGCTTTAAGCTTTATGGAAGTGGTCAAAACCACTGTTTTAAGGATCATGTTGCATAATAGGATAGACATGAAATACTTCTTTCGCCCAACCTTTTCTTCCAAGCAAGGTTTTGATCATTTTGCTCAAGATCCTTTTTAATGTGTATAAAATGTGCTTGGTTCTAGATATCTCAAGACTCAGTTCCCAACCTTAGGATTTTCTTCTTATTTATGTGATAGCATAACCTTAAGAGGATTTGACACACTTTAATGATTTGTATTTGAAATGCATTTGCAACTAAGATGGCATGCATGTGCAAAGTGAGATGTAATATGAATGCATTGTCTTTTGAAATGCAGATGAAATATTGCCATATAAAACTGACTACTTCATGCATCACAAGTTTCAAACGATATTACTTAAAATGTTTGTGTTACTTGTGGAGCTTTCTACAACACAATTCCAATGTTCCATATTCTCCCGATCTAGAACATAAGTTAGCATCTCAAGGCAACTTTTTCATCATTTTTTTTTTTTTTATAGACAAACAAAACATGTCAAATAAACACACAACTTTAAATTAAAACTTATTCAATCCAAAACCAAACTGCAATCCCAAAAATGAAAATTTGAAAACACAAACCAAAACCAAACCCAAAGTAACTTCAAAAACGATCTTGAAAACACAAACCAAAACCCAAAAAACCAAAATCTATATACAAATGTACAATATAATACAAGATGATGCAAAGCTTGGATTATCACCTTCCTGGATCCCAAACATGATTAGAACATTTCAACAAAAATATAACATGATATGCATGCCAAATGTTGTGGGAATCCAACACAAACAAGACTAGACCAAACAATGCAACAAATTTCCACTTGCCATGCTCACCATACCAATTTGATTTAGTTCCAATAATACTCCCATAGGTGAGCATCAAATTACTAAAATGATTAGACAATAAATGATTTTCAATTTTATCATGTCTATTCTTTAAAATGTAAACTTCATAATTCCCTCCTTGATTTAGAATTAGGCTATCCTTTTCAAATATGCAATTTTGTAAGTAGGAGCCTATTTCTACAAATTTCAAAGCCAAATCATTTTCCAAATTTGTAGGCCAATCAAATTTGTGTAACAATTTACAAGCATCTAGGATATTTACTAAATTAGGATCATTAAAAGTTTTTATCCTAGATTCAATTAGTAATTGTTGATGAATTTGGTTTAACAATTCAAGTGCATCAACTTCTTTTCCATTCATTAAAACCATGTTATTAAAGGTGTGATTAAAAATTATACCTTGTTTTTCATTTACCTTTAATGACATTTCATCATTCAAATTCAAAACATGGTCATGCAAATTTTCAACCCTCAAATGTTTTTGGTCAAAGTGTATGTCCCATGACTCATCTTGATGATCCTTCATTTGAGTTGCTTCCAATTGATCAATCTCTTTGTCATTTGGTTCTAATTCTTTGTTCACTATCCATGGTATCTCTTCATGTGAGGTGGAAGTTTCCATATCTTGCATATCAAGTGAGATATGAGTTTCATCTATAGAGATGTGAGAAAAGAATGCATCATCATATCTCCCCCAACCATTGTAAAAATCGTCATCCAAATCCATAGAATGAAATTCCATGATGTTTGTGACATGATCTCTTGATTCATTCATCAATTCTTTTTCTTCTTTGTCCTTGGTAATAGAATCATCATGATCTTTCAAAATTTGATGAGATTTGAAACCCTCTTCCAAAACATCCTCAAATTGTACAGGAGTTGTAATATCTTCCTTTGAGTAGGCGATTATGTTGTCCTATATATCAATGGGCACACAAGTTTCATTAGTAGTTTTGGAATGAGTGAAATCTTCCCACTTCTTCCAAGCATCATAATAATCATCTTTCAAAATCAAGTGGTGACGTTCAACTACTTCTTCAACATCTTCCAATTCATCAATGTGTTTCTCATCAAATTCATCTTCACCTTCCTTAGATGGTTCAATTATTTCCAAAAGTGGGTCATTTCTTGAATTCAAATTTATAAGGCTATCATCGTCCAAATTAGTAACCCATGATTCATTATCATAATTTGGAGGGTGAAGAATTTCTTGATCCTTAATTTTACACATCTCATCAATAGTATCTTCCAAGAACAAGTGGTGAAACTCTATCATATCTTCAAATTCATTTATTGGTTTTCTTCCAATTTCACTTTCAACCACTTCATTCAATTCTATGGTGGGTTCCGTCCTATCACATATATCAAACATTGTTGAATTTAGAACCCCTTCATCCGAATAATCATGTATCTCTATGAATGAGATCATTTCTGCATAATCCTCACTAGTGGATGTTGGCTTAGCAATTTGCACCTCCTCGTGGACTACATCTAAGGTGGTTGTAAGATTTGGATATTCAAATTCATCCCCTTGATCATTCACCTTAGGTATCATTGGAGTGGAGGGTGCTATGTTTGATGGTTGGTGTAGGTTGGCATCAAACTTTAGAAGAACAATCTCTCATATGAACATGTTGTGCCTTTTCTTCTTCAAGACCTTGTCGTTGTATCTCTTCTAAGACCCCATGGATTTTCTCTAGAGACAAACCACTCTGTTTTTCCTCAACGAGTGAAGCAAGTGTGGGGTGTATGGCTCCTAGGTATACTTCCATGGCTTCCTCTTCTAATGTGTTAAAATTTTCCCACATTTGGGAGTGCAACTCACGAAATCTTCCATTGAATTGACTCAAGGATTCATTAGGCTCCTTACATATGGAGGTAAACTGATTTTTCAAGATTTCTAAGTCAACCTCATTACCAAAATGATAAAGATAGGCTGCTTCTAGTTGTATCCAAGAAGTCCTAACCTCCATGGGTAGTTGGCTATACCAAAAGAATGGTTTATCATCCAAAATGTATGCAAATAACTTACAAGCCACCTCCTCATAGAAAATCTGGAATTGACATAATGTATCCTTGTAGACATGCAGTTTTTGCAAGTATCCTAGTGGCACCTCTTGATTAAAACACCGTAAAAAATCCAATAACATTGTAGGAATTTGATAGGGTACCACAGGTATAGACAAACCCTTATAATGATCCTCTATCATTGATACCATTCTCTCTCTTAGAGACACTATTTCAGCTCTCAGGGATACCATTTGCTCCTCAAGTGTTGCCATTAGTGAAACTTAAAATGTAATTTTAGAACCAAATCGTTGAATATTCAACCTCGCAAGGTAAAAAAAAATCAAGTTAGCATCAACCAAGAGATGTACTTATTAAAATCAAATGTCAAGTAATTGCATGAGACCAAAATTTTCAAAGTTAAATCAAATCACATATTTCTGTATGAACAATCAGAAAAGTGTTAGAATAATATACAGCATACCTGAATTGCTTAAAATAGAACACGTAAATAAATTCAAGTCGTCCTTTTACAATCGGCTGAGTGTTAGAGGACTAAAGCATAAAAAATTTAAATTTAAATAACACTAAAATAAACCCGTTCGGCCCTCCTAGCACCAATCCGTTGAGTGGTGTTAGAGGGCTAAAGATAACAATTAGTAGGGCATGAAATATTAGCAATAAAATCTTAAATCATGACTAAAATAAACCCCTTCAGGCCCTCCTTCTAGCGCCAATCTGTTGAGTGGTATTTTCACCCGATTGTGAAAACACACTCTCCGATAGGATTTGGGTTCTAAATCCTCTCGCTTGCAAAGAAATTAAACATGTAACTTCTCCAAGGTTCCTGTTATGTTAGCATTTTGCATCTGTGTATTAATAATCTCAAATAAAGATATTCAATTAAAATGCTTGGAACACCTTAGTGGTTGCAAGTAACTGAAAACAAGGGGCACTGTGGTTTATTTTACTATGAAATTTTAATGATTGTTCATTGAACCCTAATAAAGCAAATGTGATTTGGTCTCTATATGACCATGCTGTAACTTCAAAATGAAATTTAATGAAATGCCATAAAATGAAGGAATTATTTATGGATTTTGAAGTTTTTTAATTTTTTTATTTTATTTTAATGCTTGAAAAATTAAAATTGGAACTTCTGAAAAATAAAGTGCAGCAAAAAGAAAATAAAATGCAAAGGAAAAAGAAATTAAAATTGCATTCAGTTTGATGCTATCCCGTCCTGGAAAAACCGAAGATGTGAGGTTTCCATGCATGCAACCTAACTTATTGAACCTGCAAACACGCACAATCCAGGTAAGTTAAGTGCTGGTCTCTGGGGTTTTGACTGTAATTCTAGATTTAGACATTCGCATGAAGCAACCAAGAGAACTTGCATTAAACTTCACCTATAAGCCTAGAAATCTGAAAGGGAAAGAATAAAACAATTAAATCTATAGCATGCAGAAAATGACTCCTTCTTTCTTGCCAACAAGATGCAAATTTCTGAACACTCCTGCATTAAAAATAAATCATGTTACAATAGCAGACTCTCTGGTTTTCTCAAAACCAGAAAAAGGGAAGAAAAACACTCCCGAGCAGGCCCAGAATGGCTTCTCGCCTTAGGCACTGCAACTCTGCCTATAGCGGTTTTTGACCTTTGTACCAATCTGCGCCTCTGCTTTTATACTTTCTAGCAATGCTCTCTGTTTCGCCTTCTGACGCTTCACTTCATCTTCCAGATCGCTTCGTTTCACCTTCCCGCCTTTTCGTTGCTTTTGAATTTATGTTCGACATTGAAACGCTTGATCTTCTCTATGACCTGTAACGCCTCTACAGCCTTTACACATGTATGCCACGTGTTTCACACTTTTTTGCATGTTCTGTAATGGCCCCATGAAAATCGTGACCAAAAATAGCATGTAACTTTCCTCCGCTCTCATCAAAACGTGACATGTCGCGATATCGTGACATTTTCTTTCCAGCCTTTCTCTGCCAAAGCGACATGTCGCGATATCATGACGTTTTTCTCTCTCTTGCCTTCAGTGCACCATGTGACATGTCGCGATATCGCAACGCTTTTCATTCCGTACACTTTGCTATTTTTTTGTCATGAAATCGTGACACTTTTCTCTTCGGCATCACTTTGCTATTTTCTGTCGCGAAATCGCGACGCTTTTCTCTTTGGCATCACTTTGTTGTTTTCTGTCGTGAAATCGTAACACTTTTCTGTTCTATACCATTTTCCAGCTTTTCATCGCAAAATCGTGACGCTTTTCTATTTCGGGCTGCTCTTGCTGTTTTGGCTGCAAAAACATGACATGTCGCGAAATCATGACGTTTTTCGCTTTGTGCCCCTTTGTCGCTTTTTTGTCACGAAATCGCTACGCTTTTCATGCCTTGCCCTGTTTGACTGGTTTGACCATGATTTTGTGACATGTCGCGATTTCGTGACAATTTTCATTTTCTCTCATTCTGAATCACGACACTTCATTTTAGCGACGGCAACATGTCGCGAAATCGTGACACTTTTCATTTTCAGACGCGCAACATGTCGTGATATCGCGACACTTTTCATTTTCTGCCAGCGACCGCGCAACATGTCGCGATATCGTGACACTTTTCATTTTTTGCCAGCGACAGAGCGACATGTCGCGATATCGCGACACTTTTTCATTTTGTGCAACTTTGCCTTTTTCTTGATTTTTAGCATCTGGGTCACTGAGATCTTCTTTGAAAGCATGCAAAAAAGGTGGGTCCCCAATTTTGGGGTGTGTTGTGGATCAGCCACAACAAATGGCGACTCTACTGTCAAATTCTCTTGAGCATTTTAGTGAGAACCCAACCTGGAAGTATACAAACTTGAAAACAAGCATTAGCACATAAGAAATATAAACAAATGCCCATAGATCAAAAATACATGAATCATCAGAATCACTGAGTATCAGCTCGGTGTGTGCAATGTGTTTTCATTCCCTATCATTTGAAATTGATCAACATTCCATCGTCAGTTTTACATGAATGCATATGTGAGATTGTGAATGATTTGTGTAACCTAATAAATATGCTAAGAGATTTTGCTTTTATAAAAGGCATAGTCTTCCTTCTAGTATCATACACAAACATTCAAGATTATCAAACCCTCTTAAGATCAACTATATAATGAATTGCTTTATTAGATCCCAAAGTTGGTTATGAGTCCCTACTATCTTGAACCCATGTGCAAGTGAACGTGAAATCAGAGCTTTGGGAAATCAGACTCCCAACCTAATCGAGATGGGAGTTTAACCCTATTCTTACTACTCTGATTTGGAATTCATTACCTCACTTTGAGCAAAATAATTTAACCAATTATGGAAGAAATGGTCATGCTAGTCTAACCCTTTGAACAATCAGTGGTCTTGTTTTTTAGACAAGACATGTTGCCATGCATGGGCATACTTAACCCCATAATCCATGACTTAACTTCATTTCTTTGGACCTTGGGGATGACTACCCATCCTTTGCAGAGGACAAGTAGTACGATCCTTCCAATCCAATATAAAGATGAGATGGGAAAAATTAATTTTTTACTTCTTGGACCTTGGGGATGACTACCCATCCTTGCTAGGGACATGTAGTACGATCCTTCCAATCCAAGCTTTGGATAAAAATGGAAAATATTAATTTTATTGCTTAGACCTTGGGGATGACTACCCATCCTTTGCAGAGGACAAGTAGTACGATCCTTCCAATCCAAGATTTATTATGAAATGAGACATAGGAGCTTTGGGGAATCAGATTCTCAACCTAAGCGAGATGAGAATTTATGCCCTATCCTTACTACTCCATGTAGGTCAAATCAAAGCTTTGGGGAGTTGGATCCTCAACCTAAGTTCGATGAGGATTTAGCCCTATCCTTACTACTCTGATTTTAGGCTTTAAGCTTTATGGAAGTGGTCAAAACCACTATTTTAAGGATCATGTTGCATAATAGGATAGACATGAAATACTTCTTTCGCCCAACCTTTTCTTCCAAGCAAGGTTTTGATCATTTTGCTCAAGATCCTTTTTAATGTGTATAAAATGTGCTTGGTTCTAGATATCTCAAGACTCAGTTCCCAACCTTAGGATTTTCTTCTTATTTATGTGATAGCATAACCTTAAGAGGATTTGACACACTTTAATGATTTGTATTTGAAATGCATTTGCAACTAAGATGGCATGCATGTGCAAAGTGAGATGTAATATGAATGCATTGTCTTTTGAAATGCAGATGAAATATTGCCATATAAAACTGACTACTTCATGCATCACAAGTTTCAAACGATATTACTTAAAATGTTTGTGTTACTTGTGGAGCTTCTACAAGACAATTCCAATGTTCCATATTCTCCCGATCTAGAACATAAGTTAGCATCTCAAGGCAACTTTTTCATCATTTTTTTTTTTTTTTATATAGACAAACAAAACATGTCAAATAAACACACAACTTTAAATTAAAACTTATTCAATCCAAAACCAAACTGCAATCCCAAAAATGAAAATTTGAAAACACAAACCAAAACCAAACCCAAAGTAACTTCAAAAATGATCTTGAAAACACAAACCAAAACCCAAAAACCAAAATCTATATACAAATGTACAATATAATACAAGATGGTGCAAAGCTTGGATTATCACCTTCCTGGATCCCAAACATGATTAGAACATTTCAACAAAAATATAACATGATATGCATGCCAAATGTTGTGGGAATCCAACAAAAACAAGACTAGACCAAACAATGCAACAAATTTCCACTTGCCATGCTCACCATACCAATTTGATTTAGTTCCAATAATACTCCCATAGGTGAGCATCAAATTACTAGAATGATTAGACAATAAATGATTTTCAATTTTATCATGTCTATTCTTTAAAATGTAAACTTCATAATTCCCTCCTTGATTTAGAATTAGGCTATCCTTTTCAAATATGCAATTTTGTAAGTAGGAGCCTATTTCTACAAATTTCAAAGCCAAATCATTTTCCAAATTTGTAGGCCAATCAAATTTGTGTAACAATTTACAAGCATCTAGGATATTTACTAAATTAGGATCATTAAAAGTTTTTATCCTAGATTCAATTAGTAATTGTTGATGAATTTGGTTTAACAATTCAAGTGCATCAACTTCTTTTCCATTCATTAAAACAATGTTATTAAAGGTGTGATTAAAAATTATACCTTGTTTTTCATTTACCTTTAATGACATTTCATCATTCAAATTCAAAACATGGTCATGCAAATTCTCAACCCTCAAATGTTTTTGGTCAAAGTGTATGTCCCATGACTCATCTTGATGATCCTTCATTTGAGTTGCTTCCAATTGATCAATCTCTTTGTCATTTGGTTCTAATTCTTTGTTCACTATCCATGGTATCTCTTCATGTGAGGTGGAAGTTTCCATATCTTGCATATCAAGTGAGATATGAGTTTCATCTATAGAGATGTGAGAAAAGAATGCATCATCATATCTCCCCCAACCATTGTAAAAATCGTCATCCAAATCCATAGAATGAAATTCCATGATGTTTGTGACATGATCTCTTGATTCATTCGTCAATTCTTTTTCTTCTTTGTCCTTGGTAATAGAATCATCATGATCTTTCAAAATTTGATGAGATTTGAAACCTTCTTCCAAAACATCCTCAAATTGTATAGGAGTTGTAATGTCTTCCTTTGAGTAGGCGATTATGTTGTCCTGTATATCAATGGGCACACAAGTTTCATTAGTAGTTTTGGAATGAGTGAAATCTTCCCACTTCTTCCAAGCATCATAATAATCATCTTTCAAAATCAAGTGGTGACGTTCAACTACTTCTTCAACATCTTCCAATTCATCAATGTGTTTCTCATCAAATTCATCTTCACCTTCCTTAGATGGTTCAATTATTTCCAAAAGTGGGTCGTTTCTTGAATTCAAATTTATAAGGCTATCATCGTCCAAATTAGTAACCCATGATTCAATTTTATCATAATTTGGAGGGTGAAGAATTTCTTGATCTTTAATTTTACACATCTCATCAATAGTATCTTCCAAGAACAAGTGGTGAAACTCTATCATGTCTTCAAATTCATTTATTGGTTTTCTTCCAATTTCACTTTCAACCACTTCATTTAATTCTATGGTGGGTTTCGTCCTATCACATATATCAAACATTGTTGAATTTAGAACCCCTTCATCCAAATAATCGTGTATCTCTATGAATGAGCTCATTTCTGCATAATCCTCACTAGTGGATGTTGGCTTATCAATTTGCACCTCCTCGTGGACTACATCTAAGGTGGTTGTAAGATTTGGATATTCAAATTCATCCCCTTGATCATTCACCTTAGGTATCATTGGAGTGGAGGGTGCTATGTTTGATGGTTGGTGTAGGTTGGCATCAAAAGGACAATCTCTCATATGAACATGTTGTGCCTTTTCTTCTTCAAGACCTTGTCGTTCTATCTCTTCTAAGACCTCATGGATTTTCTCTAAAGACAAACCACTCGGTTTTTCCTCAATGAGTGAAGCAAGTGTGGGGTGTATGGCTCCTAGGTATACTTCCATGGCTTCCTCTTCTAATGTGTTAAAATTTTCCCACATTTGGGAGTGCAACTCACGAAATCTTCCATTGAATTGACTCAAGGATTCATTAGGCTCCTTACATATGGAGGAAAACCGATTTTTCAAGATTTCTAAGTCAACCTGATTACCAAAATGATAAAGATAGGTCTGCTTCTAGTTGTATCCAAGAAGTCCTAACCTCCATGGGTAGTTGGCTATACCAAAAGAATGGTTTATCATCCAAAATGTATGCAAATAACTTACAAGCTACCTCCTCATAGAACACCTGGAATTGACATAATGTATTCTTGTAGACATGCAGTTTTTGCAAGTATCCTAGTGGCACCTCTTGATTAAAACACCGTAAAAAATCCAATAACATTGTAGGAATTTGATAGGGTACCACAGGTATAGACAAACCCTTATAATGATCCTCTATCATTGATACCATTCTCTCTCTTAGAGACACTATTTCAGCTCTCAGGGATACCATTTGCTCCTCAAGTGTTGCCATTAGTGAAACTTAAAATGTAATTTTAGAACCAAATCTGTTGAATATTCAACCTGCAAGGTAAAAAAAAAAATCAAGTTAGCATCAACCAAGAGATGTACTTATTAAAATCAAATGTCAAGTAATTGCATGAGACCAAAATTTTCAAAGTTAAATCAAATCACATATTTCTGTATGAACAATCAGAAAAGTGTTAGAATAATATACAGCATACCTGAATTGCTTAAAATAGAACAAGTAAATAAATTCAGGCCGTCCTTTTACAATCGATTGAGTGTTAGAGGACTAAAGCATAAAAAATTTAAATTTAAATAACACTAAAATAAACCCGTTCGGCCCTCCTAGCACCAATCTGTTGAGTGGTGTTAGAGGGCTAAAGATAACAATCAGTAGGGCATGAAATATACAAAAATTTTAAATCTGACTAAAATAAACCCCTTCATGCCCTCCTTCTAGCGCCAATCTGTTGAGTGGTATTTTCACCCGATTGTGAAAACACACTCTCCGATAGGATTTGGGTTCTAAATCCTCTGCTTGCAAAGAAATTAAACAAGTAACTTCTCCAAGGTTCTTGTTATGTTAGCATTTTGCATCTGTGTATTAATAATCTCAAATAAAGATATTCAATTAAAATGCTTGGAACACCTTAGTGGTTGCAAGTAACTGAAAACAAGGGGCACTGTGGTTTATTTTACTTTGAAATTTAATGATTGTTCATTGAACCCTAATAAAGCAAATGTGATTTGGTCTCTATATGACCATGCTGTAACTTCAAAATAAAATTTAATGAAATGCCATAACATGAAGGAATTATTTATGGATTTTGAAGTTTTTTAATTTTTTTATTTTATTTTAATGCTTGAAAAATTAAAATTGGAACTTCTGAAAAATAAAGTGCAGCAAAAAGAAAATAAAATGCAAAGGAAAAAGAAATTAAAATTGCATTCAGTTTGATGCTATCCCATCCTGGCAAAACCGAAGATGTGAGGTTTCCATGCATGCAACCTAACCTATTGGACCTGCAAACACGCACAATCCAGATAAGCTAAGTGCTGGTCTCTGGGATTTCGATTGTAATTCCAGATTTAGACATTCGCATGAAGCAACCAAGAGAACTTGCATTAAACTTCACCTATAAGCCTAGAAATCTAAAAAGGAAAGAATAAACATTAAATCTTGCATGTAGAAACTGACTCCTTCTTTCTTGCCCACAAGATGCAAATTTTTGAACACTCCTACATTAAAAATAAATCATGTTACAATAGCAAACTCTCTGGTTTTCTCAAAACCAAAAAAAGGGCAGAAAAACACTCCCGAGCAGGCCCAGAATGGCTTATCGCCTTAGGCACTACAACTCTGCCTACGGCGATTTCTGACCTTTGTACGAATCTGCGCATCTACTTTTATACTTTCTAGCAATGCTCTCTGTTTCACCTTGTGATGCTTCGTTTCATCTTCCAGATCGCTTCGTTTCACCTTCCCCGCCTTTTCGTTGTTTTTGATTTTATGTTCGACCTCGAAACGCTTGATCTTCTTTGTGACCTGTAATGCCTCCTGCAGCCTTTACACATGTACGCCATGTGTTCCGCACTTTTTTGCATGTTTTGTAATGGCCCCATGAAAATCATGACAAAAATAGCATGTAACTCTGTTCCTCTGCCTACACAGCAAAAACGTGACATGTCGCGATATCGCGACATTTTTCTGTCAGCAGCCTTTCTGTCTTCATGCATAGCAAAATGGCGACATGTCGTGATATCGCGACGTTTTTCTATCAGCAGCCTTTCTTGCCTTCATGCATAGCAAAATGGTGACATATCACGATATCGCGACGACTTTTCATTCCATACACTTTGATGTTTTTCTGTCAATTTCTCTTCAGCATCACTTTGCTGTTTTTTTGTCGCGAAATCGCGACGCTTTTCTCTTCGGCATCACTTTGCTGTTTTCTATCGTGAAATCGTGACACTTTTCTGTTCTGTACCATTTGCTAGCTTTCTGTCGTGAAATCATGACGCTTTTCTATTTCGGGCTGCTCTTGCTATTTTGGCCATGAAAACATGACATGTCGTGAAATCGTGACGTTTTTCACTTTGTGCCCCTTTGCTGCTTTTTTGTCACGAAATCGCTACACTTTTCGTGCCTTGCCCTGTTTGACTGGTTTGACCGGTGATTTTGCGACATGTCGCGATATCGTGATAATTTTCATTTTCTCCCAGCGACCGTGCAACATGTCATGAAATCACGACACTTTTCATTTTCTGCCAGCGATCGTGCAACACATCGCGAAATCATGACACTTTTCATTTTTTGCCAGCGATTGCGCAACACGTCACGAAATCGTGACACTTTTCATTTTTTTCCAGCGACCACGCAACACGTCGTGAAATCATGACACTTTTCATTTTTTGCCAGCGACCACGCAACACGTCGCAAAATCGCGACACTTTTCATTTTCTGCAACTTTGCCTTTTTTCTTGATTTTTAGCATCTGGGTCACTGAGATCTCTGAAAGTATGCAAAAAGGTGGGTCCCCAAGTTTGGGGTGTGTTGTGGATTAGCCACAACAGGAAGCAAGTAATGCTGCCACTTCTTCAGAGCCTGAACTATAGCATAAAACTCTTGATCATAAACTGAATACTTCTTCCTAGCATCATTGAGTTTCTCAGTAAATTAAGCAATAGGTTTACCTTCTCGACTCAAAATAGCTCCTATGGAACTACCACTAGCATCACAATCTACCTGGAATACCTTATTAAAATCTGGAAGTGCCAAAATAGGTTGCTCTGTAACCTTCTTCTTCATCATACCAAAACTCCTATTTGCCCCTAAGGTCCACTTGAATTCTTTCTTATCCCCTCTCATTGTTTCTGTAAGGGGTGCACAAATACTGCTGAAATTTCTAATGAATTTCCTGTAAAAACTTTCTAGACCATGGAATGATCTTACCTCAGTCATGCTTCTCGGAGTAGGCCATTCAATGATAGCTCTCACCTTTTTTGGGTCCATTTTTAGACCTTCGACTGAGATGACAAATTCCAAGTACACTAACTCTTTCTTCACGAAATTACACTTCTTCAGATTTATTAATAATTGCTCCTCCCGTAGCTTCTCAAAAACCCTTCTGACCTGCATCAGATGCTCTTCTAGGGTTCTGCTAAATATTAAAATATCATCCAAATAGACAATGACGAATTTGCCTAAAAATTCTTTCAATACCTCATTCATCAACCGCATGAATGTGCTTAGTGCATTGGTTAGCCCAAATGGCATGACCAACCATTCATACAAACCTTCTCTAGTTTTGAACGCTGTCTTCCATTCATCTCCTTCTCTGACACGAATCTAATGATAACCACTCTTCAGATCAATCTTTGTGAAGTACTTGGCTCCACTCAAACAGTCCATAATGTCATCCATCCTTGGTAATGGAAATCTGTACTTTATGGTGATCTTGTTAATGGCTCAAGAGTCTATACACATTCTCCATTCTCCATATTTCTTTGGTGCTAGTACTATAGGTATTGCACATGGACTCAAGCTCTCTCGAATCAAAACTTTTTTTAGCATCTCCTGGACTTGCCTGTTCAGTTCTTCAATTTCTATAGGAGTCATTCTATGTGCTGCCTTATTAGGTAAACTAGATCTTGGTACCAAATCTATATGGTGACTGATCTTCCTCACTGGTGGTAAACCTTCAGGCACATTATCAGATACAATGTCTGGAAATTCTTCTAATAGTCCTAAGACTTCTACAGGGGTATCCTTGCATTCTTCCTTCCTAACTCTGGGAATTAATGCATAGCACATATGCTCATGCTTTAAACTATCTAAAAATCTTCCCCCTTCAACTAAACAGATTCTAGCGCTACTACATACCTTTTCACCTGCCTCCTACAAGGGCTTCAGCTTATGGTGCACTCCATTCTTTATCACTGAGTAAGTGTTGGCGTGACCATCATGCACTGCACACCGATCAAACTGACATGGCCTTCCCAACAACAAATGGCAAGCATCCATAGGCAGGATGTCACACAGGACCTCATCACAGTACTTTCCAATATTAAATTTCACTGAGAATTGCTCACTAACCAAGGCCCTATGGTCCTTCTGTAACCATGCAATCTGATATGGATGTGGGTGTACCCGTCTTTTTAACTGTAACTTGGTAACCATTTCTTTTGAGACCAAGTTATCAGTACTACCATTATCTATAATAATGTTACAGACCTTACCCGAGCTTCTGCACCTTGTGCAAAATAGGCTCCTTCTCTGGTCTGATCCTTTCTCCTCATTCAACAGGTTCCTCCTTGTAACCATAACTTCTCCTCCCTCTGCCTCCTCAGAATGTTTTGATTCAGCACCTTCATCGGCTACAGTAGCCCTGGAAATACCCTCAGGTCTCTCATTTGTCCCTTCTCGATGTTGTGGACACTCGTATGCTCGATGTCCTTCTTCGCCATAGTGGAAACATGTTCCACGAAATCCTCCCCTTCCAAATCCATGTCTAGATCTACCTCTCCCCCTTGGGTAACCATTGTTCTGATTAAAAGGTTGGTAGGTGTTCCTATCTTCCTGATCCTGGGTATTACTGGTTTCACCAACCTTCTTCTGATCCTTATATCTTTCTCCACTGGTCCTTCCACCAGTTCTTCCCCCATGACCTCTTCCTCTTTGCTTTCCCTCAAACCATCTGTTCAACTTCTCTTTGACTTTGAGGGCAAATTGGAAAGCATCCTCAATGGTGTTCATCCTAACCAAAATCAACTCTTCTTGAATACTAGTTCTCAACCCATTGATGTAATGGGCCACCTTCTCCCTGTTAGCCTCTGCATAGCCAGTTCTAATTGAGATCAGGTAGAACTCCTCTGTATATTCTTTGACAGATCTATTTGACTATCTCAAACTCTGCATTCTTCTCAACAGGTCCAATTCGTAATCTACAAGAATAAACTGTCTCTTCAACTTCTCTACCATTCAATCCCATCTGGTTATCTTTTCCTTTCCTCCTCTATTTCTTTCTAGCTACACTTCTTTCCACCATATGCAAGCATGGCCTTTCAACTTTGTTTTTGCAAACTTGATCCAATCTGGATCTACAACCTCCTCATACTCAAAATATTCCTCCATATCATTGATCCAGTCAATTAACTCCTCTAAATTGAGACTCCCAGAATACGTGGAGACATCAAACTTTGCCTTCTTCCTAATCTAAGATATGGCCTTAATTAATCTGGATTTTGTAGGATCCGTTGCTTCTTCTTCAACCAATGGATCATCCACCTCCCAAGCTTCCTCTTCACTATGGTTTTCTCTCCTTGGTTCAACCCCTCTTCGTAATTTCTCTTGTAGGGCTTGCCATTGCCTCTGTAAAGCTCTAAAATCTTCTTCAGGTACCACATTCCTTCCACCACCATGGTTTCTTCCTAGAGGCATTCTTCCTCACTCTCTCTCACAATCCTTCCACAGATCTTAGTGCAAACTGCCTCACTTCCGGCGATCTGCTCACACACTCAAGAACTCCTGCTCTGATACCACTTGATGAAGATCCACAAATAACTCACAACAGATTCTTAAATCTCATTCATTACAGTTGGAATTGATTTACAATAATGGTAGCAATCTACCATTTAAACTCCTCCACTCTAGAAGATAGTTATTTTCTTTCTTCTTACAGCATCTTTCACCCAGGAAGAATAACAGTCTATACTGGTCCAGAATCGCCCTCTTGCCTTTACATCTGCAACTCTGGCTCAGCAGTTCTCCCCCCCTTGTGCATGCCTTCGTTCACCCTTTTAAAATCTCTAGCATGACTCTTCATTTCCCTTGTTTGACCCTTTGTTTCATTTCCCGTGCCTCTTCGTTGTCTTCGCCTTCGAACGCCTTTCTTTTTTATCCTTGATCCTTGTCTGCTTTCACTGCACCTCGGTGCCACGTGCCTTCAATGTTGCCACTGTAGGCTCTGTCCACCTGTCAACCATTGATGATGTTCGGTATGCCACCGCTTGGTAGATTCCTCTGTAACGGTCCTTGTAACCGCCTGCGCTTTCTTTTCTTTCGTTGGTCACAAAAATGTGACATGTCGTAATATCACGACAATTGCAGCTTCCTTGTCTTCTAGCCTTCTTCGAGTCGCAAAAATGTGACATGTCATGATATCATGACACTTTCGGCTTCCCTGTCTTCCAGCCTCCTTCGAGTCATGAAAATGTGACATGTCACGATATCGCGACACTTTCAGCATCACTGCCTTCCTGCCTTCTTCGAGTCACGAAAATGCGACATGTCACGATATTGTGACACTTTCAGCTTCTTTGCCTTCCTACCCTGTTCGAGTCACAAAAATGCAACATGTCGCAATATCACGACACTTTTGGCTTCTCGGCCTTCCTGCCCTGTTTGAGTCACAAAAATGCGACATGTCGCGATATCGCGACACTTTTGGCTTCTCTGCCTTCCTGCCCTGTTCGAGTCGTGAAAATGCAACATGTCGCGATATCGTGACACTTTTTCTCCTTTGCACTTTCTCTTGTCCTTGGGTCATGAAAATGCGACATGTCGCGATATCGTGACATTTTTTCTCTTTTGTGCTTTCTCTTGTCCTTGGGTCACGAAAATGCGACATGTCGCGATATCACAACATCTTTCCCTTCTGCCTTCTCCTCACCTCTAGGGTCACGAAATCGTGACATGTTGCGAAATCACGATAGTTTCCTTCCTTTCTTCCTTTCTGCGTCCTTGGTCACGAAATCTTGACATGTCGCAAAATCGTGACATTTTTCCTTCCTTGCCTCCTTTCTGCTTCTTCGATCGCGAAATCGCGACATGTCATGAAATCGCGACATTTTCTCCTCTATGCCTCCTTATCTTCCTTCGGTTGTGATTTTGTGACATGTCGTGAAATCGTGACATTTTTGCTCCATGCCTCCTCTCACCTTCCTGAGTCACAAAAACGCAACATGTCGCGATATCGCGACACTTTTCTCTATCGCGATATCACGACATCAAGGCAAACACTTAGAAATTTTTTTTTTTTTCTTTCGATGCAAGATTGCTCTGCCACCATCGGATGCTCCTGCATCAATAGGCCATCCTAGGTACCCCTAGTCTATCATAGACCAACGTATACTATTGTATATCATCATAGATATGCGTAGATTGTTGTAGTCATGTGTAGTCATGCATAGACGGTTGTAGTCATGCGTAGTCATGCGTAGATCGCCATAGATTTTCATAGCATCGTGTAGACTCCCATATACTACTTCACTAGATTTCAAGTCCTAAACCCTCATAAGCCTTCCAAATTACATTCGACGCATTGGAATATCATCCGAAAACCAATTTGCACACAATTGAAGCCCCCACGGGGTATTAGTTGGCCAAAATAATTAATAAGTCAATTACCAAATTCTAATTTAATGTTGACTTCACTTAAGTCACTTTTTAGGGTAAATTTGATTAAAATAACCCTTAATATTGATTAGCCTTAATCATATCCTCCCACATGTGTGAAATTAGGGTTTATTGAGATATTTCTTTAATCATGTTTAAATTGGCTTAAACACCTCCTAATCAGGATTAGCCCTAATCCATCCTCACACATGTGTGAGGATGAGATATTTCTCATAAGGAATGTGATGTTTCCACATAGCATTTATTAACCTAACCCTAGTTAGAATCAAACCTAGATTTATTCTATCTAACCCCCCCTACACCTTGCTTTTGCCTATAAATAATGGGTCCCAAACCCCTAATTAATTATGATTCCCAAATTCAACAAAGCACAGTTACTCTGCTGAAATGGAAATCCAATATTGAACAGTCACTTCCCGATGCACATAGTCAGATTTCAATGGTACATAGAGGCACCCCAACTGCCTAGGAGTTGACCCACTTCACAACTCATATCACCTCTTGCCTCGTGAATCCAACCTCAATTCACCCCCCGGGTGGTGAATTGGGTCTACAGGCCCCAAATAACTCTATATTTGGGTGGTAAGCTCCCTTTTGCTATATTATTACTTTCTACATAGTTTATTTCATGTTTTGTTATGGTTTTACAGTCATTTCATCTTTATAAATATGGGGCCTGACTAAGGCAAGCCCCCAACGTATTGACCCCTTCTTGCAAGTTTCTTTCATATTATCCAATATATTTGAAGGAGAAGAACACCAACAAATAGCAACCCGGTGGTGGCCCACATACAAAGAAGCCCACCTACACTGAGGGACATCAGAAGAAGGCATCAGGCCTATAGTGTATCCATGAAAGGAAAAATGGGAATTCGCCCTATTTGTAACCGATATCAAACTTATCATGAATAAAGCACATATTTATGAATGACTTGTGTTATTACTTATTGTTAGATCAAATGTCAACTTCTGGTCATTTCATTATGGCATGCTCGGTGGGACCCCCACAACGGATAGATCTTGATTCATTTTCTTTGTAAATCTGACATTATCCTCTATTTTTATGTATTATAGGTACCAAAGTTGTTTTCTAGAGACCTCCAAAGCCCTAGGAACTATCCTAGGCCATAAGATTTTTTATTTGAAGCCTCTGAACCTGATTCACCTCCCGTCCCACGAACCAGTCCTAATTTGCTCCTCGGGTCATGATTTGGGTCAAATTTGCCCCTCGTGTCATGATTTGAACATAGAAGCCTCAAAACCCCCCAAATAAACTAGGGTGATATTTTCAGGGGCTAAGTAAACCTCCCTTAGCATCATAATGTAGGTATGCTCACCTTTTATGCCTCTTTTGCAAGTTTTGGAAATAAAAATACATTGACTAGTTGCATGACCATTACTAGGCCTAGTTTTGGGTTCATTGTAAAGTGGTTAAAGAATTAGGGTTTCTAAAATTTTTAGGACCTATAACTTTCCAGCAAGTGTACAAAATTTATTTCTCAAATAAATTTGCATGTCTTTTATTTTTGCATATAGCATAATCCTAAGTTCTTCCTTCGTTCATAGCTTCCATTGCTTAAAGCAACTTTACATTCTAAAGTAAAATCAGGGTTTCTAATCGCCTCTTACATTTTTCAAAGAATTTTGCATCCTAAAAGTTCAAGTTAGGGTTTCATAATCCCCTTTACTCCACACACATTTGGATTGCATGTTTCTATGTTTTGCAAAGTAGATCAATTTGCTTCATAAAGGCATTTAGGTTAGACCATTTCTTTACAAAGATTATAAGCTAGCTAATCATTTGCTTTCGAAAAGTCATTAGGATTAGTTTTATTTTGAAAATGCAACTAGTTAGTTTCTTACCTTGCATACATCATTAGTAAAACACAAACCCACACACACTCACGTGGTATTTAAACAAGTGGTGATTTTGGACTTCATCCCCAATCCATCACTCAATACTGGTGTAGATCGAGTTGCACTCTCCATCAGCTCACCCCCTTAGACACATAGCAGCCCCACAGGAGTGATTTTTTGGATTTCATCAGCGAAAAATCCCATAATTTTGTGATTGGTCCCTAGATTTCATCACCAGTGGTTACCTACAGAGTGGGACAAGATTAGTGCCTTCATCCACAAGGCTAGTATAATTTGTGGAATTGTTAACTGTCATTATTGACTAAGCCTACCCGAGGGTGAAGCGAAAGCATGGGTATGCCGGTAGTAGGTATCTAACAGTGCCACCTCTTCTCATAAGAGGATATTGTGAACTCGCTTCAGCATAGTGAGTTCCACCCCTTTAGGATATCATTTTACCGCACCTTCCATACAGGTCACCATTCGCACATTGCGGTACCATTCTATCCTGTGCATATTTGGGTGTTGTAGGAGGTTTTATATTGACAATATTCATAATTTTATAGAGTATTCACTCCATTACCCGTGATTCTACATAGGGAGTATCAACATTACAACATACAAAATGAACATAACACTTTTATTTTCTTAGCATTTAGAATTGATTCTGGTCTATCATTGTTTGCATGATCATATATCGATCTTAACACACTGCACTATTTATTGTTTTGCTACCCACAATATGCCACTTACTTCACACTCACATTAGAAATAATTGAGTCTACATAACACATGGTTTATTCTTAAAAACCCCTTTTACACATGCTACTATGCCTATGGTCACCGGTGGTAGAGCGCGTGAGTAATCACACTCTATGGAGGAATGGCCTCCCCCTTCCTCTAGTCAGTCCACTCTTGCTCCTTCGATCATGAAGAAGATGATTATAGACACATTTGATTCACACATAGAATCTAATGCACAATTCACACACATGATGCCTCATGAGGAGATGTCAACTTTGAGTGAAATTATTGCGACTTCACTCGCAAAATATTACCTGCTCTTTTCATCCCCATCCTCACCTAATCCCCCAACCACATTCTATGACCATGTGATATATACAACACTAGGACAATCTCCTCTAGCCTTCACCATGGATTAGGAGGTCATGCCTACTTCACCCACCTTTGCACATCCCTTCTTCTAGAATCTATTTCAATCCCTATTTGAGAATGATTCCTCCCTTCTAAATTATACCCGTCCTAAGGTCGCATCTTTCACCCCTACCATAGGAATGGTGTCTGACCCATCCTCCTCCACTGTAGGAATCCAAAAGCTATCCTTCTAAACTACACAACAGATCCCTACCTAGCAAGAACCACAATCCTTCCCTCAAACCTCATGCCCATACTCTTCATAAGAGTACCAACCATCCTCTTCCAAAGAATCATTTTTCACCATATCTGAGGGTACCTCCTAGAAGTCTCTTCAGGAGCAAGAGGCACAAACCCAAGCAAGAGTGTACACTTACACTTTCCCCTCAACCCAAGCTTCTACCTTGATAGCTTATCCCACATTTTTGGTAGCCTTCCTGCCTATCTCTCAGGTATCTGGAGTGTATGACACCCAACTGTTAGAGCCACCATTGCCTACCACAACTTTTAGGATACTGCCACCTATTTATTTTTAGGCTCCCACTACCCATATCCATCCTACCTATGGATTGAAATATGCAGCTTATCCACCTACTCAACCAAATTATTCTGCATAGTTTAGCTTCCCTACTTCCTACCCTCCAAAGTAAATATAGATCCCATATTTTGATACCTCATCTTGACCACCCCTAGAACTAATAACACTGACACCTACACTACCACCAGTGGCACCTAGCTTCTTTATGCCTCCTCCATTTTGGTCATTGCTACCCACGGTCCAACCAGTACAGCTGGCTCCAAACCAAGTACCCCTACCACAATTGCATGTTGCCTAGTCACAGTACTATTATCCTCAACAAACACCTACCCCACAACCTAGTGTGGTTGTAGACATGATAGCACATGTCATCCAGTATCCACCTTATCATGATTAGGCACAACAGTATTCCCCATAGTATTTTGAAGAACAACAATACCAATATCCACCACATCCACAAGGTCAGCCTACCATAAATCAACCCTCAACTCCAATGACACCCAAACTTCAACTCTTACAGGATGAAGTCAAAATGTTTAACCTACGTACCTCTAGCTATGGGCCACAAAAGCCTTGCTATGATGAACTGTGCAATGAGCCAGTGCATCCATCAGTACCTATCCCTCCTTATCCTTATCGCTTTGAAATATCGAAATTCGACAAGTATAGGGGTAAGGAAGATCCTAGAGAACATGTGAGCAACTACCACTCGTCATGTTACTAGAGTCATAGTAGTAACCCTCTTATGTTGCGTACCTTCTCTCTATCCCTCGTTAGGCCAACATTGGATTGGTACAATATGCTACCATGCCATAGCCTGTATACCTTCGAGTAGTTGGCCAATTCCTTATTAGAGCACTTTTCCTCAACATCAAGAAAAAGACCACATTTTTTGATGTCTATGCCTTACAACAGGTGGACGATGAACCCATTACTGAGTTTGTTGCTATATGGAGAGCGATTATACATGATCTTACCCATAGCCTCCCCACCTCAGCGATTGTGACACTCTTTTCCAAGAGCTACCACAAACACATTTCCACATCCCTCCAACTTCACCAAAGTCATACCTTTGAAGATGTTATCTTGCAAGAAAAAGTGATCAAATATATTAAGGTCCAGTTTGGGAAGATTAAGTTGAGAGCCAAATCTAACTATAACTCCAACTTTCACTTCAATAGACCCACACCGAATCAGCCTTACCCACGACCACAAAAAACCAACCAAGTCGCAACTGCTACCTTGGCACTAGTACCGACTCCTCCACCCTATACACCACAACCGCAAGCACTCCAAGCTAATACGCCTACCCCACCTCAACCACAATAATACCATGGCATGCACCCATAGGGTCCACCGCTCAACTTTACACCCTTATCAAAACCATTACCAACCTTGTTCCATAGATTGTATGAGGGCAACCATCTCATTCTATCTGATATCCGCCCATTGGATCAAAATTCACCTAAGCCTTGTGACTACAATGAGCATATATTTTGTCCCTTTCATAGGTAGCATGACCACAATATCGATTTGTGTCACTCCTTTCAGGGGCAAGTTCAAGACCTAATCAATAGGAGCACTATTCAGGTAGCAAACCCTCTAGCCTCGCAGAACCAAAACCTAGGAATTTTCCAAAACCCTCTACTGGATCACAAAGGACCCAATCCCTCTAGACCTCAAGAAAATCCCCTAGTGCCACCTTGCCAAGTCAACAATGTCCAGCATGATCCTCCATCATGTGGAGTAGTAGGCATGAGAAACCTTACTATGAGAAACCAATAGTACCCATCGTGCCATACAACGCCTATTATTTCTTCCCCTATCTAGTTTACATCCTCGTAAACATCCCAAATATCTAATACCATACCACCACCACCTCAGAATGTGATTACCATTCATGGCAGTCTAACCCATCAACTAGGCAATGCCCCCGCATGGCTATTTATCTTTGATCTCCTATAGCAATCTCAACCCCATCATTAGGCATTGAATGACATCCTATATTCCATTGACTTAGGACACATGACACAAATGCTTTTGTCAACTTCACAGGGAACATCCCATGGTGCCTTCAACCTTCAATTAGCGTCCATGACCATGATATAACGAAACTCATTGGTACTCATTGACATGGACTCATCCATCAGTATCATATCCATAGCAGCCCTACATCACCTACACCTCCCTCCAGCACATTTTGCCACACCTTCCCTAGACCTAAATTCTTTCTATGGTTCCATGATACCTATCGTGGGGTCCATAGTTCTTCCCATTCATGTAGGAATTCGTACGATCCTCATCCTCTTTCACATAATTCAAGGAAAAATGCAATACAATTTTCTCCTTGGTCACCCTTGGATTAGGGACATGCAGTGTGTCCCATCCACATTACATCATTGCCTCAAGTATGTCCACAATAGACTTGTTCACTGTGTCCCAGCTGATGGAGACCCCTTTAAGTTTTGCAATGTCGCAGACCTTTCCCCTGCGCCTTCATTCTCATCCTCCCAACTGTTCCCTATATCCTCTCACTAGTCAGTAGGAGCATCGGTATCCTTCCCAATTTCCACCCTAACATCCCAGTGTTTATCAACAACACAAGCCTTGATATCTTTACCATTATCATTGTATGCTAGGGGACCTAAAACTGATACCATGCATTCCTCATCACCATTCTTATGGCCTCAAAAATCCTCCCAACCTCTACTATTATAATTTCCACTTGTGGTGTTGCAACCACCATTTCCACCCATCACACAACCGACTACATTACCTACTTCACCCTTACATATGGAAGCCCCTATCCTTCCTACATCGTAGACACCACCTCTTTCTTTTTGACCAAAACCTAAGACTTTCACGTCTCCATGCATCCCTACACCTGCACCGATGCCATCCTCCAGGTAGAAAAAATATCATGTTCAAGCCACAACAACCGAACATCATGAACCCAAACAACCAACACCTAACTTGGATGAATCTCCACACCCTTTAGCTACCACCATTAGGGAATCCTAACTTTCTCCTTCATCATCTAATTTGGATGCACCACCCCAATCTCCAGAGCATGCCATGCCACGCATATCCATATTCATGATAAACAATGGCATGGGAGACTATAACGTACATTATGCCCATTGTAGACATGAAAAATTGACCCATTTTCCTTAGTTTTCCTCCTAGAAAAGCTAAGGTTATCTTCAAGAGAATATTTACCCTATCAAATCATCTCCATTCTTTCTAAATATTATACCATTGGATAGGGCTCGAAAAGAGCTTTCCAACGGTATATTATATGTCCAATTTTGACACCGTTTGACCCCTCAAACTGCAATAAAACTATGCACAGGCCTAGCTGTCACGAAAATCATGGGAAAGCACGCATTTAACTTTATAAAATTTATTTAATTATTGTTGAAAGACTCTTTCAACGGCATGAGTCTTTCTCATTGATTTTCTAGCCCTAATTTGGACTACCAAATAATTTATATTACGAAAATTCACTAATCTAATAAGAACGACTCAACAAAATACTAATCTAATGAGAACGGCTCAACAAAATGCTAATCTAATGAGAATGGCAAAACAAAATTACTAGATTGCTTATCTCACAAAAGAGATCAATATATGGGCTCCGTATCCCAAGAGAGAGGAAGAAAATAATCTGAGAAGAGGGAGAAAAGAAGCAGAGAAAGGAGAGGAAGAAAATAAGCAAAGAGAGGATACGAATAAAAAAATCAGAGAGACCAGAGAGCAATAATATTTCATAGAGAGGGAGACTTTTGAAATTATAATTTTATTTGCAGGTTTGAGCAATTACAGTTGCAGGTTGAAGAATTGGGGGCAAAATCCGAGAGTGATTGAAGAGCATTTGTGCTGCCTAGAATCCTTAAGGTAACTCTATTGTGAAAATATATTTTATTTTACAATTATAGTGATTATCACTTTCTTCTTATTTATACGTAAATTTTATATTTCAATCCATATTTTCATTAAAAAATAAAATAAAATAAAATAAAAAGAAAAACGTAATATCACCTTTGGGTTGATATTTTTCTAAGTAAATCATATATGTTTTCCCTAAATATTATACCGTTGGATAGGGCTCGGAAAGAGCTTTCCAACGGTATATGATTTGACTGATTTTGATACCATTTAGGCCTTTAAAATGCTGAAAAACTGTATGCAGGTTTAATTATTACGAATTTTCCCAAGAATTTAAAAAAAATTAAATATGGGTAAATAATCGAATTTAAATATTTTCTTTATTATTGATCAAGCCTAATATGGTTAAACCATTTATTCTTATTTTCTATATCAATCGATGCATTAATAATAATAAAAATGGGGGGCAAAAATATATATTAGATCTATTCTATGTATGCTTTCTATGGGTCAAGAATCTATTAAAATCATATAATCGCATACATATTTACTTTGATTAAATCATTTTGATTTTTCAATTCAATCATTTGCAATTATTTTATTAGATCCATGTGTTTTTCAAGGTGTTTAAAAGCCTAGGGGATCTGACTAATCACGATTCACTATGATATCTACAGATCCCCCATCACTAATAAAAAATCTAGCTTGTCCTTATGAAAATCGCAAGTTCTTACAGATCTGAACGCTCGAAATAAGATCCGAATTCGCAAAAGCTAATCCAAATTAGTTCAAACATTAGCAATCTAAAATCAGATAAGTTTGAAATCCTATTCTCTATTTTCATATTACCAAAACCTGCATTTTCTTCTATTTTTCATATTTTGTGCATTGAAAAGAACAAAAAAAAACATAAAACATAGGCTTTAGCTGCATTAGACAAACTTGCATAGAAAAACTATAAAAATCCAAAAACACTCATTCTTGCATTTTGCATTATCGTGTTTAAAAGCTTTCTTAGATTACATTTGTTTGCCCTTGTCTTCATCGAATATAAAATTGCATTTATTTAAGTAGAAATTGCATTCTGGCCAAACCTAGGTTGTATGTGAAACAAATCAAATCAAAACACTACCTCACCTAGGCTCGAAAACTACCACAAAATGTTTCCTGGTGAACCCAACCAATTCATCAAAAAATCACCATAAGAGGGTACGAACTCAAGTACCTCTCCTCTGAGGTGTAGACCTATATTTTTCCCATCCCCCTTCTAGGCACGGATCCATCAACCTGAAGGAAAGGGGTGCGAAAATTTTAGACCTACATTCTTTGGTGAACCCGACGTGAATAACATAGGCATTTCTTATGATTTCAAAAACAAACAAAAAAAATATATATATATATACAAGAAAAACAACAAAAAAATCATCATTTCAAATTTGTATGTTTTAGATTCAATTCTAAATGGTAGATACCAAATATTACTTTTAGAAGTACTAAAGAAACCATGAGTCTTAACTCAAATCAATATGAGCCCATCAATAATGTTGGGAAAATTCTGCCAAATACATTTGTTGATTATGACCAACCTCATCCATATTCAACATCACCTTTATCACACTTTTCTCATTTTTCATCCTTACCCCAACAAGACAATCCCTTTTCCAATCCTCTTCATAACGATATTATCTTTTCTCCCACATATCCATATTATGCCTATCGATCCACATACAATCCTTCTCCACCATTTCAACATTCTTCTTTCAACACAACACATCCATTTCAACAAGAAAATACTTCTTCTTCCAATCCTACCATGCACTCACATCATACTTCACAATCTTCCTATCATCATTCTACCCATAATAAAGAAAAAAGAGGTAATAAACCATTAAGTCCTTTTATGGCTGAATTCCTAAGCCTATTATCAAAAGCCTCTCGAAAACCTTCACCACATAAATTTACTAAGCTCAATCAACCAATGGATATAATTCTCAAGCATTTACTTGATACAAATAGGATTGAGTTCCCTCCCATAAGACAACCTGATACCACAGTAGATTGGTATAAACCTGAGCTACATTGTGAATATCATAGAGTGGATGGACATATGACACAAAAATGTAGAAATTTAAGATGTGCAATTCAAGATTTGATTGATGAGGGTCTTTTCACTATAAAGGAATTACAATCTACAACTGATTATAAATCTCCAATAAACAATCAAACTCCTACACAACAAATACCCATAATCAATCAAGACATGGGGATCTCCCAAGAACCCCTATTCAATTATCAACAACAGGAAACCAATCAAATATTGCATCTTAATATGTCCCATCACAATGATATCACTAATATTGTAATAGAAACTACAAATGAGCAACCTCAAGTTCAATCAACTCAATTTGATATTCAAGAGATGGATTCCTCATTTGACCAACCTTCAAAACTATCTTTGGCTCTAGAGAATGATCCAAAATGGAATGTAAGCATAGAAAGCCCATCTTTAGCATCAAAATCTCAATCTGAAATCCACTTTGATAGCCAACAACAAGTGATTAATCCTCAAGCAAAGATATCCCTTTTAGAAGTATTACAAAGTTCTCATGTTCATAGGGAAACTTTGTTCAAGATACTTAGCCAACAATTTGTTCCTCATGATCTTTTCCCTAAGAACACAATTAATGGTGTAAGCCCTCTTGAGGTTAACCATATTTCATTCTATGATGAGGAGATTCCTTCCTCTACTCCACAAGAAGACTCCTCTCTTTACATTACAGGATTTATTAAAGAAACATCTATTAAAACTATCATGGTAGATAATGGCTCCTCTCTTAATTTATGCACTTATCAATTATTCCAAAAACTCAGATTAAAGGAAGAAGATCTCAATGAATCAAATGTTATTATAAAATATTTTAACAATGAAATTCAAGAAGCTCGAGGCACTATAATTCTTCCCCTTAAGAGTGGACCCAAGATCCTGGATACTTTGTTTTATGTAGCATCTTGCCCTTCACCTTACAACCTACTTCTCAGAAGTCCTTGGATTCATACGATGAGGGTTGTCCCTTCCACTCTTCATCAATGTTTGAAGTTTAAACTTGCAAATAAAATTGTTACCATACATGGTGACCCAACACCATTTGAAGAATCTTTAACGGTTGAAACATCAAGTTCTATACATTCTCCATTGTCACAATTACCTCCTATCAATCACTTTTCTTCATCCATATCCGATCATCCTTGTTTACCAAATAACACCCATGCATATATTTCACATATGCTCCCTCCATCTTATCAAGACTTGGAAGATAGTGATAAGAATGAAGAACCTTCTTATCCTTCTGACATTTTGTTTTGTAACATGATCAATTTTACACATAAAAGTCAAATATTTTGCTACATTATTCTACATTATAACAAAGCTTTTGTTATCACTACCTTTTATTCATCACCTTTTGTTCTTCATTCTCTCTTTCATTATTATTATCACATCAAGTTCTCTATTATTTTCCTCTTTATCATTCCCTTTTTCCCCTTTTTTTCTTTTTTTTATCATCTTTTATCCATCACTTTTCTTCATCTACATCTCATTCTTCATCACAACAATCTCAACTATCAACCAATCAACTTCAATCACATACACTACAACCAAATTATCCTTCAAAACCTCCTTTGATTTTGAAGCCACCTTAGACATGCTATACTCAAATAACCTTGTATAATGTATATAGATCATCTTGTATATACCACCAATTCCATCATTAAAAGTAAAAAATCAAATAAAACAACTAAAAAAATCAAAAAGTATCAAAATCTCAAAATTATTTCAAATCATTCTGCATTGTTATTCATTGTTGTATTTCAAAATTTTGAAGCTATATTTTCCTTTATTTTGGATTAATTCAAAAGTTATCTTGAACCATACACTTAATTTCACAAATTAATTATTTTGATTTTATCACTATGATTATAAATCTCTCTTGTATCGAAGATCACTATTTCACTAAATAATATTTTGAGTTTTGGGAAATGATCTTGCTACTTCTTGAACCAAGTACACTTTTACACATTAAAATGATTTGTTGCAAATTCGAAAAATGATACTACATAGTAGTCTTAGTCTCTTGAGCGAAAAGTTTCCCCTACTATCCTATCATGCGCATGGTCTAGAATTTTTGAGAATTGGAAAAAGGACAAGCTCACCCCTACCCGAATAAAAATCCCTTGCTCTAAAGCCAATCCGAGCAAGTATCCCAAAAGAAAAATCAAGAAAAGCAAAAGTCAAAAATCAAAAGAAAAAGAAAGAGAAAAAATAAAAAAGAGAACGAAAAGAGAAAAAGAAAAGTAATAAAATCCCCTTGTTCAAAACAAAATGAACAAAATCCCTACCCCTTGAAAGTGAAGAAAAGAAGGGTGAATGAGCTTGAATCCCTGGAATTCTCAATTATTCAAAAATCATGAGGTAAACCCCATAACAGGTGATTTGTGCCCAACTTGCTTGACATTGGGTAATTCCTTTTCGCGTGGTGACATGTCTGTCACATTAGCGACCTTATTTTGTATAGACCTATGTCCACTTGTGGATTAGCTAGATTTTGATGACTTGACTTACATAGTAGTCTGGTACGGTTTCATGCACAAAAATCATGGTTAATGAACCCTTCACTTGCACACACATTGGTTCATTCAAGTTTGCTTGCATCACTACCTTACTCAAAATTGGTAAATGAACATTACAAAGCACACACATTTGATCCTTGAGAGATTTTGTATCATCATGTACAATCAAGATGGATAATGAACTCACTTATCACACACTTGGTTCTTGATAAATTTGAATTTGTCTTAGAAATAAGTTAAAATATTTCTTTGAAATTTGTCGGACAACATTAGTTTATCATTACTTTCATATTAACACATTACATAGATATTTCCAAAATTTCAAAAATATCAAAAACAACTTATTGCAAAAATAACATGTAGTTCAAAATCACTTATCATACATAGCATTCATGACTTCGCGATGATGGTATAATTCCTAGGAATTATTCTTCTCAAATTTCACACTAGGAATTCTATACCTAGCGCAAACCATCTTTCTAATTTTTCATGCCCAAAATTAGTCCATATATTTTCATAAAAATTTCATAATATTTTTGAAACATGTGACACAATGATTTATCTTACATTACTTTGCATTTTAAAAAGAACAAATAATTTCATATCATCATGCATTTCATTTTGATTTTCGTGATGATGGTATAATTCCTAAGTAATTATTTCATATAATTTCACACTTAGGAATTCTATGCTTAGCGTAAATCATCCTTCGAATTTTTCATGCTTTGCTCAATATATTTCACAAACATTTACCACATACATTATTATCAAACAAACATCACACATATTACCACAAAAGCCTTAAGATTATTCTTAAGCATACAACCATTCTTAGCAATATCAAAAACATTCCTCACAAAAAAGATTAGCTTCAAGACTTAGCGAGCTTTGAACTCCACCAATAATCTCATAACAACACAACATCCTTTGAGGTTTATTGCTAGAATCTATCAAACATCTTGTCCCAAAACAACATCAAACATTTCTTTCTCATCATAAAGCCTTAAGATTATTCTTAAGCACACAATATTTTGGTATTAGCAATACAAAACTTCCTCATAACAGGATTCGCTTCGTGACTTAGCGAGCTTTGAACTCCACCAACAGTCATATAACAACACAACATCCTTCGAGGTTCATTGCTAATCCCTCAAATCTATCATCACACAAAATCATCTTTCTCAAAACACACTTTACAAAATCATTTTCCTTTTATGTTAAGCATGATCAAAATGTTCAAAAATCAAAGCATGATTACAAGAAATTATGTAACACAACCATCATAAGAAAATGTAATAAATCATCCAATAAATCACACAAAGTCACATAAAACAAAGAAGATCAAATTTGAGTTTTCCACCAAACATAAAATTTGGTGTAAAAACTCGAGGGGGCATCCTAGTCAATAAATTAGTAATTATTTTTTCTAAGACATCAATTTCACATAAACTATTCATTCTAAACCATCTACTCCATTTTTGCCCATGTCAAATCATAATCATTTCTACTCAAGTGTCTACACTTTTCTTTGATGCATTTATTGTTCATAAATACGTCAAAGAGGGGGCAAAATGTAGACATGAAAAATTGACCCATTTTCCTTAGTTTTCCTCCTAGAAAAGCTAAGGTTATATTCAAGAGAATATTTACCCTATCAAATCATCTCCATTCTTTCTAAATATTATACCATTGGATAGGGCTCGAAAAGAGCTTTCCAACGGTATATTATATGTCCAATTTTGACACCGTTTGACCCCTCAAACTGCAATAAAACTATGCATAGGCCTAGCTGTCACGAAAATCATGGGAAAGCACATATTTAACTTTATAAAATTTATTTAATTATTGTTGAAAGACTCTTTCAACGGCATGAGTTTTTCTCGTTGGATTGCTAAGCCCTAATTTGGGCTAGCAAATAATTTATATTAGAAAATTTCTAATCTAATAAGAACGGCTCAACAAATTTCTAATCTAATGAGAACGGCTCAACAAAATGCTAATCTAATGAGAACGACAAAACAAAATTACCAGATTGCTTATCTCACAAAAGAGATAAATATATGGGCTCCATCTCCCAAGTGAGAGGAAGAAAAGAAGAGAGAGAAGAGGGAGAAAAGAAGTAGAGAGAGGAGAGGAAGAAAATAAGAAAAGAGAGGAGACGAAGAAAAAAATCAGAGAGACCAGAGAGCAATAATATTTCACAGAGAGGGAGACTTTTGAAATTATAATTTTATTTGCAGGTTTGAGCAATTACAGTTGTAGGTTGAAGAATTGGGGCAAAATCCGAGAGTGATTGAAGAGCATTTGTGCTACCTAGAATCCTTAAGGTAACTCTATTGTGAAAATATATTTTATTTTACAATTATAGTGATTATCGCTTTCTTCTAATTTATACGTAAATTTTATATTTCAATCCATATTTTCATTAAAAATAAAAAAATAAAATAAAAAGAAAAATGTAATATCACCTTTAGGTTGATATTTTTCTAAGTAAATCATATCCGTTTTCCCTAAATATTATACCGTTGGATAGGGCTCGGAAAGAGCTTTCCAACGGTATATGATTTGACTGATTTTGATACCATTTAGGCCTTTAAAATGCTAAAAAACTATATGCAGGTTTAATTATTACGAATTTTCCCAAGAATTTAAAAAATTAAATATGGGTAAATAATCGAATTTAAATATTTTATTTATTATTGATCAAGCCTAATATGGTTAAACCATTTATTCTTATTTTCTATATCAATCGATGCATTAATAATAATAAAAATGGGGGCAAAAATATATATTAGATCTATTCTATGTATGCTTTCTATGGGTCAAGAATCTGTTAAAATCATATAATCGCATACATATTTACTTTGATTAAATCATTTTGATTTTTCAATTCAATCATTTGCAATTATTTTATTAGATCCATGTGTTTTTCAAGGTGTTTAAAAGCCTAGGGGATCTGACTAATCATGATTCACTATGATATCTGTAGATCCCCCATCACTAATAAAAAATCTAGCTTGTCCTTATGAAAATCGTAGGTTCTTACAGATCTGAACGCTCGAAATAAGATCCGAATTCGCAAAAGCTAATCCAAATTAGTTCAAACATTAGCAATCTAAAATCAGATAAGTTTGAAATCCTATTCTCTATTTTCATATTACCAAAACCTGCATTTTCTTCTATTTTTCATATTTTGTGCATTGAAAAGAACAAAAAAAAAACATAAAACATAGGCTTTAGCTGCATTAGACAAACTTGCATAGAAAAACTATAAAAATCCAAAAACACTCATTCTTGCATTTTGCATTATCGTGTTTAAAAGCTTTCTTAGATTACATTTGTTTGCCCTTGTCTTCATCGAATATAAAATTGCATTTATTTAAGTAGAAATTGCATTCTGGCCAAACCTAGGTTGTATGTGAAACAAATCAAATCAAAACACTACCTCACCTAGGCTCGAAAACTGCCACAAAATGTTTCCTGGTGAACCCAACCAATTCGTCAAAAAATCACCATAAGAAGGCACGATCAAGTGCCTCTCTTTCGAGGTGTAGATCTACTATTTTCCCATTCCCCTTCGAGGCACGGATCCATCAGTCTAGAGGAAAGGAGTGCAAAAATTTTAGACCCATGTATGTGACACCCCTATCCAATCTACCCGAGATTTTGGTCGTCCCTCAGCCTCGATGTTGACTATCAAAATCGTCATACAATTAGGAAGTCCTAAAAACCACACCAACTTTGTGTATGCAGGAGTAGACTCTTCGATCCCCTCACCAACTTCTTCACCACCACAATCTAGCTTTGGTGATGCAATTACACACCTAGCCAACCCTCAATTTTCCTTGCACTACCTATAGTGCTTTCATTAGCATGGGTTCGGGTTAGGCCATTATGAACAAGGGATATGTACACCCATTAACCCTTGTGTCCGATCACCTACCGAGAAAATTGGCCTAGGAGATCGCCCAACTACCATCTATACATTAGAATATGAGATCTAAGATCTCTCTCTACATCCTCCTCCATGCCCAACACACACCTTAGAAGATTACATTGATATGGAAATTCTATAAGACACGCCTTTGCCCATAGCATCAATTAACATGGTTGAGGTAGACTTACGCTCTCCCCTCCGCTACAGCCACTAGAAGATTCGAGATGATACCCCAAACCCAAATTTTATCGATCTAGCACACATCTCACACATACCAGCACCTGGAGACTTGCTTCTCTCCCCTTACATATTGCAGGCAACAAATATCCCTTCCTCATCCATGTCACCCCAAAACCCTTAGGTCCATCACACGGGATTTTACATATATGATGAGTATGAGTTTAGTGAGGCCATCGACGACTTCAATCTCATTCCTATCCCTGAACAGTTGTGTGACGGATCTCGCATGCTCATTGAGAATATGATTGATGTAGACATTGGTGATGATCCATAAAATCCACATATCCTCAAATTAGTCACTAGCCTCTCACCCAAGGAGCGCATTGCCTCAACGAACTTTCTATGCAAGTATATAAAAGTGTTTGCATGGTCTTAAAAATACATGTCAGGACTTGACCCTATCGTGGTAGTGCATAATCTTATACTAGATTCCAATGCCAAACCAGTAAGACAGAAGTTGTGATGCATGCATCCAACTGTCGCATTGATAGTAAAATTTGAGCTCCAAAATCTCTTAGACGTTGATTTCATAATACCCATCGACTATCCCAAGAGGATATCCAGCATGGTACCTATACCCCAACCATCCAGTGATGTTCACGTTTGCACAGATTTTTATGACCTAAACAAAGTTTGTCCCAAGGAAAACTTCCCTTTACGCAACATTGACTCCCTCATTGACTCCATCGCAGGTCACAAGATGATTCCCTCATGGATGGATTTTTTGGATATAATAAAATTAGGATCAACCCAACCGATCAGCACAAAACTTCCTTCACAACACCCTGGGGGACCTTTTGCTACAAGGTCATGCCCTTTGGCCTTAAAAACATTGGAGAAACCTATCAATGATCCATGACCTACATATTTCATGATCTAATGCACAAAAAAGTGGAAGACTATGTAGATGACCTCATAGACAAATCCAAGAAATATGCCGACCATATCGAAGATCTCCGTTAGATTTTCAATCGTCTACTAGAACACAATGTGTACCTCAATCCAAAAAGTGTGTGTTCGGTGTTACATCAAGAAAATACTAGGATTCATTGTCTCCCAACAAGGCATTGAAGTAGATCCTAGCAAGGTGAAAGCCATCATCAAGATGCCTCCTCCTACCATCCTAAAGTAATTATGTAGCCTTCAGGGTAATAGTACCTCTATTCATAGATTTATAATGCAATTATCAGACAAATGCCAACCATTCAATCATCTCCTACAAAAAGGAGTACACTTTAAATGGGATGAAAACTTTCAAGCTGCATTCAACGCCATCAAAACTTACCTTACATCATCGTTGATCATGTCATCACCGTACCCATAATTACCACTGACTCTATACATCTTAGCCACAAAACTTATGCTAAGTACACTCTTAGCTCAAAAGAACGCTCTCAAAAAAGAGCAGGCTATCTACTACATTAGCCGCACACTATTTAGTTACAAAATGAGATATGAATACATGGAGTTATGCCTAGCAATAGTATTCACCACCCAGAAGCTAAGCCACTATATGTTAAACCATAAAACTTTTGTCATCTCTCGAGACAATCCCCTATGGTATATGATGAACAAAATTTATCACAATTCACACACAGCCAAGTGGATGATGCTCCTAACTTAATTCAACCTAGAATTCGTATCTCAAAAGTCTATCAAATGGTAGATTATTTTTGAGCAACTGGCTGAAGCCCCTATAACTGACACTCAACCCCTACTCATCCAACTCCCTGATGATTCCATATTTCACATAACCGAAGATGAGGAATACATCAAACTAGAATTCATGGCTGACCTCACCATGTTCTTTGATGGTTCTAGGTGTCTCCACACTAGGGGTGTAGGCATTGTCTTCTTTACACCTGAAGGAGAACCACTCCCATTTTCATTTAAACTTGATTTCCCTTGTACCAATAATAATGTAGAGTACAAAGCCCTAATCCTAGGACTAAAAAAAGTGCACTCTATGCACATCAAATGCCTCCACATCATAGGTGATTTACTTCTGATAGTCAATCAAGTGTAGGAACTTTGGCTATGCAATTACCCAGTTCTCTAGCGATACAAGAAAATCATCTAAAAACTCCTATCCCAATTTGAATGGTATTACCTCAAAGCCACTCTGCGCTCATCAAACCATTTTGTAGACACTATGGCCTCCTTAGGGTCCCTCATCTCATAAAACTCAACATCCAACACAACATATGTATCCATTCATACATTTATGCAATCTGCTAGATCACCTAAGCTACCTACAGACGATGGTGGTGTGTGTGTGGTGAACACCAAACCTCACGACCCATGGTTCTGATAGATCAAAGAGTACATCAAACTAGGCCTCCTACCATGTGATTTACCCCATGCCCAATGTCGAACCTTTAAACAAAGAGTGATCCACTACACCTTGATGGGGGACATCCTTTATCGTCGCAACTATGACCGTATACTCTTGTGTTTCCTAGAACCGCAAGAATCGTAGTGGGTTGTACAAGAAACCCATGATGGTACTTGTGGTGGCCATTTTAGTGGCATGGTGATTACCAAACACATTCTCTGTATGGGCTACTACTGGCCTAAAATGGAGCAAGATTGTTGTGAGTATATCAAACGTTGCATCAAATACCAAAAAAATGCCAACCTAACACATTTTCCATCCCAAGAACTTCAACCAATCCATTCCATGTGGCCCTTCTCCCAATGGGATCTTGATCTAATTGGACAAATTACACCTGCCTCCTCTAGCAATCATAATTTTATCATTACAGCAAAAAAATATTTTACAAAGTGGGTCGAAGCTATCCCACTGGTCCAAACTACAGGAGCCAAAATTGTAGCATTCATCATGGAGCATATCATATGCCACTTTGGAATTCCCTCCCAAATTATTTCAAATAATGGGAAATCTTTAAAAAAAAGACTATTCGAGCCCTATGTGATAGATTTCACATACACCATAGCTTTTCAACCTCATATTACCCTTAAGGAAATGGCTAGGCAGAAGCCACTAACAAAACCATATGCTCTATTCTCCATAAAATTGTAGCAGAATCTCACTAGGACTGGCATAATCAAATTCCCCTAGCCTTGTGGGAATATCGTACGAGCATCTGTACTCCTACTAGGGCAACACCTTTTTTACTTGTCTTGAAGAACACAAGCTTATACTGAGAGGGGGGTGAATAGTATAAGACCTCTTTTTACTTTTTCCTTTATACTTCAAAATAGTAAAGAAATATACCCAAAGCAATATCAAAGCAATGCACAAAATCATCCACAAAGTGACACCAATTTTAATGTGGTTCACCCAGAATGGCTGGGCTACGTCCACAAAACTTTTCTCTAAAAGTTATCTCAAAGTTCTTTGGGAAACCTTCCCAATTACAATGTTTATGAGCCTCGGCCCAAAGGAGATACCTTCCCCCAATCTGAATTTATGAGCCTCTGCTCAAAGGAGATACCTTCCCCCAATATGAATTTATGAGCCTCTGCCCAAAGGAGAAACCTTCCCCCAATCTGAATTTATGAGCCTCTGCTCAAAGGAGATACCTTCCCCTCTACTCTGGATATGATCCCTCAGAAGATCAATTGTCTCTACCTATTTCCAGCATGTGGAACTCCTTTCCACCGAAGACCTCCTGTCCTCAATGCTTAGCCTAAGAGACCTCTGCCTTCTATGATCACATCCACAGCAGCTCAACAACCTGTACCAAACACAGTCAGTCGGTCTAGTACAAGTCTTCCTCTGTCTGTCAGATCTGTCCAACTCTTGAAAAAATCAATCCTCTATCCACAAGCCTTCTCAAATACTTGCCAAATTTGTCCTCAGGTTTTCTGATAGAACCAGTGTACCTATGTCCTCAAGTTCTCTGATAGAACTATCAATATCAGCTCACAAGTCCTCTGCTAGGACCTGTCCAAATCTGCTCACAAGTCCCCATCGGAACCTGTCCAAAACTTGCTCACAAGTCCCCAAAAGAACCTGTTCAAAACCTGCTCACAAGTCCCCAATGAAACCTGTCCAAAGCAGCTCACAAGTTCACCAAGAAAAAACTTGCTTAGCATGAACCCACAAAGAGAATTGTTAGAGACCCAATGTGATTCATCAACCTCATAGAAGCATAAAGAGAATTTTTAGAGACTCAATATGTTCTATACTTAACTCCCAATCTCAATCTCAAATCTCATAGAAACATAAAGAGAATTGTTAGAGACTCAATATGTTCTATATTTAACTCTCAATATCAATCTTCAACTCAATCTCAAATCTCATAGAAACATAAAGAGAATTGTTAGAGACTCAATATGATCTATACTTGACTCCCAATATCAATCTCAACTCAATCTCAATCTCAAAAGAATAAGATAGATGTAATATGCTTTTCTCAAGAACATGAAACACAACCCAACAATTGCCAAACATGCAATATCTCATATAACAATGCTACTCATGTTCTTTCCACAACCAATATCTTTTCTCAACCAATTAGGGCTTTAACAACAATGCTTATAGACAAGGTTTAACCAACATCATTCAACTCAACATTAACCTTGAAGCATTCAACCAATCATCACAAGAAAAGGAAACAAGTAGAAATCCTTTTCCCTCCAAATATATTTGAACAAAACAACCACCAACACAATATCACCAAATGCAAAGAATAACTTGCTCAAATCAACTCAATGGAGTAAGCCCAATATCATGAATCAAGTAAAGCAATAACTTGATCAGACAACCTCTATGGAAGCAACTCAACCATCAAACTCAAAACAGCCAACCAAGGGTTCCACCAACTCAATGCAAGTAGCTAAACTCACAAATACAAACCCTAGTGCACAAAGCTTCCACTATCTCAAACCAAAAATTATGCATTCATCAAAAAACTCTCCTTAAGGATAACAATGCATAAGTAGTCTTCAACAAACCCGAAAATAGGATTTACACCCAATCAAAGAAAACCTAGTTGAAAACCTTTTCTCTTCAACCTTATTTCAGAAAACATACACCAATCATACTCATAAGAAGAATGTGCCCATACCTTATTGGAGTAGAAGAAACTTGACCCTTAAAGCTGTCACCACACACAACCCTCAAACTTCCAACCAAGTTAGGGTTAGAACCAAGATAAATGAGCATATAAAAACTTTCCTTAGTACACCTTTTAGCTTCTCTTCTTTTGAAAACAACCACCAAAGAAGTCAAAAACACAACAACCAAAACTTACACCTTATATCTCCATTTTAAACTTTAGCATAGCAAAAGACTAATCTCAAAAATACAACCAAAGAAATATCCCCTTATTTCTCCTATGTCTTTTAAACAATGCTAAACAATGCCAAAAATTATATCAAGAAATTAATCACACCTTAGAATGGCTACCCTTGAAGAATCCAAAAATCGTGGAATGGCTACCCTTGACGAATCCGAAAATCGCGGAATGAAATACGTTTTAACAAAAACGTGACTTAATCCATGCACAGCTCCCTCCGTGGGAATCGAAACGCAGACCTCCGCCTATGCAAAGCCCAAATGCAGCCTATGCTGCTACTAGCCCACAAGGGGCTAACGAAGTCTAAGACAGACTTCCTACCACTTCAATGAACAAGCACTTCGTAAGTTTTTCAAACACGAGCTCTCTTCTTCCGTGACGTCAACAGAGCATCAATTGCAGCCAAAAATTAATGCATTCGAAAATCTCAAGAGGAGTTAAACCTTAGGATCCTTCCCATATTTATAGTCCAATTGTGGACTTTAGAACACATCGACGACAGAGAAATGTAATTTCGAATTTAATCGAAATTTCTTTCTAAAGGGTTTAAAAACCCTTAATTAATTTTAATAAATTAAGAATAAAAAAGGTTTAAAAACCTTAAGTATTTTTAATAAATTAAAAATAATTTCTCCCTTAATTAATTAAATAATTAATTAATTAAAACATTGAAGGGTTTTAAATAATAATTAAATAATAAAGAGAACCTCCATTGGTTTTAATAAAAACCATTTAACTTGGTTTTAATAAAAATCCTATCCAAAAACCTTATCCAATGGAATCTCTTCGGATTCTATTAAGAAGATTCTCTTGGAATATTTCACCTTTGAAGCCAACACATCCTCTTAACATTAATGCCATTTCCTTTTGACATCAATGACAACTCATAGACAAGGAGCTAGGATCTCAAACCCAAAATTGCCAACATGTCTATGGGGTAGAAGCTATCATGCCCCTTGAGCTTGAGATACCCTCCTTACTAATATCTATGAAAGATTTCATTGATGATGAGACTGCTCACCAAGATTGTCTAGATCAACTAACACTCCTCGATGAATGTCGCATCCATACCATCAATCACACACGAGTATATCAAGATTGCCTTCATCGTGCCTACAATAGTAAGGTACATCAACGTGAATTTAAGATTGGTAACTTGGTTCTCAAAGAGAACCAGCAAATCACAAGTCAACCTCACCAGCAGCATGATAAATTCACCCCAAACTGGTTGGGCCCATTTATTATCACACACAAATATGATTCAAGAGCATATCGTCTGACCAATATTGAAGGCCTTAATGATCCTAAACCCATCAACATCTTGCATCTTCACACATTCAATGCATGATGCATAAACACAACCACCATCACGAGTGTCACATAGTGTTAGAAGTAAATCACCAAGCACATCACTATGTGAATCTGTTATTTTTACTTTATTATTTCTCTATACATGTACATTTCACCTTTCTACCATTTTTTATGCTTGGGGTATCTATTTTTCCTTTTGTAAGACTCACATGATCATTAGGAGAGCTCTACAGCAGCCTCACCTACCACCATGAAGGATCATCTGTAGCCACAGTAAAAATCTATTACATCGGCCGATCTCGCCCGACCACCAGTCGCCCTTCATACCAGGTGCTCCTCGCATTCATATTGTTCCAAGTCATCACACCTCACCTTGACACCATTTCCCACACTAGCGAGGTTCATCCTATTCACCACACTATGGCGATATATAGATCACCATGTCCTCTTTCAATGACAAAGAGAAATCTGCCCAACCTCAAGCACAGGGATAATCCTCCCATTCGTCTGATGATATTAGACATCACTATTCACCTACAAATCACCCCCATCATTCCATAGGATCCTACCATCCACCTAATAAGGAGTACACACCTCATCAACCTCACCTTGCATTTCTACTCGCTCACCTTCCCAACGATGAGTCTACCTATGCCCAAGATTTACAAGCTCACATAGCCCAAGCTACTCAAGCTGGTTGTGCAAACATCCCTCCTTCCCATTCGCATCACTACTTAGGGCCATCACCAATGCCACCAATCCTCAAAACACCACCTTCACCACTGCAAGGCTTACCGTCCCAGCCAATTTTACAATCACCATAGTCATTTCACTTTGCTGCCTCCTCATCGCAGCCTCATCCTTTTTCTACCATGCATTAGGCCATTCCATTCGTATTGGAATCTCAATCGCCCCCTTTCCTAATACCATTACCACCACACCATGAGATACAACATCTCATCTCCTGTATCGAAGCTCTAGATTTACCTCCTTTACGATTTATGACAACCATTATGAGACATAAAATTTGATCAGTTTTAGGCATACTGATCTACTACAGACATGTTGATCGGTTGCAAAGATGTCGATCGGCTATAGACATATCAATCGGTTGCAGCCATGCCAATCGGATACAAAAATGTCGATCGGTTGTAGCCATGACAATCTTCGAGGAGACATAACTTTTGCTTGGGAGATTCATTTTTAATTTTTTTTTAAAACCACCTAGCTCGACGAGATCTACTCAAAAAACTAAGTAAAATCCTCAAAAAACCATCTAAAATTGATCGACATGTCTGCAACCGACTGACACATCTACAACCGATCGGTTGCAGACATGTCGATTGGTTTTAGATATTTTTTTAAGGATTTCACTTAGTTTTTTGAGTAGATCTCATCGAGCTAGGTGGTTTTAAAAAAAATTGAAATTGGAGCTTTGAAGCAAAAGTTATGCCTCCTAGAATTTTCCCTACAAAAGTGCACCTCTACAACCGATCGGCATATGTCGATCGATTGCATCTCTGTAGCTGATCGGCATATGTCGATCGGTTGCAGAGGTGAAATTTTGTAGGGAAACTTCTAGGAGGCATAAATTTTTCTTCGGAGCTCCGATTTCATTTTTTTTTAAAACCACCTAGCTCAACGATATCTACTCAAAAAACTAAGTGAAATCCTCAAAAAATATCTAAAACCGATCGACATATCTGCAACCAATCAGTTACATATGTGTCAGTCAGTTGTAGATATGTCGATCATTTTTAGATGGTTTTTTGAGGATTTCACTTATATTTTTGAGTAGATCTCGTCAAGCTAGGTGGTTTTAAAAAAAAATTAGAGCTTCGGAGCAAAAGTTATGCCTCTTAGAAGTTTTCATGCAAAAGTGCACCTCTAAAATTGATCGACATATGTTGATCAGCTGCATCTCTGCAGCCATCGACATATGTCGATTGGTTGCAGAGGTGCACTTTTGTAGGGAAACTTCTAGGAGGCATAACTTTTGCTTCGAAGATTCAATTTCAATTTTTTTTTAAACCACCTATATTGACGATATCTACTCAAAAATCTAAGTGAAATCCTCAAAAAACCATCTAAAACTGATCAACATGTTTGCAACCGATTGGTTGTAGATGTGTTAGTCGGTTGCAAACATGTTGATCGATTTTAGATGGTTTTTTGAGGATTTTACTTATTTTTTTGAGTAGATCTCGTTGAGCTAGGTGGTTTTTTAAAAAATTGAAAATAAAGCTTAGAAGTAAAATTTATGCCTCCTCAAATTTATCTTGCAAAAGTGCATCTCTGCGATCGATCGACATATGTCGATCGGTTGCAAATATGCAACCGATCGACATATGATGATCGGTTGCAGAGATACAACTGATCAAAATATGAAGATAGGTCAGTTACAGAGATGCAACCAATCAACATATGATGATTAGCTACAAAGATGTAGTTGATTGGCATATGACGATCGGTTGTAGAGATGTAGCCGATCGATATATGTCGATCGATTGCAGAGGTGCACTTTTGCAAGGAAACTTCTAGGAGGCATAACTTTTGCTCTCGAGCTTTGATTTCAATTTTTTTAAACCACCTAGCTTGACGAGATATACTCAAAAATCTAAGTGAAATCCTCAAAAAACTATTTGAAACCGATCGACATATCTGCAACTGATCATTTGTATATGTGTTAATCGGTTGCTGACATGTTGATTGGTTTTAGATGGTTTTTTGAGGATTTTACTTAGTTTTTTGAGTAGATTTCATCGAGCTAGGTGGTTTAAAAAAAAAAATGAAGCTTCGAAGCAAAATTTATGCCTCCTCAAAGTTTCCCTACAAAAGTGCACCTCTGCAACTGATCAACATATGATGATCGATTGCAGATATTGATTAGTTACAAAGATGCAACCGATCGAAATATGAAGATCAGTCAGTTGTAGAGATGCAATCGATTGACATATGATGATTGGTTATAGAGACAACCGACCGGTATATGTTGATCAGTTGCATCTCTACAACCAATCATCATATGCTGATTGGTTGCATCTCTGCAACCGATCAGTCTCTACAACTGATCATCATATGTTGATCAGTATCTTTGTAACCAATCGACATATGATGATCGGTTGCATCTCTACAATCGATCAACATATGTCGATCGGTTGTAGAGATGTAATTTTGTAGGGTAACTTCTATTAGGCATAAATTTTGCTCTATAATCGATCGGCTTATGCCAACAGACACGCCTCTACAACCAATTGATGAATCCTGATTGACACCTTTGCAACCGATCGACTTATACCAACAAACATATCCTTGCAACTAAATGACGAATACCTATTGACACCTCTGCAACCGATTAACATGGCCTTGCAACAGATAATCTTATACCTATAGACACAACTTTGTAATCAATTGGCTTATGTTGATTGTCTTGCATCGATTGAAACTCCTCTACAACTAATAAGATTATATTGACAAACACTCCTCTTCAACCTTGTCAAGTTTTTCGTTGTTTCAAAGCGATGTATGTTTATTGGTAGCCACTATAGTATATATATGGGTAGTATATGAGGTGATTTGGACAGGAAAAATAAAATCATTTATAATTTAAAGGCAAATTGGGCAGGAAAATCAAAATCATTTATAATTTGAGCTCGGTCAATTAAAATAAAAATATTTTAATTATTTTCAAAGGAAGGCAAAGTTACCCTAAAAAAACTTCCACCCTATACTTTTTGGGTGAATGGGCCCCGGTGAAAGGATCCAAAATTAGCCTTTTCAAAAGTTTAAAAATCCTAAATAGAGCCAATTTATGATATTTCATGCTTATGCATAATCCTACCTTCATTACTAGATCATCTTTCACCTAGACCTCGCTCACCTCTAGCAGATCCATACGTCTATCCTATGCCTATTCCACACACGTCTCTTTTTGAAATGTATCATCATCTCATGCATCGAGGTCTTATTGACCTACCTGATATTCGACCTATTGATCCTTCACGTCCTAAACTGTGCAACTACAATGAGAATCAATTTTACATTTATCATCGCCATCCAGATCACAATATTTAAGAGTGCAGATCATTCAAAATCTTGGTGCACAACATGTTGCACGGTGAGCGTACCCCATCACTAGAGTGTTCTTTTCCATTTAGCTGACTTGTCAGTCCTCCGTGCCACATGACTCCCAAGACTTTACCAGCCCACAGTACCCTAAAAGCACCCACCCGTTATATTCATAACATTTCCAACTATGGTTCCAGCCGCAATTCTAACCATGTCATCACTTCACCATCCCACTCCCACCTAGATCTACACCATTTCACCCGATAGTAGTGTTAGTTACTTGTCTTCTTCTATCTCATTCTTCTACTTCTTACATACATTGATTCATTTCTTCTCTTCTATCTTTGTCGGTCATTGGTGATCCCCTTTCCTTGATTGGTTACCAATGCCTATTTCTTCTCACTTCTTCCACCTGTACATGCCACTCTCACATCTTCCTTCTTCTTGGTGACTATTACATACATTTATATAGCTCACAGCTTATACATCTACTACACACACACACACCCCACATGCTGGGGTAACTATGATCATAGCATCACGCTTTTTCTCATCATTACACACTTTACTCATCTGTAAATAGGTTCTTCTAAAATTCTCCTTCTACACAGCATAACTTTCTTCTTGTAAATATCGCATTCCTCCACTTGCATCACTTATAGTTACATTCATTACACATATTCATATGCTTTATAGTTAAAATCTTAATTCGTGTTTGTACATTCTTCCCCAAAATGTACCTCAGTAGGAATAATACATGCACTTGTTAGTATCACCACCTGGATGTCCATTCTCCCTTTTTTAGTATCAGGGTATACATAGGTGTCGTGTTTAATTGTGAATACTCTATAGTTTAGGCAATCAAGTGTCACCCATAGCTACTGATTCTTGTACATTCTTCTTATGGTCTTTTAGGTTGGTTCAACTTCCCTCATGGATCGCTCACAATAGGTTACACATTAACAATTTTGAGCCTAGGAAAGAGGACATCTTGAGTAGATATCACAATCTAGAGAATGGTATCCCCTGCTCGTCCTATTGCCTACATGGTCAAAATATGACTTGGTGATAAACAAAGGGATCAAGCATAAGCAAAATTAAATAACTGGGTATAAAATAAACTTCATCACCCATACAAAATGAGCTAAAAAGAAAAAATAAAATAAAATAAAATAAAATAAACAAAAATAGCACTACCATAATCAGATAGGTTAACACTAGAACATGGGCAGAAAACAAAAGGAAATACCTCTTGATATCACACATGTTATACTTATCACCTTTGGTCCTTAGGTTATACATAACACCATGGGATTATTCCAAGAGCCTGCCTACCAGTGGAATAGTCTTACAAGTGACAACACATCTCTTACATTAGAATCTCGCTTTTGTAGAAATCATTGTTGTGGACGGATGAGCTAGCTATTCCGGTAGCATCTACAATGGGTTAATCCTACCTCCATCAAAATGGATAAATTAACCTTACACATTCACACACATCGATCCAAGACAAACTTTGAACTAGCCTGATCATGTTCTAAGTTGCCACAAAACTTGTATAGCTAAGGGTTTGAGATTTGATTGTTATAACTATGTGAGTCAAAACCATTACACATGCCTTACATTATCCACCGACCCTGAAATCATGGAATGGATTGCATCCATATAGGTAAATGCCATGATACAAGTGCTTCCTTGGTGCATTTTAGTAAGTCCATACATGCACCTATGCATCTATGTCATATATGTTTGCTACACTTTATAGTTATACATTTGTCTTACATACATTCACGTAATTAACTTACATTATGCATTCATGCTACACACATTTCAAAATCATATTATAACATTGCATTTATTCTATGTACATTCATTACAACATCACATTCGATATCACATCACACTACATTTGAAACACAATCATGCATAACCTTCTACAATTCATCCATATAAAATAATCATAATAGATCTGAACCATTCACACACATGTATCTACTAATCATACATACCTACAAATTATGTTGTGCTATCTATGCAAATATAAACAAAATACACTTCAAACCATCAAAACAACATATGTATATATAATAGCCAAAACAAAGAGGTTATATATATATATATATATATATATATATATATCATCATCCAAAAATACACGAAGGCTACAGCATGGGACCATGCCCACCACATATAATATCCAAAATTCCCATAGGCTACAACCAAAGATATAACTCCTAAATATCATCATGAGTCTCCCCATGTCCCTCCTGATTCGCGTGCCTCTCTACTGCCTGACTCGACTCTACAAAGACCTCTAGAGCTGAATCTACCATAGGCTACTCCACAGTAGCCAGATCTTGCACCTCAAATCTAGCACCAACCTCTACTATTGGAGCAACACTACATAGACTCTGATGAGAGGGTGCCCGCACTTGTGATTGTGTCCCAGACTGTGACACCACCTATGTATAGTCAGGGAAAGGAAGCATGTGCACCGTTACATAAGTCTCACATAATAACCTCCTAGTAGTCTTCGTACCTAGCTGACCAGTCAAGTTCATAATCATTTGAACCTACCTCATCACCATAACCCTCAGCTACTCTGTCTCGATCCCCTACCTAACCATATCAGTTTGCAACTACTCCACCTTAGCCTCAAACTAATGAAATATATCTTGTAACACCTATACCTCATCCATTGCATCCCCCCTCATGAGGATATCAACAAGAATCGGTTGTGCTGCATCCACAAATACACCAATTTCAATGGTGTCATCTACGTCATCCACAATAGTATCAACACCTCCTTCCACCTCAGCTCCAGTGCCCTTTCCCATACCACCATCTACATCTTCTTGAACCTCCTCCACCTCAACATCCTTGACTACCTACTCCACCCTCACATCTTGGGTGCTCACTGCACCACCCAAGCGGTATCATGAGCATCGTAGAGGAACCTCCTCAACATTGACAGCCACATCCTCGACCCGATCTCTCCTACCCATCCTCCCCATTGATGGATGTACCCCAACATTAGGAGCCACCCACCGATCAACCATGCCCCTACCAAGCACCCAACTCTACCAAGCCCACCATGCATCAAAAGCTGAAGTCATCCCAGCATTCCCTATAGCTAGGATATCCATAGGAGGATCTCTCTCTCTAACCTATGGTGGAATGATAGAATACTCTCCTCTATCACCCTATCACTTGAAGTAAGTTATAGGAGCCCCAGGGACATCCTACTACAAACCAAACTACCTCATCACTCGGTCAAACTTAAAATACTTAGTCTATTGAGTATACCTCCCCACCAACCATTTGCCTTATCTGATGGCTCGCAACTGCTCATTGTCATCATCCTAACTCACTCCACCCAACCAGGATCTCCACCTAATATCATCAGGAGTAGTATCCCTAAACTTACTCCTCCAAAATAATGGGTCACCCTTATGTGGCCTCTTAATACCTTGCTCAGTCATTGTGCTCCATATCAAGGCATAGGGTAAATCCATCTTACCCTCAACATGCACAGTATAGGGCAATAGATGTGGCCTCTCAATAGCAATGTGTTCCCATGCCCATACCTGCAATAAAGGGATTACACTCAATATTGTCCTCCTATCCCGAATAACCTCATACAACTCTCAATAGACTTGAGCCAACAGTGCGGATGCCCAAGCAAACACAACCCTATGCTCCACCATGTCACTAACCAATTCTAGCATGTTCTACGTAAATAGAAACCTAAAACTATCAGGTAGAGAATATGTAGAGATCATCATCATCCCCACACATTGTTGATCTGATATCCTATCTCGTACCCACAACCACTTGTAATCCATCTTTGAAATACCAATGTCTCTCCAATTAGCCCCAAATAATCTCTCCAACATAGCCTCCTTCCTATCATCTATGATGGCTCTCACATGAACATCCTCGATCTACAGTCTATATATCTGATACACATCCTCTAGTGTAACGATCATTTCCCTAGTAGGAAAATGAAAAGTAGTTCGGTCTACATCCCACCGCTCACACAATGCAGACACATAAGCTCTATTTGTGTGGATGCTATTACATTCCCACACATCTCAAAAATGTATGTCATCCAACCACAGTAACTCATCCTCAGTCTTCATCAACTCCTTGAAACCCTCCTTAAACTTCCTCACCCGATGACGGGGTTCAAGCATCTTCACCTATTCAAAACACAATACAACACACATCAATAATCCACATAACAATCCAATCAATCCAATCAAACAAAACTCCATCAATCATAATTTTCAAATTAAACATATTTAATTTGGCACATATTTCAAAGCAAAACAATGCACAAAACACACGACAAAACACATTGACATAATAGTCACACATTTGGACACCTATTTTAACATTTCATGGTAAAAGTTTGAACTGACGTAACAAACAACATCATTTGGACTCCCAACAACCCAGTTCAAATTTACAACTACCTATTAATTGACACACAAATCAAACATAAGCTAAAATACATCTACAAAAACAAATATTATTTTTGGATACCCATTTGCCCATTTATTGGTAAATGTGTTGATAAAATTCAAAAACAATTCACCAATTTACACAGATCTAACAGTCAACTCTATCATAAATACACCAAAACCGAACACACATTTAGACACACAATCTAAAAATAATAGTCATATTTTTAGATATCCATTTTCCCACTTAGCGATGAAAGTTCAAACAGACATTGAGTACAGTCTAAATCGGGCTCTCTATAGCTCATTTTCAGTTTAACAGTACTCTACACCTTGGCACGCAAATCAAAGGTAGGCCAAACAAAGTCATTCATCAAAACAACTAACAATTTTGAACACCCATTTTGCCCTTCTGCGATGAAATTTTCATCGGTTTTCTAAAATTTTACGCCTAACATGACAAATCTAACATTCTAGGTTTGATATATTACACTAAAAATGACAAATTCTAAAATCACATCAAACGAAGTCAAAAAAATAAAACAGTCACATAACAAAATACCCATTTCTTACTTTAGCGAACAAAATTCAAAAACATGTTAATGTCAGTACACCGTTACTTCAAAAACTGACAGTCAAACTTCATATCGCCTCTACCCATTACCCGATCAAATTAATGACAAAACAAGTCTAATTTTGAAATGGATCACATTTTTGGGTACCCATTTGGCTTGTCTACCACTATGTGTTCAAATTTCCATTAAAAATTACCAAAAAAATTAAATTGGGATGAAAACCTCCCCCCTTCATTCACATTTCTTGAGAAAATTAAAACAAAAACAAAAACAAAGCAAAAGAACACTTACCGATGGGTCCTCACACCTGCTGCCAGCTGCTCTATGTCCCCTCATCATTGTCACTCCTAAAGTTATCACTTTCATTCTCCTCGTGTCATTGGATGTTTCTACAAATCACTTCTCGCCACCATGCAAAGTCAAAATGAGCCCATTCCAAGGCATTTATCATCGATTTGCCCCTCAAGGAGTGAAATGAACCTGATTCGTCCCCTGGGTGGCGATTTAGGTCAAATTTACCCCTCAGGTGGTGAATTCAGTAAAAACAGCCCAAAACACCCCCAAAACCTAGGAAAGCAGACATTTGTCTCATAAAACCCTAGGAACCTTACAAACTTGTCTTTTCACTTCATTTTCATTCATAATCATCATGCATTGATATTAATTTATCAATCACTGCATCATCAATTCATTACACTTCATTCAACTCATTGTTGATTCCTCATTTGAGGGGGTATTCATATCCAAAGTCAGCTTTGCGTGCAACCACAACATAGAAAATACAAAAACGCGGTTAGCGCATTTGTCTACAAAATTTTTTGCTAAATATTATCATACGATTATAATCTAAATCCCAAATAGACATGGGTTACATCAGTAGAGTTATGTGTTGCCATGGAGAAGTCAATCTGGCATTCATGTACATTGAGTACATAACGGATGATACATCTGATTAATCCTAGTGCAACATTTGGAAATGGACTTTGTGACCACGTTGATCTAGTCATGAGTTGACGATCCAAATGTTAAACTAACTCAAATGGTTTGACACTTGTCACCATGTTCTCATCAATCAATCAATAGCAAATATTTAGTTAGGCTTTTATCCTAATCATACTTTTGGACCACACTGATCTGGTAGCAAAAGAAAAGCAATCAAAAGTTGTCATTCTCAAGCAACTGGTATGGCATTGAAAAATATCATACGGACTCAGAAAAATCACATCATTGCATTCATAATCATTTATTTTCCTTTACCAACATTGTTTTTATCTCTTTCCTCTTTTCCTTCTTTTCTTCCTCTCTTCTTCCCCTGTGGACATCAAGTTGATTTCGTATGGTCATGCTTTGAGTGGCTATATACCTTCAATTAGATTCCATTATTTCTCTTATTTTCTCTAGATACCTGATTGATTTGTATGGTCACGCTTCGAGTGGCTACATACCCTTTGATTGGATTCCATTCCCCTTCTATCCCTTTTCCTTTTGCATAAACCCTTCACATTTTTGTATTAAAATGTGTTCTACACAGTATAGTAAAAAAATGGTCAAATGTAAACACCCAAAAGTTGCACACTGCTATATCTACATACTTGTAGATCCTTATGGACACTTGTAGGTTTACATAGACCATCCTAGGTGTCCCTAGGCTATCGTAGACCAGTATATACTATTGTAGATCATCCTAGACATGCGTAGATTGTTGTAGTCATGCATAGTCATGCATAGACAACTGTAGTCATGCGTAGATCACCATAGATTGTCATAGCATCGTGTAGACTCCCATATACTACTTCATCGGCTTTCAGGTCCTAAACCCTCATAAGCCTTCCAAATTACATATGGCACATTGCAATATCATCCGACAACCAATTTGCATGTAACTGAAGCCCCCACGGGGTAATAGTTGGCCAAAATAATTAATAAGTCAATTACAAAATTCTAATTTAATGTTGACTTCACTTAAGTCACTTTTTAGGGTAAATTTGATTAAAAGAACCCTTAATATTGATTAGCCTTAATCATATCCTCCCACATGTGTGAAATTAGGGTTTGTTGAGATATTTCTTTAATCATGTTTAAATTGGCTTAAACACCTCCTAATCAGGATTAGCCCTAATCCATCCTCACACATGTGTGAGGATGAGATATTTCTCATAAGGAATGTGATGTTGCCACATAGCATTTCTTAACCTAACCCTAGTCAAAATCAAATCTAGGTTTAGTCTATCTAACTCCCCCTACACCTTGCTTTTGCCTATAAATAATGGGTCCCAAACCCCTAATTAAATTTGATTTCCAAATTCAACAAAGCACAGTTACTCTGCTAAAATGAAAAGCCAATATTGAACAGTCACTTCCTAGCACACACAGTCAGATTTCAATGGTACATAGAGGTACCCCAGCTGCCTAGGAGTCGACCCACTGGAAGGATTTTGTAGAAGAGGCATCACAGCTTAGATCTCCCCTTGCCCATGAATTTGGCCTTAGTTCACCCCTCGGGTGGAAAATTGGGTCTACAGGCCCCAAATCACTCTAGATTTGGGTGGTAAGCTCCCTTTTGCTATATTATTACTTTCTGCATAGTTTATTTCATGTTTTGTTATGGTTTTATAGTCATTTCATCTTTATAAATATGGAGCCTGACTAAGGCAAGACCCCAACGTATTGACCCCTTCTTGCAAGTTTCTTTCAGATTATCCAATAGATTTGAAGGAGAAGAACACCAACAAACAGCAACCCGACGGTGGCCCACATACAAAGAAGCCCACATACACTGAGGGACATCAGAAGAAGGCATTAGGCCTATAGTGTATTCATGAAAGGAAAAAGGGGAATTCACCCTATTTGTAACAGATATCAAATTTATCATGAATAAAGCACATATTTCTGAATTACTTGTGTTATTACTTGTTGTTAGATTAAATTTCAACTTCTGGTCATTTCACTAACATCTACTTCACTAATGTCTTCCTCACTAAGTAATTGGACAACATTACTTAGTGCATTTGAAGCTTCTTCCCAAGATTTTTATGGGATTCTTGGTACTACTAAGATGTTTTGATGAGTCCACTATAAACTTGTTAACCTCTCATAATATGGTTCAACCCCGTCGTTACCAAACTCAACTATAACATCTCTTATCTCTATCAAGGTTTTAATAAACTGGATCACCTAGTCCTATTGGATCGGCTTAGGCCATCTTTCTATTTTGGAGTCATATTCCATGATGGAGTCCAAGCAGGTTCCCAACACTGCTTCACTGATGTATTAACGATACTCTCCAAGGTAATCATGAAAACCAAGTTATCTAATCTGAGATAGTTTTTCATGATTTTTTTGGTATTGTCCTACAACTTATATAACAATTGCAAACCTTTCATTAATAACTTATTCTTAGCTAGGATGTCCTTGGCTATATTCTCAGCAATACACCACTGCCTCTTTGAGATAAGTCTCACCATAATTTTGGATCTCACTTTTGCCAATTTGTGGATATTTTATCAAGGCTATCTTGTGTTGAATTTCTTCTTGCACATTCTTGAGGGTATTCATGGCATTTACCACCTTATTAGTTGCTTCATCAAAGAAAATAAAAACCAATCTAGCCTCTAAACCCTTTGTATATATATCTGACTAGATTTCTTTTCTGATTCATCTTACATGATCCTTCAAGAATCTTGTGGGTCTAGCCTTTTCCATCAACAATTTTTACTACAAGTGATTATTCTAGCCAGTTAGAGTCTTTACTTGAGCTTGAATGTCCTCAGCCTACTCTTTATAGTTGATCATTTCTTTGTATCTATCTTTCTACTTATTTACCTCATCTTTGAGTGTTCATACAAGGTCATCACGATCTTTGAGTGAAGCTTCAAGCTCTTTTATATTCCTTTTCAGATCTTCATTTTCTTCCCTTATATGTTATCTTACAAGAAGATTGTATCCATATAGGCTATATCCACAATGAGCTCACAAAATACCGGTAATTGCATGATATCCACTGTCTTCTCTATCACCTCATAGTCATAGCAATCATATCCTTCTTAGGCTTGTTCACCTTGGGGGTGATAGTGAGCTTCATTCTCTTTTTGGAAATAGGATCTATGACAATAGTCTTCCTCTTGCGAGCTATCTCCTTCGATGATCTCACCAACTGCTCGTTCCACCAAGCCACTAAATTGAATATCTCATTGATATTTTGGTGTTGGACCATGGTAGGGTCAGTGGATTGGGTGGCTATGGTTGTCAAGTATGATATAAGTGGTAATGGAGAATGTGAAGAAGATAAAATAATAGAATCTTGGTGAAAACAGGTAGACACTATAGCTTCAATTGTTGATGGGGTTGGAATTGGTGTGGAAATTTGTGGTCCTACTATCATTATAGCTAATGCTGCCAATGTCATAAGGGGGTTTTGAAGTGAAGAAGGTAGAAGTTGATCTTTGGTGATAACATATGGGGATTGAATGAGTGAAGGTGAAAGGGATGTGGATATTTGAGATGATGCAGATAGGGAAACTTCCACTTATTGAACTTGTTCATCATAATGGGAGGGGAGTGTCACTTAGGAACTTAGACGAACACGAGTAGAAGAAGGGAAATAAATCATACCTAATTATCTTGATGGAGGTTGATGTGTGGCTTAATTTTAGCTATTTTTCTCTTTATGGAACTTGTGATAGCCTCGATGTTTTAGAGATCTATTATGCTTCCTCCTATTTTTTCTCTTTATTTATTCCTTTCATAATTTCAAAAGAGGCTACCAGCAACTGTGACTTGAAATAATCAATCACCGATTTTTCCCCCTGAGCTTCCTCCTAAGGTTATATTGGTGGTTTCTCTAGTTTCATTTGATATTGGGAGGAAGTGGGGCATGTGAATCTCACTGCAAAGGTACCAATCATAACCTCTTCAAGTTTGAATCTTGGATCAAGATATCCTTCGATGGATGCCCCTAGGGCTATCCTTTTTGGCCTTCATTCAACCTGAATTATCTCTGCATCACCTACCTCATTTGGACCTAGACCTTCTCCTTCATAACCCTACATATACATTAAGTGGGCACCTAACCCATATGTCTGTAACTATGGTAGAACCCTGAACGTTATAGCACAATTTTAATAAATAAATAATTAAAATATAATCTAAATTAAAAATCACTTTTATAAAGAATCATTGTTTCACTGGTAGGAAGGTCCCTCTAATGCATTCAATAAAAAATTATATATTATTCTTCATGGATTATTTGATATGGATTCCTCTCATATCATATATATAGACTTTTTCAATCATGACTTTTCAATCATGACTTTTCAACCATGAATTTTCAATAATAATGAAATATATAATTAAAGTAATAAATAATAATTAATAAGTAATGTTAGGATGTGGGATCCTAACATGCCATCCTCCTTAAAAAGAGCTTTGTCCTCAAAGCTCAAAGTAAGGAGCTTCATTTCTTGTTTTCCCAGTTGAATTTGCGCAAGTTCTTGTACTATCTTAATGTCACTTTTTCAAAGGTAGGGATATCTTGAAGGTCGAAGTGTTAGTGATGGGTTACCAGGAAAAATAGTAGAATATTCCTTAGGATAATCATGATGATGATGGGAGGGCAACCATTGGGGTTCCTCAAACACTTCATAATGATGCATAAAAAGTGATGGTAACACTTTCATATCCTTTTGTGGTTCCTTGGTAGAGCCAACGGAGGAGTGTGTAGTCACTCTGCATTGGTTTAGAATAGGTTTGGTCATGTGGTGAGAACTTACTATTGGTTAGGAAGGTGTGTTTAGGTATTGTAGAGTGCATGTCTAGTTGGCATTGATCACTTCGGGTATGTTTACCTCATCCTTTCTTGGTTCATCAATCACTTTTGGTATATCAACCCTATTGTTGACATTGGTGGGACTAGGTATTTTAGGTATTTCTTTTAATTGAATCTTGTTTGGAGGGATTATCATCTATTTTCAAGACTTCTTGGGAGGTTTTATCATTTCTTAAAACTTGGGTTTCTCCACTTGCATCTACTTTCACCTGGATTTTTATTAGATACTCCAACTTATTACAAATGCTGTCAAAAAGAATTTCAATGCTTTTGCTTTTATAATCTTGTTCATTCCTTCTTATTCCACATTGAGCATTTAATTTGTCTTTCATTATTTTTGCTAATATAATGGTCTACATCATGGTATAGGGTTTGAACTTCATCATCTCCATTTTAATTTCCTCTTTCAATCCATTGATGAAGCAATATATGAGAAATGCTTCATCCAACCTTGTGTTTGGTGATATCCTTAAATCAAATTTCATACTCATGCACGGTAGTGTTTTGATGAATAACCTTAATCAATTCCCACATGGTTGGGTCCCACATGGCTTTGATACCAAATGGTAGAACCTTGAAGGTTCTAGCACAATTTTAATAAAGCAATAATTAAAATAGCATCTAAATTAAAAATCACTTTTATAAAGAATCACTGCTTCACTAGTAAGAAGGTCCCTCCAATGCATTCAATAAAAAATTATATATTCTTCTTCATGGATGATTTGATATGGATTCCTCTCATATCATATATATAGACTTTTCAATCATGACTTTTCAATCATGACTTTTCAACCATGACTTTTCAACCATGACTTTTCAATAATAATGAAATATATAATTAAAGTAATAAATAATAATTAATAAGTAATGTTAGGATGTGGGATCCTAACAAACTACTCCTTTTAAGGTTGTAAAGCCACTTGTTTGCCTTTTCCTATCTGGATAGTTACTATGGGTGTCTTTGTATGAGGATGGGAGGACGAAGGAGTTCTAATGGTGACTGGTTTTATTTTATGCCTTCCATATTGCTTATCATTTGTTACTCCTCCTTGGCCCATAGGCTTCCTAAATCTTAATGCCAATAATTTCCCACTACCTTGCCAAGTCGTAAAATACTGATCATATTTCTCATCAAACCATTTATCATTCTTAGTGGAGTACTTGGATTTCACTAAATTTGTTTCCACCCACATTCTCCAAAATTCAAATATCTTGATGGGATTCCATTGTTCTTTCTTAATTATTTCTTTAACATCATCCTCCACACATATATGTACTTGGTTCTTTTCTAGGTCATAATCAATGATATGATTATAAAAATCTCTCCAGTAGGGTAATGCTTCCATGTATTGAACATCCCACTTCAACTCAAACTTCTCATCATTATTCCTACAATTATCATAGTGAGGTCATAGAGTCCTCTTGAACCTAGGAGTCTTAGCTTGGGATCATTCACTTTTTCTACAAATTTATTTTTTGGGTCATATCTCCACCTGTGAGGGAGTTCTACTAACCCTAATTCTTGCATATATTTTATAATGCTTTTATATTGTTCTTTTTTATTGACGATGATGTATCCTATTTTGATAAATTTACATAAGGGAGATTTATAGGAGATAGGGAGAGCCACAAGGGATATTTATAGGAGATAGGGAGAGCCACAAGAAATATTGAGAGGAGATAGGGAGAGCCACAAGAAATATTGAGAGAAGATAGGGATATTTCATTTTTTAAGTTTTTAAAGTTATTTTTTTGGCTAGAGTCTTTCCATAGGGTTGCAGAAAAACTCATGAAGACTAGGACTCAACATAGATCTCATTCCACTAGATTGAAGGATAACTATTTTTAGAGATCTAGATATTTGCATGTATTTTCTTGCTAATATCTAAGTTTTTGTTGTAAAAAATTAATTCTCAGAATTTGAGAAGCTTCCTACAATGGATAGAGAAGAATTTTATCTTCGATTTTCTAAAAGTCTATGTGTTTTCCTTGTGTAGGAATTAGTTATTTGTTGCAGAAAACATAGACATTGAAGATAAAGGAGGTCCAAGAAAAAGGCCCCATTGGAGATTGAAGATTGAGGAGAACCAAGAAGGAGGTCTCCATAGAAGCTTGACATTGAAAATTGAGAAGATAGAAAGAGGTCAAAGGAGCCCTATTGAATATTGAAGAAAGAGGAGACTCAAGAAAGAGGTTCCCATAGAATATTGGAGATTGGAGATTAAGGAGACCCAAGAAGGAGGTTCCTCTATAAAACTAAAGACTCTAGATTGAAGAAATAATAAATCACCTCTATTGTAGATTGAGAAGGAGGATATCCAAGAGAAGAGAACTCATTGAAGAACTTCCATATTTGTAAGATAGAAAATTTGAGAAATACGATAGAGGAGGACTAAGGAAAAGGTCCAATTTAAGAGTTGCAAAATTTGAAGACCCAAGAGAAGAGATCTCAAGTAAATTTGGAAGGAGGAAGAAGAAGGCTAGAGAAGCCCTATTAAATAAGTTGAAGAAGTAGCCATTGGAGAATATTTGAATAAAGCTCAAGATAGAATATTACAAGTAGGATAATCTCCTAAAAAGAATAATTTGGGACAATTGTCACCATCCAAAAACAATCCCAAAAGGAAGAAGGATTTGGCAAGAAGTTTGCCAAACTTTAGAAACAATTTTTAAAGATCTCAAGACATTTAAATTCTTTATGATAAGGCTAGAAAATAGGCCCAATTCGAAGTCAAAATTTTATAATAATATTGGAGGAGAAATAATCTAGAAGAGGCCACTAGATTTGAAGTTTTTGAAGACAGCCATAAAGGATTTAAAGGCTAATTTGTGAAAGAGAATATTGTTGATTTTTATAGTAGAATTTGAATATTCACAAGACAACAAATTGTAGACACCAAAACAACACCAATCTGATTATGTGGCTACAAGCACTGACCGAATTGGCATACATAGCCCCTAGGGCAGCCCCCAGAGGTTAAACAGTGGTCCTAACCACTCCCAAAGTAGTTTTGGAAGGTCAGAGGTCAATTTGGCACCTTTCAAGCACCCTGCTCCTTATTCGTTCCACCCTGGGATGATTAGAATGCTATTCGCCCCACCCCGGGATGATTAGCAACAATCGCTCCAGGGTGGGGCGAATAGCAGGTTTGATGGGAAAAAAGTCAAACCTTGACAAATGGCAGCCCAGATCCGCCACTCAACTCCACCTTCAATGCATGGGAGTGTGAGTGAGCATTTCAAAGCTCAAAGAGGCAGTCATAGAGGCAGTCATGGAGCCCTTAATCAGGGAGGAATCTTCTCTCCCTGACAAGGCATGATGGCCAAGTGGCGCCCCTGCATGCACATTCAAAGCAGACCTTCAGGTCTATAAAATGGTGAGTCTTCTCACCCCAAAAGGAGGATGGAGCAGGAGCATTTGGAGCAATGGAGTGCTACCGAATTATACCCTCACCCTCATTGTGCTTCCTACATCCTTGATCTCTCTTTTGGAAGGGAGGTTATTGGGTGAACATTAGGAGCGCAATCCGGACCCAAAACCCAAACAATTGGCCACAATCCCACACCCAATTTTTGACACAACCCCCTAGGAGGTTTTGGACCCATCCCAAGTGGATTGGTGTCAAAACCAAGCCCCAAACGGTGGGCGTCCTGCCCCGGGCGCCCCCGCACTATTGCAGTCCTAATCGCCCCACCCCGGAGTGATTAGAAATCTATAGTATATTTCTTCACTATTTCTTTTGCATCTTGTTTTAGGTGACTCATATATGTTGCTGTTCAATTTTGAATGCATTCTGACTTGTTTTGACTGTGTTTTCATTGTTTTACGCTTTTACTAACATACAGGGAGCGCCTTCGGATACAGGGCGATCGGGGTAGAATCTGCAAAATCTGACCTTCTGGGTCATCTCAAAATGCCCCATTTTTCCTAACCCCAAGTTTGTAGGTGTTTTGGAGGCCTCTAGATGGGACATTTGGGAGGTCACTTTCAGACATTTTATGATAGTCCTAATCGTCCCACCCCGGAGCGATTAGAAATCTACAATATATTTCTTGACTATTCTTTTTGCAATGTGTCCCTGATGGTGTTTACATGCTTCTATTTAAATTTCATTCTATTATGATAAGTTTTGATCATTATTTTAATTATTTCATGTATGCATTAATTGGAGGCCTTGGGGATTGCATGTTTCCCTCCATCCGCATGTGCTATTAATCATTTGTTGTTTCTCTGTATGTAGGATCTCGACATCGGAGGGGCAGCAAGGAACTAAGAATGTATTCATACAAGTGGCGGTGACGTTTGGCCCACCCATTTCGAATGTGGGCACGTGGAAGATCCCGAAGGGAAGCGCACCATCCGTTGGTGTAACAAAATTGTATCGAACGCTTCGAGCCCCTAAAAATGGGGGGGGAGACGTATTGTAACCTGATCATAAGAAAAATTAATAAAAGAGGCTGCACCTTTGTTTTTTCTTTACATCTCATTTCATTCATGCTTCGCTTTCCCTTTTTCATGCACTTAGCATTTCGTTAATACAACTGCTTTTGTTTGCATCGCACCCGGTGCACCTGTGCTTTCGTATCCAAGTGCTTTCAGTGGTGATCATGGTGGGACCCTGTCCCCTAATTTTGGGATCAATTTTTTGATCAAAATTTTGTGTTTTTTCTTGCAGGTGTTAATCCTTCAAGCGTTGGACTGCTGCTCGTGCCACCCTGTGATGAATACAGAGCTGGTATTCATTTCACCCAGGGACGAATAGGCATTCATCCCACCCTATGATGAATACAGATCTGCTATTCATCCCACCCCAGGATGATTAGCTCTCTATGCATTTTTTGAGCAGAAACTTAGGGGCATCCGGTTTGGGCAGAGAAGAGGTAGGTTTTCTGAACATCCTCTATAATTTTTTGTCTCTATTTCTATGATTTTTCTGCTTTCTTTGCTTGCATAGAGAAGTTTGCTGCATGTTTTCTTTCTTTGTGCAAGTAAAAAGAACCACACACACCACGTGATAATATAAACATCAAGGAGTTGGTCGTAAAACCCCAACACTTGATCAAGACCAACGATGGATTTCATCACCACCTTGGCTTGAATTTTGCATACATAACCCCGATCGCGACTATTGCTAGACGTAAATCCTGATGAAAGCTGACCAAGTGTAGTGGGGGTGATTCCCAATGCATGAGGATAAGTCTTCTATGGTAGGTGTCAAAAATAGAGTGATTCCCCTTTCATACCACCTATGTTCCACGTACTGTTATGCTCTCGCATACCAATAGTTTCCCTCACGTAAGGGTGGGTATATTGAGAGGTTCGGTATAATGGCCTGGCAGTGGTATATTGAAGGGGTGACCATTTTGGGAGACATAAGAGCCCTCATATTGCATGTACAACAAAATTTTCTTTACAAGGCTTTCAAAACAAAAATCAAAACACACTAAACCAGATTTAGGGCACACATTTAATCTGTAAACGAGATAATCACTTCTTTGTTTGTGTGGCCCCTTTTTGTTTAGTGTAGCATAAAAAATCATAAAGAAGATAAAAACATACATATCTTTTAGAGAACCACCACCATGGTGTACACCCGTAGCCAAGCCCAATCATGGGCAGAAGCTATGAAAAGTGTACAAGGAGGCACAAGTCACCTCCGTTATAGCCCCAAGGACTTGGTTATACCACCTTGGTGGCCTGACCCACAACATAGTCCACATCATACCATGACGGAATAGGACTATAGAGGCACCCCTTTGAGGGGCACTCCCATTCAACACAGACCCTTTCAGGAGGAGTACATACATAGGAAGGCCCCCTTAGACACTCATTATGAGTGGCCACCGCGTGATGAAGTGCTAGAACAACATAAGGTCCATAAGGAGGGGCCACATGATTATATCATCCCTCCTCTACCCCTCATTACTATCAAAAACAATAGGCCAAATCCAGAGTGCAAGGCTCTTCAGACAGGGTGAGCCAACTCTACCCGCCCCTTTCACATATATGAAAGGGAGCATGAGGAAAACCACTATATTCCTCAAGAGCAATACACAGCATGGGAGCAATGCGCCTCCGCACCTGCTATTTATCAGGATCACCTACTGAGGCCAGAGCCTCGGGTGAATGTTGCTAACCTCGACAGAGGGAAGTGACCTATAGAGATCTCGGATCACTACGACCGAGGTAGATATGTAGGGGAGGCATCTAGGCCTCCTAGACCTAAGACGATAGAACAAATCGACTTGGCATTTGCCAAACATACCACCCACCAAGCGCAAATCATGTAGCTTGAGCAAGATCAACAATAGTTAGAGCACCTGTACCATCTTAGCAAAGAGTGCATTCAACGTCAGATGGATGAGTTGCTCCAGAACACTGTGCATGAGAGGATTCCAACCCCTCGCACACATAAGATAGAGCTTTATGAGAGGCATAACCCCTTGGTACGAGACAGGTCTCCATGACCTTATCAAGCGTTGCCTCCAAGACCTCCTAGACCTGAGCGGGAGACCACTCCCAGAACCAATGATGGGCACCCTCCTCGGGCACCCACCCATGTTTATAGGTCACGCCCAGGAACTCCTCAAGAAGCCTATGAGGAATTTGAGCAAGAAGAAGAGTGGGCTGAAATGCCCTACCAAGGTAGGGGGGCGCTATCCGGCTACCCCTCCATAGGCCTCAAGTTCCTCGTAATTCACAATGGGAACAAACCAAGGAGGAAGAGATCAAATCTTCTGATGCATACAAAGCACTGCTAGAGCGCTTAGAGTCTATGGAGACCAAGACTTATGGGCCCCAAAAGCCCACTTTACGCCAACTCTGCAGTCACCCTATGCATCCTTCAGTGCCGACACCCCCATACCCTGAACACTTCAAAATGCCTCAATTGGCAATTTTTAGAGGGGATGAGGATGCCCAAGAGCACGTGACAAGATTCCTGAGTCAATGCTTTGGCATTCAGGACAATGATGCTTTGCTTCTAAGAACATTTATAACCATGTTCGCAGGCCCTGCCTCGGATTGGTTTACCCAGTTGTCGAAGCATAGCATCAGCAACCTAGACCAGCTAGTGGATGCGTTCCTCGAACGTTTCACCTTCAACACCAAGAAGAAGGCATCATTAAGTGACCTAGCTAGCCTCAGGAAGTATGAGGAAGAGACCATGGTGGCTTATGGAAATCGATGGAGGACGTTGCTTTCAAGGCTACCTTACCTCCCTCCCATGGCCGACCTGACCCAAATGTTCTCAAAGAGTTGCCTAAGGTCGATCTCCATGCTATTGCAGCTACAACAATATGCCACTCTCGAGGAAGCCCTGGCGCAAGCCAGAATAATTGAGGAGATCAAGATACAAGATGGTGAGATTGCCAAGCCATGCAAGAAAGAGTGGCCCAAAAATGCCAAAATTGGGTCCACGCAACCGAAACCCATCGTGGTCAATCAGGTTGCCATAAACATACCAAAGCCTGCACAGATGACACAACCCCCAAAGGCTAATTATCAGGCAGTTCCTCTTGATAGCTATGAGAAGGAAAATCATAGGCAAGAGCAAAATTAGCAACGTCACCCTAGGCGACAATTCACACCCTTCACAGAGTCTAAAGACTCCTTGTTTGACCGCTTGTCCATGGCAAACTTGATAAACCTGCCAGAAAGTCGACCCGTAGACCCCAACGTGCCAAAACCCAAGGGCTATAGGGAAGACCTATATTGTAGATTTCATCGACAGAAAGGACATGACCTTTACGCATGTTGGAAGTTCAAAAGCTTAGTGCAGGACCTAATAGACAACAAAATGCTAGCGATGGATAATCCCGTAGCACCAAGCAACCAACAGATGGAGGTCTTCAAAGACCCCCTGCCTGCCCATGATGCATAGGCAAAGACTCTACAAGTCAATGAGGTGACACAAAACTGCCCCATGCAGGGGTATGTAGGGATGATAAGCATAGTGACATGGAACAAGAGGTACCCAAGCACAACTGCCCCCGCTACAGCTACAGGAGAGGTTCCATCAATGTCACAACCTCAACAACACCCTACGCAACCTCCTCCACCTAGACCAGTGGCCATGATTTAGACTAAACTTACCCAAATTTTAAGGACCACGTCGGCTAGGCTCTCCATCTATGAGCTCATCCAACAATCACCGCCCCATCAGGAGGCTCTAATGGAGATACTCAAAGCCATCGAGCTACAGCCCCACGAAGCAAACTCTTTCAACAACTTTGTGGGACATGTAAAATGATGTACAGAACTAGTCATCACCTTTAGAGAAGATGAACTAAAATTGATGACTGGTGATATGGTGGATCCACCCCTGCACGTCATTGCATGGGTCAATGGGATTCCATTTAAGAGGGTGTTGGTGGACACTGGCTCATCCAACAATATAATCACAACAATGGCATTGAAACACCTCAAGTTGCCAGCATCTCACATTGTGGCCTCCACCTATACTCTTCGAGCATTCAATGACGCGATATGCTCGATGGTTGGCACAATTGTCCTACCCATCCAAGTGGGACAAAAGACTATTCCTACGTTGTGCCACATCCTGGAAGGTGAGATGGCCTACAACATCTTGTTGGGCCGGCCTTGGATCAGGGACATGAAGTGTGTCCCTTCGATAGCCCATCAATGCCTAAAGTACACATACGAAGGGCAAGTGCATGTAGTCCCAGCAGACTTAGAGCCCTTCAAGTATTGCAATACGGTGCAGCTGATGCCACAATCGACCCTCCCATCGACACATTTGGACTTTCAGTTGAATCCATCCAAACAGGGTCCAATTCTGCATACATCCCCATTATTAAGTCCATCAAATCACCAACCGGGCCCATCTTCATCATCTGTTCCTTCACCAACGATGCCACCTACGGTGGCCACACCGAAGGACAATGGGAAGAAGCCCTTGGAAGAGGTACCACCATTAGTCTCAACCATCTCTACCGAAGAGGTGCCCAACCGAATGGAAGTCGAGATGCCTGGTTCACCCAACATGGAGTGGACTCAGGAAGAACTCCCATTCCCTCCCCCTCAATCACCAATGATCACCATTGAGATGGCCAATACGGGCTTGGGGGAATACCTAGTGTGGAACATTGTGGCAACACCCATGCTTGAGTCCATGCAGGACATGGGGAGACCTCGCCTCCCCATCGACACTATTGTCCCTTTAGGCTACCCACCAAATCAGACAAATTTTGTATATGGGGGCCTCGATAATGGCATTGAACCTTACCTACAAGAGGAAGAGGATGAAGAGCCCTTTGTTGAGAATGTCAACTATCTGTCCAACCCGGACTTCACTTTGAAATACCTTGGCCAATGTAATTGGCATGGATATGGATTGGGAAGATATGAACAAGGAGTGTGCATTCTTTGTCAACCAAGATATCAAATGCCATATGATAAATCAGGAGTAGGGTTCAACCACCCTTTGCCCCTTGACATCTTGGTAGAGAACATGCAAGGCCTAGGGCTAGGCAACAAGGATGGGTTGGCACAAGATCCATATGCCAATCCTAACACAACATACACATTGGGGGATTATCTCCCATTGTTAACAACAAACCTTGTTGACCTCAACAACCCCTTCCCTTTGATCGAGAAAGGGGAAAGTTCAAGAACTTACCTCCAAGAGGGATATAAACAAGGTCAAGAAGGATCTTTCGAAGATGAGTTAGAGTATGAGGTAGCACCTTGGGACCCTTTCGAGTCCGATAGCAATCACTCGCAAGTGACACCCATAGATGACTATCAAGAGAACTTCATGGCAATGTTCCCCTTGAATGCTCCAATCGAGCGATTGCCACCCCAAGAGAATCAGGTCCTCCCATAGAGAGTGGAACAACCTCGATGGGACCAAATCAACTTGCTCGAACAGAATGAGCCTCACATGCCACAAATAGTTGTTGGAGCCAATGAAGGCCTATGGATCTTCGATAGCGATTATGAAGATGAGACTGAGATGGCATATCTCAACCATATGCGATAGCAACAATACCCCATAGACATTGATGACATGTTTGAATAGCTAAACATGGGGCCAAGGCATAGGTGGCATTTGAACCAAGCATAGTTGGACCAAGTGCTGCATCCGCCACTTTAGGCATACAGAGAGCACCTTCCACCCGGAGACCCTATAGAGCCATCAGTGCCAAAGGTAGACCCTATCCTTCTATCCACACATAGGGCCGATCCATTTGTGCCAATACCCATAGAGCCAGATCCGGAGCACAAAGATCACCAAGGATGTCCGAGTCACCACCCGTGTGGTAATGGAGACCAAATTCACTTCATCAACATGATCTCCATTGACTTAACCACCCCCATCCACAATCCAACCGATCCAGCATGACCATTGTATCTAAACCTAGATGCCATAGACTAGGATCATGCTAACTCACCACCATCCCCATCAGAGTATTGGCCTTGCGGTGAGATGCTTCATTTCACCCCAAGACCAACTCAGGATATCTTCCATGCTGAAGAGGAACCCGACGTTCCAAACGTAGATCTAAATTTAGCAAATGATATCCACCTGATCCCAACTCCACACCAGTTGGAGGATGGGTCCCACATGTCAGTCGAAGAGATGACTGACGTAGACATCGGCTCTGATCCAATGAATCTGCAAATCATCAAGCTAGGGGTAAGTCTATCCCTCGAAGAGCAAGCCGATTACATTGCCCTTCTCAAAGAGAAGAAGGAGGTTTTTGCATGGTCCTACAAAGACATGTCGGGGCTAGACCCGTAGCTAGTCATGCATAATCTAACGCTTGATCCGACAGTCAAGCCAATCAAGCAAAAACTACGTAAGATGCACCCAACAGTAGCCTTAATGGTCAAATATGAGCTACAAAAGTTGTTGGATGCATAGTTTGTCATCTGCATGGATTACCCACCATGGTTGTCCAACATGGTACCCATCAAGAAGCTAGATGGGAGGATTCGCATATGCACCAATTTTTGAGATCTAAACAAAGCGAGTCCCAAGGATGATTTCCCCTTGCCTAGCATCGATGCATTGGTAGATGCTACAGTAGGCCATGAAATGCTTTCCCTCATGGATGGTTTCTCGGGATACAACCAGATTCGTATCAATCCCGATGATCAACTCAAAATGGCGTTCACAATGCCTTGGGGGACATTTTGTTATAAGGTCATGCCCTTTGGCCTTAAAAATGTTGGTGCCACCTACCAACGCGCTATGACATACATCTTCCATGATCACATGCATAAAACTTTGGAAGATTATATGGATGATTTGTTGGCCAAATCTCTTTTGTGCCCAGATCATCTCGATGACTTGCGCAAGATCCTTGATCGCCTCATTGAACACAAAGTTAGGCTAAACCCCAAGAAGTGCGTATTTGGCGTCACATCTAGAAAACTCTTGGGTTTCATAGTCTCAAAATGAGGCATCGAGGTAGATCCAAATAAAGTCAAGGCAATCCTTGAAATGCTTCCCCCAACCACCATCAAGCAGCTCAGAAGCTTGCAGGGTAAGGTCACGTCAATCAAGCGCTTCATAGCGCAACTATCTGACAAGTGTCGACCCATGAATAAATTATTGCACAAAGGGGTAGCATTTCATTGGGATGATGAGTGCCAATCAGCCTTCGATGACATTAAACAATACTTGGCTTCGCCACCAGTATTGGCACCACCTAGACCAGGAGTGTCATTCTATTTATACATCTCAGCTACTGAGGTGGCATTGGGCGCCATGCTAGCCCAAAAAAATGAACTACATAAAGAACAGGCTAATTATTATCTTAGCCGCACCTTGGTCAGTTATGAACTTAACTATGCATACATCGAGAAGCTATGCTTAGCAGTGGTATTTGCCACCAAAAAGCTATGCCATTACATGCTGAGCAATACGACGTATGTTGTGTCTAAGGAGAATCCATTGCGGTACATGATGAGTCATACTTATCATAGTAGCCGCACGGAGAAATGGATCATGTTGTTGATGGAGTTTGACATCGAATTCATTGGACAGAAGTCCATCAAAGGTCAAGTCATCATCGATCAACTAGCAGAGGCTCCTCTCGAAGATGATCAACCTTTGACCATAGAGCTGCCCGATGATGGGGTCTTCCATGTCTCAGAATCGCTAGATTTTGATGAGCCTGAGTCACAAGCCGACATAACCCTATTTTTTGATGGTTCTAAATGTGAGCAAGGGGGTGGCATGAGAATCATATTCTTCACACCGCAAGGGGCTCCAATGCCTCTATCATTTAAACTTGATTTCCTATGCACCAATAACAATGTCGAATACGAAGCCTTGCTCATAGGTCTTCAGACAACCATCACCATGAACATCAAATGCTTGAACATCTTTGGTGATTCATTGTTAATTGTCAACCAAGTGAAAGGGGTATTCCAATGTAAATGCCCAGTTCTGCAGGCCTACAAAGCCCTTGTGGATAAATTCCTGGCAAAGCTTGAATGGTACGACATCGAGGCACTCCCTCGATCATCGAATCATTTTGCGGACACTATGGCCTCCTTGGGGTCACTAATCCCGCAAGACACTTTTGGTGATATGACAACCATTCAAGTCAAAACATTATCGCAATCCATGATGGAGCATGCAAGCTCTGACATAACGCCAGGAATCCACCTGATCCAGATTGAACCATCTCAGGATAAGTTCTCTCGAATCCATGATAATCTGAATCATGCCAACTAGGGGTCCTTGTTCTCCCCAACCCCTCTTAATAGCAACACAACGCTATTCTTACAAGTTCTTTCCCACTCAGCTTTTGCTAGGGATGAACTTCAAGAGGGATTGGTCGTTCATACCATCAAGGTTTCTGATCAGCAGGATTGGTACACACCCATAAGAGACTATCTCAAGTTAGGTAGCCTCCCACTTGGATTGTCGCATGCCATGAAAAGATCATTCAAATAGAAAGTGGCAAAACATGTCTTGCTAGGAGACATTTTGTACCATCGAAGCTACGAAGGGATCCTCCTCCATTGCTTGGACCAACAGGAGTCCACTTGGGTGATCACCCAAGCGCACGATGGTACATGTGGTGGCCACTTCAGCGGTATGGCCATCACAAAGTGCATCCTTCGCATGGGCTATTATTGGCCATATTTAGAGCGAGATTGTTGCACGTATGTGAGGAAGTGCATGAAGTGTCAACACCATGCTAACTTGACACACGTACCTTCTTAGGCCTTGCAGCCGATCCAATCGGCTTGGCCATTTTTACAGTGGGGCTTAGATCTAATCGAAAAGATCTCCCCTACATCGTTAGGCCATCACACGTTCATCATAACGGCCACAGAGTACTTCACCAAGTGGGTGGAAGCAATTCTGCTTACCTCTATGACTGGACCCCGCATTGCGGAGTTTATTCTACATAACATCATATGTCATTTTGGTATTCCATCCAAGATCATCTCGGATAATGGGACGTCATTTAAGAACAAATATGTGCGTGCTTTGACAACAAAGTACAAAATTTAGCATAGTTTTTCAACACCCTATTATCCGCAGGCAAATGGGCAAGCAGAGGCGTCAAACAAAATGCTAGTTGCCATCCTTAAAAATATGGTCACAGATAGTCATAAGGATTGGCACATTCAAATCCCACTTGCTCTGTGGGCTTATCGCACTAGCATTCGGATGCCCACTGGGGCAACTCCATTTTTGCTGGTGTATGGCTCCGAGGCAGTCATGCCTCTCGAGTTGGAAATACCTTCCCTATGCATATCAATGCAAGAGTTCATCGATGATGACACTATGCGGTAGGCCCGGTTAGACCAGCTTACGTTGCTCGACGAACGACGCATCAATGCTCTCGAGCATTTACGTATCTATCAAGAGCGACTTAAGAAAGCATATAACATGAAAGTTCACCTGAGGGACTTTCAGGTTGGTGACTTGGTCTTAAAAGAGAACCAACAAAATTCTAACTTGCCGCCCCATCTAAGGGACAAGTTCATGGCAAATTGGTTAGGTCCTTATGTAATTGATAGTAAAATAGGACCTGGAACATACCGGCTCGCCTCTCTTGAAGGAATCAAGGAACTAGAACCCTTGAACATCAGTCATTTGAGGCCATTCCACATTTAAAAGAGCCATGGCCCACCCCAAAAAGCTCCAAGGATTCCCACAATCGCTTGGTCAACCCAAAAATGCCCCAAAGGTGCCCATAATCCCTTTGGTCAAACCAAACAGCTCCAAGGATTCCCACAATCGCTTGGTCAACCCAAAATGCCCCAAAGGTACCCATAATCCCTTTGGTCAAACCAAAAGCTCCAAGGATTCCCACAATCGCTTGGTCACCCCAAAATGCCCCAAAGGTATCTATAAACCCTTTGGTCAAACCAAAAGCCCCAAGGGTTCCCACAACCGCTTGGTCACCCAAAATGCCCCAAAGGTATCTATAATCCCTTTGGTCAAAACCTCCAAGGATCCGAAAGAATCACTTGGTCCGCACCCACTCGGGATAAACCAACCATAACGAATTTTCAAAAACAATAAAATAATCAAAAATAACAAAAAAAAAAATTGCATCTCACTTCCATGCATACTCTTAAAAATCAAAACATAAAAAAAAAATAAGTTGCATTAGGCATCGCAAACATACATTGCATATTTGTTGGTCATACAGGTCAAATGCACCATAGACTGTAATTACTCGGCAATTCCATCATTTTCCACATTTTTCCACTTTGTAAATAGTCCAACAAAAATAAACGCCATCCACATTTTTCACCATATCATAATCAGTTGTCTTCTAATGTATCCAGGGCTTTCGTCATTCAGTTGTCTTTAGATTTCTAGCCAAAAACTGTACAAAGTCAGACAGATTTTTACAAAGGTAGAGTTTTACTTGGATCACACCTTGTTACGTCGCATCCCAACACAAGTTAAAACACATAAAAAATTCCCAAGTTGTGTGAACGAAAGATGAAACCTGCAAAGCAATCTAGGATACCATACAAGGAAAAGGTTATCTCGCTCATCCCCCTATGCGAATGACCCCAAGAATGTTGAGAGTTGGCAAAAGGACAAGCATCTTCCCTACCCAATTCCCCAAGCATCCCAAATTCTCAAAAAGTTGCAAATATCCAAAAAAATTGCAAAAATTCAAAGTACAAACTCCAAAGTTTGACATCAAAACCCACAAAGTGCATACATCAAAAAGCACAAGAAATAGTGATTCTCATCACTCAAAATTCCAATCCCTTGCTCAAAAAAAAATAAAATAAAAATAAATAGTGATTTTTATCACTACATACGAGAGCAAGTATCCCAATAAAAGTAAAGAAAAGAAGGGAGTCGAACTTGAATCCCTGGAACTCTCAACATTCGAAAGGTCATGAGGTGATCCTCAGTACCGGTTTGGTGGATAGCCTATTGGTCACTAGCGGCAAACCTCCCGCATGACGATATATCTATCGCATTAAACTATGTACAGATCAATGTTTGCATGTGGATGAGCTAGCTTATGGTATCCTAGATTGCACCGTAGATTAATCTTACTAAATACAACAAAGGAGTTAGTGGAGCTAATTAGGTGATCCTCAGTACAGGTTTGGTTGATAGCCTATCTGGCACTGGCGGTATCCTGACAACTACCACATAAACAAATTCAATCGCACACACAGGGATGTGAAATAACTTGGTCAAACTCAAGTCTGATTCGTACCTTGTTCAAAAGTCTTGTGAGATAAATGTACAATCTTGGCTAGTTAGTTAAAACATCTGAGTCTCAGAAAAACCTTAACTACATTCTAGAACACCTGTGGTACATTCCATTCTTACATCACCATCAAAAAATACAAACAAAAAATATTACACATGCAAAGTCATTCCACAAAGCAATCACATAGTACAGAAAGCCAGTAAATCTTGTACAGTCTATGGTGCCACCGCCAAGTTATCAACAAATCATTTCATCCATTCCATATGCATATATCATATAGTAGAAACATTCGCATTCATAATAACACATGCATACATCAACGTAAATAAATGTGCATAAAATAAATGATAAATCATGACAAGTGTATAATCAAAAAGAGAGTCATGTATATATTAGGTCAAAAATTCCCATAGGCTACAATAAGTCGGTCCTCTGACCTCACAAAAAAATCAAAAACTCAAAAACCCCAAGCCTAGGGAGTCGGCCACCATGATCACGTAGGATCGGTGCGACTGGAACTACCCCCAGTGGTGTGGGTCCTATGGGACCTCTCAGGGCGGCTTCTGCCAGCCCCCTCATCATGCCCACTAGCGCTACCCTCACCCAACCGCCTGCGATGAGAGGATGCTGACTGCTTAGTCTCACTACCTCTCGTACGACGTGACGATCCACCTCCAGTGAGCTCAGGTAACTGCCCATCGAGGTGGATAATCTCGGCCTCCAACTCCACCCGACATCGACCCCACTCCACATCCCATCGATGGTACGTAGCCAATGCATCATCCCGCTATGCCAACTGAGCCCGTAGGAGCTCCCTCTCGACTTGGTGCTCCTCATCCCATCTCCGTAGTAGCTCCTCCAATCATGCTATCTCAGCATGATACCTAGCCTCCATATCCCCTGGGACTGCCTGAGGCATGGGCATCTCCGGGATGGCATGCTGCTCTAGCACCCACTACTTCGAGACGTCCTATGTATCTAGCTGCTCTGAAACCCCTAAATCATCCCCAATCAAGTCATCAACCTCCACCATATCCGCATCATCGAGCGGAGCCCCCCAACCCTCCCCCGGTGCCTCCGCAACCCCACCACCTACTGCTGCTACATCCGGACCTCCTAGAGGCCCCTCACCCCGCCATCGCAGCATCGTCCACCACTGGTCATACTCTATAGTCACCCCAACATTGTCCATATTGGGGACATCAATCACTACATCAGACTCCTCACCCAGTGGCTCAATAATCGGCCAGGCTAGAGTCCTCTCATCGCCCCGATGTCGATAGATCAAGGGCTCACCAGGAAATCCCTAGTGCACCCCAAACTATCGAGTCACCCGAACATACGAGAAGTACTCCTACTCTATCCCATGTCGCCCAATCAACCATCTCCCCCTACGCACCCATCGAAGCCACTCTCCAACCTCAGGCTAGGCTGGACAGTCTCGATATGGCCGCCAGAACACCTCCCCTAGAGCAAGACGAGAGAAGGCATCAGTATAGTGCCCTACGACACCTACCCACCATCGACTCTCCCTCTCCTCTGACCTCCACCATAGAGCAGCATACCCAATCTCCCTATCCACCATCTCTCCCCGAGTGGTCCAAGGCAACCCCTACGACCGCTCCACAGCTATGTGCTGCCACCCCCAACACTACAATAGATAGCTGCACCCAATCCCCTTTCACCTCCAATAGCGGACCTCGTACAACTCATCATATAGCTATGCCAATAGTGTCTGACCCCACCTCATAATCAGTGGCACTACTGTCGGACACTCCACCAGTCTGAACACTACCTCAAGCAGGTTCCAAGGGAACCTCGCACCTGAGGAGTCAAGAAGCAGCATATTAGAGATGAGGGTCATCATCAAAGCATGCCTCACCCCTAACACGCCCTTCTCAAACCACCACCGCACCAGAATCCTACCAATCAGGCAGTCCCCCTCTGCCCTCTCCATCGCCCTATCCACCCCCATCTCCATCGCATGCCCAAAGCACCATGTCAGCACCACCGTCTACTGATCACGAGGAGTCATCCGAATGGGCAGCCCGTCTATCAAAATCCATAGAATCTGATACACGTCCTCCAGAGTCACTATCATCTCCCCTATTGGGAGATGAAAGGTGTTGGTGTAGGGATCCCACAAATTGATCAAGGCAATCAGATATGCCCGATCCCCCACCATAGGCTCCAACCATATCACTTGCTTGAGCCCAAGGGCATCAAGCCAATCCCAATCCACCATAGTCAATGCATCCCGTGCATCAGAAAATACCATCGACTGATGGTACCGACTCTTCACAACCTGAAAAACAAAAACAACACAAAAAACATTAACAAAATGTACACAAAACAAACAACAAATTTATAAATCAATACACAAACAATGTATAAAAAACAAAATATAAACTTAACAAACAAATCAAATCAACAAAAACATAAAACTATACTAGGGTTTTTAACCTTAAGTGTAAACAAAAAATCAAAACAACAAAAAAATCATACTAGGGTTTTTAACCTTATTATGAACAAAAAAAACAAATTAAAACAACAAAAATCATCTAGGGTTTTTAACCTTAATTATGAACAAAAAACAAATCAAAACAAAAAAAATTCAAACTAGGGTTTTTAACCTTATTATGAACAAAACAAAACAAATAAAACCACAACATTCATCTAGGGTTTTAACCTTAATGTGACAAAAAACAATGATAAAATGCGAGTTTTAAAAATTCATATAAAAACAAACAAATAACAAGCAGAAGGAAGGAGCACCTACCGGTCTCACCTCAGCTCCACCACTCGAAGATCCAGTCCATGCACTCATAGTGTCCACGAAAATTTGATAGCGCTCCGCTACGCAAACTCGAACTCCTCCTCACAACTCCAAATCGCCAGAAAAAACAATTGCAAATGAGCCCAAAACCTAGTTTTGGCCCTTATATAGGCTCTTAGGCCTGTAATCGTTCCACCCTAGGATGAGCACTCTAGTTAGCACTCGTCCCACCCTGGGATGATTACAAAACTAGTATTCATCCCACCCTGGGATGATTACAGAGCAAGAAAATAAAAAACAACCAAAACTGCATCCAAAATGCACCAAAAACAACAATAAAATTGCCGAACAAAGGCACCTTTGCGCCTATGATTCATGGCATACAAAACCAACATTGGGGTCACAAATCATCACTATCCTACTCCCTAAGAAGGCTACCATATCCAGACCACTCCACGGGAGGATGGATTTTCACAATTTCATCCCCAAAAGGCATCACAAAATCAAACCCACCAAAAAAATAAAACAACAAAGGCACCTTTCCATGATTTCATAAAAAACTTGGGTCACAAATAATCACTATCCTACTCCCTAAGAAGGCTACCATACCGGACCACTCCACAGAACGAATTTTGAGAATTTCATCCCCAAAGGCGTCACAAAAAGGGTCAAAACCCACCAAAAAACAACAATAAAACCGAACAAAGGCACCTTTGCGCCTACGATTCATGGCATCCAAAACCTAACTTGTGGGTCACAAATCCTCACTATACTACTCCCTAAGAAGGCTACCATAGCCAGACCACTCCACGGGAGGACGAATTTTTGACAATTTCATCCCCAAAAGGCGTCACAAAAAGGGTCAAAACCCACCAAAAAACAACAATAAAATTGCCGAACAAAGGCACCTTTGCGCCTGACATTATTGGCATCCAAAACTAATTTTGGGGTCACAAATCCTCACTATCCTACTCCCTAATAAGGCTACCATAGCCGGACCACTCCACGGGAGGACGGATTTTCGACAATTTCATCCCCAAAGGCGTCACAAAAGGGTCAAAACCCACCAAAAAACAACAATAAAATTGCCGAACAAAGGCGCCTTTGCGCCTGACATTCTTGGCATACAAAACCAATGTCGGGGCCACAAATTATCAATATCCTACTCCCTAATAAGGCTACCATAGCTAGACCACTCCATGGGAGGACGGATTTTTGACAATTTTAGCCCCAATAAGCGTCACAAAAAGGGTTAAAACCCACCAAAAATAGGTCCGATTGTTGGGAAACTGCATAAGCATTCAATGGAAAACAACTGAAGGCACCCTTAAAAAAGTCATCTTGGGTCAAGTGACTCATCACTTTTCTCATTTCGGTCATTCCCTCATCGATTCGTCGCTTGAGGGGGTAGTCACACTTAGTCACCAATCAACAAATACACACCCAATCAAGGAAATGGCATGCATTCAAAGAATCATTGACAAAGACAATCACGCTCCTGCTTGGGGCAGCAAACAAGCAATAATCACAAGCTGATCAAACACTTGGCATTCTAGAATCATGAACTCAAGGTTCCCATAGACAAAAGGTTGCGCCCTTTGCCTATTCATGATTGAACAATGTCCAAGATCAAGTAACACCTCACCGAAAAAGGTTAACACTTGAATTAAGCTCCTTAGCTCGTCAGAAGCAAGGATTCAAGAATGCGTGCCCTTTCCATACTTGGGGCATCAAAATTTGGTTAGGTTACTGAGAAACCCTAATCATTAAGTGCTTTGGTTATCTATTTTTTCTCAACACTGTGCCACGCACAACGCATCCCAAAAAGGGGCATCTATAGACACCAAAACAACACCAATCTGATTATGTGGCTACAAGCACTGACCGAATTGGCATACATAGCCCCTAGGGCAGCCCCCAGAGGTTAAACAGTGGTCCTAACCACTCCCAAAGTAGTTTTGGAAGGTCAGAGGTCAATTTGGCACCTTTCAAGCACCCTGCTCCTTATTCGTTCCACCCTGGGATGATTAGAATGCTATTCGCCCCACCCCGGGATGATTAGCAGCAATCGCTCCAGGGTGGGGCGAATAGCAGGTTTGACGGGAAAAAAGTCAAACCTTGACAAATGGCAGCCCAGATCCGCCACTCAACTCCACCTTCAATGCATGGGAGTGCGAGTGAGCATTTCAAAGCTCAAAGAGGCAGTCATAGAGGCAGTCATGGAGCCCTTAATCAGGGAGGAATCTTCTCTCCCCTGACAAGGCATGATGGCCAAGTGGCGCCCCTGCATGCACATTCAAAGTAGACCTTCAGGTCTATAAAATGGTGAGTCTTCTCACCCCAAAATGAGGATAGAAGCAGGAGCATTTGGAGCAACGGAGTGCTGCCGAATTATACCCTCACCCTCATTGTGCTTCCTACATCCTTGATCTCTCTTTTGGAAGGGAGGTTATTGGGTGAACATTAGGAGCGCAATCCGGACCCAAAACCCAAACAATTGGCCACAATCCCACACCCAATTTTTTGACACAACCCCCTAGGAGGTTTTGGACCCATCCCAAGTGGATTGGTGTCAAAACCAAGCCCCAAACGGTGGGCGTCCTGCCCCCGGGTGCCCCTCGCACTGTTGCAGTCCTAATCGCCCCACCCCAGAGTGATTAGAAATATATAGTATATTTCTTCACTATTTCTTTTGCATCTTGTTTTAGGTGACTCATATATGCTGTTGTTCAATTTTGAATGCATTCTGACTTGTTTTGACTGTGTTTTCATTGTTTTACGCTTTTACTAACATACAAGGAGCGCCTTCGGATATAGGGTGATCGGGGTAGAATCTGCAAAATCCGACCTTCTGGGTCATCTCAAAATGCCCCATTTTTCCTAACCCCAAGTTTGCAGGTGTTTTGGAGGCCTCTGGATGGGACATTTGGGAGGTCACTTTCGGACGTTTTATGACAGTCCTAATCGTCCCACCCCGGAGCGATTAGAAATCTACAGCAGATTTCTTGACTGTTCTTTTTGCAATGTGTCCCTGATGGTGTTTACATGCTTTTGTTTAAATTTCATTCCGTTTTGATAAGTTTTGATCACTTTTTTAGTTATTTCATGTATGCATTAACCGGAGGCCTTGGGGATTGCATGTTTCCCTCCATCCGCATGTGCTATTAATCATTTGTTGTTTCTCTGTACATAGGATCTCGACACCGGAGGGGCAGCAAGGAACTAAGAATGTATTCACGCAAGCGGCGGTGACGTTTGGCCCACCCATTTCGAATGTGGGCACGCGGAAGATCCCGAAGGGAAGCGTACCATCCGTTGGTGTAACAAAATTGTATCGAACGCTCCGAGCCCCTGAAAATGGGGGGGAGATGTATTGTAACCTGATCATAAGAAAAATTAATAAAAGAGGCTGCACCTTTGTTTTTGCTTTACATCTCGTTTCATTCATGCTTCGCTTTCCCTTTTTCATGCACTTAGCGTTTCGTTAATACAACTGCTTTTGTTTGCATCGCACCCGGTGCGCTTGTGCTTCCGTATCCAAGTGCTTTCACAAATTTAAGGTGACATATAGCTGCAATTTGGAGAATATTTGGGCTGATTTTGAAGTGCCCTTGAACAATCAATTGAAGGAAGGCTTGATAGTAAAACAAGGCAGCAATTTGGAGAAGTTAGGAGAGATTCTTGGACAGCAAGATAAGGAGAAGAAATCAAATTTTGAAAGCAACAATTTGAAGATATTTGAGCTGCAAATTTGAGCAGCATTAAGAGAAGATATTAGAGCTACGTTTTGGAGAATTTTGGGAAATATTTGAACAGAAAAAAAAGGAGGAATTGTGTGCATTTAAAACTGCAAAAATTGTAAATTTTTGGATAGTAAGAGGGAAGCATTTAGACAGCACTAATAGTTGCAAATTTCAAAGTTTGAGAGAAATAATTTGGAGGCGAATTTGAGCTACAAAATTCAGATTTTAGGGCATCATTAGAAATAGAAAAGAGAGCTGCATTTTTGGAGATATTTAGGGCATATTTGAGAGAGCTTTCGACAACAAAGCAAAGAAGGATTTGACAACACTTGAAGAAGGATAATTTCTGCAAATTATAAATATATTTGGACAGCATAGAAGCTTATTTTTAAACAGCATTGAAAGCTACAAAATTGATAAGTTTGAGGCAGCAATTAAGTAGAAAGGAGAGCTATAAATTTTACAATTTAGGTGCAGCAAATAGGTGAATCAAATCACCAAGAAGGTTAAATACAAAAGGAGACCAAAAGGTATGCCACATTGGTGCTACAAACTTTTATTATTTAAGTATTAAAATTAGTTTACTTTAAAGTTATAAGAGCACCATATTAGAGCTATTAAAATCTACAAAAGAAAGAGTCTTCAAGCCAATGAAGGAGGTAGTATTATTATCTAAGGAAAGGCCAAATAAGTGCTCAAATACATTGTGCTAAAGGTGTCTAAAGACACCAAATAAAGGCACCAAAACTTGAACAAGGTAATGTTCATATTGGATTAAAAATGCCACAAAAAGAAGTTAGAGGACAGAGCCAAAGCAAGGATTAAGGTTTAAGTTTCTTAGGAGATAAATAAATTAAAAAGCAAATATTTTACCCAAGTTAAGAAGCTTGGATATCTAGCCAAAAAAATTTGAGAAGCTAGGGGTGTAAAAGCCACCAAGTAAGAGTTATCAAAGAGCCACCAAAGGATGAGCCACCATTGTAGAATAGGAGAAACCATTTATGGAGAAGGACCACCACCAAGTGTTAGAAACAAAGAAGCACTAGCAAGCATTAGACAGTTACAAAGTACATTGGAGAAAGGAAGAGTTGGAAGTTACAAATATCAAGTAGCAAAATATATTGTGAGCGTTAAGGAACGGTAATCAATTTTGAGCACCAAATAAATATAATATGTTGTCGAATCACATGCAAGTATTGAGAGGAGTGTAACAACCATTTTTCACTTTGGTTAAGAACCTAAAAGAACTTGGATGCCACTTGGAATAGAGATAAAGGAGTTTCAATAGCCATTGAGGGAAAGAAAGCACTTCAAACCAGCTATGAGCACTCTTTGAGGAAGGAGGACACTTGTCAAATGTAATTTCCATATTGTCATAACATCACCAAACTAGATAGAAGCAACGTAGAAAGAATAAAATGCCTAAAGAAGATGTTGAGTGTCATGTGGCACATGATAAGAGGAATATTGACAGGTTGGAGGATCCCAAACAATCTTCAACATGAATACTAAGCACATTCAATAATCAAAGAACATATAATAAGCACTAGGAGGACAGTCAAAGTCCAAAAAGAGAGCACCATACACAAGGAAGAACATTAAATGCAATGAAAATACATCATCTAGCATTGAATACTAAAAGGTGGATAGCACCTAAAATAGCATGCAAGTTGTAGTCATAGGAGAAGTATACTGAATACGTAGCGCTCTATTTTCAAGAAGGTACAAAAATATTTAAATCAATTTGCATTTCATAAAGGTCAAGAAGTTATAAGGTATATCAATACTAAGGTTAAGCTTATTTAATCTATTATACTTAAGATTAATTAAATTAATGGAGATATAAGGAAGTGAATTGATGAATTACAACCTTAGATGACTTATTGAATGATTTGAAAGACTTTTGAAGTAAGGAGGATTTAACTTGAAAGATTTTTTAAATTGCTTTATTTTAAATTCAAGCATAGAAATATTTACAAATAATTTGACTTGGAGGAATAAGGTTTTCTATATCAAAATTGAAATATTAAATTTGCAAATATATTTGTTTTTTATTTCTAATTAGGGATTTATAAGGAATTCATCACCAGCATCGATTCTTGAAATTTAGAAACTATATTATTGAAAATTAAAAGACATAGGAAGCACAACATAGAGTTGTTAGAAATTTGGAAAACTACATTGGAATTAGTCTCTTATTCAAATTGAAGGGACATAAGGAATCCAACTTAAAGTTCTTGAAGATAGAAAATTTTATCAATTGAAATTGCATAAAAATTTATCTTTAGCTTTCTATTCATAAATAAGATGAAATAAAGTACTTCTCATTAAGTTTAACATTAGGGATACAAAAGGGATTCAAATCAAAGGAAAAATTAGAAAGCTAAGTATTTTACCAAAGCTATTTTACATTCAAAATACTAGGGAGCAAAAAGGAATTCTACCTAGATATTTGATCCTACAAAACTTGAGAATTGAAAAGATCTTATCAAATTTGATCACATATTCAAAACACTTGGGAGATACAAGGTATTCTACAAAATTTGAGAATTGAAAAGACATTATCAAATTTGATCATATACTCAAAACTAGGGAGTCATAAGGTAGTCAACCTCAATAATTTTGAAAGATAAAATATTCTATCAAAACTATTATCAATATATAATACTAGGGAACTATAAGGATTTCTACTTCAAATATTAGATTAGAAGAAGCATGGATGAAATAGTGAGGGATGCATTTAAAAATGAAGAACTATTCCATGAAATAAATTTTTACTCACAAAACTTAATAGATGTTTTTGATGGATACAAATACTTGTCTACTAGTTTAAAAGAAGATTTGTTTTGTTTCTCAAGGAAGAAAAAGAAGGAAATTTTATAACATTAATTGGTTATGTTCATGAAGTACTTTTCAAAGCTTGGTGGAATGCTCAAAATATAGTTATGCTTACTTCAAAAGAATATTTTATAATATATCTTATCATTAATATCTTTTACTTATTTCAAGACATGAAACAAAAGAAATATGAGCATATTAGCAATGAAGATCTACATCCTTACCAATACTATTGTGATGATGTATTGACTCACCATGTTGAAGATATATCGCTAGTAAAGGTGCAGAAAAGAAGAAACAAGAAGAGGAAGCATGACAGAAAATTAAAAATGAAGATGGAAAAAATACTTTCAAGCTGAATCCATATATCAATTTACAGGAAGCAGATCAAAGTGAACTGAAGGAACAAGATGAAGATCCTTATTGAAGACTAAAGTCTTCAATAACCAAATAATGTAATATAGGAGGGTGTTGGAATATATTACATTATTTTGTACATGCTAATGTACCACCTTGGATACATATTTATATTAGAAGTGTCTTAGATTAGGGTTTGAGCATTTACTTTATCCAATGTAATAATGCACAAGTATTGTTAGAATGTTCAAAGTACTTGATGATGTAAATGTGCATGTTGTCCATGTGTACATGAATCCATAGAATAGGAATATGAAGAGTCATAGGTATGTGGAAGGCCAAGAGTCACATCTCATTATATATAGGCCTGTGATAGATAAGGTGTGAGAGAAGGTAGATAGCATAAGATAGATTAGTAGTATATGATATGCTATATATAATGTAGAGCATGTAAGAAATATGGAGAGTAGGAGACCTCTATTTTATATCATTGTACTATTTTCATGAGCCTTCATAAATGGTAGTTTTATGAGTAGTTATAGAAGTTGCTTATGATTTTTACATGCTTAGTATATTTTCATTGTCATATATTTAATATTGCATACTCATTTTATATCTTATGGTTAATTTCTCATTAAGTATCTAGCATCAAAAGCTAACAAAAAATGGGTTTAGAGGAATTTGAGTCATTTAACTCGCATAATTATCACATATGAAATCCATGCATGATGACACTTATTCAATCTAAAGGGTTGTCAATATTAATGCAAGAAAAGCTACCTAAAGTTACAAAAGAGTATCACAAGTTTGTTTGTGATTTCAAAATAGATGAAAGTAAGGGATTAATTAGGATACATGTGAGTGACAATATGTTTCATCTTAATTATTATGACACTCCTTTTCAAATTTGGGAGAATTTTGAGAATCTATTTGGGCAAGTGGACACTTAAATAGTTTTACATCTTGATGTTGAACTTAGTGCTCTCAATCCATATTATTTTCCATCAATGGATGCTTTTCTCACTAAGTTTCAATCCTTGCTCACACTTTTAAAGGGTAGTGGAAAAACGAAAATGGAAGAAGAATGTATTTTCATGATCTTAACAAAACTTAAGGGTACATTCCATATGTTTGCCTTTGAATTTTTTGCTAATATGGATTCCATGGTTTATAATCACAAAATTCCTACTATTGAAAAGTATTGTGCCAATATTTTGAGGGAAGAATCCAAAGTTCTTAACTTTGAGCATTACACATCCTTACATAAGGCATTTGTTGCGTCCTCCACTTCTGCTTCCATAGGCAAGGTAAATTCCAAGTCTAATTTCCAACCTAATACTTCCCCTTCTCCTTCATTTCATCAAAATCCCAAAGAGTCACATAAAAAAGAATCATCCTCCTAAGATCCCAATCATAAACCTAAGTAGTCTAAAAGCAAAAATAGGTCAAATGTTACTTGTTCATATTGTGGAGTCAATGGTCATTCTAATGCCAAACATTGGAAAAAGTTACAAGACTTAGAGGAAGCCTTTAAGAATAAAAAATTATCCTTCACTCATTAAAAATATAAGGGCAAGTCTTTGAATGCTTTTTGGAAATCATCTAAGGCTATTTTTGAGGAATGGATTTTGGATTCTAGAGTGACTCATCACATGACTTCATCTAGGGAGTCATTTGTCACCTTGTGTTCTACTTTTACATCCTGCATTGAGGTTGGAGATTCTTCTTACATTTTAGTTAAGGTAAATGGTGACATATAGGTTGATGGTGGATGCATTAAGAATGATCTTTATGTTCTAAATATTTCCACCAATTTGTTCTTTGTGTACCAAATTTGTCATTATGGGGTGGAAATATTGTGTTTTTTACACCTCAAGGAGATGATATTAGATATTTGAGTAACCCACAATATATTGTTGCATAAGGAGTTGCTAACCATAGATCATATCTTTATTAATTTGAGGGTTTTTATTCTTCACTTGGAGGTACTTATTTGGTGTCTCATGCATATTCAAAAAGCAATATTTGGTATGAGATATTTGGCCATATCAATTATAGATATTTGAAGGATTTAAGCACTCATGATATGGTCATTGGATTACCTAAGGTCTCCTATATTTATGGAGTTTATCTAGGTTATGTACTTGGAAAACAACATCAATATCCTTTTCCCAAAGGTAATTCCAATAGAGCTTCTTCCCATATTGAGTCGGTGCATAGTGACTTGATGGTTTTCCCACTCCTTTTTTGATATCTAAGTATGCACTCACTTTTATCAATGATTTCTCAAGGAGAACTTGGGTATATTTTCTCAAATCCATGAGTCAATTTTTTGCCACATTCAAAGTCTTTAAGGATTTTGTTGAGAATCAATCTTCGAGTTGCATCAAGAAGCTTCATACAGATAATGGGGGGAGTATTTTGGCAGGAATTTTTTAGATTTTTTGGCCCTTCATGGGATTCTACATCAACACTTTGTCCCACATACACCATAGTAGAATGGTGTAGTTGAGAGAAAAATAGAACACTCAAGGAAATGGCAAATTGTATGATGCACTCATGGTATTTACCTCCCAATTTTTGGACTCAGGAAGTCAATTCACACACCTCATTGAGATCTTGAGTAGATGACTCCAAAGGAGGCTTGGATAGGGACCAAGACTAATGTTTCTTATTTTTTAGTTTTTGTAAGTCAAGAATGGGCTCATATTTTGAATAAGAAAAGGACAACTTTGGATAGAAGGAGAAAACCACTCATTTTTGTTGGCTATTGTGAGGATATGAGGGCTTATATATTATTGGATCTAGACACACATGAAGTTGTTTTTTGAACTCATATCTAGTGTGATGAGAATTATTCTCCAACTGAGCCCACTCATTCTACTCCTTCATCCTCATCTACTTTTTAATTTGAATATGGTTATTTTAATGATGATCACACTAGGGATGAAAAAATTATAGAGATAGTTGTATAGGTTCCTACACATGCTACCGCCATTCCTAGATGGCCTTGAACTAAAGTTGAGGAGGCAGAACCTTTCATTGAATATCTCTCATCTTCAAGGTATATTTATACTTTTGGCATGGGTCTTCTTTGTTACGAAATTTTTGTTGATCCATAGAGGTTTGATGATGCCCATGGTATTTGGGAGTGGTATGATGAGTATTCTTCCTTAATGAATAATCATACTTGGGATTTGGTTCCCCTTACAAAAGGAATAAAAATAGTGAGATGCAAATGGGTGTATCACACCAAATATACAACGGATGATTCCATTCATAGGTATAAGGCTCAACTTGTGTCAAAAGGTATTTTATAGGTTGAGGGGGTTGATTACTCCAACACATTTATCATTGTCACCAATTTGGATTCTATTCATCTTGTACTCTCTATTACTACATCATAGGGTTGGTCAATTTACCAAATGGATGTGAAGAGTGTCTTATTGCATGGATATTTGCAAGAAGAGATTTATATAGAGTAGCCTCCAAGATTTATTCAACATTGTTTATTGGTATGCAAATTATGGAGATCACTTTGTTATAACAAACCTCAAAATCCAACCATTCCTAGAGAGAATTTTTTTTGTAACTCATAAATTTAAGTCTATAATCAAAGGGTCAGATAAGGATGAGTTTCCATGTAAGTTCCAAGGCTGCACTTCATAAGAGTCAATGTGGTCAGTGTCTCTCCTGTGGATATGAGTGGACAACCTCCTATTTTTAAGACCTACGTGTTTACCTTCATACCTCCACGGTATAAGGATACCTTCGTGTGGTCATCGTCTCTTTCTTTTATTCTCCTTGAATGTAGAAAGTCTTGACCACAGTGTTTGGGAATTATCCCATCTTATTTTAATCAAGAATAGTAACACCTTTTCTCCCCTACTAAATTCCACCTCAAGCTAGTCTCAACTTAGGTCCATACAAACCAAAGTTTAGGCATATGCCTTGAATATTAGATATTCTTCCACCAAGATAGAATATCAATCATTTGCAATGCTTAGTTATCCTCATATCCATAATGGGTAGCTAAGGCAATCATCACATCTGCATGATAGACTCACATAGACACCCCAATGTCTATCACTTAACTTGTAAAATTCACTCCTAACCTCCATAGTAGGAGATAAGATCCAAGCTTCCCACTTGATCATTCCTAAATTTTACTTTACTTCATTATTTCATATTTGTTTGCAAATGGAATTACATCATTTACATATCCTCTAGAGTGTAAAACAATATACAAATTGTTCCAATTTACAAATTGATTCTCAAATTTGAGATTTCTTTACAATAAATGGGTCTTTCATCATAAAGGCCTTAATACAATATATGTCACTATTAATAATGACTGCACAACACAAATCTTCTCTCAATCCATCTCATGTCTCCATCGCTTGGTTGATGGTAGTAAGGGATCAAGATAGCTCATAACATATATATGATTATGCATTGTACTAGATTGCCTATTCATACAACAGTATGCAATTTTCCATTTGAATGCACCCATGCAATATACATTCACCATAATGTAACTATGCATTTACACATTCAAACTATCAAAGGAAGGAAACCCCATAATATTTCCACAAGAATACACTATAGTTTTCTACAAAATTTCCACAAATTTGTACTATAGTTATTTAATAATATTTCCACAAGATTATACTATAGTTCCCTATAAATTTTCCACAAATTTGTACTATAGTTATTCAATAATATTTCCACAAGATTACACTATAGTTCCCTACAAATTTTCCATAAATTTGTACTATAGTTCCTCAATAATATTTCCACAATATTACACTATAATTCCTATAAATTTTCCACAAATTTATACTATAGTTCATCAATATTTTTTCCACAAAATTATACTATAGTTTCCTACAAATTTTCCACAAATTTGTACTATAGTTTTGCAATAATTTTTCCATAAAATTATACTATAGTCCCCTAAAAATTTTCTATAAATTTATACTATAATTCTATAATAATTTTTCTACAAAATTATTATACAATTCTCTACATTATCCCTTTAGATTGATGCATGCAAAAATATAAATTATCATGCAGGTTCAAAGAGCTCCAACACCCTTTGGGGTAAAAGGTACATTGGAAAAATAAAAGGGTACCACTTATATTTAATTTACCAAATTTTGGTTTATTAGGAGGTCAATTGTGCAATATCAACTTCTGTCAGTCAAACCTCAGCAAATCAATGAGTCAAGTCCTACCTCCATCAATCAAACTTATGCACCTAGAAATTGGTTCCCTAGTCTCTATGACTAGATTCTAGCCTCCTCAACTAGCATGACCACCACCGTGTGGTTACTTTAATAGGGGAAACTTCCCCCTTAAGTAAACCTCCACATGCTCCTATGGGAAGCATGTGGGATAATAGCCACATGAATTTCTAAAAAAAATTGACCAAATTTGCCCTGAGTAATCGATGCACAAATTGATAAATTAGACTAACATCAATGGTTAGATAGAAAGCATGTTGCAAAAATGTGTAAATCTATCTGACATCATCAATGATATTGAGTTGATAAATGATAATTTTCTTACTGCTAGGCATGCCTCTAAATAGTGCCTAACTGACCACCAAGTGGTGCGACCATCGCCCACCACTTGGTGGTCAGGTGTTTATGGAAGCATTACTCCCTATAAACCCCTCTCAATATTTAGCATATCACATTTGGGACAATGCTTAAATGATTCTATGAAGCCTTTCACCTGAGCAAATCCGAGTGCTATCCAACACTTTGACGCTTAGGGGTCGATATGTAGAGGCTTTAGGCCTCACAAAGAAACCTTTAAAAAATTTGTGCAAGATTTTAAACCTCTTCCTAAGCATATCTAAGACCTCTTAGACCTCGAATAGCACCTGATTGCACAACATCGTCTTTTAGAGTGATGGACACAGGGATAATTTTGGCTATCACCATATTGTAGCACTAAATCAGTTGATAAAGCAAAATCGAACGTCTAATCATAGACAAAACCATCAATCTGGATTCCTTAATCACAATAGGAAGACAATATAAGCCAACTCAAAGTCTTATAGGGGTTTCAACAATGAAATATACACATTTGAGGCTACCATTGCACATACCAACCAAGCATATAATATTTCTTGATAGTTGTTTTAATTTCAAGTTTACATAGACCGGTTATAGGATTTACTTAAGGGACATGTCCAAGCCTAAAGCACACATGCTTTCATATAACTTAGAAACAATCGAAAATGATGCTAAATTGAAATAGCAACATATCGTTATTACAGGCAATCAATTTATAAAGCATAAATTTTTAAAACACTTTTAATAAATGGAAGAGACAATATCATTATGAAACAAAACAAAACATAAATTCATTTCACATTCAAAATAAGACAAAACAAGGAGGTCCCCTGACCTATAAACTTTTGCAATATTGATCCCTTAAAGCCTTCTTCTCGATCTAAGATTTCTCCTTTCTTTTTCTTATCAAACTCAGCTCTTTCGGTAATGTATATATAGACTTTTTTTTAACATACCATTTATTCAATAGTCAAGCTAAGAGTAGAATAAATCACTCATATGAAGACTAAAATGCCCACCTTGGTTCATTTTTCTTCTCCTTCTAGAACTCAGCCCAAATTTTCTTCCTCTTCTAGAACTCAGCCCAAATTTTCTTCCTCTTCTAGAATTCAACTTAATTTTACTTAGGCTAACATGCAAATAATTAGGCCATAGGTAATTAATTTTCTTTTCTATTTACCAAATATATTTTTTCCAAAATATATTCTTTACAAAAAGCATTGAATATATCACAAAACTTTGCAAGGCTAAGAATTAGGCCCTAATTCATAAAACAAAAGGATTATGTCGAGGTGAGTCATGACATACTAACCCCCTTGGACTAAACACAATTCCTTGTGTTTCTAAGATTAGAAAGCATAAAAAGCATTAATATATTTCCACAATATATTTCTTAGAATATTGCAAAGTATCAATCAAACATTATACTTTCACAAATCAACAATCACAGGCATCCAATGCATTCTCAAGTTCCACACCATTGTTTTATCCTTTCATGGATGACCTCTTTTAAGATAGCTCCAACTATCACCATCCTACTTAGGATACTAGTATGAACATCATGGTCCAATGGTGCAAACATGAGCATAAATAAAATGCATCTATATGAGGGTAATAATCCATGTTACCCATGAGTTGTCTTCATCATCATTTCCCTTTTTTCAATATCTCATTCCTGGTGGTTGATCAAGTTCTTCTACCCACAAGAGTACCTGGACTTATAATGCAATAAAACATCAATATTATCATATCCTAAATGAAATAAAACATCCATACTGCATAAATAATAAGTATTAAAATATCCATCAATACATAAATCTCATCATAGAGTCAAAGTATAGAAACATTTATCAATGCATAGTCTAACTATAGTAAAGTCCTATAGTAATAATAACATTACAAATTATTTTCAAACAAACAAGGAAAGTGTTTCCTCATTTCTTCCACTTTTTCCCAAGTGGTATTTCTAGAACAATGTAAGGTCCCATTGGACCTTGCATTATTCTAGGGTTCACTTCCTCATTTTCTTGGAGCAAAAATCTAGAATTTTTATCATTCCCACCTCAATGATTAAGGGATCTACCATCTATAATTTTAAAACATCCAACACATGGTTAGGATCAAAAATATACTTTTTAAGTATGGATGCATGGAAAGAGTCGTGGGTCTTTTCCAGATTAGGTGGTAAGTCAAGACTATAAGCAACATAACTAATTTTTTCTAGGATTTTGAAAGGTACAATATATCTAGGATCTAACTTAGTTGATTTGATGGTGCTTTTCATAGGCTTCACCCTCAAGAACACTCTATCCCCTATAGAGAATTCCCTAGGTGTCATTTTTAAAATAGCATAGCTTTTATGGTGATCCAAGGCTTTCTTAAGTCTTTATCGAATTACCCTAATTTTTTCCTCCATATCCTTGAATGTATCTATTACAACATGATCTTCCATATTATCCCATGATAATGGTGTTCTACACCTTCTACCATACAAGGCTTCAAAAGGGGCCATCTTCAAGGAAGCATGATGCCCATTATTATAGGTAAATTCTACCATATGCAAAAAGTCTTCCCATTGAGACTTCTGGTCCATGCAATACATGCAAAGCATGTCTTCCAAGACTTGGTTAAAATTTTTTGTTTGTCCATCCATTTTAGGATGATATGCAAAACTTATATTTAAGGTAGTTCCAATTGCATGATGGAGAGCTTGCCAAAAATCATATTTGAACCTAGAATCCCTGTCAAAAATAATTACTTCAGGAAACCCATGCAACCTAAAAATTTCCTTAGCAAATATATTAGCTACTACTAGAGCATCATCCTTGGTGATCCCTGGTATGAAGTGTGCAACTTTGGTCAATATATCGACCACAATTATTATTGCATCATGTTGTTATCTAGTCTTAGTTAACCCTACTATGAAATCCATTGATATAACTGTTGGAACAAAATCTACCTTCGGTTAATAGTGTTGCACCTTAGACTTTTCCAACATTGAATAGATAGACCTTGCTTAAGATCATCTATCTAATCTCCAGAGAAGGCTGGTTCCTTTGAGTTTTTTAGAGAAAAGTGAAACAAGAGGTAATGGAAATATAGTCGAAGCTAGAACTTTTCTCACGATACATATTAGACAACAACTAAAAAATGATGATGCAGATTACTATCTTCAGAGTTTCTTTATATCTTCCTATAGAAAACATGAATTCCTTAGTGCAATTTTCTCTAATATGGTGTATGCAATAAGATATATTCTTCCTCTGGCTTCTGAAAACTTAAAATGAATAAAAGTTAAAAACCAGATACATACACTTGCATACAGAATTTCAAAAGCCAAAGGAAGAATATCTCTTATTGCTTGTAATCCAGTAACATGTACATCAAGTCTGTAAACGTCTAAGAGCCGACCCTTTTCATGATCGACTCACTCCTATTTATACCCTAAAAAGAGTATCTTCTACTATGTACATTTAATTTCCTCGATCAATTACAAGTAATTATCTGCAGTTTCTAAGAATATACAATGGATTTCCCATAGATTAGATAGATTTCCTTCTGGCTAAATTCAGATGAGCATATTATTCTGTAATCATCCAGCGGACCTACCATGTTATAATCAACTGACCATTCTTCAAAAATTAGCACATGATGTCAGTGCATGCCTCAGTTGCCAAAAATATACTCTGTTTCTCTACAACGTGTATGTCACAAAATCGTGATATTCTACCTTTGTGAAGCCTTCTTTACTTTTTTCTTTAGCAAAAACTAGACATGTCATGAAATCATGACACTCTTGTTTCTCTGCTTGTCTGCCCTTCTTGAGTCACAAAAATGCAACATGTCACGAAATCACGACATTTCTATGTCTTCAGCCTGATTCTTCTTTTTGCATCACAAAAATTGACCATGTCGTGAAATCACGACACTTATGCCTCCTTAGCTCTTTGTCTTGGTTTTGACCGCAAAAATGTGACATGTCATGAAATCGTGACACTTCCGCCTCCTTAGCTCTTTGTCTTGGTTTTGACAGTGAAAATGTGACATGTCACGAAATCGTGACACTTCCGCCTCCTTGCTCTCTCTTGTTGCTTTTGGCCATGAAAAAGGGACATGTCACAAAAAAGGGACATGTCGCGAAATCATGACACTTTTAGTCTCTTTAGCAGTTTTGCTATTCTTCTGGAAAAAATAAGCCATGTCGTAAAATTGTGACATTCTCCCTGACTTCTACCCTTTTATTGATGGACTTGGCAAAAATGGGCAACGTCGTGAAATCATGACTTTTTCCTTTGCTTTCCCTCTTTGTTGTTTTTTGCCGCAAAAACTCGACATGTCACGAAATCGTGACACTTTTCTTCCTTAGTGTATTTTGCTTTTTCTTTATTCTTTAGCATATGGGCTACTTCGGTCTTCTTTGAAAATATGCAAAAAAGGTGCATCAGCCATTTTTTATAGTTAGTCACTTTTTGACTAACATTCTTGGCACCTTCCGAGGGATTTTTTTCTTGCAAAAATAAATAGAAACCAGGCCTTCATCCATTGGGAAACGGAGTCACCAACACAGTTGCGGAAAGTAAAATTTCAAGTGAAAAAGCAAAGATAAAAGAAAAATAATGCACTTTGGAATATAAGTGATCTTTACCTTATCAAAAAAAATTTCTATTGCTTTGTGACTTAACTTTTTTCTGAGGAACATAAAAGATTCAATTCTGAAAGCTGGTCCTAGCTCTGGATGCTAGTTTCTGACCCTGATGTTTAGATCTTCTGATTTTTTCCATTGTTGTAATTACCTCTTGATAAGTTTTGCAAACTAGGTTCCATTCTTCATCTTCTAAATCAGAAGAATCAATGAAAAGTTGATATACATACTGCAACTCCTCCAATTTATCATAAGAAATGATCTTTTTCCTTAAAATTAGTTCTTGTAAACAGGATTTAATCTGTGTCAGCCTCTGGATCATCCCCATGACCTATGTTTCTTCTATAGGTTCCTCTCTACCGTCTATGTCTGTTTCATCCTCAAAAAAAGCTTTTATTGATGCTTAAAGGACCTCTTCCTTCAACACTTTTGAACCATCATCCCAGAGGTAAGGAAGCCCATTATGGATAGCCAAATCAAGTTTTTGGAGCAACCCTTTCACTTCATCTTCAAGCTCCTGCAGAAACTTTGTTCCCTATGCTGTCAATTTAAACTTTCTAAAGAAGTTCTTTGCTATGATTTTATCTTGAGACCAGGCTTCGCTTCTGAGCTTGGCTTCCATGCTTCCTGGCATCTTTTCTAAAAAAATCTAAACTTTAGTAGTTGCATCTTCTCTTTTCAATAAAAATGCTTCGATAGCTCCAAATTCTTGTTTTACTACTTCAGTAGTTTCCTTTACTTTAGCTAAAAACTATAATAAAGGTCTAGCCTTTAATACTAAAGATAACAAATCTTTTAACAATTCTTTCCTCATTTTCTTTACTTTATCCTTTGAAAATTTGGAAGGAGCGTTTTGTTGTTCTACCAACTATTGATGTAGCTATTGTATCTGTGTAGTCAACGCCTAAATTTGAGCTTCTGCCACACTCAACTTTTCTTTACATTTTACCACTTCACTGGAAGTAGCACTAAATTTACCCTCCCATTTTTTAGCTTCCAAAGTAAGAGCCTTCTCTGTTGTTTTTTGTTCTTTCACCACAGTCTCTAATTCCTTCCTTTTCTCCTTTTCCTTTAAAAACATTTCTTGATAATGTCTTCCCTATAAGTATATGGTCCCAAAATGTGTTTGGGATTTCACCCACTCATCTTGCATAGGTAGTTGAGATATATCTTCATTTATCTCTTCTGCTTGGTAATCTTCCACACTCATTTCTCCCTTTGATTTCTTAGTAATAGGAGTTTACTTCAACTTCTTCCTCTGCATACTAGCTGGGTCTAAAGCAATGATTTCTCTTACAGTAGTCGATGCTTTAGAATCCTTAGCTAAATGTGAAGTCCACCAATGTAAAGCATTTCTGCTTACTTTTTTTAGATTTTCAATCTTGGCCATGGTGGAGTGTGACTCAGTCCCTTGAGAATTTGTAACTCCAGCCATCGAGATGTCAATGTTGGGGAGAAAAGGAATGGGAGAAACTACGGATCCAACATTTAGCAGATTCTGGGAAGATGTTGCCATTTCTGGGAGAACAAGGTAATTTTTTGGCAAGAACATTATACTTTTTTTTATTTTAGAAAAGGAGGGAGAATTACAATGGGAATGAGTAGGAGAATGAGAAGAAGAAAGTAAAGAAAACATACATATTTCCAGTTGGATTTGCTATTGGTGTTCTTCTTCTTCTTCATGTTCACTGATGATCATTTCTTCACTCTACGCTTTGTCTTTATCAGGATTTTTATTTCCCTCATCACTTTCGTCCAAGTTTATAATATGTTTCTCCTGCTGATGTCCTACCATCAAGATTTCTTTTTTAACCAAAATTTGTTTATTATTTTCATTATTTTGGCTCTCTTGAGCCAAATTGGGTGGGCCGCGTGAGACTTCCTTCTATGAATTTTCATGCTCAACTTCCTGAGCATCTGCATCAGTGTTTTCTTTAGTCATATGGTCTTGTTAACCTTCTTGAGTCCTTTTCCCTGAGTTGTCTTATGTATCTTGAGTCTCTTGATCACTAGAAGAAGTTTGAATAATATTCTTGTATTTTCTTCTATCAGCCATCATTTTCAATTTTCTCATTCTTTCTGCTACGGGTTCATCAGATTTTGTACCCGATTTCGAAGGTGGAACAAATTTTACAATTCTTGAGGAATGATGTCTTGACATCAAAGTATCTGCCCCAAGTGATAGATGCTTCTCTATTTTTGTTACTAGAATAGGTTCAACTCTCTCATGTCCTTCTTTGCCCAGCCCTTTTCCATCATAACCCATTTTCAACATCATCTGGGCGGCCTTCGAACTATAAGTCTTTCCTTGCTCTTTAGTAAAAACCTCTTCTATTGATATTTTCCTAGATGTCCTAGGTTTGGTCTGAACAAGGGGAAGATTTTGAGCCTCCGATTTCTTTTCCTTTACCAACTTCGGGCTGCTAGGATTCCTCAGGTGGTTGGGATACTTCAGGTTGTTGAGATACTTCAGGAGTAGAAGAATGACTACCTCCTATGCTTGGAGGGATTCTAACAGGGAAACTTCCTCCCCATGAGTCATGGTTTTCATTATACCGAGGTTCGAACAAATTATCATTTTTGGTGGGGTATCTCGATGAAATCAAATTTGTCTGGACTCTCATTACCCATCATTCTTGAATTTTAGCCACATCCCAATTTGGACTATTCTTCTAAATCTTGGTGATTTTACCTTTCGTCAATTGATAAGATTTTATATTTTCTGGGTCAAACTGAATAATTACTTCGTAAAAATCATGCTAAGGAGGCAAAGGCTCCATATTTTCTATGTACCACTCTAGGGGTTCATCTTCTGTGTTATTTCTGTTTTCTTCAACATCATCTGTGACTTTAACATGAAATTCTTTAATCTGTGTTTTATTCAAAATGGATTGTCTTTCAGCAAATCTGTTCATGGGATCATATTTCCATATTTACGAAATCTCAATAAGCCCCAATTTTCTCAAATACTCTGCTATCTATTCATTTTTCCCCTTTCTTGAAATAGTAATTCCTTCAAAACTAAAAGGCATATTATAGGTACCAGTTTTCCCATTTCCAGACCCGAATTTGACATTAATGCTTTTTGTTTTCCTGACATATTCTAAGGCAAAGGCTCTGTCAGTCACATAATGAGGAAGTAAAAAGGGTTTGTCTGTAAACCCATACAATCTGATGCATACTCCTTGTGTTAGAATAAACCAATCCCCCTCCTCTGCAAACTTGGTTTGCAATACCTTTTCCGCTTTGGGGGTCAATATTGTTATTTGTCCATACATGATTTTTAGCGCAGGGCCCAAAAATTCCCTATTGAAATCATAATATGACTCGGATTTGTATAACACATTGGTCCATTCATACACTGGTAAAATTTCTCTCTTCTCATTCTTATAATTTTTTGAAATTAAAGCTAACTCTTGAGACATAAAGTAAAAGAATAACCACACCAAATATGAAGTGTATCTAAATGAAAACTGTGTTCCAACCTTCAATGCCGCCAAACCCTCATGAATTTCTACACTTAAAAACTCAGGCCAGTCAAAGAAAATAGGTTTCACACTCCTGCTCATAACAACCGAATTGTACATTCTAGGGTTCAACAAACATTCTACTACAGCCACCTGCCACTTCTGAACCTTTTCATCATTTTTTAGTCCAGCAATCATGGCCAGGATGGAATATAGTTTAGGATTTTTAAAAGCTGTCATGTCAATTGGGGGTTCTGGTGGATTTACCCCTTCTGGAAGATTTTTTATCTGAGTGGATAGGAAACCCTTCACCTTTTTGGATGAGTCAAAATATGTATCATGTTCTAAGGGGTAAAAATTCTTAGGTTCTAAGAAAGGGACATGGCCCGCAGCAAAAGCAAAAACAAAAGCATCTTTAGACAGAGAAAACATAACCTTCCCTGAAAAATCTCTAACCTTTCTCTCATTTTCATCATAGAAATTTGCAATTGCCCTTACCAATTCTGGGCAGGGATGAATAGGAATATATACATACCAGTACAAGAAAGAATGGTATGCAAAATTTGAAGGAGAAGACGCAGAAATCCCAGTCGCTACCTGGTTCTTTATATTGCTCTGAATCTTCATCGGGTCCTTCCATGTTATTATTGTATCTGCAATTCGGGAGTCTCTGTCAATAAAAATAGTGTTGTTCTCCTCCCTTATTTTTACTACCGAAGTAGTTGGGGGTGATGAGGTAGATGCTACCTAGTTCTTCACCTTCTTAGGGGCCATTATGAATTATCAGGTACACAGACTTTGAACTTCTTTTGATTGATTCACAACGCCTTCCTCATTATGCTATAGTGTGGTGGTATAAAAGTGGCTAGTGATATTTTTGGCTTTTCAAGCATTACAGAGATATTTCCTCACTTATTTTTCTTCTTCATGAGTTTCAACAAGTTTGAAAATGGTGAAATGCCTTTCCAAACCCTTGAATTTAATTTTATGTAGCTTGAGAGGACATGCAAAATTAATGCATTAAATGACGGTTGGTCGATTTTATTCGTCCATCTTTCTTTGGTTTCCGTTCTCGCCACATTCCTTAGGAAACTCCTAAAAACACTCGTTGGCTCATTAAAAACCCACTTGGGAACTGGGAACTATCCCATGCCAAAAAATATGCTACCTGACAGATTAATTATCTTCTTCCACTGAACCTCAGGCATGTGGTTGCTTAGAAACATTCGACGATAGATCTTTAGAAATATTTCAAGAAGCACACATAACATATTTCAAAATATTATTTTACTCATTCCCTCTTGTCAACTCTCATGCGACCATGCGGCAGATCCAAATTTGAAAATGCAAAATAACAAGGGCAAACTTTCCCCTCCAGATTTTATTCAAAATTTTGGACTCTGATAGTCCTCAAAAATGATTCTTATTAGGCCACAAAAATGGAATATTTACAAAACTCAAAACTTATAATATACTGTACATATAATGGTGATCTGTCCCTTTTACTGGAAATATAATTTTAGGTGAAATGCATTCACCATGATGGGTAGAACCCATCCATATTGATCTTTTAACTGGAAGGCATTGAATTTCTTTTCTGAAATAATTTCAAATGGCCCCTCCCAGAACGCGTCAAACTTGTCATGATGTCCTGGTTTCACTTTCTTGACGTTCCATTTTAACACCAGGTCACCTGTTTTGAATTTCTTGAAAGTGGTTTTCTTATCAAACCACCCGACTGTTTTCAACATATGTTTTTGATGATGATTGTAGGCCTATTCCCTAGACTCTTCTAGCTACAGAAGTTGCATCATTCAGGCATCCATTGGATGGCCTTCGTCTTCATTAACTTGGTTTAGCAATATCAACGTGGGTATCTCCATATGAATCAGCAAAACAGTCTCTTTGCCATAAACCAAAGCATATGGTGATGTATTGATTGATTTCTTAATTGAAATTATGTTGGCCCACAGGGCCTGATTCAAGAGTGAGTGCCAGTTCTTCTTATTATCCTCTAATGCTCTTTTCATGATTCTTAAAAGATTCTTATTAGTAGACTCGGCTAATCCATTACCTTGTGGGTAATAATTAGAGGAAGTCTTCAGGTAAATTCCATATCGACTAGAAAATTTGATCATATTTGCACTAGTGAAAGGAGATCTGTTGTCTGTAATCAAAGAGTCTGGTATGCCAAACCTTGTGATTAGACTCTCGACAAATTCTATCACCAATTTTGAATCATCTTTCTTTGTGGGTACTACTTCTACCCACTTAGTGAAGTAGTCTGTGGAAGTGAGAATGTATTTATGGCCTGATGATGAATTTGGCCCTATTATACCTACAAAATCCAACCCCCACTGCTAGAATGGTTTCTTGACTTGAATAGCTTTTAAGGGCATAGGTGCATTCCTGTTCCTCCCCACATACCTCTGACACTGTTCGCACCTCTGGGTCACTTTGTATGCATCTAGGAATATGGAATGCCAATAACATCCAGCTCTAAGGATCTTCAGAGTTGTGGTTTAGCCTACATAATTTCCCCCTGAGAGACCCCCGTGAAATTCATCTAACACTTTCTGCTTTTCATTATCGGGAATGCATTTCAACAATACACCATCAATATTAACCCTATACAACCATTCTATTCGAAGGGTGTATTTTAATGCTTGGGTTATGAATCTCCTTCTTTGGGAAGCATTCATATCTTCAGGGCATGACCCAGTCTGAAAGTACCTCACAAAGTCATCGATCCAACATGAACTTACTATGTCTTGATGTTGCTCAGTGTTTGCCATGACGGGGTGGCTCTCCCCATATCCACTTGCAGCTTGCTTGGCCAATTCCTGGCATAAAGATCTCCCTCTGACTATTTTAGTAGGATGTATTTCTACATCATACTATTGGATGCGAGTCACCCATCCAGCTCTTTTTTCACCCAGTTCTCCTTGAATTATGAATTTCCTTACATCGGGATGAATAACATAAACCATCATCCGACTTTTGGATAAGAAGTGTTTTAGCTTATTCAAGTATTTCATAATTGCATATACTTATTTTTCTATGAAGTTATACCTTTCCTCGTGTTTGTGCATGGTGGAACTCATAAAAGCTATGGGTCTTTCTTCATCATCCGCTCCTTTCTGAGTGAGAACTACAGCATAACTATCTTGTTCTCTGATAGCATATAGTATGAAACCTTGGTAATAGTCAGGTTTAACTAGCATAGGAGCTTGAGCGATGGCTTCTAGAATTTTTTGAAAAGCTTCTTTCCTTGGCTCTGTCCATTTGAAAGGAACATCCTTTTTCAATAATTCAGTCATTGGTTTAACTGTATGGGCAAATTCTGCAATGAATTTTTTGACAAAATTTATTTTCCCAAAGAAGGACTACAAACCTTTCTTGTTAACTAGAAGCGACAACTCAAGAAGTGCCTTCACTCTATCAGGGTCAATTGAAAGCCCAACTTTAGAAATAACATGCCCAAGGAGTATTCCTTCTTCCATAGCAAAAATAGACTTTTTAGGATTTAATGATATTCCAAATTCTCTACATTTCTCAAATACTTGCCGCAGATGAGTGGCATGGTCTTTTTTGTTGTGAGAAAATACAATCATGTCATCTAAATAGATGACAATAATTTTATTTGCAAGCTCCCCAAAAGCTACATCCATGGCTCTTTGAAAAGTTACTCCTGCGTTAGATAATCCAAAGGGCATCCTTTGGTATGCAAATGTTCCCCACTTAGTGGTGAATGCAGTCTTATATTGATCTTCATTTCTCACCCAAACTTGATTGTAACTAGAGAAGCCATCTAATAGAGAAAACCTTTCTGCTCCTACCACAATATGAAGGATTGGGTCAATCTGGGGTAAAGGATAGTGATCTTTTAAAGAGGCTTTGTTCAAATTTATGAAATCGACGCATAGTCTTATTTATCCATTTTTCTTACGAACTGGGACCAAATTTGCCACCCAGGTAGAGTGCTTGATTGGGTATACTATCTTAGCCTGTAGGAGTTTTAACAACTCCTATTTCATTAAGGCTTCAATTTTAGGATTCACAGGCCTTTGCTTCTGCCTAAAATTTTTAGCTCCTTCCTCTAGTTCGATGGTATGTTGAATGACCTCTTTCCTATACACTTTTAGATCACTATAAGTCCAGGCTATTATATCCGGATACTCTCTACATAACCATTTTATTTTCTCTAGTTCTACTTCTGTACAATTGGTCCCTACTTTGATCATATTGCCCGGTTCTAGTTCTACTTCTTAATACCGACGTTCATCTACCTTGATCCTTAGACCTACAGCTCTATTGCTATTGTCGAAAAGGCTCTCCAAGGTGATCAATCTCGTGGGGATATGATTGTTTTTTAGTTGAATAAGGCTCTCTTCGTCCTCTTCTTATAATGCTCTATCTGTAGAGCAATTCATCTCATGAATCAGAAAATCCAGGATCTGCTCATCATTCTCAAATTCTTGCCATAAAATGTCCTTGTCGGGCATAGAAGGCCTATATATAAGTCTGACTATTTTAGACTTCTGAATAATAATATTGACTGGGCAAAAATTGGATCCTACTGATGCTAACAGGTTTGCATGTGTGTTCTTTTCTCTGGAAATGGATTTCATGTTTAGTGCTTCAAAATTTTCCAATAGATCCAACACTTTATTTTTGTAAGCCCTTAGGTAATGTTGCTTACAAATGCATTTGCCAGTAACCTGTTTAACAATCAGCTCTGAATTTCTATAGATCAGCAACTGTTTTGCACCCAAGCTTTCCTAAGTCCCAAACACAAAGCTTTGTATTCAGCTGTGTTATTGGTGCAACTCCATGTCAACCTATATGAAAAGACTTTTTCTTTTCTAGTAGGTTAAATCATGACAATTCCATCTCCTGCTCCATTTTTGCACCTTGACCCATCAAAGTACAATTTCCATAACTTGTTGGTCAAATAACCTATTTTAGGGACAACAATAGGGAGCTTTTTTGGTTTCTCTATGGAATAGCTTCCCATTTCTATCTCTACCATAGCATTGAAGTTCTTCATTGAAAATTGATCCTCAAATTGGAGTTCCTCTAGGGTTTCTTCCATTAAATTGATATTTTCCAATTCCTCAGACATCATGTTGACGGTGGTTGTTTCCTCTAGTCTTTCTACGTGAAAATATGATGGTTTTTCATTATAGATCTTGACTCTTTTACCTTTGAAAGGTACCTCAAAATGAGAATAATCTAGATACAGATAACCGCCCATTTTTTTCATGAACTCTCTGGATAAACACATACCAAAATATGGTTCTAAGTCTACAATGACTACCTCTTATATGACGACTACTTCTGGTATTCTATGGAGTTGAATAGGGATATCTTTGATCATCTCGATAGATTTTACTGGAGTACCATCTAATTGCAACACACCAGGATGACTTCGAGTATATTCCATCCCCATTATGTCACATACAGCTTTTAGCATCGTCGTAGTTGCAGCCTCTGAATCAATCATGCAATTGTGAACTATCCACCCCTCCATTTGCAAAGATAGATAGAATGGGTGTGGTCTATTTTTCCCAGAGGTTGACATAACATTTGAGAAGGAGGTATCATTCTTTAAATTTAGGGATTCTTGGAGGAGGTCAATCTGACTAAGAATTTGTAGTGCATCATACATGTTAATGGGCTACCGTTAAGCACATCATTAATTCTCAATGAATTTATCAATCTGAGGTGGTGTCCAAGGCTATTTACGAGAGAAAGTTCAAGCAGGGTTGCAGTTTAGTTCATTTGGAAGCAGCAAGTCTTATTTGTGGAATTGATTGTGTGGGGTTTTTGTGTCACGTATACCCCTAAATTGCATAAATTGAACTTTAATCTATTTGCAAGAATGAAAACTAATTGCTAATTGCATAAATGAAACCCTAGTTACAGTTGCAAGAATGAAATCTAATTAAATTGTAGAATTGAAACTCTAGTTATAGTTGCATAATTGAAAGTCTATTTAATATTGCAATAATTGAAATGAGGCATAAAAACTATATCCTGTCAATGCTCTGTAACAGAAGGTTGTCAATCTTCTTTGCAAGGTTTTGACAGCAAAAACAAGAATGCAGGGAAATTACAGAAAAACTTGTAAATTGTTGGAAATAGAAATTTGCAATGAATTGGAAAGTTGTTGGGAATGAAAAGAATAACCAGATCTACCACTAATCTTATCATAAAAATATTATGAACAATAATTAAACAAATAGGAATGTTAGCTATGCAAAAGAATGAAAATGGCAAGTTCAGAACTTATTCTGCTGCAGCAAAATCAAAATAAAACATGTCTGTCAGTCCTCCTCCTAGATCTGGAAGTGGCCAGCCTCCTTTCTCAGAAGAAGTTTTGAATTCTTCTTTAAGTCTTACTCACACTCAAACATAACAAAATAAATGGAATGAAACTGCACTTTTATTTCTTCAGAAACATAATTACAATTCTGCTAAAATCTGTTACAGGTCTGAAATTACTATTCTATCATCTCTCTATTTATTTTCTATCTCCTCTATCTAATATAATATATTCCTGATAATAAATATAATCTAATAGCTCAACCTGAATGGGAGCTATCTTTTATAGATGCCTAAAATATAATTACAAACAAAAAATATGTTGTTCCTGATATCCTGTAGAATTTCTTGGGTTTATCCTAGAAGAGGATTAATTTGATCTTTTCCATAAATGGTGGCTTTGGACGGCAAGGACAGCAAAGTTATATGGGAGATATTTTCCCTTAACTTTCTCAACCTTCTTATCCCTTTTTCCACCGCCAAAATTCAGTCAACAAATCAAAAAGTACATTCTATTTTCATTCCGAAGATAAGTGGATCATTCCGAAGATACTGCAATTCTCATTCCGAAGATCCACTCATTCCAAAGATACTACAATTCTCATTCCGAAGATCCACTCATTTCAAAGATACTACAATTCTCATTCCGAAGATTCGCTCATTCCGAAGACACTGTGTTTTCTCATTCCGAAGATATTTGTTCATTTCGAAGACACTGTGTTCATTCCGAAGACACTGTGTTCATTCCAAATATCTTTAGAATGACCAACTGTGTTGACTCCAAATGTTTTTGGCTACATTTCTTAGGTGTATTAGACCTCAGGATCAGATTGCAATAGTATTCATTCTTCCTTGGATGTGAATTCCATGCCTTGCCATTCATTGGCAGCTTGCTGGAATTTATATGGAAAAACCAGTTTTTTGTTGCATAATAATAAGTCTTTGTACTTTTTGTTGAATTTAGAGAAACTAATGCTTAATGATCATCAAAATAAGACTACTTAAGTGCTGCTATCAACCTAAGCATGACAAGATAACATAAAACTATACAAGAACTGTTAAAAATCAGAATATAATGTCCTTAACACTTCAATCATGTAAACAATTAATACATAGCATATTAAATCAACTTAACTAGCATATAAGATAATTCACAAGAGTTTTAGGCAGTTTTAACTATTTAAAACATGCTATAAATGAGGCTTATCCAGGCCTCATCATTCCCCCCTAACTTATATTAATGCATGCCCTCATGCATTGCAATGGGCTATGGAGTCACAAATGTCCATACTCATATTCCATGTTTCATAAAACAATTTTGTGTCTGTGTAATTTCTCATGAAGGTTTCTGAGTCATTCTTCAAACTGATCATATGGTTGGGAATCCTCTTCAAAATAGGAGGGAACCATAGTAATGATGGTTGGAGGCATGAATCTGAGACCTACCCAATAATGTTGCATAAAGGTATTTCTCTGGATTGAGAACTCCACTTTCTGCTATAATTCTCTAATTTTATTTTCATGTTTTTTTTTTTTAATAACATATTTTATTTCCTCAATCCATCTCATTTGTATTTTTATAACACTCTTGGCTGCTCTCAGTTTTTTTGTGATGTCCACCTCCTCTTCTTCATTCGACTCAAAACCTAATACTGACAAATCAACTGCAGTTTGCTGCTCAACAATGATTTCATTCTCTGCTTCAGACCCCTACTCCTGTATAGGAGGTTCCATGAAATTATTAATAATTACATCCAAATTCTTAGTGTCTTGTTGCACTTCTATGACATCATGGCTATCCTGTCTAGTATTTTCTTCAATCATTTATTCTTTTATCTCTTTTTGTTGGAGTCTTGCAGACCTCCTAGTCCTTAATGTATACTTTCTCTTCTTGCCCTATTTTCTTGTGTTAACAGGGGCTATAGGGATAGCTTCAGGCTCTTCACTGGGAACTTCACTCTCCTATTCTGACAAATAAATAACATCTTTAAAAAAATGAACCCTCTTCTATTTTATTTTTCTGCTATCAGTTTTAGCCCTTTAAAATTTTAAAATGATGCCCTGACAAAATTACATACTACCCTTCACAGGTTGAAAAATCTGGTAACCCATGTGGTTACGTTATTCTAGGGTTCTTATAGGCTAGCCCTTTTTTTCATTTTTCACTTCATTTCTCTATTCTGATTCTGAGAAGATTGCTCTCTTCTGCTGCTAGGTCACTAATTTTTGGTTTCTATAGAATTACAGGGTTTGCTCTTGTTCTTCTTCAGAAAGAACTTTTAATTTTTTTACTTTTCCTTGTAATCATTAGAAAATATGTCTTCGAAAAGGAAATATAGCACACTTCCTTATTCTGTGCTCTGAAAACCTGGCCATCAATCATTGGACATCCTTGACATCAAATTTTCTTTACTATTTTTAGCTCGTCCATTCTGCATGTAAATTTTCCCACATGAGTGGTTATTAGCAATGAATGGTGGTGGCATGTTTGTTGGTTATTTTCCCTATGATTCTTGTACTTCCTTGATGGGTGCAAAATATGAGATGAATCTAACCGCAAGCCAGTTGACATGTGTCAATGATCACATGGAGTAAAAACAATTCTGCTGACTATGTCTTTTTCTCCCTCCTTGGATGCCATGTGGAAACATACTATTAAATCTTCATTCCGAATATTATGTTTCATTCTGAAGACTAAGCTGGGCATTTAATCCGAAGATAACCTCATTCCAAAGATAAACCTTCATTCTAAAGACAAAGGCTTCATTCCGAAGATACCACGGTTATTGAAGATACACCAACATTTTTCTCTTTCTCCAAGCATGTTTTGTTTATGCCAACTCTTATGAACACTTTTATACTAATTTTTAATTTTCATATACTATATATCAAATATTTACAATGATAAAAGTGCAAGAAACATATATACCTGGTTAAAACAAGTTAATGCAAGTTTTGAAAGATGACTGTTTCTGTTGATATTCTGCTAAGGCTTCCTGCAACACTTCAAAAACAAGTGCAGTTGGTGAATTTGTACAATGGTGACTCAGAAATTTCAAGGTTATGCATGCCAGAAAATTGGTTTTCATGCATACCAACTTAGTAGTGCCTTAGAAAAAGGTTTTCACTACTGAGCTATTCATTTTTCTCTCTTTTTTTTCTTGGTTTCCTTTTTTTTCTCTCCTTTTCTCTCTCTTTTTTCTTGATTCTGATTATGCCCATGAAGGATTTCATGATTTCCCTGAAATCATGCCCATGAAGGAATTCATAATCAGAATTTATTCATCTTTTTGTTTTCTATTTTTTTCTGATTTTTTTTTCTTTTAATATTCAAAGATATGATCATTTGGAATCTTTATCAGAAGAAGAAGCCTCTTCTATCAAATGTAACTATGTGAAATACCGAGCAAATTCTACCTTTGTTAGTGGTTTATGTTACAACTGTAAAAGATGTCCATTCACCACTAATATCCTCCTTAAATCATCAAGTAAAGAAAGTTGAACAACTTCATTATCAAACTCCCCTGGTTCATCCTTGCTGCTCTTAATGTGATCATCATGCCACATTTTCCATTTTTGTTGAGTGAACTCTATTTGGTGAAGTGCTTCCAACCAAAGTTCATCAAATGCATTCAACTACAAAATTTATTTTTTCTATACCTGCAACAACTTAATGCCAACTGCTAAAGATGCATAAAATGTTAGTAAAGCATTAGGATGTTGCACCAATATATCAAACAAATTTGCTTCTTGGTTTTTAGTCAACCAACTATTGTTGTTCAAAGGTTGTTTTGGCTGTGTTTCAGTTTGTTTTGTACCAGGCTTATTTGAATTGGTTCTTGGAGAAACATTTTTATTTACACCAATGGAGGCCAAAACTAAAGTATTCTTTTCATTTTCCTTATGTGTTCTAAGAAACTGTGGGCTTTCTGTACAATCATACTTAGGTGTAATAAGTTTACCTGAAAGCAAGTTAACTAATTTTCCACCTTTTTGTATGGTTTTAGGATATACTTTCTTCTTGTTCCTTGGTTTGCTAAAACACATTTCTTGAACAATCCTATTAATTATTGGCACAACTTTAGGTAAAGGGATTGTAACAGTTAAATGTTCTAATTCCTTTATCAAATCTGATTGTGAAGATGTTATTTTTGATATCTCAGACTGTTCAAAATATGATACTTTATTTGATGAGGTATCTTGTTCTTCTTGATGTTTTTTTAGTGTGGATTTGTTTTCATGTTCATTCTTTTTAACTTCACTTTCTACACTGGTAAGTGGAATAGGTTCAAGCAGTGGTTCACTTGAACACAACTGAGTTTTAACATAGTCACTAACATTTATTAGGGCTGTATTTTTTGATTCAACCATAGAGACAGGGGTTACCTGTTCAACATGATTTGGACTGACCACAGGTTGAGTTGAAAACAAAGGTTGTTTTAATTTTTGTCGTTGTTGTCCATGATAGAAATTATGGATATAATTAGGCAACAAATTTGATTTTTTTTTTTGACAATTTTGCTACCCTTTGTACTGATTTTGATGTTGTACCCATTGATATCCCTGTAATTTTAGCTGCAACCATGGTGGATGTTGTTGATTCTATTGTTGTTGCATCCAGCCATGTTGATACCATGCTTGGGAGTATGCCCATGGTGGTTGACTCCAACATTGTTGAAGTGGACCTGAAGCAGACCATGGCATATACCAAGGATTATTTCCTCAATGTGCAGGAAATTGAGAAGCATTCTAATATGGAAATTTATGAAAATTATTCCCTTGTCCTTGTCCTACAAAATTGATTTTTTTCATAGGTTGAGACTGTTTTTGAAAGACACTTTTAAGTTCTGGCAATAAACTACTCTGATCTGTGGGGTGTCCTAATTGACAAATGCTACATGTAGCAGGTATAAATATTTTGTTCAAAGGACAATCATGAAGAGAGTGTTGCTTTTTACATTTTGAACAATAGATGGCTAAAGATTCAGTAGATTCATTTTTTTCATCTAATGTTCTATCATGTACTAAAATATCATCCTCTTTCATGCATTCTTTCAAATCATGTTTTTCATTACCAAATCTGTGTTTTCTATGCCTTGAATGAGAGTAATTTTTACAGAGTTTAATAATTTCCTAAAATTTAAGTGCATTTGTATCTCCTCTTCCCAAGATATCCAATGCATCCCTAGATTCATCTTGTAGTCCCCTTAAGAATATGACTTTGAAAATTTCAGGTTCAACACTTCCACATCTCTTATGAACAAAAGAAAATTTGTCTATATAATCTTCTAAGATTTCATTTTCCTCTTGTTTCATTGTAAGAATTTCATCATTTTGATTCTTGACTTGACAATATTCTAGGTATCTCTCCAAGAATATGTTTTCCATCTCATCCCAAGTTCTAATTGAGTTAGGTGCTAAGGTGATAAACCATTGTAGAGCTAACTCTTTAAGAGTGGAAGGAAATAGTTTGAGCTTTTGATTGTCATTAGTGTAATCATGAGCTTGACATACAATTTTAAACTCAAACAAAAACATATCAGGATCTTCGGATGTAATTCCCTTGAAAGTTGGTAATACTGTAGGTGAAATGACCTTCATGGGAGCATTTTGATTAAGATCTAGTTGGATGGGATTTTGAAAATTTTTGGGAGGTGCACTAGTTGCACTAGGGTGGAGCACATTGTTGGCTCTACCTTGATTCTCTTGTGAGCCTTCCATTGTAGGTTCCCAAAAACAATTATAAATCTTGTCAAATTTTCCTGATTGTATGGATTTGTCAAGATAAAATGGTGTTGAACTACTTAATTTTCCTCCTTGTAATGATTTCTCAAAGGATCTTGCAGTGCTAGAAGTGGATGATTGGGATTCTTTGAAAATTCCAACATTTTTGGAAATAAAAAATTTAGACATTTTTGACATAATTTCAACCTCTTGTGAAATTTTTCTTCTTGTGGTTTCTTGCTTATTTCCTAAATGGACTGAAATACAATTTACCAATAACAATTACTTATACCAGTCATTACATTCAGATTTTACTCTAAAATTCACAACATAACATATTTAATAATTATTGGACTGCTTTTCACCTTCCAACAACACCGTGTTCCCCAGCAATGGCACCAAAATGATGGGCTGTCATTAAAAACATCATTAATTCTCAATGAATTTATCAATCCGGGGTGGTGTCCAAGGCTATTTACAAGAGAAAGTTCAAGCAGGGTTGTAGTTCAGTTCATTTGGAAGCAGCAAGTCTTATTGGTGGAATTGATTGTGTGGGGGTTTTGTGTCACTTCTACCCCTAAATTGCATAAATTGAACTTTAATCTATTTGCAAGAATGAAAACTAATTGCTAATTGCATAAATGAAACCCTAGTTACAGCTGCAAGAATGAAATCTAATTAAATTGTAGAATTGAAACTCTAGTTATAGTTGCGGAATTGAAAGTCTATTTAATCTTGTAATAATTGAAATGAAGCATAAAAACTATATCCTCGTCAATGCTCTGTAATGAAGGTCATCAATCTTCTCATGCAGGGGTTTTGACAAAGAAAAACAAGAATGCAGGGAAATTACAAAAAAACTTGTAAATTGCTGGAAATGGAAATTTGCAGTGAATTGGAAAGTTGCTGGGAATGAAAATAATAACCAGATCTACCACTAATCTTATCATAAAAACATTATGAACAATAATTAAACAAATAGGAATGTTAGTTGTGCAAAAGAATGAAAATGACAAGTTCAGAACTTATTCTACTGCAGCAAAATCAAAATAAAACCTGTCTGTCAGTCCTCCTCCTAGATCTGGAAGTGGCCAGCCTCCTTTTTTAGAAGAAGGTTTGAATTCTTCTTTAATTTTTACTCACACTCAGACATAACAAAATAAATGGAATGAAACTGCACTTTTATTGCTTCGGAAACATAATTACAATTTCGCTAAATCATTACAGTGTCCGAAATTACTATTCTATCATCTCTCTATTTATTTTCTATCTCTTCTATCTAATCTAATATATTCCTGATAATAAATATAATCTAATAGCTCAACCTGAATGGGAGCTATCTTTTATATATGCCTAAAATATAATTACAAACAGAAAATATGTTGTTCCTGATATCCTACAAAATTTCCTGGGTTTATCCTAGAAGAGGATCAATTTGATCTTTTCCATAAATGGTGGCTTTGGATGGCAAGGACGGCAAAGTTATATGGGAGATATTTTCCCTTAACTTTCTCAACCTTCTTATCCCCTTTTCCACCGCCAAAAGTCAGTCAACAAGTCAAAAAGTACATTATGTTTTCATTATGAAGATAAGTGGCTCTTTTCGAAGATACTACAATTCTCATTTCGAAGATCCGCTCATTTCGAAGATAATGTAATTCTCATTCCAAAGATCCACTCATTCTGAAGATACTACAATTCTCATTCTAAAGATTCACTCATTTTGAAGACACTGTGTTTTCTCATTCCGAAGATATCTGTTCATTCCGAAGACACTGTGTTCATTCCGAAGATATTTAGAATGACCAACTATGTTGACTCCAAATGATTTTGGCTACATTTCTCATGTGTATTAGACCTCAGGATCATATTTCAATAGTATTCATTCTTCTTTGGATGTGAATTCCATGCCTTGCCATTCATTGGCAGCTTGCTGGAATTTATATGGAAAAACCAGTTTTCTACTGCATAGTAATAAGTCTTTGTACTTTTTGCTGAATTTAGAGAAACTAATGCTTAATGATCATCAAAATAAGACTACTTAAGTGTTGCTGTCAACCTAAGCATGACAATATAACATAAAACTATACAAGAACTATTAAAAATCATAATATAATGTCCTTAACACTTCAATCATGCAAACAATTAATACACAGCATATTAAATCAACTTAACTAGCATATAAGATAATTCACAAGAGTTTTAGGCAGTTTTAACTATTTAAAACATGCTATAAATGAGGCTTATCTAGGCCTCATCACATGCTTATTTTGGAAGGAGTCCTCTTCATTTCTTCTGTAATGTTGAACAAAAAGGTTGCAGCTAGGGATACCTCAGCACTTCTCTCCCTTCCACTAGTCGATGCGTCATATCTGTCTCTCTAGACCTGCGTGGCTTCTATTCTTTGTCTTTTTTTCAATGAAGGAAATCTGAGTCTTTCCTTCACTTGCTCTTGAGTCTTGCTCCCTTTTCTAGGAGGAAATTATTTTCTTGGTGTAGTCGCAGAAGTCTGAGGAGGGTCAGAACGTCCTTTCTCATTAGATTGGTTTTTTTGTGGAGTCACCCGAGGGGCAGGAGGAAAACTTAGTGGTTGGAGTTCCTTAGGGTCGACTTGTAATAATTTTTTTCCTGATCTTGTCAGGCCTGAGACTTGTTCCACAGATGGCATTGCCAAATTGTGGTGGACTTCTTTGATTATGTTCACTTTTCCCTTGCTGGTTTCTTTGGATCTCTCATTAATAACCGCTTGCACATGATGTTGATGAATCATGCATGAATCTTCTCCATGAGGATCGTTGCAAGTGGTACACTAGTAATCAGAATTAGTGGGTTCTCCATTATCTCCTGTCTCATTCACATACACAACATTTTTTCTATTTTGCCCTCTACCACTCATTAAAGCACCATCTTCTTGTATCTATGGAAATCTTTCTTGGAGATTCCGTTCAGCTTCCCTCTTTTTCATGGATGCCATTTCATTTGACAATTTTTTCATTGTATCAATTATGGTCATGTAATGGTCATTCGAGGGAGCTGATGCAAGGGGTTGGGTTGGTAATGCGATGAGTGTAGGAGGTACGGCTATAGATGGGAGAGCCTGCATTGATGGGAGTACAGGCAGTTTATAAATTGATGCTTGGGAAAGTTTTGGTACAATTGGCAATAGACTCTTTGATGGATATTTCTTTGTAGCGATGAGATCAGCTTCACCCTTTGCTGCATCTAGATAGATCTCAATAAAATTAGTTACGCAGGATTGCCTTATTATCATACTAAGATCTGAATCAAAAGCCCTTAAATAATAGCATATAGATTGTTCTTCCATGGGTTTTATGCCCTGAGGTACTCTATCATGAGTTCTGGTAAATCTGATGTTGAAATCTTAGATTTCTTCTCGTGGATGCCTCTCAATGATAGTAAATTGATTTAGCAATGTGAAAGGATCTACATGTATATTAAATTCATCGACCATACGATCGATAAGCATTGCCCAAGAAGTAATGGATCTAGAAGGAAGCGCTCTATACCAATAGAGCATCTTTCCTTTCAAATATATAACCAGCAATATGACCATTACATCTTCCTGAGTGATATTGTAAACATATGCTAGCGATGATACATCTAAACAGTGCTCATCTGTTGTTTTGCCTTTTCCATAAAAATTCGGCAATGCTTTTAGTGCAACTTGTGGAATTTGGTTTTGTGCTCCCACCTTCAAAGGACTAGTTTGATTCCACACAAGATGCACTGAGACAAGGGTAGCTGCCATGGTTGTTAAAGGAGTTACAACTACTATAGGATTGCTTGCAGATGCTCCTACAATGGGTGTTAAAGAGGTGCTAATGGTGCCGAGTGGATTTGATCATGCGGCTAGCATAGGGTGTGCCTTTAGGCTTCGAATATGTAGCTCAAAGAACTCGATGGGTTCTTCAGAGTTTCTAGCTTGAGATCTGGTTATCATATGGCTATATAACCAAGAAAAATTAGACAAGGTCTTTCTTTTATGGTCTAAATTTTATTGCAACAGAGTCGCCAGGTAGTTTTTTCTTGAGATTTTCAAACAAAAGGCTCTAAAGTAAAACACCAAAACTTATATAATACTATGGGATTTACTAGTCCCACCGGGCGTGCCAAAAACTATTGGAACAAAATTTGCCTTCGGTTAATAGTGTTGCGCCTTAGACTTTGCCAACATTGAATAGACAGACCTTGCTTGAGATCATCTGTCTAATCTCCATAGAAGGCTGGTTCCTTTGAGTTTTTTAGAGAAAAGGGAAACAAGAGATAAGGGAAATATAGTCGAAGCTATAACTTTTCTCACGGTACAGATTAGACAACAACTAAAAAATGATGATGCAAATTACTATCTTCAGAGTTTCTTTATATCTTCCTATAGAAAACATGAATTCCTGAGTGCGATTTTAAATGTTCGTATAAATACATGTAAATATATTTAATATTCAACTCTAGAGATGAGGTTTATACATGCACAGTTCATATTTCAGAACAGATACATTATAAAACTTAAAATGACTAAAAGTTAAAAACCAAATACATACACTCGCATACAGAATTTTAGAAGCCAGAGGAAGAATATCTCTTATTGCTTGTAATCTAGTAACATGTACATCAAGTCTGTAAACGTCCAAGAGCCAACCCTTTTCATGATTGACTCACTCTTATTTATACCCTAAAAAGAGTATCTTCTACTATGTACATTTAATTTCCTCAATCAATTACAAGTAATTATCTACATTTTCTAAGAATATACAACAGATTTCTCACAAATTAGATAGATTTCCTTTTGGCTAAATTCATATGAGCCTATTATTCTACAATCATCCAACGGACCTACCATGTTATAATCAACTGACCATTCTTCAAAAATCAACACATGATGTCAGTGCATGCCCCAGTTGCCAAAAATATACTTTGTTTCTCTACAGCGTGTATGTCATGAAATTGTGACATTCTACCCTTGTGAAGCCTTCTTTACGTTTTTCTTTAGCGAAAACTAGATATGTTGTGAAATCGTGATACTCTTGTTTCTCTGCTTGTCTGCCCTTCTTGAGTCACAAAAATGCAAAATGTCACGAAATTGTGACATTTCTATGTCTTCAGCTTGATTCTTCTTTTTGCACCGTAAAAATTGACCATGTCACAAAATCGTGACACTTCTGCCTCATTAGCTCTTTGTCTTGGTTTGACCACGAAAACATGACATATCACGAAATCATGACACGTTCACCTCCTTAGCTCTTTGTCTTGGTTTTGACAGTGAAAAAGTGACATGTCATGAAATCGTGAAACTTCCACCTCCTTGCTCTCTCTTGTTGCTTTTGGCCGCGAAAAAGGGACATGTCATGAAAAAGGAACATGTCGCGAAATCGTGACACTTTTAGTCTCTTTAGCAGTTTTGCTATTCTTCTGGCTAAAATAAGCCATGTCGTAAAATCACGACATTCTCCCTAACTTCTACCCTTTTATTGATGGACTTGGTGAAAATGGGCAATGTCACAAAATCATGACTTTTTCCTCTGCTTTCCCTCTTTGTTGTTTTTTGCTGCAAAAACTCGACATGTCACAAAATCATGACACTTTTCTTCCTTAGTGTATTTTGCTTTTTCTTTGTTCTTTAGCATAAGGGCTACTTCAGTCTTCTTTGAAAATATGTAAAAAAGGTGCATCAACCATTTTTTGTAGTTAATCACTTTTTGACTAACAATAACCTACCACTTCTGCATGGGTATATCATGTGGATATAATTGCCCTACTGGATGTTTATGCTCAACTTTCACTTTTTGGTATTCCAAGCATCGAGCAATAAAATCAGTAATATCCTTCTTCATACTAGACCAGTAGAAATTTTTCTTCATATTTTCCCTCATCTTGGCCCCTCTAGGATGAGTGGAATATGGAGATTTGTGTGCTTCTCTCATAATTAGTCTCCTTAGATTACCAATCTTAGGAATAACCACCTGATTCTTGAAGCATAAAAGTCCATCCTTAATGCTATAATCCTTGTTTTCACTAGGATTCCTTTCCATTTTAGTCTAAATTTTATTGCAATACTAATCCTGGGATTACGTTCTTTTGACCTGATCCATTAGGTCTACATGACTTCAGGTTAAAGTAGCTATATGCCTTCTTCTTCTTAAGGCATCAATGACTTTATTTTCCTTTCCTTTGATATACTCAATACCAAAGTCATATTCTGCCAAGAACTCAATCCATCTTCTCTATCTTGCATTAAGCAAAGGTTGAGTAAAGATATATTTCAAACTTTGATGGTCAGTTCTTAATTCAAAAGGTCTACCAACTAGGTAGTGTCACCAAATATTTAGAGCATGCACAACTATAACTAGCTCTAAATCATGTGTAGCATAGTTGACTTCATGTTTCTTGAGTTTCCTTGACTCATATGCTACAACTACATTATCTTGGGATAAAAATCCTCCCAATCCTTCCAAAGAAGCATCTATACAAACTAAAAAATTCCCTTGAGGATCTAGAATTTTTAGTATAGGGGCTGAAGTGAGCCTTTGCTTAAGTTTTTCAAAGGTAGATTCACATTTGTCTATCCATTTGAATTCTTTTCCTTTCCTTTGCAAATTTATTATTGGATAGGCTATCTTGGAATAGTCCTTCACAAATCACCTATAATAACCTAACAAACCCATGAAACTCCGCACTTTAGTCACATTTGTAGGGGGTAACCAATTCAAAATGGCTTCAATCTTCTTGGGATCTACTGCAATCCCATCTACAGAGATAATATATCCCAAGTATTGTACCTATGGAACATAGAAGTCACATTTGGATATATTCCCATAAAGTTGATTCTTCTCAATAATTCTAGCACAATTCTCAAATATCTATCATGCTTCTCTTTGTTACGATAATAAATTAGGACATCATCTAGAAATACTAGGACAAACTGATCCAACTATCTTCTAAACACACTATTCATAAAATTCATGAAGGTTGTTGGTGCATTGGTCAATCCAAAAGGTAGAATCATAAAATCATAATGTACATACCTAGTCTTGAAAGTAATCTTGTGAGTATTCGCATCTCAGATCTTCAATTGATGATATCCTAACTTTAAATCAATTTTTGAGAAGATAGTGGCCTCTTTAAGTTGGTCAAATAGATCTTCTATCCTTGGAAAATGATATCTATTTTTGATGGTTTTTTGTTTAACATTTTGTAATCTATGCACAATCTTAGTGAACCATATTTATTTTTCACAAAAGTACTAGGTGCACCCCATGGAGATACACTTGGTTTGATCAACCCTTTATCAAGTAATTCTTGGAGTTGTACCTTCAACTCTTGCATCTCAATAGGGTTCATTCTGTATGGAGCTCTATGAATAGGCTCAGATCCTGGTACTAATTCAATAGTGAAATCAAATTCATATTTAGGAGGTATTTCGAGGAGTTCTATAGTAAATACATCCCTATATTCTTGTAGAATTGAGAATTTTCTAAACACTTCTTCCTTAGTGTCATCCTCAATTTCCTTAAGTTTGACCACATAGGCCATTTCTCCCTTTCCTAATGGCCTTCTTTAATTGCATTGTTGATAACAACATTGGTTGAAATGATCCTTGCTTGCTAAACAACCTCAATATTTTCTCATCTTCATTTGTAAATTCAATCCATCGATCTTGGAAATTAATCAAGGCTTTATGGGCCTTTAACCAATCCATTCCCAAGATGATATCAAAAGCATGTAGTGGTGCTACATATAAGTTCCAAATGGTAGAGCTATTGGGTAGGGTGATCTTTAGCTGTAGGGAAACATTGATCCATGGAGTAGGTCTATCTTGACCCATACTCAACTTTCCACCCTTGTGCCAAAAATCTTGGTCTTTCTAGCATATCCCTGGCTAAGCTACTAGAAATGAAACTATTAGTAGCTCCACTATCTATCAAAATTTTAACCTCTCTACCAAAAAATTTACCATTCAAGAGAAAAGGTGTAGCTTACCCTTCCAAGTTTTGGTTTCCAGTGGCAACATAGATCTTATGATTCATCCCATTTGATTTCTTGCTCGATCCTATAGAAAGTGGGTATTTATTTGTAAAATATGTGCCTCCATAATCAAAGCATCCGCCTATGGGACTATGATTCCTTTCTTGAACTTGTTTTCCTATTACCATTGGCATGAGATGATTTAGCCTGTCTCTAAGGTTGAGAACATTTGTTGTTGTTGTTATTGTTTCTTTGTTGGAATTTATTTTTGAAATTCCTTTATTTTCCATTGTTCTCTTTCGTGAACTTTAGATTTTCTCTACCTTTCAGGCTCTGCTTGGGTTTCCATTTCCTTTTTGTTTGAAACTAAAGATCTCTTCTTGACCAATTTGTAGAATTGGTGGTTTTCCTATTTGGATGCAAATTAGACTCTGCTTGTCGAGCCATATCTTAAGATTTTTGCATGTCATTAGGCTTGTGCATATTTACCAATGATCTTATTTGGGAATCTATTTCCAAGATAAATTTGTGCATCTTCATCTTATCATCCCTTTTGTAAGAAGGAACATACTTAAGCAATCTTACAAATTATCAAAATTATACTTCCACAATTTGTGTTCCTTGATGAAGCATAGTAAATTCCTCATACTTTTCTACATAGAATTGTTCTGTGAGGAATATTTTCTTGAAGGCTTCTACAAAATCATCCCATTTAAAGTGAATTACCTTAATTTTTGTTCTATGCTAAAAGTATTCCACCACTCCAAACTTGTTTCTACTAAATGGGCTATGGCCTAAACTATTTGGGACATAGGGGAGTAGTTCCTCATGGAGAAATAAATCTCTAGTTCATTCAACCAAGCCTCAATCGAATCTCCTCCTTCTCCCATTAAATTTCTTTACCTTGACATGTTTCAAGTCCCTAGACAAATCTGCCTCGATAAGGGCTCTAACCACACGGTCTGCTTCATCATAATCAACTACTTGCTCAACTATGGGATTTCTTAATTCAGGGTTCTTGATTTTAGGAATTTGGATCTTGACTCTAATAGCTTCCAACAAATTACTTTGTTGGTCCATTTGTTCCCTATATTGAGCCATTTGTTCCTGCATTGTATGCACAATAGTAGTGAGGGTTTCTACCTCCTTGTTGGAATTTCCTAAACTTTCACCCATGGGCCTAGCCTCAGCACTATATACTCTAGCTAGTCTCCCTTTTCAAGAAGTCACACTCTTTCCACTCCTCAATTTGGGTGCCATTTTTCCTAGCATACAGAGTGATGTCAGATTACAATCTTTCCTCAAGTTGTAATTCTAATTTCTAGTTAGCCTTACCATTTTAACTAACTTAGATTATTATTATTTTATTATCATTATATATATGATATATATAACACCTAATATCACATACTTTCTTATTCATTCTTGAGAATATTAGTACCTCATGCATTATGTTGAGGTACAAACTATTATTCAAATAATGTGCACCACACTATTGAATTCGACCACCACCCAATGGTTGGATGGTATTAAATATTATTCCATAGACGGTGACATTAGGTGGTGTTTTATACATGGTAAAGGTTTTTTTACCTCTATCATTAGGGTATGTTTCAAGACATAACAATTTCTAACCATAGTTTCATCCAAGTTCTAACTTTGACCAAAATCCAAGTTTATATTGTAATATGGATCAAAAATATAAATAAAAGAAAATATTATTTTATCGTTCTATTTAAACTTGAAGTTCCTAAGTATCAAGTTAGTTATTTCTAGGTTTATTTCATAACTCATTCTAGCAACTCTTGTTGTACATTTTACAATACTTAAATAAGGAAGGAGCTTAGCTAAGAGACACAAATACCAAGTATAATCCTCAAAAGAGTCTAAGGTACATCGCTTAAGACCCACAAGATGTGGAGGGTTCACTTAGCTCTTCCACTTTGATTCACCAATGGTTCCAATAATGGGAGAAATAGACTTGAACATTAGTAGACTCCAAGCACTTGTTCTTCCTTACAAAGCATGTATTAATTTAGAGTTCATCTATGGAAGTTATAGTCTTACAACCTAGAATTATTTCATGGAAGCTTTTAGTCCTACGACTGGGCTCTAATACCAACTATAACAAACCTTAAAATCCAACCATTCCTAGAGAGAAATTTTTTTGTAACTCATAAATTTAAGTTTGTAATCAAAGGGTCACATAAGGATGAATTTCCATGTAAGTTCCAAGGTTGCACTTCACAAGATTCAATGTGGTCAATGTCTATCTCTTGTGGATAGGAGTGGCCAACCCTCCTATTTTAAGACCTATGGGTTTACCTTCATACCTCCATGGTATAAGGATGCCTTCATGTGGTCACCCTCTATTTATTTCATTCTCTCTGAATGTAGAAAATCTTGACCACAGTGTTTGGGGATTTTCCCATCTTAGTACAATCAAGAATAGGAATATCATTTTCCCCTACTAACTTAAGTCCACCTCAAGCTAGTCTCAACTTAGGTCCATACAGACCAAAGTTTAGGTGTATACCTTGAAGATTAGATATTCTACCACCAAGATAGAATATCAATCATTTTTAATGCTTAATTATCCTCATCTCCACGATGGGTAGCTAAGGTGGTCATCACATCCACATGATAGACTCACATAGACACCCCAATGTCTATCACTTAACTTACTTGTTTAATTCACTCCTAACCTCCATGGTAGGAGATAATATCCAAGCTCCCCACTTGATATTTCCTAAAAGTTTTTCCTTCTTTAGGTTACACTAGAGATCCCTTCTCATAGTACATCTTTATGTGTTATTCCAAGGTGTATCCTCTTGGGTTCACTAGTTTTCCCTTGATTCTTTTCTTTCTATCTCTCTAACTAGGATTTCCTTTAAGTGTATCAATCTACTTAAACACTTAATAATCATATTTAAACCTCAACTAAAGATATGAACCCTATATACCCATAACAATAATCAATATGTGACAGTCATAAATCAGAGTATAACTTTACTTCATTCTTCCATATTTGATTGTAATTGGAATTACATCATTTACATATCCTCTAGAGTGTAAAGCAATATATCTTGTTCCAGTTTACAAATTAATTCTCAAATTAGAAATTTCTTTACAATAAAGGGTCCTTTCATCATGGAGGCCTTAATACAACATATGTCAATAATAATAATGTTTGAATAGTTCAACTCTTCTCTTAATCCATCTCGTATCTCCATCACTCGGTTGATGGTAGTAAGGGATTAGGACAACTCATAACATATATATGATTATGCATTCTATTCAAACAATAATATGCAATTTTACATTTGAATGCACCCATGCAATATACATTCACCATAATGTAACTATGCATTTACACATTCAAACTATCAAAGGAAGGAAACCCCATAATTTCCCAAGAATGAATTCCACACTCATTCCTATCCTTTTTCCATAAAAATATATTCCTTTAATCAAATAAATTCCATATGCAAACACATCTAATTCAATTAAGATAGAACCCCATAAATACCTCATGAATAGATCCCCAACCCATTCTTTCTTGTTCATAACATAGAAGATGCATTCATAAATCAAATTCCATTGATTTTCATTCACATAGAAATAGCATTTAAACAAAGGAATCAAGTACCATATCCATTTTCGACAAAATCATTTGTAATCATAGCATTCAATTTTTCCACTAAATTATGCTATCCCTACAATTTTTCCATAAAATTGTACTATAGAACCTTTATAATTTTTCCACAAAATTATACTATAGTTCCCTACAAATTTTCCACAAATTTGTACTATAGTCCATCAATAATTCTTCCACAAAATTACACTATAGTTTCCTATAAATTTTCCATAAATTTGTACTATAGTTCTTCAATAATATTTCCACAAGATTACACTATAGTTTCCTACAAATTTTCCACAAATTTGTACTATAATATTTCCACAATATTACACTATAGTTTCCTACAAATTTTCCACAAATTTGTACTATAATATTTCCACAAGATTACACTATAGTTCCTACAAATTTTCCACAAATTTGTACTATATTTCCTCAATAATATTTCCACAAGATTACACTATAGTTCCCTACAAATTTTCCATAAATTTGTACTATAGTTCTTCAATAATATTTCCACAAGATTACACTATAGTTCCCTATAAATTTTCCACAAATTTGCACTATAGTTCCTCAATAATCTTTCCACAAGATTACACTATAGTTCCTACAAATTTTCCACAAATTTGTACTATAGTTCCTCAATAATATTTCCACAAGATTACACTATAGTTCCCTAAAAATTTTCCACAAATTTGTACTATAGTTCCTCAATAATTTTTCCACAAAATTATACTATAGTTCCCTACAAATTTTCCACAAATTTGTACTATAGTTCTCAATAATTTTTCCACAAAATTATTCTACAGTTCTCTACATTATCCCTTTAGATGGATGCATGCAAAAATATCAATTATCATGTATATTCAAAGAGCTCCAACACCCTATGAGGTAAAAGGTACATTTGCAAAATAAAAGGGTACCACCTAATGTTTAATTTACCAAAATTTGGTTTATCAAGAGGTCAACTGTGCAATATCAACTTCTATTAGTTAAACCTCTGTTGGAAATATTAAAGTATTGTGTTGTCATTAGTGTCAAAGGATGCATAAGGCTGAAATATTTTATGTCCAAGGTTTGATGATAAAAAGAGCATGTTACAAGGTTGGCAAAAAGAAAGCAAGGCAAATAGAATATTCTTCAAAATGGATGAAGTTACAAGGTTGGCAAAAATAAAGGAAGGTAAATATGTTAAGGAGTATAATATTTAAATATTATAAAGAGGATTTAAAAAGGACAATGGACCAAGGTTTAAAGGACAGAAGGAGAAAAGATTTAAATATAATGAACCAAGGTTTAAAGGACAAGAGGAGAAAAGATTTAAAAGCAATAGACCAAGGTTTACAGGACAAGAGGAGAAAAGTTTTAAAATACAAATGGACCAAGGTTTTATAATATTTTTAAATATTATAATGCAAAGTTTCAAAAAGGAGGATGGCACCAAAAATGCACGTAGAGGAAATAAATTTGAATTTTTTTCTAGCGTCGACGTAGTCTAATGCAAAGAAGGGCACATATATTTATATCCAAGGTTTTACCTTAGGAAATGATCACTTGAATTGCACATCAATTCCCATTCATCAAGAGAGCTAGCGAACGGTAGAACCAGTAAATATTAAGTTGCAATTTTTGAAATATATTTGTGGGAGCATTGGTAGATGTCATGCCTACTGGTATAGCGCAACTTGTCGCTAGTTGTGTGTTAGAGTGTTGGGCAGAGAGAGGTCTTGGGATCAAGTCCCCTCGATGACAGCTTTTGGGTAGAAGATTTTTTGCTATTTCTAAGGTAGAGTTGAAATAAATTACATAGGCCACCTTTTGTGTCACCAAGCAGTGATAGCACAACCGATCATTGAGTGCTTTAGAGAGAGTTGTCTTGCATGTTGACAAAGTTTGAGTTGCGGTAACATAAGAGGTATTTGATTTTTGTTGAGCACAAAAATTTAGGAGGCATAAGGTTTGATTTATTTAATTTTTGTAAGGTGTAAAGGTGTTTGGGTAGCAAGTCTTTCTGAAAGCCCTATAAGAGTAAAGTGTTGTTGAGAAATGTGTGTACAGGAGGTATAAGGGTTGTGCAAATATTTTATAATTATTGAAAGTTTATAAGGGATTCATAAGGTGTCATAAAACTGTTTTATTTATGTAATGCTTGCGTGAAATAAACATTAAGATGTTTTAGGTATTGTATGAGGATTGAAATATTGCATTATTAGAAATGAGATAAAAGGGTGTACTTGTGATCAATGTATTTTGTAATTTATGCACATCATAAGAAAAAGGTTTAAGGGTTCTACAAGTTGTATTTTTGTGAAGATAAAAGGAAATAATAGAGTATTATTTTCAGATTTACTATGCACATCTTTTGAGAAGGTTTTTCATGTGGATGACTTGAAAAGTGTTTTGCTATCTAACCCTTGAAGTGGCACAAGAAATATAAGTTGTTTTTTAGATAGGTTTTTGTGGGCACATCTTCATCAAATCAAGTTAAGTGGTATGGTGATATTATTCCTTCTTTAAGGTGTTTCGTTGAGCAAATATTTCCGAATCATAAGATGGAGAAATAAGGATTATATATGTGCTAGGGTTTATGAACAAGTTGTGCTTCATTGTTGAATGATATTGAAATACATGTGCTAGGGTTGAGAGCAAGTTTTGTGCATAATCTTGATTGATATTGGGATAAACTTGCAAAGGTCAAAAAGCATATTTGTGAAGTAATTTGTGCATTGGCCTTGAGTGATATTTGAAAAGAACATATTGTGAAATTATATTGCATATCATTTTCTATGTGTTCTTGATCAATAATTATGGGTACAATATATCTGAAGTACTTTGATCAAAGCATGTGTTATGAGCAATTTTTAAGCATGTGTTATGAGCAATTTTTGAGCATGTGTTAGAGAATATTTGGGCAGATTTGAGCAAGTCTTGTGAGAAGACTTGAAGCAGGTTTGAGGTAGATTTGAACAAGCCTTGTGAGAAGGCTTGGTGCATATTTGGGCAGATTTGTGAGAAGGTTTTATTGCTGATTTGAGCAAGCCTTGTGAGTAGGCTTGGTGTAGATTTGGGCAGATTTATGAGCAAGTTTTTGTGTAAATTTGAGAAATCCTTGTGAGTAGGCTTGGTGTAGATTGGAGCAATGGGTTGAGCAAATTTTGTTGAAGATTTAAGCAAGCCTTGTGTGAAGTCTTGGAGTAGTTTTTTTAGTAGAGTATTGAGCTATATTTGAAGCAAACCATATTTGAGGAGATAGAGTTCTCCTATAGATAGACGTCCATGAACTAGAGTTGAGAATATAGAGTTCTCCTGTGGATAGAGTTCCATGTGTTGAGCAAGGTGCAGCAACAGTATTGTCATTGTTGTCAACACAGTCAGATAGATCTGTTGATGCAAGTGGATAGGAAGTTCAAAAGCTATTCAGATGCAGAAGACAGGAGTTCAAAGGTTATTCAGAGTATGTACAGTGATTTTCCAAGAAGACCGAAGTGGCCCATATGCAAAAGATCAAAGAAAAAAGACAAGTAAGAAAAGTGTCGCGATATCGCGACATATACAACAGGCAAGAAAAACTGTCGCGATTTCGCGACATGTTGGAAGAGAGAGAAAAAGCAGGAAAAACTGTCACGATTTCGCGACATGTTGGAAGAGAGAGAAAAAGCAGGAAAAACTATCACGATTTCGTGACATGTTGGAAGAGAAAAGGCAAGTGGAAAAACTGTCACGATTTCATGACATGTTGGAAGAGAAAGAGAAAGCAGGAAAAAGTGTCACGATTTCGTGACAAGTTCGAAGAAAGAGAACAAGTAAGAAAAGTGTCACGATTTCATGACATGTCGCATTTTCGTGACTAAAATAGGAGAGAGAAAGTAAGTTTGAAAAGTGTCACGATATCGTGACATGTCGCATTTTTGACAAAAGAAAGAGAGGAAGCGTACGAAAGCAGAACTATCATGATTTCATGACAAAAGCAGAAAGCAAGACTTCGAAGTAGAAGTGTCATGATTTCATGACAAAAGCAAAGAAGTAAAGTACGAAAGTAGAAGTGTCACGATTTCATGACAAAAGCAGAGAAGAAGACTTCAAAGGCAGAAGTGTCACGATTTCATGACAAAAGCAAAGAAGCTAAGTACGAAGTAGAAGTGTCACGATTTCATGACAAAAGCTAAGTTGAAGACTACGGAGGCAGAAGTGTCACGATATCACGACAAAAGCAAAGTCGAAGTCTATGGAAGCAGAAGTGTCGCGATATCACGACAAAAGCAAAGACGAAGTATACGGAGGCAAAAATGTCATGATATCATGACAAAAGAAAAGACGAAGTCTATAGAGGCAAAAATGTCATGATATCATGACAAAAGAATAGAGAAAGCGTACGGAGGTGAAAGTGTCATGATATCATGACATGTATTTTCATGGCAACAACAACAAAAGAAGCTACAGAGGCAGAAATGTCATGATTTCATGATAGGTCATAAATGCGCAAGTCAAGAAGGAGAACCCGACTGAAATGAGAAGTATGACAGTGGACCGACATCACTACTTATAAGGTTTCAAAAATACGAAGAGTGATCATATGGTTACAGGGTCTGTCAGAATGAAATCATCAAGCGATGGATAAACCGAACATCTTCTTGAGTTGAAGCCGACGAAGACCGATGACAACCGACTAAAATTAGGGTTTACAATTGTTATGAAAGCCGACTAAGATTAGGATTTACAACTGACTAAGATTAGGGTTTTCATCATAAAAAATATTGTTATAAAAGGAGGGCTATTTGGAGAATTGAGAGATGGTGGAATGTGTGTGAAATACGGTCATTGTGCATAGAGAGCAAGTCATGTCGAATCATGCTAAGTGCAAAATTCACAAGAGAGCAGAGTGTGCAAAAGGGAGAAGATGATCATGAAGTTTGACTGTAACGAAGTAGAGTGTGCGAAGTGATTACGCAGAGAGCAGAGTGCACAGAGAATGCAAAGGTGAAGAAGACCAATCAGGGTCTTGCAAAAGCAAAGGTATCTTATCAAACTTATAGATTCAAATTGAAGTCCAGGTTGTAGCTTGGCATCAAGGGTTGGTGCTCCTTTCTATTGGTGCAGATAAATAAGGGGTTGGTGCTCCTTTCTATTGGTGCAGATAAATAAGGGGTTGGTGCTCCTTACAGTGGGTGCTGGTAAATTGATTGTAAAGTTGGTGCTTTGCAAAGGCTAGATTTGGATGGTAGTCCAAGCAGTCAATTTTTGAGGAGTAGCCACATTGGTGAACCTCGTTAAATCTTGTGTTGTGTGATGCTCTTTTGTTATACTTGTTGTATCTAGTAATAAGTTTTAATTGTTATGGTATTAAGAGCTATAAATTTAAGTTTAAAGAGCTACACTGATTCACCCCCCCTCTCAGTGTCATTGTAAGACTAACAATTGGTATCGGAGCTAAGTTCCTGTACAAGCTTAACCGGCTAGGGTGATCTTGGAAGTAACACAATGGCAGGTGGTGAAGGCTTCTCATCAAACAAAGCACCATTGTTTGATGGATCTAATTACGCATTCTAGAGAATCAGGATGCAGACATATCTCTATGCTTTGGGATACGACATCTGGGATTCAGTAGTTAGTGGATACACAATACCCATCACTCCTCCAAAAGAGGCTGACGAAAAGAAACTGTTTGAAAATAACTCAAAAGCAAAGAATGCTATCATGTGCGGATTAGCAGACAATGAACTAGTAAAGATCATGAGCTGTAAAATGGCAAAAGAAATATGGGACAAACCGAGGAGTATTCATGAAGGAGACGATAAGATCAAGGAGGCCAAGTTACAGACACATCGAGCTCAGTTCGAAGCATTAAAGATGAATGACGATGAAAACATTGAGGCATATATGCTGAGAGTTAATGGAATCATTAATGCGATCAGAGGACTCGACGAGGATATCGAAGACTCTGCCGTCGTGAAAAAGGTATTAAGATCTCTTCCTCAAAGGTTTGATTCTAAAGTCTCAGTGATAGAAGAAGCTAAAAATCTAAATTATTTTAGTATAGATGAGATGTATGGTTCTTTGACTGCATATGAGATGAGGATAGGAAGATCTAAACCCACAGACAGAGAAGCGGCTTTTAAAGCCCTTAAAAATAAAAATGCAAAACAAGAGTCCGAGGAAGAAGAGACATCAGATGAAATGGAAGCAAACTTTGTTAGAAAACTAAAAAGGGGAAAAGGAAAATACAGAGGAAAGCTACCGTTTAAATGTTTCAACTGTGGAGGCGTTGGGCATTTTGTGACTAAATGTCCACTTAATGAGAAGAACAAAAATGATGAAGGATCGCACCAAGAAAGAAGTGACTGGAAGAAGAAAATGAATTTCAGAAAAGGCAACTTCAAGAAGAAAAGTTTCATCTCCAGGAATGCCAGTTCAACAGAAGACAACTCCGATGAGGATTCTGAAGAGGAAACAGGTGAAGCTCTTTTCATGGCATTTGAAGAAGTAAAATCAGAAAAGGAAGAAGGAGTGAACTCTGAAGTATGTGGTGAAAACCCTGAGGCTGAAGTAGATCTAGAAGGTGAGTTGATCTCTGCACTTGAAGAGTGGAAAATAGAGAGGAAAAAGAATAAGAAAATTTCAAAAAAGCTTGAGGATGCAAACGAAATCATAACCAGTCTGAAAGTATAGACAGAAGAATACAAGAAAATATCTGAAGATCTCGAAGTACAAATTACCATGAAAATAGATTATTGCTGCAAACTAGAAGAAGAGAATGTTGGTTTACGGACGCAGATAGAAGAGATGAATCACAAAATTAGTTGCTATCACAAACGCGAAGAAAGTTCTATGAAGCTGGATAAGATTATAAATGACCAAAGGCCTGCAGGCATCAAATTTGGTCTGGGTTTCATCGAAGGAGAATCATCAAATGGATCAAAGGCCAGAAATGTAGAATCCATAAAGAATGAAGATAAGAAACAAAGTTGATCAAGGAAAAACGTCTCATGCAAAAGAAAGCAATAATGCCAGGCACGAAAGGAGAATTGACAATGATGGATTCACCAATGTCACACATCAAAGAAGAAGAAGACCTATGGCTCCTACGGCAACATGGCAAAGACCATCACCCAGGTTCAATTATCCCTTTTCTGGTTTCTATTTTAAATGCAATGGCTATGGACATAAAATCTCAGACTGCAAATATAATGTAAGACCAAGGAATTTCACCAATAGAAGTGCTTTATCTCCTTCGATGAATTATATAGTAGAATGCTATAACTGTCATAATTTTGGACACATTGCAAGAAACTCGTAGAAGTACATTTGCATCAAATCAGTTTCAGGGAAGAAAATTTCAACCAAATAGGATGAGACAAAATAGAAAACTTCCCGAAAAACATGCACAAGCTATTGATAAGGGAAAGGCAAAACAAGAGCCCAAAACTACTATCAAAATGGAGTGGAAAGAAAAAGAGCGACTTAAGGAAGAAAAGGAATCCTTAATCGTACAAACAACATTTAAAGCACAGAATAAATATGTACCATGGATACTTGATAGTGGATGCTCCAATCATATGACAGGTGACAAACAAAAATTTGAGAAGTTACAGAAATATGAAGGTGGTTCAAGAAAGTTTGGAAATAATGATGGAGCTAAGATAGTTGGCAAAGGTTCAGTTAAAATTAGTGACGAAAAAATTAAGTCAGAAGTCTTGTTTGTGGATGGTTTGAAACATAACTTGTTGAGCGTAAGTCAGATTTGTGATAAAGGTCATGAAGTAGTTTTTAAGAAGCAGGGTTGTGAAGTTAGAAAAACAAACAGTGGAAAATTGATAGCAACTGGATCAAGGACATCTGGAAACCTGTACACGCTCTCGGAGACTTCGAAGGAGCTTGTTTTATTGGACAGGAAGAAGAAAATTGGTTGTGGCACAAGAGACTCGGTCATATCAGTTTTGATAATCTAGTAAAAATCAACTCAAAAAGGGCAGTGAGAGATATTCCCACCATCAACAAACCTGCAAACAACATTTGTGCTTCATGCCAAAAGGGGAAGCAAACTAGAGTCACATTCAAAACAAAAGAGTACTACACAAGCAAACCTTTGGAACTAATACACACCGATTTATGTGGACCCATGAGAACACAAAGCATAAATGGTGACAAATATTTTATGTTGTGCATTGATGACTATTCCAGAATGACATGGATATTTTTCTTGAAGCATAAATCAGAAGCTTTTGAAATGTTCAAGACTTTCAAAAACCAAGTTGAGAATGAAACAGGAAAGAGGATCAAATGTTTAAGATCAGATAGAGGAGGAGAATTCATTTCAGAGGAGTTTACAGAGTACTGTGAAAAATACGGTATTAGGAGACAGTTTTCAGCAGCCAGGACACCTCAGCAGAATGGAGTGGTAGAAAGAAAGAACAGGACAGTGCAGGAAATGGCACGGACTATGTTGGCTGAAAGTAGAGTAGCAGAAAGATTTTGGAAAGAAGCAGTCCATACTACGGTGTATATCCAAAATAGGTACATGCTGAGAACACATGAAAGCAAAACTCCTTATGAGTTGTGGTTCGGTAAAAGGGCAACAACAAAATACCTCAAAGTTTTTGGCAGCAAGTGCTACATCAAAAGAACTCGAAGATAATCTTGGTAAGTTTGAAGATAGAGCGGATGAAGGTATTTTTGTTGGTTATTCATCAAAAAGCAAAGCTTACAAATGCTACAACAAGAGGCTAAAGAAAATTGTGGACAAGTGTCGATGTTAAATTTGATGAAGGTAGAGAACGAGTAATTAGCTATGAAAAGAACTACCCAATTTATGAAGAGGTTATTGAAGGAGATGAGGAAAACGAAACGGAAAAGATACAAAAAATTGACTCAGATGATTTAAGTTGTGATTCAGAAGTGGAAGAAAATAAGAAATTCAAAACAGAGCAAACTGGCAGAAAAATCATCCTAGAGAGCAAATAATTGGAGACCCCAAAGTTGGTGTTCGAGACAAGAAGAAGAGTAGTAAGTAACTACTCTCTATTATCAAGCATTGAGCCCAAAAATGTTGTTGACGCAAGCAAAGATGAAAGTTGGATGAAGGCAATAAATGAAGAATTAGATCAGATCGAGAAAAATGAAACTTGGGAGTTAGTACCTAGACCCGCAAATAAAAATATAATCGGGACTAAATGGATTTTTTGAAACAAATTGAATGAAGACGGACAGGTAGTCAGAAATAAAGCAAGATTGGTATGTAAGGGTTATGCACAAGTTGAAGGCATTGAATTTGAGGAAAATTTTGCACCAGTAGCTAGACTAGAGGCAATTAGAATGTTTTTGGCTTTAGCAAGTCTACAAGAATTTCAAAGTTTATCAAATGGATGTGAAATCAGCATTTTTGAATGGGAAACTTGAAGAAGAGGTTTATATTGAGCAACCAGATGGTTTCCAACTTGGTGATGATCCCAACTTGGTTTGCAAGTTGAAGAAAGCATTATATGGCTTAAAACAGGCACCCCGAGCATGGTATGCAAGGCTAGACAACTATCTCACTCAACAAGGGTTTAAGAAAGGTATGGTGGATAGTAATTTGTATGTCAAAACAGAAAATGGGCATCTTATTGTTCTTGTTGTATACGTAGATGATATCATATTTGGCAACAGCAAAGATGAGTCGTGTAAAGATTTAGCAAATAAGATGCAGAAAGAATTTGAAATGTCAATGATTGGTGAACTTTCGTATTTCCTAGGGTTGCAAGTTAATCAAAATAAGAAGGGCATATTTATTTCTCAAGTTAAATATGTGAAAGAGATGTTAAAAAAGTTCACAATGGAGGATTGTAAGCCAGCTTAGCACTCCCATGACGATAGGTTGCAAGTTGAGCAAGGATGACAAATCTCCACCTGTTGATCAAACCATGTACAGATCTATGATTGGGAGCTTACTGTACCTGATAGCTACTAGACCAGATATTTTGCAGGCAATATGCATGGTAGCACGATTTTAGGCTAATCCCAAGGAGACTCATGTGACAAAAGTGAAGAGGATTCTTCGGTACCTCAAGGGTACTATGGAGTATGGGTTATGGTATCCGAAAGGTAAAGACTTCACCCTTATTTTATATTCAGATGCAGATTGGGCAGGAGGTGTCGATGATAGAAAGAGTACCAATGGAGGTGCATTCTATCTTGGAGACAGATTGGTCGCGTGGCACAGTAAGAAACAAGAGTCAGTTTCTTTATCGATAGTAGAGGCAGAATATATTGCAGTGACAACATGTTGTACGTAGGTATTGTGGATGAAACAAACCCTGAAAGATCTTGGTATTAGCTTCAGTGAGCCAATATCAGTTAAGTGTGATAACACCAATGCCATTAACATCTCCAAGAATCTGGTTATGCATTCATGCACAAAACACATTGCTATCAAGTATCACTTTTTGAAGGAGAAAGTTGCGAAAGGTGAGGTTAAGTTGGATTTTGTTCCAACTACAGAGCAAGTAGCAGATATCTTCACAAAACCATTGCCCAAGGAAGTTTTTGAGTACCTTCGCAATAAATTGGGAGTGGTCACACTTCCCAAGAATTGACTAGCTACAGGGATCACATTCTCAGGGGGAGCATTTAAGTATTTGATTATCTTTTTGCTCATGTTCATGATTTTTGCTAAGTGTAATAAATTTTGCCTGAGAATGTTGTGCATGGACTCAGGGGGAGTCTGCAGTAGCCCTTTGGTATTATTGTCAAAGGGGGAGAAGAGTTACAGGAAATTGCACATGTGTTGCCAAAAATTCCAAAGGGGGAGATTGTTGAGCAAGGTGCAGCAACAATATTGTCATTGTTGTCAACACAATCAGATAGATCTGTTGATGCAAGTGGACAGGAAGTTCAAAAGCTATTCAGATGTAGAAGACAGGAGTTCAAAGGTTATTCAGAGTATGTACAGTGATTTTCCAAGAAGACCGAAGTGGCCCATATGCAAAAGATCAAAGAAAAAAGACAAGTAAGAAAAGTGTCGCGATATCGCGACATATACAGCAGGCAAGAAAACTGTCATGATTTCGTGACATGTTGGAAGAGAGAAAAAGCAGGAAAAACTATCACGATTTCGTGACATGTTGGAAGAGAGAAAAAGCAGGAAAAACTGTCACGATTTCGTGACATGTTGGAAGAGAAAAAGGCAAGTGGAAAAACTATCATGATTTCGCGACATGTTGGAAGAGAAAGAGAAAGCAAGAAAAAGTGTCACGATTTCATGACAAGTTCGAAGAAAGAGAACAAGTAAGAAAAGTGTCACGATTTCGTGACATGTCACATTTTTGCGACTAAAATAGGAGAGAGAAAGTAAGTTTGAAAAGTGTCACGATATCGCGACATGTCGCATTTTCATGACAAAAGAAAGAGAGGAAGCGTACGAAAGTAGAACTATCATGATTTCATGACAAAAGTAGAAAGCAAGACTTCGAAGCAAAAGTGTCACGATTTCATGACAAAAGCAAAGAAGTAAAGTACGAAAGCAGAAGTGTCACGATTTCATGACAAAAGCAGAGAAGAAGACTTCGAAGGCAGAAGTGTCATGATTTCATGACAAAAGCAAAGAAGCTAAGTACGAAAGTAGAAGTGTCATGATTTCATGACAAAAGCTAAGTTGAAGACTACGGAGGCAGAAGTGTCACGATATCGTGACAAAAGCAAAGTCGAAGTCTATGGAAGCAGAAGTGTCACGATATCACGACAAAAGCAAAGACGAAGTATACGGAGGCAAAAATGTTGCGATATCATGACAAAAGAAAAGACGAAGTCTACGAAGGCAGAAATGTCATGATATCATGACAAAAGAATAGAGAAAGCGTACGGAGGTGAAAGTGTCGCGATATCACGACATGTTGTATTTTCGCAGCAACAACAACAAAAGAAGCTACAGAGGCAGAAATGTCATGATTTCATGATAGGTCATAAATGCGCAAGTCAAGAAGGAGAACCCGACTGAAATGAGAAGTATGATAGTGGACCGACATCACTAACATTTAAGGGTTGTTTAAAGAGTTATCAAAAGTCAATATGGCGGTTACATGGTCTGTCTAGAATGAAATCATCAAGCGATGGATAAACCGAACATCTTCTTGAGTTGAAGCCGATGAAGACCGATGACAACCGACTAAAATTAGGGTTTACAGTTGTTATGAAAGTCGACTAAGATTAGGATTTACAGCCGACTAAGATTAGGGTTTTCATCATAAAAAATATTGTTATAAAAGGAGGGTTATTTGGAGAATTGAGATGATGGTCGAATGTGTGTGAAATACGGTCATTGTGCATAGAGAGCAAGTCATGTCGAATCATGCTAAGTGCAAAATTTGCAAAGAGAGCAGAGTGCACAAAAGGGAGAAGACGATCATGAAGTTTGACTATAATGAAGTAGAGTGTGCGAAGTGATTGCGTAGAGAGAGCAGAGTGCACAGAGAACGCAAAGGTGAAGAAGACCAGTCAGGGTCTTGCAAAAGCAAAGGTATCTTACTATCAAACTTATAGATTCAAATTGAAGTCCAGGTTGCAGCTTGGCATCAGGGGTTGGTGCTCCTTTCTATTGGTGTAGATAAATAAGGGGTTGGTGCTCCTTTCTGTTGGTGCAGATAAATAAGGGGTTGGTGCTCCTTACAGTGGGTGCTGGTAAATTGATTGTAAAGTTGGTGCTTTGCAAAGGCTGGATTTGGATGGTAGTCCAAGCAAGTCAATTTTTGAGGAGTAGCCACATTGGTGAACCTCGTTAAATCTTGTGTTGTGTGATGCTCTTTTGTTATACTTGTTGTATCTAGTAATAAGTTTTAATTGTTGCGGTATTAAGAGCTGTAAATTTAAGTTTAAAGAGCTACACTGATTCACCCCCCCTCTTAGTGTCATTGTAAGACTAACACCATGAACCATAGTTGAGGGGATAGAGTTTTCCTGTGGATAGAGATCCACAAACTTGAGCATAGGGGATTGGTGTATCCTTTGGATAGATGTCCATAAACATTGTAACAGGGATTTGGTTTCCAAGATATTTATTGATAAAATTTAGAAGAAATATTTTCTCTATGGATGTAACCCACATTGGGTGAACCACATTAAATATGTGTCTCTCTTGTGTGTGATGATATGTGCATTGCTTTGCTACTACTATTGATGATATTTGTTAACAATGCTTTGGAAATATATTGCAATTGATAACATTGGATAATATTACTTTAGTCAAGAAAAACAAAATTTTGTCTTATATTGTTCATCCCCCACTCTCAGTATAAGCTTGTGTTCTTTAATTGGTATCATATCGGGATCCTTCAAAAAGTCTAACGGCTTGAAGGAATATCTTACAAGAACACACAATGACCACTAAAATGATAGAGGTTGCTCCTATGATTAAAATCAACAAAACGGACTCAGAATTGGATGACTTAGAGAAGGAATTTACTACTACTCTAGTTGAATTGGAGTTTCAAGTACAAAAGGATGAAGAAACAAAGATAAGATTTCTACAAGATCTCAATGACCTAAAGGTTAAATTTGAAGAGGAAAGAAGAATTGAAGAAGTAATGATTGAGAAATTAAAGGCAAAAGAGTTGGAATGTGAAAATTTGGAAAATGAGGTTGTCTCTTTGAGAAAGGAAGTTGAAAATTCTAAAAGGAAGTCACAACAAGAAATAAGGTTACAAAAGGAAGAATCAAGCTCAACAGGGATATCAAAGAAAGTAATTGATGATGGACCCATGACCTATGTTGATGAACTAAAAAGGAGTAAAAACACCAAGGAGGAAGAGATCAAAGAATCATCATGGACAAAAGTCAATTACAAAAATAGACCATATCATCCAAGGAAATCAAACAGGTTTCAATACTTCTTCCATGATTATTGTTTCTCATGTAATGAATATCATAAAGTTGTATATTACATTATCAGTATGAAAAATGATGTTAGAAATTTTAATTCATTTACACCTCTCATGAATAGCAACATCATATGTTACAAATGCAATAATTTCGGGCACAAAGAAAAATGGTGTAAAATAGTGTTTCCTAAATCAAGCAAAAAGAGAGAAGATAAAAAGGTTCAAAAGGATACAACCTCAAAAATTTTGAAAAAGAAATCAAAAAAATAAAAAGAGAAGTCAATGTTGGTACAAATAGCTCTTCATGTACAAGATGAGATAAATTAGTGGTATGTTGATAGTGGTTGTTCAAGCCATATGATAAGTGATAAAAGTAAATTTCTTTCTCTTCAAGAAATCAATGGAGGATCAGTAAAATTTGGTGATAATTCTTTAGCTAAAATTATTGCAAAATGTACTTTGAGTTTAGATAATGGAAAATAAAAAATAGAAAATGTGTTGTATGTTAAGGGATTGAAGCACAATTTACTAAGTGTAAGTCAACTTTGTGATCAAGTGTACATATTCACTTTTCATCCAAATGGATGTGAGATTAGGAGATCCAAGATAGGAAAGCTTATTGTAGATGCCAATAGAACTACAAACAATCTCTACCTGTTAAGTGAGATTAAAGGAGAAAAATATTTTTATCACAAGATGAGAGCTAGTTATAGCATAGAAGAATGGGTCATCTGAAATTTGACAACATAGTAAAAATAAGAAAAAAATAGGTATTCAAAGATTTACCTAGGATAAAAAGACCCCCAAGTACAATTTGTGCACAATGTCAACATGGTAAGCAAACAAGAACAAGTTTCAAGTCAAAATATTTTTCTTCATCCCAACCATTGGAACTAGTTCACACTGATTTATGTGGTCCTACAAGGACAAATAGTTTACAAGGTGAAATTTACTTCATGCTATTTATAGATGATTTCTCCATAATGACTTGGGTAACCTTCTTAAAATAAAAGTCATAAGCTTTTGAAAAATTCAAGACATTCAAGGTTCTAGTAGAAAATGAAATAGGTAAAAATATCAAGTGTCTAATATCAGATAGAGAAGGAGAATTCACTTCAGGTGAATTAATAAAATTCTATGAATAACATGGAATCAAAAGAAATTACTCAACATCAAGGACTCCACAACAAATTGGAGTAGTTGAAAGAAAAAATAGAATTGTTGAGAATATGGCTAGAACTATACTAAATGAGTCTAACATTTTAGATGGTTTTTGGAGAGAGGTAGTTCATACAACTGTTTATATCATCAATAGAGCTCAAGTAAGAGTAAATCATCACAAAACCCTATATGAGATTTGGAAGGGAAGACCAACTACTAAGAAGCATTTCAGAGTTTTTGAGAGCAAATGCTACATTAGAAGAGAAGAGAAAATTTTGGATAAGTTTGATTCAAGGTACGATGAGGGTATTTTCCTTGGAATTCCACAAAGATAAAAGCCTATAAATGCTATAATAAAATATCACATACAATTTTGGAAAGTACAAATGTAAGAGTTGATGAATAAATAGGGCCAAGAGAACCAGATCAAGAGTTTATATATCAAAAAGGAGAAAGTTGCCAAGAATAATTAGGTGAAGAATCAGAAGAAGATGAAACACAAAGAACACAACCTAAGACACCATCCAAGCATGTGCAAAAGAATCATCCAAGAGATCTAATTATTGGGAATCCAGATGAAATACAAACAAGGAGGAAGATAATAGGAATTGGTGAACATGTAAATCTCTCTTTGCTATCTAAAATCAAGCCCAAGGATTTCAATGAGGCAATAGAAGACAAATATTGGTTCAAGGCAATGGATGAAGAGTTGGATAAAATAGAAAAGAGTGAGACTTGGGAACCTATCCCATGACAAAAATATAACAACGTAATTGGCACTAAATGGTTTTACAAAAATAAGTTAAATGAATATGGTTAGGTAGTTAGAAACAAAGCAATACTAGTATCCAAATAATATGCATAGATTGAAGGGATTGATTTTGAAAAAACATTTACTCATGTTGTACATCTTGAGGCCATAAGAATGTTTTTGGCATTCTCAAGTTTCAGAAACTTAAAAATATATCAAATGGATGTAAAATCTATTGCAAGTGTGAAGAGGGTTATTGTCTAAGTGGCTCAAAAATATCCTTATTTCTGGCCACAGTGTGAACATGTTTCCAAAATTGTCGACAACATGTCGGCAAGATTTTTTTAAAACCCCTTCCTATATTCTCTCTCTCTCTCGCCTCCTTTCCTCCCTATTCTTCCACCACCATTTCCTCCTTATTCCTCCACCTCCTCCCTCATCCCTTATCTTCCACGTACCTCCCTACTTACCTTATATAAAGCACGCTCTATGCTATGCTTGTAGTTGAAAGGTGTTGCGTCTGCATGTAACAGAAGGAAGCATTAATATTTTTTTTTTTTGAATTTATATGGTGGAATCGGTAGCCGCCACGAATCCGGGTAGGTTGTACGACTTTTTATGGCCACCACAGTATTTTGCATTGTCCGCCCCAAAAGCCGCCACACAGATCTTCGCGTAGTCCGCCCCTATAACCACCATGCCACAATCATTTTAAACCTTTTATGCCGCTGAAAGCACTAGGAAAGGGACAAGTGTTTAGTCCGATGAGGCCCGAGATTTGAACCTTGGACCTCTCGTGCCTCGAAGCATTAATATTATTAAAATAGTGTTTATTTAATTTGTTTTTTGTGCCCACCAAGTACTCTAACTAACACTAGTATCAGAGCCAAAGCGAAGGCGACCAAAGACTTTGGGTTCGACGATCATGGAGAGCATGGAGTTTGCACATATTTTGAGACACATGGAATGAGGCGGACTGGGGCATGTATTTTGAGGCTAGACCAAGCTAAGGTGGACATCCAACAGGGATGACGTGAATAGCATGTGGTAAGATGAGGTGGATAGCCAACAGTGCTGAGGTGGTAACCAGCAAGGCTCGGGCATGAATCCCGAGGTGCCAGGTGGCAGTGACATGGACAACAGGTGATGGACACATGGCGAAGAGTGATTTTTTGGCAAGGGAAAAATTTAGTAGCTTTTATTGCTTGAATGCAATCGGTTTATAATGCGATTGTTCACATATATAAACACTATTGAAGTCCCCATCCTGATGCATGTGGGACAAAACAATTTATTTTTATTTTTTAAATTTCACCGCATGATTATTTTATTGTCATTGCCCATGTCTAGTCTCAACGTAGCGCATAGCGCACGTGGTGAAGGCGTCGGATAACTACCACAAAGTCTCGGGTTCGAAACCCACCGAGAACTTTTTGGTGGCATTTATTTTTTTTAATTAAAATTTTTGTATGAAGGTAAATTGGCCGTAGAGAAAGTGTAGTGGCAAAGGCGGACCGCGGGCACAGCTGCCAAGAATGTTTTTTTGGAGGCACGAAGTCTGGGGTTCGATCCGCCCCAAAGGAAAAAATGTTTTTATTAAAAGCATTAAAAGTTTTATTAAAGGTTTTTCAATTTTAATTTTATTAAAGTTTTTTAAAATTAATTTAATAGTTTTTATTATATTTCTTAATTATTTTTTAAAATATATTTTTTAAAGGATAATTAAAAGATATAAAAATTATTAAATTAAAAAAAAAAAACTTTATAAAAATTTTTGAAAATCTTTAAACTTTTTGGAAAGGAAAATTTGAAAATTTTTTTTTTTGGAGATCAAAATTTTTTAGCACCTGAAAATTGATATATGCAACTCAACTAAATTTTTGCCATGATGAGTAGATGATCCGGTCAACCGGATGTTACCACGCCCTATGCTCTCTACTGAGGAGAGAATCAGCTGAGTCGTTTGATGAGCGGGTCCGACGAGACGAAATACATACTGTATTCAGTCAATTGTAGAATTCAGTGATAGCTCACTAGAGGAAGCCCGATTCAGGATACGAGGCTGACTCAGAGGACAATATTTTTGGACAACGAGTGGAGGAGTTCGATTCAGTTGCATTTGAGCCTGAGGAACAATCCAGTGAGAGCTATACCCCACGCTCTCCAGAGCCAGAGCAGAGCCTGAGCAGAGCCTGAGCCAGCAGAGGTCGAGCCAGTAGCAGTTCCTGAAATCATCATCATCAGTGACGACGAGGATTCCATTGCAGACAATTTTGGGCCTCCAGTACTGGGCGATCCACAACAAGAGGAACGTGAAATCAGTGAGAGAATTAAAAAGTCTAGATTTTATTTGAACTTGTAATTACTTTGCTTTGTAATTGCTATTTTTTAGTCAAATCAAAGTTTACTTTTAAGCAGTAGAAATGGCCTCAAACACAAGTCTCCCAATTCCAGAATTCAATGGTAGTGATTATGAATACTGGTCAATAAATATGAAAACCTTATTGATAGGTAAAGTTTTATGGGAAATAGTTGAAGAGGGTTACACAGAACCCTCTGCTTCTGACTGGTCTGCTTTAAGTGTTGTCGATAGAAAAGCTAAGAAAGAAGCCCAAAAAAATAATTCCTTTGCCCTGTACCATTTACAAGCAGCCCTAGATAAAAGTATCTTTCCTAGAATAGCATCTTGTGTAACAGCTCAAGATGCTTGGAAAGCTTTGAAGGAAAGCTTTCAAGGTAGTGATCAAGTAAAACAGGTCAGACTTCAAACACTGAAGAGAGATTTTGAAAATCTCAGAATGCAGGAGAATGAGAAAGTAGGAGACTACTGCGTGTGAGTCAAAGTCGTAGTAGATAAAATGGTCACTCTAGGTGAAGAGGTTAAACCTGAGGTTGTGGTGAAGAAAGTGTTGCGAACACTTCTTCCTAAGTGGAATCATGTAGCAATCATTATTGAAGAGTCAAAATATTTGACCACTCTTTCTTTTGATGCACTGATTGGTTCTCTCCTTTCACATGAAGAGAGATTGCAGGAATCTCCTTCCACCAGCCACGGAGGTGATGACAAAGCCTTCGCTTCACAAGAAGGAAAAGGCCAAGGTAGAGGTCGTGGCAGAGGTCAGCAAAGAGGAAGAGGTAGGAATAGTCCACGAGGTGGAACTCCAAGCAGAGGAGGATCTTCAAATAGAGGTGGAGGTCAAAACAGAGGTGGTCAATAGAACAAAGGAAAGCATCCAGGTCGAGGAAAAGGAAGTGACAAGTCAAAGCAAGTTTGCTACAATTGTGGCAAACCTGGCCACTTCGCTCGTGACTACTGGTCAAAACCCTCACAAGGGAGCAGCAATAGCCAGAGCAGTCAGTATGGCAATTTTGGAGAAGAGGAAGGGACCTCAAATCTCTTTCTCTCATATGGCCAGTCAGATCAGAACCTGAATGACACCTGGATCTTGGACACTGGGTGTTCAAATCATATGAGTGGCAAAGAAGAACTCTTTGCTACCCTGGATTCTTCCTACAAATCCAACATCAAGTTGGGGGACGACAAGTCATTGGCGGTTGAAGGCATTGGAGCCTTGGAGGTTCCAACAAAAGAGGGCGTCAAACAGGTGAATGACATCTATTACACCCCTCATCTCCAACACAATCTTCTTAGTGTTGGTCAAATGATGGAGAAAAACTATAGGCTGCTATTTGATGAGGGTAAATGTATCATTTTTGATAAAAGTGATAGTAATAGAGTCATTACACAGGTTCCAATGACTAAGAACAGGTTATTCCCTTTGAAGTTTGGCCAGCCAGGAGGAGATCAATTGGCAAATGTTGCTATTTCAAATCCAAGTGTGTTGTGGCACTTGAGATACGGTCATCTGAATCCAGCCAGTTTGAAGATGTTAACTTCTCAAGCGATGGTGACCGGACTTCCTAAAGTTCAGGACAATAAGGAAGTCTATGAAGGTTGTGCCTTGGGCAAGCACGCTAGAACCAAATTTCCTCAAGGGCAAGCATGGCGGGCCAGTTATCCACTCCAGCTAGTGCATTCGGACATCTGTGGTCCAATGCAGACCAAAAGCATTGGTAACAACTCTTACTTTCTTCTTTTCATTGATGATTTTTCAAGAATGTGTTGGATATATTTTTTGAAGCATAAAGATGAAGCATTTGACTGCTTCGTAGATTTTAAAACAAGAGTTGAAAATGAAAGTGGATATTTTGTTAAGTGTCTCAGATCAGATAAAGGAGGAGAATACTCCTCAAATGAATTTTTGAATTTTTGTAAAAAACATGGAATAAAGAGGCAGTTCACTGCTGCCTATACTCCACAGCAGAATGGTGTGGCTGAGAGAAAGAACCGCACCATTGTAGAGATGGCAAGATCTATGCTTCAAACGAAGCATTTGAGCAATATGTATTGGGCAGATGCAGCCAGGACCAGTGTGTATATTTTGAATAGGAGCCCTACTTCAAGTTTGAAAGGGAAAACTCCTTACCAAGCATGGTATGGTAAGAAACCAAATGTCAAACATTTTAGAGTGTTTGGTTCATTGGCTTACTCACACATTCCTGATGAGCAGAGGAAGAAGCTCGATCCTAAGAGTCAAGCATGCATTTTTGTAGGGTACTGTGAGACCACAAAAGCTTACAGACTCTACAATCCCAGGACTCGAAAGATTGTACTTTCCAGGGATGTGATTTTTGACGAAGGGGGAGAGTGGGGTCATCCCCAAATATTTAGTGATGTTGAATCTCATGATGCAGGTTCTTCACAAATTCAACAGGCGCCACAGAAAGGCAAGAAGTCTCCTCCTCCAAGCCCAAGCAAATATTCTACATCCAGTTCATCATCTTCTTCACCAAGTCCTTCTCCACAAAGATCAGTTAGTTCCTCACCAATGGATATTGATTCTCCATCCAGAGGTAAGAGAACTCTCCAGCATCATCCATCTTATCAGATGTTGGATAAAAATTTTCAAAGAAGGTATACTAGAAGTCAAGCTAGTGAGATGAGTTATGTTTTACAAAGACTTGAAAATATGCATTTGTATGGTGATGATGACTCCCAACTTGAACCTCGAGGAGATGTAGTTAACTATGCCTTGTTAACTAGTGCACAACTTGAACCTTCTAGTTATGAGAAGGCATGTACTCAAAAAATTTGGCAAGATGCCATGAAAGAGGAGATAACCTCTATAAAAAACAATGACACTTGGGAGTTGGTAAAGCTTCCTAAAGGCAAGAAATGTGTTGGATGCAAATGGGTCTTCAAGACCAAGTTCAATGCTGATGGAAGCATTGAAAGGCACAAAGCAAGATTGGTTGCAAAAGGATTTACACAGAAGTATGGTATTGATTATGAAGAGACATTTGCTCCTGTAGCCCGACAGGAGACCATCAGAACAGTTCTTGCTTTAGCTGCTCACAAGGGTTGGAAAATCCAACACATGGATGTGAAGAGTGCCTTTCTCAATGGGTACTTGACAGAGGAAGTGTATGTTGAGCAACCTCAAGGATTTCAAGAGCAAGGTAAGGAGCACCTTGTTTATAGACTGAAAAAGGCACTCTATGGCCTCAAGCAGGCATCACGAGCTTGGTACTCACGCATTGATGGGTACTTCAAAGATTTTGGGTTCACCAGAAGTAGAAATGAACCCACCCTTTACTACCTGAAGAAAGGTAATGACATCCTCATAGTCTGCTTATATGTGGATGATCTCATATTCATGGGTAGTAATGAAAAAGTGAATATGGAGTTCAAGCGCTCCATGATGAAGCAGTTTGAGATGAAGGATCTCGGCTTAATGCACTACTTCCTTGGAATGGAAGTCCATCAGACAGATACAGGGATCTTCATCTGTCAACATAAGTATGCTCGGGACATGATCAAGAAGTTTGCTATGGAGCATTGCAAACCAGTTGCAACTCCAGTTGGACATGGGATCCAATTAAGCAAAGATGATGGAGCACCAAAAGTTGACGTGACCACTTTCAGGAGCATGGTTGGGAGTTTGATGTTTCTCGCCAACACCAGACCTGATATTCAGTATGTTGTTTCTCTTGTCTCTCGATTTATGGCTAGCCCATCTGAGCTGCATTTGCAAGCAGCTAAGAGAATTCTCAGATATGTGAAGGGTACATGGGATTTTGGAATCCAGTACCATAAATGTAACACTATCAAGCTTGTAGGCTTCAGTGATAGTGATTGGGGCAGCAATATTGATGACAGAAAATCAACTTCAGGGAACTGTTTTAGTCTGGGATCAGGACTAATAACATGGAGTTCCAAAAAGCAAATTGTGGTAGCTTTGTCTTCTATAGAAGCTGAGTATATAGCAGTCACCTATGCTAGTACTCAAGCCTTATGGCTAAGAAAAGTGTTGGAAGAGATTGGAGAACAGCAAAGTGGTCCGACCAGGATCTACTGTGACAACATCAGTGCCATTCAGTTGGCATACAATCCGATCCACCATAGCAGAACGAAACATTTTGATATGAAGTACCACTTCATCCGAGACATGGTGGAGCATGAAATTGTTGAGCTTAAATTTTGCCGCACTTTGGAGAATGTTGCAGATATCTTCACCAAAGCAATGGCTAAAGCTCAATTTATAAAGCTGAGAGACTGTGTAGTCAGTCCTCTCAAATTTAAGGGGGAGAATGTTGCAAGTGTGAAGAAGGTGACAAACCAAGTGGCCTAGAAATATCTAGATTTCTGGCCTCAATGTGAACGCAAATGAAGTTTGTCGCAAAATTTTATGACGACACGATTTTTATTTAAACCTCCCTCTTCTACATTCTCTCCACCTTCTTTCTCATCCTCGTTTCCTCTCTATTTTCCTGCCACCTTTTCCTCCTTATCTTCCTCTCCTCCACGTCTTCCCTCATCTTCTTATCGCTCCATATCTTTCTTCATCTACCATCCCCTATATAAATATGTGTGCCATGCTTGTAATTGATGTAGAAGGTGTTGCGTAATAATAGATGAAAGCTCTGCATCAAAGGGAGCATTAATATTATGAAAATTGTGTTTATTTAATTTATTTTTTGTGCCCACCAAGTACTTTGACTAACAAAAACAGCTTTTCTCAATGGTTTCTTAGAAGAAGAGGTCTACATTGAGAAACTTGAGGATTTTAGCCTGATAGATAAGCCATATTATGTATGCAAATTAAATAAGGCTCTTTATGTACTAAAGTAAGACCCTAGGGCTTGGTATTCAAGGTTGGATAAGTATCTTCAAGAGTAGGGTTTCATAAAAGGAGTACCTAACAACAATTTATACATCATAAATGAAGGAAATGACTTGTTGATTATGGTGGTCTATGTGGATGATATCATTTTTGGAGGTAGTAATGATAAGATGTGTCAAAAATTTGCAAAGTGTATGCAAAATGAATTTGAAATGTTAATACTTGGTGAGTTGTCCTTCTTCCTTGGATTGCAGATTTCACAATTAGAAAAAGGTATATTTCTCTCACAAACCAAGTATATAAAAGAAATGTTGAATTAATTCAAACTAGAGGATTGCATACCAATGAGTACCTCCATGGTTACAAGATGCAAGTTGAGTAAATATGATGAATCTCCTGAAGAAAATCATACATTGTTTAGATCCATGATTGGAAGTTTACTATGCCATAGCTATAAGACCAGATATAATGCAGGCAGTGGGATTAGTGTCAAGATTTCAAGCAGCACCAAAGGAAACACATGTACAGGAAGTAAAGAGAATCCTTAGGTATCTAAAAGGAACTATGGAATTTGTACTATGGTATCCCAGGGGTAATAATTTCACTCTCACATCAAACACATATGCGGATTGGACAAGTAGTATTGATGATAGAAAAAGTACAAGTGGAGGAGTATTCTTTATTGGAAATTGTTTAGTCTCTTGGCTAAGTAAAAAACAAGCATCAGTATCCTTATCTATAGTATAAGCAGAGTATATTACAGTAGTTTCTTGTTGTACATAGGTTTTATGGATGAAGTAAACTTTAAAAGACTTCAAAGTAGAGCATGATCATCCCATATCCATACTTTGTGATAATACAAGTGCCATAAACATTTCAAAGAATCCAATGATGCATTCAAGGACCAAGCACATTCCAATAAAATATCATTTTTTGAGAGAGCAGGTGATGGATCAGCAATTCAAATTGGAATATGTTACTACAAAGGAACATATTGCAGAAATATTTACTAAGCCACTTCCAATGAAAACTTGAGTATCTTAGAAGAAAGTTGGGAGTAGTCTTACTCTCATCCCAAACTTGATCATCTCAAGGAGAAGAGGTGGTGAGGGGTTTGAGCTAAGAGTCTTATTTTTAGCCCCAAAGGAGCCCTTTTCCATTGATGTCAAAGGGGGATAGTTTTTGTAAGGGGGAGAGAAATCGGTAATGGGAGCATCTTCTTAGCGGGATCATATTTGGAATCCAATGGTAGTAAAATAATTATTTTATGAAAGGGTTGCCATCAATGACAAAGGGGGAGATTGTTGGAAATATTAAAGTATTGTGTTGTCATTGATTTCAAAGGATGCATAAGGCAAAAATATTTTATGTCCAAGGTTTGATGATAAAAAGAGCATGTTACAAGGTTGGAAAAAAGAAAGCAAGGCAAATAGAATATTCTTCAAAAGGGATGAAGTTACAAGGTTGGCAAAAAGAAAAGAAGGCAAATATGTTAAGGAGTATAATATTTAAATATTATAAAGAGGATTTAAAAAGGACAATGGACCAAGGTTTAAAGGACAAGAGGAGAAAATATTTAAATACAATGGACCAAGGTTTAAAGGACAAGAGGAGACAAGATTTAAAAGCAATAGACCAAGGTTTACAGGACAAGAGGAGAAAAGTTTTAAAATACAAATGGACCAAGGTTTTATAATATTTTTAAATATTATAATGCAAAGTTTCAAAAAGGAGGATGGCACCAAAAATGCACATAGAGGAAATAAATTTGAATTGTTTCTAGCATCGACATAGTCCAAGGTAAAGGAGGGCACATATATTTATACCCAAGGTTTTACCTTAGGAAATGATCACTCAAATTGTGCATTGATTCTCATTCATCAAGAGAGCTAGCGAATGGTAGAGGCAGCAAATATTTTAAGGGGCAGTATTTGAGATATATCTATGGGAGCATTAGTTGATGTCACACCTACTAGCATAGTGCAATTGGTTACTAGTCGTGTGTTAGAGCACTGGGTAGAGAGAGATCTTGGGGTTGAGTCCCCTCAATGATGGTTTTTGGGTAGAAGAGTTTTTGCTGTTTCTGAGGTAGAGTTGAAATAAATTACATGGGCCACCTTTTGTGTCACCAAGCCATGATAGCACAACCGATCATTGAGTGCTTTGGAGAGCATTGTCTTGCACGTTGATAGAGTTCGAGTTGCGGTAGCATAAGAGGTATTTGATTTTTTTTGAGTGCAAAAATTTAGGAGGCATAAGGTTTGATTTATTTAATTTTTGTAATGTGTAAAGGTGTTTGGGTAGCAAGTCTTTCTGAAAGCCTTGTTAGAGTAAAGTGTTGTTGAGAAATGTGCGTATAAGAGGTATAAGTGTTGTGAAAATATTTTAAAATTGTTGAAAGTTTAGAAGGGAGTCATAAGGTGTAATAAAACTGTTTTATTTATGTAATGCTTGCATGAAATAAATTAACATGAAGATGTTTTGCGTATTGTATGAGGATTTAAATATTACATTATTATAAAGGAGAGAAAAGGGTGTCCTTGTGATCATTGTATTTTGTAATTTTTGCACATCATTAGAAGAAGTTTTAAGGGTTATACAAGTTGTATTTTTGTGAAGAAAAAAGGAAATAATAGAGTATTATTTTCAGCTCTAATATGCACATATTTTGAGAAGGTTTTTCATGTGGATGACTTGAAAAGTATTTTGATATCTAACCCTTGAAGTGGCACAAGAAAGATAAGTTGTTTTTTAGACAAGTTTTTATGGGCACATCTTCATCAAAGCAAGTTAATAGGTATGGTGATATTATTCCTTCTTTAAGGTGTTTGGTTGAGAAAATATTTATGAATCATAAGATGGAGAAATAAGGATTATATATGTGCATTGTTGGAAATATATGTGCTAGGGTTTGTGAAAAAGTTGTGCTTCATTGTTGAATGAGATTGAAATACATGTGCTAGGGTTGAGAGCAAGTTTTGTGCATAATATTGATTGATATTGGGATAAACTTGCAAAGGTCAAAAAGCATATTTGTGAAGTAATTTGTGCATTGACCTTGAGTGATATTTGGAAATAACATATTATGAAATTGTATTGCATATCATTTTTGTATATGTTCTTGAACAAGAATTGTGGGTACAATATGTCTGAAGTACTTTGACCAAAGCATGTGTTATGAGCAAGTTTTGAGCATGTGTTATAAGAAATTTTTGAGCATGTGTTAGAGCAGATTTGGATATATTTGAGCAAGTCTTGTGAGAATACTTGAAGCAGGCTTGAGGTGGATATGAGCAAGCCTTGTGAGAAGGCTTGGTACAGATTTGGAAAGATTTATGAGCAAGTTTTGTTGCTAATTTGAGCAAGCCTTGTGAGTAGGATCAGTGTAGATTTGGGTAGATTTATGATTAGGTTTTGGTGCATATTTGAGCAAGCCTTCTGAGTAGGCTTGGTGCAAATTGGAGCAATTATTTGAGTAGATTTTATTACAGATTTGAGAAATTCTTGTATGAAGGCTTGGAGCAATTTTTTTTAGTAGAGCATTGAGCTGGATTTGGAGCAGATCAGAGTTGAGGGGATAGAGTTCTCCTAAGGATAGAGGTCCATAAACTAGAGTTGGTGGGATAGATTTATCCTATGGATAGAGTTCCACAAACCAGAGTTGAGAGGATAGAGTTATCATGTGGATAGAGATCCACAAACTTGAGCATAGGGGATTAGTGTCTCCTTTGTACAGAGTTCCATAAACATTCTAATAGGGATTTGGTTCCCAAGAGATTTGTTGAGAAAATTTAGAAGAAATATTTTCTCCATGGATGTAACCCACATTGGGTGAACCACATTAAATATGTGTCTCTCTTGTGTGTGATGATATGTGTATTGCTTTGATACTGCTATTGATGATATTGGTTAACACTGCTTTTGGAAAGATATTATAATTGATAACATTGGATATTATTATTTTAGTCAAGAAAATTAAAATTTTATCTTATATTGTTCACCCCCCTCTTAGTATAAGCTTGTGTTATTCAACCTTAGCAAATCAATGAATCAAGTCCTACCTCCATCAGTTAAAATTTTGCAACTAGAAATTGGTGTCATAGTCTCTACAACTAGGCTCTAGCCTCCTTGGCTAGCATGACCACCACTATATGGTCACTTTACTAGGGGTGAATTCCCCCTTAAGTAAACCTCCACATGCTCCCATGAGGATCATGTGGGACAGTAGCCACATGAGTTCCTAAAATATTTTGACTAAAGCTACCCCAAGTAATCAGTGCATAAATCAATAAATCAGATGAATATCAATAGTCATATAGCAAACATGTCGTAACAATGGGTAAATCGGCCTAACATCAATGATAAGGTTGAGCTAACAAATTACAATTTCCTTTCAACCATGTGTGCCTCCCACTGGCACTTGACTAATCACCAAGTAGTGCAGCCATCGACCTCCACTTTGTGGTCATGTTTTTATGGGAGCATTACTCCCTATAAACCTCTCTCAAGCCCGAGCATGTACCATGTGGGATAATTCTTGTGGAAGGATTCTGATAAGCCTTTCTCCTAAGTGGATTTGAGTGTGATCTAGCACTTCATCCACTCAAGGGATGATACGTAGAGGCTTTAGGCCTCACAAAGGAGCCTTTAAACCATTTGTAAAAGCTTTTAAACCTCTTCCTAGGTAGATATAGGATATATCAGACCTGTAATATCACCTAATTGTAGCACAACATCATCTATTGGAGTGACAAACACATGGATGATATTGTCTATCATCAGATTGCAGCATTGAGTCAATTGATAAAGTAAAATCGAACATCTAATCATAGACAAAACCATCAATCTGGATGCCTTAATCATAATAGGAATATAATATAAGCTAACTCAAAATCTTACAAGGATGAAATATACATATTTGAGGCTGCCATTGCACATCCCAACCAAGCATATAATATTTCTTAACAGTTGTTTTATTTTTAGGTTTACATAGGCCGATTACAAGCTTTACTTTAGGTATATGTCCAAGCCTAAATCACACGTGCTTTCATATAACTTAGGAACAACTGATAATGATGCTAAATTGAAAGACATATAATTCAAATTCTTTTAATAAATGGAATAGGAAATATCATTATGAAATGAAACAAAACATCAATTCATTTCACATTCAAAATAAGACAAAGCAAGGAGGTTCCTCGACCTGAAATTTTTTGCAAGACTGGTCCCTTAAGCCTTCTTCTTCTTGATCTAAGATTTCTTCCTTATTTTAATGTTAAACTAAGCTCTTTTGACCATGTATATATAGACTTATTTTTAAAATACCATTTATTCAATAGTCATTCTAAGAGTAGAATAAATCACTCATATGAAGACTAAATGCCCACCTTGGTTCATTTTTCTTCTTTTTCTAGAACTCAACCCAAATTTTCTTCCTCTTGTAGAACTTAAACCAAATTTTCTTCCTCTTCTATAATTCAAATTTATTTTACTTACACTAACATGCTAATAATTAGGCCATAGGTAATTAATTTTCTTTTTGATTTACCAAATATATTTTTGCCAAAATATATTCTCTACAAAAAGCATTGAATATATCTCAAAAATTCACAAGGCTAAGTATTAGGCCCCAGTTCATCAAATAAAAGGGTTATGTCAAGGTGGATCATGCAATTTATGGTCTCAAATAGGCCCTCAAAGCTTGGTATGAGAAGATGGATTATTTTTTATATCTTTTAAATTTTTGAGATGTCATTCTAATCCTACAATTTACACTTTGAGGGATGGAGAGGACATCATTGTCTTATATGTTGATGATTTATTGATCATAGATATTTCTACATCACATATCTAGGCTATGTAGTGATATTTTTTTTAGTGTTTTGAGATGACAGATCTTGGAATTCTACACTTTTTCCTTGGGTTTCATATTTCACAATTATATTTAAGGATCTATATTTGTCAACAGAAGTACATATTGGATTTACTTCAGCAATTTGGAATGGCTAACTACAAGCCATCTCTTACTCCCTTTTAGTTAGGTGTTACTTTGAGAGGTACATGTTCTACTCCTAGAGTTGATGCCACCATTTACAGACAGCTGGTTGGGAGTTTGATTTACTTAACTCACACTCATTCTGACATATCATTTACAATTGGTTTGGTCTCTCACTTTTCACATGATCCACATGACAGTCATTGGTAGGCCACTAATCAAATTTTGTAGTATCTTCGAGGGACTTAACTTTTTAAGGAGGACTTTACATTTGGCTAGGTATATAGATTCTAATTGGGTAGACTATGTTGATACTCGATGATCTACTTCTGGTTATGTCTTCTACCTTGGTTCTTAATCTATTACTTGGATGTGCAAAAAGCAGATAGCTATTGCACTTTCATCGATAGAGGTAGAATACCAGGTAGCAGTATTGGCTAGTCAAGAGATTCTTTAGATTTGATAGTTTTTTATAGATCTTGGATTATCACAAGATCAGTGTAGCACTTCACTTTGGTGTGAAAACCAAAGTACCATACATATTTCTTACAATCATGTTGAGCATCAAAATATCAAGCACATTGAGATTCATATTCACTTCATTCAACATCTTATCCAAGATAGAGTGATTAGCTTGGACTACAATCCCACTCAATAGTAGGTTGTTGATATCTTCACTAAATCCTTCCCATATCCTCATTTTCATTTGTTGTGAAAAAAATTTAGGATTGAGGAATTTGTCCTTGGGGGGTGTGGATGAGGCCACCAATGTTTCTTCTTCTCTCTTTCTAGTTAGATGGTTTTTCCTGTGTGGTTTTCCCTATTGGAAATATGAGTAGGATTTGTTGTCATTGATGTCAAGAATCAGTTTTAATGAGCAGGACAAAAGGAAGGATGTCAAGAGTCAGTAGTGCAAGAAAAAAATTACTTCTAGACCTAGGGAAATAATATTATAATGTTCCTAATTATAATATTCAAGGTGGTCAGATGAGGTCTAAAGAGCAACAGGAAGGCCCAAGAAAAATAATATTATAATATTTTATTATAATATTAAAGGTCTACAGTTAAGATTTAAAGATAAAATTAATTATAATAATTTTATTATAAATTAATTTATAATTTAATTTGATTAAGTCTAAGATTTATTAAATTAATTATAAGTTAATTATAATTTAATTATAAGTTAGTTTATAATTTAATTTAATAAACCCTAAAGGTTAGGGTTATAAGGGCATAAAATATTAAATAATTCAAATTAAAAATCGAATTGAAAAATTCATCGACGTTTTGAGCACATGACATATTGCATATAAGAAGGGGTAAGTTTCATTTAAATCCACCATCCATGCGATCCATCGAATTCTATAAACACTCGTGCGCAAAGGGGAGAGAAACAATCTCATTTTTTTTGAAATGTTTAAGGGAACAGAGCAAAGGAAAAATAAGTGGGGAGCCCACTTTACGTTGCAAGGCACTGGGTAGAATGATTGGCAGTCAGTGGTTGTGCTAAGATGTTGTAGGTGCAAGGTCAAGGGTTTGAGTCTTGTGGTCTTTTTTTTGCAAGCAGAGAGGATTTTGATTGCACTGTCGAGAAAGGATCAAAGGGAAGGCATGTACCTTTCCCATTGTGTGGAGGCATGTAGCCCACGTGGTGGGTGCATGTTGTGCAAATGCACTTAGGAGGAAGGATTTTTGTGTTTGAAACCCACTAAGGCCTTTTTGGTAGTTGGACAAGGTATGCACTCACATTTGCTAAAGTTTGATTGTTGCATCTAAAATTGCAAAGGTGGAAATTAATTTTTTAATTTGTTAAATTTTGGTTAGTTGGAATTTGCATATTTAAAAGGGATTAAAGAGTTATAAAAGGGAGATAAAAGGGTATGCAAAGTTTTATTTTTGTATATGATTTTTGAGTGGTTAAAATTAATAAAAAGAGAAATAAGGTGTGCCAAGGGTGTTAGATATTTTATTGAAATAAAGTTATATTATAAAGATTGTTTTGAAAGGAGAGATAAGGCATAATTTATTTTTGATATTTTGATTTGGTGAAATATTTTTAAAAATAAATATTAAGGATAAATATTTGTTATCTAACCCTTAATATTGGAAAAGAGAATAATTGTGATTGAGATAGGTTTTGAGGTCAAAACTTCATCAAACAAAAGGTATGGGTATATCTTCCTTGTGAGTGGAATATTTTTGGATGTTGTGAATGCTAAGTTGGAGTGAAAAGGATTGTTTGATAAGCATTACTAAGTTTGATTGTTAAAGATTTTTTTGAGTGAAATTTGATGATAAAAACCTTGTTTGATAAGCATTGTTGAAAACGTTGAATGAACCTTCATATGCATGACTAGGGGTTGTACAAGATCATGAGTATCATTGTTATGTGAGATTGTTTGATAAGCATTGCTGGAAATAATTGAGTGAGTGTTCATATTCTTGGTTTAGGGTTTATAAACAAGGAGTGTTTCATTGAGTGATTGATTGAGTTAAGTTGATTGAGCCTAGTCAAGTGGAAGTGTTAAAGTGATAGTTCAAGTTTTGTGAAACAAATTGTTCTATATTCTAAATTTATTTGAAAAAGAGATTGAAAGTGATTGAGCATTATTGTGAGTGTGAAGCATATTGAGTCTCTAATAATTCTCTATAAGTTTATGTCAGATTAAACAATATTTTGTGTGATACTTATCTAAATTATTGAAAAGTATTTTGTATTAGATTGAGTTGAGTAAGCTTTTGTGGAAGCTTACAATACAAATTTGAGACAAGTCTTTGTGAAGGCTTATTGAGCATATTAGACAAGTTCTAGTGAGGACTTGTTGAGCAGATTTGAGGTAAGTCTTGGTGAAGACTTGTTGAGTAGATTGGACAAGTTCTAGAGAGGACTTGTGGACAAATTAGTGTGAGCTTTTGTGGAATATTACAATGCATATTTGATACAAGTCTTTGATAAGACTTGATAGTAGAGTTGATTGATTGATTTGTTCAAACCTTGAGTTCAAGTTTGGGGCAGATCTAGCAGAGTTGATTTGTAATTGAGTCAAGCTTTGTGTTAAGGCTTGAGGATAGATATTGAGCAGATTTATGCTAGACCGAAGGACTATGTTTAGTGCATATTTGAGGATAGAGATTAAGTAGATTTGTGCTATATCGAAGGACTATGTTTAGTGTAGATTTTAGGATAGATATTAAGCAGATTTGTGCTAGACCAAAGGACTATGTTTAGTGCAAATTTGGGGATAAATATTGAGAATATTTGTGCTAGATTGAAGGATTATGTTTAGTGTAGATTTGAGAACAAATATTGAGAAAATTTGTGCTAGACCGAAGGATTGTATTTAGTGCAGATTTGAGGATAGATATTGAGAATATTTGTGCTATATCGAAGGACTATGTTTAGTGTAGATCAAGGATAGAGATTGAGCATATTTGTGCTAGATATAAGGACTGTGTTTAGTGAAAATTTGAGATAGATATGAGAGTAAGCTTTGGAGGTGATAGAGTATATAAGACAACAGTATCTAGTGGATAGAGGTACATTAGCCAAGGTAGTGAATACAGGTCTTCTGAGTGAGAGCAGGAGCCTTCAGTGGATAGACATCCATAAACTAGTGTAGTGGAGGCAACAGTTTTTCTAGATCACTAGCTAGAGTAGAGGAGAAGGAGTTCTCCTGTGGATAGAGATCCACGAACTTGATTAGGGGATTGGTGTTTCCTTTGGATAGAGGTCAATAAACATTGTAATAGGGAAATGTTTCCCAAGATATTTGTTAAGAAAATTTTAGTGAAATATTTACCCTATGGAGTAGCCCACATTGGGTGAACCACGTTAAATTGGTGTCTCTATTGTGTGTGGTGATTTATGCATTACTTTTATTACTGCTATTGATATTAACATTGATATATTACATAATATTGATTGGAAAAGAAAAGTAAAAAGTGGTCTTATACTGTTCATCCCCCATATCGGTATAAGCTTATGTTATTCAATTGGTATCAGAGTGGGTTCCTTTGAAAGAGTTTAATAGCTTGAAGAAAAATCTCACAAGAACACAGATAGATTCTAAGAGTGGATCCTCAGATAATTCAGCACTAGTTTTTTATGGAAGCAATTATGTATTTTGGAGTATGAGAATGAAGATTTACTTGATGGCACTTGGAAATGAAATATGGGAAGTAGTTGAAAATGGATACACACCACCAGCTACTCCATCTACAAATAAATATGGTAAGCTTCTACATCATTACAATTCAAAAGCAATGAATGTAATTTTGAGAGGTTTGCATAAAATAAATTTTATAAAGGTTATGCACTGCAAATCAGCAAAGGAAATTTGGAATAAATTGCAAGGCATATATGAAGGAGATAAAAAGGTTAAAAAGGCAAAGTTGTAAAATCTCAAGGGAATATTTGAAGAACTAAAAATGAAGGATGGGGAAAACATTAGTGCTTATCTACTTTGTGTAGACAAGGTTTTTAACTCCATGCAAGGACTTGGACTTGAAGTTCAAGAATCTGATGTTTGTGATAAGATTTTAAGGTCACTCCCAAAAATATTTAGTGAAAATATTTCAGCTATAGAGGAATCAAAATATAGTGATCTTTTGACAAGGGATGAATTACATGGTATTCTCACAACTTTTGATATGAGAACAAAAGAGGAACCTAATATCCAGAAAGAAGCAACCTTCAAAGCTACTAATAAGACAAAGGGTAAGAAGCTAGATTCAAGCAATGAGTTATCTAGTGATGAAGAAGCAAATTATGGCAGAAGGAATAAGGACTCAAGAAATTATAAAGGTACAAAATTAGTTAGATGTTTTAAATGTGGAAAATATGGTTACTATGCATCTGATTGTCCAGAAGCTAGAAATAACAGTGGTGATGATAAATAGAATCATAAGAACAGGGATGCAAGAAATCACAGGCACCAAAATAAAAAAAGGGATGGACAAGGTACACAAGGAAAGAAGTTTTTCAAAAGGTATAAGAAGAGTTACTATGCAAACAAGGAAAGTGATAACTCAAGTGATAGTGATGATAGTTACTCAGATAATGATAAATATGAAGTTCTATTTCTAGCAAAAGAAAAATAAGTGGTTAGGAAAAGGTCACCAATAATTCTCAAGTGTTTTAGATATGGAAATTTTGGTCATATTGAAGATAGTTGTACAAGGAGTGGTTTCAGATTTAGTGATGATAAATATGAAGATACACTTGAAGGACTAGAAGAGAATGTTCTAATGGCAATAGAAGAAGAAGGAAGTGCTTCTAGTAGAAAAGAGTCAGAAAATAATGAAGATGTTTTAAAAGGCAAACAAAGAGAGGAAGAATTAGAGAAAGGAGAAGTTGACCTTGATGAAGAGCTTATTCATGCCCTTCATGCATTAAAGGAGGTACTAAAGCAAAACTCCAAACTTAAGCTTTAGTTTCAAGAATGTGATGAAGAAAAAGGAAAGCTTATAGAGGATCTAAATAAGTCAATGGCTAAGAAAGGAGATTCAAAGAGAAGTTAGAAGCTAAGGTTTTGGAATGTGAAAAACTAGAGCTTGAATTAGCTTCACTAAGGAAGGAAGTGAAAGAGTCTAAGGACAAACTACACAAGTTTGGGAAAATCTCAAAAATCATAGACAAGATTATCAAGGTACAAAGACAATCAACAAACAAGACAGGTCTTGGTTTTGAATAGGTACAAAAGAAACAAGGAGAGGAGTCAACCTCAAGTTCTAAAGAAGAAGAAACTTTAGAAGAAGAGAGTGTAAGAGAGAGTGATACTTATAAGGATGATTTGGACAATAGAAATTTCAACAAGGAAAGGAACAATGCACAAAAGAGAAACATATGGAACAAGAACCAGCATAGAGTAAAATAAACTAAATTATCAAAGAGGTCAATGCAAGGTAGTTTCAATGGATGGTGCTTCTCATGTCATAGGTTTGGGCACAATTCTACACAGTGCAGGACACATGAAATATAGGAATATGGAAAATTCAGAAATAGGCAACTTTTTCAAGGGTATTGCTACTCTTGTAATCAGTTTGGTCATAAGATAGTGAACTGTAGGGTTCATGATAGGAATAGATATGGATTCACTAGGAGAAATCCCAAGATATTTGCATATCCAAGGAATAATAACATTGTGTTATAAGTGAAATAATTATGGACATACAACAAAGTGGTGTAGAGAAAAAATTCCAAAGACAAGAAGGAACAAGAATAGTAAGAGGGATCAGAAGGATCGGATGAGGAGGAAAGTGGACAAAGGTAAATATCAGTGCATGTTGGGAGTAGAAATACTCCCACCCTAAAATTAACCACCTCAATAGGAGGTGGGGGAGGGGATAAGCTAAGAGTCTCATTCTTAGCCCCAAGCCCAAAGGTGACCCTTTGCCATTGATGACAAATGGGGAGATATTTGAGTAAGGGGAGAGATTTGAGTTAGGAGGAAAGCATTTAGTCAAGGGGAGCAGTTTCTCAGGGGGAACATAACAGAAAAAGGTAAAGAAAATGATAAAAGTAAAATGGGTTATCATCAATGATAAATGGGAATATTGTTGGAAATATGAGCAGGATTTGTTGTCATTGATGTTAAGAGTCAGTTTCAGTGAGCGGGACAAAAGGATGTCAAGATTCAATAGTGCAAGAAAAAGATTGCTTCTAGAGCTACAAAAAATAATATTATAATGTCCCTAATTATTATATTCAAGATGGTCATATGAGGTCTAAAGAGAAACAGGAAGACCCAAGAAAAATAATATTATAATATTTTATAATATGTGTTTTGAAAGGTTTAAGGGAACAGAGAAAAGGATAAATAAGTGGGGAGCCCACTTCACATTGCAAGGCATTGGGTAGCATAGTTGGTAGTCGGTGGCTGCGTTAAGACATTGTAGGTGCAAGGTCAGGGATTTGAGTCTTGAGGTCTTCATTTTTGCAAGCGAAGAGGATTTTTATTGCATCGTCGAGGAAGGATCAAAGGGAAGGTGTATGCCTTTCCCTTTGCGTGGAGGCACGTAGCCCACGTGGTGGGTGCACACTATGCAAAGGAACTTGGGAGGAAGGTTTTACGTGTTTGAAACCTATAGAGGCCTTTTTGGTAGTTGGACAAGGTATGCGCTCACATTTGCTAAAGTTTGAATGTTGCATCCAAAATTGCAAAGGTGGAAATTTTTTAATTTCTTAAAGTGTGGTTAGTTGGAAATTGTATATTTAAAAGGGATTAAAGAGTTATACAAGGGAGATAAAATGGTATGCAAAGTTTTATTTTTGTGTTTGATTTTTGAGTGGTTAAAATTAATAAAAGGAGAAATAAGGTGTACCAAGGGTGTTAGATATTTTGTTGAAATAAAGTTATATTATAAAGATTGTTTTGAAAGGAGAGATAAGGCACAATTGATTTTTGATATTTTTGCTTGGTGAAATATTTTTGAAAAGAAATATTAAGGATAGATTTTTGTTATCTAACCCTTGATATTGACAAAGATAGTAATTGTGATTGAGATAGGTTTTGAGGTCAAAACTTCATCAAACAAAAGGTATGGGCATATCTTCCTTGTGAGTGGAATATTGTTGGATGTTGTGAATTCTAAGTTGGAGTGAAAAGGATTGTTTGATAAGCATTGTTGAGTTTTATTGTTAAAGGTTTTTCTAAGTGAAATTTGATGATAAAAACCTTGTTTGATAAACATTGTTGGAAACACTGAATGAACCTTCATATGCATGACTAGGGTTTGTACAAGATCATGAGTATCATTGTTATCTGATATTGTTTGATAAGCATTGTTGAAAATAATTGAGTGAATGTTCATATGCTTGGACTAGGGTTTGTAAACAAGGAATGTTTCATTGAGTGATTGATTGAGTGAAGTTGATTGAGCCTAGTCAAGTGGAAGTGTTAAATTTATAGTTCAATTTTTGTGAAACAAATTGTTCTATATTCTAAATTTATTTGAAAAAGAGATTGAAAGTGATTGAGCATTGTTGTGAGTGTGAAGCATATTGAGTCTCTAACAATTCTCTGTATGTTTATGTGAGATTAAACAATATTATGTGTGAAGCTTGTCTAAATTATTGAAGAGGATTTTGTATTAGATTGAGTTGAGTAAGCTTGTGTGGAAGCTTACAATACAAATTTGAGGCAAGTCTTGGTGAAGGCTTGTTGAGCAGATTAGACAAGTTCTAGTGAGGACTTGTTGAGCAGATTTGAGGTAAGTCTTGGTGAAGACTTGTTGAGCGGATTGGACAAGTTCTAGAGAGGACTTGTGTACATATTAGTGTGAGCTTTTTTGGAATCTTACAATGCATATTTGAGATAAATATTTGAGAAGACTAGAGTAGAGTTGATTGATTGATTTGTTCAAACCTTGAGTTCAAGTTTGGGGTAGATCTAGCAGAGTTGATTTGTGATTGAGTCAAGCTTTGTGTTAATGCTTGAGTACAAATATTGATCATATTTGTGCTAGACCTAAGGACTATGTTTAGTGTATATTTGAGGATAGATATTTAGCATATTTGTGCTAGACCGAAGGACTATGTTTATTGCAGATTTGAGGATAGATATTGAGCAGATTTGTGCTAGATCGAAGGACTATGTTTAGTGCATATTTGAGGATAGATATTGAGTAGATTTGTGCTAGACCAAAGTACTATGTTTAGTGCAAATTTGATGATAGAGATTAATCAAATTTGTGCTAGACCAAAGGATTGTGTATAGTGCATATTTGAGGATAAATTTTGAGCAGATTTTTGCTAGACCAAAGGATTGTGTTTAGTGCATATTTGAGATAGAGCTGAGAGCAAGCTTTGGAGGTGATAGATTATAGAGGATAACAATCTCTAGTGGATAGAGTTCCATTAGCTAGGGTAGTGAAGATCGTTCTTTTGAGTGATGGCAGGAGTCTTCAGTGGATAGAGATCCATAAGCCATTGTAGTGGAGGTAGCAATTCTTATAGAAGATCACCAACTAGAGTAGAGGAGAAGGAGTTCTCCTGTGGATAGAGAACCATGAACTTGATTAGGGAATTGGTATATCCTTTTGACAAAGGTCCATAAACATTGTAATAAGGAAAGGTTTCCCAAGATATTTGTTGAGAAAATTTTAGTGAATTTTTTTCTCAGTGGAGTAGCCCACATTGGGTGAACCACGTTAAATTGGTGTCTCTATTGTGTGTGGTAATTTTTGCATTACTTTGACTACTTTTTTTTATATTTGTATTGATATATTGCATAATATTTATTTGGAAAGAAAAGTAAAAAGTGGTCTTATACTGTTCACCCCCCTTCTTAGTATAATATTGTGTTATTTATTCCCTCATTATGGTTCAAGAACTTCTAGGAAAATATTGTACATGAGTACCTAATCAGGCCTAGTTGTTGAGACTTATACTATGGATATGCCACTTCTTTTTGACCCCTAGCTTCACTTGAGGGACAGTTCTAGAGTAGGTGTTTATACTTTAGCTCATGCTCACCTAGGTGCTTTATTTTTATATAAGTTTAGTTTTTCCCACCCACTTTATGTGTGGATATTTTTTGTTTATCTTATTTAAGTCTTATGGAGATATTTGGAATTCCTAGGGATTTACACTCATTCATTATATTTGGAGGGTTGAGATATTTTATCCATGAATCATTTCACACCTCCCTGTTTATACAATGGATATTGATTCTTATCTCTTTGTTGATCCTATGGTTGTGGTGGATATTCCTTGCCTATTTAAGCAAGGATTATCCATTATACTCGTAATCAATTCTGATATTTGATATGATATTGAAGTTTTTGTGTTAGTTTCCATTATCTTATTTTTGTTTTTTAGTCTCTCTATTTTGGATAATGTGGTGTTGCTTCAACCCCTTGATCCTTGTGGCTTATTTCAATGTTTTGCATTTTTCCATCATTTATTTCATACGCTTTATTCTTGATGCAATCACTTTTAATAGTATCTTGTAAATGGTATTACATTGAATAATTGACCTAAAGTCTTTAAAGCCCTTCAACCCAAGCTTCTTTGTAATGAGCACTACGAAAGTATTATTGTATTCTTTTAAAACTTTACCTGAATGATGTGATTCTCTTACTTCTAATACTATATCCTTACTCACTATATTCCATAAGGCTTAGAAGAAAACCACTTGAAATACATTAGGCCCTACAAATTTATCTTTTTCAAATGAGAAGACTACTTCCTTAACCTCCTCCTCACTCACCTCTTTGATAAGTTCTACATTCATATCTCTAGATAGAATCCTTAGGATATATTGAATTAATTCCTCCATAGCTTCATGATCATCCTTCTTGTCCTTTGTTAGCAACAATATAAATAAGTGCATTGCCTCTTGTCTAATTTAATTTTTCTCTCTTATTACTTTGTCATCCTCTTTTTGGATTTTAGATATCCTTACTACACTTTTATGTCTTACAATAGAGATATGAAAGAATCATGTGCTCCTATCTCCTTTTTTTAACCATTTGTTTCTTGAATATTATCTCCAATACATCTCCTCCCTTACCATTATTGTATAAAATTCCACCTAGATAACTTTTTCTCTATTAAAAAGAACTTGGTCCATCCCATTTCTACTTATTTCCTCTTCAATTCGACTTAATTCTTGCTTAACCATTCCTTTTGCAAGAAGATATTTCCAACGACCTCCTTGTTCCACTTTTTTTCTTCCCTCTTCACATGTTTCATAACCACATACATCTTGGATCCTTGGATCGGATGCATCCACCATATTTCCATTTTATTATTAATGCTTGGGTGCTATAACCACATGTTTTCAAATTTTAATGGGTTGTTTTTCTTTATATCCTCCAAACTATACCAAAAGATAAGAGGGATATGGTTTGATCATGTTCTTGGCAATGGTGCAAAAGTATGCTCACAATTTTTCTCAAACCACTCCAAGGATAGCAAAACCCTATCCAATCTCACCTAGATCAAGTCCTCCCCTAACCTCCTATTAGTCCACATGAATGCATTGCCACTCAAATATACATCATAAATACTTGGTGTTGATATAAAATTTCTAAGGTCCTCCATACTCTCAATGAATCCCTAAGATCCCCCTTTCTTCTTACCTAGTCTTTATGGAGTGTCAAAGTATCCTACCACTGTCCATATTATCCCCTTGACCTATTGTCTAATTTTTTTTATCTATTTCCAAAACTACTTTCTTAATCTACTTATATTTGGATATTAGATATTTGTATCAAACAAATCCAACTTTGAAGGCTTGATTGATAAAAGAACTAACAATTAATTTATACTTCTATAAATGACTTCTCCCTCATAGAGGTTAGAGTTTCGTAGATTTAACAATCCTCCTGAAGCTCCTCTAGCTCCCTCTTGATAGCTCTTACCCTTCTTCCATATTCCACTCTAAATACTTTCCCACCTTGCACAAGATAATTTAGTTTCTTGCAATAATACTATTTTAGGTTGGTGGTCTTTCAACATGGTTCTCACCAATCTATGTTTGTTAGATGTATTTATTCCCCTAACGTTCCATGATATGACTTTCATTTTTACTTCTTTTAGTGGGTTTCTGCCCACTCAATACTATGGTTTTCTACTTCCCATATTTCAAAAACTTATCTATTTTCTTTAAGCATTTATCCTTTGAATATGGCCTTCTTTCCCTCCTCTACTCCTACATCTAGGCACTTCTTAACACTCCTCTACATCCTTAGGTATGGTACCTTCCCACATTCACTTCTTGATTAACTATACATGGCATAACTTTTGGATCTAAATCCCCATGTGCCTCCATATCTCCTGTAATTTATCTCTTTTTCTTCCATTTGATCCATATTTTTTCATCCTTTTTAGTCATATCATCTCATGGTATCGAAGAGTTTGTCTTTTGTGGAGCATCTTGGTATTCTATGTTTTTAGATTCCTCTCTTAGAATTAGTATTTTACCTCCTTCCATTTGCATTTATTTCTATGATTTTTGCTTACCTTCATCAATACCATATTTATTTATTTCTTCCTTATTTTGTTCTAGCTACCTCCTCTCCTCAACTTCCTAAATTTAAAACTCATTACATTCTCCTTAGATATCTGCTCCTTTTTCTACATATTGGACCTCTTTCCTTTCTTCATTCTTGCTCTAGATTTCTTTGATATTCCTCCTCTATATGTTTGGGAAATCCCTTGCTATATGACCCATTTTAGCATAGATTCTACATCTAAAGGGGTTGTTCTTATAATTTTTGCTTTGATTCCACATCCCCCATGTTGAGACCAGATTGATCTCTAGCAATTTTGTCCTAATTCAACCATGACACCCACCCTAGAAAAAAATACCCTTTTTCTTTATTTGGTGATAAAATCCACTATGAGAAAGCACCCAAAGGATTTTGCTATGATTTCAAAAACTTCCTCCTCCTAGAATTCTAGAGGTAAACTAGGGAACCTTACCCATATAGGATCCACATCTATCCTCTTTGTATCAAGGTTAAAGCTAAGATCTCATTTCTTGATATAAAGGCTAGATCTAACCATAAACTATGGGCCTCCAAGAAGAGACATATGGAAACCTTCCTCATTTTTGGAAGAGGTGAGCAAAAAACCTTTTTGTAGAAAGGATAATTCCACATAACCTTTAACTTTTCAGTGATTTGTCTTCCACTTCATAATCTTCTTCCCTAGTGGTCTTGAGCATATAAACTTTCCAATAAGAGTTTTATTAAGTCTATTAACTTATCTACTTTTTCATGTTGAATATTGTAAAGCTATTTTTTACATATACCAAATATTCATCTAAAAATAGAGACTAATTTTAGTAATCCTCAATATTTTTTACCTAATAGTATCTATGCAAATTTTCCTAATCATCCACATTTAGAACATAAAAATTAAAATTCAAAATATTATTATCTATAATTAGCTTCAAAAATCCACATATTTGAACATTTTAACCTTAATCATGTCCTTGATGTTATATACTTAGACCCACAACCTATTAGTAAAATCAATGTTAACCATACAACTTAGGATTTTTGGAATTATTTTCACCTTTTGAATGCATCCATGAACCTACAAAATTGTATATTTCGTTGAAAAACATAACCCTTGGAGCTTTCTCGCATCTCTTTAAGTTTTTCCCTCTCACCTCTTTATTTGTCTTCCTTTTTTATTTTTTCTCTTGATTTGATTACCTTCAATACTAGGTTGTTGATAGTTATCTCTAATTTTATTTTCTTCAAAATTTCTTGCATCTCTCTTTAACTTCAAAAGTCTCTTTCTTCATTATCTCAAAGGTAATTTTAGAGAAACTTGGGTTTCAAGGAGACTAGAATTCAATAAAACTTGTGTTTCATATATCTCACTTCACATGAAAAATATAAGTATAAAACTTTATAAACTAGTACATATAAAGAATCTCTTTGAATTGCAAAAATAGCATGTCTTACTTCTTGTAGGTCCAAAATGGCCACATCCTTAGAAAACATTGAAGATTTTATTCTAAGGCATGGAATCTCTATTCCACTAAGGACATAGAGTATTTTGGAGTGGATCCGCAATGAGAGTTCTCGATTTCACATAACACTTAGTGTTTTTTGCCATAACAAGCTTCCATTCCACTCGGTTCACAATGTATTTTGATGCAGATTCCAGGCGAGGCTTGATTCCATAAAAAAATTTGGGTAAAGATGACTTCAGTACAATAAAAAAGTATGGAATGGCGATTATTTGGGATTTCACGCACTCCAACAACTAAGTGTAGACACTAAAATTGTGTAAATTGGATAAGACTGCCAATGCACCACTTAAGCCACTCTTATAGACATCATATGGTCCCATTGGGAAACCCTCTAGGGTAACATAAGGCTCCATAGCACTTTTGGAAAGGTTTCCATCATTTTTGGGTCATTTATTTATGATCGTCCCGCCTTGGGATGGGCATAGATGGTTACCATCCCACCTAGGGACAGCCACTCATAATCGTCCCTAGGTGGGATTATCCAAAATTCAAATGGGTGGAGAAATGGCAATCAATTACTACCATATTATCTACCCAAAATTGATTTGGATACTGTCATAGAGACCAAAAACTCCAAATTAGAGGCCCCAAATGGGCAACCAAATCCACCATTGCATGGAAAAGGTTTTGAGAAGTGGAGGCACTTGCCTTGCATGCCATAACTTGCCCCTTTAACCCAAATGCCCAAATTTGGCTATAAATTGAGGTGCTCTCACCCAATTTCAAAGGAGACAAATTGAAGTATTGCTAACGAAGTGATGCTCACATTTTTGCTCACCTTTTATCATCACTTTTACCCTAGTTGAAACAGGTAGAAATTGACATTTGATCCATTAATACAAAACATAAATATATTAAATGAAATGGTTGTATTTCATTAATATTGAAAAATATGTGTTACAATAGGGACATGATGTTCTTTTTCCATTTCTTCTTTTACTAATGCTACAACTAGCTCGATGTCATTTTTTTTCATCTCTCAGTATAGATGGGCTTCTTTGTATGCGGGCCACCACGGGGTTGTGTTTGTAGCTTCTTTCCCTCCTTGATTCTTGGTCAAACCTGCATAAAAGGGTTAGTTCATTGGGGGGCTTGCCTTAGTCAGGCCCCATATTTATAAAGACAAAATAGACGGTGAAGATGCATTAAAAACTAAAATTAAAGGTGCAAAAGCTGATAAAATAGAAAAATAGAGCTTACCTACCAAATCTGAGCTGATTTGGGACCTGTAGAACCAATTTGCCACCCGAGAAGCGAACTAATATCGGATTTGTAGGGCGGGGGGTGAGAACTGTTTTGCAAAAATCCTTTGGTGAGAAGGTTCCTTGTCTGTTGTACTATTGTTTTTCAGGTGTAGATTCACTGTATCATGCGTCAGTATTCATTTAGGCAGTGTTTTTATGCTTTAAACATAAAATGGAGAGAGATATAATTAGGGGTTTAAGACCCTCTATTTATAGAAAATGGCAAGGTATAGGGGGGAGAGTTAAGAGAACTAACCTTAGACTAAATTCTAACCAAAATTAGGTTAGGGTTTATGATATGGAAGTCTCATATTCCTCATAGAAAATATCCTATCCTCACACGTGTGAGGAAGGATTAAGTCTAATAAGGATTAGGAGGTCCTAATTCAAATTAGGGCTTGATTAGGGTTCTTAGGAAAATATCTCAAAAAACCCTAATTACACACATGTGGGAGGATGCAATTAGTGTTAATTAAGGATTAAGAGTTCAATTAATCAATTTTGCCCTAAAAAGGTGACTTAAGTGAAGTCAACATTAAATTAGATTTTAAGAATTGACTTGGTAATTGATTTTGTCAATTAATAACCCATGGGGTCTCAATTGAGTGCAAATAGGCTATGGAAGGATATCCCAATGCACGAGATGTAATTTTGAAGGCTTATTAGGGATTTGGACCTAAAATCTAAGGAAGTGGTATATGGGATTCTACACACTGCTATGGTGAACTACGATAATCTATGCATGACTATGCGTGACTACGCATGACTACAATGGCATACCATAGCCTACAATAACCTGGGGATGTCTGGAATCACCTATGGATATGTAGAGACAGTAATGTGTGACTTTTGGGTGTCTTCATTTTTCCCCTTTTTATACTATACTATGTGGAACATAGTTTAATACAAAAATGTGAAGGATTTATGTAGAAGGAAAAGGGATAGAAGGGGAATGGAATCCAATAAAAGGTATGTAGCCACTCAAAGCATGACCATACAACATTAACTGGATGTCCAAGGGAAATAAGAGAAGAGAATGGAATTCAATCAAAGGTATGTAGTTGCTCGAAGCGTGACCATACAACATTAACTGGATGTCCAAGGGAAAGAAGAGAGGAAGGAAAGAAGGAGAAGAGGAAAAAAATAAAAACAATGCTGGTAAATGGAAATGGATGATTGTGAATGCAATGTTGTGATTTTGTTAAGTCTATATGGTATTTTCAATGTCATACCAGTTGCTTGAGAATGGCAACTTTTGACTGCTTTTCTTTTACGACCAGATTAGCGTGGTCCAAAAGTATGAATAGTACAAAAGCCTAACTAAATCTTTGTTGTTGATTGATTGATGAGAACATGGTTACAAGTTTCAAACCATTAAAACTAAAGGGACATTTAGCTTATTCAAACATGTCATTCATTGTGCTCCATGAATGCCAGATATAAATACTCTAAATGTTGTGCTAGGATTATGCCAAATGTATCATTCATTATGTACTCGACGTACAAGAATGCTAGATTGACTTCTCCATCAAAACACATAGCTCTCATGATGTAACCCATGTCTAGTTGGGATTGAGATTATTTTGTATGATAATATTTAGCAAAAAAATTTGTAGACAAATGTGCTAATCGCACTTTTAGATTTTTAGTTGTGTGGTTGCATGCAAAGCTAACTTTGGATATGAATACCCCCTCAAACGAGGAATCAACAATGAGGTGAATGAAATGTGGTGATTTAATGATGCAACGATTGATAAGATACCAATGCATGATGAATTTGATTGAAAATTAAAGTAGAATATATTTTGAGAGGGTTCCTAGGGTTTCAGAAGAAATTTGTCTACTTTCCTAGGGTTTTGGGAGCAATTTGATTGATTTTGGGAGGTTTTAGCCAAATTCGCCACCCAAGAGATGATTTTGATCTAAATCACCACCCGAGGGGTGAATATATCCTCAATTTTCTTCAAAATGGGACCTTCCCTGAAGGTTTTAATAGAAACCAGCACAGGTTATTATGTAGACGAGCAAGTCACTTTGTCGTAATTGGAAATACCTTATATAGGAGATATTTTGAAGGTATCCTACTAAGATGTTTGAATCTAGAAGAGTCTAGATCAGCTTTAAGTGAAGCCCATGATGGATCTTGTGGGGGACACTTTAGTGGTAGCGCCATTGCTAAGAAGCTCCTTAGGATAAGATATTTTTGGCCTACCATGGAGAATGATGTACATGATTACGTGTGCCATTGCAACAAGTGCCAAAAACACGCTGACCTTGTCCATGTGCCTACACAAGAATTGCAGGCTATTTCATCTCCTTGGCCCTTTTCAAAATGGGGCTTAGAAATCATCAAAAAAATCAATCCTGTGTCATCTGATGGACACAAATTCATCATAACCGCCATCGAGTATTTTACGAAGTGGGTTGAAGCTATGCCCTTAGCTTCTTGCACTGGAACTCAAGTTTCCAAATTTATTTTTAATCAAATTATTTGTAGGTTCAAAATTCCTACAAATCTCATCTCAGATAATGGAACTTGTTTCAAAAATAAATATGTAAATAAAATATTTCAAAAATATAAAATTCAACATCATTGGTCCACTCCCTATTATCCTCAGGGTAATGGCCAAGCAGAAGCATATAATAAAACATTAATTAAAATCCTCAAAATACTAGTCAATAAATATGGCCATGATTGGTACATTCAATTATATCTTGCTTTGTGGACTTATCGAACTAGCATTCATACTCCCATGGGCACTTCACCTTTTGTTTTGGTTTATGGCACTGAAGTTGTTTTTCCCTTTGAATTAGAAGTTCCTTCTTTGGCTCTGCTACTTCAAGATACTAAAGTAGGAGATGAATATCGTGCTGGAAGATTTAGTCAGCTAGAAATCTTGGATGAGAAGTGCATTAATGCTTTGGAGCATCTTTGTGCCTACCAAAACAAGCTCAAACGAGCATATTTCAAGAAAGTTCATCACCGATCCTTTGAGATCGACGACCTCATCTTAAAAGAAAATAAAAAAAATACTAATGCAACTAAAGACCTTAAAGAATAACTGGCTTGGGCCATATATTATCACTGCTAAATTTGGATTGAGAGCATACATATTAGCTACCTTAGATGGTAAAGATCTTAAAGAACCTATGAACATTATGCATCTTAAGCGCTATTATGCATAAATCTGGTAATATACATATTGTCTTATTTTAGTAATTCATATAAAAATTTCATAAATAGTAATATTATGTATTATCTTAATTCATAAATTAAAATCAAAATCCTCAAAAAAATCTTTTATTTTTGCACCTGTCAATTCTTGAAGTATTGCAGTTATATTTTCAGTTATTTTGGATAAATTAGCATTTATTTGGAATCCCTCACTTTCAAAATCACATGAATAAATATCTTGATATTATTTGGTATGATTATTAATCTCTCTTATATCGAAGTCCACAGTTGAATTAAATAAAATTTTGAGCATAGAGAACTGATCTTGTTATTTACTTGAACCAAGTACACCTTTTCACATTAAAATATTTTCATTGCAAATTCAAAGCGATGCTACACAGTAGAAGTGGTCTCTTGAGCGAAAAGTTTCCCCTGCTATCCTATCATGCACATGGTCTAGAATATTTGAGAATTGACAAAAGGACAAGCTCACCCCTACCCAGAATAAAAATCCCTTGCTCTACAGCCAATCCGAGCAAGTATCCCTAGTATAAAAAAAAAAAGGGGAAAGTCAAGAAAAATCATGAGAAAAAGAAGCATTATTTCAGTATCATTTTGTACCACCTCAACAATATTTTAGCATTATCTGTGTCAAGCAAAAATACAAAAAAAAAAAGAAAAAAGAAAAGAAAAAGCAAAAGCAATAAATCCCTTCCCCTACCCCTTTGAAAGAAAAGAAGGGTGAATGAGCTTGAATCCCTGGAATTCTCAATTATTCAAAAACTGTGAGGTAAGCCCCATAACAGGTGGTTTGTGCCCAACCTACTTGGCCTTGGGTAACTCCTAGCATGGAGATATGTCTGTCACATTAGAGACCTTCTTTTGTGTAGACCTATGTCTGCTCATGGATTAGCTAGCTCTTGATGACCCGACTTACATAGTAGTCTGGTACGGTTACATGCATATAAATCATGGTCAACGAACACTCATTTGGTTAATTCAAATTACTTGTATCAAATTATCTTGCTCAAAATTGGTAAATGAAAAATACAATTGCACACACATTTGTGTTTGAGAGATTTTGTATCATTATGATAGATCAAGATCGACAATGAACTCACATATGCACATGGGGTTCCTTATAAATCTAAACTTTGTCTTTGAGATAATTTAAAATATTTATGCAAATATTCTGGAATAATTTTATTTTCTTACTTGAGAATATTGGCTTAGCGTAAAAACAATTAAATACATTTTTTTCAAAAATCCAAAATTTCTTTCAAAACATGTTCAAAAATCTAGCAATAAAGTCACATTTATATATTTTTGACTTTCGCAACTATGGTATAGTTCCTAAACCTAAATTGGAATTTATGCCTAGTACAAGGCCTCATTTTTATATTTTTTATCTCACAATCAAGAATCAACTATGCAATAAAACTATTACATCAATTTCTTCTTTGGATTTTGCGATGATGGTATAAGTCTATACCTAAATTTCTATGCCTAGCACAAGCCATCGTTCTAATTTTATTTCCCATTTATTTAATCCATAAAATCATATGGCTTAAATCATTATGTTACACAGTTTTTCTTTAAAAAGAATGAAAACTTTTCTATTTCATTTCATTATGTCAACATTCAGTTTTACGACGATGGTATAATTCCTAGGCAATTGTTCAAATTTCTATCACACTTAGGAATTTTATGCCTAGAAAAAATCATATTTTTAATATTTCATGCATAATATTTTCATGGAAATCTGAAAATAAATCATCACCATCATCATTTTTCATCATCACAACACAAAGTCTTAAGAAAGTCTCTTAAGCACCCTTTTAATTTTAGCAATATTTCTCTCATATCGGGATTAGCTTGATGACCTAGCGAGCGGTGACTCCATGAAATGGTCATGTAACAGTGACAATGTCCTTTGAAATTATTGTTAGAAGTCACTTTATTTTTCATCAAATCATACCACAACAACCAATTTGTTTACATCATATTATTTCATTTAAATTTTATAGTATGACATAAAATTATAATATTTTCAAATGACATAATTACATGAATAGTCAATCAACAATTAAAATATTAAAGCATCATAAAACATATGCACAAGTCATATCACAAAAAGAACATATATATATATATATATATATATATATATCAAGAATTCTATACATCATATAAAAATGGATTGGTATGCCACAATCTATACCCTGGCATACTCAATCCTCTCAAAAATATATAGTCTATGTACAATGAACAGCTAGTCTTGAAAAGCCCTCGAGCTCTCAGCCTCATCTCCTCTCCAGCCCTGAGGTGGAGGAGGTGGTCCTATTGGATTCCATGTTGTATCGTGGGTCCTCAACATCGATCGTGATGATGTCCTCGATGACCCCATCCTGATTGGCTCCACAATGCTGGCTGGCAGCGGTAACGTCTTCTCCTCTAAAACCACATGATAATACAACCCCTAGTAGAACGTGATCTACGCAATAGCCCATGCCAGCTCCAGAATGCTTGCCCCTCCACTCCGAGCCCTGAGCTGTGTTGCCTCATCCTGAAGAGTCTGCACCTGAGCTCATAGGTGGGCATTATCTGCTCGAAGAGCAGCCATCTTGTTGCTCTCCCCCACATCGACACCCTTGCCCTTATCGAGCGATGGTGGCCTATCCCTCTGCTGAGAAGGGAGTCTCTCCCTCCTCTCTAGCTACTGCTATCTCTTTGAAGCCTATGGTACTCTCTAGCATCTCTCCTGAGGAGGTCATCGTTGATCCCTCCCTCTACAACCCCTCGCTGCACCGATGGCAACTTGGCATCACCTCTCCATCCATTGCACTACAACGTGCATCAAACCCTTTACCCTCATCATTTGAGTAGGGCGGATGCCTGCATACTAGGCATCATACCTGTCTGCTACTCCTATGTCGTCCCCATCCATTGGTTGAATGGGGGCATCATTAGCATCCTGAATCCAGAACTATTGCATGTCTGGAGCCTCACTCAATGTGGTATTATCTCACATAGCCCAGGAGTACTCATAATCCCTAAGAGAAGGGATCCTTTGCTTTAGACCGAACTGCATCAAAACTTGGTCATAGCAGTGGAGCTCTACCTCTCCTTGCTCTATCCTCAACCAGATGACTGGCCTGATGTGATCCAACTCCTGTCCGTCCTCTACCCACCCTGGATGCTCTCTCCATGGTCTCCAGGTGATCTGATCTGGGGTGATGTCATTTAGCAACCTTCGGGACATCGACAGATCTATCTGCTGTTATGACCCTCTCTGGAGCCACCAATAGAAAACTCGGGGTCTCTCTCGGTCAACTCCTATCAATGGAATCCCTACCGACCTTCGCACCGTAATGTGCTCCTAGCACCAAACCTGTAGCAATGATATCAACACCAGACATCGACCTCCCTTGTATACGACCCCGTAAAGGATCCTATACAAGCGGCATAATACAAAGCTACCCCAAGCAAACCTGTATTTGTGGTCTCTCATGTCACAGACCACATTTGAGAGGAGCCACGGTAACCTACATCCACTCTGGTGGCATAGAAGAAGGCCACCCACCACCTCTACAAAAACTTGGGTTAGTCAAGATGCCCTAGGCATCTGCCTCAAAGCCTCGATGTTTAGTCCACCCTTCTCCAAGGTGAAGCTTGGGTCACTACATAATCTCATCATGGCATGGCCCTGATTAGCCAAAGGAGTCATGAACCACCCATGTATGGGGATCCTCAAGATCCTCCATACATCCTCTAGAGTGGGAGTCATCTCCCCTATCGGTAGTCGAAAGCAGGATGACTCCGGATACCATCTCTTTGCTAGGGCTATCAGTAGCCCCATGTCTATAGGAATTTTTGGCATCTCTGCCACATACTGCAGTCCGACCTCTGCTAGTCTATCTCGCTCGACCTGATCGAGCATGGCTAAGTCATCCCTGAGACCCCTGTATTTATACTCTCGACTCTTTAGAAATCCCCTCTGCAAAATAAAATAATAAAACAACAAAAATCATTAGTAAATAATCATTAAAATCAATTTCATCTCATAAAAAAAATGATATCGCCCATTATTGGACGATATCATACCAAATTTAGTTAAATCATCCTTAATAGGACAAAATCATCTTCAATTCTTCAATTTGGGGATCGCCCCTTATTGGACGGGATCGCCCCTATTTCTCCGATTTTGTCCTCAGACAAAATCGGTGATATAGGGATGATTTCGGCGAAATTAGGACGATTTTATCTCGACATCGTCGACGGCCTAAAAATGACCACGATGCCCAAAAACAATTAAAATTCAAGTAAAAAATTAAACAAATCAGCTAAAAACATAGTACACTAGGTTTTGATCCTTACTCGCAACCCGCACCAGACCTATGTCGATCTGTGTGTCGTTTCCACCATTTCGCTTGTAGAGCTCTAAAATAGTGAAAGTGAACAGTAAAAATGAATTAGGGTTTTACCCTATTTTTCCTATTTTTATTTAAAAACAACATTTTTTTAATTTTTGCTTTTTCGTGCTTTTACCTCAAATGTTTGATTTGGGTAAAAACTCGGAGGGGGCACCATAGCAAATAGTTGTACGATTTGACCTAGAATCATCATCTAAAAAATGGAATAAATTTTTGCTTTCTCGTAAAGCATGAAGAACTCGTCTTTAATGCATTTTCTTCAGAAAATACACTAAAGAGGGGGCAAAATGTAGCACCCTAAAATTGGCGTAGTTAAACCATCGATAAAAGATAAAAAAATTGAATTTTAACCCCGAAATCGCCCGTTAATCGCTCACCTCATTTTTCATGCCATTTTTAGAAGTTGTTTTGACCGTTGGACGATATCATCGTCGATCTAACGATATCATCCCAAATCAGATGAATTCATCTAGAACAGAACGTCCAGATGATTTCATCCCAAAATTGAATTTTTATAATTAGCTTCTGTTTCAACAACCTCTCCAACTTGGGCAAAAGCGTGTCTGCACGGTTGGAGATTCCTACGTTGGAGATCTCCCAGATTGAGATGATCCCCCACCTCCTAAACTCCCCCTAATCCTATATAAACTTGGGATTTTCCTAGTTTATCCCCCTAGATGATCATTTCCCTGCAACTTTAGTTTTTGCTATGTTAGAACATCCTATCCCCCATCATTTGTACTTGTGTTTTCAAGTTTTATTGTAGGATCTCATTGTGTTTCATCCGGAGGGAGCTCGAATCATCGCAGGTGATTCAACCATAATTTTAGATGATCCTATCGAGATCGGTGATGATCTCATACGATTGCAGATGATTTTGACTACAGTTTAGATTGGTGGCAATTAGAGCCCTGAGTTTGCATTCTCTATCTCTTTTTCTTATTTAATTGTGCATTAGATTAATTCACTTCTATTCTGCATCTTGGAGTTCACCTCATTTAGCATATTTGCATGATAAAATTAAAAATAAATTATTAAAACATTGCATCCCATTTGATTTGATATCTAGATATCATTTAAGCATTTATATTCTTATTTCTATCATTTTGTATCATTTTTGCAATTGTATTTTTGGTTTTTGGTGTCTGTTTTCATGATTACAGGTTTCTGACGAATTCGTTAGGTCATCGATGATCTTGGCTGATCTCAGATGATCTTCTATGATCTGGATGATTCTATACAATTACAGATGATCTTGTCATATCCGGGACGATCTAGACTCCTACAAGCTTCAAAATCTTCATCAGACATCAAAAATCAGGTGCACTCTTCTCCATTTTAGATATTTTTTGTATTTAGGATTCATTTATGTTTATTGTCTTCATATAAACCAGAAATTTCATATAGAATAGCTTAGATTCATTTTGGCCAACCTAGGAATCTAAATGATTGAACATAAAATGAACACATCAAACCCATTCTCAACCTAGGCATGGAAACTACCACTCAAAGTTTCTTGGTGAACCCCACCATCCGTTGAAAATTCACCCTTATACCCCTCCCCCGAGAGGCGCAACCTTCAAAGGGCCTCTCCATCCGAGGTATTGTCCCATCCTTCTCGCATCCCCCTTTCGGGCACGGATCCTTTATCCTGAAGGTAAGGGTGTGAAAAATTTGTGCGATACAGTATGATAATGCATTATGTACATAATCGTAATCTAATGGAAATGAACCTGTATGCTTTAATCACTTAAAACATAAGGAATGAATGTAAACTGTGTATATCAATTTTTAAAATATGACACCATAGAATGTATAACAATCATGTAAAATAATTGATAATTCTCATTACAAGAACTTAATCAATTAATCACCCATATATGAAATGTAGTGAGATGGATTGGTATAATGCTAATGAATGAATATGTTATTTTGTATATTTCTTCTTTGTTGCACTAAATAGTCAATGGTCGTCTAAACATAATTTTTCATTTTCATGTGGTATCTATCCTATATGTTTGATTGTGCTTTGTAAAATGCATTCTAATGAATGAATGACTCGTATTTTTTAAGTTTAATGATATTTGGTATCTTGTTGCTATTGGAGAACTTTTTGGGGTTTTCTTTGAGACTTAAACACCCTAGTAGACTTCTCCAAAAATCACATACTAACTATACAAGGATTATATTGGATAAGGCTTTTGTCATGACAGACCCAACTATTCATTATCCCTGTGTGTGCATGTGAGTATTTTTAGATAGATCATAATCATATCTTGTATGTCAGTCAGGACTCTTTCAACCCATATGTGAGATAGGGTTCCTCATACGATCGTACCATCCTTGTTTCAGCTTTGATTAGACTTATACAACTAGATAATCCTAGGTACCTAGAGCTATCTCATATTACAAATTGATCAGGGCTCCCCTCCAAATGCAAGCGGGACTCTTTCAACCCATTGCTACGTTTGGAGATCACCCAATAGAACTACCCCTCCGATTGCAGGTGGGACTCTTCCAACCCATTGCTGCGATTTGGGATCACTCTATGGCTTTCAAAAGGTAAACAATCCAGGGATTCAAATTCTCACCCTTCTTACTTGCTCATATGTAGTGATAAAAATCACTATTAGTCCATGTGTTACCATTTTCTATGAGCAAAGGATTTTTATAGTGTTTTTGATTCACTATGTCACTTTACATTTTGAACTTGAAATTTGTACTTTTGCACTTTGTAACTTGGGATTTAAACTTTGTGACTTTGGGATTTATAGGGGAAAATCTTGTCCTTTTGCCAAAATACACCTTTATAGACCGACTATTTGCAAGATAAGCAGGTCGTGAAACCCATCCCTCTAGATACCTAAGATTGCTTTCACAACTTTCATCCTCTCTTGTCTTAGCAGGATTTTATATTGTTTTGCTTAATGAAGGGATTCTAATATGTTGAAGCACTATCCCAACTAATGAACTTGTCTATAACAACAAATCAAGCTTTCTACAATATCTAAAGAACCCACTAAGTATGACTAAGAGATTGGAAAACTTAATATACATACATATTTCTCCGCAACAAGTATTGTGTATGAATGTAATGAATTATGATAAATGCAAGGGTGCATGATTGAAACACAAACGTGCGATCATTTGTAATATTTTTATATATAAATTATGCTCTACTGTAGAATGCAATGGATGATAAATGCCTAAATGCAATATGATGATGTGAATACATGTATGAAAATGCAAACTGCAAAAGCAAATGTTTTTGGATTTTATGCTTTACTAATTTTTTTTTTTTTTGGAATTTTATATATTTTCAAATTTTTATGCATTTTTGAGCTTTCATAATTGATCAAATGATGATTACATGTCCTTGGAGCTTTTACTTGACCAGCTACTCAACCGAGAGCTTGGGGCATTTTGGGATGACCGAGCGGTTGAGAAAAACCCTTAGAGATTTTGGGTTGACCAAAGGGCTTACAGATGCCTTTGGTGCCTTTACTTGACCAAGCTTCTCAATTCGAGAACTCGGAGCATTTTGAGATGACCGAGCTATTGTGGATAAACCCTCAAAGCTTTTGGGTTGACCAAAGGGCTTACAGATGCCTTTGGGGCCTTTACTACACTCTCAAGCATGGAACGCCTTAAGATGGATGATATTGAGAGGCTCAAGCTCTTCCAAACCCTCTAGCAATGTTAGGCGATAGGTACCTGGACCAATATTTTTAGATATGATGTAAGGCCCTAGCCAATTAGCCATAAATTTGTCTCGCATATCAGGCGGAAAATTCAAGTTTTGTTGGTTCTCTTTTAGCATAAGATCCCCAACTTCAAAGTCTCTCTGGTGGAATTTGACATTGTAAGCTCATTTTAATTGCTCTTGATAAATGCGAAGATGCTTGAGGGTATTCACACAACATTCATCGAGCAACATCAATTGATCGAGGTGAGCTTATCATACGGTGTCGTCATCGATGAACTCCTTCAATACGACACACAGCATTGAAATTTCCAACTCTAAGGGCATAATGGCCTTAGCACCATATACTAGTAAAAATGGCATTGCCCCAATGGGCGTCTGAATGCTAGTCTTATAAGCCCATAATGCAAGGGGCAACTGTATATGCCAATCCTTGTGGTGTTATTACACTATCTTTTTCAAGATTGCTACCACAGTATTTTTTGAGGCCTCAACTTGCCCGTTTGCTTGTGGATAGTATAGAGTTGCAAAATTGTGTTTAATGCGGTATTTAGATGTTAAAGCCCGCATAATTTTTTTCTTAAAAGAAGTTCCATTATCCAAAATTATTTTGGATGGTATCCCAAAATGATATATGATATGCTCGAGAATAAATTCTATGATGAGAGCTCCAGTGGTCGTTGTAAGGGGAATGGCTTCCACCCACTTTGTAAAATACTTAGTATTCATGATAATGAATGTATTTCGGTCTACCGATGGAGGAGAAATATTGCCAATAATATCTAGTCCCCACTAATAAAATGGCCAAGCTGCCTAAATGGGTTGTAAGGCTTGTGATGGAAAGTGCGTAAGATTAGCATGATGCTGACATTTAACGCATTTCTTGACATACACATTGCAATCCTTGTCCATAATGGGCCAATAATAACCCATGCGAAGGATGCATTTGACAATAGCCATACCGCTAAAATGGCCACCACACATACTGTCGTGAGCTTCTAAAATTTCCCAAGATGACTCTTGGGGCTCAAGACATCGAAGGAGAACTCCTTCGTAGCTGTGTCGGTACAAAATGTCTCCTATCAAGACATACTTAGTCACTTTCTATTTGAATGTGCATCTTGCGGCATGTGACAATCTCTCTGGGATCATACCAAGTTTTAAGAAGTCTTGGATTTGCAACATCCAACTTTGACAAGCCTCAGCTTCAACTGCTAAGATGACTTGCTCCCCTTGCGTATTTAACTTTGTAAACGTAGACTGGGAAACAACCTTATGGTGAATGGTAGTACCACTCCCCGTAGAACTTTGAGAAGTTAATGAATCCCAAGGTGCCTACTTAAGAAATTCTTCTGCTCTACAGAACCAATCAGCTGGTGGTTCCATGAAAATCATGTTGACTGACTCTTTGTTATCAAAGGTTACACACCCTGTTGCTGGGTGCGAGAGCATTCTAACATGGATGGTAGTAAAATCGGTAGAAAAATTTTGAGGGATCAAGGACCCCAAATATTCCATGGTGTTTGCAAACCTATTTGACAAACGAGGGATTGCCTCGATGTCATACCATTCAAATTGAGCCAGATAAGTGACAACAATATATTTGTAGGCTTTTAGTACGGGACATTGACATTGAAAGAGCCCCTTAACTTGGTTAACTATGAGCAAAGAATCACCAAAAATGTTCAATCTTTTAATACCCATGGTGATGGCTGCGTGGAGGTCCAAAAGTAGGGCTTTGTATTCAGCATTATTGTTGGTGCATGGAAATTCTAACTTGAACGACAAGGGCATTGGAGCTCCTTGTGGTGTGAAAAACACTATTCCTGCACCACCCCCTTGCTCACACTTCGAACCATCGAAGAACAATGTCATATCAACATTATTCTCTGGTTCTTCAAGTTCAGGAGCTTCAGATATTACTAAGACTGCATCATCTAGAAGCTCAATGGTTAGAGGCCTATTGTTGGACAGTGGTGCCTCAGCCAGTTGATCAGCTATGACTTGTCCCTTGATGGAATTTTTGCTGATGAATTGTTGGAAAATTACCATTGGTAAAAGGTTAAAAAGAGTATTTTACCTTGGGTAAGTTTACTTACCTTTTACCTTACCTGGACGGCAGTTGGACGACAGCATCTTTGGGTGACAAGAGAGTTTTAATTTAATTTCTTCTCCCTTCCCTTAACTTCTCCTATTCCCCCATTTTATCTAGTATGGTTATTTTGTGTTTATTTAAATCAATTGTAACCTAATTTCAAGTTAATGCATATTTTACCTTTGCATCGAATAGCTCACCTCTCACATTTGGTATCAAAGCCGAGAGCCGAGACCGGCTTGAATCCCAAGGCGATGGGGCCCGTAGTTTGAGGTGGTAGCACGGATCTCGAGGCAACCCGTAGGAACCGAGGTGGCCCGCAGGAGCAGATCGATGCGATTCTCGAGGTGCTGGTGGATCTGGACATGAAAGGTGTAGGCAGACACATGGCTCAAGGTAATTCATTGATGAGGCAGCACGTGGCCCAAGGTAGCATGTTGGAGAGGGTGGCATGCGGCCCGACGTGGCATGTGGCCCGAGGTGGTTCATTGGAGAGGCCACCTACACATAGCCCAAGGTGACCTGTGCGTGGTACATGGCAAAAGGATCACGTAGCCTACGTATTGCCCGCATGCAATCAAAGCACATATAGTGCTTTGCTCTTTTTAAAGAGCATCAACATCGCCGCATCGGCGATGTGGGACTATTAAGTCCCAAATAAAAAAAAAAATTGCTTTGCACCGAAGCACGAATCCAAAACATTGCTTCGTGTTCGACATGAACACAATAAAGGCAAGGAGCTAGCTAGTGCTTCCGGATCTTCCCGGTAGCACAGCGGCTACACTTTGCCTTGACGCCTGCGAGGTCGCACGGTCGAACCTCGGTAGGGTCAAAAGTTTTTTTTTAAAGAAAATTTCTTTAAAAACCTTTAAGGTAATTTAAAAAATTTTAAAGTTTTTATTTATCATTTGAGTTAATGATTGACATTTCCTAAGAGGAAATAGTTGTAAAATTTTTTACGCTTTAAGAGGTAAAAAAATTAGTAAAATTTCCTAAGAGGAAATCTTTGTAAAAGAAAATTTTTGGGAAATTTTCTTAAATGATAATATCGGAAGGATGTTACCAAGCACTTTGTAGTTTGTTACTGAGAACAAACACTGAAAGCTTTGATGAGCACGTGAGAACACTAGGCATAAATTCAGTCTTTTCACAGTTGCAAAACGTGGTTATTGCACAATAGAGAAATCCTGATCTAGGATACAAAGCAGATTCAGAAGATAACTCCTTTGGGAGCATATTTGAACAATCCAACACAGTGGAGATTGCTCCACAAGGATCTGAATATACTCATTATTGTAATTCAGTTGAAATCCTACAACCTCCTTCTCCTGAAATTATATTGATCAGTGACGACGACGAACAAGTCACTGACAATTTTGTAATTGCTAAATCACAACAACAAGAGTGAGTTGTTTATGATTGTAAATCAAGCAAGGCTTGATAGTTTGTAAAGTCTTTTTGAAATAAGACTATATAAGAAAGGTTTCTTGTTTTAATAGATTGTAATGGGATCAAATAACAATCTACCAATCCCCGAATTCAGTGGGGATAATTATGAGTACTGGTCCATCAAAATGAGGACATTACTCATAGGAAAAGGACTATGGGATAGTATTGAAGACGGTTACACTGCTCCAACAGATTGGACTACTTTGAGTGCAACCAACAAGAAGATCTTCAAAGATGCACAGAAAAATAACTCTTTTGCCTTATACCATCTTCAAGCGGCATTAGATCCAAGTATCTTTCCTAGAATTGCATCTTACTTAACTACCACAGATGCATTGAATGCCTTGAAATAAGGCTTCCAAGGAAGTGATAAAGTGAAGCAAGTCAGGCTTTAGACCTTAAAAAGAGATTTTGAAAATCTCAGAATGAAGGAAAATGAAAGAGTTGGTGACTACTGTGTACGAGTCAAAGCAGTAGTTGATATGATGCAAACTTTAGGTGATGACACAAAAGTTGAAACAATTGTGAAGAAAGTGTTGAGAACACTTCTTCCTAAGTGGAATCACATTGCCATCATAATTGAAGAATCAAAAGACCTTTCTACTCTTACATTTGATAGTTTGATTGGATCATTAACATCACATGAAGAGAGACTTCAAGGAGCATCTTCAACAAGCTATGGAGGTGATGACAAAGCCTTCACTTCGAACAAAGCTGCAAGACGAGGACAAGGAAGAGGCCGAGGCAGAGGACAACAACAAAGAGGCAAAGGCCAAAGCAACTCCTACAAACGAGGAAATCAAAACAGATGTGGAAATCAAAATAGAGGAGCCAATCAGAACCAAAGCGGTAATGCAGGCTGTGGAAATCAAGGACGAGGAAGTAATAAGACTAAAACAGCTTGTTTCAATTGTGGGAAACAAGGACACTTCGCTCGTGACTGTTGGTCAAAGACTTCAAAAGATCAAAGTAGTCAATATGGCTCATTCTATGAAGAAGAAGAAGGTCCATCAAATCTTTTTCTCTCTTATGGACAGTCAGATCAAAATCTTAAAGATACATGGATTTTGGATACTGGTTGCTCCAACCACATGAGTGGCAAAGAAAATATCTTTGCTACATTAGATTCAAATTACAAATCCCATGTTAAGTTAGGGGATAATAAATCTTTGCAAGTTGAAGGCATTGGAGCTATGGAAGTTCCAACAAATGAAGGCCTTAAAAAGGTGAATGACATATACTATACTCCACAGCTACAACACAATTTGTTAAGTGTTGGCCAAATGATGGAGAAGCATTACAAATTAGTTTTTGATGAAAGAAAATGTACAATCCTTGATAAAAACAATTGTAACAGAGTCATCACAAAAGTACCTATGACAAAGAATAGGTTATTCCCTCTAAAATTTGGTGAGCCAGGGGGAGCTCAACTTGCAAACATTGCTATTACAAATCCACGTGTATTGTGGCACTTGAGATATGGTCACCTCAATTCCGCTAGCTTGAAAATGTTAACATCACAAGCTATGGTGACAGGACTACCAAAAATTCAAGAACATAAGAAGGTATGCGAAGCATGTGCTTTGGGAAAGCACTCCAAAATGAAGTTTCCAAGAGGCCAAGCATGGAGAGCAAGCTATCCTCTTCAGCTAGTACATTCGGACATCTGTGGTCCAATGCAAACAAAATGCCTTGGAAACAATTCTTATTTTCTAACATTCATAGATGATTATTCTAGAATGTGTTGGATCTATTTTCTGAAACACAAAGATGAAGCATTTGATTGCTTCATAGACTTCAAAAATAATGTAGAAAAGCAATGTGACTACTATGTCAAATGTCTTCGCATTGATAGAGGAGGAGAGTACTCAAATGAATTTTTAAATTATTGTAAGCAAAATGGGATAAAAAGGCAGTTCACCACTGCCTATACCCCACAGCAGAACGGTGTGGCTGAGAGAAATAACCGCACCGTTGTTGAAATGGCACGAACGATGCTTTATAAAAAGCATCTAACATACAGCTATTGGGCAGATGTAGTGAGAACTAGTGCATATATTCTTGTATCGCTCCAAAATTTTTGCATCCCTACCTTCAGGCTATAGGATCCGTGCCCGGAAGGAGGATGGGAAAAGGATGGCACGGTACCTCGGACTGAGAGGCCTTGCGAAGGTCCCGCCTCTCAAGGGAGGTGTATTATGGTGATTTTTCGATGGATGGTGGGTTCACCAGGAAACATTTAATGGCAGTTTCCATGCCTAGGTTGGGAATGTGTTTTATGTGTTCAGTTTTATCCTTAAACATTCAAATCCTAGGTTTGGCCAAAATGCGTCTAAGCTATTCTATATGAAGATGCAAATTAAATGAATACAGAAGAACAAAATTAGACAAAAAATAGAGAGAATAATATGGATTAAAGATCAATACCTGATCCGGATGTCTGATGAAGATTCTGATTCTTGAAGCAGTCAGGATCGTTTGAGATCTAACGAGATCGTCTGAGATCTGACGAATTCGTCAGACGAATTCGTCAGAGACCTGCAAACAGAAAAATAGATGCAAAATACAGAGAATGCAACAATGCTAACATAGGGAAACAATGTAAAATGACAATAACAATATCAAACTAAAAATTATAAACAGAAACATGAATGCATCATACTGATTTAATGACAATTATAACTTAATTATGCATTTGATCTAGATGGGTGAACTCCAAGATGCAAGATAGCATGAAATAGTAAATAAACTAGCTAATTGCAGAATAAAACAACAGAGAAAAGATGAAGAAATGCAAACTCTGGGCACTGATTGCCCCAATGTTGACTGTAGTCGAAATCGTCTCGCATTGGTACGAAATCGTCTCTGATTCGACAGGATCTCCTCCGATCTGAACAGGATCGTCTACGACGATGTAAGCTTGCTCCGGCTGAAAAATACTAAGGTACCTGCAACAAAATTTGAATAGAACTAATGCAAATAGCAATTTAGGATGTCTTAATGCGTGTGAAGTTAAGTTACAGGAATTATCAGCCAGGGGGATGCTAAGGGGAGGGCTTAGGATTAAATAGGCTTAGGAGGGAGGTTAGGAGGTTGGAGATCATCCCTATTTGGGAGATCTCCAACGGGGAGGGTCTCTAACGGCACAGACACGCTTCTGCCCGGATTAGAGACGCCGTTGGAACAGAGACTAATTGTGCAAAATCAGTTTTGGGACAAGATCGTCTGGACGTCCTAGCCTAGACGAAATCGTCCGATCTGAGGCGATATCGTCTGATCGACGACGATATCGTCAAACGGTCAAAACAACCTCTAAAAATGGCGCGGGAAAGGAGGAAACGGATTAAGCGGCGGTTTGGGAGCGGTTTTGGAGGTTAAAATTTGAATTTGAATTATTTACTAGAGTAAATGTAATTATTAAGGTTTTACTGTGCCAATTTTAGGGTGCTACATTTTGCCCCCTCTTTAGCGAATTTTTTGAAGAAAATGCGTTAAAGATGAGTTCTTCTCGATCTACGAGAAAGCAAAAATTATTCCCATTTTTAGGCGACGATTCTTGGTCGAATCGTACGACAGCTGACTATGGTGCCCCCTCCGTGTTTTTACCCAAATCGAACGTTTGAGGTAAAAACGCGAAAAAGCAAAATTTGAAAAATGTTTTTAATTGTATTTTGAATAAAATTAAGAAAAATAGGGTAAAACCCTAATTCATTTTTACTGTTCATTTTTCTGGTTTCTAGAGCTCTGCAAGAAAAATGGTGGAGACAGCGCACAGATCGACAGAGGTCCGGCGCGGGCTATGGGTAAGAGTCTAAACTTAGTTTAGAATGCTTTAAGTTGAATTTACATGCTTTTTAGGTGAATTTTGAATAAATTTTGAGCATCGCGGCCGTTTTTGGGCCGTCGACGTCATCGGGACGAAATCGTCCCGATTTCGACGAAATCGTCTCAAGTTCGCCGATTTCGTCTAAGGGCGAAATCGACGAAAGGGGGACGATTTCGTCAAATTAGGGACGATTTCGGCTGGCAAAATTGGAGACGATTCTGCTCAAATGTGGGACGATATCGTCCAATAGTGGACGATATCATCATTTGTAAAATTGAACTTATTTTAACTTGCATTATTAATCACTTGAGTTTGTTATTAATGATTGTTTGTTATTGTTGTTTTTATGTTGCAGAGAGGTTTACTAAAGAGCAAGGAATGGAAATATGACGGATTGAGAGACGACTTGGCCGCTCTATCACAGGCAGAGCGGGATCGGTTGGCTCAGGCCGACTTACAACATGTGGCAGAAATGCCACAAGTTTCTACAGACATGGGGCTACTGACAGCCCTGGCAGAGAGATGGTATCCGGGTTCTTCCTGTTTTTGGCTACCGACAGGGGAGATGACTCCCACATTGGAGGATGTATGGAGGATTCTGAGGATCCCCATACAAGGACGGTTGATCACTCCTACGGCCAATCAGGGCCATGCTATGATGCGGTTGTGTGGCGACCCGAGCTTCGCCTTGGAGAAGGGCAGAGTGAACATCGAGGCGCTGCGTCAGATGCCTGGGGCATCCAGACTCACACAGGTTTTGGCCAGAGTGGTGGGTGGACTTCTGCTGTGCCACCAGAGTGGGTGCAGGGTACCATGGGTGCTAGCAGATGTGATCTGCGATATGCGAGACCATGGTTACAGATTTTCTTGGGGCAGTTTTGTTCTATGCCGACTGTACAGGATCCTGCATGGGGTCGTGTACAAGGGCGGCCGATGTCTGGTGATGACATCGCTTCTATAGGTTTGGTGCTGGGAGCACATTGTAGTGCGGAGGCCGATAGGGCTTCCTTTGATAGGGATTGATGGGGAGAGGCCCCGAGTTTTCTACTGGTGGCTCCGGAGAGGGTCACAACGACGGATTGATCTGTCGATGTCCCGAAGACTGCTGGATGACCTTGTCCCGGACCGGATCACCCGGAGGCCATGGCGAGAGCACCCGGGGTGGGCCGAGGATGGACAAGAGCCGGCTCGCATCAAGCGAGTCTCACCGGCTATGGATGGAGAGGGGAGAGGTGGAGCTCCATCGCTACGACCGAGTTTTGTGATAGTTCGGTCTACAGCAGGGGATCCCATCTCTCAGGGATTACGAGTTTTCCCAGACTATCCGGGATAACACCACAGTGAGCGGGGCTCCAGATATGTAGCGCTTCTAGAGTCAGGACGCGGATGATGCCCCCATTCAAGCAAATGGATGGGGATGACGTAGGGGTTGCAGACGGCTATGATGCCTGGTACGTAGGCATCCGCCCTCCTCGGATGACGAGGGCTCAGGGTCCGATTCATGTAGTTGTGCATCGGATGGGGAGGCGGTGCCAGGCGGCTATGGAGGCGGCCCAGGGTCACAGAGGGAGAGAGCTGAGGAGAGCATAGGCACAGCAGAGGCCACGGTAGTGGGAGAGGAGGGAGGAGAGACCCCCTTCTCCATAGAGAGAGAGGCCACCATCGCCCGATAAGGGCAAGGGTGTTGACACCGGGGAGAGTAGCGAGACAGCAACTCTTCGAGCGGAGACAATCCATCTCCAGGCACAGGTGTAGACCTTACAGGAGGAGGTTGCACGACATCGAGCTGAGGTTACACAGCTCAGAGACGAGATTGCACGCCTCAGAGCACGGGGTGGAGGAGCGAGCACTCAGGAGCTAGCATGGGCTATTGCCCAAATCACATTCTACCAGACATTATACTATCAGATGGTGCCAGAGGAGGAGAGATTACCACTGCCAGCTAACATCGTAGATCCGATCAGGATAGGGTCATCGAGGACTTCGTCCCGATCGACGACTAGAACTCGCAGTACCACACATACTACGATGGGGCCACCTCGTCCACCTCAGGGCGGGGGAGGAGATGAGGCTGAGAGCTCGAGGGGTTCTCGAGGCTAGACTACTGCATGACACTATACATATTGAGACATAGTTTTTATTATTTTTGAGAGAGGATTGAGTATGCCGAGGTACAGATTGTGGCATACCAATCCAGTTTTGAGATGATGTATATATATTTGTGATATATATAGATGAGATATTTTTTGATCATATGACTTGTCTTATGTATTTTTATGATGCTTTTAATGTTGTGATTGATTGATTTGATGATTGGATTGAGGATTCATGTAATTATGTCGTTTTGAAATATTATGGTTAAAATGTCATGCTTGAAAAATTTAAATGAAATAATCTGATAGAACAAATTGGTTGTTTGTGATGTGATGTGATAAAAGATAAAAAGAGACTTCTAACAATAATTTCAAAGGACATTGTCGCTATTATAGACCATTTCATGGAGTCGCCGCTCACTCGGTCGTCAAGCTAATCCCAATATAGAAATATTGTGAAAAGTAAAAGAGTGCTTAAGAGACTGTCTTAAGACTTTGGTGCAATGGTGCAAATGATGATGATGATGATTTGTTTTCAGATTTTCATAAAAATAGTATGCATGAAATAATGTTAAAATGATTTTTGCTAGGCATAAATTCCTAAGTGTGATAAAATTTTTGGATAATTCCCTAGGAATTATACCATCATTGCAAAATTGAAGGTTGACATAATGACATGAAATAGTGATAATGTGCATGCTTTTTGTTTTGAAAACATAATTGTATAACATAATGATTTAAGTCATATGGTTTTCATGATTTTTAAATAAATGGGGAATAAAAATTGTTACAATGGTTTGCGCTAGGCATAGAATATGTAGGTATAGACTTATACCATCATCGCAAAATCCAAAAAGAGATAGTTTTATTGCATGGTTGATTTTTGATAAACAAAAAATATGAAGATAAGGACTTGCGCTAGGCATAAAATTCCAATTTTGGTTTTGGAACTATACCATCGTCGCGAAAGTCGACAATGTATATATATGTGTTTTGATTGTATGGTTTTGAAAGAAATATTTGATTTTTTTTTTCTATTATGTATGTAGTTGTCTTTAGGCTAAACAACTGTACTTTAAAGAAGAAAATGAATTATTCCAAACAATTTGCAAAAAAATATTTCAAAGTATCTTAAAGACAAAAGTTAGATTTATAAGGAATCCCATGTGCATATGTGAGTTCATTTCCAATCTTGATTTATCATAATGATACACAAAATCTCTCAAATACAAATGTGTGTGCAATTGCATTGTTCATTTACCAGGTTTGAGCAAGATAATATGATACAAGTGATTTGAATGAACCAAATAAGTGTTCATTAACCATGATGTAGATGCATATAACCATACTAGACTACTATGTAAGTCGGATTATCAAGAGCTAGCTAATCCATAAGCAGACATAGGTCTGTACAAAAGAAGGTCGCTAATGTGACAGACATATCGCCACGCTAGGAGTTACCCAAGGCCAAGCAAGTTGGGCACAAACCACCTGTTATGGGGCTTACCTCACAGTTTTCGAATAATTGAGAATTCCAGGGATTCAAGCTCATCAACCCTTCTTTTCTTTTCAAAGGGTAGGGAAAGGGATTTTATTGCTTTTGCTTTTGCTTTCATTTCTTTCTTTTGCTTTCTTTTGTATTTTTTGCTTGATAATGTTGTAATGATGAAAATAATATTTTTCTTTTTTTCTCTTTTTTCTTTTTCTCTTTTTCTTGAACTTTGCTTTTTCTTTTTGTGCTAGGGATACTTGCTCGGATTAGCTATAGAGCAAGGGATTTTTATTCTGGGTAGGGGTGAGCTTGTCCTTTTGCCAATTCTCAAAGATTCTAGACCATGTGCATGATAGGATAGCAGGGGAAACTTTTCGCTCAAGAAACCACTTCTACTATGTAGCAAAGCATAGATATTACAAATATAATCATTTTATTGTGAAAGGATGTGCTTGGTTTAAGTAAATAACAAGATCAATTCTCTGTGCTCAAACTTTATTTAATTGAATTTTGTGAACTTTGATATAAGAGAGATTAGTAATCATGCCAGATAAAATCAAGATATTTATATTTGTGAGTGTGAAAGTGAGGGATTCCAAATAAATGCTAATTTATCCAAAATAATTTGAAACATATAACTGCAACATTTGTAAGAAGAAATATATATAAATACTTTTTGAGAAGTTTTGAGAATGTTGACTCTTTCTTTCTTCTTTATGTTGTTTTGGTTTCGAAAGAGTCAAGAATATTGCTGTTTTTTTATTTTTATTATTATTTTTTTGTTTTTGAAAGAATTAACAAGTGCCATAAATAAATGCAACAAATAGTTTTGAAGATTTTGATGATTATGAATGTTTTTGGTGTTTTTGAATTTATAAATTGAAAGAAATACAAAATAGTGATTTTGAAATATTTTAAACAAATATATACAAGGATGAAATGACCAAATTTATACATAGTAACGTTTAAGATGCAAAATGTTCATGGGTTCTTTAAGTTCTTTACCATCTAAGGTAGATAATTTGTATGCTCCCGATTCAAATTTAGCAGTTGATAATGTATGGTCCAAGCCAGCTTGGGCTCAAATTTACCTTTAAGGTCCTTAGTTGCATTAGTATTTTTTTTATTTTCTTTTAAAACAAGGTCGCCGATCTCAAAGGATCGATGACGAACTTTTTTAGCATATGATCTTTTAAGCTTGTTTTGGTAGGCACGGAGATGCTCCAAAGCATTGATGCATTTTTCATCTAGGAGTTCCAACTGACTGGAGTCCGCAACTCGATATTCATCTCCTACTTCGGTATCTTGAAGTAGCAGAGCCAAAGAAGGAACTTCTAATTCAAAGGGAAAAATGGCTTCAGCACCATAAACCAAAACAAAAGGTGAAGTTCCAGTGGGGGTTCGAACACTAGTTCGATAGGCCCACAAGGTTGGATATAACCGAATGTGCCACCACGACCAATTTTATTGACCAATATTTTGAGAATTTTGATTAAGGTTTTGTTAGATGCTTCGCTTGACCATTACCCTGAGGATAATAGGGAGTGGACCAGCGATGTTGAATCTTATATTTTTGGCATAATTTTTTAACATCTTTATTTTTGAAACAAGTTCCATTGTCGGAGATGAGATTTGCAGGAATTCCAAACCTACAAATGATTTGATTAAAAATAAATTTAGAGACTTGTGTGCCAGTGTAGGAAGCTAAAGGCATAGCTTCAACCCACTTCGTGAAATACTCAGTGGCGGTTATGATGAATTTGTGTCCATCAGATGACACAGGATTGATTTTGCCAATAATATCTAAACCCCATTTTGAAAAGGGCCAAGGAGATGAAATAGCCTACAGTTCTTGTGCAGGCGCATGGACAAGGTCAGCATGTTTCTGGCACTTGTCGCAATGGCGCACATAATCATGTGCATCATTCTCCATGGTAGGCCAAAAGTATCCTATCCTAAGGAGCTTTTTAGCAATGACACTACCACTGAAGTGTCCTCCACAAGATCCATCGTGGGCTTCACTCAAGGCTGATTTGGATTCTTCTAAATTCAAACATCTTAATAGGATACCTTCAAAAGATCTCCTATATAAAGTATTGCCAATTATTACAAATCGACTTGCTCGTCTACGTAATAACCGACGCTGGTTTCTATTAGAATTGGCAGGGAAAGTCCCATTTTGGAGAAAATCAAATATATCCGTATACCAAGGTTCAGGAGTAGTTTCATTGATTAGAAACACATCCAAAGGTTCTAAGCATGACTTATTTGAAGCGGGTTCCTGGAGTCGACGAATAATGATAGTGGCATATTCGTCATCTAACTCCAAGGGCAGGAGAGATGCAACTACGGCCATAGCATCAGCTGCACGGTTGCAAGTTCGAGGAATAGCTTCCAAGGTAACTTGATCAAATAGAGACATTAATTGTAAAACATAGGCTTTATATGGGCATAGTTTATCATCTCTCGTCTGATAAACTTCATTAATTTGGTTTATAACAAGTTGAGAATCACCAAAAACTAACAGATGTTTAATTTTTAGCGCCAAGGCAGCTCGTAATCCAAGGATTAGAGCTTCATATTCAGCAGTATTGTTAGTGCAAGCAAATGTCAATTTGAAGGACAGAGGAATAAGATGTTTTTGTGGGGATATTAAAATAATACCCGCACTCGCCCCACTCATGCATCGGGCTCCATCAAAGTATAAGGACCATTGTTCAATATGGTCTCCCTCTAATTGAAGGCATTCATCAAGAAACTCAATGATGAGGGGATGGGTAGACTCTAAGGGTGCAACAGCCTAATTGATCTGCTATGATTTGACCCTTAACAGACTTCTGTCCTATGAATGTGAGATCAAACTCGCTTAGAGCAAGAACCCACTTGGCTGTGCGACCCGATAAATAAGGTCGACTCATGAGATACCTTAAGGGATCATATTTAGCAATGACATAAGTTTTTTGACTAAGCATATAATGGCATAATTTTTGCGTAGCAAACACGACTGCTAGACATAATTTTTCTAATGTTGTGTATCGGGTTTCATAATTGATGAAGGTTCGGCTAATATAATAATTAGCACGTTCTCTCTTTTCATCATCAAGCTGAGCTAACATAGCTCCTAAGGCAGAATCTAAGCTAAAATATACAGGAGAAATGGGCGATCAGGTCTAGGCGATGAAAGCACAGGTGGATTAAGGAGGTATTGTTTGAGAAGTTCAAAAGCTTCTCTACATTCGTCGTCCCAATTAAAAGGGACATCCTTCTTAAGAAGTTTAAGAAAGGGACCGGTTTTGTCCGCCAGCTTATCGATGAAGCGACGGATGGCTTGAAGCTTACCTTGTAAACTTCGTAACTCAGATATATTAGTAGGTGCGGGCATATCAGTGATAGCCACAATCTTGAGAGGGTCGATTTCGATACCACGTAAAGAAACTAAAACCCCTAATAGTTTACCGGACTTAACTTCGAATATGCATTTAGCTGGATTTAATCGAATAAGATATTCTCGTAATCGATTAAAAACTTTTCTCAAATCATCTAAATGATTATCTTCATTAATAGAGCGAGCTATAATATCATCTACATAATCATGTAGGATATCATGCATCATATCATGAAAAATATAAGTCATAGCTCGTTGATATGTTGCACCTGCGTTCTTTAAGCCAAATGGCATCACTTTCCAACAAAAGGTACCCCAGTGGGTAATAAAGGCTATTTTAGCCTGATCTTCAGGAGCTATCCTGATCTGATTATAACCGGAGAATCCATCCATTAAGGACATCATCCCACTCCCGATAGTAAATTCAATGATTTGATCCATGTTTGGAAGAGGAAAATCATCTTTAGGGCATGCAACGTTAATATCTCTAAAATCTGTGCAAACCCTAACTTTGGTGGCTTCTTTCTTGGTGACTAGGAACTACATTTGAGATCCATTCAACATAATCAATAGCTTGTATAAAGACAACATTCAGGAGTTTTTCTAACTCCCCTTTGACTAGCAGAGCCACTTTGGGATGCATTTTTCTAAGTTTTTGTTTAACAGGTTTAGCATCCGGATGGACCACTAGGTGATGCATGACTACATAAGGGTCTAGACCTGGCATATCTTCATATGTCCAAGCGAAGACATCTTCATATTCTTTAAGGAATGCAATGTATTGTTCTTGTTTTTCTTGACTTAATTCTGATCCAATATTGATTATGTGAGGACTATCCTCAGTTCCAATATTAATTTTAATGACGTTTTCTACCTCCATGTGTAGATCTCTTTCAAAATTAGGTGGGGCGGGTGAAACGCCCAATTCTTGTAATTCTTGTAAGGTTAATTTGGATAATTCATCTTGAGGATTAGTGGCCTCAAGTTGGGCTATAGTTGGTATAGAACCATCAAAATAAAATCCATTGTGTAACATCTCTTCAACAGAGACGTCGTGGAAGATATCTCCTTCCAACTCCTCATCGGAGTCAGCAATCATTTCAGGGTAAGCTATGGATAGCATGTTACATGTAAATGGCTGATTTTTTAGAGGCAAATCATCACACCTATCCAAATAATCTTGATAACATATGAGTTGATCATCATCTTCAAAAGGAAAGGGTTGACCCTTACTAGGAAATAGGCCCACACCACAGCAGGCAGGCCACGGTTCTACCTCGAAAGGTTCTTTCATGCCATTTTGGAAAGGTCCCAAGCCTTTCCCTTTATATCCCATTTTAAGCATTATGGGTTTAGCTTTAATATATTCATTGGTAAAATAACATCGAGCATATCCCTCATGATGAGTTTTGATATTCCGAGGGATTCTTCCCTAGTCATATCCTTTATAAATGAAGGCACAACTCCCGACTTGGTAAATACTTCCCATAGGTTGTGGGAGGCCCAAAGTACGAGGAGATGGCGGCAAGTTATTTAAAAGAATTGAATTTTGCATGAAAGCATTTGTTTTTTCTGATATTAGGATTGTGGATAGATCTGGTAAAAGTTCATCAGAAAGAGCATAAGATGTAGAAGGATCATTCCCTATATCTTTAGATGTGGAAGGTATGATAGATGTTGAAAATGTGGAAGTGTTAAGAGATGGGTCTATAGGTTTTGAAATTATAGGGATAGAACATGAAGGATTGGTTGTAGATTGAAGATCTTTTTGAGGTTCTAGAGTGGTTTGTTTAGAAGATTGTTGATCTATATATGAGGATGAAATTAATGGAGGGGAAATAGGTGAAGTTATGGGTGTGTGTTTCATAGTTTTAGATGAAAAATAAGAATTAGGATGTGTGGATGACAGAGCAGGGCAAAATTGCACTCCAACGGGTTCTGCCAAAGCACACATATCAAAGGGTCTAGGGTCACCATGGATAGTGACCAACTGATTTTTAAATTTGAATTTAACACATTGGTGTAAAGTTGATGGGACAGCCCGCATTGCATTGATCCAAGGATGACCCAAGAGTATATTGTACGATGCGGGGCAATGTACAATAAACACGGTCGTATCTAGAGTTCGAGGACCAACTTGCAATGGGATGGTAATAACTCCACACGTTTCTTGTGTTTCGTCATTGAAAGCTTTGATAATCATGTCAGTTTTCTTCATTTCATCACTTCTAAAGCCAAATCGTTGGTAGAAGTCAAAAGTGCAAATGTTTAGAGATGAACCATTATCAATCAAGACTCTTTTAACAGCCTACATCTCCAATTAGAGCAGTAATATATAAGGGATTATCCTTATGTAAACCGTGTTGTGGGATATCTTTATCCCGAAAGTCAATACAATCAACTTCTCGAGTGATGATAGTATTGGCCATGGCTTCAGGTTGAATGTTTTGAGGTACCATCATTTGGCTTAATGTAAGCATCAACTCATCCCTATGGGTAGGAGAAGATCTTAACAAATCCAAAAGGGAAATTCTGGCTGTAGTATTGGATAATTGCTCATTAATATTGTAAGGGGGTTTAATTTGAACATTGGAAGCATGATTCCCTTTATTGGGATTTTTCAAAACGAATGGAGCTGATCCATCATTCTGGTTTGGTTCTTGTTGAGAATTTTGAGCCTGTTGTCGGGTAACGACTCCAATGGTACCTACAATGTTATATTGAAGACGCTGAACTGGTCTCGGTCGAGCATTTATGGCTTGTTCATCAGGGAGGAATTGATTAGAAGAAGGTCGAGTAGTAACTCTTCTAGGAAATGGTTCTTCTGGAACCATAGCATCTGTGATAGGTTGAATAGGATCTGATTCATTTTCAGAACTATTCGATTGGTTTGAAGTGATGTCTATTTCACTTTCAGTATCTGATTCTATATCACTAGAATCTGGAGTTTGAATATTATGTAGGGGCCTGGTCGTAACCATGGATAAGGTTGTGTCAAATATTTGAGGATCATGATTAAGTAAATGTCCGCTAATAGTTCCTACATATCGGGTAGGAGGAGGAACATTATGATGTTCGATTTGATTGGCCACCTCTTTACCATGTCTTGGTAAAGGATGTTGAAATATGTCTAATGATTGATTAGCATTTTGATTTTGATTTTGGGGAATGTTCTTTTGAGGGTTATTAGGAGCATTTTGTTTAGGTTGGAAGGCTTGCACCTCCATTTCATTATTATCAATCAGATCCTGTATTTTATGTTTCAACCTTTTACAAGCGTTGGTAGAGTGTCCAGGTCCTCTATGAAAATCACAGTGTAAGTCAACTCTATATCCGGGTATAGTTGGATCAGGTTCCTGGATAGCTGGTAATTGGATCAAACCTCTTTCGAGTAATTGAGGTAAAATAGTTGATAACGGTTGATTCAATCTAGTAAATTCTCGAGGAGGCTTATCAAGAGGTTTCAATATAAATTTTTTTGTTGTTTTCGTTGCATTGATATTAGCAACATTTCTATTGTCAATGACTCCGTCACCTACAACTTGTTTGTTTTTATATTGATTTCTAGATGTTTTCTCATCATCCTTCTTCCTAAGTTGGCCTCTCCTAATGAGGGCATCTTCTACTCTTCGAGCTAAATCTATAGCCTGATCGAAGGTAGTTAAAGTAGCAATTGATAGCTCATAAGATATTTGTTCTTGTAAATTATTGATAAAAATGTCCAACATTTCCCTATAAGGTAGCACAAAGTGCAGTTTTCCTGTCAACTGCCTCCATCTAGCTAAGAAATCGGCAAAACATTCATCCTTGTCTTGTTTTAAGTTGTATAAATCTTTAATGGTTACATGCCTCTCGATGTAGGCACTAAATTGATGGACAAAAGATTCAGCTGTTTCTTCAAAGTTTCTCAAAGAATGAGTGGGCAATTGATAGTACCACTCTAATGCCATTCCACCTAAACTTTTCGGGAACATTTTTAGTAATAGCAAGTCATCATGTGATATATCATGACATGCTATCCTAAACATGCGAAGATGCTCTATGGGATCTTCGGTTCCTTTATATATAGGCAGGATAGGCATGGGAAAATGCTTAGGGTAAGGTTGTGCTACCACTATGGGATCCAAAGGTTGACTACATATCTCTCGATAATTGTACGAGGGACGATAAGGATCTATCTCGGTCCATACGCGAAGCTAACTGTTTCACCATGGCTTCCAGATTACTAGTTTGCCCACCATATTGGTTCGGTAGGGCATTGATATGGGATTTGTGAGCATATGATGGAGGGACATGAAGATTAGATGCTATGTTGCTATTGTGTAAATTGTTGGTAGGAAAGGTGTTATGAAGGAATTTTGAAGTTGTATTATGTTGTATTCCGGATTGTTGAAAATTGGTGTTTGGCTTCATTTTAGGTTTTTGTTTACTTGAAGCATATTGATCAATAGTTTGGCGAAGTAAAGCAGTGAAGGAAGTTTTCTTTTGTGTGGGAATGATCTTAGGCTCAATAACAGGTTCCTTAGGAGGTTGGGTAACCTGTTGTTTTGGCATGTTTTGAATCATAGTGACCATATCTCTATTGGATGGTCCAGCCTTGTCACTTTCTTGATCAATGAAAGACAAGGGATTAGTGCGCACATCAAACATATGTTCCATGGCTGCTTGAGTGTCACTAATTTGCCCTTTATCAATACGAACTGCCATATTAAGGACGCCAATGTTATTATTGAAAAATTTCCAGAAATGATCTACGTTGTCAAAAGCAATAGTTCCATCTGGAGCTACTCTAGGGGATGAGGATCCATCCTCTTTAACATTTTCTTCTTGTTCATTGTCTTCACCTAGGTCATCTTCTGGTTGATCTAGAGTTTCTCCTTCCGGAATTGGATCTTCAGGAAGGTCATTTGGGTTTCTAGTTTTATCTTCTAACCAATCTTCTTCTTCTCCTTCAGTTTGTTTACCATTCCTAAGTTTAGGCATTGTGCTTAATTTAGATTTCAGCAAATATATATATATATATATATATATATATATATATATATATATATATATATATATATATATATATATATATATATGCAACAAGTTTAAGAGGTATATATTAATTATATACCTACTACAATATTTAAAATGAAATGTTTTGGTTTTTGTTATGTTTTTTTAGTTTTTTTTTCTTGTTTTTGTAATAATATTGTAAAGATAAACAACAACACAATAAATGCAAGAAATAATACTGAAAGTAATGATCTAGTTTTCTATAAACAATTTATAAATATCATTAATGGGCTCGAGTTCTTCAGGAGTCATGAAGTGTTCTTCTTCAAATTGAAAGTTTTCCTTCAAAAATTTAATGAAAAGAGCTATAGTGATATTATCTGTCTCAGATGTTGGTTGATAGAAGTAAAGCTCATGGCAATACTCTCGATATAACATAGCTCGAGGAACTCTATTCCATATTTCCCTATCCGTAAGAACAACCTCTTGGTCTTCTACACGACCTAGGAACTAGTGTATAATGGCTGCGTTCTCGAGGTATTCCTCGAAGGTGAACAATTCTGAAGACACAAGAGCTCTCCTATAAGCTAACCATCTATGGCAAGCTCTCTGAAGTTCATGATAAAAGACGAGTTGATGAGGATCCAGGATTCTATCTAGGACTAGCCTCTTGATTTGTTTAAGTTTTGTTGACCTAGATGAAATGACACTAAGTCTTCTATCAAGTTCGTCCCACAAAAGTTGATTTCTATCTGTTTCGTGCACACTAAGCACAGAATTGATTTCTATGGCTGCTAATTGGTTTTCAACATTTATAGTAACTGCTAATATTTTCTTAGGAGCTACCATCTAAACATGATATGCAACTTATTAGTTTTAAATGATTTGAAATGCATCTATGTTTTGGTTGTTTTATTTTTATTTTATTTTTTTTGTTTTCAAAAGGTTTAAAATGTATTCACGTCGGGTTCACCAAAATGTATCGCTCCAAATTTTTTGCATCCCTACCTTCAGGCTATAGGATCCATGCCCGGAAGGAGGATGGGAAAAGGATGGCACGGTACCTCGGACTGAGAGGCCTTGCGAAGGTCCCGCCTCTCAAGGGAGGTGTATTATGGTGATTTTTCGACGGATGGTGGGTTCACCAGGAAACATTTAATGGCAGTTTCCATGCCTAGGTTGGGAATGTGTTTTATGTGTTCAGTTTTATCCTTAAACATTCAAATCCTAGGTTTGGCCAAAATGCGTCTAAGCTATTCTATATGAAGATGCAAATTAAATGAATACAGAAGAACAAAATTAGACAGAAAATAGAGAGAATAATATGGATTAAAGATCAATACCTGATCCGGATGTCTGATGAAGATTCTGATTCTTGAAGCAGTCAGGATCGTCTGGAATTTGACAGGATCATCTGAGATCTGACAGGATCGTCTGAGATCTGATGAATTCATCAGACGAATTCGTCAGAGACCTGCAAACAGAAAAATAGATGCAAAATACAGAGAATGCAACAATGCTAACATAGGGAAACAATGTAAAATGACAATAACAATATCAAACTAAAAATTATAAATAGAAACATGAATGCATCATACTGATTTAATGACAATTATAACTTAATTATGCATTTGATCTAGATGGGTGAACTCCAAGATGCAAGATAGCATGAAATAGTAAATAAACTAGCTAATTGCAGAATAAAACAGTAGAGAAAAGATGAAGAAATGCAAACTCTGGGCACTGATTGCCCCAATGTTGACTGCAGTCAAAATCGTCTCGCATTGGTACGAAATCATCTCTGATTCGACAGGATCGCCTCCGATCTGAACAGGATCGTCTACGACGATGTAAGCTTGCTCCGACTGAAAAATACTAAGGTACCTGCAACAAAATTTGAATAGAACTAATGCAAATAGCAATTTAGGATGTCTTAATGCGTGTGAAGTTAAGTTACAGGAATTATCAGCCAGGGGGATGCTAAGGGGAGGGCTTAGGATTAAATAGGCTTAGGAGGGAGGTTAGGAGGTTGGAGATCATCCCTATTTGGGAGATCTCCAATGGGGAGGGTCTCTAACGGCGCAGACACGCTTCTGCCCGGATTAGAGACGCCGTTGGAATAGAGACTAATTGTGCAAAATCAGTTTTGGGACAAGATCGTCTGGACGTCCTAGCCCAGATGAAATCGTCCGATCTGAGGCGATATCGTCTGATCGACGACGATATCGTCAAACGGTCAAAACAACCTCTAAAAATGGCACGGGAAAGGAGGAAACGGATTACACGATGGTTTGGGAGCGGTTTTGGAGGTTAAAATTTGAATTTGAATTATTTACTAGAGTAAATGTAATTACTAAGGTTTTACTGTGCCAATTTTAGGGTGCTACAATTCTAAATAGAAGTCCGACTTCTAGTTTAGATGGTATCACTCCTTATGAAGGATGGTACGGTAAGAAACCAAATGTCAAACATTTTCGAGTATTTGGTTCTTTAGCTTATGCACACATTCCTAAGGAGAAGAGAAAGAAGCTTGATCCCAAGATTCAAGCATGTATTTTTGTAGGGTATTGTGAATCGACCAAAGGGTATAGATTGTACAATCCCAAGACACATAAAATAATTATCTCCAGGGATGTAATTTTTGATGAAGGGGGAGAATGGGGTCATAAAAAATTTGTTGATATAGACTCTAATTCAAAAAGTTCCACATTTGTACACCCCAAGAAAATTAGTGGAAATAGTTCCCCTCCACAAAGTCCACATCAATAATCTTCATCAAGTACATCAAGTGGTACACCAAGTCCAAGAGGGACTCCTTTGTTGGCACCCCCAAACTCTCCAAAATGATTTCATAGATCTGTAAGCACTCCAAGTCCGATGGATATTGATCCAGTTTCTCAAAGGAAAGAGACAAATAGAGGAAAGTGCATACTACAGAGTCATCCATATTCTCAAATGTTGGATAGGAATTTCCAACAAAGATACACTAGGAGTCAAGCTAGTGAGATGGACGACATTTTTTCAAGACTTGAAAATCTTCAAATGTCAGGAGATGATGAGTCTCATGAACCAAGGGGTGATGTAGTCAATTATGCTTTGTTGGCTGCTGCACAGCTAGAACCATCTAGCTATGAAAAAGCATGTACTAAAAGTATATGGCAAGATGCCATGGAAGAGGAAATATCCTCAATTAAAAAGAATGATACTTGGGAGCTTGTGAAGCTTCCCAAGGGAAAAAAATGTGTTGGATGTAAATGGGTCTATAAGACAAAATTCAATGCTGATGGAAGCATTGAAAGGCACAAGGCAAGATTAGTAGCTAAGGGTTTTACTCAGAAATATGGAATAGATTATGAGGAAACCTTTGCTCTAGTTGCTCGAAAAGAAACAATCAGAACTGTTCTTTTCTTGGCAGCCCATAAAGGATGGAACATTCAACACATGGATGTGAAAAGTGCATTTTTAAATGGATACCTGACAGAAGAGGTGTATGTTCAACAACCTCAAGGTTTCCAAGAACAAGGAAAAGAGAACCTTGTTTATAAATTGAAAAAAGCACTTTATGGCCTCAAGCAAGCACCACGAGCGTGGTACTCATGAATTGACGGCTATTTCAGCGAGTATGGTTTCACAAAAAGCAAGAGTGAACCAACTCTATACTACCTAAAGAATGGAGTAGATATCCTCATAGTTTGTTTATATGTGGATGATCTAATATTTATGGGTAGTAATAATAAAATGAATATGGAGTTCAAAAACTCCATGATGAATCAATTTGAGATGAAGGATCTCGGATTAATGAGATACTTCCTAGGAATGGAAGTACATCAATCAAATAATGGGATCTTCATATGTCAACAGAAATATGCTCATGACATGATCAAGAAATTTTCTATGTAGCAGTGCAAATCAGTTGCAACACCAACAAGACATGGAATCTAGCTAAGCAAAGATGATGGAGCACCAAAAGTTGACATGACCAATTTCATAAGCATGGTTGGGAGTTTAATGTTTCTCACCAACACTAGGCCAGATATACAGTATGTTGTTTCTCTAGTATTAAGGTTTATGGCATGCCCATCCGAGCTGCATCTTCAAGCAACCAAATGAATTTTATGATATGTAAAAGGTACATTGGATTTTGGAATCCATTACCACAAGTCTAACTCTATGAAGTTAGTTGGTTATAGTGATAGCGATTGGGGCAGTAATATAGATGACAGAAAATCTACATCAGGGAACTGTTTTAGTCTAGGTTCAAGACTAATAACTTGGAGTTCTAAGAAGCAATCTGTTGTAGCATTATCATCTACAGAAGCTAAGTATATAGCCATTACCCATGCTAGTACTCAAATCCTCTGGTTGAGGAAAATCCTTGAAGAGATTGGTGAAAAAAAATTGGTCCAACCAAACTGAATTGTGATAATATTAGTGCCATACAGTTGGCATATAATCCGATCCACCATAAAAGGTCAAAACATTTTGATATGAAGTATCACTTCATAAGAGATATGGTGGAACAGCAGATAGTTGAGCTTCAATACTATAGCACTTTGGATAATCTAGCAGACATCTTCACCAAAGGCATGGCTAAAGCTCAATTTATAAAGCTGAGAGACTGTATAGTCAGTCCTCTCAACTTTAAGGGGGAGAATGTTAGAAAATTACCATTGGTAAAAGGTTAAAAAGAGTATTTTACCTTGGGTAAGTTTACTTACCTTTTACCTTACCTAGATGGCAGTTGGACGGCAGCATCTTTGGGTGGCAAGAGAGTTTTAATTTAATTTCTTCTCCCTTCCCTTAAATTCTCCTATTCCCCCCTTTTCTCTAGTATGGTTATTATGTGTTTATTTAAATCAATTGTAACCTAATTTCAAGTTAATGCATATTTTACCTTTGCATCGAATAACTCACCTCTCACATGAATTGCAAATTGAATTCTGTCAATAGCATTTTCCACTTTGCAGTATGTGTGTTATGATATGTCTTGCTCATCATATACTACAAAGGATTCTATTTCGATATAATATATGTTGTATGAATTAGCATGTAATGCCACAATTTCTTGGTAGCGAACACCACTGCTAAACAAAGCTTCTCAACATATGCATATCCTAACTCATAAATCACCAAGGTGTGACTGATGTAATATATAGCTTGCTCTTTTCCTTGCATGTTCTTTTAGGTTAACAAGGTCCCTAATGCAAAGTTGGTTGCCGATATATATAGCAGAAAAGGCACATCTGGACTTGGTGGAGCTAGTACTAGCAGCATTGCCAAGTATTGCTTAATCTCAGCAAATGCTACTTGGTAGTCCTTGTCCCAATAAAATGGGACCCCTTGTGTAGTAGTCGATTCATGGGTCGATATTTATCCGATAACTAAGCGATGAATCGCTTTATGAATGCTACTTTGCCCTGAAGGATTCTTAGTTCTTTGATATTAGTGGGAGGATGCATCTCTAGAATAGCCTTGACCTTTTCTGGGTCTACTTCGATGCCTCATTTAGAAATGATGAATCCCAAGAGTTTACCTAAAGTTATGCCAAATATGCACTTCTTAGGATTCAACCTAACATTATGCTCTATCAGGTGATCGAAGACCTTCCTTAAGACCTCTGCATGCTCTACTCGCAGCAACGACTTAGCTAGTAAGTCATCGATATAATCTTCCAAGATTTTATGCATGTAGTCATGAAAGATATATGTCATTACCCGCTGATATGTGGCACCAACATTTTTAAGATCGAATGGCATAACTTTATAGCAAAATTTCCCCCATGGAGTTATAAATGCGATTTTATGCTGATCTTCAGGTTTAATTTGAATCTGATTGTATCCAAAAAAACCGTCCATAAGGGAGAGCATTTTGTGGCCTATAGTAGCGTCTACCAGAGCATCGATATTTGGCAATGAAAATGAATCTTTGGGTGTTGCCCTATTGAGATCTCTAAAATTTGTACAAATATGGACCCTTCCATCTGGCTTTCCTACGGGCACCATATTGGACACCCATTCTAGATAGTTGATGGAGATGACGAACTCTACGTCCAACAACTTTTGTAACTCATCTTTCACCATTAAGGCTACTATTGGATGTATTTTTCTGAGTTTTTGCTTGACTGGCTTCTTCGACAGATCTAGAGAAAGGTTATGAGTAACCAATTTTGGATCTAGACCCGACATGTCTTTGTAAGTCCAAGCAAAGAGATCAGGTCTCTCTTTCAGTAGAGGGATGATGCTATCACACTCATATGAAGTGAGACTCTCTTCAAATATAACTTTCTTTGGATTGGTGGGATCTTTACTGATATCCACATCAAAGTTTTTCTCTATTGACATATGTGATCCCTCCTCAAGCTGGTGAGGCATAGGAATAATATGGATGTCATCAATCGGGTTCACATGTTCCTCGTAGGAAGCACCCTCAGCATGACAAACATCATAAGCATAGCTTGGTGCAAAATGAAATGGTTGCAACATTTATTTATTAGGGAAGAAATATTCAAGCTAGACCGGTGATTCAGCATGATCCCAATCGATAGCATCCATGTTTAGATGCAACGGTTTGGACGGATCTGCTAGATTGCAAAGTGGAGTGGTCAAATCAATGGAGACCATACTAATGGAAAGGAATTGATCTCCTAAACCACATGGATAAAACTCTATATCTAAAGTGTAGCTTTTATGCCTAAGATCTGGATTGGATGGTACGGGCATAAACGGATCCTCTCTGTGGGATGCCCGTATAACTGGATCCTCTTGGTGCACTAGCTACAAAATGGGATCTCTCAGCTCACAGAGCTTCACGTACATAGGCAAATGGGGAAAGAGTTCCTGATACCTCTCTTTAAGCTCTCTTCTTTTCCTTAGGCTGTGATGGAGATTGATCTCCCGACGCAAACATGCAATTGTAATAGGTGGGGGACCTCAAGGTGGAGGCCTATTACGTAGGTGATGAGGTCCCAAATAGGCCATCTCCAATGAATCCTCATCATCACTGTACAAATACAATTTGTCACTTCCCCCCTCTTCTAAGGGGTGATCTGCTAGATGTGGCCCCATGTATATGATTCTGTGGTCACTATCATCACTATCCAGATAAATCTGATAGAATGATCATATATATGATACTACCATGTAAACTGGCATTGCTTCTTCCTTAGAGTGCTTAGTTTTGGGAGGGACTTTCTCTGTAACATGCTCTGATTCCCTAGGCAATAGATATTATGGATACATGAGCCTATAATTGGTCCTCTCATCTACATCACTATGGTCACTACCATGGATGGACCACTCTATTGTGTCTATGCATAGTGGGAGATTAGATGGGTGAGGCCTTAAATAGGCCTCCTCTATTTCATATTTATAGTCACTATCGACTATGAAGCGCTCATTTGTCTCTTCCACTTGTTCCATAGGCAGCATATGGCATATAAACATCAGACCTGGAAAGGTTGGCTTGATTTCCTCTTCAAATTGATCATCATTTGAGGACTCATCATCTGCATCATAACTAGGTCCACTCATTTCGGAGGTGGACTCCTCTCCATCATCATCACAAAGATCTCCTAACTCGAGATCGCCTACAGTAGTGGGGTTATGCCCCTGCATACCAGTATTGTCGGTAGCATTATGGATTTGGTTACCCAGGTTGACTCTGGGGTTGTCCTCTAAGTGCCCATCATGATATGAATCAGATGGCCCTATGGTAACAAACGATACCATCTGGCGAGTCCTCAAACAACTAGAAGGATTTGGGTGATATGGATTAAAATCCAAATCGTCCCCCAAACTCAGGTACATGTGATCTAAGGATGCGGTAAGCAAATCATAATGATCCTATAACTATAACCCTAATCCAAACCTATCAATAGCTAACTGATAATGAGGTTTGAGCAAAGTCCTACATCCTTATTCGAAAATACCAAGGCCATTTCCATGCCAATGATACGACTTAAAAATATGCATAGCATATTTTGGGTTGGAAAGATAGCATACATTCATATAAAATGGCTCATCATCATCCTCGTCTATGGAAATTCTGGTGGGCGCTTGATCTAGCCCTACGTAGACAAATTTTGTTTGGTTGGATGGCTCACCCAGTGGCACTACAGATCCAATCAAAAATTGATGGGTGTGCAGTCGGCCCATCTCTTATGCAGTCTTTAGGATAGGTCCAAAAGTAACATTTTGCATGAGATACTCACCCAAACCTGGGCTAGCCAGATGACCCTTCTAAAGATGCAGGTGAAGCAGGCTAAGGTGCCTCGACTTTATCTTGAGGTTCTTCCACATCCATGGGAGCAAAAGTATGATTGGCAATTGGTCCAGGCATATGATCTTCTAATTTCTCACTTAATTTTACATTTAGCTTCTCGTCTTGTCGATGCATTATCGATGCTTAGAGAAGTTGCAGTCATATGCTCATATCTTCATGACACATATGACGATGGTTGAGCATGGGCTACTGGTTTACCTCTTGGAATCTTAACTAGCGAAGTAGGCTAGATATCCAAGTGCATTTATGGGAGTACAAAACCCCCATGCAAATATGCTAGGTTCACAAATTTGAATGGTTCTTCATTCGAGGACACTACGTGAACCTGTCCCTCATGAATGTACTTCATGCATTGATGCAAGATAGAGGGGATGCAACACATTTCATGAATCCAAGGCCTTTCAAGTAGAATGTTATACTACATGATGCCCTCTATCATGTGACACATCATAGAGATGGTCTTGAGTCCCACCTAAATAGGTAGAACAATTGTACCAACCATAAAGCATAGTGCATCGTTAAACGCTCTCAATGTAAATGTGGTAGGCACAATATGTGATTTGGGTAACTTGATATGGCTCAATGCCTTGGTCGTAATTATATTGATCGAGGACCCAGTGTCTATCAAGACCCTTTTGAAAGGCATGTGGTTAACACATACGATAATATGCAGCAGCGGGTCAGCTGTAATAGTAGGAATCATTTTCACTTCATGATTGTAAAATTCTATCGTGGGTTCCTGACACTATTGTATATGTCCCATGAAATTTGTAAATGCATGCGCATCTTGGGACTGTACCCCAATGGACCTCAGAATTTCCATAAGAGTCTCTCTGTGTCTAGGGGACTACTGAATAAGCTCATATATTGATAACTTCATAGGAGTTGTCTATAGGTTATAAACTAATCTGCTCCTTATGGTCACCATCGGTCTAGTTGGTGGCCCTAGAATGTTTTGATTTGGTCGTTGATCCGGAATAGCTTGTATTCTAATGGGAGCAAAATGTTGATTTGGTTGATCGTACCTCCCATGTCTAGTAACAACATTAACGATGTCTACGAACCCCTGGGTAGGTGGTTTTATTCTCACTTGATTGACCTGGTCGTCGTTGTTACGAGGCACCTCGTGATTAGGTAGTGGATTCTTAAAAATCCTCATGTTTCTGTTGTCGAGCACCTATGGATTGCCTGGTACTACAAGCTCTCCTTTTTCTATCATGTTCTGTACAATGTGTTTGAAATACCAACATGTCTCGATGTCATGACCTTTCACTCTATGGAATATGCAAAACATATCGTCTTGATGCCACTTCAACTTTGGCATATTCGTATCTATTAATTTGATCTCAAGCAATCGTATGGCCTTGGCCTCGCATAATTGATGGAAAATCAAATTCATTTATTCCATCAGAGGTGTGAACTGGTGAGGTGGGTGCTCTTATTTGTTCTTGCCCTTATAGTTGTTTTTGCGTGTCTCATAACCCGTAGGAGGAGGTTGGGCCTGATAATTAGGCTTTTGTTGTCCCTTGTCCTCTCCTCAAATTTTTAGTACTACTTGATTCACGTGGGCCTACTTGCCCTGTTGCTTCATAGTACTCTTTTTAAACCCTTCTTTCTTGATCTTGAGCTTCAATTTGCCTTCTTGCAACTTTATGTCCTCGATCACCTTGGCTTATGCCATAGCTTCCTCAAATGTAGCATACTGCTACAGCTGCAATAGTAGTGAGATGTTCTTGGCACAACTCTTTGTAAACATTCAGGTCAGTTCAACTACAGGAATAGGGAATGGTAGCTTTTCCATTATTCTACGTCATCTCTTTTTGTATTACTCGATGGGCTCGTCGTCGCACTGAGCTAGCACAGCAAAATCAAAAAGGTTGACCTATTTCTTGATGCCAAATTAATAACATTCAAGAAATGCATCATCTAACTGCTCAAAACTAGTAATACTTGTTTCTTCAGCTAGTTGAACCACTCTCAGGCTAGGCCAGAGAGTGTCGTAATGAAGGTACGCAACAACAAGGCATCATGACTCTTTATCTGGAAACAAGCATCTAGAAAACTCATAACATGCTCTTGGGTATCCTCATCACCCTTGAATTTTTCTAACCTAGGCATATCAAAATGCTCGAGATATGGAGGCGTAGGCACCGAGGGGTCTAGAGGTTCATTGTGTATCTTCCTCAATGTCATCTTTTGCATAGTCATGCCTTGCCTCTCTATTACTTTGACCTTATTGGCCAAAACCTTGTATGCATCAGAAGATAAAAATTTCTCCTCCCTGAGCTAATGTGGAGGCAGTTTAGGAGGTAAGGTCTTATTTGGGGGATGTGGAGGACATGGCTCTTCCTCCTCCTCAACTCGGTAACTCTCAGGATACTCCTGATCGTATATGTATACATTTGCATGTTCATGCTGCATCTGTCTAAGATCATTAAGTGATGACAGTCGCTCCCTCTGTTGGGCACTGACATGAGTATGAGAGTCTCTACACTCCTCGTGCATATCGTCTAGGGACACAGCCCTCCTATGCACACACTCTCTATGCTCCTTGTGAGGGTATAGACCAACCCTAGCTAGCCGATCCTCCTACTCTATGCACTCCTTCTAAGCTAGAATACGCTCCTCATGCATGTGTTGCTTATATAATCTTTGTTGTAGGAGCCTTTGCGCTTGAATATTTTCATCTTCAATATGTTGCCTCTCTAGGCGAGCATCCTCTAATTAATCTTGGAGGATTTGATGTCTTTTCTTAGACACCAGTCTATGTAATCTGTCGATCTGGTCGGCCGTGAGAGGCCTCTGGTGTGTATACTCTGTGTGAACTACCTTATGGATTTTGTACCCATCGAAAAAATATGTTGATGGCAAACATGTGACATGAGGGTGCTTAGAAGCCTCTCCATGCTCTCTAGTGATCTTGATACAACTACTGCTACGCTCACTCTGAGCACGAATGGGCGGATCTGTAGGCTTGTAGACTAGCTGCTCAAGAACACTACCTAGACCATCTAACTATCTAGACCTCCACCGCTCATGTGGTGGTGTTCCATTAGCTCCCACCTTTGATATATCAATAGTGATATTGCGTAGTGGGCCACACATGGGAGTATGGGTGGACCTATGCTCAAAAGCAAGCCTGTCCTCTTACCCCTGATTGGGTGGATCCCTGGTCCATCTATACTCTGACTGTGGAGAGTTAGAACCTCTTATGGACCTAGTATGTATTGGAACCAACTTGGTCCCCTGCACAACATATTCCTCGACCAATCCATGGATGCACGTGTAGTGCGGTCTCGATAATGGCTTTAGATTAGAGCATCCTCATGCTGAGAAGCTTTGCGCTCAGTCCTGTGCCTAGAGGAGTGTAATGAAGCTCCTCTATTGGGGGTCCGCTCAATGGGATCTCCCCGTGTTGATTTTTCACCTCTAATGCTCATCGAACATCATTTGGTTTGCTCATGTGTATGAGAAATTGACACATGCTATTGTGAACCAGTTGGAGGTTGATCATGGTTATCGGTCCTAGACCTTTGTTTATCACCCCGTATGTTCATCATTTGTGTACCTAACGTCTAGATGTGTTTTATTATGCAAACAAGGTATACAAATTATGATTATATCCTTTTAAATTTTTATTGTGAGCCCTAAAATATTTGATATTATTTTCATATGTGTTATATCAGTGTTATAAACTCTTGTGTATTTTGAAAGATTGTTGGATTTTATACTCAGTTAAATTGGATTTCACCTGTATACCCGTAGCTCGACAACTTGGCAATGGAACCCAATTCATGTAAACCAACCTATAATGTGTGGAAGTGAATCCCACACATGGTCAGGGGGCATAGGTCCTCCCAGTTCCTCACCCATTTTCCCCCAATCAGTGTCATACCCTCCGAAGAGGAGTATATGCAATTTTTTTTAGGGTACAAAAGGATCTTGGACCTGGTATGGTCTAGTAACACAAGGTACATGGGATTTGGGCCAACGGATGGAAATTATGCCCATCATCATTGAACCCTACTAGTGGTTGGAGATGAAGCCCAAATCACTAGCGTTTAAGTGCCAGGTGGTGTGTGTGGTTCCTTTTACTTTTCAAAAATGACAAATGCATAGAAGAGCATAACGATCATTCCTACATGATATGCATGAAAATAAAGGAACATTTCAAATTCAGAAAGAATGCATACTAATATCCTATATGATATTTTTACGATGCAATTACAATGACATGGCCACTAATTGGGCCTCAAGCATGCAAACGACACACAATCTCTATCAAGGTCACTGTATTTAGGGGCAGACTGCACTCAGAGGTCCACTTTTCCCAACAATGCCTTTCTAATGAAAGGAAAATGGAAACAAACTAAGACTTGTTCATTGACTTTTTTTTATTTAAGTTCCTAGTTTGCAACAGTTCAATGCTTTCTAGAAAAACACAGAGCAGAAAATTCAAAACAAATAGTGAAATTGGGGCCTATTTTAGCTCCTACTCTGCTGCCCATTGAGTTTCTTGATGTCTGCATTTTCCTCTATTAATCGTAGGTTTGATCTGTGGGTTGTAGTAGTGACTATAAGTTACAGCCACTGGCCAAAAAATAACCGTAGATTAAAGTTGCAATTAGCACCTGAGATAAGAAAAAGCTAAGAAAAGTCAGAACTCAGGGCTAAAATTGTGGAGTTCCATCATGATCGCCATCTGACCTAACCATGAAGTGTGCACCTAGCTACTTTATTGATCTATACCATCATGAAAGCATAAATATTCACACAAGTACATAATTTGAACAAAACAACATAAGGTTTCTTGTATTAATCTTTGAATGAGATTTGATTACAAAGATGCCCTCTTAGGGTCACTTGAAATATGATACTGATATTACAATTGCCAATACCCTCAATAGGGTAGGCACACTTATAGTGCTCTATTTATTAGTCACAAACTGCCTTGGGGTGGAGTTGACCCCCTTCTTCGCGATGTGGAAGGATTATGACATAAGCTCCTCTTACACCTATCTCCCTGTGAACAAGAAATAACAACACACAATTAAAAATATTGATAGCCTCTCATGATGAGGCCCTTTAAGGAAATATGTATGTAAATGCCATTAAACTAGTAAAACAAGAAAACATAAATAAAGACTTTAAAGTATTCTAAATTTATCAATAATTATACTACAACATGAAGGACATGAATAAGCAAATGATGCATGGATCAAATATCAATTTAGGAGCAATAAAGTGCATAAAAGATCCAATATAATCCTACTTAATACAATGCATGGAACGACTAATTACTACGATCAAAGTTTATCTAAAATGTAATTAAACCTATGAAAAGACTAATATAACTAATATATGCGGTCAAAAGCAAAGCAAGTAAGGTGATCAGTCACCTATTGCAAACCGCAACTATGGTGGGCGATCTGCACTGTGAACCACAGCTGACAACCATGGTTTGACCTCTAATAGGTTTAACCTCAGAATTAGGGGCAGTGGGCTTGACATCCTTATCCAAATTGATGTTCAAGGATCGCCTTTGTTGTCCTCTGATAGATTTTGTGGTCAAATCACTGTGAAGGGCCTTCGTTTACCCGAATTTGTGTTTCTTGAATATTCTAGGCACCTTTGTTGTCCTCTGATAGATTTTGTGGTCAAATCACTATGAAGGGCCTTCGTTTACCCGAATTTGTGTTTCTTGAATATTCTAGGCACCTAAGGCATCCATGGCTAATTGGTCTTTAGGTGAATAGAAAAGGGGCTCTCAAATGCATAGATTAAGTATGCAATTTGATAGGGCTTCGTTGCTCTCCCGATCAATTAACTCTCTCTCTTTTCTCCCCATTTGGAGGTGGTATTTATAGCATGCCCCTAGGGTTAGGGGTGGTTTCATGGAGAAGCCAAGACCAAGAAGAGTGGTTAGGATAGTTGGTATGGAAGCCTCTGGAATCTTCTGTCCTTCAACTACCTCCTTCTAGATCTTTCGATTGTTCCAACCGATTTGGCTTGGATGGAAGGTCTAACTGAACTTTATTTAAGACTGCAGGTCATAGTTGTGGTCCAAATTGGATACCACATGTGTCAACCATAGTTTAGAATGTAGACCATATGTCTGGGCTGTGGTTCAAACTGCTTAGGCCAAAATACCTAAATTGAGTGGTTAGAACCACTGCTCTATCTTGGAGTCTGTCCAAGATCCTCCATATGGTTTTGTAGCATGTCCATATGATTAGTCACCCTCGACATGATGTGTTTTAGGTGTCTACAGAATTATGAATCCAACTACCACCTAACTCTTCCTATTTATAAACTAAATAAAAATGAACCCTCACCTTAATGCTCAAGGGTTGACTATCTAAACCTAGGGATCAAGCAAATAAAAATAAAGATAGTTGACATGGCTATATTGGATCCATTACACTTAGCGCTTATCACTTTTGGCATCATTGGCAAGGAGGTGTTGAATATTTTAGTTCTTTTGAAGTTTTCTTTTTTACTCTCGTTATAGGGATACCTTAAAGGTTTAAATTCAATCAAACAATTCTTTGTAAGGTTATTTCTTCTTAAATTTTAACTGCATTACAACCCATGTAGTATTGCATGTCTTGATTGAGGGATTATAAAAGAATATTTTTCTAAATAATACAAATATTAGTGTACTATAGGGAGCTAATAAGGATCCTAGAACATTTGAATGGATAAATTAGAAGAGTAAAAGTAGTGAGATACCACAATCCCAAGAAACTGTAGGCCAGATTATGGATTTTACAAATTCTATAGGATTGCTTGAAGGATCTTTGTCTAGATTTAGTACCAATATTGAATTTGTTGGCAATTTTGGGTACCTTGAGTACATTGCCTTTGTTCAAGTATAGTTGTTGTCATTGATGTCAAAGGAGCTCTTGGTAGTTGTTGTCTTTGATATCAAGGAGTTCTTGAAGCAATTTGTTTTTATGTCAAAGAATGTGTTTTGTTGAAGGTTTCAGCTGGTCAGTAAGTCTCCAAGAAATTCAGAGTAGCCCAGTTGCAAAAGATCAAGAAAAAGTTAAGTTAGAATAAGTTTGCAGGCGGCTGGAAAAACTGTCGCGATTTCGCGACATGTTTTAGGAGAGAGAAAGTTCTGGCAAAACTGTCGCGATTTCACGACATGCTGGAAGGCAGAGATGAAGCAGGAAAAACTATCATGATTTCGTGACATGTTTTGAGGAGAGAGAAAGTTTAGGCAAAACTGTCGCAATTTCGCGACATGTTAAGTTGGCAGTGTTGAGTTGCAGGAAGTGTCACGATTTCGCGACAGGTTTCAAAGAAGTTGTACGGATGCAGAAAGTGTCACGATTTCGCGACAGGTTGAGTTGGCAGCTTGTAGTTGGTGAAAGCGTCACGATTTCACGATAGGTTGAGTTAGCAGCTTGCAGTTGGCGAAAGCGTCACGATTTCGTGACATGTTCCAGTTTCGTGAGCATTTGGCAGAAAAGAGCTTAAGGCAGCGAAAGCGTCGCGATTTCGTGACATGTTCCAGTTTCGTGGGCCTTTGACAGAAAAGAGCTTAAGGCAGCGAAAGCATCACGATTTCGTGACATGTTCCATTTTCGCTGGTGCAAACCGAGAAAAGGTTGAAGAAGCAAGAAGTGTCACGATTTCGCGACAAAGTTGCAGATGACGTCAGCAAGAGGCAAAGGTGTCGCGATTTCATGACAGAAGCTGAGAAGAAGGCTTTGGAGTCTAAAGCATCACGATTTCATGATAGAGTTGCTGATGACATCAGCAAGAGGCAAAGGTGTCACGATTTCATGACAGAAGCGGAGAAGAAGGCTTTGAAGTCTAAAGCGTCATGATTTCGTGACAGAAGTGAGATGACGACAACAAAAGGCAAAAGTGTCATGATTTCGTGATAGAAGAGCAAAGGAAGCAGACAAAAGCAAAAGCGTCGCGATATCGCTACAACAAGGTATAGAAGGTGTACGACAGGCAAAGGTGTCGCGATATCGTGACATGTTGAAGTTTCATGCCAGAAACTTCAGGGAGGTAGTGAAGCTAACAGAGTTAAATCTAGGCCGACGCAGCATAGGGTTTTACAGTCGACATGGTTGAAGGGTAAAATAGTCGACTAAGAACAAAGATTTCATCTTGAGATTATGAGTATTAAAGGAGGGCTGTTTGAGTAGTTTGGGCATCGATCGAAGTGTGCGTTCGAAGAGTGGCGTTCGCAGATGCAGTGCGACAGTGAGGTTCGATTTTCAAAAAAGCAGAGTGCGAAGATCGATTGCAGTATAAGAGTGCATTTCATCGAATCATCTAAGTGTAGGAGACTGTAAGGACACAGAGTGCACGAAGTCGATACTACTTTGTTTGTGCATGTTCATGCGAAGACTGTGTTGCTGTTCATGCGAAGACTATGTTGTTGTTCATGCGAAGACTGTGCTACTGTTCATGCGAAGACTATGCTGCTGTATGTGCGAAGACTATGCTGCTGTGTTTTCACAGAAGAGTTTAAGTTGATCGGATTTTGCTATGTTTGTGCAGACTGTGAAAAGTTGGTTTCGACCAAGTACAACTGTAACAAAAAAGAAAAGAGGAAGAGGATAAAATTGTGCCAGATCGAAGGACTGTGTTTTGGTGCAGATAAGAGGATCAGCTTGCGGTGACAGAGTTGAGGACAGAGATCTCCAGCCAGAGCAGGGAAGACAGGTGTCTTCTGTGGAAAGAGTTCCACTTGCTAAGGGCATAGGAGATAGAGGTCTTCTAGAGGATCACCAGCCAAAGCAGAATTAGGGGAAGGTGTCTCCTTTGAGTTGTGGCTCATAAACATTGTAATCGGGAAGGATTCCCAGAGGACTTTGATATAACTTTTAGAAGAAAAGTTTTATCCGTGGAGTAGCCCACCTTGGGTGAACCACGTAAATTGTTGTGTCTCTTTGTGGATTACATTTTGTGCATTGTTTTACTATTGTTATTACTGCTATCTTTATTCTGCATGTTATTGATTTGAAAGTTGTTTTGAAAGATAAAGTTAAAAGTGGTCTTATACTGTTCACCCCCCCTCTCAGTATAAGCTTGTGTTCTTCAATTGGTATCAGAGCGGGTTCCTTCGAAAAGGTTTTACAGTCGGAAGGAAGAACTGGTTAAGAACACAATGGATTTTTTAGGTGGCAATGCAACACCTATTCTTGATGGATCAGATTTCGGTCTGTGGAGTGCAAGAATGAAAGTCTATCTTATGGCTCTTGGTAATGAGGTATGGGAAGTTATTGAAGATGGATACACCATTCCTGCAAATGGTCCTTATACTAAAGAAGACAGGCTCCTACATCACAGCAACTCAAAAGCCATGAATGCAATCCTGAAGGGTTTACAGAAGGCTGATCTTACCAAAGTTATTCACTACAAGACAGCCAGTGAAATGTGGAAACAATTGCAGGTTGTTCATACAGGTGATGCAAATGTCCGAAAGGCCAAGTTGAGACACTTCAAAGGTATATTTGAACAACTCAAGATGAATGATGATGAAAATATTAGTGACTACATGCTCCGTATGGATGAAGTTGTTAATTCTATGAAAGACCTAGGTCTTGAACTTGCTGAAAATGATGTGTGTGATAAGATTTTAAGATCTCTTCCTAATAGATTTAGTGAAAATATTTCTGCTATTGAGGAAGCCAAAGATTTAGATAAGTTGAAAAAGGATGAACTCCATAGTATTCTTGCAAAATTTGAGCTGAGAACTCAAGTGAATGTTGATATAAAGAAAGAGGCAGCTTTCAAAGCTACCAAGAAATCAAAAGGCAAACAGATTCAAGAGAGTGATGAGTCTTCTAGTGAGGAAGAAGCATACTACAACAAGAAAGGCAAGTTCTCTAGAAAGCACAAAAGCAAGAAAAATATAAGATGTTTCAACTGTGGAAAGTATGGTCATTATGCTACTGACTGTACTGTTTCCAAAAATGAAAGTGATGAAGATATACAGGATGTTAAGAGCAAGGATTCTGAAAAACACAGGTATTACAGAAAGAACAAAGATGAGCACAACAATCAAGGAAAGAGGTATTCTCACAAGAACAAAAAGAGCTTCTATCTGGACAAAGCAAGTAAGTGTTCTAGCAGTAATAGTGAAAGCTCTTCCAGTGATAGTGAAAATGAGATGCTGTTCATTTCAGAAAAGGAGGAAGAACCGAAACATAAATTCATTGTCATAAAATGTTTCAGATGTGGAAATTTTGGGCACCTTGAGGATGATTGCACAAATAATGAATTGGTTGCTAGTATGTATGAGGATGCTTCAGAAAATGATAAGGAAGATGCATGTATGGTTTTTGAAAAAGGTAGCACCTCTAGTGATAAGAAATCTGAAAAAGGCCTTGATAATTCAAAGTGCAATCAAATGGAGGATCTTGAATGTGAACTCAATAATGCTCTTAGTGTTTTGAAAAAGGAAAGAAAGAAGAATGATAGACTCAAGATAAAGTTAGATGAATGTTGTATGGAGAGAGATGAACTCATAGAAAGTCTTGACATCTCTATGGCTAAGACTCAAGAACTCAAGAATGAGTTAGAATCTAAGATGCTTGAGTATAGTGAATTAGAACAGAAAATGGCTGCAATGAAAGAGGAAAATAAAGATTACAAGGATAAGCTGTACAGATTTTAGGATAGCTCCAAGAAAGTTAAGTCTCTCATCAAAATTCAAAGAAATCCAACAGATAAAACAGGTCTCGGTTTTGTTGAGCCGCACAAGAAACAGGTTGGGGAATCCAGCAAGAGATTTCAAAAGGAAGAAAGCTCTGATGAAGAAAGTACTTCAGATCATGAGTCCGTGAGTGATGAATGCGCAGAAATAGAAAACAGATTTTTGAAAGTGAAGCAAAAGTTTTGGGACCCAAGAGATCGATTAAAAGAATATTTTACGGTAGATGTTTTGCGTGTTACAGGTTTGGACACATGGCTGCACATTGCATGTCTCAAATGAAGAAGGTTAACAATAATTTTAGAAGTCGTAATTTATTTCAAGGGTATTGCTACTCTTGTAATCAGTTTGGGCACAAGGCAACCTTCTGCAAAGCAAATAACAGGAACTGGGTTAGTCAGAACAGGCGGATTCAAAGAACAGCTATACCTGAAAGAAATAATATTGTTGTTTGTTACAAATGCAACAATACAGGTCACACAGCCAGACAGTGCAGAGCTGATCTTCTAAGGTACAGGAACAAGAACAGTGGTTTAAACAGGTCCAAGGATCAAGGTGTGGACAAGAACAGAGATGAGAACAAGAACAAGAAAAGTGCCAAGAACAGAAACATTAACAAAGAGCTCAAGAAAAGGCCCGACAAAGAAATTGTTGACACTGATGATGATGAGTGTCTAATGGGAGTTTCACTCCCAACCCTGTTTTAAATCACCTCAATAGGAGGTGGGGGAGGGACTAAGCTAAGAGGCTCATTCTTAGTCCCGAGCCCCAAAGGTGACCCTTTGCCATTGATGACAAAGGGGGAGAGATTTGAGTAAGGGGGAGAGATATGAGTAAGGGGGAGAGCTTCAAGTGAAGAGGAAAGCTTCAAGTCAGGGGGAGCAAAACTTCAAAGAGATTGATTTCAGTTTTGGCTCTTGAAGAGGTGTTTTTAGTAAAGGTTTGCCATCAATGACAAAGGGGGAGATTGTTGGCAATTTTGGGTACCTTGAGTACATTGCCTTTGCTCAAGTATAGTTGTTGTCATTGATGTCAAAGGAGCTCTTGGTAGTTGTTGTCATTGATATCAAGGAGTTCTTGAAGCAATTTGTTTTTATGTCAAAGAATGTGTTTTGTTGAAGGTTTCAGCTGGTCAGTAAGTCTCCAAGAAATTCAGAGTAGCCCAGTTGCAAAATATCAAGAAAAAGTTAAGTTAGAATAAGTTTGCAGGCGGCTGGAAAAACTGTCGCGATTTCGCGACATGTTTTAGGAGAGAGAAAGTTTTGGCAAAACTGTCACGATTTCGTGACATGCTAGAAGGCAGAGACGAAGCAGGCAAAACTATCACGATTTCGTGACATGTTTGAGGAGAGAGAAAGTTTAGGCAAAACTGTCATGATTTCGCGACATGTTAAGTTGGCAGTGTTGAGTTGCAGGAAGTGTCGCGATTTCACGACAGGTTTCAAAGAAGTTGTACGGATGCAGAAAGTGTCACGATTTCATGACAGGTTGAGTTGGCAGCTTGCAGTTGGCGAAAGCATCGTGATTTCACGACAGGTTGAGTTAGCAGCTTGCAGTTGGCGAAAGCGTCATGATTTCGCGACATGTTCCAGTTTCACGAGCATTTGGCAGAAAAGAGCTTAAGGCAGCGAAAGCGTCGCGATTTCGTGACATGTTCCAGTTTCGTGGGCCTTTGACAGAAAAGAGCTTAAGGCAGCGAAAGCATCACGATTTCGTGACATGTTCCATTTTCGCTGGTACAAACCGAGAAAAGGTTGAAGAAGCAAGAAGTGTCACGATTTCGTGACAAAGTTGTAGATGACGTCAGCAAGAGGCAAAGGTGTCACGATTTCACAACGAAGTGAGAAGAAGGCTTTGGAGTCTAAAGCGTCATGATTTCATGACAGAGTTGCTGATGACGTTAGCAAGAGGCAAAGGTGTCACGATTTCATGACAGAAGCGGAGAAGAAGGCTTTGAAGTCTAAAGCATCATGATTTCATGATAGAAGTGAGATGACGTCAGCAAAAGGCAAAAGTGTCACGATTTCGTGACAGAAGAGCAAAGGAAGCAGACAAAAGCAAAAGTGTCGCGATATCGCTACAGCAAGGTATAGAAGGTGTACGACAGGAAAAGGTGTCGCGATATCGTGACATGTTGAAGTTTCGTGCCAAAAACTTCAGGGAGGCTGTGAAGCCGACAGAGTTAAATCTGGGCCGACGCAGCATAGGGTTTTACAGCCGACGTGGTTGAAGGGTAAAACAGCCGACTAAGAACAAAGATTTCATCTTGAGATTGTGAGTATTAAAGGAGGGCTGTTTGAGTAGTTTGGGCATCGATCGAAGTGTGCGTTCGAAGAGTGGCGTTCGCAGATGCAGTGCGACAGTGAGGTTCGATTTTCGAAAAAGTAGAGTGCAAAGATCGATTGCAGTATAAGAGTGCATTTCGTCGAATCATCTAAGTGTAGGAGACTGTAAGGACACAGAGTGCACGAAGTTGATACTGCTATGTTTGTGCGGTTCATGCGAAGACTGTGCTGTTGTTCATGCGAAGACTGTGCTGTTGTTCATGCGAAGACTGTGTTGTTGTTCATGCGAAGACTGTGCTACTGTATGTGCGAAGACTATGCTTGTGTTTTCGTAGAAGAGTTTAAGTTGATCGGATGCTGCTGTGTTTGCGCAGACTGTGAAAAGTTGGTTTCGACCAAGTACAACTATAACAAAAAAGAAAAGAGGAAGAGGACAGAATTGTGCCAGACCGAAGGACTGTGTTTTGGTGCAGATAAGAGGATCAGCTTGCGGTGACAGAGTTGAGGACAGAGATCTCCAGCCAGAGCAGGGAAGACAGGTGTCTTCTATGGAAAGAGTTCCACTTGCTAAGGGCATAGGAGATAGAGGTCTTCTAGAGGATCACCAGCCAAAGCAGAATTAGGGGAAGGTGTCTCCTTTGAGTTGTGGCTCATAAACATTGTAATCGGGAAGGATTCCTAGAGGACTTTGATATAACTTTTAGAAGAAAAGTTTTATCCGTGGAGTAGCCCACCTTGGGTGAACCACGTAAATTGTTGTGTCTCTTTGTGGATTACATTTTGTGCATTGTTTTACTGTTATTATTATTGCTATCTTTATTCTGCATGTTATTGATTTGAAAGCTGTTTTGAAAGATAAAGTTAAAAGTGGTCTTATACTGTTCACCCCCCCTCTCAGTATAAGCTTGTGTTCTTCGTAATTCTCACCTGGAGTCATTGTTCCTCATATAGCTAATAACTATTTTATATTCCAATATCATGGAGGACCCTTCACATGAAATTCACCTCTTGAAGTTACTCAATAATTATTTGAATAAAGTCAAATGTTAGTCAACATGTATTGGATGTTGTGGGCTACATAAATTTTAGAAAACTTGATAGAGGAAACACAACTTTGAGTTTCTAATCCAATAATATCAAGAGGATGTCCAAATTAATAATATACCATTATTTACATTTTCCACCATTCATAAACTAACTATGAAATATACATGTGCCTTTCTCTTTGAATTTGGCATACTATGTAGGAGCTACGACTATAAGATTGATGCACGAAATCTCAAATTATTTTTGGCTATGCTCAATGACATAACTTTACATTGGTTCATGGGCTTGGAAAATAAAAAAATTTGTACATGGGAAACAATGAGGATAAATTTTCTATGAAAACATTAGGATTACTTCAAATCTAGGGAAGCTTGAGATGAAGCCCTTCGAATGATGTAAATAGAAGAGGAGACCTTGGAAGCATTAAGATATTTTAGTTCAATTTCTAGAAGTCTAAACACTAAAACCTAGATGCTAAGACTCTAAAGGTTATATTCTTGCATAAATTATAGGAAGAGTGCATATAAAAATTGACCTTAATGGTAGGAGGTGACATATATCAATTTTATTTTGAATATATCAAGATCCTTTGTTGGAATTATTGAAGGTCCACTATGATTCCAATAACAAATACTCTATTTAGCATCACTATAGCTAAAATTAGGAATTTTCTCAAATTTTCTCAAAGATTTAAATATAAATATCCTTTCTTCTTTAGCTTCTCAACTAGATATGTTCCAAGCCAGGAAGGAAATGAGGAGGCAAAGAAGGTTTTAGCAAGTTTTTGTCCAAAATGTACAATGAAGTATGCTAAATGTGAATTATCTTTATACAATATTAAGGTCTATAACCTCTAGCAAAAGGAACATAAAAATATCAATTACCCCATGCTACTAGGGATCAAAATTTCCTACCATAGTGGAATCCAAGAAGTAGGGGAGATCTACTACATGAATCATAGAAATCCATACCAACCTCAAGTTAATATCCAAGGTATGAATCTTAGAGCCCAACTTTTTCACCTTTTTATCTTTTTAATGCTTGCTCTCCATCATGGTGGCAATGGTCACCCCAAAAATTAAAACCCTTGGATGAATCAACAAAATCCTTTGCCTCAATATAAATACCATCGTCAACCTTGGAAGAACCCATAACAAATATGGCACTCTCTATCAAAGTGGTAATATCATCAACCAATACAACCATAGGAAGCTTGCTTACCCATACCTATTTTTTTAATCCATAACTTCCAAAAACATAATTGAAACTACCTACCCAGCCAACTCTAAATATTAATAATAAAGTAGGATAACCATTGTATTGTCAAGAGTCAACAAGGTATTCAACCTATGCTATAAATTTTGTAGATTGCAATGAACTATAATTATCATTATGAAGAATTCTTAAGGATCCTAAAGCCCCGATCACTAGTGAACCAAATAAAGTTCCTCATCAAGAAGATCCTTTTGGAACTAGATCTGTCTAGTAGATAGATTATTAGTAGTAAAAAAGTGAGAAACCCTCCTTTCCCTAAAATATTGAATTAAAAAAGGAGCCTCCACAACCAGTATTTGACTTTCTAAGAGAACTATAGAATGTATGCTTCCATACACCTTTTTTTCAATCCATAAAATATGATCCAATTTATAGCAATACCATTATTAAATTATGTTAAAATAATCCTAGGAGGAAAAATAACCATAAAATAATTCAAGTAGTAGGCCAATTCACTAAACTTATGCTTGGAAAATTTATTACTCCCATGTATTTTGATCCTAGAAATCCTATCACTAATATCCATATAGGGGATATTTTAGTTAAGAATGTATTTATTGATTTAGGAGTAGCAACTAATGTTATAAAAATTAGAATAATGGTCTCCTAGATCTTAGGCCCACACACAGTCATACAAATGGTTGATCACTCGATTGTGACTCTTGAAGAAATAGTTGAGTATGTGGTCATTTTTATAGACTTTTGGGAGTATCCAGCTAGTTTTATGGTGTTAAAACCAAAGAGAAACTAATGTTATAAAAAAATAAACAATGGATAAATTATCCTCTAGACCTTAGTCCCAAACCCATATTCATAAAGATGGTTGATCACTCAACTATGACTCTTTAAGGAATAGTTGAGGATGTGGTCATTTTTGTACCTTTTTGGGAGTACCCAACTAATTTTATGGTGTTAAAACCAAATACTAGCCTAAGGGGATACTCATTAAATTTCGGAAGACCTTAGTTATCCATAATATAAGCCTATATTATCTATCACTTAGTAAACACGACCATCTCAAATATGTCTACAACAAAAATCTTGATCTTATATGCACTTGCTAAACCTATCCTAGATATTGAAGATCATATGTGGGTTGAATAGGTTGGAAATTATGAAACAACCAGAAAAGCAATCCTTAAAATTGATTAAGCCATTGAATAAAATAAGTAGATGAGAAAAATATGATTGAATTTTTTTTAAAACCTATATCTTTACAAAATTCTTAGTCAAAATGAGATTTCTAACAAATTTCCTATCAAGGACACAATTCTTGAAGGCCCTTCTAACCCAAGAAGTAATTGTATTATCTTTCATTATATTTTATCTCATACATGTAGCATTAATCAAATACTTATCAATAACAATATATCCTAAATCATGGTTGTTAAAATTAAACCAAGATAAATTCTTAATATCAACAACCAATTGACTCTAGAGCAAGAAAGTACATTAATTTATATGCTTAAAGAATAGAGCTCTTTCTTTACAAGGTATTACCAAGTGGTGAAAGGTACCCATCCTACAATTTATACACATTATATTTATATGGAATATAATGCCAAACTTATGACAACCACAATGTAGGATAAATGGTGAGACCCAAAAATGCCTCATCTAACAGGTGCTTTGAGATGTTATTTTACCTCTAATTGAAACATATGTATGACTAATATTGGAATTTTGCATAGTTTAGCATGATATTTGAGTTAGACAAGTTAGAATAGGAGAATTATATTTCTTAAATAATTTTGGGTTGATTTTTGTATTTTCTTTGGTTATTTTTGCTAATGATTCCAAGATGGCAAATAGTTGTTTCATACTACAGGTTTTGAAGCACTTTTTCAAGTGCATTTTGAATTACATTCCTACACTTTGGATGTTAGATAGGTTGTAAAGGCATGCACTAGGACATAAGGAGTTGTTGATGCAAGGAATAAGATAAATACCTTGTTTTGCATATATTCTATCTAGAAAGAAGCCTCCATAGTAGTTGATATCCTATCAGTTGTGTTTACCAAGGAAACCATTTTGGCATTTTACCAAAATTGGATCTTGTTGTTATTAGCACATGTGGCTCTATTTTTATGATTAACTAGCACTATTTCTAGGAGTAAAATTTGGTATGCTCATTGTAAAAATACCAATGCAAAATTGTGGTGACTATTAGTTTTGGTTGTCGTAACATCCATCAAATAATATTAGGTAGAAGTAGTCGATGAATGAATGATAATTGTTTGCTTTTATATATAGTAATGGCCTTACTAGATGGCAATGCTAAAATAGTTAGAATGTTATTTTATAAATAAGTACCATGACGAGAGTCAAGGGGTTGGAAAATATAGATGTGGATGTAAACAAGCAAGGAGCAAGATATCATTGTAGCAAGCTATTAGTTATGCAACCTACAATTAAGAGTATGCTTTATTAACTTGTCTTTATGTGTGGTTTAATTATTTCTAAGTTGAGTTAGCTTTCCTCTTTATCATACGAGAAGCAAGGGCCCACTCTCTTGTGCTGATAAAGGGTTACTAGTTTTTGTAGCATAACTCATTAATGTGATTTGTACTGCAATTTGTTACTATTTTATTGCATATTGTTATAGTAATGTTAATTTTTGCACTTTCCTGAACATTTTCTACAATAGTAGATATCAGTCAATTTGAGTATGTAATTTTCATTTTATTTAGCTTTACTTTTTGTTATTGATTTTCCTAAAATATTTTCATTGTGTTATGTTGTTCTTTTCAATTCAATACTACTTTATTTCCCTTAGGAGCTTAGAAATCTACTTCTTTGAAAACCTCTTATAGTAATTAGCACATATAGCCAAGGATACCACCTAGGATTGATAATTTAAAGTGAAATAGGAGTAATAACACCCATCACTTTTTGGCACCATTATTAGGGATGTTGGTGTTGCTAAGGATCTAGTGAGGTATCATCCCATAGTAGTTTATAATATAAATATAAAATAAATCTAGAAGGATTTCTAGGTGTTATATGTTGTAATTTTATTTTAAATTTTTCTCTTTAAATTATCGCACTTCATTTGAAAATAGTCCTATTTTGAATACTTATACCTAGATACATCAAGGGTAGATTCACTAATCAATCCCTTTGTCATACCATAATTTGGAGGCCATTATACTTGCCAACAAACTCAAAATTTATGCCAATAAATAAATCATCTCAAATAAGTATGTCAAACCATTCAATTGAAGGGGGAGGAAGCTCTAATGGACCACCCTTATCAACTAAAAAATTGTTGAGATCTCTCGATGATTCCTTATAACAATCTAGTAGATTTCCACCAAATCTATACCTATTCACAATCCTAGGAAAACTTAAATAACTATATAACATTTATTGGGAGGATTCTAATATGGCATATAGGCAATGTAATATGGATGAAAAATGTATTACTAAGGGGAGTAATACAAATAGGACTTTCACATACCCTATCAAGTTTAACCCTAATTAAAAATCTAATATTAAAAATGTTTTACCCTCAATATTTTCAATATTTAGGGGGTTACTTCCAAGGATCTTGACCAATTCTTGTTTGAGTTTAAGATGTTGTGTCAAACATACGACTATACAAAGGATAACAAAAAACTTAAAAAAAAATTTACCATGTTAAAATATTTGGACATTAGATGGTTTATGGGGTTAAACTTAGACTCAATATATATATGGGTTGAGATGGAAAAAATATTCCTAGACAAGTACCAAGAATATTGTAGGGTTAAAGATCGAAAGGAAGAGTTGTTCTGAATGAAACAAAAAGACGAAGAAAACTTGGAAAACTACCTCAATAGATTCTTCTTTGTCCTAAAGATATGTGGAGAAGGAATAGATCAAGGATTGAGTAAAACCATATTTCTAAGAGGGCTACAAGAAGAATCATGGATGCCTTAAATCGCATGGGGAAAGGTAATATTCACAAACTTGATTTTTCAAATATTTTTGAGCTTTGTAAAAAGTACTCCTACACTAGGGTTAGAAAATGGTCTTATAAAGAAAATTTAAAAACTAGTTGTGACATAGGATAAATAATGGAGGAACTAGAAAATTTTAAAATAATTATTCTAACGCACCTTAACACTACATTAGATGGAATGCAAGCTAGGCATAAGACTAACAAACCCTTAGCAGTATGTTGCCCTAGGTGTAGGAAGAAACATGCCCTTCATGAATGCCCTCTCAATAAAAATATCATTCATAGCATATATAAAAAAGAGCATTCCACTTACCAATGTCATTTCTTGTTAAAATACCGTCTCCATGAATCAATAATCCATAGAAGAACTCAACTTTGTAGGACAAAGGAACAACTATAACCCCTACCAACCCACCGCATGATCACATATGAACTGGATAAATAATCCTTCTAACATATCTTGGACAATGCCATATCATCCACAAATGGTCCAACATTCCTAGCGACAATAATAATCAAATGTTCCTTGGGGGTCTCAACCATCACCATAATAATGGGGACCTCATCCACAACAAAATCAACCATATGAGGGACAACAAATATTTCAAAGCCAACAACAAGCCTTGTTACTTGGACCACCGCATCCATCATAAGGGATTCAGTTGTAGCATATTAAACAACCTTTATTACTTGTGTAACTTATGGCTAATCCAAATAATAATATGTAGGAAACCCCTACCTATGTTATTGAGACAGCAAAAATAGTTGCACTTAACATGATTGATTATGAAAACATCATATTACAATTAGGAGAGACACTCCCTAATCTAGTAAAACCAATTGTTATGGAACCATATTATGAAGAAGAACTACCACAAGAACAACATCACCATAAAAAACTAAACCCCCCACAAGTTCCTCAAAATCCTTTTGGACCACCTGTTGGTATTTTTGCCACATTGTTTCTGTTGTTGTTGTTAATGCAAAAGAATGCTCAGATTGTAAAGATACTCACTCCTCTATTTGTAAGTGAAAAAGCAAAGGTGTCACGATTTCGTGACATGTCGCGAAATCATGACCTGTCGCGTTTTCGCGACGTCCGTACCATTAAAGAGCTAAGTAAAGAAAATGTCGCGATATCGTGACATGTCTCAATTTCGTGACCTGTCGCGTTTTAGCGACATAAAGCAGCCAAGGGCAATGTCAATGAAAAATGTCACGATATCGCGACATGTCTCATTTTTGCGACATGTTGCGTTATCGCGAAAGGGCTGAAGATAAACATAAGGCGGATAAAAAACATCGTGATATCACGACATTTTTAGAAATGAATTCAAGCAGGAGGAACTTGTCGTGATATCACGATAGGAAGCGACAACGATAGAGAAGGCAAGAAATTATCGCAATTTCACGAAATGTCAGGGAAGAAGGGCAAAGCGCAAAGAAATGTCGTGATATCGCGACATGTCGCATTTTTGCGAGGAGGAAGCAAGGAGGCAGCCAGATTGTACGGAATGTCGCGATTTCGTGACATGTCAAATTTTCGTGGCCTAAAAGCATCAAAGTGAAAGAAGATAGAAAATGTCACGATTTCACGACATATTGTGGAGATAAAGCCAAATGGCGAAACATGTCACGATTTCGCGACTTGTTGAAGACCGAAGAGCCAAACGGAGAAAACATCGCGATATCGTGACATGTCGCATTTTCGTGACCTGTCGCGTTTTCGTGGAACCAAGACTGACAAGTACAAGGTAGGAAGAAATTGTCACGATATCGTGACATGCAGGAGCCAGAAGGACAATGCCAAGTATGAAATGTCACGATTTCGTGACATGTCGAGGAGACGAAGCCAAAGGAAGAAAGATGTCGTGATTTCATGACATTTTTGGAAATAGATTCCAGTAGAAGAAAAGTGTCATGATTTCATGACATGTCTTGTTTTCACGATGTGAAAGCACGAAAAGAACAAAATGGTACGGACTGTCGTGATTTCATGACATGTCCCATTTTCGCTACTTGTAGGAAGATGAAAGCCAAGGAGGAGAAAGATGTCACGATTTCGTGACATGTTGCAGTTTCGCGGGTATACATAAGAAAAGGACACAGGAAGAAGATGTCATGATTTCGTGACATGTTTTATTTTCGCGACTTGGAGTAGCGAAGAAGGCAGGCGAAGGAAAATGTCGTGATTTCATGACATGTTGAGGAAAGAAGCCCAAACAAAGGAGAATGTCACGATTTCATGACATGTCATGAAGACAAAGCTAAACTAAGAGAAGACGTCGCGATATCGTGACATGTCGCATTTTCGTGACTAGTGGTAGAAACAGGAAGACAGTAAGGTAAAAGTGTCATGATTTCGCGACATGTCGCATTTTCACGATCGAAGCAACAACAAAGGCCCGATACAGTTTTGTTTGCATTTTCCTTCAAGATTGCATAGGAGAATGTGAAGAGAAGATAAGGATCAAACAAAGTAAAATCTCTCCAACTGATTTTGAGATCGTGGTCAAAGAGGCTCAAAGATTAAATGTTGTTGATTACCGATGTGCGCAAGATAGAAGAACATGAGGCAGTTTTCGATGCCACCAAAATTAAAGACGCCTCCAGCATTAAAAACTCTTGTTCGTGATCTCCTAACAACTTTTGGCTTGCCCTGATAATGGCCATTTAATGTGTGATTTCTTTGAGGCAGATTAAGGGGGATTGTTTCTCTTTTCAAGTGCCTATTTTGTGGACCTCTTCTTCGAAATCTGTTGTATGTTTTAAATGTTGTGATGCAAAAGAGAGAGGGAAGACCTCTATAAATATTCATGTATATCTAAAGCAAAGAAGGTTAGACATTTTACAAGAAAGCTCTCTAAGCTCTCTGCATCAATAGAAGTGACTCGGCTTCTGAAATTTGCAAGCATTCTTATGTGTGTGATGTCCCCCTATTTTAAAAGTCATTTATGTTTATGCTCATGCTCTTGCTGATAGGTTTTGAATTTTGCATTCTAAATTCGAACGTTGTTGGATAGTGAGTATATTTTGAAATGTGATCTGGAGGTTATCTCTACAAAGGTGTGAGTTCAATTCTGTTGCTTTCCCTTTATTAGATGTTGTTATAAAACTTGGTAGAATTCTTGTTGTTAGTCTACCCCAAATTATACACTTCGGCCTGTGGCCATATTTCAATCTCTTTCTATTATTTCCCTTTCTTTTAGCATTTTTCCATTTCTTTCCTGCATCCTTATCTTCAAAACCAGTTTAGATTAGTTTGGGAGCCAGCCCTCTCTGGAGATTGGCCCGGGAGACTTCTCTTTCTCTCGGCCTTTCAATGTTGGCCAAGTCTAGGGCGCATATGCATACAAAATCCTTTCCTGTGGCAGATTTGTGACCAACAGTTTTTGGCACGCCCGGTGGGACAGACTGTTTCTGTCTCAGAAAGATCCATAATCGATGGGACTCACAAGTTCCATTTGTTGACACCCGAAGGAATCAAGATTTTGATGAACTGTCTTGACCTCATAGCGGAGATTGTAAGTTCATCTGGTGACTCTGCTGAAGGTGATTGTATAGTACCTAGAAATTTCTAATCATGAAGCTAGTGAAAATCTTTGCTTCATGATCACGAGATCAAGTGCCAAATAATCGAAAGATCCAGTTGAATTCTTTGAGATTGATGTTCAGAACTGGAGGGAGCGCTCAAGATTGGTAAGTCCTATGAACCCATCATTTGCTATCTCATCGTAGGCTACAGGTCAGTTTGTGCCATCTCTGACTCCTCCCAGTACTACTACGAGCTTGCTACATCCAGATCCAACAGCCCAAATGGCCCAGCATCCTCCACCAAGGAAGTTCTCGACATGGAATAGTTCGAGAGCCTTGAATTTATTGGCACAAAATCCAGTCCCTCAAGCTGCTTTGAAAGCTTTGCCGACCTATGATGGTACTGGTAAAACTTCTTATGAGCATATTAACGATGTAGCCTCTTTGGCGGCTATCCATGACATAACGGATGAAGACGTAATGATAAAGTTGTTGGTGTTGTCACTGAGAGGGAAATTGTTGTATTGGTACCGAACATTGCAACCAGGCACTATTGCATCATGGGATCAATTAGGAGAACTGTTAGTCAAAAATTTTCATGAACAAGCTGATCCATACTCCTTATTGCATCAATTTAATGCAATTCAAAGGCACCCATAGGAGGAGATAGCTGACTTCAATGTCAGATTTACCAGAAGCTGGTAGAGGATTCCTGATGGTCTTCGGCCCGCTCATGAGCTAGTTGCATTCTATTATCTCAGAGCTTTTAACATAGACATCGGTTGGGCTGTCCGATAGTCCAATGTGACTACATTTCTAGAGCTATTTGAACAAGCACAAAAGGTGAAAGCTGACTTGATCGCCATAGGTAGGCTTCCTCCAAAGGTAACAATGCCTATCTTACCTGATCTTCCTAAGCATTTGTATTCTGGTTCATTTTCGTAGCCTATGCCTTCCATGCATCCTATTCCATCATGGAGCTCAAGTGCGCCTCAGATCGCACCCATTCCAGTTCCCCAGCTCCCTGCTCCAACTATTCCACAACTCCTTGGTCCAACTATTCCATAATTGCCAGCACCCATTTCATTCCCAACATTGCCTGCACCGCCAGCACCTCTACCTCTATCGGCACCTCCTGCGCCCTCAAATCCTGATCCTTTCACAATCCTATTACAAGAGGTGCAATCTGCTAATTCAGCTATAAGAGCGATGGGAAATAAAATCACAATTATTGAAAGAAAGCAGGCCGAGAGAGATTTCCAACCCAAGAGATTTCAACCTCCGCCGATCACTAGAGAACAAGCAGCTTCAACAAGCAAAGTGCCTAAAAAGAACCCGACTGTGTTGACGAATGAGGAAGTTGGCCCTGTAGAAAGAACATATTGGTGCTCTACATGTAATGATCCACACGATGAAGACACTTGTATGGTTCATTTGAACTATGTACAAACATTAGCCGCAAGCTCTTCTGGAGGACAAGTTAATATGATTACTGAGGTAGATCATAATTTTATGGTTCCATCTGAAGAACAAGTCTTAGTTCTCACAAGAACTGGGAAGAAGCCAGTCACTGTAGATCCAACAGAGATGGAACCATTAAGGGTATCGACTGATCCAAAGATGCAGAATGAGAAGAAACAAGTACAAGTGAAAGCTCCTATTTTAGTACCAAAGCCAGATTCACCTATTCTATTGAAAGATCTTTTGCCACCATGAGCAAAGGAAAGATTGCAAGAAAAAGCCTCAGCTTCACAGGCAAGAGCTGAAACAGAGGACCGAGCCAGAGAAAAGCTCAAGTACCCATCTTTGACTAAAATATTGAGGGTAGAAGCCACTCAACAATATCGGAGCAAATATGAAGACATTATTGAAAAGAGGGAGTCCGGTGCATCTGCATACAATATTGTTGAAGAATTGAAGAAGATTCCAGCCAAGGTTAGTCTCTATGATGCATTACAATTACCTGGGCAAGTTGATTTGTTACAAGAATCATTGAAGTCTGTGAAAGATAATGAGAAGAATCCTACCCAGATGATTTTTGCTCAAACATTAACTACTTCAGCCACTGGAAAAAATAGACCACCCCCATTTTATTTGTCACTCAGGATGGAGGGTTGGATAGTGCACAACTGCATGATTGATTCTGGTGCTGCGACAATTGTCATGCCAAAGGCAGTTTGCGAAGTCATGGGTATGGAGTATACAAGAAGTAGCCCTGGTGTCTTGCAGTTGGATGGGACTCCCGTGAAAATAGTGGGTGTAATCAAGGATGTTCCTATTGTTCTACATAGTATGCCTCAGATTATAGTAATTCAGGAGATAGTTGTGGTCGATTTGGAACCATATTTCAGTATGTGTTTGTCGAGAGAATTCACTGCCAAGTTGGGAGGCTACCTTTCTCTGGATTATTCTCACTTGGAGATTCCTTTCAAAGGAAGAAGAATCCGGATCTCCAATGAGAAGCCTTCTACTTTTCATATAGAGAAGATGGGAGAAGAAGAAAAGTCCACACATTCTGTTCACATGATAACTGAAGAATTGGAAGATCCTGATTTGATGGATGAAGTCCTGGATGAGCCTCGCTTAGAGGATGAGTTTTCAATGCTCGATTTTAATGCCATGGTGGAAACTAAAATTGGTTGTTACTCCATTACAAAGCCTGAAGAGGTTGAAGTAAAACTGCCTCCTGATCAAGTTGGTCAAGACTTTGTGCCCGATCAATTATGGAAGTTGTATTTTGATGGAGCACGATGTAAAAATGGTGCGGGAGCAGGGATTGTTCTTATTTCTCCCTCTGGCCTACAGAAAACATATCCATATCGACTGACCTAGAGTTGTACTAACAATGCTGTTGAGTATGAAGCATTGTGCCTAGGTTTGAAGAAGGCAAAAAATTTGAGGATTGAACAATTGTAGATTTTTGGTGACTCTGAATTGATTGTGAATCAAATACCGAGCAAGTGCATCTCCAAGTAGCATTATCTCAAGGTGTACTGCAACAAAGTTTGGGACCCTGGAAAACATCACAAGTTCGAGGTAATATGAGAAGGTCCATCTTTGTTTTGCTCTAAAAAAAAAAAAAAAAAAAAAAAAATTAACTTCGGCTCCTTTTGCACACGAGCCCGTAGGTATGTTTATTTCTTCTTTTTTTCTCTTCCTTCCCAGCAGATAGTGGCTTTCCTCTACTTCTTTCTTCCCCTTCCTCATTTTCATTCCCTTCCTCTCCTACTCCTTCTTCTACAAATCCTACTCCTTGTTCCTCTGTACATAATCAAGCCACTGCTATTGTTTCTACTCCCCTCTCTGATGTTCCCATTTCTACTTTCCCTTTCTTCTAATTCTTTGTCTTGTGAGTACTTCATCACAGCCATAGTTTCTACCACCATCTCCATTCCATTCACTTCCATTTCATTATCTGTTTCATAGCATCCAGTAGCACAGTAGCACCCTCTTCAGTTGTTGTATCTACCACTTCTGCTCTGCCATTTTCCACCATTCCATTATTCACCATTCTCATTCCACGGCCTGCGCATCCGCTGGTCATCATTCCATTCATTTCCATTTTTGTAGTTCAGGTGTGTTTCACTACTGCCATGGAGATCCTTGCACAGCACCTGGTGATTACCCAGCTCGACCGAGCTAGGCAAAGTGCAGTAGTTCTAAAAGAAATAAGGGAAGTTCTGCTCTTCCATAAATTTTTGCTGTAGGTCCTATTTTTGAGTGCCGAGTACCAGCAAGAGATTGTTGCAGCAACCCGTAGAGACGTCCAACATCAACCAACACTTACTTTCTTGTCCCTCCTATTTCTTGACTCTGTTGCCCAATGGATAAAGGCCTGAGGTTCGTGCATACAGCAGAACTGTATACCCCATGAGCCGCCAAGAATGTTGGCATTTTTGCCACATTGTTTTTGTTGTTGTTGTTCATGCAAAAGAATGCTCAGATTGTAGAGATACTCACTCCTCTGTTTGTAAGTGAAAAAGCAAAGGTGTCATGAAATCGCGACCTGTCGCGTTTTCACGACCACCATACCATTAAAGAGCTAAGTAAATAAAATGTCTTGATATCGTGACATGTCTCATTTTTGTGACCTGTCGCGTTCTCATGACATAAAGCAGCCAAGGGCAATGTCAATGAAAAATGTCACGATATCGTGACATGTCTCATTTTCACATGTTGCGTTATCGTGGAAGGTCTGAAGATAAACATAAGGCGGATAAAAAACGTCGCGATATCATGACATTTTTAGAAATGAAGTCAAGCAGGAGGAACTTGTTGTGATATCGTGACAGGAAGCAGCAACGACAAAGAAGGCAAGAAATTATCGCGATTTCATGACATGTCAGGGCAGAAGAGCAAAGCGCAAAGAAATTTTGTAATATCGTGACATGTTACATTTTCGCAAGGAGGAAGCAAGGAGGTAGCCAGATTGTACAGAATGTCACGATTTCGCGACATGTCGAATTTTCGTGGCCTAAAAGCATCAAAGTAAAAGAAGACAGAAAATGTCACGATTTCACGACATATTGTGGAGATAAAGCCAAATGGCGAAACATGTCACGATTTCATGACTTGTTGAAGACCGAAGAGCCAAACGGAGAAAACATCGTGATATCACGACATGTCGCATTTTCACGACCTATCACATTTTCGTGGAACCAAGACTGACAAGTACAAGGCAGAAAGAAATTGTCGCGATATCGCGACATGTCGCATTTTCGCGATGCAGGAGCCAGAAGGACAATGCCAAGTACGAAATGTCATGATTTCGTGACATGTCGAGGAGACGAAGCCAAAGGGAGAAAGATGTCGCGATTTCATGACATTTTTGGAAACAGAGTCCAGCAGAAGAAAAGTGTCACGATTTCGTGACATGTCTTGTTTTCGCGATGTGAAAGCGCAGAAAGAACAAAATGGTACGGACTGTCACGATTTCGTGACATGTCCCATTTTCGCTACTTGCAGGAAGATGAAGGCCAAGGAGGAGAAAGATGTCACGATTTCGCGACATGTTGCAGTTTCACGGGTATACAGAAGAAAAGGACACAGAAGGAAGAAGATGTCACGATTTCATGACATGTTTTATTTTCGCGACTTGGAGTAGCGAAGAAGGCAGGCGAAGGAAAATGTCGTGATTTCGTGACATGTTGAGGAAAGAAGCCCAAACAAAGGAGAATGTCATGATTTCGTGACATGTCATGAAGACAAAGTTGAACGAAGAGAAGACGTCGCGATATCGTGACATGTCGCATTTTCGTGACTGGTGGCAGAAATAGAAGACAGTAAGGTAAAAGTGTCACGATTTCGTGACATGTCGCATTTTCATGACCTATCACATTTTTGTGACCGAAGCAACAACAAAGGCCCGATACAGTTCTATTTGCATTTTCCTTCAAAATTGCATAGGAGAACGTGAAGAGAAGATAAGGATCAAACCATGTTTTAAAAGCTCTCCAACTGATTTTGAGATCGTGGTCAAAGAGGCTCAAAGATTAAATGTTGTTGATTACCGATGTGCACAAGATAGAAGAACATGAGGCAGTTTTTGATGCCACCAAAATTAAAGATGCCTCCAGTATTAAAAGCTCCTGTTCGTGATCTCCTAACAACTTTTGGCTTGCTTCGATAACGGCCATTTAATGTGTGATTTCTCCGAGGCAGATTAAAGGGGATTGTTTCTCTTTTCAAGTGCCTATTTTGTGGACCTCTTCTTCGAAATCTGTTGTATGTTTTAAATGTTGTGATGCAAAAGAGAGAGGGAAGACCTCTATAAATATTCATGTATATCTAAAGCAAAAAAGGTTAGACATTTTACAAGAAAGCTCTCTAAGCTCTCTGCATCAATAGAAGTGACTCGGCTTCTAAAATTTGCAAGCATTCTTATGTGTGTGATGTCCCCCTATTTTAAAAGTCATTTTTGTTTATGCTCATGCTCTTGCTGATAGGTTTTGAATTTTGCATTCTGAATTCGAACGTTGCTGGATAGTGAGTATATTTTGAAATGCGATCTAGAGGTTATCTCTACAAAGGTGTGAGTTCAATTCTGTTGCTTTCCCTTTATTAGATGTTGTTATAAAACTTGGTAGAATTCTTGTTGTTAGTCTACCCCAAATTATACACTTTGGCCTGTGGCCATATTTCGATCTCTTTCTATTATTTCCCTCTCTTTCAGCATTTTTCCATTTCTTTCCTGCATCCTTATCTTCAAAACCAGTTTAGATTAGTTTGGGAGCCAACCCTCTCTGGAGATTGGCCCGGGAGACTTCTCTTTCTCTCGGCCTTTCAATGTTGGCCAAGTCTAGGGTGCATATGCATACAAAATTATTTCCTGTGGCAGATTTGTGACCAACACCACCTTATCCAAAAAAATTTACAATGAAAGAAGATAAAATAATCGAATATGATCTTGTCAAGGAACTCAAATGACTTAACATTTTAATACCTCTACTACAAGCCATCAAAGAGATGCCATTATTCAAAAATACTATCAAGGATTTAAGTGTTAAGAAGCCAATATGAAAATAAAACCTAACACTCAAACTATCCATGTAGATGGTAAATTAGCTGACCTTTTAGTTGGGAAGCTAGTACCACCAAAATATGGTGATCCTAGTAGTCCTATCATTATCATGTATATTGGAACCACCAAATTAATAAATGTATTGATAGATCTTGATATAGCTATTAATGTGATGACAAAATATATAATGGATAAGTTACATCTCACTGATCTTAGGCTGACTACCACTATATTAGAGATGGTGGATTGATCTATTGCAAGACTTGAATGGGTAATTGAAGGCATTCCTATAACAATTGCTTCATAAGAATATCCCATAGACTTATTGGTGCTACAACACCCCATATAAATTAGAGGATATCCTCAACTATTAGGAAGACCTTGGATTGCAATGATAGCAACATTTATCAAAAGTCGATCAAGTGATATGGCTATCTCTAATGGAGTAGCGACTAAGAGATTCTCACTATAACCACTAGACCAACCCTGGATAATATTTTTTAGTCATCTATGGATAGGTCAGTCAGATGGAGGAAACTTGTCATTCCTTGCAACCATCACCATAAAATAACACATTGAGAAAATTTATCTTTGGTAAGGAACATTCTTTGAAGGCAAAACTATCTTGGTAGAAACATTGTCAAAATTTTATCCCAAAAATGAACTAGTTATGGTACACCGACTCTTATGGGAGGACAAAAGTAAAAAACCTAAAGCCTTGCCAATCATACCTTTCCAAGAAATTTCATTTAGCATGGTACATAATTGGTAAATACAACTTCTCGCATCTAATCAATATCCATTGAATAACATTATTTCTACTAGATTTTATTTTGACAAAAATACTATAATATTTCATTCCTTATTGCCTTAACTACCTATTGAACTCACTTTTAAGCACATTTACCGCACTTAATTTGCTATACCTAGGTACCAAATAGGGTTATGCGTAAGAGGTCAACCCCAAAATGTATTTATAAAATTTGGCAAATCAGTTTCGAAATCCAAGCAAATAGTGTCCAAATTCATGTAGAAGGTTCACTATTATTAGGGGCAATGTTGGAAATTTAAACTTAAAATGATCAAATTATTATAAAATTGGGGCAAATCAACCCAAAAAAAATTACACCCAAAAGTTTTTGGTTAATGGGCCCTGGTCAAGGGTCCCAGATACTAGCCAATTCCAAATTTTAAAAATCTTAATTTTAGCCAATTTGGTGATAAATAACCGCTATGCATAACCCTAGTACCAAACAATTTGAGATACAACTTGGAAAATTTTTGAACATCAATAGTTGGATTGATGACCATGAAGAGGCTAAATTATTTGATGTCTTGAGTAAAAATGTCAATGCATTTTCATGGGAGTACACTGATATGAAAGGAATCCACCCTAAAGTTTGTATGCATTGTATCTACATAGATGATGCCAAACTAGTACAATAACCTTAAAGGAGAATAAATCTTGCACTAAAAGACATTGTCAAGGGTGATATTGAAAAAAATCATTGCAAGATTTATATACCCATTTTTTATAACCAGTGGGTTTCTCCATTGGTTATAGTCCCTAAAAAGAAGGGTGTAATATGCATGTGTGTCGATTATCATGCCCTCAATTAAGCTAAATGTAAGGACAATTTTCCATTGCCTTTTATCGATCAATTCCTAGACACACTCAATGGAAAGAGATACTTCTCATTCCTAGATGGATTTAGTGTATATAGCCAAATTCAGGTAGCACCCGAGGACCAAAAAATACAACCTTCATGTGTCCTTGGGGAATATTTGCATACCATGGGTTACCCTTTGGCCTTTGTAATGCTCCCACTACATTTAAAAGAGCAATACTATAAATATTTGTTGATCTTTCTAATGAATGTGTGGAAGTTTATATGGATGATTTTATTGTCTATGGGAATTCCTTAAATTAGGCTCTACATAACTTGGATAAGGTACTAACCAAGTGTGAAGCCCACAATCTATCTCTAAGCCATGAAAAAATCCTCATGATGATGGATGAAGGTATCATATTGGGGCATCATATCTCAAAATAAGGTATCAAGGTGGATAGCCAAAAAATTGAAATAATCAAACAACTCCCAACACCAAAAACATAGATAAGTGTTCATAGTTTTTTAAGCCATATAGGTTATTACTATTGTTTAATTCAATATTTTAGTAAAATTGCAACTCCTCTTTTCACACTATTAATGAAATATATAGAATTTAATTGGATAAATTATTGTTGGATAGCATTTTATTTAGTTAATTAAAAATGTTAGAGTATATTACATTATTAGGTACATGCTAATGTAACACCTTGGGTATATAACTAGAGTACGAGTTTACTTTAGATTAAAGTTATATAGTTACTTCAAGCAATGTAGTAAATGCACAAGTGTTAGAATGTGCAATGATGTAAATGTGTATGTAGTCCACATGTACAAGAGTCATAGGATAGATTCAAAGGTTGAGTGAGGGCCAAGGAACTTATCTTCCTATATAAAGTCATTATAGTGAGTGAAATCAAGGGGCGTAGAATATAGAGAGTGCATAGTATAGATTGGTATAGGAGTGCAATGTAGTTCCTTTAAAAATAGTTTGTGGAGTGTTCATGTCCTCTATTATACTGCATTGTACTATTTTTGTGAGCTTTCATTAATGGCATAATTTTAATTTATTACAAAATTTTATCTCTTTGTTTTCCTACATATTATAGTGTCATTATCATATAGATATCATAGCTTGTTTATCTTTCATCTTGTGGTTGCATTTCCTATATCATATACACATTAGAAGCTAATAGTGGTATCAAATCACATGATAGATCGATAGGAAATAGGGAGAGCCACAAGTGGGATTGAGAGGAATCCAAAAAAATTATTTCCAAATTTTTTTATATTGCATTTGGCTAGAGTCTTTCTACAGGGTTGCAAAAAAACTCGTGAAGACTAGGACTCAATATTGATTCCACTAGATTGACAAATCAACTAGTGAAGATTGACTATCTCTAGATTTAGAATTTCTTCCATTACATTCCTAATACTTTGTTGTAGAAAAAGGATATTCTAAGAAAGTTGGGAAGCTTCCTACAAGTGAGATAGGAAGAATATCGTATGTAGAATAAATCCAAAACCATAAGCAAAAAATAGAAGAGTGAATATTTAGAGGCCTGAAGAAAAGGTCCCATTGCTAGAGATTGTAAAATTACAGATTGTAGAAATGAAGAAAATGCCATAGGAGCCTTATTGCAGATTCGAGGAAGAAAAGACTCTAGAAAAGAGTCCACGAGAAGATTAGAGGTTGGTGATCTCCATTGAAGACTACAAGTAGTAGATTGAAGAGACTCCAAAAAATATTCTAGGAGAATATTGGAGGTTTGTGATCTTCATTAAAGACTGCAAATAGCAGATTGAAGAGACTCCAAATAAGAGTCCTAGTGAAGATACGAAATTAGTGATCTCTATTGAAGATTAAAGACTTCATCTTGAAGGAGTAAAATAAATCAGCCGAAGAAGCTGAAGAGACCTACAAGAGGTCCCATTAAAGAACTTCTATATTTGGAAACTTGTAGATATATAAGGACTAGCAAAAATTATTTTCTAAAGTAGAAAATTTTAGAGATCCAAGAGGAAGATCTCATTGCCAAAATTCCACAGTAGAAGTTTGAAGAAAATATCTTATTGGGAATACCAAAGAAGTTGCAAGATAGAAGAACCTATAAAATAGGTCTTAAATAGAATGAATTAGAAGGCTACGAAAACCTCATTGAAAGAGATTCTAAGAAGGTCATTGAAGGAGTTCCTAGGAGAACTCATTGGATAAATTTACCACCAAGGAGAAGTTCCTAACAAAGGAATAACTAGGGACAATTGTCACAATTCGAAAACAAGCCCAAGGAAGAAGTATTTGGCAAGAAGCTAGATAAATTTTGGAGGAGATTGGTGAAGACCTCAAGACTTTTAGATTCTTGAGAAGAGGGCCTAGATTAAAATTAAAATTTGACAAGGAGGTTGAAGGAGATATATGAGCTAAATATTACTACCAAACCTGAGAGGTTTGAATATTACTTTTTTAAGGCTATAAGGATCATTCAGAGAAAGGAGATCTACTGATTTCTATAGTAGAAAATTGAAGGATTCTTGAAGGAAAATCTTAGCTGCAATTTGGAGAAGTTCCCTACCAAATTTTTGATATTAAAGGACAGCATTTTAGTAGAGATATTAACTACTTTGCAATCTAAAATTTTTATATTTGAGGATAGCAAGAAAGTAGCAACTTGGGTAACATCAATAGCTGCTTAGTTTCAGATTTCCAGGATACATCCTAAAGGAGAGTTGAAACCACCAAACTAAAAATTCAAGCAATAAGTTAGAGGAGATACAAAGCTACAAATTGGTGTGTTGAAAAGTTATTTTGGACAACAAAGAAGAGCTACAAGTTCATCTAGTAAAAGGTAACATTAAGGTAAATCTAATCACCTTGCAATCCTTCATCTACAAAGATCATTAAGGTAAGCAACTTGGGTGCAAGAAGGTTTATTAGTTGAACTTTGATTATTTGGTTCATTATCAAGTTCCATTAGGCACCTTATTAGGATTTAAAATTTGTAAAGAGAATTTTGCATATTAAAGTATTCAAAGGAGTGTAGAAGGTATTTTCTTATAAGGTTAATACCTGCACATTAAAAAAGGAGTTAGATATATTTCAAAACAAAAGAAAAATATCATCTTCCTATTATATAAATTTAAGTAAATAAGACTACATTCTAAAGCACATATTATATTGCATTAAGTGTTCATTTACAGGAGTAATAAGAATATATTGCTATTGCAGTATATTGGTCTTTTGTAAAGGTTATTAAAGGTGCACTAAGTATTTTAGTTGAAGTGAAAATTAGTGCAAAGTTAAGTTGCATGATTAAGAGCTTGGATTCATTTTTGCTAAGTTATCCAAGTAAAGGAGTCAAATGTTAGTTTTATCTAGTAAGGAAGGCAAAAATACATTTTTCGTTGATCTCAAGTATTAGAGCAAGAAGTTGCCATATCTAAGAAGCAAGGAAAAGCTTCAAAAAGAAGACTTAAGGAGATGTATAACTTTGGTGCAAATTAAGGGACTTAATCCTATCTATTGCAAAAGTATTTACATTATATTGGCACTGGTCTTGTCCTTTCAAATATAGTAAAAGGGATAAAAATAAGAGTGTCTTGAAGACACTATAATAGACAACTAAGATACAGTCTTCGAGTGGCTCATTATTGAAGTTTGAGGAGCAAACTTCAAGTAGGGGAGAGAGCTAACAAAGGACTCACACAGCTAGGTTTTAAGGTGTCTAAAGATACCATATTCATTACTATATCATATTGGGGTATCATATCTCAAAATAAGGTATCAAGGTGGATAGTGAGAAGATTTAAATAATCAAACAACTCCCAAAACAAAAAACATAGACAAGTGTTCATAGTTTTTTAGGCCATATAGGTTATTACCATTGTTTAATTCAATATTTTAGTAAAATTGCAACTCCTATTTTCACACTATTAATTAAATATATAGAATTTAATTGCAAAAATTAATTTTGGATAGCATTTTATTTAGTTAAGTAAAAATGTTAGAGTATATTACATTATTGGGTACATGCTAATGTACCACCTTGGGTACATAACTAGAGTAGGAGTTTACTTTAGAGTAAAGTTAAGTAGTTACTTCAAGCAATGTAATAAATGCACAAGTGTTAGAATGTGCAATGATGTAAATGTGCATGTAGTCCACATGTACATGAGTCATAGGATAGATTCAAAGATAGAGTGAGGGTCAAGGAACTTATCTTCCTATATAAAGGCCTTATAGTGAGTGAAATCTAGGAGGTAGAGAATATAGAGAGTGCATAGTATAGATTGGTAGAGGAGTACAATGTAGTTCCTTTAAAAATACTTTGTGGAGTGTTCATGTCCTCCATTATACTGCATTGTACTATTTTTGTGAGCTTTCATTAATGGCATATTTTTGAGTTATTACAAAAATTTATCTTTTATTTTCTTGCATATTATAGTGTCATTATCATATAGATATCATAGATTGCTTATCTTGCATCTTGTGGTTGCATTTCCTATATCATATACTCATCAAAAGCTAACAAGTGGTATCAAAGCACATGGTAGATCGATAGGAAATAGGGAGAGCCACAAGTGAGATTGAGAGGAATCCAAAAATTTCATTTTCAAAATTTTTGAGATTGCATTTGGCTAGAGTCTTTCCATAGGGTTGCAAAAAACTCGTGAAGACTAGGACTCAACATTAATTCCACTAGATTGACAAATCAACTAGTGAATATTGATTATCTCTAGATTTAGAATTTCTTCCATTACAATCCTAATACTTTGTTGCAAGAAAAAGGAGATTCAAAGAAAGTTGGGAAGCTTCCTACAAAAGAGCTAGGAAGAATATCTTCTTTAGAATCAATCCAAAACCAGAAGCAACAAATAGAAGAGTGAAGATTTGGAGTCCTGAAGAAAAGGTCCCATTGCTAGAGATTATAGACCTGCAGAGTGTAGAAGTGAATAAAAGGCCATAGGAGCCTTATTGCAGATTTGAGGAAGAAGAGACTCCAAAGAAGAGTCCAAGAGAATATTGGAGGTTGGTGATCTCCATTGAATACTGTAGAATATTGCATATACTCAAAAAAGAGGTCCAGAGAATATGAGGGGATCCCATTGAAGAGGAGTGAAGAGACTCCAGGAGAAGAGTCCCGGTGAAGATAGGAGATTGGTGATATCCATTGAATATTGAAGACTTCACCTTGAAGGAGTAAAATAAATCAATCGAAGAAGCTGAAGAGACCTACAATAGGTCCCATTAAAGAACTTCTATATTTGGAAGCTTTTAGATAGAGAAGGACTAGCAAAAGTTCTTTTTTTTAAGTAGCAAATTTTAAATATCCAAGAGGGAGATCTCATTGCCAAAAATTCCATAATAGAAGGTTGAAGAAAAGGTCTCATTGAGAAGACCAGAGAAGCTACAAGATAGAAGACCCTAGAAAATAGGTCTCAAGGAGAAATAAGGAGAAGGCTAGGAGAGCCTCATTGAAGGAGATTCAGAGAAGGCCATTGAAGGAGTTCCTAGGAGAACTCATTGGAGAAATTTACCACCAAGGAGAAGTTCCTAATAAAGGAAGAACTTGGGACAATTATCACCATCTAAAAACAAGCCCAAGGGAGAAGGATTTGGCAAGAAGCTTGCCAAATTTTGGAGGAGATTGGTGAAGACCTCAAGACTTTTAGATTCTTGAGAAGAAGGCCTATATTGAAGTCAGAATTCAACAAGGAGGTTGAAGGAGAAAGGAGCCAAATATTACTACCAAACCTGAGAGGTTTGAATATTACCATTTGAAGGCTAGAAGGATCATTCAGAGAAAGGAGATCTATTGGTTTCTACAGCATAAAATTGAAGGGTTCTTGAAGGAAAATCTTAGCTGCAATTTGGAGGAGTTTCCTACCAAATTTTTGAGATTCAAGGACAACATTTTAGTGGAGATATTGACTGCTTTGCAATCTAAAAATTTTATATTTGAGGATAGCAAGAAAGTAGCAACTTGGGCAGCATCAATAGCTACTAAGTTTCATATTTCCAGGATACATCCTGAAGGAGAGTTGAAGCCACCAAACTACAGATTCAAGCAACAAGTTAGAGGAGGTACAAAGCTGCAAATTGGTGTGTTGAGAAGCTATTTTGGATAGAAAAGAAGAGTTGCAAGTTCATCTAGTAAAAGGTAGCATTAAGGTGAATCTAATCACCTTGCAATCCTTCATCTACAAAGATCATTAAGGTAAGCAACTTGGGTGCAAGAAGGTTCATTAGTTGAACTTTAGATTATTTGGTTTATTATCAAGTTCCATTAGGCACCATATTAGGGTTTAAAAGTTGCAAAGAGAAGGTTGCATATTAAAGTCTTCAAAGGAGTTCAGAAGGTAGTTTCTTATAAGGTTAATACCTGCACATTAAAATAGGAGTTAGATATATTTCAAAAGAAAGAAAAATATCATCTTCCTATTATCTAAATTGAAGTAAAGAAGACTACATTCTAAAGCATAGATTATAGTGCATTAAGAGTTCATTTACAGGAGTAATAAGGAGAGATTGCTATTGCACTATATTGGTCTTTCTTAAAGGTTATTAAAGGTGCACTAAGTATTTTAGTTGAAGTGAAAATTAGTGCAAAGTTAAGTTGCATGATTAAGAGCTTGGATTCATTGTTGCTAAGTTATCCAAGTAAAGGAGTTAGAGGTTAGTGTTGTCTAGTAAGGAAGGCAACAATACATTATTATTTGCTCTCAAGGATTAGAGCAAGAAGCTACCATATCTAAGAAGCAAGGAAAAGCTTCAACAAGAAGACTTAAGGAGATGTATAACTTTAGGTGCAAATTAAGGGACTTAATCCTATCTATTGCAAAAGTATTTGCATTACATTGGCACCGATCTTGTCCTTTCAAATATAGTAAAAAGGGACAAAAATAAGAGTGTCTTGAAGACACTATAATAGGCATCTAAGATACAATCTTGGAGTGGCCCATTATCAAAGTTTGAGGAGAAAACTTCAAGTAAAGGAGAGAGTTAACAAAGGGCTCACATAATTAGGTTTTAAGGTGTCTAAAGATACCATATTCATTACTATATCCAAAATCTACAATAGCATCAACCTGCAACATCAAGGTCCACATAAGGAGCTCAATATCTATGTTGAAATATAGCACAAGTATCTACGTAAGGAAGCTATCATCCATTACACACAATGTAAAAAGGAGAGTGCTAAGGACAACACATTGCAAAGCATAGAAGAGTAAGGTACAAGGTGAAACTGAAGGTGCATTACCCAAGCTACAACTTGGAAGAACCACTAGCCAAGAGGAAGCACCTAAATCCACCATTAGAGTGCCATAGAACCTCCATTGCAATACCCTAGAAATTATCATAGCTAGAGCCAACCTCATAGCATCATCGGTTGCTTGGAAAGAAAGCATTGAAGAACAAGATACAAAGGGTATTCACTGGAAAGAAATATACAAGGCATAAGAGATGTTGGAGGAGCATTACATGCATGAGAGTAAAGTGCCACTTGCAACTTACAACCAAGGTATATTGTGCCACTTGGCACATTCAAACAAGGTGCCCATACATACATTCTAACACCTGCATAGGAAGGAGACATTCAAAATTGGAATAATGCTTATCTTGAAGTGTTGAAAGGAATAATCATCATTGCACACTATTCAAGGAGCACTTAAGCATTGGAGGCACCTAATATAATACTCACCAAGATCATAACTACCACTGGCCACCTGAATAACATTTGTGCCACTTTTCCACAACATCAAGAAGGATCAAAGGGCCTATTAAAGCACCCAATATTGAAGAGGAGTCACATGAATAGAGTGAGAGAAATCAAGGTATGATTGTAGAGAGAAATCAAGGCACATTAGAGAAAAATCAAGAGCATGTAGTAAGAGAGTGCATTGAGAAGTCAAGCAACAATAGAGAGGGAAGTGCATCCTGAGCTAGCATTGAATGCGAAGAAGTCAAGCAACAATAGAGGGAAGTAAGACCATCATAAAGGATGCCCAACAAGATCATTGTCATTAACCAACAAGAAGATACAACACCCATTAAGGAGATTGAAGTCAAAGCAGTGCCCATCGACCTCATGATCTCAACCTTATAAAAGGTATTATATCATATAGTTTAATTATTTACTTTCATAAGGAGTGATAAGGGATAGTATATAAGGTTAAATTTATTATCATTTGCATTGAAGATACATGCAAAATTAACCTTAGTAAACCAGAAAGCAAATAAGAGTTTATATCCTTAATAGTATTTCAAATCACATTAATTGAAATACAAGTATATTAATATTTGCAATTAATATCATAGGAGGTATAAGGCATTCTACTTGGAACAAATTATTATTATTGCAAATATTATCAATTTCTAAAATTCCAAATTAGGGAGATATAAGGAGTGCTACATCAAACTTTAATTAATTGGAATTTAGAAAATTGAACCATTGAAAATTTAAGGATAGAAAAGCAAAATTATTGCTTGCTTTAAAAGAGTTGGAATTTATTGCTTATACTTGTCTCATAGTCACATTATAGGGACAAAATAAATCCAACCATAGAGAACTCCATCAAATTGATAAGTGCATAGTTCAATAGGAGAAATAAGGTGAAAATAGGAGTTGATTATTATCATTTCCAAAACATTACAAAATCAACTCAAAAGGTGAACTATTACTTGCTAAGCACTTTACCAAGATTAGAACATATTCTAATCACTAGGGAGACATAAGGATTCTACAAAACCTAAGTCTTAAAAAGGGTTTATCAAAGTAGTTCACATACTCTAAACTAGGGAGTCATAAGGTAGACTACATCAAAGGTTCTATCAAGAGTATTCTCAAAAATACTAGAGAGCTAAGAGAAGTCTATTAAAGCTAAGGAGAAAGAAAGATGTCAACCTCAAAGACTATAGTGAACAATGATATGAACAACACTATTAGAAAGGAAAGGACAAATATCATAAAAATTAGAATCAAGAATTTACTTACAAATTCTGAAGGAGACTTAGATCTTACTTCAAAAGTGATTCATAGTGAAGCTTTAAAAGACAACTTTGAAACCTTGGAACATTATCTACATGCTCAACTCACTAAATAAATTGATAATAGAAAGAGTGACATTCAAATTCCTTTAGACTTTGGTAGCATATTATATATGGCATTACTTACATTCAAATGTTACAAGGATGAGAATGTAGAACAAAAAGGATTGATAGAATCACTTAAAAAGAAAATATAAATGGATGAATCATACCTAGAGAAGATATTTCAATCCCATGTAGTATTGATACTTCAAGTTCTACTAACTCAAGATCTTATCATGATGCCTTAAGTGTTTGTTCAGAAGCTTCTATATAGAACCATAATAATGATAAGAAGGACAAAGGTAAAGAGAAAATACTTTTACAAGAATCATGTGGTAGTACGACCACTTATGAAAGCACAAAAACTAGCTTCAAAGACAAGGATAAAGAAGAAGAAGAAGAAGAGGTACTAGATCAAGGAGGCATACAATGCAAAGTAAATTAAAGGACTTGATCAAACTGAAGACAAAGATCCATATTGAAGACTAAAGTCTTCAATACCCAAATAATGTAATACAAGGGGGTGTTAGAGTATATTATATTATTGGGTACATGCTAATGTACCACCTTGGGTACATAACTAGAGTAGGAATTTACTTTAGAGTAAAGTTAAGTAGTTACTTCAAGCAATGTAATAAATGCACAAGTGTTAGAATATGCAATAATTTAAATGTGCATGTAGTTCACATGTATATGAGTCATAGGATAGATTCAAAGCTTGAGTGAGGGCCAAGGAACTTATCTTCCTATATAAAGGCCTTATAGTGAGTGAAATCATGGGGAAGATAATATAGAGAGTGCATAGTATAGATTAGTAGAAGAGTACAATATAGTTCCTTTAAAATAGTTTGTGGAGTGTTCATGTCCTCCATTACATTTCATTGTACTATTTTCGTGAGCTTTCATTAATGGCATATTTTTGAGTTATTGCATAATTTTATCTCTTTGTTTTCTTGCATATTATAGTGTCATTATCATATATATATCATAGCTTACTTATCTTGCATCTTGTGGTTGCATTTCCTATATCATATACTCATCAAAAGCTAACAAAAAACATAATTCTGCACTTATCCTTTGAGGGCCTAATTGGTGACTCCTATTCCACATCCATATTGATGCATCTAACACCACATTGGGAGCATTTTTAGGATAATAAGGAAATCCATGTGCAATTTATTATATTAGTAAGAATTTAATAGGGGCCAATAAAAACTATACGACCATTGAAAAAGAGCTCTTAGCAGTAATTTATGCCATTAATAAATTTTGCCATTACATCATAGGCTACCAAACGTCTGTTCATACTAATAATTCTACTATTAAATACTTAATGAACAAATAAATTATTAGTGGTAGACATATTAGGTGGTTTTTATTTCTTTAAGAGTTTGATATCACTATTGTCAATAAACATGAAAAATAAAATGTTGTCGTTGATCACTTGTCTAGATTAGTGCATGCAAGTGATAGCAAGCTAATGGAAGACACGTTTCTAGAAAAAAAATATTTTTGCAATATCTACACATTCTCCATGGTTTGTTGACATTTCTAATTATTTAGCAATAGGAAAAATACCTCCTCACTTCTCACATAAACAAAAATCTCATTTGATTCAAAAAATCTTATCTTATAAATGGACTAACAAACATTTGTTTAGAAGTGGACCTAATTTGTATTACTAGATGTGTAGGGTAGGATGAAGTATTTGATATACTTAAAGCATGCCACAATGAGCCTTGTGTAGGATATTATTCCATAAAAATGACTATTCATAAATTTCTTGGGGCTAGTTATTATTGGCCCACCCTCCATTAGGACGTGTGGAAATATGTTCAACAATGTGATTAATGCCAAAGGATGGGATGACTAATTGCTTCAAATAAAATGTATAAACTCAAGTGGTGCTTGAACCATTTTAAAAGTGGAGGATTTATTTTGTTGGACCTATTGATCAAAAATCCAATAGAAAGGTACACATTTTAGTTTATACTAACTATGTTTCAAAATTGGTAGAAGTTTGTGCTCTAACTCATGCTCATGAAGAAAAGGTTGATAATATTTTATATGAATAAATTTTTTAGTGCTATCGAGCTCCTCAAAAAATTATTTTAGATCAAGGACCACAATTAACATCCAAGTTAATCAAAGTATTTATGAAGGAGTATCAAATCAAGCATCATAAAAATTCACCCTATCATCCTCAATCTAATGGATAGGCAAAGGTTACTAATCATGAGTTGGAGAACATTTTGATAAAGACAATAGCCATGCACCATCGAGAATGGGCTAATAGATTGAATGAAATAGTATGGGTATACAATACCACATGGAATTCCACAATAGGTTTCAGCCCACATGAACTTGTGTTTGGTAAGAAACCCATCCTTCCTATCGAATTTGAGCTTCAACATTGCATACAACTTTAGAGGTGGGGATTTACCTAACACATACACAAATAGAGAGAGTGATACAATTTAATCAATTAGAAAAACTTAGACTTGAAGCTCTCTAACAGATAGAGCTCATTCAATAGCAATGATAGAAATGGAATGATCAACATTTTTAAAATAATAAGTTTCAACCAAGTTATTGGGCACTCCTATTTTATTCTCATTACCATAATTTTAAAGGTAAACTTTACACACATTGGTTAGGTCCATATCAAATAGAACAATTTTTTGATAATGGTGCATTTTTTTTATAACCTACTGATGGATTGAGAAGACATGCTAGTAAATGGACACAGGTTAAAAGTATATAAGAAACCAATTACTAAAGAAGAATTGGTAGATCAATTTTAGCCACAAACCAAGTTATCAATTAAAATATGTTTTTCTTTAAAAAAATAAAGAGAATCCTAATAATAAAAATCCATTCGTGGGTGCTAGTAGGTCAAGTTATGTATGAAAACTAGTTTTCGGTATACAAAACTTGGGAATAATTACTTGGGTGTAAAAATCCTTTTAGGACGCAACCAATATAGAATATGATTGAAAACTAGAAATGGCAACCTCTTATATTTAAATATATATATACATATACATATATTATTGGGTGTCTTCTAATAATTGTATCTATTTTATTACATTCACAACCATAACTTGCATTAGAAAGATTCCTTCTGAGTTTTCCAAAAGTAAAAAATCACACTCTAAATCAATAAGGTATGCATTCCATTTCTTTCTTTTTTACCTCATTATTATGACTAGATTATGCATAGTCCACTTCCATATGTCTTTTGAAAGGTAAAGTAGAGTATTTATAGACTAAGGTAGCCTTATGGTAGTGGTTGGAAATCTAATGGATCACATTTTTTAGTATCTACTACCTTAGCAATGACATGCTTGATGTACTCCAAAAAAAGATATGAAAATGATAGCATATGAATAAGGCTCTGGAATAGGAAACAAAAAGGTAGTCACATTGTGGACAACTTATCATGAGGACATGCTTCTAATTAGAAATTAGGGGAAGGAAACATAATTTCAATGAGTGAGGTTGTTTATGGAAACTATAAGTAGTGGTAGACAATGATGCAATAAACACAAAAAAGTTGTAGTTGAGGCAAAAACGAATGCGATAAAATTAAAAATGATATTATGGCAAGGATAATGCATGATAAGGATGAAAATGATAAAGGACATGTGGAAAAGAGATAACTACCAAGGACATAGGAAATTTAAGCCGCAGGGCATGGAAAATCACATCTTGCAATAGACAAATCGATAAAGCATTTTTCCCATTCAAAAATAATGAGTAATAGATATGACCATCGTTCGATATGATTTGAGTAATAGATATGACCACCATTCGATATGATTGCTTGTGGCATGGGTGGGAAAAGGTTTCCAAAAAACATGAAACGTGAAGTAGACAATAAAAATATTGCATTGCCTTGATATTAGCCAACAAACACGAAGTCAAGTGGGGTAAATAACTATGCCACCTGGCCACTCAAGGAGACATTAGAAAAAGAGCCATCAAGCGAACCAATGGAAAATCAAATAAAAGCTATGGAAAGGGATCATATTTTGTATGCATGTAGCGATAATTATGAACTCCACCACCCTCAATCTTACCACTTTATAACTTATATTCAAAAAATTTACTCTATGCGATGGCACTATTTCTAGTCCTACATTCAATTAGAATGGGTGGCCATAGAAAAATTTCCAAACCATTGATGGTGTCAAAAATGTTGTAATAGCATGAAGTGGCAATAATCCTCCAATTTGTAGGTTGTTTGGAGTTTCTATAATTATTTGAAGGATCTGATGCCATCCTCATGGAATAATACACTATATCAGATAAGGAAACACCTCAAAACCTCAATGAGATTTATCGAATTCCTTGTGTAGGAGAATAAATTTTTGGTTCACAACCTCCAAATTTTCAAATTATTTTCAAAGGAAGGAGACCCTAAAATTGAGTATGAAATTAACAATAAGAATGTATATAAAGGCATCAGAAGGACCAATCTACCAAAACCATGGGACACATTGGCCATTTGGGTCATGAAATATTTCACTTATGATAGTTGATTTACCTTAGTTTTAGGGCAGTATTTGAAGAGCTTGATGCATTTATATCATGGGATTGAAAGACCAAAAATAATAATAGACCTACCATTATTTCTATGTTCTTACTTACATTCAATGGCTAAATTGGTATAGGAGGTTGCGGGGCCATTGAGGCATCATAGCCTCATAAAACTAATTTACAAAAATCATTTCCTATGATAGGAGGAAGGAAGAAGGCTATGGTAGGAATTCTTGGACAATAGACTATGTACATTGATGAGAGCTAAGTGTAAAATCACTAAGCCAACACAACATATTTCTATGATGAATAGCTCTTGAAAGTAGTCACGATCCAAAATAGTTTCAGAAGAACATGGGTTTATATCAAAAATATCAAAGGCGTAAGATAATTGAAAAAGTTAGAGTTAAAGCATGGAAGCACAAAGCATGAAGAACACAAGCTTATACTGAGAGGGGGGGTGAATAGTATAATACAACTTTTTACTTTTTTTTCCCAATCAATATTATGCAATGTATAGATAGCAATATCAATAGCAGCAATCAAATCATTACACAAATCACCACACACAATAGAGACACCAAATTTACGTGGTTCATCCAATGTGGGCTACTCCACGGAGAAAATATTTCACTAAAATATTCTCAATCAATCTCTCGGTAATCCTTTCCCTATTACAATGTTTATGGATCTCTATCCAAATGAGATACCAATTCCCTAATAAATTTCATGGATATCTATCCATAGGATAACTCCTTTCTCCTAAGCTCTGACTGGTGATCTTCTAGAATAACTATTACCCCCACTGCTCTAGCTAATGGATCTCTATCCTCTAAAGACACCTGTCCTCATTGCCCTAGCTAATGGATCTCTATCCACTGGAGATTGTCATCATCTATACGCTATCACCTTAAAATTTGTCTCAAATCTACACCAAACTGAAGAACACAAGCTTATACTGAGAGGGGGGGTGAACAGTATAAGACCTCTTTTTATTTTTTCCTTTATACTTCAAAACAGTAAAGCAATATACCCAAAGCAATATCAAAGCAATGCACAATATCATCCACAAAGTGACACCAATTTTAACGTGGTTCACCCAAAATGGTTGGGCTACGTCCACAAAACTTTTCTCTAAAAGTTATCTCAAAGTTCTTTGGGAATCCTTCCCAATTACAATGTTTATGAGCCTCGGCCCAAAGGAGATACCTTCCCCCAATCAGAATTTATGAGCCTCTGCTCAAAGGAGATACCTTCCCCTCTGCTCTGGAAATGATCCCTCAGAAGATCAACTGCCTCTACCTCTTGCCAGCACGTGGAACTCCTTTCCACCGAAGACCTCCTATCCTCAATGCTTAGCCTAAGAGACCTCTGCCTTCTATGATCACGTCCACAATAGCTCAACAACCTGTACCAAACACAGTCAGTCGGTCTAGTACAAGTCTTCCTCTGTCTATCAGATCTGTCCAACAGCTTGAACAAATCAATCCTCTGCACACAAGCCTTCTCAAAGACTTGCCAAATCTATCCTCAGGTTCTTCTCAAAGAACCAGTGCACCTCTGTCCTCAAGTTCTCCGATAGAACTATCAAACTCAGCTCACAAGTCCTCTGCTAGGACCTATCCAAATCTGCTCACAAGTCCCCACCGAAACCTATCCAAAACTACTCACAAGTCCCCAAACCTGTCCAAGACTGCTCACAAGTCCCCACCGAAACCTGTCCAAAACTCAGCAAGCTCACCAAGAAAAAAAACTTTCTTAGTAGGAAATCACAAGGTGAATTGTTAGAGACCCAATGTGATTTTTCAAACTCATAGAAGCATAAAGAGAATTGTTAGAGACTCAATATGTTCTATACTCAACTCCCAATCTCAAAACTCAACTCAAATCAACTCAGCTCAAACTCAATCTCAAATCTGAAAACTCAACTCAATATCTGAAATGGATAGGATAGAATGCTTTCTTTCAAGAACATGAAACCCCAACAATTGCCAACTATGCAAAGAATCACATAACAATGATACTCATGTTCTTTTCACCATCAATTAGGGCTTCAACAACAATGCTCATCAAACAAGGTTCAATCAACACCATTCAACTCAAAACACAACCTTGAAGCATTTCACAATCAACATTAGAAAAGGAAACAAGTAGAACTCCTTTTCTCTCCAATATTGTTTGAACAAAAAGCATCCACCAACTCAAATCACAATAGCACAAAACAACTTTTCAAATCATCAACAAAGGAGTAAGCCCAACACTTTAACCAAGTAAAGAATAGCTTGATTATTACCAATTTAATGAAAGCAAATGTCAATCTCAAAGCTGCCCACTTAAGGTTTCACAACTTCACACAAGAAGCAATTTTAACCTTAAAACATCATGCTTTCATTTCCATAATCAACCAAAAGCACTCTCAACATTACAAGAAAAATTTATCCCTTATACACCTTATTTCTCCCTTATAGTCTTATCAAAAATAAAATTTATCTCTCATAAGAATGCAATAAGATATTTCAAACAACACCTTCAAAAGAATCTTTTATCAAAATAAAACAAGCTTTAAACTCCTTATAACTCCTAAGCTGTTTTTCCCTCTAATAAACTTCCTCCATCCGCAAAATACACTTAGCAAAAATTAATTTCGAAAATACCTTGGCCAACATCAAAAATCATGCTATGGAGAAATTGTGCACGAATTCTAACACCACCCGCTGCGTCCACTTCACGATGAAAAACCCTTTCACGTTATTCGAACGCGGAACCTCCCGTTCGGGTAGCGCGCCAATGGCCTAGCCGCTACCGGTGCGCCAAAGGCGCCCGGTGAGGTTTAAACCTCACGTTGTTAGCCTTGTTCCTTCTATGCCAGGGATTAAATAAAACAACAGTGCCTCCCTTTCTTCTGACGTGAACACGAAGACGAAAACCTTACGATGGATTTACGACAAACGGCGAGTACAAAAAATGAACAACGGATTCACGAAAACGGCGAAGACACAGTCGAACAGCAGATCACGAATTCATAGCGAGCAACTCTTTTCAAAATGTGGATGGGATAATTCTTGATTTTCATCGAGGGAGATTTATATGCATTTTTACCATAAGCTCTTGACGTCGGCGAGGAGTTTAACACGTCGGCGGAGGTCTTGGCTAGCGCCCACAATCTTAAAACATAGCGCCCACATAGTTAAGACAATTGCGCCATGGGTTAGGAGAACCCATTGCAAACAATAATTTAATATTTATTTAAAAATAATTAAAGGGAACCTTAACAAGGTTTTTAATTATTTAAATAAATACTTCCTCCTGGACCCAAATGCATTAAACTAATGCATCCACCTGTAATCTTTAAACCTGCCAACTTGGGGTTTACAAAAGACCTTTGAAAGTGTCATGCCGTAACCTTCATCAAAACAAATTATTTGACATCAAATCAAATTCCTTCAAGAGCTTCTTGACATCAATGACAACTTATACACTTGAGCAAAGGCAATGTACCCAAAGTACCCAAAATTGCCAACAATCTCCCCCTTTGTCATTGATGGCAAACCTTTACTGAAAACACTTCTCAAGAGCCAAAACTGAAACCAACTATGCTAACAACACCATTGCCCTGAGAATCTTCCTTTGAAGTTTTGCTCCCCTCGACTTGAAGCTCTCCTCTTCACTTTGAAGCTCTCCCCCTTACTCATATCTCTCCCCCTTTGTCATCAATGGCAAAGGGTCACCTTTGGGGCTCGGGACTAAGAATGAGCCTCTTAGCTTAGTCCCTCCCCCACCTCCTGATGAGGTGATTAATTCTAGGGTGGGAGTAAAACTCCCATTAGGCACTGATCATCATCAGTGTCTATAACTTCCTTGTCGGGCCTTCTCTTGAACTCTTTGTCCATATTCCTGTTCTTGTCACTGTTCTTGTTCTTGTTCTCATCCCTATTCTTGTCCATGCCTTGATCCTTGGACCTGATCATGCCACTGTTCCTGTTCCTGTATTCTGGAATTTCAGCTCTACACTGTCTGATTATGTGACCTTCATTGTTGCACTTGAAACACTTGACGATGTTGTTTCTCTGAGGTAAACCTGATCTTTGAATCCACTAGTTCTGACCAAACCTATTTTGACCAAACCTGTTCTGACCAAACCTATTCTGACCAAACCTGTTCTGATCAAACCTGTTCCTGTTATTTGCCTTGCAATAAACTGCCTTGTGCCCAAACTGTTGACAAGAGTAGCAATACCCTTGAAAGAAACTAGCACTTCTAAAATTGTCATTTACCTTCTTCACTTGAGCCATGCAATGTGAAGCCATGTGACCAAACCTATGACAAGCAAAACATCTGCCTTGAAACTTTCCTTTATTTGACCTCTTAGGTTCGAAAACTTCTTCTTCTCATTCTGAATTCTATTTTCTATTTATGTGCATCTATCATTCAAGGACTCCTTTTCTGAAATACTTTCCTCATCAGAACTCTCTTCCTTTTGGAGTCTCTTACTAGACTCTCCAACTTGTTCCTTGTGTGGCTTAACAAAACCAAGGCCTGTTTTATCTGTTGTCTTTCTTTGACCTTTGATGAGTGACTTAACCTTTTTGGAGCTATCTTGAAACCTGTAAAGCTTATCCTTGTACTCTTTAGTTTCCTCTTTCAAAGAAGCCATTTTCTGTTCTAACTCACTATACTCAAGAACCTTAGACTCTAACTCATCCTTGAGTTCTTGTGTCTTAGCTATAGAGAAGTCAAGACTTTCTATAAGATCATCTCTCTCCATACAACATTCATCTAACTTATCCTTGAGTCTAGCATTCTTCTTTCTTTCCTTTTTCAAAGCACTAAGAGCACTAATAAGTTCACCTTCAAGATCTACTTCACCTTCCTCTATATCTTCCTCTATTTGTTTGCTTTTTGAATCATCAAAGCCTTTTTCAGATTTCTTATCACTAGAGGTGCTACCCTTTTCAAAAACCATACATGCATCTTCCTTATAGTTTTTTGAAGCATCCTCATACATACTAGAAACCAAATCATTATTTGTGCAATCATCCTCAAGGTGACCAAAGTTTCCACATCTAAGACATTTCATGATAATGAATCTATGTTTCGGTTCTTCCTCTTTTTTTGATATGAACAACATCTCATTTTCATCATCACTTGAAGAACTTTCACTATCACTACTAGAACACTTACTTGCTTTGTCTAGGTAGAAACTCTTCTTGTGCTTGTGAGAATACCTCTTTCCTTGATTGTTGTGCTCATCTTTGTTCTTCCTGTGATGCTTGTGCTTTTCAGAATCCTTGCTCTTAGAATCTTATTTATCTTCATCACTTTCATTCTTGGGAACAGTACGATCGGTAGCATAATGACCAAACTTTCCACAATTGAAACATCTTATATTTTTCATACTTTTGTGCTTTCTAGAGAACTTGCCTTTCTTGTTGTAATATGCCTCTTCATCACTAGAAGACTCATCACTATCTTGAAGTTGTTTACCCTTGGATTTCTTGGTAGCCTTGAAAGCTGCCTCTTTCTTGACATCAACCTTCACTTGAGTTCTCAACTCAAATTCTGCAAGTATACTATGGAGCTCATCCTTTTTCAACTTATCCAAATCTTTAGCTTCCTCAATAGCAGAAATATTTTCACTAAATCTATTAGGAAGAGATCTTAAAATCTTATCACAAACATCATTTTCAGCAAGCTCAAGACCTAAGTCTTTCATGGAGTTAACAACCTCATCCATACGAAGCATGTAGTCACTAATATTTTCATCATCATTCATCTTGAGTTGTTCAAACATACCTTTGAAGTGTCTCAACTTGGCCTTTCAGACATTTGTATCACCTGTATGAACCACCTTCAACTGTTTCCACATTTCACTAGTTGTCTTGCGGTGAATCACCTTGGTGAGATCTGCTTTCTGTAAGCCTTTCAGGATTGCATTCATTGCCTTTGAATTGCTGTGATGTAGGAGCCTTTCTTCCTTAGTAATAGGACCATGTTCAGGAATAGTGTACTCATCTTCAATCACTTCCCAAACCTCATTCCCAAGTGCCATTAGATGAACCTTCATCCTTGCACTCCAAAGACCAAAATCTGACCCATCAAGAATAGGTGCTACATTGCCACTTGAATGATCCATTGTGTTCTTTACTAGCTTTTCCTTCAAGCTATTAAACTTTTCGAAGGCACCTGCTCTGATACCAATTGAAGAACACAAGCTTATACTGAGAGGGGGGTGAACAGTATAAGACCTCTTTTTATTTTTTCCTTTATACTTCAAAATAGTAAAGCAATATACCCAAAGCAATATCAAAGCAATGCACAATATCATCCACAAAGTGACACCAATTTTAACGTGGTTCACCCAAAATGGTTGAGCTACGTCCACAAAACTTTTCTCTAAAAGTTATCTCAAAGTTCTTTGGGAATCCTTCCCAATTACAATGTTTATGAGCCTCGGCCCAAAGGAGATACCTTCCCCCAATCAAAATTTATGAGCCTCTGCTCAAAGGAGATACCTTCCCCTCTGCTCTGGAAATGATCCCTCGGAAGATCAACTGCCTCTACCTCTTGCCAGCACGTGGAACTCCTTTCCACCGAAGACCTCCTATCCTCAATGCTTAGCCTAAGAGACCTCTGCCTTCTATGATCACGTCCACAGTAGCTCAACAACCTGTACCAAACACAGTCAGTCGGTCTAGTACAAGTCTTCCTCTATCTGTCAGATCTGTCCAACTCTTGAACAAATCAATCCTCTGCACACAAGCCTTCTCAAAGACTTGCCAAATCTGTCCTCAGGTTCTTCTCAAAGAACTAGTGCACCTCTGTCCTCAAGTTCTCTGATAGAACTATCAAACTCAGCTCACAAGTCCTCTGCTAGGACCTGTCCAAATCTGCTCACAAGTCCCCATCGAAACCTGTCCAAAACTGCTCACAAGTCCCCACCGAAACCTGTCCAAGACTGCTCACAAGTCCCCACCGGAACCTGTCCAAAACTCAACAAGCTCACCAAGAAAAAAAACTTTCTTAGTAGGAAATCACAAGGTGAATTGTTAGAGACCCAATGTGATTTTTCAAACTCATAGAAGCATAAAGAGAATTGTTAGAGACTCAATATGTTCTATACTCAACTCCCAATCTCAAAACTCAACTCAAATCAACTCAGCTCAAACTCAATCTCAAATCTGAAAACTCAACTCAATATCTGAAATGGATAGGATAGAATGCTTTCTTTCAAGAACATGAAACCCCAACAATTGCCAACTATGCAAAGAATCACATAACAATGATACTCATGTTCTTTTCACCATCAATTAGGGCTTCAACAACAATGCTCATCAAACAAGGTTCAATCAACACCATTCAACTCAAAACACAACCTTGAAGCATTTCACAATCAACATTAGAAAAGGAAACAAGTAGAACTCCTTTTCTCTCCAATATTGTTTGAACAAAAAGCATCCACCAACTCAAATCACAATAGCACAAAACAACTTTTCAAATCATCAACAAAGGAGTAAGCCCAACACTTTAACCAAGTAAAGAATAGCTTGATTATTACCAATTTAATGAAAGCAAATGTCAATCTCAAAGCTGCCCACTTAAGGTTTCACAACTTCACACAAGAAGCAATTTTAACCTTAAAACATCATGCTTTCATTTCCATAATCAACCAAAAGCACTCTCAACATTACAAGAAAAATTTATCCCTTATACACCTTATTTCTCCCTTATAGTCTTATCAAAAATAAAATTTATCTCTCATAAGAATGCAATAAGATATTTCAAACAACACCTTCAAAAGAATATTTTATCAAAATAAAACAAGCTTTAAACTCCTTATAACTCCTAAGCTGTTTTTCCCTCTAATAAACTTCCTCCATCCGCAAAATACACTTAGCAAAAATTAATTTCGAAAATACCTTGGCCAACATCAAAAATCGTGCTATGGAGAAATTGCGCATGAATTCTAACACCACCCGCTGCGTCCACTTCACGATGAAAAACCCTTTCGCGTTATTCGAACGTGGAACCTCCCGTTCGGGTAGCGCGCCAACAGCCTAGCCGCTACCGGTGCGCCAAAGGCGCCCAGTGAGGTTTAAACCTCATGTTGTTAGCCTTGTTCCTTCTACGCCAGGGATTAAATAAAACAACAGTGCCTCCCTTTCTTCTGACGCGAACACGAAGATGAAAACCTTACGGCGGATTTACGACAAACGGCGAGTACAAAAAAATGAACAGCGGATTCACGAAAACGATGAAGACACAGTCGAACAGCAGATCACGAATTCACAGCGAGCAACTCTTTTCAAAATGCGGATGGGATAATTCTTGATTTTCATCGAGGGAGATTTATATGCATTTTTACCATAAGCTCTTGACGTCGGCGAGGAGTTTAACACGTCGACGGAGGTCTTGGCTAGCGCCCACAATCTTAAAACATAGCGCCCACATAGTTAAGACATTTGCGCCATGGGTTAGGAGAACCCATTGCAAACAATAATTTAATATTTATTTAAAAATAATTAAAGGGAACCTTAACAAGGTTTTTAATTATTTAAATAAATACTTCCTCCTGGACCCAAATGCATTAAACTAATGCATCCACCTGTAATCTTTAAACCTGCCAACTTGGGGTTTACAAAAGACCTTTGAAACTGTCATGCCGTAACCTTCATCAAAACAAATTATTTGACATCAAATCAAATTCCTTCAAGAGCTTCTTGACATCAATGACAACTTATACACTTGAGCAAAGGCAATGTACCCAAAGTACCCAAAATTGCCAACACAAACACATTTCTTCAATCTAGCACAAATTTGTCCTCAATCTCTATCCTCTGATATGCACTAAACATAGTCCTTATGTCTAGCACAAATATATCATCAATATCTATCCTTTGATCTATACTAAACATAGTCCTTCAGTATAGCACAAATATATCCTCTGTCTATGTCCTCAAGCCTTAACTCAAAGCTTGACAAAATTACAAATCAACTCTATTGGATCTGCCCCAAACCTTAACTCAAGGTTTGAACAAATCAATCAATCAACTCTGCTCACAAGCCTTCTCAAATACTTATCTCAAATCTGCCTTGTAAGCTTCCACAAAATATCACACTAATATTTCCTCAAGTCCTCTCTAGAACTTGTCCAATCTACTCAATAAGTCCTCACAAGAACTTATCCAAATCTGCTCTCAATTTGTATTGTAAGCTTCCACAAAATCTTACCCAAATCTGTCCACAAGTCTTCTCAAAGACTTACCTCAAATCTGCTCAAAAATTCCACACTAGAACTTGTCCAATATCATAGAAACATAAAGAGAATTATTAGAGACTCAATATGCTCTACACTTATCACAATGCTCAATCACTTTCAATCAATCTCTTAGGAACATAGAGAATTGTTAGAGACTCAATATGCTTCACATTCACATCAATACTCAATCACTTTCAATCATTCTCTTAGAAACATATAGAGAATTGTTAGAGACTTGATATGCTTCACATTCACCTCAATACTCAATCACTGTCAATCACTCTCTTATCATATAAACGTATAGAGAATTGTTAGAGACTCAATATGTTTCACACTCATCAATACTCAACTTATTTCTCAAATAAATTCAGAATATAGAATAATTTGTTTCACAAAACTTGAAAAATCACTTCACACATTCACTTGACTAGGCTTAACCAACTCTACTCAATCAATCACTCAATGAAATGATCCTTGCTCACAAACCCTAATCCAAGCATATGAATACTCACTCAAATATTTCCAACAATGCTTTATCAACCAATCACATAACAATGATACTCATGTTCTTTCCAAACCCTAGTTCAAGTTCTTCACTCAACAAATCACTTCAAAAACAATTCTTATAAGACAATATTCACATAACAATGATACTCATATTCTTTGCAAACCCTAGTTCACTTTCTTCACTCAACTCAAACACTTCAACAAAAATGTTTTATCAACAACTATTAATTCCAGAAAACCTTGAAGTATTTATTCAAAACACTCTCAACAATGTAAACCAAACAATCCTTTTCACTCCAACTTTTCATTCACAATTTTCAACAACCACTCACTAGGAAGAATATGCCCATACCTTTTTTTGGATGTAGAAATGCCTTTGGAAAACCTGTCTTAATCACAATTTTCTTCTTTCCAATTCCAATGGTTAGACACAACAATATTACTTCAATACTTTCCAAAATATTCCTTTGACATAAAACAATCACAACTCAATTGATGCCTTATTTCTCCCTTTTAAAAATAACATTCATCATACCATACATAAAGATAATTTCTTTTATACACCTTATAAACTCCAACTTAAAATAATATCCAACACCATAAAAATATCAATCAAAATATCTTACAGTCTTTTCAAAACATTTGAGCACACAACATTAAAAATTTAATTTTGCAAAAACCCTTATAACTCCTTTAGCAACCTTAGAACCAATTTAAATATGCAAAAATTAATTTTTAAATGCCCAAACTATATTCCCAAAAAATTGATGACCAATTTCCAAGCATACCTTATACTTCCCACAAAAGGGGATTCGACGAGATTCGATCCGCCATCTCTTCTAGCCTAAGCGCCTTAGCGCTTGGGAGCCCACCACATGGGCTACTAATGCCCATGTGAAGGAAGGTATAGTACCTTCATCTTATGCCTTCACTCACTGTCTATTCCTTTTAAAACATGCATACTCCTCCTTCACTTTGGATGCAGCGCAATTCGTATAACTCTCAATTCTAAAGCTTGCATTAATTTTTGAAGGCATGGTAAGTTTGGTAGGGTGGGAGTTCCTCCCTTATATACACGATTTAATTTCTCCTCACTTCAGTGGTGCTTTATTAGAAATCAAATTTTGAATTTTAAAATTTGATAACCCACCTTAGGGTTATTTAACCTTAGCTTAAATTAATTTATCATTAATAATTAAATTAATTAATAATTAATAAAAATATCAAACTAAAAATAAAATTAACTAATAATTAAATACAATAAATTAACTAATAAATTATTTTTGAATTAATTTTAAACTTCCTTGGCATAATATTATAATATTATTTATTTGGGATTTTTCTTGCACTTTGGACCTCATCTGACTTCTGTGAACTAGTTCTTGAAACTGAAACCAAGACGGATGCTGCCAATTGGAACTACCACTGACCGGTGCTAAAAATTTGACATCAATGACCACTCACTCTTGACATTAATGACAACTTATCACTCACAATGTCCAACAAAGCATTAATTTGTAGGAGACAAGCTCTACCACAAAACAAGAGGAAAAGAAGAATGTTGGTGAAAGCAAGATACCAAAGGAAGTAGTGATAATTGATAAGGATGAAATAGGGTTGAAAACCTAACCCTGGAAGAGAAATTTGAGGTATAATTGAATGTATTGAATTCATTCTTAAATATGTTGTAGTAAAGGGATGCCCTACTTACTAAGTTGAAGGAAGAAGTAGTGAGCCTCAAAGAACAGTAGAGGTATGTGCAGACTTTAGAAACCCTAGTACCCACAAAACACAAATATAGATTGAAGGATGAAGAGAACCCTTTAATTGTTTCCAAACTTCAAGACTTGAGATATAATGTAGGGGAGATACCAATTACGAATGATATTGGGAACTTGAGCAAAGCACCAAACTGGCTATAGAAAGTGATTGAGAACAACATATGGAGATTACAAAGAACAATGATGGTAAGTTGGAGACATAAATTGAAGGGTTTATTTTATATCAAGATCAAGAGGTACAAACAAACCCCTTGGAAATCCCTAATCCTATAGTTATTAATCCTCCATATTTAGTAAGGTTAAAGGAGCACAACATTGTCATTAAGTTATGGGAGAAGAGGTGTGCCTACCTAGAATAGAGTTTATGGTCCCTTAAACCCCTAAAAGAGAAAAATGAATAATTAGAGGTAGACTTTGTTGGGTTGTGAATAAAATTTTAAATAGATTGTGATATCATAGTACAAATATTTGCAATATCAATAGCCAACCAGGGTTTATAGCTTATTCTTGAATGAGCAGTTCTTTAGGTAGCAATTGCTTAGGATATATTCTAGATTGTCACATGCCCTAGAAACACCATATAATTTTTTATAAGCATAGCACACCTTAGTATAAGAACCTCCTCTATGAATTTTTTGTACACGATATTGTTGTGGTGGAAGATTACACATTCTTCCTTAACATTTATGTGTTAAGAGATTTCATTTCTATGATGCACAACTAAATTTATCACAGGGACAAGGCTATAAAATATGCAAGCAGGGAAGTGATGGTAGGATTGCAAATAAGGTATGAATATCCAAATTCTCAATCAATTATCTCCAAGCACCTAGACTTAATGAGTGTGAGTAACATCAGGCATCAATATGTGATTCACCAATAGGAATGCATCAACTAGTTCCAAAGATTTTATAAATACTATTTTGATAAATCTAAAGAAGCTTTCTAGGTAAGATGGAAATAATTACCCCTAAAACTAAAAATGAGGGAGCTACTCTCACCTACCAATCTCAATTACTCACACCATCGAGTGTTATCCATTGTTTCTACCATTCAAATTCTTAGGTGTAGAGGATTGGTATGAGATTCAATACTTCTCTCATCATTAGTCATATGCCTCAATATGACACTACAAGGTCTTCAAATCATTCAACATTCTTATTTTAGCATCATGACATGAGATAATTTCAAGGTTACCATACCACATATGAGAAATTTATCCTAGATATGGCTAAATATACCAACCTAAGTGCAGTTTAAAGAGGACATTTGCATGAGGAATGCAAAAATATATCATCTGACAGGTGCATTGAGATGTTCTTTTACCTCTAATTGAAACGTATGTATGACTAATATTGGACTTTTGCATAGTTTAATATGATATTTGAATTAGAAGAGTTATAATAGGAGAATTACATTTCTTAAATGATTTTAGGTTGATTTCTACATGTCCTTTGGTTATTTTTGCAATGATTTTGAGATGGCAAAAAAAATTTCATACTACAAGTTTTGAAGCACTTTTTTGAGTGCATTTTGAAATACATTCCTACACTTTGGCTATTAGACATGTTGTAAAGGCATGCACCTAGACACAAGGAGATGCTAATGCAAGTAATTAGATAGATACCTTATTTTTCATGGATTCCAATTGGAAATAAGGTGCCATGTTAGTTGACATCCTATCAGTTGCATTTACCAAGGAGATCATTTTGGCATTTTATCAAAATTGGACCCTATTGTTATTAGCACACATAGCTCTATTTTGTCGATTAGCCAACACTATTTCTAAGAGTATAATTTGTTATCCTCGATGTAAAAAGACCAAATAAACTCATGGTGACTATTATTTTTGGCTATTGTAATGTCCATTAGATAATATTATGCAAAAGTGGCCGATGAATGGAGGATAACTATTTATTTTTTATATAGTAATGGCCCTATCATATGGCAACATCAAAATAGTTATAATGGTATCTTATAAATAAGTACCTTAATGGAAGTCAAGGGGTTAGAAAAGATAGATGTGGATGTAAACAAGTTGGGAGCAGGAGACTATTGTAGCAAGTTTTCAGTTATTTGACCTACAATTAAGAGTATATTTTATTAACTTGTGTTGTTATATGGTTTAATAGTTTATAATTTGAGTTAGCTTTCCCCTTTATCATACGGGGAGTAAGGCCCCACTCTCACACTAATAAAGGGTTATTTACTATTTTCTATAGCATAACTTTTTATTGTGCTTTATAATGTAATTTATTACTATTTTCCTATATATTTTTATAGTAATGCTAATTTTTGCACTTTCCTACGCATTTTTTGTAGCAGTAGATAATCAATTTGAGTGTGTAATTTCAGTTTTATTCAGCTTTATTTTTGTTATTGCTTTTCTTGCAAGATTTTTATTATGTTATGTTGTTCTTTCCAATTCAAGACCGCTTTAGTTCCCTTAGGATCTTAGGAATCTACTTATCAAAACACCTCTTATAGTAATTAGCGCATATAGCCAAGGATGCCACCTAGGATTGATAATTTAAAGTGAATAGGAATAACGATGCCCATCAATAAACCCTACACTAAAATACATTGTTAAAGCTACTAAATATTGGATTTATTTATGCCATTTTTTATAGTCAATCGGTATATCCTCTAGTAATAGTTCCAAAAAATGAATAAGAGTGGTGAATATGTATTGATTATAGAGAACTTTTCAAAGCCACTTGAAAAGCTCATTTTCCACTCCCCTTCATAGATCAGGAACTAGATACCCCTATTAGAAAAATTACTCTATTTTGGATGGTTTTACCAATTATAACCAAATCCAACTTGTACCCAAATACCGATATAAAAGAAATTTTACTTTCCCTTAGGGTACATTCACTTATCATGTCTTGCCTTCTAAGCAATGCAATACACCTACAACCTTCCAGAGGGAAATACTTAGCATTTTCTTTCACTTAAATAGAGAACATATAGAAATTTATAAGGATGATTTTACTTCATATGATAATTATTTCAAATAAATGGTAATAAACCTAAAATAGGTACTCAAAAGATGCTAAGATACTAACCTCTCATTAAGCAATGAAAATATTATATATTGATGATAAAGGAGATAGTACTAAGAAACCACACTTCTACTCATGGCATTAAAGGCGATCATGCAAAATTTGAGATCATAAAGAACTTTCCTATCCTACAAAAATAAAAAAATATATTCATAGTTTCTTGGGCCATGTAGGATATTATAGAAGAATCATTCAGAAGTCTAGCAAGATTTTGAATCCTTTATTTATCCTATTGATATATTAAAGAAAAACTAATCTCCACACTAGTTCTAAGAGGTTCAAATTGAAAGTTACCATTTCACATTTATACCAATGCTTTTGATACTACATTCATACCAATTCTTGGACAAAATGAATATAAGGAGGTCTATTTCATCTATTATATTAGCAAAAATATCTCAAAATCTAAATTGAACTATATTTAAAAATAATTTCTTGTAATAGTAAATGTTATTAACAATTTTTTATATTACATTATATGTCATCGTATATTTGTGCATATTGATCGTGATGCAACTAACTATTTAATAAATAATCCTATTTTAAATGGTAGGATTGTTAGATGGTTGTTACTATTACAAAAATTTGATATCACATTGCTTAACAAGCCCCAACATGAGAATGTTGTTGCTTCTTTCCAAACTTCCAAATAGTTCAAGTGACTCTATTGTGGAGGATGCATTTTGATATGAGCACCTTTTTTTTGTATTTTTTAAGACACCATAGTTTGCAAACTTGAAAAATGACTTGGCTATGAAAAACTACCCTAACATTTTTCCCTAAGGAGATTCATCACTTGATCAAACAAAATGCTCAGTATACATGGATAAAAGAACATCTCTTCAATACCATACTAGATCATGTGATGAAGCAATTTGTTCGAGAGGGTGAGCTTTTTATATCCTATGGACTTGTCATAATTAGCCTTATGGAGTATACTATATCAACAGAAGAAAAACTACTAAAATTCTAAATATAGGTTACTCTTGGCTAACCTTATCCATATATGCTAAAGAATATGTAGCTTATTATTATTAGTTTTTATGCATGGGAAGAAGTACTCAAATAGATGAAATGTCATTATAACCACAATTGTCAATTAAAAATTTTGAAAAATGAGGATTGTATTTTATGGGCCCTCTTAACCCATCTTCCAATCAAAATAAATACATCCTTGTATGTACTAATTATATTACCAAATGGGCAAAGGTGAAATAACTCAAATAAGCTCTAGATAAAAAAGTAGTAAAGTTTCTATATGAAGAAATTTCTACACAATCTGATGTACCTAGAGAGATTATCATAATCAAGGACCATAATTTACTTCCAAAATAATAGAAGGATTGGTCAAGGAATACAAAATTCACCATGGAAACTTCACTCCTTACCATCCACAAGCAAATGGATAGTTAGAAGTAATAAACAAGGAACTAAAAAATATTTTTACTAAGATGGTTCAAATTCACCACAATGATTGACAAACTATATTATAAAAGTTGCTTGGACTAACAGGTGACATGGAAAACTACTATGGGATTCACACTATACAATATTATGATTTAAAATGATAGTTCTATATATTGAGTTTAAAATCAAGACTTTAAGACAACTTTGATCTAGGAACAGATCTTTTTGAAACACAAAGCAAAGAATAGAACAACTCAATAACTTGAATGAACTCCAACAATAAGCACATTTTCATATAAAATATATGTAGCAATAGAAGGCTACGTGGCATGAACACTTCATTAAAGAAAATAAATCTAAGAAAGGAGATAAAGCATTACTCTATAATTATAGATTTATGGACTTCAAGGAAAACCTTTGACATTGATGGTTAGGGCCCTATGAAATTAACACTATATTTGATAGTGTAGTCAAAATTTGAACAATTGATGAAGAAAATATTTTGCTAATGGTTAATGGTCATTGGCTTCAAATTTACCAAAAAAACATTGACCAAGGAATATTTTATGGCCCGCCTTCTATCTTGATCTCATTTTGCAAAGGTGTAAGTAGAATCTCTTATAATCTACGATGAGTGCCAACCAGTCTGCAACTATTTTAATAAAAAAGGTTGATGATGAAACCCCATTTTTGGGTGCTATTAAGGGGGAGAACTTCAAAAAAACAACTTACTAAAATATCCTTGGAAAAAATAAAATAAAATAAAAATATTAATCCAAATCTTCTTGTATAGATACTTTACAATGTTCATATCCTTATTCATCATATATAAGCTCATCAAATTCTTAGGTAATTCAAGTACACTATTTCAATTTGTGTAGATATTATTATTATTTATTATTTTCTACTTGTACATGTTGCAATTTTTGTAATCTAATATTGTTTATGTGAAGGCCAAAAGTGTGAAGAGGTGCTTATGAGCACCATTTATATAGCCTACAGACATGTTATTATGTAAGCCTATGGGCATTCACCATTTATATAAACCTACAGGCATGTTCATGTAATACTACAAGCCCATTTCATATTTCACCCTTACTAATATTAGTTAATCCACCTTTATGGATAACCTTACTTAAAAGGGTAATTTTTTATTATTATATTGTAGGATTAACCTTAAGGTTAAGTTTATGTTGGCCTGAGGTTAACTTATCATTCAGGATTTTGTATCACTACAAATAATTCTCAAAGAGGATCTATTTGTATCACAAGTATGAAAAAATGTGATATATTGGGGTGACCATAGGTGCCCACCTTATACTTCTTGTTGTCTCCCTTTGTTTTATTTATGTTTTTTACTATAGCTATATTTTTAATTGCCTTTTTTAGTATACAATTATGGTGAATGCATGTTTTGGAAGGTTTCTAAAAAATATCACAAATTCAAACATAGTATCAGAGCAGAATATGTAGAAGTATCACTCATCAGTAGAAAAGGAATCAATTGATCAACAGTTAAACATTTATATTTAGCATCACATATTTTATTTTGGTTTGAATTTGAAATTTTTAAAATTTAATTTTTTTTGGTGCCATTATATTTTGGCATAATTCACATATTTTTTTGTGTTATCAATCCGCTCTTGTCCATGAATCCCAACATAAAAGTGGTGTGTCAAATTGGATGGCATAATAGCTAGATATTATACCTTAAATATAGGAGGAGGGATGATCAAGTCCCAATGATCATTAGCAAGCATGATTGAATCCTATTGATCATCAAATATTTTTTCCCTGCTTACCAACTTAGGAGTGGTGCAGTGGTAGGTATCATACTTTTCATAGGAGCCATCATCAATTCAAATCATTACCACTTTATCTATGACTAAAACCCTACAAGAAGGTATACCCCTTTCTCTACAGTCATACTTGCATTTTTGTGTAGTGGTTGGGTTGCACTCTTGCATGACCCTATTTATAGTTTGATTCTTTGTCAAGGTATTTTGTGTCACTTTTTTCTAGTTATGATAAGGCTACAAGTCTTAGGGAAGGGAATGGTGTCTTGGAATCAATGAACTAAGTGTAACATGGTTGTTTTACTTGCTTTAAGGTGGAATATTTTGAGTTTGACTCAGTGTGGGCATAATTGGTCTTTTTATTACAAGGATTATGGCTCAACATTGTTTGAAATGCATGTGGTTCATAATTACTCTTAACACACATGTGGAGTGTGTTGTTTAGTGCTCTTGCTCGCTCATAGGAGGTTTTGGGTTCAAGCCGTGTTGGCTCCAAACCCATAAACATTTTAATTTTATATATATGAAATAAAAAATCCCATAAATCACATTCAAAAAAGTGTCAAACTTATATTTTCATGCACAACAAGCAATCTAGTGGTGACATGTCTCATTAGTTGATTTGGCAAAAAAAATTCTAATATTTGGTATTTATTTTTTCTTGATTTGAATGCTAATTTAATCAAATCTTCCAAAGGCCATAACTTTTGCATACAAAAATTATGGGGAACCAAAAAGGATAGCCCCCTTTAGAGTCACTTACCTTCAATTGATTTTTCCTCAATGGTTGACCCACACTTAAACGAGAGAGCCATGTTGCTAACTTGTCATTATGCACTTTTTGAGCTTTTATCTTTTGTGAGAGGATTTGGGTTCACCAAGGGCTTAAATATTTCCCTAGATCTATTTTGTGTTTAATTTGATGAACATCTAAATTTTGTTCTATCCTAGTGTCTAATATGTAATATGAAAGTGCAATACAAATGAATACAAATGTGCATAAGACAAAATGTTAACCTATGTGCAATTTTTTTTTATGGATGTGAGTCCTAAATTTGTGAGAGCATAGACTTTTCTTTTTATTTTTCTTAAAAATAAATGGTGTAATAAGGATGCAAAGCACACAAACTACCCTAATTCAAAAGCTACATGTGTTTTTGAGAAATATAAATGAAATGCTAAGCTAAGATATAGATTATTTTTTGGTTTTCCCTTTATATATGCTATCTAAAGACAACACAAAGGAATATATAGACAAGAAATAGAGAAAAACCTATACTAATTATAGAAACAAAGAACATGAATCATACTTATCTATTTTGGTGTTTGTTGTATATACATCACCTTTATTTGAATCTATTGTCTAACGAATACGTTGCCTAGAATCCTTTTAGCTATAAAATTTACTAAACCTATAAAATTGTTCAAACTAGAAAGGACAATCAGCTTTTGAGGGTCTACCAAATAATTTGAAAGGTGAAACTTCCTATTTGGTACAGTTAGACCCTTTTTTTCATAAACAAAAGCAAAATTGACCTTTAAAATGGTTGTAGCAATACTTATAATAAATCTGCCACCTAAAATTTCTATATTCATCTGATTTACTAATATTGATAGAGATAAATTGACAAAAATATCAAATAAATATAGGGATTATAAGTCACAAATAGTTGTATAGGGGAGAATTTTAGTCAAGATAAATTTTGGATTGCTAAGGGATTTGATGCTAGGTATACAAAGGATAAATTCACCACCTAAACTAGTTTAAGGTGGTGTATTTGCTTCTACAACAAAAATAGACAAAGAGGTTTTAGATCAAAACCTTAGATTTATGATGACCTTGGACAAATATGTTGCCTAAACAAATTATAGGTAACCAATTCATTTTTGACAAGGTAAAACAAAAGGAGCAGGCTAGAAAAGGCTAGAGGAGATTGTTAAGGATATTTAAAGATCCTTAGATACATTCTACTTTCTCACAAGTTTCCCAAAATGACCTAAAAGGAATTGATAAGATGCTTAATAATACAAGATTTGTTATATGTACATAAAATATAGATGAATGAATACAAAACTAATTTAAAAATATGATGATAAATAAGAGATAAGAATGATATCACTCAAAATCATGAATATTGGATGCCTCCTCTCTCCCTTCAAAGATCACCCAATCACTTAAGAATGGATGACCAAATATATCAAGGATAGTAAAATGCAATAGAGTGTCAATGCTTGAAACTTAGAAACAAGTCTAGAGAAAATTCAATAGCATTTTCATGCTTGAGAGAATGTTATTTTTTAAATACCATCCCAAGGGGACAGTTTACAAAAAGGCTTACTTAGAATTTTTCCAAAGGGGTTTAGTGTCCTATTGACTGGGGCTAATTTGGGGCTAACTAGGTTTATTATAGGAAGATGAATTAGTTGCCCCAATGATTGGGGCTGATTTGAAAATATGGAGGAATATGGAGAAAAGTTAGCCACCTTCCTCCTAGTTGTTGATTGCCTATGATGGTAGAAGGGATGGGTGGGGCTAATCATGTCCTAATTGGGTATTGTAGACAATACTGGAATGATGGTTGCACATTAGACACAAATGCATCACCTAAAAATCTACTATGACTATCAAAGAACCACAAACCATATCTCTTAAATGTCTTTTCAAGCTTCTAATCCATTATGAAGTGGTAATACAGAATTGTGGAGCTCTTTCTCATACACAATATCACCAAAAGACTTCAATTCAGTGATAAGGTTCATGTTCCTAAGGGTAAGTCTAAGGTTTTAAATAATTCAAACATTTTCAAGTATTGTAAAATAAAAGGATACTTCATCAAGAATTTATTTAAAAGGCTAAAGAAGATTGAGATAGAATTCTTGATGGCTAGACATAAGCTTTCTAATGAAGAATATGGGGACAAAGGAGGAACAATAGAGTCCCACTAGAGCATCCATTATGGATAGGAGGTGTTAACTCTAATGCCTTATCTCCTTTACCCTCTTATATTATATTATGGGGGTTGTAAAAATTTGTGTAATATGATCTTGTTTAGGCCAAGGCCAAAAGTGTGAAGAGGTGCTTATGAGCACCATTTATGTAGCCTATGAACATGTGATTATGTAAGCCTATAGGTATTCATCATTTATGTAAGGTTACGGAAATGTTCATATAATACTATGGTCTCCTTTCATATTTCATCCTTGGTAGTATTGTTTAATCCATATTTATGGATAACCTTACTTAAAAAGGTATTTTATTATTATTTTATTGTAATATTAACCTCAATATTAAGTTTATATTAGTCTGAATTTAACCTCTTATTGAGGTTTTGGTATCACTATAAATACCCCTCAATGAAAATCCATTTGTATCATAAGTGTGAATAAAATGTGATATATTAGAGTTTCCATAGGTGCCCACATTATACTTCTTATCATTTCCCTTCTTTCCTTTATGTAATTTACTATTGATGTTTTAAATTGTATTTTATTCTTTCAGCATACGTTTGTGGTGAATATATATTTTGTAAGGTTTATATAAAATATTGTAAATTTCAATAGTATAAAATAAAATATCATTTTTTGTATATACCTTTCTTTTCCTATGGGATATTCCCATTGTTCTTGGTTCTCTCATACCCTATAAACCCTTCCTCCCATAATTATTTTTTATTTTGGGTCACTCGTTAGTTGTCCATATTTTTTGTCATGTGTCTTCCTAAATGTCTACCATCTAAAATATTTTCACATACATGTATTAATCCTAATCCCCTTAGAATCACATAGTATCTCCCTTACTAAATCGTGATCATTGAATATGACATCACTATTAGACTATATATTTCATTAATGTTGAATTTGTTATGTGGACATGGTGGTAAGTAGTTACTATAGGAACCGGATGCAATTGAAAACTCATCACTTAGTTACGGTTCACATGATTGACCATCATGATTTTAAAAATATAAAACACCAACTCAAAATAACCACATGATCAGTATGTGTGCCTATAAATTGAGGTGGCTATGAGAAAACTATCATAATAAGTACCCAATTTTTTTCAAAAACCCAAAGCATAATTGTTATACATGGATATGCAATGAGTTAAATTTGTAGATTAGTAGGTGAATTTGCACAAAACAAAATTGCATAGTAATTGGGCACAGCTAGAATCATGGAAAACCAACTAAAACAAATAAAGTTAGAAGGGACCTACAGGTATAACACATATTTTAATCTATAGGATAGATGGACTTATTTGAGCACTTAAGAGAACACCATGAGGGAATTTCCCTCAAATTTTCTAGGACATTATGAGGAAACTCGATGAGGATTTGAAATAGTTATGTCTCTATCACAAAGGACACAATTGTAGAAGTTATGGGACTATGAATAGGAGAGAGATGTTACAAAACCAAATTCAAATCCACAAGTGTCAGATAATATTTCCTATGGGTAGGTGAATATTTTGATGTCACACCAAAGGGGATAAAGTGGCCTTCACTACTTGCACCCTAGGATGAGGTTTCCCTCCACATATTAATGTAAATTACTTTTTAAGGACACCATGACTATATTTTTTGTACCATTTTATATCATCCATCATTTTCATCATAGGATTAAAATCAATCTCCTATATTTTATGAAATAATTGCAAGACATGGCCACTAAAATCCAAGGAGAAAATGGAACAAGTCTTTCTCATCATGGGTTAATTCAACATGATTATAAGAAATTCCTTAACTTAAGTAGAATCCTATAGTCACCTACATACAATTTGTGAAAAGAGGTAAAGAAAAAAATAACTCATATATATAGCTAGAAGAACCATGGAATGTGGAGCAACCCACAACTTTAAAAATAAAAAGGAATAATTTTGTAGGCATAGAGAACCCACAAAAACCTTAGTGCCTAAGGATACTAGGAAGCCATGACCAAGAGCCATGAAGTATGATTCTAGATCTATCATGGATCATCTCCTTAATATTCCAATTGTAGACCTAGAGCAAAAGGAAGAGAAATAATAGAGTGAATATCTAAGTGAACATATAGCAGCAAAGAGCAATGTTGATAGAAATAAGAAACCATAGAAAAATAAAGGAAATATCCTCATCATGGTCCCCTAAAACATTACATAAGGTGCAGTCAAGGACTAGTGGAGACCCCTTAAAATTCTTCATAAAGGCACCATTATAAGAGTCTGTAGAAATAGAGTCACAAGATTTTGAACCACAACAAGAGCCGCCCCAATTTAAGTAAGAGGAAATGGTAGAATAGTTGGAATAAAACTAAATAAAGGATGAAAATCCTCAGTAAAATGTGCAAGTTGAAGGTCATCATCTCATGGATCTTGTTGAATGTGATGGACAACAAGTGGAAGAACTAGAATAGTTGGATGAAGTCCTATGAAATTTGTTATGGTGCCTAGGAATAGGTATAAATGTATTATGGATATTTGGCATGGACCACACATAACCCAAGGCTAATTATATTATTATATTATATTATACTGTTATGGTACCTAGGAAGAGGTATAGGGGGGTATGATATTATATTGTATAAAGGTATTATTATAGTTGGCATGGGCTACACATAACCCAATGGTGATTATATTATTATATTATATATTATAATAATGAGTGGGATGAGGGTTTAGTAGTCATCTTCCCAAAGTAGAATTAAAATATGGGTATATAAAGAAGGGATATTATCATTGTAATCATCATGGAGATCATTCATATGAAATATTACTTGTACTCATCTTTTTCCATGAAGTTTCTTAAGGGGATTTTCCCTCTCTAAGTGGTGCTCTCATCTTGGGAGTTATTGTAGATTTTTCCTTCCTTAAGGAGTATTACTAGTGTTGCCCCACCTAAAGGGTATTTTCTATCTTTATCTCATTGTATGGATTGTTATTGTAAATAATTATTTGTGGATGAATGATTTGATATTTTTACATATTGGTGAATGATTTCTATTAATGAGAATAATATTTCAAAAGTAGTATCAAAGCAATAATTCTGACAAAGTGGTGGTTGTGTTTTTATGGGTTGCATAATTAGGACAATTTTTTTCAAAAAATATCTCATCTTTCAAAATCCATATCTTTGTAAAATTTTATCAGATTTAGAAGATTGTTGGACCATTTTATGCAAAATTTGAAGAGCTTTAAAATGAGTGGTTATGTAAATAAATTCAAGCAATATTGAGGGAGATAAGTCCCTATGAAGTCAGTCATCTAGAATAAGGATGGTGATAGTTTTTCAAATCATGTTTTTTTAAGACAAAATTTTTCAATTGGGGTAAGAAAATCAGTTGTAGTTTATTTTGTTTTGAAAAATAATCAAATATATAATTTTTTATGTGGAATTTTAGATTCAAATATGTGGGGAGATATATATATATTTTTGTAAAACCTTGGTTTACATTATCATTTTTGTGGATGTGAACTCATGGCACTTCAAAGGTTTTCTGGAGAAGATGATATTGATATGAGAGAGTAGTTGAAAATAGTAAAATATCAATATGATGAAAGCATGATGTGATATATCTTTAATGATTTTTGGGGGGAAGCTTTACAATGGGCAAAAAATTTGATTAGGGTAAATCCCTTGTACACTTAGAAAGAAATGGAACCATCATTTTTGAGGAAATGGGAACCTATTCAATTACAAAGAAAAATAGAAAATTGCATGAGAGATCTTGAGGGAAGGGATAAAAATATAAATAACCTGATGGGTATCATCAAAGACCTTGAAAAGAAACTACAAGGGATTCAAAATGAGAGAAATGAAATAAAAGGATATTGGAAATTTTCAAGAAACAAAATGAAAAGATATTGTAGGTTCAAGCAACAAATATTAAGGACATATATCTTGAGGGTGATAATATTCAAATTTTTGAATATTTGCAGATCACCATACATAAATATGTTTTATATTCATATTTTATGCTATTGATATGGATAATGTGGATATTGTTCTTGGTTTTCCCTGGTTGGAGTCTTTGGGTACTGTTAACATTAACGTGCAAAAAAAATATGAAGTTATGGTATAGGAAAAATAAGATAATATTGTGGGATATTTCTCATTTTAAGGAGCAAGGATCCAAGGAGAAGCAATAAGTAGTTGTGGCAAAGGAACAATTCAAGGGACCAATAAAAGAATCAAAAGTCAAATCTATAGTAGCAGAAACAGTAGAGTCCATGGAAGAAGTGCATAAGGACATACCAAAAGAAGGGCACAAGAGAGAAAAGCATGAGGAAGAATTTCAAATAGAGAAACAAAATATTGAAGAATAAAAGGAAACAAATTTTTAGGTTAAGGTTGCAGTAAATCACCACCCACACCACCCTGAGTGACAACAATCTTGGAGGTATGGCTTAGAGCATCAATATTATTATGGATGTACACGGGATTAGCAAGGCATCATGTATGGCAATATTTGGCAAAAACTTCATAGTGATTTTGGATTTCAAATGGATGCAACAACATCACGGACAATAGGACCAATTATATGAAATATCATAGTAGAGCAATAGAAGAATGAAGACAATAGAGTAGTTATGGATACTTAAGTGGTACAATGGTAGCTTGGCATCATCAAAGACCACTACTAATCAAGATTTGACTTGGATGGATGGATGATCAATATTGGTACCAATTGTCAGCATTGCTTAAAATATCATAGGATTTAGTTTCTTCTCATATTTTGAGGATAAAACATTTATGAGGGTGGAATGTTGTGGTACATAGGAATAGGTATAGGGGGATATGATATTATATTCTATAAGAGTATTATGGATAGTTGGCATGGTCCACACATAACCTAAGGTTGATTATATTATTATATTATGTTATAGTAATGAGTGGTATAAGATTTTAGTAGTCGGCTTCCTAAAGTAGAATTAGAATATGAGTATATAAATAAGGGATATTATCATTGTAATCATCATGGAGATCATCCATATGAAGTATTACTTGTAATCATATTTCCCCATGAAGTGGATTAAGAGACTTTACCCTCTCTAAGTGGTGCTCTCATCTTGGGATATCTTGGGGATTTTTCCTTTATTAAGGAGTATTATTGGTGTTGCCCTACCCTAAGGATTTTTTTTATCTATACCTTATTATGTAAATTGTTATTGGATAAAATTATTTGTGGATGAATGATTTGATATTTCCACATATTGGTGAATGATTTCTATTAATGAGAATAAATTTTCATAATATATATTTTTCCTACAATAGTTAGACAAACAAATTGTTGGACAAATACAGTCTAAACATATTTAGTAGATTTCCAAGGATCATGTATTTATAGTTAGGGCTGTAAAAGTAATTCTTAAGGAATCAATTACAAAATTTTAAGAGGAAATTTTCCAATTACAAGAAGGATAAGCACAATCTAAGGCTAAAGCTACTCATTGTAGGAGACAAGTGGAATATTCTAGAATTCTATAATATCAATTAATAGTTACAAAACGAGAAGTTTCTAGGTAGAAAATATAGACAAAATCATACAACTAGGGTTATATTTCTTTGACTATATATGAGATACATCCAAATACCAATAAGGAGACCATTGAGAATGTAATAGTGATGCAGTAGAATGATCTTGTTAAGATGAGAAAGAGAATGGAAATTGTTATCAACAAGGACAAGAAGTAGAGAACGAAAATAGTAAGGCTCACTCAAATACTTTCTACTATAGTCACTCTTGCCAAAAACATGAATAACAACAATCCTACTTCCAGAGTGCATTGCTTGTACCTAAAAGAAAAATGGATTGCTTATAAATTGAGCAGATTAGAAAAGATCATCCCCTTGATAACCTGGACCTTTCATCGCTAAGACAAATCTACTTCTCTCTTCCTCTAGAGAAATAATATTTGTTTTGTAAGCTTTACTCACATAATTATATTGTATTAAAATATGCATGGTTGAACCCCAACTTCTTTATGGAGGATGTAAACATCCAAAAAAATTATTCTATCATGCAAATTGAGATAGCTAGGTAGGATGCATCTAATGCGTATTGGGATAGAGAACTTTCTAAACCACTCATGGTCTATTCAAAACATGAGGATGTTTAAAAAATTATGATGGATAATATAAAATTCACCAAACATAGAGAGTATAGAGACTTGTATGCAAAAATTTCAATAATTTAATTAGTAGATGTGTTGATACATATTTGATAAACTACAAGAAGTAGATATTAGTGAAAGCAATGCTTAGTGAGATGAGTTACCTAATGAACTATAGAAGTGGGAGCCTCACAAACTCTTAAATATCCTAAAGATAGTATCCAAAGCTAGGATATATGTCAAAATTATTGATACTTTGGTGCATTAGTGGATAGGCCTCTAATTCAAACCATTGATGGCATAGAATTAATATTTGGATTACACTAAGAGGATGCCTTTATCCTCTACAAATAAGATACATTAGTGGAAGGAAATGTAGAAGGCGTACGACTATCAAGAAAAAGGATCATGTACTTATCCTATGCCATATGATCCATGAGATTAGTATAGGATCCAAATAACTCAAAATGAGGATGACTACAAAGTGCAAGTTTGTTGGTCAAGACAGTAAACTCATCATACATTACACAAGGACATGTAATATTTTGATTATGGGGAGATGATAAGTTCACTAAAATGACTTATCTATGTGATTCTTTTTATTTAAAACTCTTATCTTTTTGTATCCAATAATGAAGTAATCTCCTATTTTTCTTAAAATGATAATAAATGGTGTATCTTGTATGAATTAATATAATTGAGTTGTTGATAAATTTTGAATGTTTACTATTTGAATTTTCCTACAATTTGATGTGTGATGATATTGGTTGTCTCCCCAAGTAATCCTATATTCTTGTATAATTTAGATGTCTAGAATGACTATAAAAAATGAATAGGATGATGTCATTGGACTCTAAGTCACCATACCTAACTACTAGAATGTAAGCCACAAAGCTATAGAAAACACAACTAGAATTGCATTGGAAAATAACTTGGTGGTTTCTAGTTGTATGGATCTATATGCATTAGTTGTGTGGAGAAAAATACACATTAACCTATGGGTTGATAATTGGGTAATGCAATGTTGAACTGTCAAACTAAACAAACTACATTCCGTGAAAATAGGAAATTGGTTAAATGATAAATAGATGTGCTAGATAGAATTTTTTTCAATAGATTCTTCTATTTTCTTGTAATTATCCATCTACACAAGATTCGAATAAGAGATCTTTAAACTATAGGCAAATCCAAAAAAATCTATTATATTTTTTTGCATTTATATTTTGTATTGGAGTATGGAAATGATAGTTTCAATTGTGCCCCTAAGAGCTAGTAAATAGTTCAAGAATAATTTGTGGCATGTAACTCTTTTATTTTCTACTGTGAGAGAAATATGCTTGTGCTTGTGTTGGCAATTTTGGGTACCTTGAGTACATTGCCTTTGCTCAAGTATAGTTGTTGTCATTGATGTCAAAGGAGCTCTTGGTAGTTGTTGTCTTTTATGTCAAGGAATACTTGAAGCAATTTGATTTGTTGTCTAAGTATGTGTTTTGATGAAGGTTTCAGCTAGTCAGTAAGTCTCCAAGAAAATCAGAGTAGCCCAATTGCAAAAGATCAAGAAAAAGATAAGTTAGAAAAAGTTTGCAGGCGACTGGAAAAACTATCGCGATTTCGTGACATGTTTTAGGAGAGAGAAAGTTCTGGCAAAACTGTCACGATTTCACGACATGCTGGAAGGCAAAGGCAAAGCTGGAAAAACTGTCACGATTTCGCGACATGTTTTAGGAGAGAGAAAGTTCGAGCAAATCTGTCGTGATTTCATGACATGCTGGAAGGCAGAGGCAAAGCAGGAAAAAGTGTCGTGATTTTGTGACAAGTTTCAATGAAGTTGTACGGATGCAGAAAGTGTCACGATTTCATGACAAGTTGAGTTGGCAGTGTTGAGTTGCAGAAAGTGTCACGATTTCATGACATGCTGGAAGGCAGAGGCAAAATAGGCAAAAGTGTCACGATTTCACGACAAGTTTCAAAGAAGTTGTACGGATGCAGAAAGTGTCACGATTTCGTGACAAGTTGAGTTGGCAGTGTTGAGTTGCAGAAAGTTTCACGATTTCACGACAGGTTTCAAAGAAGTTGTACGGGTGTAGAAAGTGTCACGATTTCATGATAGGTTGAGTTGGCAGCTTGCAAATGGCGAAAGCGTCACGATTTCATGACATGTTCCAGTTTCACAAGCAGTTGGCAGAAAAGAGCTTAAGGCAGCGAAAGCGTCACGATTTCATGACATGTTCCATTTTTGCTAGTGCAAACCGAGAAAAGGTTGAAGAAGCAAGAAGCGTCGTGATTTTACGACAGAGTTGCTGATGACATCAGCAAAAGCAGATGTGTCACGATTTCATGACAAGAGAAGAGAGTAAGGCCCTACAGACTAAAGCGTCATGATTTCATGACAAGAATCATGATGACGTCAACAAAGTCAGAAGGCATAGTGATTTCACGACAACAAACCAAAAAAGGTGCACAACAGGCAGTAGTGTCACGATTTCATGACAGCAAAGTAATATGAGGTGTACGATGGACAAAGGCATAGCGATATTGTGACATGTTTGAGTTTCACGCTAGGAAAGCTATAGAACAGCAGAGGCGGTTGAAGCCGACAGAGTTAACCTTTGCCGACGAAGTGTAAGGTTGTGCAATCGACGATTATTTTAAGGATATACAGTCGACTAAGATCAAGAATTTAATCATGAATTATTACTATAAAAGGAGGACTATTTTCGAGTGTCAAGGATTGAGTGTGTGTGTTGAGTTTGCGCAAGTGAATTCTGCTGTGTGCAAAGAGCAGTCGTATCGAATCGATCGAAGTGTTCGTAAGTGTGACTTTCGCAGAAGCAGAGTGTGGGAAGAAGTTTTGATCGAGGAGAAGCAGACTGTGCGAAGAGAGTGTTGTTGTGATTACACATAGGTGCATAAGTTTTTGTGTTATAGAATGTTGCAGTGTTTGCGAAGACTGTGTAGAGGTTGAAATTTGAACAAGGGCAGTTGTGATTGCGACTGAGTTCACGCAGTCTGTGTAAAGAAAGCAAAGTGCGCGAAGTAGATGTTGCTATAATTGTGAATTGTTGTGAAGGATGAACTATGATCAATTGTTGCTGTATATTTTACAAATACTGTGCTACTGTGTTTTTCATAGAAACATGCGAAGTCTGTGCTACTGTGTTTTTGAAGCAAATAAGTTGATTGAGTGTTGCTGTATTTGCGCAGTCAATGAAAAATTGTTTTCGACCAAGTGCAGAAAATAACAGAGGAAGAGGACAGAATTTTGCCAGACCGAAGGACTGTGTTTGGTACAAAAAAGAGGACCAGATTTGCAGTGATAGAGTTGAGGACAGAGATCTCCAGCCAAAGCAGGGAAGATAGGTGTCTTCTATGGACATAATTCCACTTGCTAAAGGCAGAGGAGGTAGAGGTCTTCTAGAGGATCACCAAAGCAGAATTAGGGGAAGGTGTCTCCTTTGAGCTGAGGCTCATAAACATTGTAATCGGGAAGGATTCCCAGAGGACTATGATACAACTTTTATAAGAAAAGTTTTATCCATGGAGTAGCCCACCTTGGGTGAACCACGTAAATTGTTGTGTCTCTTTGTGGATTGCATTTTGTGCATTGTTTTATTGTTGTTATTACTGCTATCTTTATTCTGCATGTTAATGGTTTGAAAGCTGTATTGATAGATAAAGTTAAAAGTGGTCTTATACTGTTCACCCCCCCTCTCAGTATAAGCTTGTGTTCTTTAGCTTGGAGCATGGTTCCATTGTAAGTGTGTGATTTGTGAGAACCTTCATGACCATTTTTTTTATGTTTTTGCATTTAGTAGTTAGATGTCCCATGTTCTTAATAAATTATTTTGAATCTATTATTTATATTTTTATAGTTAATTATTAAGTGCAAATATTTCCTATTTTAAATTTATGTTCTATGATGTTTAATTTTATTTTCCATTTTTTTTAATCAATTATAGGAGATAAAAATGGGTCCCACCCATATTACGTCATGACCACATGGTGGTATTACAATAAGCTTGAAAAATATGCATGAATCATTTGGAAATATTCAAACCTTGGTATCCTTCTTAAAGTTAAGTAATCTAACTGGTTGAGCCAATATCATTTGATAGTTTTCCATATTTTTAATCCTACATATTATCCTAATTTAATTTATTCACGTAGTTTTTTAATTAATATTATTTAATTGTAAATAATACTTGTATACATTCTCTTCCTACATATTCCATTTGGATGAGTAAAAAGTGAAGATCAATTTATGATATTTGTGGAGTTGACCTATAGAAGCATATATATTAGAACCTCTAACAAGTTTTGTAGTTTCATAAATAGTGTCTACTGCTCGCAAGTATACCTACCTTGATTGACACACTTATACTCATCAGACACAACCCTACTAAATGTGGCATAGCCATCAAGAATTCTTAAACTGAACAATACTATCAATAATGTCATACCCAACAATATCCTATGATGAACCAACTAGTTTATTAACCTCCAGTCCTAGTTCAACAAGTTGTTCCAACCTAGAAAAATCCCAATAATGTATTTTTTATAAAATTTGACACTGCTAAAGAATATAAAGATCCCTCTTTTGAAGATAGTGTTGTATTTGTTAATTATCAAGGAGCTAAGAATAGAATCAAGACAAAGGCAACAAAAAATTAAGAACCATCCAAGAAGCAAGCTAAATCTAGTTTAGGCACTATGGTATTGAGAATATGAAGACCACCATTTCATGTCAAAGTTAAGGGGCTGATAGTAGTTGGGCAACAAGAAACACATAAATTCAATGTTGAAAAGACATCGGTCATAGCATTACAAAATAACACTCTAGTTGAAAAATAGAAACAAGAAAAAAATGAGAAAGAGCCTAATAAAGAAAAAGGAATACAAAAAGAAATGATAGAGGATAAACCAATGGATAGGTGAAGTGAAAAGAAATACAAAAAGTTATAGGAGTATGGAAATCATCTAAAGCATACATCCTTAACTAGTAAATAATTAGTGATTCCTACAAGATAGTATGGGAAATACACATCGTGCAAAGGAAGCAACACTACCAAATTCAAGTTCAATATTATAAAGGAGATAAAGAAGATACTAATCAAAGTGAGCATGCTAGAAGATTTAGCATTCTAGGTTAAAGGGATTTACTCCAAGATGCCCTCAAAGAGCAAGTAAAATTTTATTCTTAAGAATGGAAAATAGAAACAAACAAAGTGTAGTTTGATAAAACAACAAAATGTGATTGTAGAATATTTATCATACATTCAAGTAAATGCATAGACATTCTAAATGCTCCTAATATGAAGATGCTAAAACCATTGCCTTTCTATGTGAAATTAAAATTGAGAATTATTTGTTCAAAAGTTCCTTAGTAGACTTATGTGCTATAATAACATTGATCCCAAAGGTTGTTTGTGATGAAATGGATCTTTCATACACCAAGACTTACCATAAATCTAATTTAGATGGATGGTACCAAGGTGAACACCATAGGGGTTTTGAAAGGTTTAATCATGACCATGGAAAAATATTCTAAGTTGGTAGTCATTCAAAAAGTCATAGTGGTTGATATTCCTCTTTATTTTAGAATGTTGCTCTCAAGAGAATGGACTAAGAAGTTGTTTGGGTTAAATACCTAGTGATGGATTATACATGTATGAAGGTACCCTAGGATAGAAAATGACCAAGATATAAAGTAAACACCTATGCGATTATCTATTGCATAAATTTGGTGATGATGGGTAGTGAATTTGAATGAGCTAAGTGAATTTATGGATGATGAAGCAATTGAGGATGATTGTATGACAAAGATCGATATGATCATAGTTGCACTCTAGGATGATGAAAATTGAGAGGTGAGTTTTTAAGAAATTGAGCATAGTAACTATCTAATATATAAAAAACCTACCAACATTTCTAGCACTAACCATCCAATAAAACCAAGGGTCAAATGGAGCATGGATAATGCATTTTAACAATACAAGAACTTGAAAAAGAGCAAGTGTTGATATTCAATTCATTGATCCTAAAGGGGCTAACATGAATTATACTTTTATATTACTATTCAATTTCACTAATAACATGGCTGAGTATGAAGTAATTTGCATGGGCCTAAGGAAAGCTAAAAATGTAGGTCTCAAGAACATCAAAGTATTTAGCAATTCTATGCTAGTCATTAACTAAAATTAATTTAGAATGTGTGACTAAAATCAAGCACCTAAAGTCTTTAACATAAATATTTTAGGATCTACTAGAGAGATTCAATAGAATGATATCAACGCAATACTTCGATAGCTAAATGCCAAGACAAATGAATTGACTTCAATGATAGTAAAATTTGACCTTGCTTCAAACAAATGAGGTAAGCAAAATAATCTAGAGGTAGTTTTTAGACCTATTGTTCCTAATAACTTTAATCATTGAAAAGTAACAATGATGAGCATATTATAGAGTTTCTCATTAAGGAATATCAATATGCTAAAGATAAAAATTAGTATGGGGATGATATAAAATATAGGTCATTTAATTGAAGACTAACTATTTGCCTATGGGACTAATCATGCTAGAAATTTTATTCAACCTTGATGATAGTTCCAAGAAATCTAGAATCAAGGTGAAGGTGTGTTTATATCATATAGTTGAATTTGTAGAAGGAAAGAACCGAATTGTTAAGAACCTTCTAATAAAAATAAACTCATTCACATAAATATTGCAATTAAAACATAATTTCATGAAAGAACAATATATTGCAATACAAAATGTAAATGCAAAACTAAAGCAATCTCACAAAACAACACATAATCGTAGGCCTCTTCAAGGGGGCAACATCATTCAATAATTTTATTAATTTGCAAAAAGATACATTTGTTCATGAGCTCATGTATTTTAAAGATACACTTCATACAACCCAACCTAATGCTCAAGAGTTGACTTACATGCAAAGTACCACTCAAGCTAGAATATTATACCAAACATCAGTTATATTCTTGATAACGGTTACATGAAATGGCCCCACTTGTCTAGGTGCCTCACTTGCTACATGCCATTACCAAGTATTACAAAATAATATTATAAAGAGGTCCCCACGTTGGAAGGGGTCATTACATAATCATACAAGAATTACAAAAATAGTGTTAAGATGGGGTCCTAACACTAATGTTAGGTAAAGAATATATTAAATAATAGGTAATCTTGTTCAAAAATCTCTATGGTAATTATGTGAAGTAGGGAAAATGGTGCACCAAATTATGATAAACAATATGTGTATCTATGTCCTATTGCTTATGAGCATCAAACGAAAGATGGAAGGAAGAAAAGACACCAAATAACAAGAAATGAGGCAAGGTAAATTGCTTTCTTATTAATAAAATGGATCAAATCCAGGTTACAAAATGTCCCCTTTGAGGGCTCAAATGATTGATACAACTTTTTACAAATCGGGTGCCCAAGGATCAAAATCCTTCAAGTAACTCGGGTGCACATCCAATGTCTTTCCTCGTACCCACAATCGAAGTGGGTGGGCCAAGGTTGCCGCCGCTTGTATCTCGGATCTTGATGTCCTATGCTCCTTCCTAATGTGCTATAGAGACCTGCACCTACACACAAGGAAACCAAAAGCATCAAATAGCAAGTGTGTATGATGTAAAACATGCAATCCCCACAGGCACTAAAAGACTAGTAATGGGCATATGCATAGATATTATATCAAATCAACTCCAAATGACTTGAAATTATAGAGGGATGTAAAATAAATGGTTTTGGGAAGATATCACCAAAAATTGCACCAAAATTGAGTCCGATGGTGCCTCGTAATTGCAATGATCATTCACAACCTACAAAACCCAAAGCAACCAATTTTTGCCCCTACATATATCCAAAACACATGAAAATTGGGAAGAATGCATAAAATAACATTTTAAGAAAACCCATATGATCAGATTTGCAAAATCAGTGACAGTTCAGGTGTTTCTCCAGATGACCACCGTAGACCTGCATGAGACCCTACAAAACACTAAAATTGTGATATCTCGGCCAATATAACTCAGAATGACATGAAATTTGAACTGCAGAATAATATGAACATGTAGAAAATAAATAATTAAAAATAGTAAAAAATATTGACATATTTCTATTCATTACAGGGTGGGACGAATAGGACTGTCACAAATTGGGGGCGCTCAGGGGTGGGATGCCCACCGATTCTACCTAAATTTTACCACCAATTCCACTTGGGATTGATGAAAAACACTATGGGGGTATTGTCATCAAATTTGGTGATGGGATTCACTCAGATGGATCGGTTATGTGCAAACAAATTATGCCTCTTTGAATCACTCGATAACCTCCTTCACTAAGAAGAGATCTCGAGGGAAAGAGAGCACAATTAGGTGAAAGGAAATCTTAGAAGCACTCTGTTGCTTTATCCTAAAACTCCTCTATCCTATTTTTGTGTGGAAAATGCATCCACTTTATAGCCTAAGGAGGCTCATGGGTCAAAAGGCATGCAAGGGCATGCAGGGCAAGAGGTGCCACTTGGCCACCGGGGTGGCATGCATTGGAGGGGGAAGAGAATCTCCCAAATTGGCCTCATTCATGGAGCAAGGTATAAATATATTGTATGCTCTAACTTGTAGGTGAGAATAGGTAGGAATATAACCATTACCAAGTGCCATTTGTCTAGATTTGACTTTTTTTGGTCAAACTTGCTATTCGTCCCACCCTGGGATGAATGTTGCTATTCGCTCCAAGGTGGGATGAATAGGATCTGTATTAGTCCCAGGGTGGGACGAATAGAAATAGGGTGCCAAAAAGGTCTCAAAAGTGGCCTGAAACCTTCCAAAACCTTGCACAAAGTGGTTAGAACCATTGTATACCTCCTGAGGGCTGCCCTAGGGGCCTAGGTATGTCAATTTAGTCGTTGCTTTTGGTAGCATAATCGGATTGACCAGATTTTAGTGTCTATAGATGCCCCTTTTTGGGATGCATTATGTGCAGCACAATGTTGAGCAAAAATAGATGACTAAAATGTTCAATGATTAGGGTTACTCAATAACCTAACCAACTTTAGATGCCCCAATCCTGGAAAGAGCATGCGTTCTTGAATCCTTGCTTTCGATGAGCTAAGGAACTTGCTTGATCTTGGATATCATTCTATCATGAAGAGGGGTTCCCGATGTTACACATGCTTACTAGATGCCAAGCATTTTGATTTGATATTTTGTGCTTGTTTGCTGCCCCAAGAAGGAGCGTGATTGTCTTTGTCAATGATTCGTTGAACGAATGCAATTTGCCTGATTGAGTGTGTGCTTGTTGATTTTGAACTGAGTATGACTACCCCCTCAAGCGACGAGTCAATGAGGGAATGACTCATGAGAAAAGTGATGAGTCGCTTGACCCAGATGACTTTTGTTAAGGTTACCTTCAGTTGTATCCATTGAAAAATGGCACAGTTTTGAAAGGATTTTGATGATGCTATGGAGGTTTCTTGGAAGCAAAGAGTTGAAAACTTCATTCCCGTGGGGCGGTCCAGCCACAATGGCCTTCTTGGGGAGTGAAGTAGTAACTTTTCCATGCATCCATGAGAATTTTGCATTCCATATTGACCCTGAATGAATTCCATCAGATTTGACTTGTTTTTGGTGGGTTTTTGGACCCATTTTGGTGCATTTTAAGTTGTTTTAACCTACAAATTTTGTATTCATCCTAGGGTGGGATGAATGCAAATTTGGTATTCATCCCAGGGTGGGATGAATGGCCAAAAGTGTATTCATCCCACCCTGGGATGAATAGAACTATCGCAAGCCTATATAAACCTCAAATGTGAGTTTTGGGCTCATTATTGCATGTTTTCTTTGGTGATTTGAGAGGTGAGGAGGAGGAGAGTTATTTTTCCATAGTGAAGCACTATCGAAATCACCTCACGACCACCATGAGCCGATGTTAGATGGGTATGTGCTGACTCGACTTCCTCATTATTTTTGCTTTTAAAATTGCAATTTTATTTTGTTGTTATTTGATTTGTTCATAATAGATAATTAACCCTAATTTAACTAGAATACATCATATTTTTGACTTGTTTTATTTTTAGGCATATCACATTACAAGATAGGTAATTAAACCTAATGTAGATGAAATATACCAAAATTTTTTATTTTTGTATTTTTTTTAGGCACATCACATTACGGGATAGGTAATTAAACCTAATGTAAAGGGAATATGCCAAATTTTTAATTTTTGTATTTTGTTTATGTTTTTGTGCAATTAGATTGCTTTAATAGATTAGTTGTGCATTTATTTTTTTTTTTGTTTGGGCCTTTTGGAGGCCATCTTGGAGCATGGTGAATGCCTGCTTATTACCTTTTTTTTTCTTTTTTTTTGTTTTTACCAGGTGGTGAAGAGTCGGTACCACACATCGAAGCTCTTCGAGACCACCCGAGATGCCTTGATTGAGGCTGATTGGGAGTGGCTTGATGCCATGGGGCTCAAGCAGGTTACCCAGTTGGAGCCTGTGATAGGTGATCGAGCATACTTGACCACTCTTATTAGCTTGTGGGACTCATGCACCAACACCTTCCACCTACCAACAGGGGAGATGATGGTGATGCTAGAGGACATCTACCAGATTCTATGGATTTTGATAGAGGGGTGACCGATCCACTCTATGCACCATGATCGAAGAGGTGTAGTGTTGATGAGGTACTTTGGTGAGGATGCGGATGCGATAGAGTTAGACTACTAGAATGGAGGGATACTGGTGGGGTTCTGGCATGAGGAGGGGGTGTTGGGGGTGAGGCATGCACTACTGATGACCCTCATCTCTAATATGCTCCTCCCTGATTCCTCAAGAGCCAAGTTCCCTTGGAACCTGTTGGAGCTAGTGTACGCCCTGGTGGGGTGCACCAAGGAGGAGCCTCTAGTGATGGCTTGGGGGTCTACCCTACTGGCACAACTCTATGATGAGTTATATGAGATCTACTACCATCAGAGAAAGGGCTTAGGATGCAACTTCTTATTGTAGTGTTGGGGGTGGCAGCACATAGTTATGGGGTGACCACATGGACTATCATGGATGACCCAGGTGTAGCTAGCAGATAGGGAGATAGGATATGGTATCCTATGGTAGAGGGCGTAGGAGAGAGGGTAGAGTCATCATCATGTAGGTGATGTGGAGCACTACACTGATGCATTCTCATGACTAGCACCAGGGTAGGTGATATGGTGATCGTACAGGGACTATCCAAATTGGGTGGGTGCTGGAGAGTAGCTCCAATGGGTGAGGTAGGGTAGATGGTTGATTATGAGGCATGGGACCGAGTGAGAGTACTTCCATTTTTCTTAGGTTATGTGATAGTTTGGGCTATGATAGGGGTTTCCCGGGGAGCCAGTAGTATATCGACATCATGGGGATGAGAGGACACTAGACTGGCTAGTAGTGGAGGATGTGGGAGAGGAGGTGGATCCTATAGTAGATGTTCCTAATGTGGATGATATTGGGACTACAGAGGAGTATGACTCATGGTGGGTGATGCACCAGTGGTGAGGTGTAGGGGCCCTAGGGGGTGAGGTAGCTAGGGCAGTAGATGAGGTGATGGAGGATGCCTCAGAGGATGACCAGGTAGAGGTGGGTGAGCCACATGGGCATCACCAATAGATAGATGAGTAGGTAGATCTCCTAGACTTGGGAGATCAGGGTGATGATGGGGAGGCTGAGGATCAGGGGGCATAGGTGTAGTAGGGTCCATAGGGTGACCGATATCTAGAGCTACAGGCTGAGTTGAGTAGGGTCAGATAGGAGAGGGATCTCCTTTGGGCATAGCATAGGAGGACCAGGCCGAGATATCCTCCCTATGGGCATAACTGAGAGCATAGGGTCCTAGGTAGGAGGGATCCAACATTGGGGAGGTAGAGAGGCTACGGGTAGAGGTGCTATAACTATAGTCAATGGTGGAGATGTACCAGGCATGGGGGCAATGGAGGTAGGCTTATGTGGATCAGCTGGAGATGGAGGTAGTGCACCTTGGAGGGCATCTTCCTGATGATGGGGAGACTAGTGGATCACACCAGACTCGATAGAGTGAGACAGTGTAGTCTTCTTCTAGGTGGAGGACTGATAGGGCTGGTGGTAGTAGGCATGGGGGATCACAATGGACCCAGACTATAGGTGGTAGTGTGAGTCGTAGCACCGGTCCTGCATGACCATGGTGATGGAGACTCTTGGGATTATTTTTGGGGTTTGGATTTTTGGTATTGGTGAGGTCTGAGGACCCACTTTATTGTAGCCCATGGGCATTTTTGGAAACTATGATGTATATTTTTACCCCATATATATATGAGATTTTGTTATGGTCATCATATGTCTCCATTATTGTTTATGAGATGGATGCAATGTATGTATGTGATTTATGATGGTATGTTAAATGCTAATGATGGATGTAGATGGATACTATTATGTGATTTATTGTAGTACTGATGGATGTTGTACCATGTATGCATATGTATGCTTTTATGATGTGATGCAATTTTTATTGATGCTTACCATGTATGCATATGTATGCTTTTATGATATGATGGCATATTGATGGATGTTTATTATGGATGCATATGTTTTAATATGGTGTAATTTGATGCTATGTATATGAGTGGATGTACAATGAGATGGATGACTTGAGTGCTTTGATATGATGAACTGTGACTAATGATTTGACACACTATGTTAACACCATAGACTGTAAAAAAATGCATTACTTCCTTCTTTGTATTTTTATTTTTTTTTTTTTTATTTTTTTGTACTATTTTTGTGTAATGGATATATGGAAATGTATTATTGCAATGTGATAAAATGGAATAAATGAAATGAGATGTTAGAGAATGTAGATGAGGTTTTCCTGAGACTCAAACACTCTAGCTAACTTGATCAAAGGTTGTATACTGACTATGCAAGACTTTTTGACAAGGTATGAATCTGCTAGGATGACCAAGATACTTCATATCCCTATGTGTGCAAGTGAGTTCATTCCTGTGAGATGCATAAAGATACCACCATTGCCAGATAGGCTATCCACCAAACCTATAATGAGGATCACCCTATGAATGTCACAATCCTAGGTTTTGTACTTAGTAGGATTAGACCACTAGGTAGTATAGGCTACCAAAAGCTAGCTCATCCACATGCAAACATTGGTCTGCACACACGCCAAAAGCTAATGTGATAGACATATCATCATGCGTAAGGATACCACCATTGTCAGATAGGCTATCCACCAAACCCGGAATGAGGATCACCTTATGGCTTGTCAAATGCTGAGAATTCCAGGGATTCAAGCTCAAGCTCCCTTCTTTTCTTCAATTTTATTGGGATACTTGCTCATGTGTAGTGATTATAATCACTATTTATTTTGTATTTTGTTTTCTTTGAGCAAGGGATGTGGGGAGTGGTGATAACCACTATTTATTTTGCTTTTTTTTTCTTTTGATTTTTTTTTTGATTTTTTGGGATTTTGATTTTTTTGAACTTTTGGGATTTTGATTTTTGAAATTTTGGGATTTTGATTTTTGAACTTTTGGGATTTTGGGAATTGGGATTTTTGATAGTGGTGAAAACCACTATTTATTTTGGGGAATTGGGTAGGGAAGAGCTTGTCCTTTTTCCAATTCTCAGCATTCTTGAACCATTCACACAGGGGGATGAGTAGGATAACCTTTTCGCTTAAAGCAACCTAGACCACTTCATGGGTTTCATATTTCCTTGTGCAAAACTTGGATTTATTAATGTGTAAATGTGTTGGGATTTGTTGTATACAAGGTATAATCTAAGCAAGACTCTACCTCCTAAAAATCATGATAGCTTTCTACAAAATCTGAAAAGAAAACTAGAGATGGCTGAGTGACTAAAAACCGTAAAGACATTCTAGAACAAATGACTATGTGATGGGAGACAGACACTATTATGACCAATGTAAAATGTAGGTGAACATGATAAGTGGAAAAATGAAATGATGCGGATAATGATTTTGACATAATTGTTTTCTTTTGTTTTTTTTTTTACTGATGAAGGATGTACAGTCTTAGTGCTAGACACGTATGAGCAACTCTATAATGCAAAGTGCAATAATGAGTGTACCTAATGCAGATGATTTTGAGAATGCAATGAGATGCGATGTAATGAAATGCAATATGATATTTTTGTGTTTTTGTTGTTTTGATGATGTTTGAAGATGCAATGTGATGCAATATTTTTGTATTTTTGATTGATATATATGATGTTTTTTATTTTTATGATGTTTGAAGATGCAAATTGATGCAATATTTTTGTATTTTTGATTGATATATATGTACATGTGACCAACGGGCTTATTGGGGGCCATTGGGGCATTTGGGGTGACCAAAGGGCTTATGGGTGCCTTTGGGGATTTTGAGGTGACCTAGATAGTCATAGACCACCTAGGAGCATTTTAGGTTGGGTACCAAGCAGGTTATAAGGCACCCTTGGAGCATTTTGGGGTGACCTAGATCGTCATAGACCACCTAGGAGCATTTTAGGTTGACCAAGCGGGTTATAGACACCCTTGGAGCATTTTGGGGTGACCTAGATGGTTATAGACCACCTAGGAGCATTTTAGGTTGACCAAGCGGGTTATAGGCACCCTTGGAGCATTTTGGGGTGACCTAGATGGTTATAGACCACCTAGGAGCATTTTAGGTTGAGCCACAACACTCTAGGCATGGAAAGGCCACAAATGAAGGATGTTCAAGGGTTCAAGATCCTTGACTCCTTCAAGGGAGGCTAGGCGGTAAGTTTTAGGTCCGATATGACTAGTAATGACAAAAGGACCTAACCAGTTTACCATAAACTTATCCCTCAGATGGGGCGAAAAATTAGAATTCTATTGGTTTTATTTCAGAATGAGGTCACCAACCTAAAAATCTCTAAGATGGACTTTCATATTGTAGGCTCTCTTAAGTCACTCTTGATAGATGCGTAAGTGCTCAAGAGCATTAACGCGACGTTCATCAAGCAACGTAAGCTGATCTAGGTGAGCCTATCGCATGGTGTCATCATCGATGAACTCCTGCATGGATATGCATAATGATGGGATTTCTAGCTCTAGAGGTATGACTACCTCGATGCCATACACTAGTGAAAATGGAGTAGCCCTAGTGGGCATCCGAATGCTAGTGTGATAGGCCCATAGAGCAAGGGGTATTTGCGTGTGCCAATCGGTGTGATTCTCTTTAATAATTTTCTTGAGAATGGCAATCAATATTTTGTTGGAAGCCTCTGCTTGCCCATTTGCTTGTGGATAGTAGGGCATCAAAAAGTTGTGTTGGATGTTATACTTAGTTGTCAAAGCATGCACATATTTATTCTTAAATGATGTCCCATTATCCGAAATGATCTTGGATGGAATACCAAAATGACAAATGATATTGTGCAATATGAACTCCATGATGCGGGGTCCGGTCGTAGTGGTAAGGGGGATCGCTTCCACCCACTTTGTAAAATACTCAGTAGCCATAATGATAAATGTGTGATGGCCCGAGGATGCAGGGGAGATTTTCTTGATTAAATCCAACCCCCATTATGAAAATGGCCAAGCCGATTGGATCGGTTGTAAGGCCTGAGAAGGTACATGTGTCAAGTTAGCATGGTGTTGACACTTTATGCACTTCTTCACATATGTGCAACAATATTGCTCTAAAGTTGGCCAATAATAGCCCATGCGAAGAATGCACTTTGTGATGGCCATGCCGCTGAAATGGCCATCGCATGTACCATCGTGTGCTTGGGCAATTGCCCAAGCTGACTCTTGATGTTCTAAGCAACGAAGGAGGATTCCTTCATAGCTTCGATGATACAGAATATCTCCTAGCAAGACATATTTTGTCACCTTTCATTTGAATGTTCTTTTAGCGGTGTGCGACAATCCAGGAGGGAGATTACCCAACTTTAGATACTCCCTGACTTGTGTGGACCAGTCCTATTGTGAGGAAGCCTCGAGCGCGTGAACTACCTGTCCCTCTTGAAATTCATCCCGAGCAAATGTTGAGTGGGAAAGAACTTGTAAGAATAGCATCGTACTACTATCAAAAGGGGCTTGAGGGAACAAAGTCCCCCAATCGGCATGATTCAAGCATTCATGAATGTGCGAGAATCTCTCTTGATGAGGTTCAATTTGAATCAAGTGGACTTTCGATGTGGCCTGAGTGTTCTCATGCTCAACCATAGACTGTGAGAGCATTTTGACCTGAATGGTTGTCATCTCATCAGTAGGGTTCTATAGGATCAAGGACCCTAGGGAGGCCATCGTATCCACAAAATGATTAGATGATCGAGGGAGTGCCTCGATGTCATACCATTCAAACTTCACCAAGAATTTATCCACAAGGGCTTTGTAGGCTTGTATAACTAGGCACTTGCATTGGTAGATCCCTTTGACCTAGTTAACAATGAGCAAGGAGTCACCAAAAATATTAAGCTTGGTGATTTTCATGGTGATAGTCATTTGAAGACCTATGAGCAGGGCTTCATACTCGACATTGTTGTTGGTGCATGGGAAATTGAGTTTAAATGATAGGGGTATGGGAGCCCCATGCGGTGTGAAAAACATGATCCCTATGCCACCCCCTTGCTCGCATTTGGAGCCATCAAAAAATAGAGTCATCTCTGCCTATGGCTCAGGCTCGTCAGAATCAGGTGATTCTGATATTTGGAAGACTCCATCATCGGGAAGCTCCATGCTAAGAGGTTGATCATCCTAGAGAGGAGCCTCTGTGAGTTGATCGATGATGACCTAACCCTTAATTGATTTTTATTCAATAAATTCTAGGTCAAACTCCATCAACAACATGATCCATTTCATCGTGTGACTATTATGATAAGTGTGGCTCATCATGTATCACAATGGATTCTCTTTAGATACAACATACATGGTATGGCTAAGCATGTAATATCATAGCTTCTTGGTGGTAAAAACCACCGCTAGGCATAACTTCTCAACGTATGCGTACTTGATCTCATAACTGACTAGGGTGCGGCTGAGATAGTAAGTAGCATGTTCCTTATGCAGTTCATTATTTTGGGCTAACATGGCACCCAATGCAATCTCAGTGGCTGAGATGTATAAGCGGAATGGCACTCCTGGTCTAGGTGGGGCCAATACTGGTGGTGAAGCTAGGTACTACTTTATTGCATCAAAGGCCTCCTGACACTCATCATCCCAATGGAATGCGACCCCCTTGTGCAATAACTTGTTCATGGGTCGACACTTGTCCGACAATTGCGCTATGAAGCATTTGATGGATGTGATCTTGCCTTGTAGACTTCAAAGTTGCTTGATGGTAGTCGGGGAGGCATCTCGAGGATGGCCTTGACCTTGTTGGGGTCCACTTCGATGCCTCATTTAGAAACTATAAATCCCAAGAGTTTTCTAGATGTGACATCGAAGATGCACTTCTTGGGGTTCAGTCTCACGTTATGCTCAATAAGGTGATCGAGGACTTTGCGCAGGACATCGAGATGCTCATGGCATAACAAATATTTAGCTAGTAAGTCATCCATGTAATCTTCTAAAATCTTATGCATGTAGTCATGGAAGATGTATGTCATGGCACGCTGGTAGGTGGCATCGATATTTTTAAGGCCAAAAGGCATGACCTTATAGCAAAATGTTCCCCAAGGCATTGTGAATGTCATTTTGAGTTGGTCCTCTAGGTTGATACGAATCTGATTGTACCTAGAGAAACCATCCATAAGGGATAACATTTCATGGCCCATTATGGCATCTACCAGGGCATCGATGCTCAACAAAGGAAAATCATCCTTAGGACTCGCTTTGTTTAGGTCTCAAAAATTGGTGCAAATGTGAATCCTCCCATCAAGCTTCTTGATGGGAACCATGTTGGACAACCATGGTGGATAGTCTACAGAAATGATAAACCTAGCATCCAACAACTTCTATAGCTCATATTTGACCATTAGGGCCACTGTTGGATGCATATTTCTCAGCTTTTTCTTGACAGGCTTGGCCTTGGGGTCAAGCATCAGATTGTGGGTGACTAGATTTGGATCCAGTCTCGACATGTCTTTGTAAGACCATGCAAAAGTTACCTTCTTCTCTATGAGAAGGGCTATGTAATCGGCTTGCTCTTTAGGGGATAGACTTTTCCCTAGCTTGATACATTGTGGAATCTTGGGATCTGATCTGATATCTTTGTCAATCGTAGGCTCGATTGACATATGCGACCCCTCCTCCAACTGGTGGGGGGTAGGGATCAAATGGATGTCATCAGCTAGATTTAGATCATCAATGGGAACCTTGGGTTCCTCCTCAGCATGGAAGACATCATGAGTTGGCCCTGGAGAGAAATGAAATGGTTATAGCATCTCATCGCAAGGCCAGTACTCAGAGGACGAGGGGTTTGAATCTCCTCGATCAAATTCAATTACCCCCAAGTCGAGGTGCAATGGCTTTGATGGGTTATTCGGATCTTGCAAGGGCTCAAAAAGATCTATGGAAATCATATTTATGGATGGATGATTTCCCCTATGTGGTTGATGGTGTTCATGGACATCAAGATGTCGCAAGACCTGAGGAGGTGGCTGACGGAGGTGGTCGGTGTGGCTGCAGGTGAGCTTGCTCTTCTAAAGGTAGAAGTTATCACCAGATGGGGTGGTGTAATGGGAATATTCTTAGATAGAACTCATCCTCATCATCCATAGGGATGACCCATGGGCCTTCCCCATCTGAACTACCAGATTCAATGGGTGCTACCCCATAATCCGACTCATCATCGATGGTCCACTCATAAGGGGGCCCCTGATCTTCTTCCTCACTATCATGGGGAAGCATGCATGAACCTTCACCTCTCTCGTAAGATCGAATATCATCATGAGGTGGTTCATCATCCCCTAAGGGCATAGGGAAGTAGTCCCCCAATGAGTAGACATGATTGGGGTTGGCAAAAGGATCTCACACCAGCTCATCCCAAAAGTTGAGCATCATGCACTCCAAGTTATCTACCAGGACATCAAGGGGCAAAGGTGTGTTGTACCCCAAACCAGACTTGTCATAAGGCATTTGATACTATGGCTGGTAAGGGATTTTAGTGCCTTGCTCATACAGGCCTAACCCAAAACCATGCCAATTGCATAGGTCAAGGTACTTCAGGGTAAAGTTAGGGTTAGACAAGTAGTTAATGTCTTCTCTGAAGGGCTCTTCATATTCCTCCTACTATTGATAAGGTTCGATGCCATAGTCAAGGCCCCCATAGATGAAATTCATTTGATTAGGGGGAGGCCAAGAGGTATGATAGTGCCTATGGGAAGATGGGGTCGACCCATGTCTTGCACCGAATCTATAGTAGGGGTAGTTGTAACATTCCTAACCATGTACTCTCCCAATCTGATGGAAGCTAGGTGCACTATGACCTGAGGCTACGGATAGAAGAGGGATGAGAGTGAGACCTAATCTGATTCATCATTTGTCTCATGTGGTAGCTCCTCATCATCTGGGCTAGGTATCTCCTCTATGGAGATGGTGGATATGGTCGATTGGACCTCATCAATAGGTCACTTCCCTAGGTTCCTAGGCAAAGGATCCATAGGTGCACTGGGCATCTAGGGGGTGTCGATGATGAGGATGGTATGACATGCGATGGTGATGGAGTCAAACCTTGGCTAGATTTATTTGGTTGGAAATCCAGATGGGTTGATGGTAAGGTTGACTCGGGGAGCTGTTGCACCATATTGCAATACTTGAAGGGCTCTAGGTCCATAGGGATGACATGAACTTACCCTTCATGAGTGTACTTGAGGCACTGGTGAGCGATGGAAGGGACACACTTCATGTCCCTGATCCATGGTCTACCTAACAGGATATTGTATGCCATCTCACCCTCCAAGATGTGGCACAACATCGGGATGATCTTTTCCCCTACCTGAATAGGTAGGATGATCATACCAACCATTGAGCATATGGCATCATTGAATGCTTGGAGGGTGTAGGTAGATGCGACAATGTGGGATGTTGGGAGCTTCAAGTGCTTGAGAGTTATTGTAGTGATGATGTTGCTAGAAGACCCAGTGTCTATCAACACTCTCTTGTATGGTGTTCCATTCACACATGCGATGATGTGCAAAGGGGGATCTACCATATCATTTGGAACCGGTTTAAGCTCATCTTCTCGAAAGGTAATCATCGGTTTCATGCATTGCCGCACATGCCCCACGAAGTTGTTGAAGGAGTTGGACTCCTGGGGCGGAAGCTCGATTGCCTTAAGGATATCCATCAAGGCTTCTCTATGAGGAGGTGATTGTTGGATGAGCTCATAGATGGAGAGTTAGGCAGATGTCATTCTTAAGCTCTGAGTGAGCTTACTCTTAATTGTGACCATAGGCCTAGGTGGGAGGCTCAGCCTAGGAGGTGGTAAAGGCTATGACATCGAAGGAACATCACTCTGAGCCATAGGTGGTATGGTTGGACTTGGGTACCACCTATTTCTTATGACAATGTTGATCATGCCGACATACCCTTACTTAGGGGGGCATGGTGTACCTCATTCACCTAGGGCACAAGTGTGGCCTACTCCGCATGGGTGGGCAAAGGGTCTTTAAAGACCTCCATCTATTGGTTGTTTGGCATGATAGGGTTGTCCACCTGAAGGGCATTCCTATCGATCATGTCCTACACCAAGTGCTTGAACTTGTAGCACATTTGCACATCATGCCCATTTTGCCTATGAAACTTGCAATATAGGTCTTCTTTATATCCTTTGGGCTTTGATGCATTTGGGTCGATGGGTCGACTCTCAGGTAGGTGGATTGCATTGGCCACTAAGAGGCACTCAAACAATGAGTCCATAGACTCTACAATGGGTGTGAACTATCACTTGGGGTGACATTGTTGATTTTGCCCTTGATTATTCTAGTTGTCCTTGGCATAGTTCCCAAGAGTGGCCTAATAATTAGGCTTTTGAGGTGGTATAACTTGCATTGGCCCTGGGACACTAATGGCAACCTGATTCACTACTATTGGCTTAGGCTGCACTGGGGTGCTTTTAGCATTCTTGTTCCACTCCTTCTTGTGAGGCTTCACAATCTCACCCTCTTGAATCTTGATTTCTTCGATGATCCTAGCCTATGCTAGGGCATCTTCAAGAGTCACATACTATTGCAGCTGCAACAACAAGGAGATCGACTTCAGGAAGCTCTTGGAAAACATCTGAGTCAACTCCGACATGGGGAGAAGATAAGGTAGCTTGGTGAGTAGGGCTCACCACCTATTGCCATAGTTTTTTATTGACTCATCGTCATACTGTTTCAACCTAGCTAGATCGGCCAACGTCACCTTCCTCTTGGTATTGAAGGTGAAGCATTCTAGGAATGCATCTACAAGTTGGTCCAAGTTGTGGATGCTATGCTTAGGGAGTTGGTAAAACCATTTTGAGGCTAGGCCAGAGAGGGTAGTCATGAATATCCACAACAGCAAAGCATCATCATCATGAATGCCAAAGCATTGACCCAGGAATTTGGTGACATGTTCCTACGCATCTTCCTCTCCCTTAAACGTAGCCAATTGAGGTAACTTAAATTGCTCTAGATAGGGAGGCACAGGAACCGAAGGATGAAGGGGTTGACTACACAATTGGCACATAGTGGGCTTTTGAGATCCAGACCCAGAGGTCTTGTTCTCTACTAACTCTAGGTGCTCTAGCAATGCTCTATATGGGCCTGAGGATTTAATCTCCTCATCCTTGCTCACATCCTATGGTGGAGGTCTAGGATCCTCCAACCTATTGGGGGTGGTGGCATGTCACCCCCTACCTTGGTAAGGTGTCTCCAAATATTCTACCTCCAGCTCATGCTCAATGTAGGCCCCATAGGGCATTTCTCGAGCCAGTCTATAAAGAGGGGTATCTACCCACTGTGGGCACCCCATGTTTGGCTTGGGAGGCAAATCCCGATCTAGCCTAGGAGGTCATGGAGGTAACATTGGATAAGGCCTAGGAGACCTATCTCGAATGAGTGTGGGTTGCCTCAGGTGGACTTCCTACCTATGTGTCTTAGGGGTAGGAACCCTCTCTCGTAAAGTCTTCTAGAACAGCTCATTGGTCTATCATTCGATTCTTTCTTTCTCAAGCTGATGCAAGCGGTCTAGTTGTTCCTTGTCTTATCGAAGCTATTTGAACTGAGCTTGGTACTCTGCATATCTTACAACTACCTGCTTGACTTATTCCATAGTGTGAGGCCTAGGAGGCCTATGAGTCTCACCTTGAGGCCAACCTCATTCAATATAATCAGTGATATCTATCGGGTGCTTCCCTCGATCGAGGGCCATCACATTGACTTGAGGTTCGGGCCGGAGTATATGCTCATTATACTCAATGGACGTAGAGGCACATCATGCATGCATAAAATACTACTCTTGAGGAAAATCTAGGATTTCCTCATGCCTTCCTTCATGGATGAGGAAGGGCAGGGTAGAGTTGGCTCACCCCGAGCGATGAGTATCATACCCATCAGGTTGCCTATGTTATTGTACCCTATCAAGGTGATGTGTAGGCAAGGTCGTATCAACCTACTCTACCCAGTGTGTGAAGTCATGCTCTAGCCTATGAATAGGCGTGTCAGCCCTAACAGGTACATGGATGCATGGCACCGCTCTATCTACTAGCGCCTCAACACATTATTGCCTTTCATCAAAGAAGGCATGTGATGTATCTAAATATCGAGAACACTCTCCCAAGTAAATTTCATCACCCCTCGGGGTATCCCGCATAGGGCTCCCTCATAGGTGTGGCTCATGCCCCACTATCTTGGGGCTAGGGTGAGTAGAGGCTCACCAGGGAGGTATGACCAAGTCCCTAGGGCTATAGCGGAGATGACTCATGTCTCCTAGTCCACTCTCCATAGCTTCCACCCATGATTGGGCTTGGCTGTGGGTGCACACCATTGTAACTCTCTACCAAACCCTGAGTGATTATCTTCTTTACAAATTCTTAATGAAATAGTAAACACAAAAAGGAAACACTCAATAAGATAGATGATTATCTCTTTTAAGTTTTAGATGTGAATCCCTAAACTATTTTGTGTGTTTCAGATGTGTTGTTTGTAAAGAATGACCTTGTGTCACATGTTTGAAATCTTATTGGATGATAATATTGTGTTTAATTGGATTTCACCTATATACTCATAGCTCGACAACCTGGCTATGAACTCCAGGTCATGTTATCCCACCTATAATGTGTGGTAATGAAGTCCACACATGGCCAGGGAGCACAAGTCCTACCAGTTCCTCACCTAGTTCACCCGTAGTCTGTGATATACCTCTCCGAAGAGAGATACATGCTATAACCCATGGGCTATGATGGATCTTGGAACCGACCTTGGCAAAGAACAAGGTTCATGGGATTTGAGACAATGGGTGGAGATGAAAGCCACCTCATTGAACTCTACTAGTGGGTGGTGATGAAATCCACCTCACTAGCGTTTAAGTGAATCATGGTGTGTGTGGTTCTTTTTAATTCAAAGAAAGTAAGCAAAGAAGCATTCGATGATCATTCACTAAATGCATGCAAAAGGTGTATTTTAATTTCATAAATTTAGTATAAAAAGAACTCACAAATGTATCTAGAAATGCAAAACCCTAAATGTTAGCCTACCCATTGGGTAGGCTACAAGCAAGCAAACCATAGAGATGCATTCCTACTTTAAATTTCTTTTGATTTTTCTCCTTTTATATGTTTTTGTTATTTTGTGTTTAATAAAAAGGAAAACTAACTTTTAACCTTTCTAAACAAGCAAAATATGTAGGAAAAACCAAATAAAAATAGTTTTTGAAAGTGCAAAACAGAGATGGAAGATTCAAATGCCTACCTCATCACTGCCAAAACTTGCTATTTCTAGAATTCTGCTCAGAAATCTCTCTAGTTTCTATTCACTCTAGGGTGGGATGAATAGAAGGTCTACATTCATTCCAGGGTGGGATGAATTCACATTCATCCCAGGGTGGCATGAATAGTAGGTTAGAGTTCATTTCAGTCCAGAACGAATAGCACCTACAACATAAAAAGATGAAAAATGAGCTCCAAAATTCACCTAAAGAAAAAGGGACTAGGTCCCACCATGATCACCACTGAAGTAGGGAAAAATAGTGCACCAAATTATGATAAAAAATATGTGTATCTATGTCCTATTGCTTATGAGCATCAAACGGAAACATGCAAGTAATATGGAAAAGATAGCAAATAACAAGAAATGAAGCAAAGTAAATTGATTTCTTATTAATAAAATAGATCAAATATAGGTTACAAAATGTCCCCTTTGAGGGCTCAAATTATTGATACAACTATTTACAAATCGGGTGCCCAAGGATCAAAATCCTTCAAGTAACTCGGGTGCACATCCAGTGTCTTTCCTCGTACCCACAATCGAAGTGGGCGGGCCAAGGTTGCCATTACTTGTATCTTAGATATTGATGTCCTATGATCCTTCCTAATGTACTATAGAGACCTGCACCTACACACAAGGAAACCAAAAGCATCAAATAGCAAGTGCGTATGATGTAAAACATGCAATCCCCACAGGCACTAAAAGACTAGTAATGGGCATATGCATAGATATTATATCAAATCAACTCCAAATGATATGAAATTGTAGAGGGATGTAAATTAAGTGGTTTTGGGAAGATATCACCAAAAATTGCACCAAAATTGAGTCTGATGGTGCCTCGTAATTGCAATGACCGTTCGCAACCTACAAAACCCAAAGCAAACAATTTATGCCCCTACACATATCCAAAACACATAAAAATTGGAAAGAATGCATAAAATAACATTTTAAGAAAACCCATATGATCATATTTGCAAAATCAGTGACAGTTTAGGTGTTTCTCTAGATGACCACCGTAGACCTGCGTGAGACCCTACAAAACACTAAAATTGTGATATCTCGGCCAATATAACTCAGAATGACATGAAATTTGAACTACAGAATAATATGAACATGTAGAAAATAAATAATTAAAAATAGTTAAAAAATTGTTGACATATTTCTATTCATTACAGGGTGGGACGAATAGGACTGTCACAAATTGGGGGCCCGGGGGTGGGACGCCCACCGATTCTGCCTAAATTTTACCACCAATTCCACTAGGGATTGATGAAAAACACTATGGGGGGTATTTTCATCAAATTTTAGGTTGGGATTCACTCGATTGATCGGTATTTGCAAACAAATTGTGCCTATTTGAATCACTCAATAACCTCCTTCACTAAGAAGAGATCTCGAGGAAAAGAGAGCACAATTAGGTGAGGGGAAATATCGGTAGCACTCCATTGCTTATCCTTAAACTCCTCTCTCCTCTTTTTCTGTGGAAAATACATCCACTTTATAGCCTAAGGAGGCTCATGGGTCAAAAGGCATGCAAGGGCATGTAGGGCAAGAGGCGCCACTTGGCCACCGGGGTGGCATGCATTGGAGGGGGAAGAGAATCTCCCAAATTGGCCTCATTTATGGAGCAAGGCATAAATATATTACATGCTCTGACTTGTAGGTGCATGGATAGGTAGAAAATCTGATCATTACCAGGCACCATTTGTCTAGATTTGACTTTTTGCTAGTCAAACCTGCTATTCATCCCACCCTAGGATGAATGTTGCTATTCACTCCAGGGTGGGATGAATAGGATCTGTATTCATCCCAGGGTGGGATGAATAGAAATAGGGTGCCAAAAAGGTCTCAAAAGTGGCCTGAAACCTTCCAAAACCTTGCACAAAGTGGCTAGAACCACTGTATACCTCCTGAGGGCTGCCCTAGGGGCCTTGGTATGTCAATTTAGTCGTTGCTTTTGGTAGCATAATCGGATTGACCAGATTTTAGTGTCTACAAGTATGGTGACATTATTTCTTAGGGATATAAATATCTAAAGGTTTATGATAGAACCATCATCAAACACACCATAGAATTGGAACCTAGTATAAAGCTCTTTTGACAAAATCAAAGATTGATCAATCCTAAAATTGGAGTAATAAGGAAAGAGCTTCTAAAGCTTCTACACTATTAGATATTTCCCATGAAGCATTCTACTTGGATGGCCAACCTAATGCAAGTTCATAAATTTATGTTTCAATTTTAGGAACTTTAATAGAGCATCACTAAAAGACCACTACCCATTGCCAACATTAGATCACATTTTACAAAAAGTAACTATCTTATATGTTACCGCTACTAGATTACTTCTCAAGGTATAATTAGATTTGGGTTAAGTATGATGACCAACATAAAACAACTTTCACAACCAAATGGGGAATATTTGCTTACCATAATGTTATTTGGTTTGCTGAATATTGGGGCAAATTTCTAAAGAGTCATGGATATCACTTTTGTAGGCTTGATAGATGAAATCATACTCATATGTGTAGATGATTTAACTGTGTTTTTATAATAAAGGAATAAAAATATTGAACATATAGAGTCTATCTTAAAAAGGTGTATAGAATATATAATATCTTTGAATTCCAAAAACATTTCTCTTTTATGATGAAATAAGGAAAGCTCTTAGGGCATGTAGTGCCTAAGGATTGTCTTGCAATAGATCCAAATAGGATAAAAGTCATTCAAGAGCTACACTTACCACATCCATTAAGGGGATTAGATCATTCCTTGGATAAATCTAATTTGTAGCTAAGTTCATAGTAAATTATGTACAACTAGTGAGACAAATAACTAATATGTTGAAGAAATTTTTCATATTTATTTGGACAAAATAAGGAAAAAGGAATTTTTCAAATATAAAGAAAGTAATCATGAAATCCCTAGTCCTCATTAATATAAATTTCTCCAAATATTTTAGGTTGTATGTGTTTGGAACTAATAAAAATATCACAATCCTTTTGACCTAGAAATATGATAGAGAGGAAGAACACCTTATCTCCTTCATGAGTCAAGTGTTCCACAATTATAAAGAAATGTATGCTTTCATATAAAAGTATGGTTTCCATGAATAAATACGTAAGGAAATTCATGTACTACATGTCTCAAAGCAAAACTATGATTTTAGTATTACATATTGATATCAGATAAATAGTGTTTCTTAGTGAGTTGGGAGAAAAAAAGCAAGTTGGATAAATAAAATCCATGAATTTGACATAGAAATCAAACCCACAAAACTAGTCAAAGGTAGAGCCTTATGTGAAAATCTTGCTATGGAAATTTCCAAGGACTACGTAGCATTGGTAGAAGAGCCTGATGATCAAACATGATGGATGGGATATATCAAAAGATATGTGATATTATGATAGGTTCTAGAAGGCTTAACATATAAAGAAATAACTAGTCTCAAGCAAAAGGTAAGTACACCTAGTTGAGCAAAGTACTTTTTAAAAATGTGTATGATGAAGTTCTACTACAATGCATACAAGAATAAAGGACAAAATCCCTAATCAAAGAGTACCATTATGTATAATTATATGGAGAACTATTCCTTATCATAGAACACTATTCCACCCAAACCATAACTTACAATTCTTAGCGTGGGATATTCTGGCCTACCATATTTTCTTATTGCTTTTAATGGACCAAAGAATGTAAGGTCTACTCTAATTTCATGAAGAGAAGAAAAGTGTTGATGCCCTTAAAACAATTTTACTAAATCCTTTTAGCATTGGATCTTTGACTTCATAGGTAAAATAAATCCTCTATTAAGTGTTGGGTATGGATGCATTCTAACTATCATTCATTACTTCACTAGGTGGACAAAAATGACACTAGTAAAATCGACAACTCAAGAGGTCATTATCTAACTTTTAGAAGATATTTTCACAAAATTTGGGACTCATTCCAAAGGAATCATTGATAGTGCCATGGATTTCATAGGGTTCAAGACAATGAAATTTGCACTTGAACATGGTTTTTGAGTTAAAAATGATGTTTAAGTACTACCCTCAAGATAACAAGGTAGCAGAATTCACAAATAAAAATATAGTCACAATCTTGAAAAGGATCATAGTTATCACAAAGGGATGGACATAGTAAGCTAAAAAATGCATTAAGGACATATAGTGTAACACCTAAGGCTTCCATAGTATCATCATCGTACAAACTTGTCATTGGAAAAGTACTGTTGCCCATAAATTTGGAGCCCCCTTCTCTACAAATGTCTCAAAAATTAGAGCTTGAATACATAGATGTTAAGTCGATGTGGGCTTGATTAAATACCTTATTGGATATAAAATAAGATAGAGAAAAGGCCTTTAAAATTTTTATGCATCATCATCAAATCATGGTCAAAATATGGTTTAACAATAAGACTATAAGATAGAATACAAATAGGGCAACTTAGTATTCATATTAAGTGATGGTAGGGCAAAACCTAGAATTCATGGGAAGTTCACTTCACTTTGGAGTGGGTTGTATCAAATTCTCTAAGTCATGGGTCCAAATGCATATAGGCTTTGTGACACTCAATGTAATATCATTTTCTATCTCAATCAATTGGAAGCACTTACAACCCATCTAAAAGGTCCAAAATAAAATATAAGTACAAATATGTACTTGGTACTTTTTCTTTATTTTTTCCAACTATATTTTCCTGCTTCTATATTCTTTTCCAAAAAGAAAATAAAAAATTTTGAAAAATACAAAAGAAATGAAATAAATAAAAAGAAGATATCCTTTTTATTTATTCTCAAGTTTGAGTGAAAACCATAAAAAGGCTCTTAGATATCATTTTTTCTCCTTTCCTTTTCTCCCATTGCTAAATATTTTTCTTGTAATTTTTTTTTAAATACTTGCCAAAGTGTGAATCACTATGACTTGAGGAGTGAATTACTCCTAACACTAAAGCAAATCGCTCCAAATAGTTAAAGATAAAAGGTAAATATAAAGTATTTTTTAACATCTACGAGGTCAATGGCTATATGAAATATACTCATGGAGGATGTTGTTTACCCAATATATAGTAATCCAGCCATACTTTGATTACCAAATAATGGTATTTAACCCTACCTCCTGTAGGATTTGAACCATATACCTCCTAATTATACCTTCAAAGACTTCATAATTAGACCAACTTGGAAAAGTATGAAAATTACGTGAAAATGAGTTAATTGCCAAAAAATGCATTTAATGAAAGAATAAAACCCATTAACCTCCATCCGATGGAATTATTTTGAGTAATCATCATTTTTTAAGCCCTTTGACCACTAGAAAACTTGTTTGAAATTTCATTATAAAAGGTCAAGGTTATGCTACAGGTTGTTTCCATCATCAATGCTTGTATTACTTTTGTTAAGTTAGGTTTTCTTCATATTTCAAAGTTGTGTTCCTAAACAATTCAATCATAGATGACCAAGACTAGCCTAGCAATCTCGCTTTCTCCATAACCTTTTCCACATCATGGATATGATGTCTCAAAACCCTATCACTCTATATCATCATGGCATCGAGCGCATCGTACCAATGGGATTGAAACCAAGCCACAAATTTTATAAAGTGCTACCATGGGTAGCAATTCACTCCACGTTGAGCAAGTTAGGAGATACATAATCCAAGAAAATTTCCTAAGTAATTAAGGAGTGATTCACTCCTCTGAGGTCAACCGATCCATTTGTTTGATCAAAAAAAATAATTTTTTTCCAAGTCATCAAACAATTTCCTCCACATTATTGAGAAATTTTCTCCACCCGCCTAAGTGAATCACTCCACCTACTAACACTTAGCATATTTTTTTTTTTTAAATTCAAGAAGTGTCCAAAGCCCCCAAAAAATCATCATGGATACCAATGTTGCTTCCCCTAGCCATTCCATGTCTAAGGCCAACCTAGAAAATCCACCTTACACCACTACAATGATGTTAGTAAAGACTTCCACCCAACCAATCCAAATTCATATGCTTGTAACATAAGCAAGCTCAGCAAAAGGCAAAGGTTAAAGCAAGGGCAAGAAAAAAAAGGATCATCCTTTGTCTGAAAGGATAGAAGAAATGTTTGATGAACCCCGTAGCAAGGTAAAGGAGAGAAAAATATAAGCATTCACTTGTTGAAATGATAAAGGAGGCATTAATGTGGTATACTTGGTACCAAGCACAAACTTGTGGAGCATCAATAAGGTGTGGACCTTGAGTCTTGCTATGAATTTTATGCCCAAGTTTAGAATTTCTCAAAGTAGATAGATGCCTATGTCAAAGGCACAATTTTGAGAGGAAGAACGTGAGGCCATTGCATTGGCAAAAGACACTTTTCTTCATCAATGAGGAAGAGATCAAGGAAATACCAAATGCAAAAGATAACCCAACCATGTGGGTTATGTACAACCCTAACCCAACCATGTGGGTTATGTACAACTCCAAAGCACATGAGTGCTATTATAGGTTATACTACCATTATTGGGAAGACTTCCTCATGTCGCACCTCAAAGATTTAAATAAGGCTTTGGACTTAATATTCCTTTGGAACAAGAAATATTCATGGGTTATGTCCAACTAGTACTCTCCAATTAGCTAAAGTTTTGGAGTAAAATATAGATGAACTGGCATACAAAGATCATGTGGTACTTTTGCACAAAGTAGAACACTATCATAGTTACTCCCAAATGATTGATTGTGCCAAATACGAAATTGACCTCATGAAAAAACAGTCATGGGCATTCAACAAAATGAAAAGGTTCACATATACATCTTATCTGGTCTAGCTCATCCTTAACTAGAAGAAAACGTGGTTCTTATCGTTGTGGCTTAACCAAGAAAGACGTGATGGCAATCATCTACCTATTATAGAGTGCACATATATGCCCTGTCAAGAAGATGTGAAAACTTCCTATGACTTCTATGATGTAATGTAAAACCCAAATATGATGTAGATGAGGGAAAGAGTGGCAATTATATCAAATGATGCTTAAAACCTATTGAAATTAGAGGAATGGCCAAATGACAAATATTACCTAGGCAAGCAATGATCCTTCATCTATATTTTTGGCTTCTCAACTATGTTGTTTGAACTGAGGCTACATTTTCAACTTAGAATGTGTGATAAGTTAGTTATGTGGACCTCAAGAATTTTAAGGTCTAAAAAATGCAACCTTCTATCCCATCCAACAACAAATCATGGCCATTACATTGAAGTTGTATAGAGAAAGAACTAAGAAGAAAGGGGTTAGAGAAACTAAAAGGCTTTTGAACTTATGACTCAAAGGCTACATTCAAAGGAATTCAAAGGCTAAGGGGATACATATCTTCTACACTCATAAAAGGAGGTATAGTATTGAAAAATAATTCAACCCATTGGGGGAAGTAGCCCTACCCTAATTGAGGGATCCAAACATGTACAAGTATGAACTTTGCTAATGGAACGTACCCGCAAAAATGGTTTACTTTCTATAGAGATACAAAGGTCAAGGATGAATTTGATTTTGATCATAAAATTAATCACCATACAATAATTTCCCTAGAGAAGCTTAGGTACACAACGAGGAAGATCCTCGCCTAGTAGAGGATGAGATACAAGACCAATAGTTTAAAAAGGTCAATGCCACAAGGACTGTTTAATGACCATTTTTGGTCATCTGGGATTGAAAATATAAGTCATCTAAAAGACCAAGGATTATTGAAGAATCTCCTATCCCAAGCCCTAATGTTGGAAGATCGCCTATTGTTTCCCTAGAAAATACTATTTTTCATGTACCTTCAACATTGGCCATGATCAACAGTCTAATGCAACAAATGGTTAGGGAGCAAATAGAAAAGGTGAAAATGATTTTCATGGATCTATTTTGAAAAGAATGGGCACATTGACTAAAGAAACACTAAGCACTAGCCTGAGGAGAGGAAAACCACACTTGAAGTAGGAGAAATCCCATTATAAAGGCCATGTCTCAAGGTAGATATAATAAAACAACAAATAAGATCAATGAACACCAGATTTGATAGTGTGAGTGATGCACAGGTTAAGGTTCTTAATGATGCTTAAAGGCTAAAGAGAAAATAATACAAAGCATTCATTGAAGCCTCTACCAACCAACAAAGAGAGAAGGAATGTGTGAACAGTGCAATATTAAAATTTTCTATTGCAAAACCAACTACCATTCCTACTTGTGAAGGATCCACTCCCCCTCCTATACTTCCATACTCTTGTATTCTTATTTCCTCTCTCCCTAATTTTTCTTCTATTCTCACTTTAAAAGTTCTCTATACTTATTTTGTTGCACTCCCTTCTCCCTCTACTCGTACAATCACTAGTTATTTGGGAGGCACACTACCTCCCATAGTCATTCAAACTCATCACTACACCCATCACTTCATTCCCATATCCCACTATTAGTATCATCACCACTCGTCCATTAGTCTTATATGTCTAGAGTCCATCATCCTCATCCCTAGTAGTGTCACCACTATCTGCTTTGTTAACACATATTTATCGAAGTATTGATAGCCACCTAAGCATTCACCATTCTTTTCACTCAATTTTCCCCACATACCATCTAATCTCACCTACCACGTCTACCAAGCATCTTAGGATGATGACATCGCAAGAACAAACTTACATGATCAAATCCACGAGAACTACCCACTAATAGTAAATGATAGTAGAACCCAGGAAACCTTATGCCTAGTAGATAATTGATGTGCCAAATGTGAGGAACACTAAAGAATCTTTGGACCCCTTACAAGAGGGAGAAAGAAAAGTTAGGGAGGAGTTCAATCTATTGAAGAAACAACCTACAAGGGCACTAGTAATAATGTAGTCCCAAGTAGTTGAGGGTGGGAACGAGATCTTTATTATAGTAGTTGTACAATTCAATCTATCTATGCCCTCCGCTGATTTGGATGACTTCTTCACTAAGGTTTTAGAGCTAGACATCACCAAAAAATATCCTTATTATATGTTTTGGCTCTTTAACCAGCTACTACTTGGAGCGGTCATGCAACATGGCTAGTTGGTGAAGGAGAAGAAGCCAATGAGAAGAAGGCTCCGGATAGTTCCTTAACAACTTAGCTTACTATAGAAAAGCTTCAACTCCAAAAATACATAGAGGCCCTTTGGAAGGATACAATTGAAGGAGTCCAATTGCAACAGCTGAAACAGTTACAAACTAAGCTTGCCAAAATTGAGCAATAGAGGAAGTAGCTAGAGGATCTCTCAAAGCAGATCACCCAAGGATAAAACCAACCCATACAAAGTTTTAAAAAAAAAAAGAGTTTGGGCAGCAAGTTAAATAGATAGGAGATGTGCAACAAACAAGAGATCAATAAAATCACTAGGCTTTGAAAAAGAGATTGAAAAACTAAAGAAAGGAGCAATAGTGGACCTAGGGAAAACCTCATAAATATAACAAGTGAAGTCCCCCTGGGATGACATCAGAACTAAGGTTGTAAATGTTAAAAGGTACTTTAAATTTATAGCCAACATTGAAACCATCCTTGACCAAACAATAAAGATCATTCAACAAACGGAGTGGTAGGTACCTAGGGATAGAAGTATGGAGATATAATATTATTTTGTGTGGGTATCATGGATAGTTGGCATGGGCTACACATAATCCAAAGTTGATTATATTATGATAATGAGTGGGATGAGGGTTTAGGAATATGGGAATATAAAAAGGGATATTGTAATTATAATCAAGGAATTCATATCAAGTATCCTCTTGTAAGAGTCTTGACTCATGAAGCGGATTTGGAGTGACTCCTTCCTTATAGAGTATCATTGGCGTTGCCCTACAAAGTTTAAGAAAACTCTATAAAAATAGCAACAAAGTTCAAGTAAACTATTTCAAAGTTCTAGGAAACTCTTAAACAAATTAAAGAACTTGAAACAAGGGCGAAGGAAGAGGCAATAGCAAAAATAAAATAATGAGCAAAAGCAAAGTCCAAGGATGAACCAAAATATGAAAGAATGACAAATAAGCGTAAAATAGAACAAAACTTTGAAGAAACAAAGATAACAAAAAATCAAGTCAAGGTTTGCAGCATATCACCACCCACACCACCATGAGCAGCAACAATCTTGGATGCATGGCTTAGGGAATCGACTTTATTATGGATCTACATGGAGTCAAAAAGGCATCAAGTATGGAAGTGTTTGGTAGAAAAAGTATAGTGATTCTAGATTTCATATTGGTGCAACAACATCAAAGAATAATAGGACCAATCATTTTAAATGCCAAAGTAGAGCAACAAAAGCATGGAGCAAATAGAGTAGTTATGAAGGCACAATGGTAGCTTGACATCATCACAAACCACCACCAATCAAAATTTTACTTGGATGGAGGGATGATCAAGACTGGTACCAGTTGCTAACATTGCTTAGCAAATCATATTATTTAGTTTATTCTTATGTTTTGAGGATGAAACATTTGTAAGGGGGTGGAATGTTAGGTACCTAAGGATAGGAATATGGGGATATAATATTATAGTGTATGGGTATTATGGATAGTTGGCATGGACCACACATAACCTAAGGTTGATTCTATTTTAAATTATAATAATGAGTGGGATGAGGGTTTAGAAATATGGTTATATAAAGAAGGGATATTGTCATTGTAATCAAGGAATTTATATCAAGTATTTTTGTAATAATATTAGCTCATGGAGTGGATTTAGAGTGATTCCTTAAGAAGTATTATTGGTGTTGCCCTACCTCAAGGGTATTATCTATATCTATGTCTATTTTTGTGGATTGTTATTGTGCATGATTAATTGTGGATGGATGTTTTGTTATTTCAATATATGGTGAATGGTTTATGTTAACGAGAATAAAGTTTCTTAATGAGTGGGATCACAGTAACGATCCTGACAAAGGGGAGATTATGTTTTTTTTGTAAATTACAAAATTAAGGAAAATTAATTGTTAAGAACCTTTATTCTCATTAACAAAATTCATTCACCATATACTGAAATAACAAAACATCCATCCACAATTAATCATGCACAATAACAATCCATAAAAATAAACAAATATAGATAATACCCCTAGGATAGGGCAACACCAATAATACTCTTTAATGAAAGAATCACTCCACATCCGCTCAAGTCAAGACTATTACAAAGAATACTTATATGATTTTCTTGATTATAATGACCATATCCCTTCTTCATATACCCACGTTTTAAACCCTTATCCCACTCAATATTATAATATAACCAACCTTCGGTCGTATGTTGCCCATGCATGCCAACTATCCATAATACCTATACACAATATAATATTAAATTCCCATATTCCTCCCCCTCGGTACATAAAAAATGTAATGAGAGCAATGTAATGTTTTGTTATTTTAATGAGAGTGGCCCCCAATAAGAGCCACATAGCTTATTCAAACTAAATAAAAGGATACGTTTTAAATAGTTCAGATGGTTTAAGGGCAATTGGTTGGGAGTCAAGAATTACATACCATAAACCAATGTTCCAATCCCATGGATGAACCTTAACATTTAGTCAAATGGCATGACCTCAACCAAATAAATTCTTCAACTTTCAAAGAGGAGACCCAAGTTTGATCTTGCCAAGCAATAGATGCATAATTGTCTAGTTGTCATAATACCATTATGTGGTCAAGGTGCAATACTGGTGAGGCCCATTTCAATAAAATGACATGACATCAACCAGTTAAATTCCTCAAATTTTGAGGAGATCCATGTTTAAATATCATCAAGTGATACATGCATAATTGCCTCCTTATTGCAGTACCACTATCAATTTTCCTTTCGAGTTTAATTTTCTCATATGTAAGTCCATCTGCCATAGCATTTTCACTCCCAATTTAATCCATATTATTTAACTAGAGCTAAGAAAGTTCTCCTCAGGTTTGTAATCCATGGATGCAACCTTTCATCATCATTAGTGTGCACAATAAGATAGTGGCTTCCTTGACATTCCTTCCATATGTTCATACAAATATGAAAAATGTGGCAATTCCAAATAGCAAATTAAATTATTCCTAAGATGCATGGTCTGTAACATGAGTAAGCCAGTGTAAAAAATCATATGTTGATGCTATCTTTGTTTTTCGTTTGTAATTTTGAAAAGTATTTGGGCATGAAACCTACAAATTCAATTTCAGATTTATCCACATGTACGAATAAAAAGCATCAGTATGGCAAAAGAACAAATACCAGAAGAGCAAACATCTCCTGCTCCACTGCATGCACAAGGTAAATGGTATCCCCTTTGGAGAATGATCTGTATCACAGTCCATTATGACAACTCATAAAGAGTTGCTTAGCTGGCCTTTCTTTGTAATTTTGGTGAATTGTAGTTAATTAAAGAGACTTTGACCTAAATAGTAACTGTCTTAAGTGACCCCTTTATTTTATTTCCAATATGGAGAAAATAGAAATAAAAGATATCAATACAATTGGGCAGACTCATTTTTTTAGTTCTCGCCATTCATATTTGTTTTTTCCTTTTATTTTTCCATTTTGCCATGTTTATTTTAATTCCTTTTTGCCCTTTCTTTTGGGGGTAGCCTGGGCAGTTCCAGGTCTCTCGGAAAGACCTTGGCCACATAGGAAGTTTTTTCTCAATGTGGAAGACACTAGCTCTTGGTATTCTTCTCATGAGAATAGGTGTAGGATGGCAAATGAGGAAATTATGAATATTTTGAAGATTATGTGATGTAGGAGCCTATCTTCCGGAGGGCATAACTTTTGATCCGACCATTGGATCGGCTTGATATTTTACAAGTTATATAAAGAGGTGGACATGCCATGGGTTAGACTACTCTAGTCGTCTAGTTTTTTTAGGCTTTTTTTAGGTTCTAATTCCTTCATCTAGTACCCCAAAAATGGGAATTAGTGTTTTTTTTTATTTGAAAGAAAACATATCTGGAATAACTTCTTATTCAGGCAAGGGTAGGTGTTGAGATTTTCTAGGAGGCTTAATATAGATGATACTAATGTATGTATCAATTTTGAGGGCTATCCGAGTTTTTTAGGCGATTTAGGTTTTGGCACTAAAGATGAAATAGCTTAAGAAAAAATTAAAAATTTAAAAATAAAAAGTAATTTCTTATTTTTAGGGCTTAAGATTTAGGGTTTTGTTTTAGGGTTTCTTTTGGGATATATATTCTCTTGGTATCGCATTGTAAATTGGTGAAATCCAATAATGAGAAATAAAGCATTTATCAGATTATTTCCATCTATTGTAACTTTTGTGTGATTGGGAATTTTGTCTTTTGCTTTGTTTCTTTTTGTCACAATTTTATGTGATTGGAGGTTCTTGTTCTAACCTCTTGCAGTTGGATTTACACAATTTGGTATCAAATCAAGTTGGATCTTGCTGGGGAAGAGAAGGTAATCTTGTTGATTACAATTACTCCGCTATTCTTATTTTTCTATTTGAAATAACACAGATCATATTAGCCCAGCTGAATAGGAATATGCAGGAGTTGCAGGTACAAGTTACTCAATTGACTGGAATGATGGCCCATATGAGGGAAAGATATCCCTTTGAATTTGCAGATCTGGATTCTGATAGTGATACTATGGAAGGAGACAACAACCCAAAGGTTCATGACGAGGAAGAACTAGAGAAGAAGCCAGAGGAGCATCAATTTGAGAATAGGCTAATTAGGGCCTTGGAAGGAAATAAATATGGGATCAATATTGATGTCCCTGAGTATGCAAGAGGGTTGAAACCAAAGGAGTTGATAGACTGGTTGAATAGCCTGGAGAAGTTCTTTGAGTGGAAAATCCTTTCAGAGGAAAAGAAAGTGAAGCTTGCATGCACAAAGTTGAAAGGGCATGCGTTGATTTGGTGAGATCATCTAGAATAAGAGGTAAAAAAAAAGAAAGGAAAAGATTAGGGTCTGGTGTAAAACAGAAAAAAAAAATGGAGAAATTCTTGCCCAAATATTATGCCCAAACATTCTTTCATAGACTTCAGAACGTCAGACAAAAGGATCAAAACATCGAGGACTACACCAATGAATTCTACAAATTATCAATTTGGGTGGGTCTTGAAGAGTCATAAAAATTGAATGCTGCAAGGTATGTGATTGGATTAAGTTATATCATACAAGATGAATTAAGTATGCTTCAGACCCATAGTGTAGAGGATGCATATCAGTTAGCATTAAAAGTAGAAGAGAAATATAAGAGTAATTTTAGAAAAGGAGTGAATAAAGGACCATCATCACCTTCAGTCAGAGGGTATCCCTCAAAGGGAGAATATTCTAGTACAAAGAAACAAGAAGAGTTTGTGCAGGATCAAGTTAACCACCAGAGAGGTGGAGGCTCTCAAAGAGGAAGAGGTTATGGTAGAGGACGAAATTGGGATGGCCCACGAAGGCCATATACCTATTATAGATGCAGTGAGGAAGGGCACAGAGCTTATGAGTATCCACACTATATTGCACAAGAAAGAAGACAGGGAGAAGAAGCTAGAGTCAATTTCGTTGAGGTAGAAGAGCAAACTAAGACAAAAGTTGTTGCAGACATGGAAGAAAATATCATGATAAGTAGGATGATGATCGTACCAAGGAAGGAGAAAGTGCAAAACAATGATGGTGGTGATTCTTGGTTGCATATGAATATCTTTCGAACTAGGTGCACATCTGGAGGAAAGGTCTGTAAGATTATTATTGATAGTGGTGGTTGTGAAAATATGGTTTCAAATGAAATGGTCGAAAAACTTAACTTATGGGTTCAAGAAAGGGAACGAGGTAAATGTAGATAAGAGGTGTCTAGTTAAGTTTTCAATTGGGACTACCTACAAGGAAGAAGTATGGTGTGATGAAATTCCAATGGATGCATGTTACTTGTCATTGGAGAGACCTTGGCAATATGATAGGAAGGCTACCCATGATGGAGGAAGGAGTACTTACACATTCTGGAAGGATGGAGTAAAAGTGGTCCTATTACCACATAAGGAAGAAGGGCAGAGCAAAAGCCTATTAATGACTAAGGAATTTGTCACAAGGATGAAAGAAGTTGGGGTTTGTTACATGTTGACAACAAAGAAGGTGGATACTGAGGATATTGCTATACCACATGCAGCAACAAAGTTGTTGAAAGAGTATGCAGATATCATGCCAGAAGATTTACCATATGGATTGTCCCAAAAAAAGGATATTCCGCATCATATTGATCTAATTCCAGGATCAGCTCTTCCGAATCAGGCAGTCTATAGGATGATTCCCATGCAAAATGAGGAGTTGAACAGACAAGTGATAGAATTAATAAAGAAAGGAGTTAGAGAAAGTACGAGTCCTTGTGCGACTCTTGCACTATTGACGCTAAAGAAAGATAATACATGGCAGATGTGTGTGGATAGTAGGGCAATCAATAAAATTACAATAAATTATCGGTTCCCAATTCTAAGACTCGATGATATGATGGATATGCTAGTCGGAGCACGGTGCTTTAGCAAAATTGACCTACGTAGTGGATACTATCAGATTCGATTACAAGGAGATGAATGGAAGACTGCTTTCAAGACAAAAAATGGGTTGTATGAATGGATGGTGATGTCGTTTGGGTTATCCAATGCACCTAGTACATTTATGAGGATGATGAACAGAGTATTGCGAAAATATATTGGTAAGTTTGTAGTTGTGTATTTTGATGACATTCTGAGATTCAATAGGAATGAAGAACACTTGTTGCATTTGAAATTAGTGTTATTGTTAAGATAAGAGAAGTTGTATGTCCATCTGAAGAAGTGTAGCCTCCTTCACAAGAGTCTAGTGTTCTTGGGATTTGTAATATCAGAGGATGGAGTGAGGATGGACAAAGAGAATGTGAAGGCAATTTTGGAATGGCCCATTCCAAGAAATGTGACAGAGGTGAGGAGTTTCCATGGCTTGGCAATTTTTTACAGGAAGTTCATTAGGAATTTTAGTAGCATTGTTGCACCTGTAACGAAGTGTACGAAGGGAAGAGAATTTGTATGGACAAAGGCGACAACAGAGGATTTTGAACTATTGAAGAAAAAGGTGACAGAAGCACTTGTCTTGATATTGTCATATTTTAGCAAGTTGTTTGAGGTCGATTGTGATGCCTCCCATGTGGTAATTGGAGTTGTATTGAGTCAAGAAGGGCGGCCTATAGCATTCTTTAGTGAGAAGTTGAATGAGGTAAGGAAGAAGTATTTTACTTATGATGTGGAATTTTATGCTATTGTGCGAGCATTTAGACACTGGAGGCATTATTTAGTGTCTAAAGAGTTTGTGTTATTTACTGATCATGAAGCATTGAGGTATGTAAATACCTAGAAGAAATTAAAAAATAGGCATGCAAAGTGGGTATCGTTCTTGCAAGAGTATACATTTGTTTTGAAGCATAAGATAGGTAAGCAAAATCAAGTTGTTGATGCTTTGAGTAGATGTGTAGTGTTATTGACTACTATGGAGCATGAAGTAGTTGGATTTGAGGTAATTAAGAAAATTTATACAAATGACCCAAATTTTGGTGATATTGTGAAGCAGTGTAAGAATCCAGTGTTGGGAGAAGTTGGTAGTGGTGTTTGTGATTATCTAATACAAAATGGTTATTTGTTTAAAGGGAAGCAGTTGTGTGTTCTTGTTGGTTCAATAAGGGAGAACATTATTAGATAACTGCACAACGGAGGTTTGGCTTGGCACTTTGGAGTGAGCAAGACAATTGCTCTTGTAGAAAAGTATCATTGGTTGAAGGTAAAGAGGGATATAACAAAGTTTGTGTTAAGATGTAGAGTGTGCCAAATGGCTAAAGGCCATGCACAAAATACAAGACTTTATATGCCTTTGCCCATCCCTACAGGACCTAAGGTTTTCTAATATGGCACATTTCATTGCTTGCCAGAAAACCAATGATGCTACTAGAGTTGCAGATTTATTCTTTAGAGAAGTTGTTAGACTACATGGTGTCCCAAAAAAAATCACCTCAGATCAAGATACAAGGTTTCTAAGTCACTTTTGGAGGACTCTATGGGGGAAGATAGGAACAAAGCTACAGTTCAGTAGTGCATATCACCCCAGACTGATGGGAAAACAGAAGTAGTAAATCGCAGTTTGGAAAATCTTCTAAGGTGTATTGTTGGAGAAAAAACAAAACAGTGGGACTTAGCCTTACCACAAGCTGAGTTTGCATATAATAGTTCAATCAACAGATCAACAGGAAAATCTCCTTTTCAGATTGTTTATGGTAAGAATCCTAATGGTGTGTTAGATCTGATTGATCTACCAATTCAGGGTAAAAACAGTGATGATGCAAAGGCATTTGCAGAGCACATTCATGAATTGCATGAAGGTGTCAAAAAGAAGTTACAAGATAGTAATGAAAAGTATAAGGCAACAGCAAATGCAAGTAGGAGAACGAGAGTCTTTGAGTTAGGAGACATGGTGATGGTTCACCTCAAGAAGGAGAGATTTCCAAAGGGCACATATAACAAATTGAAGTATAAGAAGATTGGACCATGTAGAATTTTGAAAAGAATGAATGATAATGCCTATAAAGTGGAGTTGCCTGATGATTTTGATATTTCACCAGTTTTTAATGTTATAGATTTGTATGACTTTCATGGGAATGCAAATGAAGTTGAAGAAGAAGAAGACAAACTAGGAGCAACAAATACCTAAGAAGAAGAAATAAAAAGTTATGCAAGTACTTGATAAGAAGATAATTAGTACCAGGCAAGGAAACTACAACAAATACTTGGTACAATGGTAAGGTTTACAACAGGAAGATAATACTTGGATTTTAGAGAGGGAATTGAAAAAGATTGACAACATAAAGTTGCAAGAGTTTGATCAAAGAAACTCGCAGGAGCAGAGTTCTTTTCACCCAAAGGAGAATGATGCAGGAGCCTATCTTCTGAAGGGCATAACTTTTGATCCGACCGTTGGATCGGCTTGAAATTTTATGGGGAGTTAAATAAAAAGGTGGACATGCCATGGGCTAGACCACTCTAGTCGTCTAGTTGTTTTTTTGGTGATTTAGGTTTTCGCACTAAAGACGAAATAACCTATGAAAAAATAAAATAAAATAAAAAACCAATTTTTTTATTTTTAGGGCTTAAAATTTAGGGTTTCTTTTGGCATATATATTCCTTTGGTATCGCATTGTAAGGGGGTGAAATCCAAGAATGAGAAAAAAAAAACATTTATTAGATTATTTCCATCTATTTAACTTTTGTGTGATTGGAAATTTTGTCTTTTGCTTTGTTTCTTTTTGTCACAAGTTTATGTGATTGGAGGTTTTTGTCCTAACCTTTTGTAGCTGGATTTACACCATTATGGTTTTTGCCAAAAGTATATTCTAACTAGTTTCTTCTATCTGAGCATGTTGATGTGATCATTGTGGTTGTCAACTATGTTGATGTGATCATTGTGGTTGTCAACTGAAACACTCTTGCTAACCTGCCAGCATCTAGTTTGTTTATATTATTTCGTCTCCATTGTTTGTGCCTGAATTTAGGTGGTTATTCGAGAAACCCCAACTAGACCTTCCACCTAGTTTGTTGCTAAGTTGTTTGTGATTTCTTCTAAAGCCCCTCTTCTTGCTTCGGATTCTAAACCCTCACCAGTGTTTGTGCCTGAATTTAGGTAGTTATTCCAGAAAACCCATCTAGACCTTCCTCCTAGTTTGCTGCTAAGCTGTTTGTGATTTCTTCTAAAGCCCCTCTTCTTGCTTCGGATTCTAAACCCTCACCAAGATCCACCAATGGTCTTCCCCAAGTTGTGCATAGAGGATAAATCTTAAAATTGGCATGCAATCCTAATAGTGTCTCAACCAAAGTTGTGGGATGCAGTGGGCTTATATTCTAAATTTGCTTTGACAATGACAAGTTACAACAAAAAGAGGAAGGTCTTTGTAATAGGGTTTTAGAGAGCACAAATCTTTCTTTTTTTTATCTGCGAGGAATTTAATTAAAACTTTGTACAATAAAATCTGGACAAACTGAATAATAGGTTCAACAGCAATGATGCCACGGAGTTTATATACAAGGACAGGATGAAGATGTGGATGGAAGATAAAAACCACAATAACAATGATATAAACAAATAGCTGAGCAGTCTATAAGTATGTTGATCATTGATCAGACAGTGAGCAGCTAATCGTGAGCCAAACTTCTGTTGCCTTTTGGAAACTGCCAAGGATCTTGCTGTCATTCTTGAAACTCTACATTCCAGTTTAAAAGGATTTTGGGCACTTAGTTTAGGAAAGTAAGGGATGGTGGCCAATTTCTTTTACAAACAATTGGATAATTTTTTAAGTTGGTATCTTTAATACCTCCTATACTTGCCTGTAGATTTGGAATGGGTAGAGGATCTTTAAAGCTTACCCAAAACTTTACACGATTTCAGATCTGTTACTGTTTTATTATTTGGTTATTATTTTTGTTAGGTTATTCAGATTTTTTATTTTTGATACTGAAATTATAATGTCTCTATTTCTTTAAACAAAAACTTAACTAGAAACTTGGAAGTTCATGTTTGAAGGTTTGTTTAGTTTTCAGTTCTTAGAAAAATTCTCCAAAAACTGATCACTTCAAGTTAGATAAATCTACAACTCAAATTGCATTTAAACCAAGTAATTGGCAATGGTTTACTCTAAAATCCTAGATACATATGCTTGAATGTCCACTAAGCTATGTAGACTTGAAATCTCATTCCATGAATATCACACTAATTATACCGTACTAGGATTTAAAAATGCTGAGTGCAATATACAGGACACATCATCAGACTATTTCAAAAGATGTAAATCAATAATAGCCAAACTTGTACTCTGCTCAAATAGCAGATCGAATCACACTTGCATATGGACTTTAAAAAAAATATATGATTTTAAAATTTATTTTTTAGCAATTCAATTTCAAAGATGCCCAAATGTAAGCCAATACAATCTAACATATTAACTGAATGTAAAATATCTTTTGACCAAGTAATTCTCGCTTGACAAAAAAAATATTTTGATTTCTATGAAATCCATCCTGTGAAAGAATGAGGTTTACATAAAAACCATAAAAAACAGAAGCCACTACATTTCCTTAGGAAACTATCAGGTCATGAAACTCTCTCTGCTTGCATTTCTTCTACTACCAGGGCCACTATCCACCAACCTGGTCAAACCCGCAATGCCTGTAAACTTGTGTAATGCTAATAAATCTAATTTTACATCTAAACCACTCTTATTTTCTTCTAGATTGATCTGCCGGCATAATGAGCGGAGAAAAAAAAGTCATGTTTAACATATTTATAAGCTTTCTTAGTGCTTTGATGCTTGTCGAATCTTTTACTAAAACCTGAACTTGACTCATTTCGGGCATTCTGAATATTTCCTGTCATTTAATGAGTTATGTTATTATTACTTTCTGATCTGTGTATCTGTAACATACTTTTTCACTCCATGCACATGTTAAATTCATCAATCCCATGGATTGTGCAACACAGGTTATAAACTACGTTCAACTAAACAAATCTTGTCTAATGCTAATAAATCTGATTTTACATTACCGTCTGCTTCTACATTGACCTGCTGGCATAAATGAGCAGGAAAAAGCTAAGTTCAACTGATTATAAGCTTTCTTAATGTTCTGATCCTTATCAAATATTTTACTAGAACCTGAACTTGCCTCATTTGAGATCACTCTGAATATTTCAATTTGTTTAATGAGCTATGCTCTTAATGCTTTCTGATCTGCATATTTGCAACATTTTCACTCCATGCATCACACGGATTGTGCAACACAAATGGTAAAAAGTGCATTCAATTAGATAAATCATCTTCTCTGTCTCTTACTGTGTAAATATGTCATGTTTAAAGAAACATGCATCCTAATTACATAGCATTCTATATGAAATTAGAAAGGAAAACATTAAAAACGGTGCCACATATCAACACAAAAATCAGTTACCTAGCATCCTTGTGTTGTAATTCTTCAGCCAAACACAACAGCTACCTCTGCAAAGATGATTGTTGAACAAAGGCAACCTATTGAACCACACTCCACAAAACATGTAACACAAAATGATACGATACGCACTGCTTGTTATAATAAATATTCAAAACAAGAAACAAAGGAACACCATAGTTCAAATCCAAAAATCCATAAACACAGTGTCAATTAATTGAAGGAATCAAACTCATACATTGTACTCATGAATATGGATCCTTAACCAAAAACCTTAACCAAAGGATGGCCTTGACGAAGTGCCTTAGTATGGCACATACCTTCCAAAAGTCTCTCTCTCTCTCACAAACGCAGGAAAATAAACAAAAGGCCAAACTGGAAGCCATAGCAACATGCCCACTTTCCATGTTACTCTCACATCCACCCAACAAACAAATGCCAAACATTTGTACTTCTCAAACGAAAACCACCTACACAAAAGATTGTATAAACTAAGACCTTAAGATGAACATGGTCATGGACTTACACTGCTCACTGTCAGAAAAAGAGAAGTGTACGTGGCACCCTTTCCCATTTTGTGTTGTTGGAGACCTTGTCTGGCAATGCTCGGATATTGAAATCAGGTCTTGACCAAGTTGTACAGCTTTCCTCCTCGTATGCCTGAATACTCTTGAGCTTTTTATGCTATGCAAACTCTCTAGCTTCTGTCATCCCTCCTGATAGTTGAGTTAGCAAGTTAGCAACTAAAAACATGAATTAGGCTGGAACTAAATTGAAAAGAGTGAGTAAATACCTTGCTAGAAGTATACAACCAACCCCTGCACCTAACATCGTTTGATATTGAGCATAACACCTTGACCATATTTCTAGACGAACTTGTTTTTCCTAGGGCAGACTTTAGCCACATTGCCAGCCAAAAGGGGCAAACTTTGTGGAAATAAGGTTATTACTCCAGATATCCAAAGTAATACCTAACTTCATTAATTGTATTCAAGAAAAAGTCGACATCGGTTTTTGAGCATTATGGATAAACATTAGAAACGCAGTGCTCAGAAATAGGCTTGCCACTCAGAAAACAAATAGACAATGCTCAAAAAATTCAAGGCATGAATGGGAAGTACTAGAAAGAGAAACTATGTGCACCCATTATCTACTAGTAAAGTTAGATAAAGCATATAAAAAAGAGAGCCATAAAATTTGACGAACTTAGTTATCTCTGTTATGGAACCAGGCCACTATACCGAATGGATTAACACTTTCAAACATTGAATGTAGAGCTAGATCATGGGATTAATAAATGCAGAGGCTGTAACCTAAGTCCTAAGATTGCTACCGACTTAATGTTTATGAATTTCATAGTGAAGGGAGACTGCCATAGTCACTAAAGCTGTGATGGTGGAGAGGGTGCTCCAATTGGAGATTATCTACCATGCATGAAGCAACAATATTAAAGAAAAGATTCAATGAGATCAACATATTCATTATCTTAGCTTCAAGAATAAAGTTGAAGATGATCTTGTCACTGCTTGACTAAATTTAGAAAATAATCAACTTATTAAAACACAGAGATGTTCCATGGGTATGTGTATCAACGTACTGGAATTGCATTCCGACCTCTTGTGCCATTCCCTCCACAGAACGTTTCTAGACAATAGGTACACAATACAATCCAAAGCTGAGATTTGAAGGAAGACCTTACCTAAAATTATTATAGTACACCTAAGACAAGCTCCCACAAGATAATTTGTTTTATTTTTTGATTCGGAAAGTTAATCTCTATGATGATGGAGATCGTAGCTTTTGTTGCTGGCCAATATTTCAAGTTGCACTAGCATATTCAGGAGTCTTGAGCTAATTATGTCTCCATTAGATACAATCGTAAATTTCCTGGAAAAATGGATGATACTTGCACATGGTTGCCAGGTTCTTTGCTCTCTTTTCAATAATACTAGATGCATTCCTATCTGTTTAAGCCAGTTCTCTCTAAGTATGGCTAGAAAACTATATTACCATCCAGAGACTCTGTCTACATAGTAACAAGCCTGTCTATGCTTTCTTCTGCTTCTGCTACCCTTGTTTTTTTTCTTGGAGATATACTGCTAAGAATATTAAGATAAGAAACAATTTAAGTATTTTCTAAGTTTCATAGAACCTGTCCTATGATTAATATAATATATATTTACTTACCCAGAAAAGTGTTCACAGGAAAAATTTTGTTATGCCCGTAATAGCATATTAGCAACTCAATAGTAATATTTATTATGCATTCCACCCCAATGAAGGATTAATGATTTTAATCCAGATATTATGAACTACACACATCATTGCTAGATCTTCAATTTCTTCCAGATTCATTATTACAATATCATGTTACCTAAGCCACTGGAATAACACAAACAGAAATGGCAATTTACCCAGGAAGTCTTCACAATTAAAAACAAACACACGACAGCCAAACTTCATATACATTCTATAAGGATGTTTGTCAACACAGAAATATAGTAAATATATAAAATTCTCCATAAAAACTGGGAGTATCTAGAGCATGGTTGAGAAAATCTGCAAAAAATATCGATTCCAGCCGTTTTTTCCCGATTTGGTTTTCCAAAAAATTGTGATATGCATGAAAAAAGCTTTCTTTGAATAAAAATTTGCATTTTCTTCCGTTTTTTTTTTTTCGATTTTTTTGCTGATTTTTCACCATTTTTTTGTCGATTCCTGATTTTTGCCAATTCATTTTCCTTGCCAATTCCAATCCGATTCCAATTTTATCAACTATGATCTAGAGAGTGAGGTAAAGTATACAGTCAAATCTAACCGTACAAAATTTGCCAAAAAAAAGTTCATAGACTCGTACATATTTTGACATTGATTTGCAAGATATTACTTCAAGACAGCTACCCTGTTAGAAAAATTTAGCGAGGCCACTGCAGCATGTATACCACCAAAGAAACTGTCAGAGTGTAAACCTCCGTTTGTATTTGAATATATACAACCTCATAATGAATCACCGATTTTTAATCTAAATTCCTTTGAACCCAGGTTACATGGTATGTGGGAGTGGAAGCATGCAAGGTGCAGATTCAGAACATACGATGCAGAATCCAAAAAAGTTGAGTAGAAGGGAACAAGGTCTTGCCTGTGTGCTACAAATTAAAAAAAAAGGAAGTATATACATATTGCACATATCCACACATCAAAAGTGAGGTATTCATGCAATTGAAACAGTGTTATCCCAAAAAAATTGAGTACAAGGGTGCAAGGTTTTGCCTGTGTATTAGTAATTAAAATAAAAAGTATATACATATTACACATATCAACACATCAAAATGGAGATATTCATGCAATTAAAACAGTGTTAAAACTCTTCCCAAGTCTGCGTGTACTAGCAAGTCTGCAAGCCAAATGACCTTGCCCAAGTCACCAGCCAAGTCATTTTGACCTCTACCAAGTCTCTGTCTCTTTCTGTAAAAACTACTATATTTTATGAACATTATCATGATAAGAGAACATGTTGTATATGACAAACCTTGAGAAGATCAACTCAGACCAGAAATTATCCTAACCATGCATCCACATAGACAACCTGCCAGAGCATATATGCTATTCAGAGCAATTTTATTTTGCAATTAACCAAAAGACAATATTAATTCACCTTTTGCATCTGTTATTCCAGAGATTTGTAATGTGTGGGCCTAATTATATTTGACATAATTAAAGACAGTGAATTCTTCTCTAAAAACATATATATCAATATATGATGCCGACACACATCATTAGTTGGCATATCTAGGCTATAATATTTTTTCCAGGCAAGGTCCCCATGACTAGGGTTTTCCAAAATTAAAGCTACCCACTGCTAATTCAGGATTAGATGTACACATCATAATAAAAATGCTTTTCACAGGCTGTGGTATGGTGGAAAACTTATGATCCACAAAACAAGACTAAGAAGCATATATTCGTATTTGTAACATGAAGCCTCCCCCTTGATAGAAAGACGAAGGTAGCAAAATTTTCCAAACTTGCAGCCAAAGTTTGAAATTCTCTAAATTGGTGATGGGAAAATTGGAGTCTTGTGACATATTCATGGATAAAAATTGTTTTATAAATCAAAAGCAGTTTTCCATATCTACTAGGAAACATCAAGCAATGACGAGATAAAACATATAGCAGGCACCACACAAATTCTATTAAAGGAGTTTCTGCCAATTAAAAACTACAGTTCTAGTAATAAGAATCAGCTCATCAATCAAGTGGCATTATCTCAACTGGTTAGATTCCTCAAACATTTCAAGGAGGAGACCCAGGTTCAAATCTTGCCAAATGATACATGGATAATATCCAAGCCTTGTTGTAATACCACAATGTGGTGATGATGTAATACGGATGGGGCCCGTTTCAATCTCATATATCCCATTGAAAAAAAAAGAATCGGCTCATCAAGCATTTTTCTAACTCCCCAGGATTTTCATATTTGAAACATGAAACCTCCCCTCGATAGAAAGGAGGTAACAAAGTTGTTTATAAATCAAAATCAGTTTTCCATATCTAGTAGCAAACATCAAGCAATGACAATAGAAAACATATAGCAGGCACCAAACGAATTCTATTAACAAAGCTTCTGTCAATTAAAATTACATTCCTCGTAGTAAGAATCAGCTCATCAAGCCTTTTACAAACTCCGAAGGATTTCTCAAACAACTGACTTTCTGAAAATGAAACACAAACGTTGGGTGCCCAACAGAGCCGAAACTGTGAGTTTCCTCTTCAAAAGTAAGTCATTCCAAAATTGCATGGCTAAATCCATATTATTTTCTATCTAAGCAGACCTATTAGATTATATTGACAAGAAATTGCAAGAATATATTCCCTAGATAATATGAACTTACATCCATAATTCATTTTGCCTGTATTCATTTTGCCTGTATGTAATAAAAATTAACTTACATCATCAAATGGCATTAGCTCCACTGGTTAGATTCATCAACTTTCAAGGAGAAGACCAAGGTTCGAAACTTGCCAAACAATACATGCACAATTGTCAAGCTGTTGTAATACCACTCTGTTGCCCTGATGTACTATGGGTGAGACCCGTTTCAATCCCATATAACCCATTAAAAAAAATGAACTTACATCCATAATTCATTTTGCCTGTGTGTGAAAAACATAAGGACCTCAGAAAAATAGCCAGGGATTATTATTAGTGACACCTACACTTTTATTCATGCTAAGTAAATAACTCACAAATATATTCAAGAGTTACTATTAGGGACACCTACACTTGTATTCATGGTAAGTAAGACTCTGCCACAAGGAGCTAAAGAAAGAAGCCACCATCCAAATTCGCCTCAACATCAAAACGGTCCACTGCTTTTGAAAGTCCAACATTTGAACTAGATAACAATAGCTGTTTACCTTTTGAGTTTTCCTCTGAACTCATGGATGTCAGATCCCTATTCATGGATTTTTTTAAATCCATGGAAAGCTTCCTTCTCCTAAATCAAACCACCATGATTCTCCCTAGTCCTGCAGCACGCGTAAATTGTGGCAATGAATCTTCCAAGCAATGCTATGGAAGCCACATTACATGAAACGTGCTTCTATAGAGACTTCCTGCACTATTCAAATTCCCTTGCCTTGCTTGCCACTTATTTCTCATTGGCCACTCTCATCTGGGAATGAGGTGACAAGATGGCTAGTCCACCCAATTGCTCTTATACATACTTGATAAAGAAGTTCAGAGACAAGACACTCTTTCACCTCGTCCTTTTCAACTTCTGATCCTTCACATGTAGGGTGGCACATCCCCTACACTCATTATCTGTAAAAAAAATATATAGCACAGAGTATAAAGGAAGCTTCTAAGAGATGAAATGTGGATGGAAGCCTCTTGGAGGAGAACAAGTGAAAACACCATGGAGTAATATCTCAGTGTTTCACCATCTGACTATGTCTCATCAGTTTTCCTTTCGCTTCCATATTCAATACTGACATTATTGAACATCCTTTACACGTTTACCTTCCTGAACATGCCAAGTTCAGGTACCTTTCCTTCTCCTCTTCTCTGCTATCACAAGTCTCCTGGTGAGGATTCATGGTTAAAGGGAGGACGACTTAATTGTCACTATTTTCAGGTAATGGGAAAAATTCCAAATTGTAAATCAAATTACATGCTAGGTTTATCAAGTCATCACCACCTAGGGTGGCCAAATATGTTCATGACGAACTATAGAAACTGACTTTTTTCCTTTCCACACCAGACTCTGGCTTCAACAAGAAAAATCTGTTCTCCCACATTGCTGCATACTGATCAGACCAAACTACTAATGGACTTATCATCCCTGTGAATAACCATTAAACTCAACCATTGCAAAAATGGCAAACACAATCACATAAATATGGAACAAAGTAAATGCATTAATAATAACTATTCAGTCAATTCTCCATTCTATGGATTTAAAAGTTCCAATCTGCTTCCTTCATCTGACCATCTAAATATTACCAACAGACGTGAATTCCTATAAATCAATTTATCTATGAGCACTGAAAATAGTTGGAAATGAAGGTGAAGAACGATAACTAGAATGTTCCTTTACTTCATCATCTCTATTGTCACAAGTACATTTTGGAATCTAGATAAATTTTGTGTAGCTTAACAACTTAACATTAATATCATCCTGAAGTATTCTTGGTTAGGAGAATGAAATGTTCTTTTTTCCCCTTCCATTAAGGATGAAAGAAAGGTACCCAGGTGTTGTAGGTGAGTTGGAGAGGAAAGGGCAATCCTCCAAGGGAGGTCCCAGGTTCAAATCTCCATCCTACCAAAAAGCTGAATTGGGTATCCAAAATCCAATTGATAATGTTGGTACGGGCAGGGTCGGGTGCGACTCCCGGGTGACTTTGACGGTGTAGAACCCCCTGTTCGTGGTCTCTCAAACCAAGGCGGCCCCGCAAGGGGTTTTTCGCTTTTAAAAAAAAAAAAAAAAAGGATGAAAGAATGGAAATGAAGGTTTTTGCAGAAGGTGTAGTGGAGTTTTACACGTTATCTCTTGAGTAAAGTTAAATAGATTTTTAAAGGTATACATGTGTGAAATAGGATCAAGTTTGTCAACCCCTATCCTCAATTCTTGTTACAAGTTATGAACAAAATGTTCAGATGATTATCTGTGGTGTATTCCCGTGTATTCCCAAGGACAAAATGATGGGCACATTACCTAGCCTTTATTAACTGACCAACCTTACCCTATTTTTCTTTTAATTGATTATAAGGGATTGAAAGTGGCCCCACCCATATAACATCATAACCAAGTTACTGTGGTATTTCAGCAAACCACAGTGGTACAACAATTGGCAACATTTGAACCTAGGTCTCCACCTTAAAAGTTGACATATTTAACCACTTGTGCTCATGCGATGCGATGTCAATTACCCAGATTTTATTTTTATATTAAAATTTAGTTTGTTAGGTTAGATATGTGTCTTCACTTCTTTCATTTTAGATGTCTACTAAACGTATAGTATGTATTGCTTTTATCATCCTTTATTTATTCACAATTTCTCTCTCAAAATTTGAACCTTATACTTGTTCCCAAAATTTGGTTGATATTGATAGTTGATGTAAACTAGCTTTATTCAATTTTGAAAGTCACTAAAAGTAAGACGCCAAGATTTTTATCCTTGTGTAATTGTGCTGATACTCAAATAAATAAGACACATTTATCTAAATTTTATGCTTGAAATTCCAAAGCACAGTATCCAGAACAAGAGATTCACTTATAACTCTCCACATGATGTAGAAGTTGATATGAAAGTTAAGTATAGATATTTGCTAAACGTATTAAATGTATTGTTTTTGTCATTCCTTATTCATTCCCACTTTGTCTCTTAAAATTCAAACCTTATCATTGTTCCCAAAATTTGTTTCAGTTCCCTTGTACCTGATCATTGATATAAACTAGCTCAAGACAAAACTTAGATGAAACTAAAAATAAAACTCCAAGAGTTTCGAGTATCTTCATGTAACCATATTGATGCTCAAATAGACAAGACATATTTATAACTACAGTTAAGTATTATCCAGAACAAGACATTCACTCATAACTCTAAAGCATGATCTAGAAGATAATGTGGAAGGTTGTACAGTAATATTTCCAAACACTAAGCTTAGCTAACCTCTGTCAATAGGCACTATTAAAAGCAATAAGCAAGTACTTCACAAGAATAAAAAAGTCTGGTAGATAACTATCTCATACATTGGTTGATAATGACAAGCAATCGCTAGATTGTGAAATTGGAGAATACTTTATCTGAAGAAAATCACTGATTTCTGGGTGCAAATTTTAGATGGGACCTGTCTTCTCAGATAACAAGGGAATATTTTTGTCTTAAAGAGCAAACAAAGGTTTAAATGGATAGAATTTAAAAGAAAGTTGGATGTTGGACTGAAAGTATAGAGTAAAAGTTTAAAAATATAGCAAATGTGGTATATATTCAAATTAAATTTTAGAACCAGAGAGAGAGAGAGAGATTCCTCATAATAGTTCTCTCTAGTTTTCGTACATCATCGTTTTCAAAAGTTATATCACGGTTAATTGATGCAGAGCAAACAAGGTAATTAGGTATGGAATCTTTTCAGAGCAAATAGCATCTTTCATTAAACTAGTTGGATGAATGTTTTGAGATTATTTAATTGTTTATCAGTATGGTAAGATGAAAATATGTATCAAGAACAATCCACCCTCTAGAAGATTCAGAAGGCAGGTTTAGTACATACAAATTTTCCCTCTACCACATACCTTAATAAAACAAGGCAATTTGCCCAAGTTAGGATTGTAATAAAATGTTTTTATTTTCTCCGTAATTAGATGCCTACACCCTCACAAATCAAAGCGTTAACATTGATTTGTTAGGTTGAGCAATATTTTCCTTCCCAAGTTCAACCATGTCTTCCTCTATGGTTTTGACAATATAACTCAATTTGCTTTAAGATCCTCCTAGTAGTTTTTAATTCCAAGATCTCTCATACCCAACGTACCCGATAAATCATATCGATGTATTGCATTGGACAAATGTTCCTAAAGTGGCATACAAGTTGGAATATCTTTACATAACAAGACCTTGACAGTCCTGAGTTCATGTGTACGTGCTTAATGCAGGATGACATTTAAGTAAAAATCCTTGAATACAATCATCAAATGTTCCCTCATCCAAATTAAAAAACAAAAAACACAAACCTGTGAAGAAGGGTAACAAACATCAGAAGATGTTTCTCACCAACAATTTCCTGATGTTTCCAGCTCTCCAGCTCAACTTCTCCCAACATGGTCTCCAACCTTTCTACAAGTTTTACCCATATAACTTTGTTTTCAATGGTGTTTCCTACAGATTCTACATTTCCTGTCATTTTCTTGACAAATCTACTGCAATTTTATTGTTTCATGATCTAACAATCCCTATTTTGACTCTCATGTCTCCAAGTTTCCATGTACCTATTTACTCTATTAAAGTGTGCTTGTGGAAAGGGGATGGTTGAGTAAAAGGCAAGGTTGTTGGGTGCACGATCTAGTGGTGGTAGATCTAAAAAGCCGTCACACCTGCAGTCCTCTTTGCTGTCATCAGGAGCTGCATCACAACGTGCAAAAGGCCCCTCTATATAACCCTTGTCCCTACGAGACATGAGTCGAAGAGTACTAACGACCATAGTTGAGAAAATCAGAATCGGCAAAGAATCAGCATTTTTAAAAATTGGCAAAAATCGGGAATCATCCAAAAAAAAAAAAAACGAAGAAAACGAAAATTTTCATTGAAAAAAAAAAATCATGCATATTACAATAAATTAACATTATGCAAATCAAATGTTGCAATAAAAGCAATAATTCATGTCAAGACATCATACAAAGCTCAAGCTTTAAGTACACATGAAAGTGAAACACATCTTGTATTGCTTATAATATGAAAAGGTACAAAGTTACAAGTAACAAGAAGGAAAAAAAGGTCTCATTTTTTATATGCCTGCACATGGAAACAACAACAAAGTTACAGTCACTTGAAAAAAAGGAAAAAAAACCTAAACCTTAAACCAAAAGGCTAGGGTTTAGGGTTTAAAATTAAAACATTGACAGCTGAAAAATGGGCTTGTATACATAGTTATCAGGCAATAATATTTACTTAAAAAGAGGAGGAAAAAAAACCCGAAACCCAAAACCCAAGGGCCTAGACTAGGGTATAGGGTTTAAACTTCAAGTTCAAAGTTCAAATTTTCAAATTCAAACATTAACAGCTGAAAAATGGGCTTGCATACATAGTTACCATGCAGCAACATTTACTTTAAAAGAGGAGGAAAAATAAAACAAAACCCGAGGGTTTAGGGTTTAAACTTCAAAGTCCAAAATTTCAAACATTAACAGCTGAAAAAAGGGCTTACATACATAGTTAACAGGCAGCAACTTTTACTTAAAAAAAGGGTTTTGGGTTTAGGGTTTAAACTTCAAACTTAGAAGTTCAAACATTAACAACTGAAAAATGGGCTTGCATAAAAAAAACCCTAAATCGGCCGCAGCCTTAATTAAAAAAAAATTGCAGATTTTTTGAAAAAAATCAGCATAAAAATTTTTAAAAAGTCTTTTGCATCGCTGAGATTTTGCCGATTGCATCGGCATTTTAAAAAATCGGCAAAAAATCAAAATTCTGAATGGATAAATCCGTAAGTACACCAATTCCTCTCACAAGCTGAGGAACTGGCCACCTGAGACAATAAACGACATGCTAGTCGCTGCAACTGTGGCGTCCCATGTCCGTGCAGTGTCCACCAAAATATGGGGTTCTTCAAACTCCTGTCATATAAGGCCTCAATAGACTGGAATGTACCTCGTGCACAAACAAAAGATGCAAACTGCTCTCTAATCTCTACTGCCTCCTATCCAATGCCATATATGTCCTTGACTGCCTGTAGAAACCCTAGAGTCACCATTGGATCCTGATTTGGTGCCCTCTTCCTCGTTTTGTCTACATCGTACCACTTCGGGTTAATAGCATAAGCTGCCATATGAAGTGGTGAGTTGAGGACATTCCACCTCCGATGAATGATGGTCTATAATTGAGGGTACAAGTTAATATCTTGAAGATCGATAATGGATTTGATCTTCTCACACATGGAATCCATACCCTCATATATCTCTCCTAGGCATTCAAAATATGTATCAAAAGTATGGAGCGTATCTACAATTGGCTCCAAAAACCACAACGAAAACTTAACATTTGCCCAAAACTGAGTAGATACAATTGGATGTCTAATGCAAAGGCCCTGCTCTAAAGATGGTTGTCTCCATTGAGACTATTCTCTTCTAAAAATAGTATGCCCCAATGTCGCCTTGACTTCCACCAACTGCTGCAGTAGAATATAATATGAGGTAAACCGAGTGTGTGTCGGTTTGAGCAAGTCTAATTGGGCATGCTCGCTGTATATCGCTAATGCTCGATAGTGGTTACACACAAACATTTGGATGTCCCTCCCATCCGCAATCAATTTTACCAGCCAATCAATTCTACCAATATCCTTCAAAATATTATTAAATGCATGAACATAGCATGGAGTCCAAACAATATGTTGGTATTTATCATGGATCAACATACTTGCTACTTTGCAAAACGGTGCAGCATTCGTGATTACCTACACCACTTTGGCCTGCCCAATCTCGTCTATGGCTGCAGATAATAGACCTACCTGGAACTCTGCATTCTTCTCTTGCCCTGAACAATCCACAACTCTTAGAAAATAGGGGCCAGCGATAGAAAAGACAATGATGTTTATTAAGGGACGGTTCCGTGCATCAGTCCAACCGTCCATAATAATGTTGCAGCCATTCATTGACCATGTGCTCTAAAGTGGCTCCAATGACTTGTGCACGTGATCGTTCACACTTTCCAACAAAGTGGTGTGGATCCTCTCATATGTCAAAGGCACATATCCTGCAAGGCCATTATTGATGGCATGAACCATCCTGTTGAAATAAGGGGAACATGCCACGTTAAATGGGATCCCACATGCATAGAAAAATTCGGCATCAGTGGGGTCAATCTCCTCCCTACCCTCAACATCGAACATATGTTGTATGGGATTGGCCCCAGGTGGTGCAGCCCTCCTTCGCTTAGAAGACTCTGGAGGTGGTGTCATAGAAGATGCAAATGACATAGTAGGTGGAGAAGATTCTGCAGAAGGGCCTCCCTAAACAAAAGCAAAATATGGGGTTGGTGTGGGTATCCCATTTGCTCTCATTTGCCCTTATAAAAAATGTATGACTAGACATATATTCATACCTCAGGCAGATAATCCTTTTTATTCAAATAAGGACTTCAAAATGGAAGAGCCTATTTGTTGTCTTCACATGACAAACCCATTTGTTGTCTTGATACATTTGAACCCAATGATTCTAATTGTATAAGGGCACCTAATAGAGCCTATTTAATGTTCATCCTATCTTAATTTCTCCACTAACTATTCAGCCCCATCAGGGTTTAAATCCCATGGGTGCCGTGATAATACAGTTTGTTGTAAATGTTAGGAGGTGAAGTCACTATGCAATGTTCTTGCTAGCAGAAACTGTTGCTAGACGTCTAGGCTGCTAGACTTCTAGGCAGCGCTGCTTGACGTCTAGGCTGCTAGACGTCTAGGCAGCGCTGCTTGACGTCTAGGCTGCAGTACGAGACTAGACGTCAAGGCAGTACGAGACGTCAGCAGGTCGGCTGCAGTACGAGACGTCAGCAGGTCGGCTGCAGTACGAGACGTCAGCAGCAGACGTCTAGGTAGACGTCAGTACGCGGAAGACGAACAGTCTTGGGAGCGAAAGACGAACAGTCTTTGGGAGCTGAAACGAACAGTTTTTGGAGGCTTCCATTGGAAGATGAAACGAACAGTTTTGGAGTCTTCCTTCTGCTCTATAAAAGGGATGTGATCCCTTGCATAAAGTTTGAGTGAGAGCGTATGAGTTGTTGAAAACGTCTAAGGACGTGGATGTAAACTTTGTTGAAAATAATAAAAGAGAAGTTGCCATTGCCCTGTGGTTTTTCCTGCACATTGCAGGTTTCCACGTAAATCTCTGTCACTTGTGTTACTGTTTCCGTGTTCTATATTTTTGTTATTGTGCTTCCTCTTGCAGGTGATAAATCAAAGAGTTTTTTCCTAACAGTAATACCATAATAATGTCGTTCGTTGAAATATTCAGCCCACTAAATACAAGTTTAGATTGCTTGATACAATATACGATAAAAGTTCAAACAAAAAACGGGAAAAGAAAAGTATTATGATAAACACAAACAAATTCTATATTGGCTGATGAATACAGAGAAAAGGATGAAGATATTTTCCCACATTGCATATACAAAATGTATGACTAGACATATACCTCAGGCAGATTATCTTTTTTATTCAAATAAGGACTTCAAAATGGAAGAGGTATTAATTTGTTATTGAATGTTGTCTTCAGTAAGTAACTTAGGTGCATTGTAAATTTCACATGAAAAACCTGTTTATGTCCTGATACATTTGAACCTAATGACTCTAACTGTATAAGGGTAACTAATAAAGCCTATTTAATGTTCATCCTATCTTAATTTGACCACTAAATATTCAATCCCACCAGGTTTCAATTCCCATTGGTGCCATGATAATACAGTTTGTTATTATACCACAATAATGTGGTTCTTTGAAATATTCAGCACACTAAATACAAGTTGAGGTTGCATGATACAATATACGATGTAAGTTCAACCAAAAAGGAGGAAAAGAAAACTAATATGATAGACAGAAACAAAATTCTATATTGGCTGATGAATACAGAGAAGAGGATTGAGGATATTTTCCCACATTTCATATACAAAATGTATGACTAAACATATATTCACACATCAGGCAGATAATCCTTTTTATTCAAATAACGACTTCAAAATTGAAGAGTTTCTAATTTGTTATTGAATGCCGTCTCAAGTAACTTAGGTGCATTGTAAACTTCACATAACAAACCCGTTTGTTGTCCTGGTACGTTTGAACCTAATGATTCTAACTGTATTATATGGGGCACCTAATAGAGCCCATTTATATTCATCCGACCTTAACTTCACCACTAAATATTCAGCCCACCAGGTTTCAATTCCCATGGATGCTGCGATAATAAAGTTTGTTGTAATACCACGATAATGTGGTTCCTTGAAATAGTGCAGTAAAACCAAGATTGGAACTGTACACTGCACCATGTGTTATCTCTATTAGGAGCTCATGCTGCTAATCTTCTATCACTGTCTATTATTTCCTCCTCATAAAGAAGCCAGAAGAGGGTCTCAAAACATTGAGTTTGAAAAAAACTTTTACATGGGCAAATCACATAAATTGTGTTGATTCTTATATACCATGGAACCTTGCATTTTTTTAATTATATTGCATTTTTGCATGTTTATATCAACCAATAATAATTTATACGCTAATTCATTTGCTCATTCCTAGCAGCATCATGCATCATTATAAATCTTTAACATTTTTAAGAGGTTACATCCTTTTTTCAAACGGAAGATGCTTCTCCATCTTCAACCCCATCCCTAGGATTTTTGTGGGGCAATCTAAGGGTCTTCTCACCTTGACTTCCTCCACCCCTACATATGTTCTCTCATCACCCCTCCATATACCCTGCCTCAAGAGTGCGACAAACCCCTCAACAGTTCATTTTTAAGATATGTCATACCTAGCTTAACATGTATTCCCAACCTCAGTATCCTACCCTATAGTCTTTATTCTAGAAAAATATACTCCAGAGATAGACTCTTTAAACAAGGCTAATATGGTCACAGCAACCCAGAAACGTACAAATACAAATTATTTAACCATTAGTCCTGTGCAAAAAAGAAGCCAAATAAAGCATAAATTCTAAATTGATTCCAGTAAAATTGTGTTACTTGGATTTTGAAAACAAACAACCACTTTGAGATATTAAAAACATCTTGCAAATCTAAACCCTTACAGAATAAAGGAACATAGATGTCACTGATAGATAAAATTCATTGCAGAAAGTAATATACATTTGCACATCAACACAATCATACCAAAATATGGGCAGAAGTGTAAGAATTCAATGACCCAAATATTTGAAAGCCGCACTGATAAGATAACTCTGGAAGCATCATATTCAATAGCTCCAACAAAATGTTTTAGGGAGCTCTCTACTTCACAAGTAGATGAGTACAGAAACATCAATTTTGAAATTTATGTATCATAAGCATGTGCAACCTTTTGATCTAAGAACAACTTTAACACTTAAATTCATTTCTATACGATGTCTTTTACATGTGTTATAAGGCCTGTACAAATGTAGCCTCATATGAATCCTCAAACATGACCATTATAGCATTGAAAATCAGGTCGCAGCAGCTCTAGACAATCAGAGCACTCTGCAATTGAAGATACAGGTAGTCCTCTTCTTACCATGAAAAGGCATAAGCCTACCCTGAAAATGCATTCTTTGATAGTGTATGAAGCAGTACCAGAGTCGAAAGTAATTTCTCCATGCATTTAATTCATGCCCTGACATACTTATCCATATATCCCTGCACATCAAATAACATTTACACAAACAATTATTAAATAAGAATGAAGATTATCACAAGTAAGTTATAAACAAAATTTTACAAAATGAGAATCCAACCTGAACAAGCTTAGTAAGCTTCCTCTCAGATGATGCCATATACTGATCGATCTTTGCTCGTGTTTTTGGGATTTGATGACTTTGCATGGCACCTGCAACCTTATCAACAGCTTTTTTAACAATAATCTTGAATGCTTCTTTACTCATATGACCTTCCCGCCATGCAGGTTTGAGCACATCTTTCACAAACTCTGCAAGTGCTGATCTGAAAAGCTTCATTGACCGGCTATCTTTACTCTTTTTGCTCTTAACCGTCGTTTGTACTTGGTCTATTTCAATCTCTCCAGCACCTCCAGTAGCTACCTCTAATTGGTGACCTGGACTCCAGTTTTTCACTTCTTCCTCAAGCACAGGGCTTCCATTTTCTACTGCACCTACCTCTGCATCCATAGCTTGCTCTGCAATATTATCACCTTCAATTTCTTTAAAAGCAGAGGTGGCCCCATCTTTATGTTTGTTGTTTTCTTCAACATCCAGAAGACGGGAAGAACTACCTATTCTTGTCTTCCCTCCAATGCGAGGACTAACATTATTCAACACAGGAGCGATATTCAATTGTTCTGCTGCTTTCGCATCGTTTTGTTTCCCTGCTTCATGCTCAAATGATTTCAGAGGGTCATGGGCTCCAACAGAAACAGGCTCAATACTATCATGCAGAGGATCATACTGGTCTCCTGCAGCAAATAATTCTCTGCCAGGCTGATGAAGAATTGTTGAACCTGCTACAGAAGATCCTGCCAGATGAGAATATTGATAAGGCTGCCATTCTCCACCAATGGCAGACAGATTTGATCCAAGAGATCTAGGCAGAGGCTCAATTCCAGGCCTTGGGATATGATTGCCATGTCCACTTCCTGATAAATGGTGTAAATTGAATGGCTCCAACGTTCCATCCAAACGAAATGGGGCATGTTGTGTGATACCTGTACTTCCTGCTGTGAATGAACTTGCATTGAAGTCTCCATCTCGCATAAGGGAATCAGAATTATGATTTAAAGAAAAGGAGCTATGGTTGCTTGATGGTGGATATCCCCCAAAGTATGCTGGCCGTTGATCACTACTGCTTGTCAAATTGAGATGTGATAGTACAGGTAAATTTCCTTGCAATTTAGTACGCTGCATCAGAGGTGATGATGATAACTGTTGTCTTGTAGGATCATGCTGCTGAAGATTAGGCAAATCTCTAGGAGCAAGTGGGAAGCGTACATCGTCTCTAAGGTAAGGCCTAGAAACCAAACTCTCTCTAGAAAAACCATCTACCCGAACTTGTGACAGGGCTCTTGGCAATGCATGTGAACGTAAGTCTTCCCTCAGCAGGTGAGGAGGATGCAGTTCTTCCCTAAGGAAAGATGAACCTCGTGAATCATTCATAAACAAAGGCTTCCCAAACATATCTCGCCGAAGAATTGGTTCTGCATGTAAACCTTCCTGCAGTGTACCATGTAGCCGCAAATCTTCCCGAGCCAAAGGTGGAGAACGAAGATCTTGCCTATGCATGAAATGACTTTGGAAATTTTCCCTGTGTGCATCTCCCCTGATAAAAGGTTGAGATTGTAAGCTTCCCATTGGAGGGACCCTACCTGAGAAACTTTCTACAGGCAGGGGGCGAGACCTGAAGTCTTCCCCTAATATAGTCCAAGAACGGAACTCCTCCGCTGGCAGTGGCCGAGACCGGAATTCCTCCCCTAGGGGTGGCCGGGAGTGGAATTCCTCCCCTAGGGGTGGCCGGGAATGGAATTCCTCCCCTAGGGGTTGCCGATGGTGAAAGTCCTGTGGTGGGGGTGGTGGGGGTGGTGGGGGTAGCCGAGAACGGAAGTCCTCCCCTGGGGGCGGCCGAGAACGGAAGTCCTCCCCTGGGGGCGGCCGAGAACGGAAGCCCTCCTGAGGCAGTGGCCAAGAACGTGTATCCTTCCCTGGGAGTGGTCGAAAGCGGAGATCATCACCTGCCATGGGAAGGGATCTAGAGTCCTCTGGAGGTTGAGATAGAAAGTCCTCTGGCCGAGATCTGGCATCTTCCCTTGGCACAGGCCGAGGAGCAAAGTCTTCCCCTGGCAATATCCTCCCAGGTAGCCCTTCCCCTGGCAGGGGGCGAGAGCGGAAGTCTTCCACTGGCAGGGGTTGAGGTCGGAAGTCCTCCATGGGTATGGGCCGAGGTCGGAAGTCACCCACTGGGAAGACATTTGATGGCTGCATAGATCGAAGATCTTCCATCACTGGGGGCCTTGGATATGACTGTGATTGAAAACCTTCCGGTGCTGACGGCTTTGACAAAGGCTGCGATCTGAAATCTTCAAAAGACACAGGCTGTGAACTAAAGTCTTCATGACGCAGAGGCTGTGATCTAAAATCTTCTTGACGTAAATGCTGTGATCTAAAATCTTCATGACGCAAAGGCTGTGATCTAAAATCTTCATGATGCAAAGGCTGTGATCTGACATCTTCTTGAGGCACTCTGGAATCTCCTCCTCCTTGAACTGGAGGTTGTAACACTTCATTTTCTATGTGTGTTGAATGTAAATATGAATCAGGCTTTGCATTCTCTGCTGGTGGCTGTGAATCAGGACTCACATTCGATGCTGGCAACTGTAAATCATCCTCTTCATTACAAGATGGTGATCCCTTTTTATTCAATGCAGTCTCATTTAAATTGTCTTCCTTTTCAATCAGTTCGTCTGTAGACAAGCCCTTGCCCTTGCCCTTACTTTCTTCTATATTACCAGATATTTCTGTGGCAGTATGGGAGCTTTCAATATCATGAACCGTCTCTCTGTATCCTCCAATCTTTCCACCACTAGACCACTTGCTTAAATTGTCACTAGGTGCCTCTTGATGAATAAACTTACAAGATGCTCCTCTATAGCACCCACCCTGTCTCTTAAAAAAAATGCATTCTGGAACTCCCTTCCTTTTTCTTCCTTCTCCAGGTTCAGCTCCATGCCTAAATTCAGATGGAGGAGTCCTGCTTCTGCTCCTTTTTCTCCTTGGAGAGCGACTGAAGCAACAAGAGAAACATCTGATCAGAACCTTACCATAGACATATTTTAGCATAACTAAATTGCACAACAATTAAATGACAACATATAAATTCTATATATATATATATATATGAGAACTCCAAACATTATATATTGCAAAATCTTGTCACTTTCGACCTGGCAGTTATATGATGTATCTAAATGCCTGAATAATAAAGAAAAAATTTAAGCTTCTCAAACCTGTGAGATTTGCTCCTCCTCCCTTTTCTCCTCCATGGACTAGGACTCCTCCTCCTTCGACTCCTGGTAACAGGAGACCGACTTCTGCTCCTACTTCGAGAAGTATATGCTCTTCCAGTATATAGAACACCATCTGATTCACTGTCACTGGCCCCTTCCCTTATCAGTCTACCAAACTCATCAACATTTTGCAATTTGTTATCTTCGTTTGTAGGTTTCTGCACATTGGACTCTTCATTTCGAAGTTTTTTAACATCATTATCATGTGAAAAGGGTTGAGCCAAATGTTTTAGAGGTTCACTGGCCTCTGTTGAAGTGTTATTATCAGGGATGGATTTATCAGATTCTATTTCCTTGCCCGACATATCAATAACCATATCATTATCATTTCTTTCGTCATCAACAGGAACAGTAGATAGCTTTGCAGATTCACAAACAGGAGTCAAATCACTAGATTCCTTTGCTATATCCCTTTCGGGCTCCACATTGAATTCAGCAGCTTGATCTTCCACAAATGAAGAGGATATGTGCCCTTCATTTTGAATACCAGATTCACTACTTTTAGGTAGTTTCTCTTCCATGCTCAAATTTTCAACATGGTTTAGATCTGTAGATGGTCCCATGGGTGTATGTGGAAGGTCTTTTGGCAAAGATATGGCTAGATTCAGATCATCTATAGAAGGTCCTTCAGACACAGGTTCAGACTCTTTTGGTGAATATTGAACTGGGCTTAGATCTTCTATGTACATTTCCTGAAGCCTTTTCAGAGAATGGACAGGGCTCAGATCTGCAGAAAGTGCTTCAGATGGATGCGGAAGATCTTTTGGCGATTGGACAGGACTCAGATCCTCTACATGAAGCCCTTCAGAGGCATGTTGAAGCTCTTTCAGTGAAGATTGGACAGGACTTAGATCCTCTACATTAAGTCCCTTGGATGCATGCTGAAGTTCTTTTGATGAAGACTTAACAGGACTCGGATGCTCAAAATGGTATCCCTCAGATGCATGCTGCAGCTCTTTTGGTGAAGACTGAACAGGACTCAGATCCTCTACATGAAGTCCCTCGGATGCATGGTGAATTTCCTTTGGTGAAGATCGAACAGGACTCAAATCCTCAACGTGAAGTTCTTCAGATGTATGCTGCAGCTCATTTCGACAAGAGCGAACAGGACTCGCATCTTTAACAGAGAGACCCTCTGATATGTTCTGCAACTCTTTCGGTGAAGATTGTACTGGGCTAAGGTCTTCAACAGATGGCCCTTCAAATCTAGGCTGATAACATGTTCCTGGCATGTATCCACATCATGTTAATCATACAAGGATACTTCACTACCAACTAAAAAAATAAAAATACCGCTTCCAAGTTTCAATTTTACCAGCAGTACAAGAGAGATATTAAACTCTGCATCTGATCCCACAGTAAAATAAAAAGCACCAAGCATACATAATTATAACCATTAGAACTAAAAGATTTCTTGTAAAAATTTGAAATGCATCTCATCCCAGATTGCAAAGATTATCAGCCAAACATAGTTTCCAGAATAATACACAGAAATTATGCTAAAACTTGGAGGAAATACACACAGAAAATTGCACCACACATAGGAAATAGTGAATAAAAACATATGAATTTAAATAGTCCTTACACGTTTCATGATTTACTCATGAGAGGTATAAATACTGCAATTTTACAATTTACAAACAACCACATACTGTTAATCTGCAAGCTTACTGTAGTGGTAAGCGCTTTGGCCTCTCTTTGGGGAGGTCCAAGGTTCAAACCCACTCAGTACGAGGGGACCGGGACCCTTCATAAAAACCCGTGTAAACTTAAATTTTTTTTTCAAGTGGCATTAGCTCAACCGGTTAAATTCTTCAACATTTCAAGGAGAAGACCCTGGTTCAAATCTTGCCAAACGATACATAAATAATATCCAAGCTTTGCTGTAATACCACTATGTGGTGATGATGTAATACGGGTGGGGCCCATTTCAATCCCATATAACCCATTGATAAAAAACAACCACGTACTGCATTAGTCTAATATCAACCCTCCATTTTGAAATGGATATAGGCTGATTTTAGATCAGTTTTTCTCCAGTCAGATGTTCTCTGAACAATAAAATCCAGGCAGTAAGAAAGCCAAATTTGGTGCAAATTGGCAAATTCAATCATCTCAAGTCCAAAGATTTAGAGAATAGTCGCATTTAACAATCACAATCCTAGTAAATGAGACTAGAAAGGATGGGAATTAAAAAAATATAAAATATTTATATGTTACTTCTTATCTTACCATTTGACAAGTAGACTCATGCCATTAATGTGATTTCACAATCATTTTATAGATCTATAACTATTTATCAACTGTCTAGAGATAACAGTAGAGCTATAGATAGTAGACAAAAATCTGCTTATCACCAATGATTGATGTGACAGGCTTGTTTGCAGCAGCCTTCTTGAGTCCAATCAAATCTCATTTTAGGTAAAGTTGGCACCCAACTTTATCAGTAGAGTATCTTTGTTTTGTGTGCCGTCTGGAAAAGTTTTCTCAGATTTCAGTCTAGATTTTTGGTATGGTTCAACAGGACACAACGATGTTCAAATTTAAAAGGACCGTTTCTTAATCAAAAATTAAAATCGAAGGACACTAGGCAAACTGGAATTCAAGCGTCATGCATAAAGAACTACAAGATTTTAACCAATGTTTTTTTATTCCCAAGCTATAATGTTCTCAAAGACAAGCTTTTCATTAATTTTTGAACTGATAATTTGGCTTTCAAAACTAATTAGAAGTTAGAAATACAAATCAAACATACTGAGAACTCCACCTATCATCAAATAGAATGCAAGAATTTAAAAAGCTCAATAACTAGAGAACCATAACACAAACACTTAGGAAATCATCTGTAAAAGCTCAAAAAAAGAATAGGAAAGAAAAATAGTTTAACAAATAAGAAAATTAATAAACAAACCAAACTAATATAGCAAAGACCTTTGTTCCATTGATTCTCCAACTCCAACTCCCCTCCTTGATTACAAATGGATTACAAATGTCAATCATTCTGGAAACTAGCTGGCCTCCATGATTCCTCAATAAGGATAACATTTAGAGTAATAATCCATTTCAATCAAACTCAAAGAATCTAAAAGAGAACTTGAACATAAAAACTTTAGGACACCAAGATGACTATAGAGGGCCGATAAGAATCTTAAAAGCTAGCTCACAGCCCAAACTTAAAACACTGTGTAAAAGACTGCTTGTTCCCAACCTAGAAACGAAGAATTTAAACAACAAAAACTAAACTACAGTAAACTCTAACAGACTTTATTAGGAGAGAATAAAGGTAAGTGCTTCACAAGGCAGATAGACCTTTGAAAGCAAGACATTTACTGCAATCAGAAACAAAAGAACATATGTAGAAATCAATCCCCAACAAATGTAAAAGCGCTCTTCACTGATCTAGATCTTTTAATGGATCACAAATTTCAATTGTCCTCAATTGGCAATTAACTAGCCTCCATGCTTCTTCATGGCGGGGATAAGACCTAAAGTACTAATTCATTTCAATCAAATCAAGGAATCTAAAAGAGGACTTGAATTCAATTATCTTAAGACATTAAAAAAGACCCTAAAGATGGCCAATTATAATCTTAAATGCCAACTGAGCCTCAACTTAAAATACTGTCTAGGACACTGGTTAAAAGAATGCTAACATTCAACAATGTATTTAGATTAATGTCCAGCAGGCCATTGTCTAAAGGTAAGGCAAAGCTCTTGCCATAACAGTGACACACATATAAAGCCCCATCGGACATGTTTCTAGTGTTAAAACAACCATGACAAAGCAAGCCACATATGGACAAGGCTGAGCACAAATCATGCGAAAAATTTTGCATAATAAAAACCTCTCAAACATTGCTTCTAAGACAAACAGTGTTCTAAGCTTGAATGTGTATTCCACCTAACCCTTACAAAGGATGCCCTACAATGCACAAATGCACAAATACTTCCACACACTATTAATATGCAATTTTTCCTTACATTTTTGAAGTATTGCACTCTCTAATTTCCATTTTCTAATCTGAGTGCACCCATTTATAATTCCTAAGATAAGCCATTTATTCTTCCACTATTGTTCTTTTTGTTCTTTAAATCAAGCTTCAAGAGCAAGGCTGACAAGAAACCTACATAGCAATCACTTGCAAACATGCATCTGAACTGCAATACCCCCACATTTACTGCCACTAAATTCTGAATGGATTAGTGAAGCACACATGCACATCTCTATATCTTCATCACATAAACCTAGATTTTTACGCCTTAATTAGTCTCCTTCTTGTCTCTCAGTTAAAAAATTATATGTCTTTTATATCTTTCCTATATCTAATCAACTTTGTCTAACTTTCATTATCTCATCCCAAGGTTGCAACATTTTGCCATGATTACCAACACTTCATATTCTAAAGGACTTACTTATCTTCGGAGGCTATAACACAAGATGCAATGAACTTTGTCCTACCTTAATTATAAATACATTGCAAAAAGTAAAAACTAAAACTGGCTGCAAAATCTTTGAAAAGACAAAAAGAAATTTTAAAATATCTATATCTGCGCTGGCACGCGCACACACATCTCAAGCATCATATGAAAAGAACAAAGGGCTGACATAATTTAACACCTATGGTTTGCTAAAAAAAATCTCACCTTCCATCTCTGTTTCTGGAACTCCAGGAGAATTTGAGACCCCTTCTAACATCACTGCTACCCGCTCAAGCTCATGAGTAGGCCCAGACAAAGGCAATGTGCCTTTAAGTTGCTTGACTTCTGTTTCCTGATGAATCTTCAATTCTGCATCACATTTCATCTTCATCCACTGGAAGTACTCAAATCCAATGGCGGCATCGCTGCCATACTCCCCACTAAACAAGAAAGCAAACTTTGGATTGCCAGCTTCTCTGGCCCGGGCCATGTTCTCAAACTCAGGTCCATTTTTGGCGACAAACCGAGCTAAAGTTTCGATGTTGCAAACAACTTCTTTATCACCGGGCCTTGGTGGGGGTGCATTCAAAGAAGTCATCTGTGGAGGCTCAGGCTGAGGCAAATCAGAAGCAGCTTCCACCGCATCTTGTGGTGGCACTTCTGTAGGTGCCTCTGGCAGTGCTTCTGCAGGTAGTGGTGATGCAGGTGGGGGAGGTGGAGGCGGTGGAGGTGGCGATGAAGGTGGTGGAGGTGGAGATGGAGGTGGCATTGGTGGTGGAGGGGCATCTCCAGGAGGATTTTGTGGAAAAACAGTAAACGAAGGAGGTGGAACTGGAGGAGGAGGAAGTACAGGTGGTGGTCCTGGAAGTGGAGGCCCTCTAGACAAAGGCCCTGCTGGCGCTCTGAAGGGCATATGTGGTGTTGCATACTGAAGAGTGCCCATTGATCTTGTAGGTGGTCCAGGTGGCATCCCTGAGGACATATGTGGTGGAGGCATCCCATGATTTACAGCAGAAGGCATACCTGGAGGAGGTGCAAAAACCGGTTGTTGCTGTTGTGGCCTGAATCCTGGTTGTTGTTGTTGTTGTTGCCCAAATCCAGGCTGCTGTTGTTGTTGCCCAAATCCAGGCTGTTGTTGTTGCCCAAATCCAGGTTGTTGTTGTCCACCCTGAAATGAAGGATGCATAGGGCCTCCTCTGCCTTGCATTACAGGATGCCCATAAGGCCTATTCATGTTCATCATTCCCGGAGGTGGCGGCCCTGGAAGCTGATGCCCGGCAGGGGAAGGCCGGGGCCTATATTGAGGTGCATTCCTTGCAGGCCCGTACATCTTTATTCAATTGTCTACACACCGGCAGATACACAAGTTTTCCTTATCTTCGAAAGCTTCCAAATCCCTTCATTGCCTCAACTGCATCCCACAATAACTCAAACATTAGCGAATGTAAAGGCTAATCACCAAACCAAATTCTAGTATACCCTGTTCCAAGGATCACTCCAAGGCATACCCCCAAACACAATTCACCTTACAAATTCAACCATTTTCTGCAAAATAATCGCCAAATACCCAAGGTGATTTTAAAAAATCTCGACTCCCACTGCACAGATTAATTGCCACGGCTGCTTACCTGGCTAAAGCAATTTCAAAAAAAAAAAATGCACCTAAAACGTTCAAACACATCCACCAATTACTTCACCTTATAAATACACCTTCCCCAATGTATTTCCCACTTCAACTTAAGTGACATACATCTCAAAACTGTTAAAATTACAGCAAAGTTCAAATCAAACGCACACTCTCAAGCAGTTACTAAATTACCTTCAAAAAACCAAAACCTAGCTTTAAGCTCCAGCACTTGGCATTCAAACTTGCTGACCTTTACCAAAACCCTGCAAATATACCCCGAATGACCTAAAGAAAAACCCTAACTGAACCGCAACCCTAGAAATATTTCCATGTTACACTAAAGCCACTGAACTTAAATCCACTATGGAACCAAACACCCATAACCCGAAAAAGGAAATAATAACAATAATATGGTAAATTTTCTTACCAAATTTAAGACAAATCTACGTCAGCGACCATTGACGACCAGATTTCTTTTCTGCAACATGAAAATACCCACCAAGGTTAATCAAAACTTTCTTCTCATAAACAAAAGAGCAAAGTAGCCGAATAAAGATAAGATGATGTCCAACCAATCAAACCCTAGAATATTCCTTCTCCTGTTTTTCCTATATACCTTGAAGCCGAATTAATGAAAGAATGTAGTCCCGAAGTTTCAGAAAACTGTTTGAAGGCAGAGAGGAAATGTTTACAAAGATAACATGCGAAGGAGAGGAAAGAAATGAGTCACGAAACCTTTTGAGAAAAGATTAAGTTTTATTTAAATAGAATTGATATTGGAGTTTTAAGCAGTTGCTAGAGGCTTGGGACGACTACACCGCGCATGCGGGAGATTTAACCCGAGTCGTCTCTAATGATATTCCATTTTTTAAGGAACAAACTTACTCGTACTATAATACTTACTATGATGTGATTCGAACCTGAATATGTTGGTTTTTAATGATAATTTTATTTATCTTTTGCTTTTGCCATAAGACGTTTATGGGTTTAATTTGTGTTCTAATTGCTATGTGAACTCCTTGAGAAAGTAAAAGAACATGTTAATCCGACTGCAATTTCCAATGTAAAGCCACACGAGGAGGAAGCGGAAAATATCTTTTGTCTCCGATTCAGATTTTCATTCACAATTAATAGCTAAATCTTTAAGATTTATAATGTTTTTTAACAAAGGAGAAAGATTGTTTATAAAAGATAGACCTGTTGGTAATTGTTTAATGTTTGTCAATGGATTGTTTGAGTTTGATTTGGGACCCTATCGGTTTGATCTTATGAAGGGTTGGGTTTGATTTAGGATCCTGTCGGTTTGATCTTATGAAGGGTTGGGATAGACCCGTTGGTAATTGTTTAGTGTTTGTCAATGGACTGTTTCAGTTTGATCCTATGGAAGGTTGGGTTTGATTTGGGACCCCGTCAGTTTGATCCTATGAAGGGTTGGGTTTGATTTAGGGCCTGTCGGTTTGATCCTATGAAGGGTTGGGTTTGATTTAGGACCTGTCGGTTTGATCCTATGAAGGGTTGGGATAGACCCGTTGGTAACTGTCTAGTTTTTGTCAATGGATTGTTTCGGTTTGATCTTATGGAAGGTTGGGTTTGATCTAGGATCCCACCAGTTTGATCCTGGTTTGATTCTATGAAGGGTTGGGTTTGATTTGGAACTCTATTGAGACTCATTGACTTCGTCTTTAACCAATAGATTAGAGATTATAAAAGTTTCTTATGAAAAAACAAATAAAATAGATTTTTAAAAAATGAAAATAAATAAATAAAAAGGATTTTATGCAAGTAAAAAGAAAAAAAAAAATTATTATTAAGGTAATTTAAATTGTAATTATATATAATTTTATGATCATTATTGTTTGTTTTTTAAGATAAGTGTTCAATTTTGAAGTATTGGGTATGAGGTTTTTTTTTTTTTTTTTTTTTTGTCTATGTCTATATTTTTTTTTTGAAAATTTTGAAAAAACTTGTATTAAAACAAAGATCAATTACAATTTGGGAAGAGACATTTCCCAGCCGAAATCAGAGAGAACACATGCTTACAATAGTAAAAGAAGATTTGCAATGGAGCCAAATCTCTTGAACCATTAACTAGCTAACAGGGGGATCGGTTTGGTCTGTTGATGCCACTTGTCGCGATATCGCGACACTTTTCTCCTTTGGCCGCGAAAATGTAACATGTCGCGTTATCGCGACACTTTTCTCCTTTGGCCGCAAAAATACAACATGTCGCGATATCGCGACACTTTTTCCTCTTTTGGCCGTGACGTTGCATCCTGTCGCGATATCGCGACCCCTTATCCTCCTTTGGCCGCGACGAAGCAACATATCGCGATATCGCGACACTTTTTCTCCTTAGGCAGCGGCGTTGCAACATGTCGCGAAATCGCGACCCCTTTTCCTCCTTTGGCAGCGGCGAAGCAACATGTCGCGAAATCGCGACACTTTTTCTCACTTGGCCGCGATGTTGCAACATGTCACGAAATCGCGACACTTTTTCTCTTTCGGCCACGACGAAGCAACATGTCGCGAAATCGCGACACTTTTTCTCTTTCGGCCGTGACGAAGCAACATGTCACGATATCGCGACACTTTTCCTCTCTTGGCCGCGATGTTGCAACATGTCGCGAAATCGCGACACTTTTTCTCTTTCGGCCGCGACAAAGCAACATGTCGCGATATCGCGACATTTTTCTCCTTTGGCCGCGACGAAGCAACTTGTCGCGAAATCGCGACACTTTTTCCCCTTTGGCCACGACGATGAAACATGTCGCGATATCGCGACACTTTTCTCTCTTGGTCGCGACGATGAAACATGTCGCGATATCGCGACACTTTTCTCTCTTGGTCGCGACGATGAAACATGTCGCGATATCGCGTCACTTTTCTCTCTTGGCTGCGACGATGAAACATGTCGCGATATCGGGACACTTTTTATCTCTTGGTCGCGACAATGCAACATGTCGCGATATCGCGACATTTTTCTCCTTTGGCCGCGACGATGCAACATGTCGCGATATCGCGACATTTTTCTCCTTTGGCCGCGACGATGCAACATGTCGTGATATCGCGACACTTTTTCTCCTTTGGTCGCAACGATGCAACATGTCACGATATCGCGACACCTTTCCTCCCTTGGCCGCGACGATGCAACATGTCGCGAAATCGCGACACCTTTCCTCCCTTGGCCGCGACGATGCAACATGTCGCGAAATCGCGACACCTTTCCTCCCTTGGCCGCGACGAAGCAACATGTCGCGAAATCGTGACACCTTTCCTCCCTTGGCCGCGACGAAGCAACATGTTGTGATATCCCGACACTTGTCCTTTGGCCGCGACGAGGCAACATGTCGCGATATCGCGATACCTTGTCTATGTCTATATTTAAAAGTTATATATTCTTTTTTTAGGAAGGGATGGTTAAGGATAGTTGAAAGGCCTAGTTGTTTATGTTAATTTCTAAGTGTGTAGATATTAGGAAATTTTCTAAAGCAATCCTCCTTATGAACAATAACATAATTATTTTGTATTAGTTAGTTTTTGGATCAAGTTTTTTAATTATTTTTCTTTGGTGGTATATTCAAGTGATATATTTAAACAATGTCAAAGAACATAATATGGGTTGGTTAATCTAAATACACATTTTATCCTTTGTGATTTTTCTTACTTATCTTAACAATCATGGATGGAATCATCTCAAGGGGTGGCCAAAGATTGAGAAGAAAAAAGTAGGTGATAAGGACATATACTTGATGTCTTCTTATTAGGCTCATAAGTAGGCCATAGTAATTGGCACCATTATGCCTTTAAAGAGGCCACTTGGTACGCAAGGCATGCTCAAATAAATAAAGAGATGGAGTGCTTCGATTTTCCTTGTTCTTGAGGATCGCCTATGTTAATGCCATGATCCTATATATACTCGTGTTGACCATGTTAGTGAGTTTTGATGATGGCTTTGAGGACTCAACTCAAGTCCATAAAGGGTACTCTTAAAGATAACTTTCCAATGCTTGAAACAAAGACTTATTCTAAAAAAGAATGGGCTCAACTAGCATCGAGTTCAAAGAGTATTGTTTAAGAAACAACGAAACACAAGCAAACTATGGATTTCCTCAAATAATACATAATAGATCCAATCAATCGTCCTTACTAGAGAAGACTTCATTGAGTGAGTGCAACAACTTTTAAAACTAGAGTGGTTGTTCCATTCTCCCATATACTCAATGGGACTAAGTTACAGTAGGTCATTATTCACCAATGACTCTATAAACATTGTTCATGAACATGAGTGGTTGTAACTTAGAAATATTCCAAGTAACAAATAGGAGGCATTGTCTAAAAATATAAATCTACATATATTGAACAACTTGACAAAGTATAGAGAAGGAAGTGGCATTGAACCATTGTGTGGCCTCAAATACTATGTTCTGCACATAAACACTTGTACATTGAAAAAAGGTAGTCCTTGAATGCAACATGCATAGCCACATAAAATTCATCTCTTCAAGATATCCATGGGCAATTATCGACTAGAGAAAATGTATATAAGACTTTCTTAGCTATAAGAGAAAGCCACTTGATTGCACCAAAAGAGGACTTAGTCTAAGGGTAGAATGCATATTTACGCACCACAAGCATTGGTCGTCTTAAGCATAGTGGTTCAAGCTACCAAGAATGAGGAGACAATTCAATACATGTATATAATGCTTGGTGGTGCTTATAATAAATGCATTTATTGCTCTAGTTATATAAGTTAATGGTGTGGCTTTACAAGCCCACGGATAATGATATTGTTTGATTTTTTTCTAATTTTTACTTTAACCTTTGTTTTGTGTGATCAATGTGGCATTTTAGATTTTTATTCGTGAAAAAAAGATTAAATTGTAAAATGTTTTCAAATATATTTTTTTAATTAAGACAATAATCAATAACAAACCATTATCATCTATAACTATTCAAGGTTCTAATTCCAAATTGTTGCCATTATAAACTCTCCTGCCCTACACATAATATGATGTGGGTTGGACCATCTGCCCCAAAAAGAATTAAATCAAATTACTCGTTGATAAACACTCAACCAAAACCAATTAGCATATCCCTTAGAGACCAAATTATTATTCTTTCTTATTTTTTAATAAGTTATGTGTGGCTTCTATTGGGGGTCACTCCCATTACAAAAACAAAATATTACATTGCTCTTGTTACATTTCTAACAAGTTAATTAAAGCATACCCAACTTTACCTTTCTATCAAAGATATTCTTCATTTGTCTTTCTATAAACGATGTTCTTCATCTTCCTCAAATTGTTAAGTTTCCATAATCAACTCCTTTTATATCAGATGCCTCTTGATATTTAAATTCTATCAAGATGAAATTCCCAACACAAATGGCTATAATATTTGTTGCCCAACTTCTATATCTATAAATATATTGTCTATAATAATCTCACCTTTTCTTAATACCTTTTTTAGGGTTATTATTCATTCCCCTGATATTCCAACATATTATTTTCATTGTTATTTTTTGTTTTTATTTGTGGGTTTAGCCCCACTTCTTATTAGCACTTGTGATATTTGCTTTTGTTTTCCCATATCAATATCCCTTTGGGTTTCTTTTTCTCTTTGTTTTTGCTTCTTGGGTCTTCCTCTCTTTTTTTCATTCCTAATAGTACTTTCATCTTCATCAATCTCTTCAATCTTCTCACACTACTCATATTAAGACGTATCATCTTTAGATTTGCCTTTTTCTCAAGGCTCTAAAGTCCAAGGAATAACCTTGAAAGTACAATCTTCTTTAAGTTGCCCTAGAAACCCTAGTGCAAGGATGCTCTTATGTAATATTTACCTTCTTATTCTGCCCTAAAAACCCTGAATTGTTTTGGGTTTCCTCCATCCTCATTTCTTTATTGTGTTGCTCATGAAACCTTAAAGTGCAAGGGATTAAATCTTCACTCCTTTCACTTTTATTACCTGGAGAGGATTTTATACTACTTGAGGAAAACGAAGATAATTTAACTGGAATAAACTTGACCTCTTTTATCATGTTTGTTTTAGGATTTCTCTCCACATCTCCTTTTGCACCTTTAATTTCTTCTGAACTTGCCAAATGCTACTGTAGATAGGTTTTCTTTGCCTCTAATTTTGGAGTGGAATATCTTTGAACTAATATAGCTTCTATTATTGTATGATTTCCTTGTTTCGACTTGACGTTTATCTCATTGCTAAATTTTATTCTCTTCCTTCATAGTTTTCACTTTGCAAACTCTTACCATGTGTCCAATCTCATAACAATTGTGGCAACGAGATGCAATATTTTCATAATCTATTTGTTGATCCCATTCTTTTGATTCATTTTTAATCTTAATGGATTGTGGAAAAGGTTTTGAAATATCCATAGCAACACATATTCGAGTATATATAACATGTTTTCACTCCTTAGTAGTTAGTCTTTCCTTGATGAATTCCCCTAGGGTATTTCTAATATTCTTCAAAACATCCTTATTTATAAGTTGATATGGAAGTCCAAAAAGCCTAACCCATATTGGAAGCTTCTTAATAGTTTTTGTCTCAACAAAAAAAAAAATCATTCCATGGTCTCAAATAAAGTGCATCTCTTCCCCTAAACCATGGGGCACCAACCATTATTTTATCCCTATTTACAAACTGGAAAAGATGATGAGGAAAAAATATTTAGGAAGAAAAATCACCGAGTAATTTGAATTTAATCCCCACTTCCACTTGATTCAATTTTATATCTAAAAAAAATTGGGTCTTTATCTATGGAACTTACATATTAACCCTTTGCTTTTAAGAACCATTATATCATACTCAATCATCTCATCCTTGATACTTACTTATGGTGTAACATCTTCTACTTGGATTGAACTTACCATGTATTTGCACTTTTTCTTATCTCCAACTTGGGTCTCCATGCTTTCAACTAGGGCATCCTAGCTTCCCATTAGGGCTTCAAGTATGGTTTTCCTTCCATACTAACTAATGGAGTTCATTGTTGGCTTGCACTCCCTCTTGGCTTGCACTTGCTCCCAACTTGCACTCTCTCTTGCCTCACACTCCAATCTTGCACTCCCAGTTGGCTCACTTTAGCCTCTTATCTCTTATTTTTCTCAATGTTACTTCACTTCAACAATTTTTTGGAAACAACATTCCATTCATTCGTGGTAAGGATTTGAAGCATTGATGCACTTTGGATGAATCCACCGCTCTTTCTCTATGACTGAATCTCAGCTCGCACTCCCTCTTGGCTTGTAGGAGTATAAGCACTTTTTGACATAAAGACCAAATTATTTTGAATGTAAGAAAAAATAATTTATTTTCATAAGTAAAATATATAAATAAAAATGTTTCATGCAAGTAAAGGAGGAAAAAAACATCTATAGATAAGTCAAATGATAGTTATATTAAATTAAATGATTAATGTATTTATTTTAAAATAATTATCTAATTTTGAAGTGGTATATGCTTGGTTTGAGGTGTCCCTTTCAAGGTTTGTAATCGTGAATGAGGGATTTCTTATCAATGCTCGCATTACAAAGCTACATATTTGTCTTTTAGAAAGGTGTTGTTAAGGACAACTGAAAAGCCTCATCATTCATGTTCTCTTTATAATAATAATAATATTATAAAAAATTATAAGGTAATTCTTATGAAAGCAACATGACGATTGTGTTTTGGTTAGCCTTGGGATCGGGTCCATCGATTCTTCTTCTTTGACATTGTATTTAATCGATACATATAAAATGATGTCAAAGGGTCCTTGGTTCATCAGTTGGGATAAAAAGTTGATGTAGCCCACACTAAGGTTCAAATATTAGTGACACCAAATAGCTCAATGTGACTAAGTTGATGTAAAAGGGAAAGGGAAACCCTTTCAAAACCCTATTTAAAATATTAAAAAAAATTGCTCTTAACATATAATTTCTTCTTTGTGATTGTTCTTGCAGTTATGGATGGGATCGCCCTATGAGGTGGACAAATATCGAGAACAAATAGTAAGTGGGAAAGACATATACCTAATATTTTATTATTGGGCTCATAATCATACCATAATAGATAGCACCAATATATCTTTTAAGAGTCTAATTTGCAAAACTATGGTAAGGCATGCTCAAAGAAACAAAGACATGAAACGCTTCATCTCTACCTATTCTTAAGAATTGGTTATGTTAAATATATGGTCCTAAACATAATTGGTTGGCCATGGGAATAAGTCTTAAGGCCTAGAGGACATAATTTGACCCCTAAGAGGTAATCCTCTTAAAGACCTCTTTCTAGTGCTTTGAATGATGACTTCATCTGATAAAATTTAACCCCAACCACTACGTTAGTTTCAAGTTTTTTTTTTCAATTGGTTATATGGGATTGAAATGGGTCCCAATCGTATTACATCATCACCACATAATGGTATTACAAAAAATATTGGATATTATCCATGTATCGCTTGGCAAGATTTGAACCTTGGTCTCCTCCTTAAATGTTGAGGAATTTAATCGGTTGAGCTAATGCCACTTGATACGTTAGTTTCAAGTTATAAATCGTAGTTTTGATTTAATTCCAACAATCATTGAGATTAACAAGAGTATTGTTTAAAAAATATTCAAATGAAACCAAACCATGGATTATCGCAAAATAGCACATAATATGGGTGTAATTAATCACCCTTATCAAAGAAGAATCTACTCAGCCAATGTAAAAACTTTAAGGATTAGAGGGATCATTTCATCCCCCCTATATAACCAATGTATTTGAAAGTTGCTTAGAGTATATTATTGTTTATCAATGGTAGTATCAACACTATTCATGAACATAGGTAGTTATAGCTAAAAACAATTCCAGGCAAAAAAAAGAGGTAGTGTCCAAAAAATACAAATAAATAGGCATTGGTCCAAGGTAATATGGAATTAAGGAGGTCATGTTATTGAACCATGGTGTGGCCTTAAACACTATATCACACACAACAACACCTATGAATTGAAAGAAGTTAGTCCCTAAATGCAACATGCATAGGAACACAAAAATAATATCCTCAATATATCTATGGTAAATTATCATCTAGAGAAAATACATACGAGACTTGCTATACTAGAAGAGGAATCCATTTCACTACACTAAGTTGACAAGTCTAGGGATGAAATATAAACTTACATGACATTAGAATTAGCCATATTGACCATAGTGGTTCATGTTCTCAAGAACAAGAAATAGATTATATATATGTGTGTGTGTGTAGGCGCGCACACACACACACTAATAGGTGTCCCTCATGGTACAGAGAGATCTAATAGGGGATAATTTTAGCTTTTTAAAGAATAATCAAAAATAAGATTATCCATATAGTGACTAGTTGGACCTCTAATTTATAAATGAAAATTGTTTTTTTTTTAATTTTATTAGGTTTAAGAAGGGGTTTTGAAAGGCTCCCCAAACCTTTTACACCCAACAAGGAAAGAAAAGAAAGAAAGCTCAGAAGTATAACAATGTAGAGACTAATAAGGATCCACCCAACAAAAAGAGATCCTAAAGAAGGATCAACAAGATCTTAAAAGATAACAACAAAAGAAATAAACATCAAGGAAGAAAGAGAAACAAAGACCCAAACACAATCCTTCCTATGCAACCTCCTCTTCAAGGGATTCCAACACAACATTGGAACCCGAATCTGCAATCTTTTCCTAAGATCTCCTAGGAGAAGAGCAGCCTCGTTAACATAATTTGCAATCATCTTATTGACCCTACACATGGAGATAATCAGATCATTCAAGCTTAGAAAAGTGTTCTTAAAATTCAAATGAGAATTTGAAGGCCTAACTAAAGCTTTCTTCCTTATTGAGGAGTCACCACATTGCTTCACTTTCTTTAGGGATAAAGTCCGAGATTTCTTTTTCATTGGAGAGATTGGTATAAAATCCCAAGAATCCTCTAAATTCTTGCCTGATATGACATGAAGCGGCATCCCCTCCTTTTTCTCGGCTCTTAACTTTACGTATTTAGTAAACTTTTGGGTCACCTCTTTTTCTTTGGATCCTATAGCCATCTCCATCCTTGACCAAGTTTCTTCTTGATCGAACATCTCCTTTCTGCGTATTAGCACTACCAGGCTTCTTCACTCTTTTCACCAAAGGGGTGAAGTTTGAGGAGGCTTCAAAAAGTGCCTCATAAAAGCTTTTCTTGACTTCCTCCAGGGACGTAAGAATATTCTAGGACTCAAAGGGACTTCCATAGTCTAGACCAAGGCTCACCACCCTTACTTGATCACCTTTCTTAGTCGCATGCATAAATAAAATCTTGAGCAATCCCTAATGCAAGGGAATAGAGGATTTCTCTTTATAAACCTACTTTATAGTCTTTTCAACTAACCTAAAAAGGATGACCAAGATACTCATATTTTTTCTACGTCAAAGATGATTGAGGAATGCCATGTGAAAGTTCCTTACTACAAAAATATCCGTTTAGTGTTAAGAATTGCATGATGGTGAGGACCACCCTATTTCAAGGATTAGGGAGGGATTCATGGAGAATGCCATTTTGGAACTTATATGGATTTTCACCTTTACCCCAAAAATTTTTTAATTCTTTCATCGGGGAGTGTTTCTCCTAGTTGATACATTCCCTAGAAGTAGCCAAGCCAGAAACTTCGATGATGAGTGCAATGGTAATGGTGAATTTGGAACCTCTAGCCCTAACTTTTCCCTCGGCCCACAAGTGAGCAAGCTCCATAGAGATATCTTTATCATATTCGTTGAATTTCTTCAGGAATGTTAAGAAACCACCTTTGTTACAACCCTAGCCTAACATAGCCGACTATGTAGGTTTCCATTTGAAGTATTATTTTTCACTATTAAACTTTGGTTGATTTAATTAAAATATCATCTTTCATCTATCATCGAATTTCTCATTTGCGTATTGCAATCATTGTGCCCATTCATGGTGAGGACTGTGCCCTCCGTAAAGTGGTGAAGTTTGATTTATTTTATAAATTGTTTTATTTGACAATGTTCAGTGCATATTCAGCATATACAGAAGAACTATATTAAGAGAGTGTTCATCAGAACACGTCTTGATATAAGTGGTATCAGGATCAGATTACGAGACGAGCAGGGCTTGGGTAGCCTTCTTCGTATCCATGGTTGTAATCATTGCTTCGTACTCCATAAACTAAGATCAACTCCCTAAATATATTACTGGCGGATCACAACATTGACAAAAAATCACAGACGACAAGTACATTTACGTTTGAATCCTCACGTTTTCCCATTCGAATCGTCGTTCGGTCCAACTAAAATTTGAGCTCAAACTATCTAAAATTGTCTACGTTTTTCGTTCAAATTTAGGTACGTTCAAATCATCATGTTTCAATTCGAATCAAACAGCTCCAGATCGCATTACGCTCACACACAGGGAGTAAATTGCTTATAGCAGCAGAAATTATCAAACAACCACTCAACCAATCAGAACGCAGGGAGCACAAAATATTAAAGATGAAATGTAAGGTTAGTATTATTTTTTTATTCATGTGTTCGAGGTACTTTATCCCACATGAATTAGGTGGTGGATGTTTGGGTGTTTAAAATTAAAAAATAGCAGGTAACTAAATGTGACTCCGATCACATCTCCTAAATCTCCTCACGCGTAGCCATCCACTTCGTCGAGTCAAATGGTCATCACCTTCCATGTATCACCTCGTGTCGTTCTTGCCTATCACGTCATAATCTAGCATGTTATACCTTTTACTTTGTCTATTGTCAAGTTGTGTGTCGTGTCCTCTCCCGATTCGTTCGCGTCTCTTTGTCCATTTTCTTCATCTTTGGTCAGGTTGAGTTGGGTTGTGTGTCGTGCTCGTGGGTTGTGAGTCATTGTTAGTCGTATGTGTCGTGTCCTTCGTCTGTAGTTAGCGAGTCATTATCGTTGTCAATTTTGTGTTGTGTCCTTCATCTGTAGTTAACGTGTCACTATTAGTGTCAGTCGTGTTCACTGTCAGTTGTGTGTTCACTTCCTTCGTCTCCAGTCAGGTTGAGTCGGCTTAGCGAGTTGTTTATCCATTTCCTTTGTCTTCAATCGAGTTGAGTCGGCTTCACATCTCGTTGGATTTTCCTATCATGTTCGTCTAGGTGTACTATAGGGTTGCATCATTGGTCGTCGGATTGGTCGAAACTACTCATTGAGAAAACAATGGTTGGACACTCAAATTTCAAAGTTAGTGGTTGGTGGAAACTCAAAATTCAAACCCTGCATCGTAGTTGGAGCGATGGTTGCAGTGGGAAATACACCCAATTTTTTTCCAAAATTAACCAAATTTATTTTTTAGAATTTAAAAGTGCATGAGCAAGAAGTGGACTAAAGCACCAAACGGTCGATTATCTAGCACAAATAATCTCAGCGACGAATTTTTGAAGTCTCCTAGAAGACCTCCACGAAACAAAGGTACAAATTATAACTCTCCTCAGCGTATCAATAGTTTTGATCCTAATCATCCAATCCTTAACACTATGGCTCCTATCACATCACCTACCCCTTCCCATGAGAATCTCACAAATGAGGAAACAGGGACTCCCAATACAAATAACCAAGAGGTGCAAGGTTGTGTCCAACAATTATTGGAGGGTATCAATAGTTTATCCATACTATTAAAACAAATAGTACCACCCCAAAATCAAGCAAATCATTCCCATAGATAGAGGAATAATGATGATCAAGATAGAGAAGATGATTATCAAAGAGGTCCTTCCCATCGCTTCCAAGGGCAGAGACATAATGATGATCAACAACAAGAGGAAGATTATCAACAACCAAGAGGTACTCAAAATCACTTCCATAGGCAGAGATATAATGAGGATCTACAACAAGAAGACGATTATCAATGACCAAGAGGTACTCAAAATCGCTTCCATCGACAGAGAAATTATGAGGATCAACAACGAGAGGAAGCTTATCAACAACCAAGAGGTCCTAATGGTGTTAATATCCCACGTATGGACATGCCTACTTTTGAAGGGGGTGACCCACGTGGGTGGTTAGCTAAAATGAATGGTCTTCTAGATTTATACCATGTATCTGAAATAGAGAAGGTTAAGTATGTTGCTTCTAAGTTAGGAACCGAAGCCTACCAATGGTATGCTTGGAAAAAATGCCAACATTGTAGACCTCTCGGATGGGAAGAATTTGAAGAAATATTTCTTGAGAGATTCGATGATGGCGCTTCTACCTCATATGAAGTCCGTCTGCTAGCACTCAAACAAACCGGTTCAGTAAATGATTATATATCAGAATTCACAAGTCTTCTTGCCTATACAACTATGCAAACCAATGTGGTGGTTGCAACTTTCATACATGGTTTAAAAGATACTATCAAAGTTGAGGTGGACTTCCAACAACCATACACTTTGGAGCTAGCTATACAATATGCTAGGCTAGCTGAGAAGAAGGTACAAACTTGGAGATAATCCAGACAAGATTCCTATAGTCGTCCACAATATCGTAACAATTCCTTTCATCGAAATGATCAACCCTCCAAATTTTATTGCTATAAGTGTCGCAATCATCATCCTAGAGAGCAAGCATGTGTACCAAAATAATCTTTTCAAATAGAACATCAGACCTATGAAGAAGAAGATGAAGAAGTAGAAGATAGCTATTCTCCTGAATCACCTATGATCAAGGAACAAGAAGATCATGGTGAAGCAACAAATGACGAGGATACTATGGCCATTTCTGTCCATGCTCTAATGGGATTAACATCTCACCATACAATCAAGGTACCTGGATATATTAGGCACCAAAAGATAAATGTGTTGATCGATTTCGGAAGCACTCATAACTTCATTGATCTTAAAACAACCAAAACATTGAACTTACACATTAACTCCTCCAATAAAGATAAAATTCAAGTTCTAGTTGCCAATGGAGGTAATGCTCAATGTATCGGTCGAACATCAGTAGTGACAATACAAATGGAAGGTTATACTTGGAAAGGACCACTCTTCGTAATGAGTCTGGGAAATTCAGATGTTATATTGGGTGTTGAATGGTTAGAAAAACTAGACACTATCAGTTTTAACTTCAAGAAATTATTCATGGAATGGAAGGAAGATGGAAAAACTATTCGCCTACAAGGAAGGCAAACACCACCTTCAAAAATGGTAAGCTCTCACAACATGGAAAGAATACTACGAAAAGGAGGATATGGATTCATAGCTCAAGTTAATTGTTTAACAACAGAAGCACAGGTTAATCCCAAAATTTCTTCCAAGGATCTTCAGGATATTGTGGCTAATTATGAAGAGGTTTTTCAAGAACCACAAGGACTACCTCCTAAGAGATCTCATGATCATGCCATACACCTAATTCCAGGTAGCCTACCCCCCAATGTTCGTCCTTACCGCTATCCTGCACCTCAAAAGATAGAAATTGAAAAGATTGTTCAAGAATTATTGGAACATGGGGTTATTCGTCACAACACTAGTCCTTACTCCTCACCAGTGGTTTTGGCCCATAGAAAAGATAATTCTTGGCGTATGTGTCCTGATTTCCGTCCCCTCAACAAACTCACAATCAAGGATAAATTCCCTATACCTGTTATAGATGACTTATTGGATGAATTACACGGGGCTAAATTTTTCACAAAACTAGACCTTCGTTCAGGCTTCCACCAAATAAGAGTCAGAGAAGAAGATATTCCCAAAACAACATTTCGTACCCACGAAGGTCATTATGAATTCCTAGTCATGCCCTTTGGCCTCACCAATGCTCCTTCCACATTCCAAAGTCTCATGAACCATATATTTCGTCCCTTCCTTCGTAAATTCATTTTGGTCTTTTTTGATGACATCCTAATTTATAGCAAAACCTGGCAAGATCATTTGTTACATGTAGGGAAGGTCCTTCATATCCTACATAAGGAACAACTTTTTGTCAAAAGATCTAAATGTTCTTTTGGTGTTCAAGAAGTCGAATATTTGGGCCACATTGTTTCACATGAAGGTGTTAAAGTGGATCCCAACAAGATTAAGGCTATTCAAGACTGGCCTTTACCTAAGACCCTCAAGAAACTTCGTGGGTTCTTAGGTCTCACAGGTTATTATCGCAAGTTTGTACGCAACTATGGGAAAATTGCAGCACCACTCACAACTCTCACAAAGAAAGATGCTTTTCAATGGTCGGAAGCCACGACTCAAGCATTTTTGGCACTTAAAAAGGCTATGTGCACTACTCCAGTTTTGGTGACTCCCGATTTTCACAAACCATTCGTGATTGAATGTGATGCCTCTGGCATAGGTATTGGGGCAGTTCTAATGCAAGAAGGGCATCCATTAGCATTTGAGAGCAAACAACTTTTGGGTAAGAATTTAGGAAAGTCTACATATGAAAAAGAAATGTTGGCAATCTTACATGCAATTGAGAAGTGGCGACACTATCTAATTAGTAGTCGTTTCATCATCAAAACCGATCATAGTAGTCTAAAGCACTTTCTTGAACAACGATTTTCGTATCCAGAACAAAACAAGTGGTTAACAAAGTTGTTGGGATATGATTTTGTTATCGAGTATAAGAAAGGAAAAGAAAATGTAGCAGCAGATGCATTATCACGTAAATTCGAAGAGGAAGTAACTATCAATGCCATTTCGGGTCCTTGCTCCCAATGGGTATCTCAGCTACAAGAAGAATGGGTAACAAATACAGAAACTACTCAACTAATTCAGGAATTAATGAAGGGATCATCCAAGTATCCTCAATTCTCATATGATGACAAGGTCCTAAGAAGAAAAAATCGCATTTACATCCCATGCAATTCTTCCATAAAATATCATATTCTTGAATAATCTCATGCATCTCCATCAGCAGGACATTCGGGGTTCTTGAAGACATATATGCGGATCAAACAATCCTTTTATTGGAAAGGACTAAAAGTTGATGTAAAGAATTGGGTGGCTGAATGTGAGATCTGTCAGCGCAATAAGGGTGAGACGGTCAAATCCCCAGGTTTGTTACAACCCCTACCAATCCCAGATAGGCAATGGGAACACATCTCGATGGATTTTATTGAAGGTCTCCCTAAATCAGAAGGAAAAACTATAATTTTTGTGGTCGTCGATCGTCTTTCCAAATATGCTCACTTCAATGCTCTACAACATCCCTTTTTGGCAAGCAAAGTGGCTAAGGTATTTATGGATTCAATTTTCAAATTACATGGAATGCCTAAAAATATTGTAAGTGATCGTGATCCCATATTTACTAGTAATTTTTGGAAAGAATTATTTCATCTTAGTGGTACAAAATTGAACATGTCATCCACATATCATCCTCAAACAGATGGCCAAACATAAATAGTTAACAAATGTTTGGGTACATATCTAAGATGTTTTGCACAGGATAAGCAATATCAATGGAGTCAGTGGCTTTCTTTAGCAGAATGGTGGTATAACACTTCATACCATTATTCCCTCAAGATGTCTCCATTTGAAGCATTATATGGTGTAAAACCACCATCAATAGCAGATTATGTGTCGGGTTCTGCCAAAGTAGCCAAAGTGGATGATTGGTTCCAACATCGACAAGCAATGCTCACACTTCTTAAAGACAATCTAGCTCATGCTCAAAATCGCATGAAGCAGCAACAGGACACGCATCGCTCCGAAAGATAATTTAATCCTGGTGATATGGTATTTTTACGTCTACAACCCTATAAACAACTATCACTAAAGGTTAAGACCAGTCAAAAATTGGCTCCAAGGTTTTATGGTCCTTACAAAGTAGTGCGGCGCATAGGAGAAGTGGCATACCAGCTAGAGTTGCCTTCCTCATCCCGGATACATCCAATATTTCATGTTTCCTGTCTCAAGAAGGTGATTGGACAAAAAGTACACTCTCAGTCAGAATTACCAGTACTTGATGAAGAAGGACGTATATACCTCCAACCAGAAGAAATTTTACAAAGCAGATCATGCAAGTTGAGATCCCGTCACATTAAGGAATTTCTAATCAAATGGCAGGACTTACCAGAAGAAGATGCTACTTGGGAAACAAAGAGCATTTTTCAGTCATTTCCAGCTTTGAGGACAAAGCTTTCCGAGGAGGGAAGCCATGTTACAACCCTAACCTAACATAGCCGACTATGTAGGTTTCCATTTGAAGTATTGATTTTCACTATTAAACTAAGGTTGATTTAATTAAAATATCATCTATCATCAAATTATCATTTGCGTATTCACACTCATTGTGCCCGTTCGTGGCGAGGACTGTGCCCTCCGTAAAGTGGCGAAGCTTTGATTTATTTTATGAATTATTTTATTTGACAATGTTCTGTGCATATTCCAATTAATTTTGTCAGCATATACAAAAGAACTATATTAAGAGAGTGTTCATCAGAACACGTCTCGATATAACCTTTTTCAAAAATATCCCAAACATCTTTGTCCAATGTTAAAGTTGTCAACTCTACTCGCCGCTTCCCATCCCCCATTTTTTACCTCAAAGACTTTCTACAACTCTGCATGTTCTAGCAAGATGGTGAAGTGAGAAATGAAGTTGAGAATATATAAAATAAGAGGAGGTATGAAGCTTTACTCCACATGCAAGTACAAATATGCTCATGCATGCCACATAATATTTCCTTTCCAATTATACTTTTAGTTGGGGCCTCGAACATGGAAAGGGATGCATCCCAAGCCATATTTCTATCCCAAAATTTCCTCCAAATCTACCTTGAGGACTGCACCAATCTAAAGCACAAAAAATTATTTTCATTGACCTTTGTCTTAATTGTAAATTTTCTTCATATCATTTTTGAATTATTATTCATGAATGTAGGTAATTATCAAAAATAAAAATAAAAACATTATAGACAACAAAGAGGAAGTACTATCAAAAACATGTAAACCAAAGACATTACTTAAAGGTAATGTGGAATTAAGGAGTTAAAGAGGAAGTGGAATTTACAACTTGAGTGGATTTACTATGACAATAAAGGATTTGGTACTTTAAATGAAATGTCCAAGCTTCAAAGCTTATAGGTAGGGTTTGTACATTGGGCTTTTAGTGGTGGATGCCTAACATACATTAATTAAAAATACTATAAGAGAATAAGACTCCACGTGCATGTATTGAAAGAATAATTAGAATAATTCCACCTCTAAAAAAAATATTCCTTATGTGGTATATCATGCACCATAAAATCCTTCCATTACTTCTTCACAAAATGTACATCCACTAGCATTTTAGTTCCTCACCATCGGATAACATGTCACATGATATTTCAATAACAATGATATTAATAAATATGATAGATAAATAGGTGTTGTTCATTATTAATTTGGTTTAATACTTAAATTTATTGATACAGTTAAATTTCACCTTATATCTTTAGGTAAAGATCCTATTCTATTATAGCATGATGAGCATGATTGGCCCACGATTAGCTAATTTATACGAAACCTTGAAAATTCACCCTGGATATGTTATTTTAACATTTTATAACATGAGAGGTTAATTAAAACTTTAGTATACCATTAGTCTCACTTCATAGGCAACATAAATAATGTTAAAACATAAACAACCGCCCTATTTTCTAGTAAGATCCATCATTCATAGGCAAAGTGTGAGAGCAAGGCTAACAAGAGAGTGGAGTTTATGTTGACCATAACCCTCAACTTGGGGAACAAGGTTTGAGTCTCGAAACAAGTTGTTGCTTCAACTGTTGTGTTGTATTGCATACCTTATAGACCTTGCAAAAGATCAATATCCATAACAAGACATCATTGTAATGTAACGTATTATGTATGAAATAGGAGATTTTAGAATTTATAGGCCTATGCAATAAGAGGAGAGATTTATGAGTTTAATCAGGGCTTAAGGGTGTAAGATATTTGTTCTAATCGTTAGCAAACATACCAATTTTTGACATTTCTAAAATTTGACAAGGAGGTGCAGCAACAACAGACGACGACGATGACAAGTAATAGAATAAGAAGAGGATGGGGTCAGAGGGCTTTACCTTGTATTTCTAGCCAAGAAGGAAATGTGTCACTCGGGCAGTGTTGAAGTTTATATACACTAGGTTACCCATGTCTCTGCTAGGAAAAAATATGAAAGACAACAATAACAAAATTGTAGATGATAAAAATAGATTACAACAGGACATATCGTGGAGAGAAGGTTTTAGGTAAATAATGTGAGTACTGAGGGAGATTACGACCCTTTAAGCTCCTTTTTGAGATCATGGAGTTACCAATTTTTACTAGAAAGAATGACATTGATGCTCGAGAATGATGGATGAAGTTTAGATCTCTATATTCTAGTGATTTTTTTTGGGAATACCAACTTATCAAAATTTTAAGAGAGGAAGCTTATGATTGGTGGGCAAGTCTTGCTAAGGAAAGGAATCATAGTTTCACTTGGGATGAAATGGAGCATGCATTCTTGAGTCAATGGAACCCATATAAAAATATAGCTAGTTTGAAGGTCACCATCAAAGGATATGAAGAAGAAATAAAAAGGCTTCAAAGACAACTAAAAGAAACGAATAAAGAGGATAAAATAAAAGGAAAAAATACATATGATAATGCACAAGTTCATGATTAAATTTAAAAGGAAAATATTAAGAAGTAAGGATCCAAGGAGAAGCAAGAAGTAATCATGGAAGGAAAACAAGTTGAAGAACTAATAGAAGACTTGAAAGTTTGATTTACAGTAGCAACAATAATGGAGTCATGGAAGAAGCAACAACAAAGTCTAAGCCCTATTAGAAGTGCATGAGGATGCACCAAAAGAAGGGTATAAGAGAGAAGATTGTAAATAAGGGTTTAAAATAAAGAAACAAATTGTTGAAGAATCAAAGGAAAGAAAATATCAGGTTAAGGTTGCAACATATCGACACCCACACCACTAGAGCAACAATAATATTGGAGGTATGACTTAAGGCATCAATATTATATATCTACATGGAGTCAAAAAGGCATCAAGTATGATAATGTTTGGTAGAAAAATCATAATGTTTTTAGATTTCAAAGGGATGCAACAACATTAGGGAACAACAAGACCAACCATTCAAAATGTCAGAGTAGAACATCATAAGCATGGGATCAACATAGTTATGGATATTCAAGTGACACAATGGCAAATTGGTATCATCAAAGTCCATTACTAATCAAGTTTTCACTTGGATGGATAGATGAACAAGGTTGGAAAATGTCAAGAAGAAGGATTTTAAATATTTGTATTTATATATATATTTTAAGAAGACCCAAAAAATAAATATCAAAAGACTTTTTATGAAAAAAATGTAGGTATCTAGTTATAGCATCTCAAATGAGATGATAATTGAATATGTTTGTAAATTATCAAGCTTTAAAGGAGAGAGTTGTGATTTTTCAAGGGTGGGGGACCTAAGTACAATCCCTTTTTCTCAAGAAAGAAAAAAATTGTCATTCATATATTTTATATGCATCTATTTTTTTTTTGAGAATAAGGGTTTGTACTTGGGTCCCCCACCCTAGAAAAATCACAATTTTCTCCTTTAAAACTTGACAATTTACAAACATATTCAATTCTCATATCAATTGAGTTGCTATAGCTGGATTACCTACATAATTTTTCATAAAAAAGTCTGAATTTTTTATTTTTATTTTTTGGACCTTCAATTTTTTGTGTGAATACAAATATTTCAAAATTCAACATCCTTCTTCTTGACCTTTTCCTACAACAACCTTCACAATACCAAAACTCCACCTCTATTTTCTACGCATTGCATCTTAGTAGAGTAATATTTTCAAAACTTTGTGTTATAACAGTCAGCTTTACCAAATTTGGATTGCAAATTTCTTTCTTGAATCATAAGTGCAACCACAAGAATTGTAATAAATAGTTTATATGAAAGCATATTAACATTATAAAATAAAACAAATATTACCAATGGAAAATAGTAAAACAATCTTAATCATTATTTGATTCACGCAATCAACATTTTCTTATCAGCTTCAACTAAACTTACTACTTCATCTATCCATAGAAAAGAGAATTTAACTTCACAGTTCTTAATTAAAATCCCTCTATTAACTAGCCTATCTGCACATTTGTTTCCTTCCTTTAACCTATGTGTAAACCTAATTTCTTCAAACTCTATAGCAAGGTATTGTATTTCCAAAATGATATCTTGTATGTTCCATGGAGCCTTTGATTTGCTCAATTGCATTTATTACTATTAGTGCATCACCTTCCATCCATTCTTTGTTTCATTTCATTTGTCTACATATTTTTAACCCTTCCAAAGCTACACAAGCTTCAACTCATTATTTGTCTTAAAACCACCATTGAAAGTGTAATGAGACAAAATCTCTCCCCTCTTATTTCTAATTATTCCTCGTCCTACTAGTAGTCTTGGATTTCGTTTAGATACTCCATCAAAATTCAAGCTAACCAGCTCCACTTTTGGTGTTTCTACTTTATATTCTTTACTTTTTTTTTGTTTCTCTTGTACCCAACACCATATTTCTACTTGATGACTTGAATCCATCTATCAAGGCTCTTTGCTTCAATATTAGGGGTTGGGTCAATTGATAGGGTTGTTTTAGACTCCTCTATGGCTAAACATGTCTTCCTTTTCATTATCTCTAAACTGCTTTCTTTTTCCTTTAAATATTTTTATATTACTTTCCAACCATATAGTCCAAAGTATTGTATCTTTTAATATATCCTAGAATATCTCTAAATCTTCACTTTTAAAAGTGATTTACCATTGCTTTAACTATTCTTCAATTTTGTTATTCATCACCATGCATTTACCAAACATATTTAGAATATTTTGCCATGGTTTTCATGCTATTGAGCAATGTCCCAAGAGATGATCTATACTCTCCTCCTTTTTACATAGAATACATTGTGAAGGGCTATGAAAACCCCTTTTTATAAAATATCCCAAGATAAATTTCTTCTATGACCTACTATCCAAACAAAAATTTTGACTTTAGGAATGCTTGGGTTATCCCAAATATATCTCCATATTCTTACGATATTCTTATTTTGTTGGTGCTTTGCAACATATCTACTTCTTGTTGTGTATTTTCCTAAGCTTTCAACTCCCAAATCAGCTTATCCTTGACACCCCTCAAAATAATCACTACTGTTATATTTTTGTTCAATCGCCTCATAACAATAATGTCTTATATTTTTTCCATTTGTATCTTTTTCTTGATCCTTGTACATAATGTTTGAAGCCCTATCACCATATTTATATTGAAGTAATCTCATCCACATTTTCAAAATTGGATCCAAATTAAGTGGTTTTTTATCATACCAAGTATCCATCTAAATAGAATTTTGTTCTCTAGTTCCCACCACCCATCTTAGACCTTTAATCACTAGATCAATTAAAAATTTTAAACCATTCCATAGTGCAAAATCATTTGGCAGTGAGACTATAGTAAATATTAATGTTGGGTCATTAGGCTCAACGTATTCACTTAGAATAATTCTTGCCTGTTGTCTTGGACTCTCTTTGTATGATTTCCAAAATGCTTTTTTCCTAAGAGCTAAGTTTGCATCTGTGACAACTCTTAAATCAAGACTTCCTCTAGTTTTATCATCACACACCTTGCTCCATTTCACCAAAGGAAATTTCCTTTTATCATGTAATCCTCACCATAAAAATAACTGCATAATAAAGATTTAACCTTTACCTATCAATTTTGGCATAGTATATAAGAACATATAATATGTTGGAATGACTATAAGACTGGTTTAATTAGATGCACTCTTCCTGGTAAGAATAACCATCTACCTTTCCATACTGATAGTTTATTCTAAACTTTAATTATAATTGGATTCCATAATTCTACCCTCATTCTCCCCTCAAATAAGGGAATCCCTAGATAAGTTACTAGTAAAATTGCCTCCTCCATTTGAAGTAACTTGCATATCCCTACTTTGATTTTAGTTGAATTGTTTAGGAAGTAAATTTTGGATTTAGTCCTATTAACTTTATGCCCTAATGCTATTTCATATTCCTTGAATAAGTTATTCAAAGCTCTAGACTTGTTTATCCGTACCCTCCCAAAAAGGATTATATCATCTACAAATTATTGGTGAGTGATATTGTCGATGTTATTACTAGCCTTAAGTCCACTTATTAGCCCATATTTATTAGACTTCTTCAAGTTATTACCCAATATCTCTACAATAATAATGAATATATATGGTGACAGAGGATCATAACTCTCTTGGATTTAAATTATTCTATTAATAACCCATTAACCAACACTAAATATGATATTGTAAAGACATAAACTCTAATCCATCTAACCCGTTTCTTCCCAAAACCACACTTTTCTAAAACTGCAAAAAAAATCCCATTTAACCCTATCATAGGATTTACTCAAATCAAGTTTTAAGATCATTGCTCTCTCTTTTCTTGAAGTTGTTGAATGCATAACTTCCTCAGCTACTATGATCGCATCCAAAATTTATCTCCCTTTTCACAAACCCCCCTTGCGCTTATGAAATAATTTTGTCTATTAGTGGTCTTAACCAATTTGGCATCACTTTGGTGATCATCTTATATGTCATATTACATAGGATTATGGGCCTAAATGAATCAAACAATTATGCATCCTTCTTTTTTAGAATTAGAATAAGATATGTTGCATTTTTATAAGGTATGTACTATTTTATCCTAGATTGTTCCATTACCACCAATAAAGAATCCTTCACCATATCCCAATTATGCTGATAGAATGTTGTAGAGAGCCCATTCAAACCTAGGGAATTTTCTTTATCAAAAGAGAAAATAGCTAAATAAACTTATAGAGTAATAGGCTCCATCGGTTCCCTATTGTCTTTATTTGTTACTATTGAAGGTACTTCTTGAAATAGGTTATCATTAAGAAATTCAAACTCCTATGATCCTAGAATATTTTGGTAAAAAAACCTTACCTCCTTTTTGGATTCATTTTAGTCTTCAATCCAAACCCCTTCCATTGATTTTTTTTATGCCAAGGAAAATTAGTAACACCATTGGATGTTGCCTCTATAAACCCTAGCCTACTGGGTAAAATGAAGTCAACAGGAACCCCGACCCTCTAGGGCATTGAGCTAGGGCAGCGAACTGATAAATACTTGACCACTACCATCCAATCTATTCCCTTTTAGGTACATCATGATTTAAACCTTGGACCTCGCCAAATAGAGGCTAAAGCCCTAACCACTGCACTATCCTTGCAGACTAAACCCCTTCCACTAATTTAATTCTACAAACTATGGATGCTAGTATTTATACTATTGCCATCCTATGAAAAATGTTATGTTTTTATCTCCTTCTTTTAACCAAATATGTCTCAATTCTAATATCCAGATTTTCTCTTCCTTACTCAAATAATAATGATATGAACTAAGCATCTCCCTTTCCTACGAGCTTAGATTATTTTGCTCACATTTTTAGAATTTTGAAAGTTTCTCTTTTAGTTATTCTTTCTTCTATAAAATATTTCCAAAGTGTTATTGTTCCATTCTTTTAATCTAGATGTCATTGATTAAAATCATTTTGGAAGTGTATATTGTCATCAATTTCCTAAAAAAATCCACTTTTGCACTATTATATCAACAAATTGAGGATGGTCTTCTTGCATTTGCTCATATTTAAAATATAATATTTTTTTAATTCACTTACCACCATTTAAACTCTTATTGTCTAGTGATCTAAACCAATCCTTGTTAAGGTATTAATTTTAGTCCCTTCATCTAGCCAATGATATGTGAATATGCATTTGTCTAATTTTTTTGCTATTACGATCTAGCCTCTCCTATTGTTGGTCCATTTATAGTTGTCCTCTTCAAACTCAACCTCTCATAGATTATTGTTTTAAATAAAAGTTGAGAAATATCTCATACTTTGGGTTATTTTCCTAATTCCCCCAAAATTTTCATCCAACTTGGTTATGGAATTAAAATATCCTATGATCATGAATCATGTTTCTTGGTATTTACTTCTCATAAAGGCTTCAATCCCACTCCATACTTCTAACTAACTAAGTTGTAGGTCCATAAACATTAATAAGGATGCAATGAATATTTGTAAAGCAACATATGACATATGAGGCTATCCAATGCCTAGTTTTATGAATGGATGCACAAGAGGTTCTAACAATATTTTAACATGTTAGAATCCCCTACTACTCCTTCAAAATCCACAACATCCCATTCACATATTGCCCATACTACTTTCATAGTTTTGGAAACTTCTTCCTTTGTCATTTTTATTTCATGGATACAAAGAATATTAGTCTTGTTACTTAAACAAGGGTCCCTGATACACCTTTGCTTCGATGGAGCATTAACACCCCTTTATATTCCAAGAGATGGTAATCACATCTTATTAAGGGCTTCTAGCCCCGCCTGCAAATTACCAATTTTATTTTGTTGTTTAGTAAAGAGAAGTTCAACCAACTAGATTGTGTTCCTTTCTCTATGCTTTTTCTTACTTCCCTGGCTCTCGCTTGATAATTTGAAGGTTTTCCTCTTTTTGCCTTGTCTAAATTAGGAGTATGTATTATTATTTTATTCCTCAATATTCTTTCACAACTTTCCTTTTCATTAGATTTATCCTCTCCTAGATTTGCTACAAAAGCTTTTGACTTGTCTTGCTCATTTTTTGGTATTTCCTTATTAATGGTAGCGGTTTTAATATCAAACACTACATTTTCTCTACCATTTTTCATTTTCTTGAATAGTGCATGGTATTTCAAGAGAGCCTTCAAAATATGATGAGGCATATTTCTTAGGTTCAACGGGAATGTTTGTCCCTAAATCAAGATCATATTGAATAAATGGTTCCTTGTTAATATTTGTATCTTGTTGTATTGTGTCCTCTAGGATCTAATCTAATTTTACTTCATAGGATAAGTCTCAAAAGAATAGGTATTTATTCCAATATACTTCCATACAAGTCTCTACTATTTATCTACTTTCATATGTCTAGACCTATTTTTTGAAAGTTGAAAACCATCCTCATCCATATCCAACTATAAGTTTCTCTTGTAGTTTTTTATATATGTTTCTAGTAGACTCTTGTTAGGGCATGATATCTCAATATGCCCCACCTAATGACATATTTTACATCTAAAATATATGTTTTCATAATATATGGTTTGGGGCTACAACTTACGCCCATACTTAAGAATGATTTTTTTTTGGTATTAGGTAGAGGTGGTTATAAGATCCACAAACCCTTTACATAGTCAAAATGGGTTGGTTCTAGCTCCAAGCCCGTATAATCAAAATACAAAATGGATCTTCCAAAGACCCACATTAAGCCATACTTAGATCCCATAGTCCTATACTTACTGTTGGACCATTCAAGATAAAACAAAAACCAGACAACACCTAGCACTTACCAAACATAACACTAGGTTGTTGTACCGTACACTTGTCACTTCCCAAGCCTCAAAAAATGGGTTACCTTTTGTCCCTCTGCCTAATTCCATATGTCGGATTACTCATCATCAACCACTCCGATCTCCTGCTGCTCTAACAGGTTTGATCTTAGATCTTATTTAGAAGCCAACACCAGTAATTCTTGAGGGAAGTTATCCTTCCAAATTTGCATCTCCCCAGCAAAAACTACAATATTTTCCATTAGATCCACCGCCTAGTTCCCTTATCTAAAGGTGTGTTGGATTCGAGCACTAACCAAATGGGATTTATGAATATTTGCTTCTAGGATAAGCTCCGATATGGTCTAGCTTGGGTATTTATCCTCCTTAATTGCCTTGATTATATTAAGTGAATCCCCTTCAAATATTACTTCCTTATAACCCTCTAGTCTAGAAATTCTCATTGTCTGCATGCATGCTTAGGCTTCTGCAAAATGATTTGTTTGAGTTCCCAAAGGCTATGCAAAGGTAAGGACCACTTTTCCTTCCTCATTTCTCAGAACTCCTATTGCTCCTGCAGCCCCCGAATTTCCTTTGGCTGCCCCATCAAAATTTAACTTAACCCACTTTTGTATGGGGGGTATCCACTTGACACCATCCCGTGGGTTGGTTGTAATGACTGGGTATTGAGGTTCCGCTCCCCAGTTCTACAAAATCCTCCTTTCCATAGGAGACAGGGTCTCGTTTTGAAAGTAAAAGGTTTTTCAATTTTCTTTCAGAGCTCTGATTATTTTATTACCACATAACCTGGGATATTTCTTCCACCATTTAAATACTCTTATTTCTCTCATTCCATATCCCCCATAAAAAATGGGGTAAGTTGAGCTTCCAGAGCCAAGTCAAAAGTTTCGCCCGAAAGGGGGAAGCCCGTTGTATGCAGAAGTCAGACATGCTATTTGAGCGGATCCAATCTATATAAAATTTGGACATAATCATTTGGAATACTGGACATGAAAATTCACAAGTTAGGAAGATATGACTTATAGATTTTATCACTTTCTCACACAGGATACATCGATTTATGAACTGGAAACCTCTCCTCTGCATATTATCTGTTGTCAGAATCTTATTTTGAACTACCAGCCAAAAGAAGAAAGCTATTTTTGGGGTTAAATTCTTTAACCAAATAATAGAAGTCGAAGTCCAGCCATTAAATCTTGAGTGAATTAGTTTATAGGCAATTTTTACTGAATATATCCCACTTGTAGTTTTGTCCCAAATCGTCTTGTCTCTTGCTCCCCCTGGAATGATCGGGAACATCCTTAAAGCATCATTGAGTTTGGTAAGGGCCACCTTCTCTTGCTCTGAAGGATTTTGAACTATGATTTTCTTCCAAGAGGAAGTTTCCTGTGCTACAGTAAGAAAATCCCTTGCTTTTCCTCCCATTTCCTTTGAAATTTTGTGTTGGAGGACCTGAAGGTCTAAGTTATCTTGCAGAGGGGCTTCTTACAACCATGGATCTTGCCAAAAGTCCACTTGTCTTCCATTACCAATTATACATTTGATGCCTTTCCTGACTACCTCATGACATTTGAGCAAATAATTCTAGAAATAGGATCCTCTAGGGAGATTATCAGCTTTCAGGAAGTCTTGATTATTTTTTATATATTTTGCCTTAAGAAGTTTTACCCATCCCAATTGATAATTATTGACAAATATCCAGACTTGTTTGCCAATTAGAGCTTGGTTCATTTATTTCATTCTCTTCAGCCCCAGGACCCCTTGATATTTTCTTGCACACACTTGATTCCATTCTACCAACGTAATTCTCTTTCTCTCCTCCGAACCTGACCATAAGAAGTTGCGCTGAATTTGCTCTAGTGTAGCTCGGACCTTTGCAGGTATTCTAAATAGATACATGCAGTAGATTGGAATTTTTTGTAAAGTAGTTTGAACTAGTAAGGCTTTCCTTGCGGAGCTGAGAAGGCTGCCCTTCCACCCTACTAACTTTTTGGAGATCCTGTCAATGACCGAGTTCCACAATGTAGCCTTAATTCTTCCTTCGAACATAGGCATGGCTAGATAAGTCACTAGTAAAATATCCTTTCCACATCCAAAGAGGTTAGCTATTCTTTCCTCCCTCCCACTAGGCGTGTTAAAGAAGTAGATGCTACTCTTCTTATAGTTTATGTATTGTCCTGCTTCTGTCTCATACTTGGTTAGAATTCTCTTCAGCATCCTATCCTGAAGTACCGAGGCTTTGGACATAATGATCGTATCATCCATGAACTGTTGATGAGACACTGGCTCTGCTGTTGACGCTGGTTTGAAACCTCCCAATCGACCTTTTGCCACAACTTCTAAAATGTTCCTACCCAATGCTTTCGCTAAAATAATAAACAAGTATGGAGACAAAGGATCTCCTTGTCGCACCTCCTTTCACTCTTAAAGTAATCGGAGGGTGACCCATTCACCATGACAGAAAATCTTGTGGTAGAGATACAACTAAAAATCAACTTAATCCACTAGGGATAGAAACTAAACTTACCCAAAATCTTGGTGAGGAAATGCCATGAGACCCGATTGTAGGCTTTATTCATGTCTAGCTTTAGTAACATACCTGCTTCCTTACTAGCCACCATTGAATGAATAACTTCGTGAATTGTGATGATACCATCCAGTATTTTCCACCCTTTCATAAAACCTCCTTGGTTCATATCAATGATGAATGGCAGGATAACCTTTAGCCTATTGGTGATTGTTTTCGTGAGAATATTCATCAGAGTGTTACATAAACTGATAGGGCGAAAACTAAAAAATTCCATTGCTCCCACTAGTTTAGGGATAAGGAATAAAAATGTAGCATTAAATCCTTCTGGGATTTCCATGTCCTTTTGAGCCTCAATTATAGATTCCACTACATCATAGCCTAGGATATCCCAAAACTTCTGAAAGAAAGCAGCGAGGAAGCCATTCGGTCCTCAGGAGCTGTTACCATCCATGTCAAAAACCGCCTTCTTGATTTCCTCCTCTGTAAAGAGGTTGAGAAAGAATCCATTAATATTCTCAGTGACAAAGGGTGGAATGGCCGCCAATAGAGAGTCCTCTTCTTCAATAGTAGGATTTACATCTTCTAGCAACGATTTAAAGAAATCGGTCGCTTTCCTCCTTATGTATTTCATATCTTTGGTGTTAGACCCATTAACCATCTTGATCTCGTTAATTTTGTTAGTACTCCTGTGGGGAAGAGTAGAGATATGGAAGAACTTTGTATTTCTGTCACCCTCCTTCAACCAATGCAGTATGGATTTCTACCTCCAAAAGGTTTCTTCAAATCCCAACACCATGTGGTATTCAACTAACATCTCCCTCTCTTGGTTTCTCAGATCTTTTGTAAGCTGATCTGACTTTAGCTTCTCATGTAGTTCATTGATCTTGTCTTTTAGTTCTACATTCCTCAGTTTACACGCCACTTGGGCTAGTTTCGAACCATTATACTTTTTATCCCACCATTGGGTAACCAGATCCTTGAGATCCTGGTGTTGGAGCCACATAAGTTCAATTCAAAAGGGTCTGGTGTATTTTTTCTTAGAGTCCTCTTTAGTTTCCCATATAATTGGGTTGTGGTCAGACCTGATTCTTGGTAGTGTCATTAATGAAGAGTCCCCAAACCTCTCCAGACATTCCTAAGAAAGAAGAAACCTATCTAATCTGATATAAATTTGGTTTTTCTTTAGTATTTTGTTAGACCATGTATAGGAGAATCTACATAGGTCCACATCCATCAGCTCATGTTGATAAAAAAAATCTCTAAACTCATAGATATCAGCAGTTATTATTTAAGAGCCCCCAAATTTATCTATAGGATTAAGGTAGTAATTGAAATCCCCGCCACAATCCAAGGGTAGTTGGGGACTGTATCCCTCAGTTTAACTAGCTGATCCTAGAGAACCCTTCTCAATCCCTATCTAACTAGAGCATATACATTCATTAAGATCCACTCTTCCTGCATGGTTTTATCCAAACATAGGAGACAAATAAACCAACTAGACATCAAAATCACTCTACTATCAATCACAATCTTGTTCAACATAACCAACAACCCTCCTACTATTCCAGTGGCCTCCTGGGATACTACTTTAGCTTCTTTCCAAGTCCTATTCTTAGAAGGGATCACTCTACTCTCCTCCATTTTAGTTTCTTGTAGTAATATCATATCCGATTTGTGTTCTTGTCTAAGAGCATACAAAGCTCTCATTTTTGTAGGATTGCTCCTACGTATATTCCATGATAGAATATTCATTTATGGGTTTTGGATCCCCGAGCCTTCGCCCCAAAGTGTAATACTACTTGAGTGCCATCAACCACTCCTCGTTCTGCTTCTTTCTGCCTTAAGGCAACATTGCTAGGTTTCCCTCTTCCTATTGAACCATATCCCCATACATCCGCTTTAGGCGGGGGTTCCTTGGGTTTCACTTGGATTTTGGTAACCATATTGGATGGGTTAGTCTTGGCATTTGGGGTAACAACCTGGATCTCTAGGTTAACTGGTCTTTTTGATAGTGGAGATGATTTCGTGCTCTTAGCTTCTTGATTAATAGTTTTTTTTCCCTGCTTTGGGGGTACATTGATCTTGGTGGTTCACCTCTACCTCCTGAGTATCCTTACCTGTCTTATCAGTTTCCTACTCCTTCCTCTGATTTTGCTCCTCTATATACTTCTCTTGGTTCTCCTCTACCTCATATTCCACTTCTTGGCTATCCACATGATATCCCTTCATATGATTTAATGCATCAAAACTGTTCTCCACTGGTATGTTGATCTCCTTAGAATTTCTTTCCATAAATTCCTCTGTAGTATAGGGGACCACTTCCGTCGAGCCTCCATAGGTCTCTCGTATTACCCAATCGAACTTACTTGCTCCAAGGCGTTGATCTATGTGGTTTTTTCCTTTGTGATTTGGTTTTAGGGCCTGCTACATCACCTTTGGAGCAGGTTGTACTTGAGGGTTCCCACTAGAGGGACCGATGATGAGGGTCGTTGATCATTCATCATTTAATCATTATGTGTGTCAATCCAGGGCGGTGTCCAGAGGCTGTATACGATAGGAAGTGTCACAGTTGCAGGTTCAGTTTATCCAAGAACAGGTTTTATTGGTGGATCAGTTAGCATTTGGGGGTTTTGTTGTGACCTCTAACTCCTAAGAATTGAAATTAACTCCTATTTACTTTTGCAGAAATAAAATTGCAAGAAATGAAATTGCAAAATCTGAAAATGACAGAAAATGAAATGTTGCTAAATTGAAATGACAGAAAAGTAAAGTGCAGAATTTAAAACACACACACTCTTGCATGAAAGTAAATCAACTGGAGAATGTCAAAATAGAATTTCAACTACTGCAATACTGAATCAACAAAAACTGCCAAATTGCAAAATGACAAGATATCTGGAAATTGTTGTGTAATGCAAAATTGAATCAACAATTACTGTAAAACTGCAAAATGACAAAATATCTAGGAATTGTTGTAAATACAAAAAATGTTGTCCATTGCTGAAAACTGTATTGAAAACTACTAAAGAAATGAAAACGCAGAATTTTGCTAACCTGCTGCAGCAAGAATTCAACAAGAAATTCTATCAGAAACTGCCTTCCTCTGGCTTGCAAGTGGCCCTTGCTTCCAGAACCAGAAGAAGGTGAGGAGTTATGCTAAGAGAATCTAGCTGTTAATCATCAACCTCAACATGCCAATTGAAAACTGAAGATTGCACCTTTTTATTCAATCTGAAAATGCATTACAATAATGCAGGAAAAACCTGCAAATTATTGTTCTGCTACAGGAAAACTTCACTCTATGCTAATTTCGGTATTCTATTGCCTATCTATCTATATATCTATATATGCTCAACCATATGGGAGCTTTATTATTTATAATATAATACTGATATGCTTGGTTACTGCTTTGTAGGGATTTACAACTGATTACATAACTGTTTCCTAGACTACAGGAATTTACTTTGTCAAAACTTTATCCATTCATTATTGTTGGGCTGCATTTGTTGAGGAAATCATGTTAAGATGAGTTGGGACAACCTCCTGGTCAATTTCCAATAATTTCCTCCATCGATTTATCGCTTTTTGACCACTTTCAGTTGTTCCTGCGCTATTCCCTATTCCTGCGTCGCTTATTCCTGCACTGCTCCGGAACAACAGGCAGGTGACCATTTGTTGCTGATCTATGGTCCAAACGCGTAGGGAGTAACGTGTTGACTTTTCCTCTCTCTTGCACACCCTTCTGCATTGGTGGCATGTGCTGGAGTGACTGATTCCAAGCCCTATTGTATATGTACAACTGGTTGGAACTGTCACAATTATAACCTATTTTCCTGCACAGTCAGCTACAGTGGACAAATTCTTGGTGCCCTTTTCCATTTGAATTAGTTTAACCAAAGGAACACAATATTACCAAGCATCAGATATTCAAACAAGGTCTGAATTGCTATAATACTACTGATTAATTAACTAAAAAATAGGTGAAATTGTAGTAAAAATAGTAAAACAGAGTATATGCACTTTGTCATTTCAGAATTTGCAAACATCATTATATAATGCATTTTTCCCATAATTAACATAAAATCATAGTAAAAAGGGTAAGTCAAATAGTTTAAAATGTATCAAAGAGTGTTCATGGATGAGGCAATTCCTGGCCTCATCATTCCCCCCCAACTTATGGTAATGCATGCCCTCATGCATTTTGTACAGCGACAGTGGCACACAGATCCAGGTCTAGACATCTTTCATGAAATTTGAGTAATGCGCCACCAATTTTATAGAATCCACTGACTGCTTTGATGGACTGAAACCACTGTTGGAAGTGCATATCAGGTTGTGGGTCAGTATCAAAGAAGTAGGGGACAAGAGTGATAATTATGGGCATCCTATATCTCAGACCTATCCAAAGCTCCTTGATTTTTGATATAATTTGGACAATGCCTTCTGCCCTTCTCCTTGACCATAACAAATTAGTGGGAGAAATTGGCTCTCTTTTTTGTAGAGAGATAGATAACTCACCCCATCTATTTTTACAAGTTGCCACAACATCATCAAAGAAATCTGCACAAAAATTTTGAAACTGGATTATACATTTTTGAAGGTTCCCTAGATAGATCTGTTTCATTCTGATATCCCTCATGAAGGTATAATGAACATTTGTACAATCCCTGTGATTCAGAGGAGCAGGTCTGATAAGTAAAACAGCCTGTGATTCCAATTCCTTAGTGAACTTCTTTTTTGTGTCCCAGTAAATCTGATTTTGTAGAGTGGACATGAAGGCTCTAAGTTGTAAGTCACCTGTATAAATGTGAGGCAGGAACATACTTTCTATTGGCAAAAAGAAATTATGCAAAAATAACTCACATAACAGGTTTTGTTGCTCTATTGGACTCTGCATAAATGCCTCTATGAATTCTTCAGGAGTGTTCAACTGATGAGGCAGCTCAGAAGCAAGTCTCATGATTTGCCAGTGAAGGTATCTCTCCTTGAGTAGGAGGCTATAAAACCTAGGTGGTCTTCTGCACTGTATTGCATATTCTGCAATCTGGCATACATCCTGCACCTATGTTTTTAACCTATTCACCTCTGTTTCCTTCTCTGCTACTTTGGCTGCTTCAGAGTTTAAAGTGGCAACCTTGCCCTCTAACTGGTGACACTGAGTCATCCAATATGCCAGGTCTTCATTGTACCTAGTTAAAGGCACTGTGTCTGGGGGTCTTACAATAGGTTGCATTTGTGCCACTATATTCACTTGTACACCAACTTCCACAGTTGGTATTACAACTAGAAAATCTATTTGTGTTCCTTGTTCTGTTGTAATAGAAATGAGAGGAGAGAGTGTGGATACCTGATCTTGTGTTGCAGCCTCTTGTTCCTCTATAGAAGGTGTCTGTGTTTCCTGTTGAAGTGCAGTATCATTTGTCAACAGAATTCTTGATGGACTCTCATCATCAGATATTGCCATTCCTGCTTCCTCTCTGATAGGTGATCTCTGTGTAGGTGCTATGTTAGCTTTAGAATGTTCAGCTAAATCTAAGAGGATCTGAGCCCACTCATCAGGTGATGTTTCTGGTAACTCTGTAGATTGATATTCCAGTTGAGACAATTGGTTCTACAAATCTTGAATTTTTTGTTGAAGTAGAGAAATTTGTTGATCCTTTTGTTTTATAGTCTCTTCAGCCTGCTCAATCCAATGGGTCTAGGTTTTAATAACACTCTTTGCAGCATGCAATTGAGTGTGGATATCGATTTCCTCTTCAGACTCAGACTCAGAATACTGCTCAGAATCAGCATGCATTAAAACATGCACATCATCCTCAACTGGTTCAGAATCAAATTTTAGTGGCTCCTCAGAATCAGAGTCAGTATAATCAACTAATGGACATACAGGGCTTATTGAAGTTTCATCCATAGTTGTATCCAGTTCCATTGTCTGTATCCCTGTGTCTGTCATTTCTATTTCAACATTTGGTTCCTGTGCATCCTCTGTTCTGATTTCTCCTTCATTTGGGTCTGTGATATCTATTAGTTCTTCTGGTAGGGTTTTAGTTTTCTGAAGTCTAGCAGACCTTCTTAACCCTGTAGACCCTGGATACTTCTTAGCAGGTGCAGGTTTTGGATGTTCTGGAGCAACTGCAGATGTTGCTATTGATTTAGGAGCAGATTTCGGAGCAGGTGCATGTTCACTTGAACTTCCAATTTCTCTACTGGGTTGTACAGTATCTGCAAATGTTACCCTTTTTCTTTTTGACTGGGAACCAGATGTGGATGCTTGTTATTTCCGAGTTCGTGAAGATGGGGGACCATCTGGAGAAGGAGAAATTCTGATTTCAGAGGGTTCTGGACTAGGGTTCTCTTCATATTCTTCCTCTGCTTCTTCTTCCTCTGATGCAGGATTAGAGTCATTTGTTTCTGCCCAAGGGGCAAAGAAGCGGTCAAAATTTCTAGGGTTGCCCCTAAAGTGATACTGGCAAATCAATTTGATGAGCCCATGGTGCTTAGGGCTTCCCTTCCCTGCTTGGTATTTTAGGGCCATAGCCTTTAACTCCTGATAAAGATATAAGGGCATATTAACCCTACATTCTAGTTTGACTGCTCCATGGCGCAGATGGTTGAGGATACGAAGGTGTGGGCCAGATACAACAAGAAATTGGCCATCACAAGTGATGTATCTCATAACCCACATTGCAACTTCATTCCAAGGGAATGGTAAACTAGGTCTTTTTACCCCCTTACAAACATTTCTATGCATTAAGAATTCAATTTCTCCATCCCCTTCTTCCTTAAACTGATTAACTAGGTCATTTAAAATATTTCTCCTAGTTTTTACAATCTGCAAACCCTGAAGAGGTAATTCAGTGATTTGGCTGAGTATTTCGAGAGTTACCTGGATAGTCATCCCGTTAATGTGCACTCGATTGTTGTGAAAGGTGCATGCGAATTCTACCGCCAAACCCTCGGAATAGCCATCAAATTTTCGTAGGAATGGCAGAAATCCTCCATCAATGAATATTTGCAGAGATGCAGGGTCACTTTCCAGGTAGCTAATATTTTTAGGTTCAGCTCTGATTTTCTTTCCCCCCATGGTGTAATTTCCTGCCTTCTATTCTGTAGTTTCTATAAATTGGTGGACAGTACGAGCGTGCATCTGGTTTAGGGTTTCAATCGTCATAGCAAGAATAATAGCAACGTAGGAACTACTTCAGAACTTGCAGCGTAATGACGTGGCAGCGCATGTGAAGTTACCACCCGTAACTTCGCTCATTTTTGTTATGGATGCCAGCTGTCACATGCAACCGTGAGTCGGTGACCTATATTTTTCCTTCTAAACCAATTAACTCACCGTAGGCCACGTGTCATAAATAATTTTTACACATAATTTCATTCCTACGCTTAGTGATTTATTCCTACGCTTAATCAATCATTCCTACGCTCTAGAATATAAACAATTTATTCCTACGCTTGTTAAATCATTCCTACGCTCTGGGATATAAACAGTTTATTCCTACGCTTTATGGATTATTCCTACGCTTTGGAATATAACAGGTTATTCCTACGCTTCCCTATTCCAGCGCACTTCTATTTTTTTCATTCTAGAGCAGAATTAGGTAGAGGCATTACTGACAAGGACTTTCCATTTTTGATTCCCCCTTTTTACATGCTTTTATACTAATCAAGGATATATACACTATATACTAATGATTTACATTATTCAGAGAATGAAAAAGACACATACCTATTATAACCATTTTATCTACATTTCGAGGTGCTCCTGCTGAGATTTCCAGCTAATCAATCTTTAAACTAAGGTAGGTGCAATCTGAAAATAGATGAAACAACGGTCATGAGACAAGACCGAACAATGATAGTGAAACCAACTAGGTAAACATGCCGGAAAACCGGTTTTCATGTAAACCCAACTCAGGAGTGCCTCAAAGAGGTTTTCACTTCCTGAATTATTATTATTATTATTATTATTTTTTTAAAATCTTGTGTCAATCTGCTGAATTTGGTATGGAAGAAGTGTTTTCTTCCCAAATGTGTACATCCAAACTTTCCACTTGCTTGAGAAATTCTTCCCTGTTGTATGGTTTGTGGTACATACGAAGACGATGTCCATTCACCACCAACTTGCATTGTGAGTCATCAATAGGTGTAAGATGAACAACTCCATTGTCAAACACTTCCTCAATTTGGTAAGGTCCAAGCCATCTGGTCTGCAACTTTCCAGGGAAATCCTTGTATTGTGAATCAAACAACAAGGCCCAGTCACCTTGCTGAAATTTTTGCTGCTTTATGTGACTATCATGCCACATCTTTCGTTGTGCTTGGATTATCTCCGTCTGATGTAGCGCATCCATGCACAGTTCATCCAATGCATCAAGTTGCAGAATACGATCTTCTTGTGCCTGTGACAGATCAATACCTACTTCCAAAGCAGTTCAAAGAGTTAGTAATTCAAACTCAATAGGCAAAAGCGGTTTTTTTCCATAGACCAATTCATAGGGCGTAAATCCAAGTGGTAGATTTCCAAGTGGTATTATAAGCCCAAATAGCTTCTGGTAATTTGTCCAGCCAATTTCTTTTATGGACTCGCTACGATTTTGGTCAGAATTCGTTCTAATTCCCTATTGGTCACTTCAACTTGGCCATTGGCTTGTGGATGATAAGGTGAGGATTTTATGTGTTTGACTTGATAGAGGTGAGTGAAGGCTTCAATAATTTTGGAAGTAAATTGGGGTCCGTGATCTGTGGTGATAGATTGTGGGGCTCCAAAATGTAGAAAAATCTGTGAATACAGAAAATCAGCAACTTTTTCTTCTCTAGCATGTTTAAAGGCACGAGCTTCTACCCATTTGGTAACATAATCAGTACATACCAAGATATGCACTTTGCCTTGGGAAGGAGGATTAATGGGTCCTACAAAATCTAAACCCCATATTTCAAATGGTTCTGTTCCTATTTGAGGTTGTAATGGCATTTCATTAGTAAAGGTAGGTTTTCCCATTCTCTCGGCAAGCATCACAATGTCTAATGTACCTCTTTACATCTTTATGCAAAGATGGCCAATAATATCCGGTTCCCAAGATTTTGTGAATAGTGCTTTTGACTGAATAATGCCCTCCTGATGGTTCATCATGGCATGCCCGTAGGATATCATATACTTCATCCTGGCGGATACACCTACGTAAAACATGATCAGGACTGCATTTAAACAGTAAGCCCTCTATCCATTGAAAAGAAGAACTTTGCTTGATTAACTGTTTCTTTTGTTTGGGGGTAAAGTGAAGAGGAATCTTCCCTGTAGCTAAGTAATTAGCTATGTCTGCAAACCATGGAGATTGTACAGAGACAACAAACAACTTTTCATCTGGAAAGGTATCTTCCACCACTTCCCCTGTATCTGCATTTGGTATTCTTGACAAGAAATCTGCAACTACATTAGATTTCCCAGGCTTGTTTACTATGGTAACATCAAATTCCTGCAATAGAATCAACCAACGAATAATTCTTGCACTAACCAATGGTTTATTCATCAAATATTTGATTGCAGTATGATCCGTATGGATGAATACTTGGTACCCGATGATATAGTGTCGAAATTTGTTAATAGCATAGATTACAACCAAGAATTCTTTTTCAGTGGTAGTGTAGTTTTTCTCGACTCCTGTCAAGTTTTTACTGATATAATAAATAGCATAATGTTCCCCATTTTCAATCTGTCCTAACACAACTCCAATAGCAGTATTGGAAGCATCAGTTTGAATATGAAAAGGTAACTCCCAATTAGGACCTCTTAATACAGGTGGAGTGGTTAACTTTTCCTTTAAGTCTTCAAAAGAATTTTGACATTCAGAAGACCAAACAAATTCAGAATCTTTCATGAGTAAAGCAAACATAGGATTTGCTATAGTACTGAAGTTAGCAATGAATCTACGATAAAAACCAATGTGCCCTAAGAAACTGCGTACATCAGTTTGAGTTTGTGGAGGAGGGAGGTTTTTGATGACTTCAACCTTCTTAGGATCAACCTTGATTCCATAAGAAGAGATATGATGTCCAAGGACAATTCCTTCCTCCATCATTAAGAAGCATTTCTTAAGATTCAGAGAGAGGTGGTATGTTTCACAGTGAATCAATACTTTTTCAAGCTGTTCTAATGCATATTCAAAACTATTTCCAAATACCGTGAAATCATCCATATAAATTTCAACACTTTCATTGGTTAAATAAGAAAAAATTGCTAAAACAACTCTCTGAAATGTTGCTGGAGCATTACATAAACCAAAGGGTAAAACCCTGTAAGCAAAGGTTCCCCAAGGACATGTAAAGGTAGTCTTTTCTTGATCTTCTGGCGCAACTTGTATCTGGTTATACCCGCTGAAACCATCAAGAAAACAGAAAAATTTCTTTCCAGCAAGGGTATCCAATACTTGGTCTATGAATGGTAATGGGAAATGATCCTTATGTGTGGCCTTATTTAACTCCCTATAATCCACACATACTCTCATTTTACCATTTTTCTTTGGAACAATGACCAGTGGTGAAACCCATTTACTGTCTGAAATTGGATAAATGAATCCAACATCTAAGAGTTTTTCAATTTCCTCTTTCACAATTTCCTTTAGAGCAGGATTCAAGCGTCTCTGAGGTTGCCTTACTGGTTTTACGTTTTCTGTGTATATCCTATGTGTACATACCTCAGGATGAATGCCTGTCATGTCTTTATAGTTCCATGCAAAAGCTTGAACATGTCTTTGTAAGACTGCAAATAATTTGGTTTCTTGGTCCTCAGTTAGCTAGCTATTAATGTTCAAAAATTTACCTGGCTGGATTTCAATTTGTTTGATCCCTGGATAGATAGAACTAGCTGCTTCATAGTTACTGATTAATGCATTTAATGGACAATGATGTGGCTGTAGAGTATGAAATACTCTAGAATCTATCTCAAAAATGATACCTGGTGGAATCAGAGGACATTTGAAGGTGTTAAGGAGATGATGATGCCATCCATGTGGTAGAATGAATGATCTTTCCTGATTAGGCATGGATGACAGAAGTTCTAAATTTTGTTCCTCCTCTTGCCACAACAACCGATGAACAAGAGTTTGATCATCAGTTAGTCCTTCTGATTGTAATGTTTCAATTAGGATAGTTTCATTCTCGAATATTTCTCTCTCAGGTGTAGTGATTTCCTCAATATGTTCTTTTACTACAACTGTAGCCAAAGTGGCAATGGTTTCTTGTTCTTCATCAGATTCAAGATACCAAATTTGTCCAAAAAATTTAGTTGAAGGTTGAGCTGGTGGATACAAATAAATTTTCTTTAGGTCAACACCATTAGAAATGGTCATTTCCCCTGACCTGCAGTCTATAAAAGCAGTTGTAGTAGCCAACCAAGGTCGTCCTAGAATGATAGGGTATCCATTGACTGATTTTCTAGGCTGCAACACTAAGAAGTCTACAGGATATTCCCAAGAAGAGACTTCAATGGCTACATCTTCTAGGATACCTTCAGGTTTAGCAACGGACCTATCTGCCATTTCCAAAACTGTGGTGGTAGGACTGAGATTCTTGAGCTGCAATTTTTGCATTGTGTCCTTAGTCATAACATTAATTGCAGCTCCAAGATCAATTAGCACATTAGGAATTTGCATTAATCCAATAGTAATTGTAACTATTGGACTACCGGGGTCACTATATTTGGGAGGAACTAGTTTCCCGGATAATAAATCAGCTAATTTTCCTTCTACCTGAACGGTTTTAGGAAAGGCCTTCTTTTTACCAGGTTTCTTGATACATAACTCTTGAATAGTCTTTTTGATTGAAGGCACATCCCTTATTGCCTGCAACAAAGGGAGAGAAATTGACATCTTTTTAAGTTCTGTCACTAATTCTGATTCAAGGGCAGTATCAATATGATCAAACCTTTCGGGGTATGGTAATGCTACTGGAGAAGATTCCTGCATTTTTTTTGTTACTTCTTCTTTTTGTTTTTGTTGCACTGTCTCTTGATTTGGAGGTTCTTGTTTCTCACTTATTTCTTCAATGGTGGGTGGAACAGGTTCAGGTAAAACCTTCCCTGAACGCAGCTGGATGTTACTACAGTCAAGTACATGAACTACAACAGAATCTTCAGACTCAGCCTCATAAACAGGGGTTGTTTGTCTGGTATTATTTGGGTTAGTCACAGGCTGAGCTGGGAGTGGAGGTTGTTTCACTGGTTGCATTTGTTGATGTTGTGTTCTTCCCTAAAAATTTGGATTAGGTGCTGGCAGCAAGTTTTGAGCTTGCCCTTGATACCTTTGTTGTCCTTGATATGGTGGATATTGTTGTCCCCATCTTTGTCCTTGTTGTGTCCACTGTGGATGAGTTGCATTCCAAGGTGGGTTCATCCATCCAGGATGTGACCAATCTGGAGGAGCTATCCAAGGTTGGTTCCAAGGTTGTGCAGGGACTTCTGCATGTCCCCATGGCATGTTCATATTCCAAGGAGATTGTCCCCAATTTGGAAACCGAGGAGCATTGGGATATTGTGTATAGCCACCACCGGATCTCTGCCCAATAGCATTAAGTTCTTCTATTTGGGTGCCTAAGATAGATTTTAGATGAGGCAACAAAGGACATCTATCTCGTTGAATGTTCCTTGGAACAAATTCCACAAATAGAAGTTTTGTTTAAAGGGCAATCCTGCAAGGCATGCTTATTCCTCCATCTCGGGCAATAAATTGCCAAAGGTGGTGTAGAATTGGATTTTATGTTTCTCTCACCTAATGCAGAATTAAGTTGAACAAGGATATCAGTTTTTAAATTAGCCATTTCCTCCATCAACTCCTTTATGTCATTATTGCCAGAATTCTGTTTCTTTCTCCGATGGTGAGTACGGGAATAGTTTCTACATAACTCCACAATATCTTCAAGGTCAAGTTGATCTATGTCTCCTTTTCCCATTAAATCTAACACTTCCCTAGATTCATCCTGCAATCCTCTTAAGAAGATAGGCTTTAAGAAATCAGGTTCTACAGGACCACATCTCTTTTGGACAAAGGCAAAGTGATCAAGGTAATCCTCTAAACTCTCATCTTCTTCTTGCTTGATCCGAAACAACTCATCTTTTCTGTTTCGTACTCGACAGTAATCCTGATATTTATGTAAGAATGCAGTCTCCATGTCATCCCAAGTATGGATTGAATTAGGTTCAAGATTACTCATAAACCATCGGAGAGCAGCATCCTTAAGCGTAGAAGGAAATAATTTCAATTTTTGATTATCATTTATGTAGTCATAAGTCTGACATAACACTTTGAATTCAAACAAAAATTGATCAAGATCTTCTGAAACAGTTCCCCTAAAAATTGGCAATATGGATGGAGAAATAGTTTTCATGGGAGCATCTAGAGCTGGATCCAACCGTATGGGATATTCAAAAGTCCTAGGAGGATCATCAGCATACCCACCTAGTGGTGGTGGTGGTGCTGCCATAGTTATTTTCTTTCTTGAGTTTGATGTGGATGGTTCAGTCTTAAGGGAATGTTTAGCAGAAAGTGCTGCCAAAAGTTCTTGTTCTAATCTATCCAAAGCTTCAGTTGGTGAAGAAGGTATTTCTTGCTCTGGCAATTCTTCATCTGATCATGAAGAACGCCTTGGTGGTTCAGAACTAGTTCTGATAAACCTCCCTCTTTCGTCTCTTGGCCTATGCATTCATGCCTATTCAGTAAATAAACTGAAATACAATATTTCAAAAATTGTAACACAATTCTTGACCTGTGTCACTTTTCCTAACAACACCATTTGTTCCCCGACAACGGTGCCAAAAATGATGAGGGTCGTTGATCATTCATCATTTAATCATTATGTGTGTCAATCCAGGGCGGTGTCCAGAGGCTGTATACGATAGGAAGTGTCACAGTTGCAGGTTCAGTTTATCCAAGAACAGGTTTTATTGGTGGATCAGTTAGCATTTGGGGGTTTTGTTGTGACCTCTAACTCCTAAGAATTGAAATTAACTCCTATTTACTTTTGCAGAAATAAAATTGCAGGAAATGAAATTGCAGAATCTGAAAATGATAGAAAATGAAATGTTGCTAAATTGAAGTGACAGAAAAGTAAAGTGCAGAATTGAAAACACACACACTCTTGCATGAAAGTAAATCAACTGGAGAATGTCAAAATAGAATTTCAACTACTGCAAAACTGAATCAACAAAAACTGCCAAATTGCAAAATGACAAGATATCTGGAAATTGTTGTGTAATGCAAAATTGAATCAACAATTACTGTAAAACTGCAAAATGACAAAATATCTGGGAATTGCTGTAAATACAGAAAATGTTGTCCACTACTGAAAACTGTATTGAAAACTACTAAAGAAATGAAAACTGGCAGAATTCTGCTAACCTGCTGCAACAAGAATTCAACAAGAAATTCTATCAAGAACTGCCTTCCTCTGGCCTGCAAGTGGCCCTTGCTTCCAGAACCAGAAGAAGGTGAGGAGTTATGCTAAGAGAATCTAGCTGTTAATCATCAACCTCAACATGCCAATTGAAAACTGAAGATTGCACCTTTTTATTCAATCTAAAAATGCATTACAGTAATGCAGGAAAAACCTGCAAATTACTGTTCTGCTACAAGAAAACTTTACTCTATGCTAATTTCGGTATTCTATTGCCTATCTATCTATATGTCTATATGCTCAACCATCTGGGAGCTTTATTATTTATAATATAATGCTGATATGCTTGGTTACTGCTTTGTAGGGATTTACAACTGATTACATAACTGTTTCCTAGACTGCAGGAATTTGCTTTGTCAAAACTTTATCCATTCATTATTGTTGGGCTGCATTTGTTGAGGAAATCATGTTAAGATGAGTTGGGACAACCTCCTGGTCAATTTCCAATAATTTCCTCCACTGGTTTATCGCTTTTTGACCACTTTCGGTTGTTCCTGCGCTATTCCCTATTCCTGCGTCGCTTATTCCTGCACTGCTCCGGAACAACAGGCAGGTGACCATTTGTTGCTGATCTGTGCTCCAAACGCGTAGGGAGTAACGTGTTGACTTTTCCTCTCTCTTGCACACCCTTCTGCATTGGTGGCATGTGCTGGAGTGACTAATTCCAAGCCCTGCTGTATATGTACAACTGGTTGGAACTATCACAGTTACAGCCTGTTTTCCTGCACAGTCAGCTACAGTGGACAAATTCTTGGCGCCCTTTTCCATTTGAATTAGTTTAACCAAAGGAACACAATATTACCAAGCATCAGATATTCAAACAAGGTCTGAATTGCTATAATACTACTGATTAATTAACTAAAAAATAGGTGAAATTGCAGTAAAAATAGTAAAACAGAGTATATGCACTTTGTCATTTCAGAATATGCAAACATCATTATATAATGCATTTTTCCCATAATTAACATAAAATCATAGTAAAAAGGGTAAGTCAAATAGTTAAAATGTATCAAAGAGTGTTCATGGATGAGGCAATTCCTGGCCTCATCAACCAGCTCCCCAGTGAGAGGATTCTGGGGCATAGGTATTTCTGGGAGGAGGGTTATAACATTGTCTCTTTCTGAATTTAGGCCGAACGGGGCCTCTAATATTCGGATTTCGAGACCCACGTCCTTGAATCCCATGTTGGGCAAGAATGGAGACCTACGGGGGAGGGATATTATTATGGGTTTGTGGAATAGTATTTTGGGGTGGGGGTTTGGTTCTTGGAAAGGTAGTGGATACCTTGGTGCCCTACCTTCCCGCAAACACTACACTTAATAGACATATTTTCATATTCAAAGTCCTGAGTATGAAGGCCATACATAAACGATAATATAATAGATTTAGGGAGTTCTTTACTCAGGTCCGCCAACACACACATGCAAGCAGAAAGAAGTCTTGTTCTGCTGAAGGTTGCAAGATCGATAGCTACCAGTTTCCAAATCTTTGCAGCTATCCCAGCCAAGATTTGCTCATTCCAACAAAGTAGAGGTAATCCCGGTATCTTAACCCAAATAGGAGCCAAATCCAACACTTGGATCTCAGGGTTGAAATTGGGGGTCTAATGCTTCAGATACAAGCCCCTTTTCCCAAGAAACCAAGGACCTCCTTGAATAATCCTTTCCATATCCTGGTCACATTGAAATGTCATTAAAAGGAAACTCTTGGGTAAAACCTTAATCATCATACCGACCCTTGGCCACCATTTCTGGATGGCCCATCTCCTTATGACTTCCAAGTTTGGCCAAACCCCTATAAATTTTGGCACCATAGACATTATGCCCTCCATAGCCACCTGTTGATCTAGGGTATCTGAGATGTCCAGCCTACCATTAACGGGTTTTAGATTAAAATAAGAGTCGAACAATTTTTGCTTACCACAAAGAGCATTAAGATAAGATGATCTACAGTTGTCAAGTTTCTTTTTGTCTCCTTCCTCGATGTTCCCTTGATCCTAACGCACAGAGTCCTGGTCCCCATCAGAGATATCTTTGACCGCATCCACCCAACGCCCTGGGTCCGGTTCCAACGGAATTTCCTTGTCCACATCCTCCACCTAGGGCCCTACTATATCACCAGAGCCCCCACCTGCCGCGCCTGCTGCTTTACCATCCGAATCCCCACATCTAGGGTTTGCCACCCCTAGACCTCTCGCTCCTCCTCCTTACTGCTCCATATAAGAACTCCATATGATAAACTCCTCAATACTTAAGAATGATTGACTCTAGTAAAAGTTTACTTATTGTAGACACCAAAATCTAGCCAGTCGTTCATCCGTATCTTCCTGCCACAATTATCCATTATTTATATATATTTGTTTAATATATATTTAAAAAATATTATTTTATGTATTTTATTTGTATATATATAGATATATTTATATGAATTAATCCCATCCATCCATCATGATTTAATCCTAGCCACTCATCCATATTAATCCATGCCACATGCCCATATTTAATCTCCACCTTTTGTCATGTTTTAATCTTGACCACATAAATTGTGTTGTTGAAACCCTAACATGCCCTAGGAGAGATTATAAAGAGGAGTCATTTTGACAACTCAACCCCTAATTTTTCCCTAATTTTTTAAGTCTTGAAGCATCCAAGCATTCTTGCCACTCCTCTCTTCTGTCGCTCGTTGTCGTCTTTGCATCCACCATCGCCTATCTCACTTGAATAAAATTTGCTTCTGCAGCTTTTGGTTCAATCCTCGAATGCCCCTCCAAGTTCCCTGAAGTGCTTTTGGGTGCTTTCTACCATCATCGAACGCCTCTGGGTGCATCCTGCCATCACCGAGCACCCATAGGCATTCACAACCCTAGTTCTACAGCCCCACTATCCCTCGGGTATCACTAGGGTATATGCACACTATTTTCTGCAACAACAACAAAGATCAGAAGATAACAAGTCAATGTGAGATAAGGTAAATAATTGTGTGTATTTATTTTATTCCTATATTATTGCTTTCAATTTGCAACATCTAGGGTTAGTAATCATATTTTTAGAGGGTCTCATGTAGTGGAGCCCTCATAGGTATTATTGACTATTTGTATGTTGTCTATTGTTTGCGGTGCAGGGATCATATCATTGGTAGCTATTGAAGCTAGAGTGGTCCTGTATAGGATATCAAAAAGCCCACTCACCTTTATTAGGATTAGATTGAACGTGAAGACACCACCACTATTTGTTTTCTAGAGTTTTAGAGAACCCTAGTGTATTGTAATCATTGTATCAAGCATAAGAAGATTTTGTAACCCCATATTTAGGGCACATTTTATTGTAACATTGAAGATCCACGGGCATCATAATACAAGTTTATTTCATTATGCAATTTTATATGTATTACATTGCTTATTTGATTTTATAGTTCATATTTTGGTGTTGTTTGATTTGCATTCACAAATGACGATCACAGTGGGACCCATAAAGGGTTCTAAATTTTAAATTATCTTGTTAACTGACTTGTGGTTTTCTATTTTCTTGTTGTAGGTTTTTAGAAAAATAGATCGCGCAAATTTCATAAAATCAAGGTTTTTGAAAAATTTGCATGAGTTGAATAGAAGGTGCGCGGACGCCCTACGACGCTCGTGGGACATTCAAAAAAAACCCAGGTGCATTTCACAGGTGCCCAGGGATGTTTCATAGAGATGAAGAATAATACATTGGCTTATCTGTAAGTCTGCCTAAAACCCTAACTCTCTATTTTATGTATTTTTCATGTTTTTACATATTTTGTGTTAAAAAGAACATTATTAAAATTTTGTTAAAAACAAGCATGATTAATCTGCATTTTAGGTATTAGATTAGTTTTTGCATCCATATTTCATTCACACATTTCACACTTCCAATTGAAATTTCACTATTTTCTGGTGTGCTATACTAAAAAATATGAATGGTCAATTACATACAATAGTTTACATTTTTAGGGTTAGGAATTTCTCCTTTTTTTGGTCTAAATAGGAACACCATTAGTATAATGAAAGTACCTCCGCATTTGGTGATTCAAGGTGAAAGAGTAGACGAACCCTCATCTATTTAGAGAGTGGTCTAAAGCGGTCTACTCTACTTCTTTTGGGGAAATTAATATTTTTGGTGTTGGCTTCTAATTTAGACTCGTGAAATCAGTTATTCCTGACATTGTGTGTACACCATAAAAAACTAAAAGTATTAAAAGTAATCACACACAACACACATCACTTTTAACAGTAATGTGTTGGATTTCATCACCAACCATTTCTTGAGATCTAGTGACGGTGGGTTTCATCTCCATCCACCAATATCTGCCCTTAGACACTTTAGGACACCCCTGAGCAAACTTGCTAGTTTTCATCACTAAGAAGAATCTCATTGCCCATCCAAGCCATAGTTTTTACCCATTTTAATTCAGATTAGTTTATCAAAACACACAAAACAAAAAAAAACATTAAAACGAGATTAAAAAAAATAGAGGTAAGACACATTTGTTGTATAAACATATGATTGGATTGCCTGTTTGATTTTGTGAGTTTTCATTCCGCATTATACTTTCTAGCATATTTTATATTTGGTTCATTTGTTTATGGTATTAATAAGAAATTAAGCTAAAATAATGAATCAAATATCCACCAATCAAACCACTTCAGCAATAGAGTGTTCATCATCACCTTCCACTACCAATTCCATGATCAATCCCCTTAGTGTGATATAGGTAAGTCATTCAGATTTGTCTGTGGGTCCATCATACACTGTGTCACCCACATCATTTCACATGGCCATGTCACAAATTGAGTCATCCTCACCTACCTTTGGTCACCACATCACCCATATAGATATGGCCCAAGTAGAAGCTCTTCAAAGATCTGCTAACTATATCTTAGAGTCAATCCCTAACTCACCTAGGTATGATTATGTTTTCCAGGAAGATCTTGTCTCCTCCCATCCTTCAAGCTTTACCCAGGTGTACAATAATCCTCTTTTTGAGGTATCTACTACACCTTCCCAACATTTTTCCATGCCACAATCATCATGTTCCTAAAGCACATCCATCCTATCCTCATACATCTCAATCCATGATAACCCCTTGTACGAAGCACATGTTAATGTTGCTTCACAAGTGCCCCTATCCATGCTATCTAGTGTCTCCCATTAAGTTGTAATTCCCATTGCAACTTACTTCCCACCTACCTCATCAATACCATCCACCTCCACTCCATAAACCATTGATATGGAAATACATGAAACTTGGTAACATCTTAACAAATTTCTTAAGAAGCGATAGAACGCTTAACAACTAGTTCAGGTGATCAACCCTAAACCTCAACATTTGTCCTTGTTAGCCAAAGTCCATCTTGGGTACCATAATCTTCTGTGGTTTCCATTCCAACATCATCGCCAACCCATACCAATTCTATTCCCATATATCCATATCTTCATTTATAATCATTTCTTCATCAACCCCATTATTCTCAACATCTTTCCACCTTGCCATCAAAAATCAACAAGTGATTTAGGATTTCCACATTCTTGGGGAGGACCCTCAAATCCAAACTATACAACAATAGATTGATAGTTTGATGCAACATACTCCTGGTATGATAAATCAAAAGCCTACCCTATGTCAACTGATCAATCAACCAATTCATCCTTCGATACCATCATCGCCATATCCGATAGATTTCACAATACCAAAGTTTGATAAATTTAAAGGGATGAAGAACCCTAAAGAGAATGTGAGCTCATTTATTCATTCCTGCTTTAGAATTCAAAATAATGACGCTCTAATGCTTAGAACCTTCCCTCAAACATTAGGGGGAGATGATGTAGAATTGTATAACCATTTGCCCAACCATAGTATTTATACTTTTGAGCAATTGGTTGACCAATTTCTTGAAATATGCTCCCTCAATATAAGAAAGAAAGTCTCATTATCCGATACATATGATTTAAAAAATACGATGATGAGTTTGTCCATGCCTTTGGTAACCGTTGGAGCGCTGTTATCACCAAATTCCCATTTGTCCTACCAATGGAGGAGCTGACCCGATTGTTCTCTAAGAGTTGCTTAAAACCCATATCTTGGTTATTGCAATTACAACAACATAAATCACTTTGATGAAGCTCTTGCCCAAGCTAGTACAATTGAGGAGATAAAAATGCAATAAGGAGTGCTTAAGCCTAAGAAGAAATAATGGTAGAACAAGGGCCAATATAGAGGAAGTCATTCTAGCCAATCAAAATCCAATCAGGCTAATCTGACCAATGCATCCAATAAATAAAATCAAGTGGTTAGAAGCAAACCAATAATGGTTAAATAACAACCCATACAACAACAACCACGATAAATTAAATCATGTGGTTCCCTCAACTACTCAATCAAGTCAAAACATAGTGTCAGCTATGAAAAACTAACCATGTCGACAATATGTTCGATAACCCTGTCAATATACCCCATTGAATGAATCTTATGCCTCTATTTTCCATAGATTATATGACATAAATCAAATTTTTGTGCCCGAGGTCAAACCTAATGATCCCACTAAACGTGGTAAACACTATAGGAAGCATTTATTTTTTCCTTATCAAAGACAGAATAGACATGATATCAATAACCACCATCAATTCAAAGATAGAATACAAGACCTTATTGAGTTAGGAGCTATCAAGCTTGACAGTCCTCTAGCTCAACAAAATCAAAATCTTGGGATTTATCAAACACCACTTCCTCATCATGAGGAAGCACAACCAAAAACAAGAGGGTCAAATACCAAGATTCCTCCAAATTACGTTAATCATATTCAATAGTACCAAGGTTTTGTGGGTGCTATTCATGTAGCAACCCGAGATCAACAACGCTCCAATCAACAAAATGTTCAACAATAGTCTATTCAACCACCCATACCTCCACAGGCAAATGTGTCTCAACTTGCCACATCATCATCTCCCATTCAATTTTTTTCCAATGCCTCTCATCCAATCGATATTTTGGCCCATCCATCTCAACCTATTCATTCTTCCAATCATCCATCTAGGCCAATCATCTCATTGAGTAGTCGATTAACCACAAGCTTAAAAATGGCTTCAACCAAACTATCTATATATGAACTAATCCAACAATATCCTCCACATCATTAAGTATTAATGGATATTCTAAAATCCATTGAACTTCAATCTCAAGACGCTAATGCATTTAACAATTTTGTGGGGAATATTCAAACATGTATGGAGCCTTCCATCACATTATTTGATTTTGATATCAATCCAATATCATCAGAATCCGTGGACCCTCCATTACATATCATGGCTCAAATTGATAAGAAGGCTTTCAAAAGAGTTTTAATTGATATTGGTTCTCTGCTCCATAGTTGGAACTATTGTTTTACCCATCGAAATGGGGGTCAAAATATTGCATACTATGTTCCACATCTTGGAAGGGTCCATGGCGTATAATGTACTCCTTCAATGACCTTGAATGAGGGAAATGAGATGTGTACCTTCCATATTACATCAATGCTTGAAATACGTACATGAGGGACAAGCACATTGCATACTAGCGAATGTTGAACCATTTAAGTATTGCAATTTTATCTCAAACCCCTATGAGTCCATGCTTCCTTCCACTCATCTATTCCTCACATCATCAACCACTTTGTCAACCACCCCATCCATATCACCATATAAAGCCCCTATTCTTGATGAGCTTCCCATCACCAATTCAAATCAAGCATCCACTTCCATACCCTCATCTTTATCACCATTGAATACATGCACATGTGCTCAAACTCAATCTACATTAGCCACATCATCAACATCCTCCACCACTATTTCCACATCATTGCCAATTCAATAATTTGCCTAGTCAAATCCATCTTCATCCACATCAACCAATGTCTCACAAGTCAAAATGATGGATTGTGAGACACCATCAGTCAACCATGAGTCAGTTCCATCTACATCCAATCCATCCACATCATCCCAAGTCGAGGCCCACCTCACTAATCCTAGTATTGGTGAATATGTGGTCTAAGATATCACAGTCACATCGCTCAAAATTCAAACTTCTAAGGATTACGGTCACCCACGTGACCCACCCTTATCTATAGGAGTGGTATATAACATGGGTTCAATATCTCATAGTATTAATTTTGTGTATGGGGGACTTGATTCATTGTCAAATATAGTTACCTCAGATGAACCCAAATTACCAACACTGGCCAATATACAACATATATCGGGTTTTCCATCTCAATATTTCCACATTGTTATTTGGCAAGGACATGGCCTAAGATGATATGAACAGGGAATGCATGAGATTATTGATGGTTCATATCAAGAAATGCATGACTCTTCAGCCTTAGGTTATTGTCCACTTTCATCCACTTCTTCTCTTGAACAAGATTTTCAAAGCTTAAATTTGAATTCAGGAGAAGATATCCATCACATCGATGACTTTGAAGATTAAATTTATGAAGAATTCAACCTTATATCAATAGCTTTTGATGAATCTAAAGAGGAATCATACCCCATCATTCCACACACTGAATAGGATAAGTTTGAACTTAGATTGTTCCCCATCCATCCAACCCATATTTAGCATACTTCTTCCACAAGAGTGAGCTGACCCAACCGATGAACCACCACCTCCATCTCATTAATCCATCTCACCGACCATTTTTTTTGTAATATATGTACATAAATAATAAAAAACAAATAGAAAAAAACAAAAACAAAAATATTTTGCATGTACATTGCATTTATTTGTGTTGTTTGTTGCTGTCTAGGTTTAACATAATTCTAGCATTGGTTTTACCAAACAGGATCCATTCCATTCACCTTTGCCACCCATCCTTTTTACTTTTAAGTCAACATGAATCTTGTTGACTCATTCACCCTTCTCCGTAATCCATACGATTTGGCAAAGCCAATTCATATTGACATGAGTCTTATTGATATGGACCAAATTTCCTCACCACCATCATTTTTTGAGTTTGTTCTATACGAGGAATTGTTAAGGGCTTCAGCCAACTACATTCCTCCATGACCTCCACCTTCACTTTCACCTTTAGATCCTGAGGTTTTCTCGGCAGACGTAGATGAGGATAAGTTAGAAGAGTTTGATGACATCATAGATGACATTTATCTGATCCCATAAGCTTGAGGAAGGTTCTCATTATACTTTAGGGGACTTATAGGCTTTCCAGACTGGGGGGAGTAGAAGATCCCGAACGACTTAATGTTATACACTTGAGATCATTCTATGCATAATGTGATTTATATATATGTATATATACATGGCTATTACACAAAAACAAAATTGCATTTCACACATTTAGATTGCATACATTTCATGTGCACATATTTCATTTCATAGCATTGTATTTTACACCTTGCATTTCACACATCACATTGCATACATTGCACTTTACACATCATATTGCACACATTCCATTTCACAAATTGTATTTTATATATTTACAACCACATTTCACATTTCATATTAGGGATCATTTATTTAGTTTAGATATTAATTGGTCCAATAAAGTCATGTTGCCTTAATCAGGAGCACCTTCAAGTCATCATTTATGTCATTGCACCATTCCATAAATCTAAATTATCATTTGCAAAGCCAAATTTACATAGTCCCTAGGTGTTTTCGGTCACTCAGCCAATCTTAGTGTTTTAAGCAAACCACAAATACATGTCGAGTTTTCTTTAGGACCAAAATATATTTTCACTAATAAAATCTTGATTTTTGGGAATTGACTCGAAAACATTCTTGAACCAACCATAAATCACACATCTTAATAAACATCTTGTGTCAAAGAGGAATAGCACCATACTTGTATTGAACCTCGAAGTGAAAAGGGTCTTCCTTGCTTGTCCCATCATGCAACATAGTCCACATAAATAGTGGTTTTTACCACTATCACAGTTGCTTCCAAATACAAAAGACAAAGTAGTAACGATAGAGTACAATTCTCATCACACTTAAGTTGAGAATTCGATTCCCCAAAGCTCTAAATCTTTCATCACACACCATATATCCTCAAGCTGTAAGGATAGTACTACATTTCCAGTTAGACGGTTAGGTAGTCATCCCCAAAGCCTAAAGATCAAACTCTTGGACTATAGAGCTAGTCTCCACCGGAGCTATATACGCTTGAATGGCAGTGGAGTATGCTTATGTGTGGTGACACATCTCTTTTAAAGAGACCTCTGACCACACATAAGGACAAGCTAGCTTCTTGGTCTCATTCATAACATGTTTCACCAAATTTACTCAGGATGAGTTAATGAACTCACTTGCACACACATTGGTTCTTGATTGCCTTGAGTCATTACCAAACTTTTGATTCATTAAATGAATTCACTGCACACACAACTGGTCTTAGAAGAATTATATTTAGTGAGTTTGTTTGATGCTACTAGGATGTCCGAGTCTTTGTAAAACACTCAGTTTTTCATATCAACATCCATATTTTCTTCCATATCAACATCCATATCTTATTCCATGTCAACATCCATATCATTTCATGAGTCTTCCACCACACCTACCACTAGTCTGGTGCCCCTGATTAAACAACAATGCTAAACATGGCCAAGAAAATTATAAACTATGAATGATCATTAGAACATTTGCATTCATACACATTCTATCACTTGCATTAATCATCCATATACATTTGCATTATCACTTGCATTAATCATTTATACACACATGCATCCACACAAAAGCATACATACAAAAACATTCACACAAAAGTAAAAGCCATGTTTATATATATATATATATATATATATATATATATATATATATATATATATATATATATATATATAGCATGTACAATGAAAGCCCAATGGCTATATACAATGGATCACCATGGCTCAAATACAAAAATTGCATCTAAGCACTAGCTAATGCCTATAAGAGGACCCCTATGACAGTGAAGGAGCCCTAGACCTAGAGCTATGCCTAGAATCACTAAGCCTAGCAGACCCGAATATAGATGAGGAGGGTGGATTTGGAAGCCCAATGTCATACTCCATCAATTGATCCTCCAACAATCGGATATATCCATATCAAGCTCGAAGGCAGTGTACATCATGTATCTGTCAATGACTCTTCTCTAGCAGCTTTTCTTGGAGCTTCATAATCCTATCCTTACCTCCACTTATAGTCAACCGTGCCCCTAGCTTTGCTCGTAGTCGAGCTACCTCCGTAATCTTAGTCGTTATCTTAGCATCCTGAGCCCTCTCACCATCTTGCAGCCTATCTATCTATGCATATTGAGTTGCTACTATAGCATCCCACTCTGCCACTAGCTACTCCAATCTTACCCAATCCTCCTCACTTTGACCATGAGGTCCATTCAAAACCTCATCCCTGTCCTCTGTGCTCTCTCCATCTCCTCTAAACTCTAGAGCCTGCTCTACTGTTCTCCTAGTCTGTCTTCTATGTCTGCAAGCTTGAAGGTGCCCCCGGTGCTTAGGAGCCTCATTGATATCCTCAGTATCATCCCCATACACATTCCCCCATCTACTACTAGACTCGGTACCCATGGTGGCTTAGTCACAAACCATGTATCATACTCCTCAGTAGTCCCCACATTGTCCACATTAGGGAGATCCATCTCCTTGTCATCCTCATAAGTAGTCCTTCATGCCTTAGCACAAGGGAGACTTGTATCATCCCAATGATGCTTATAGAGCATGGGTGCCTCAGGAACCCCCTACCTCAGTCCAAACTACCACAACACCTAGGAGAACTGGATCAGCTCCACCTCCTTTGTGTGCCTTCCAACAACCCATATAGTCTACCACACCCACCGTAAATGCTCCCCATCACCTATCCACATGGCACCTCACATTGGTCTCCATACCACCTAGGCTGTTGTTAATCCAACCCATAAATCCTTTTACCACTGACTCATATGAATAGGATGACTCGGCTGCACATCCTTTACCACATGCCACCTCATCGCATAGGGTTACTTCATATCCCATCCTCTAGCTGGTAAACCTGTAGGTCGAGCCATATTGAAGTGCTCCCGACCCCAACATTGCAGTAGTAAACTACAACCTAGTCCCTGATGCCTCTACCTCTTCACCTCATATAGCTTTTGGTACAACTATGCCAATAAGGTAGGAGCCCATGTATACACTTGAGGTGTAGTGATCATATCGTACACCAAACCGATAAGGTTCCATGGGAATTGATACCCAGTACTATTCGGGGCCACTATGTTGGCCAACACAAACATCACCAATGTGGGTAGGGCATCCAACTTCTTGTCCACATACATGGAAAAGTATGTTATCCCTCCATCCATCACCTCCACATCCTCCCACCCATCTCCAAACATGTGGCTCAACTCATGCTTCTTGTCATGTCCAACCTCGACATGCAAGCCCTCCACTGGCAACTTGAGGATGCGGTATACATCCTCAAGTGTAACAGTCACCTCTCTAGTAGGGAGCTAAAACGTCCCCCTATCTGGATCCCATATCTCAACCAAGAAAGAGAGATACCCCTCATCTACCTTCACCACATCTATCTTGACTGCCCCATCCATCCCAACAGCCTCCAACCAATCCCACTCATCCTCTTGTAACGCCTTCCTCACCCCAGGGATGAGAGCTGAGAACCGATGTCGAGCTTCCAAAATATTTAGTTACAACACAACACAAAATATCAAATACATCGCATTAAAAAAAAAGAAATTTTTGCACAAAAAATAAAAAGAGTTTCAAAAGCACCTACCTTGGCAAAATGCGCACTTGATCCCACGGCCGTATCTGCTCCATCCACCACCATAGCTTCCGCAGCACACCAACTCCACTCCACTCCATCAAATGCAGCTTTTGAAATTTATGGACACATAAATGATCTTGATATCCCCTTTATAGGTCTTTTATAGTTGTTTTAGGTGCACTAAAATGTCCATGAACATTCCCAGGTGCACTGAAGCGCCTCCCTATGTTTGGAAAGCACCAAACTCTGGTGGGTGTTTGCGCAAACAATAAGCGCCCATCGACGTTTGGTGTCAATATTGAAAAATAGAACAAAATGATCTAAAATGTAGCTTACCTCCAACATTTCATTCCAAATTGTATTCATACATCAATTTTATCATAATTTCATGTTTTGTGAAATAAAAATTGTTTTGGATTCTTAATTTTTGCTCGTAACCAAAAGTTGCAAAATCACATTACAAGTTACAAAATAGTTCAAAATGGTCCAAATTTTCACAAAATAACCATTTTCATCATTTTAATCATCAATTCCATCATTGTACTCATTTTTGTGAAGATATGAATTGATTTGGAGGACTAATTATTATTTGTGCCCACAAGGCACAAAATTGTCCAAAATTGCTTCAAAATGCTCCAAATCAATGCAAAAGTTTACAAAACCATACAAAAAAATCACCAATGCATTTCCCATCATATCATCTTCATTCCAACATCATTTTCATCCATTAATCATTGTATTTGCATATTTTCCAAGTCATATGCAATTTCAAATGAACCTCGTATCTAGTGGTCTATTCTATCTCCTTAGCAATTGCAGCGATTTGCATCCATGCAACTCAGTAAGATGAGTAAATCACCATAATAATACTTGACCATCTTCATCATCACATATTTAATTGTTCAAAAAATAAAATCAATTATGGTACCTTATTTTATGAGTGAGATTATGCCAAGATCAATTTGCTCAACAACTGTCATTGATGCCCTTTTCCATGGGGTTCCCAACATGGATAAATTTCATCATTTCATTTACAATTACACTAGTCTTCGAGGATATAGGTCGGGTAAAGTGATTGAGAAACCGTTTAGGAATTTCATGTGGGAATTGCTACAATCATGAGTGGCTCCAAGGGCAAGACTATTTTTCTTTTCTTTTTGCATTTGCATACTTGCATTTCAATGATGCCGGAAGGCACATTCTTCAACAACATGGAATCACCCCAAACTTGGGGTAACCACATTTGACTTTGATTTTTCCACAACGGGATACATCTTACATGATCATGACATCTACACTTGGTAAAAATCCCTTTTTTCTATTAGGGCAAAAATAGAATCAATCACTTGCATTTTTCAACAACCCCCTTCTACCATTGGGGCAAAAACGACATCACATTTACATCATTCATATCATCCACAATTACACCATATATTTCACATAATTATTTGCACAAATATGTGAATTGGCTCGTGATATGCATCCATCACTCAGTCATTAGTTGAGGGGGTAAGCTGCACAATCAAAATTATTTTTGTCTCCAAGTTCATATTTGCATTCCAACAAGAAATTTGCTTCTACATCAGGCCAAACCAGGTGTATTGTATTTTTGCACTGCATTGTGTTTCACACAATACAATACAAAAAGGGGTATCTGTAGACACCAAAATCTAGCCACTTGTCATCCATCCATAGCTTCCCATCACATTTATCCATTATTTATATTTATTTAATATATGTTTATATAATAATATTTTATGTATTGTATTTATATATTTAAAATAATATATATATATATATATATATATATATATATATATATATATATGAATTAATCCCAACCATCCATCATGATTTAATCCTAGCCACTCATCCATATTAATCCATGCCACATACCCAGATTTAATCTCCACCCTCCATCATGTTTTAATCTTGACCACATAAATTGTGTCGTTGAAACCCTAACATGCCCTAGGAGAGATTATAAAGAGGAGTCATTTTGATGACTCAACCCCTAAGTTTTCCCTAATTTTTTGAAGTCCTGAAGCATCCAAGCATTCTCACCACTCTTCTCTTCCATCGCTCACTGTCGTCTTTGCATCTGTCACTGCCTATATCACCTGAATTAGATATGCTTATACAACTTTTGGTTCAATCTCTGAATGCCCCTCTAAGTTCCCCAAAGTGCTTTTGGACACTTACTACCATCATCGAGATCCTCTGGATGCATCCTGCCATCACCGAGCGCCCATGGACATTCACAACCCTAGTTTTGTAGCCCCACTACCCCTTGGGTATCACTAGGATATCTATGCACCATTTTTTGCAACAACAACGAATATTAGAAGACAACAAGTCAATGTGAGACAAGGTAAACAATTGTGTGTATTTATTTCATTCATGTATTATTGCTTTCAATATTATTCTGCAACATCTAGGGTTAGTAATCATATTTTTAGAGGGTCTCACGTAGTGGAGCCCTCACAGGTATTATTGACTATTTGTATGTTATCTATTATTTGTAGGTGTAGGGATCATATCATTGGTAGTTGTTGAAGCTGGAGTGGTCCTATATAGGATATCAAAAAACCCACTCACCTCTGTTGGGATTAGATCGAACGTGAAGACACCACCACTATTTGTTTACTAGGGTTTTGGATAACCCTAGTGTATTGTAATCATTGTATCAAGTATAATAAGCTTTTGTAACCCATATTTGGGGTACATTTTATTGTAACATTGAAGATCCATGGGTATCCTAATAAAATTTTATTTCATTGTGCAATTTTATGTGTATTACATTGCTTATTTGATTCTATAGTTCATATTTTGGTGTTGTTCGATTTGCATTCACGCTTATATCAATGGTGATCAATACCCAAGAATCCATATTTTGTAGTGCTTGATATCTCAAGAAATTTTCCCAGAGTGTTGCTTATTGCCTTGAAGGTGTCTATTTCCTAGAATTCAACGGGTAACCCATACATCCTAATCCAAACTAGTACTAGGGTTAAATTTTTGTTTTTAGGTGCAAAACCTTCATACCACTGGGTAAGGAAGAGTCCTAATCCTACCATAAACCAAGGACCCCTTTTAGGATTCTATCTCTTTCCTTAAAGAAATGTCTAGGAAGAAACCTTTGGGAAGAAAAAATAGACTCACTCGTGGAGACTTCGAACTCCTATCAATCCATTTTCTCAAGGCCAAATCCGCTGACCAAGACCCATTAAATTTACCAATAATTGTCTTATCTTTGAGCAACTAGATGCATATAATTTATGTTTATTGTTCATAGGAGTTTGAGACAAGGACATCTTTATATTAACTTGCTATAAAAAACTTCATACTTCCACAAGCATGAGTACAAACCAAAAAAACAACTAAATGCATGGAAAAAGCCAAATCCCCATTAACATTATAATATATACTCTTTAAAATAGGTCAAACTCTTATATTTTTAAGGTCATTTAAACAACTTTAATATGACACTATATACCCTATGTCCCATGATGTATACAAAATTTAAATTATTAATAGGCCTACCTTGGTTATTATTACCTTTGAAATAGACCATGTAGTAGGAAATGACACTAATGAGTGTTTGTAGAACATGTGCTATAAGATAAATTCATGCCCCTTTGTATTTGTTTACGATATTTACCTCTCACAGTGACAATGTTACCCTAAAGAATTACTTTGCATTAGGAATACCTATCATGTCTTTACTAACCAATTTCTCACTAATCAAGTTCCTAACAACCAAGAAAATCTCATTAATTATGTCTATAATTTTTGCATGGCCCAAAAGAGAAAACCTAGGATTAGGAGTGAATATGCCAAACAAAATAAGAACAACATAGAAGGAAATTATAGAAATGGTTAACTATAATGAATAAAGTTATCATGATTGTAAATATGAAATTGGACAACCTAACATAGGAGAGGATAGTCTCCCATCCTCCCCCAAATCCACTTATAAATATTTTTGGGCTTATTAAAAAGAAACCTCAATTTAGAAAAATGTATATCTATTGTCGAAGCTACCATTTAACAATTATAATACAATCATTAACAATACTACAACTCTCAAAAGGGTGGACAAAAAATGTGCAACAAGAACACGAATTTTAATAAGCTAAAAAAGCAACAAGTCAAAATAGTTGGACCTCTTGATCAAAGACCCACCATAAGAAAGTAGAATACCCCACAAACATTGAGGAATTCATAAAAAAATAATTATGACTTCTTGAATGTTCGTAATTAACTCAAGAATTAATACTACAAGACCTTCAATAACAAGAAAGGGTTTCTAAAACAATAGAATAAATGTTCCACCAAAATATTAGCCTTTCCTACCTACCCTAAGAATAACAATAAAACATTTTACTAAAACTACAAGGTCAAAATCCTAGGCAAAAGCATCCTTCCTCCTTAGAGGAAATGCTTAAAACGACTCTTGCACTTAGACAATGCCCCAAAGAAGAATAATAGAATATTTTTCTAAAGTTGCAAGGAAAGAGACCCCAACAAAGCCTCAATACTTAGCATAAGTAAATTCAATTTTAGAAAATCCATAAACTGCCCTTACAAACTAAATAAAATGAGGATTTAAATAAAATGGTGGAAATACGAGGTCCTAAAATTAAATATCTCAAGCAGTTAGTGAAAACTCACTCAATATACCTTGGGGCAACATTCTACCTAGGGCAAGATCAAATGATGATGCCACCCCCTAAAGCAATAATATCACAACCATATAATCAATTCAACTAAAAATATATAAATAAGAAAACAACTCAACAAACCTTTATCCTCTCATTAAAAACATTACATTACCATCATTACCAATTATCCCTATGAAGAAGTCAAGAGGTCATATCATTTTAAAAATAATTTTGCAATTATTTTTGAGATTATCTACACATGAACCCTGGTGTTCCCACTAAAGTGCTAGCAAAATTCTTCAGAGAACACATCCTAGATTGGTATGTTTATATTCCTAAGGGATCAATTTGCAAGACCTTTAACCAATTAGTCAATCTTTTTACAAATAAGTTTGGGTCTAAAACAACATAAAATGATGTTATTTGACAATTTATCATGGCCAAACAAGCACAAAATGAATGCATTGAGAGTTTTATCAGAAGATGGAAAGACATTAGTTATCAACCAAAGCATGACACTAAGAATAATAGTCTTAAGGAAATATTCACTAATAATTTCGTACCACCATTTTGAAATGGTCTTAAGCAACAACATAGCCTTGTAAATTTAGAAGATTTCATGGCACATGCTAGGACTTTAAGAAGGCAAGAAGAAGAATATAATCTAAAGCTTAAATGTAATAATAATAATAAAGATGTTATAGGAGATGGTGTTTTAGCTATCAAGCTATTGCTCAATGTATATGTTATTATTGATATGGATAAATGGAAAACTATCCTATCTATTTCATAAAGAAAGCTAAAAAAGAGTAGTGACAACAACCACAAGTCATCAAATGGCATGAGCTCAACTATTTGAATACCTTGAATTTCAAGGAGATATCCCATGCTTTAATGTTTCCAAGGGATACATGCATAATTTACAAGCTATTAAAATGCCATTGCATGGTCACCATGTAATTTAAGTGAGGTCTGCCTCAATCTTATATAACCCATTGAAAAGAAACATAAGCTAATCATACTTTTGACTAGGTTCTACCCATGACCATGGATCAACTTATAAAGGCCATGCCTAGATGAAAAAATCAACTACTTATTTTTCCCAAACAAAATCCAAGTTCTCCTTTATTTAAATAAATCTCATTTTGATTTTGGCATGGCATTCTTGGACATGATTATGAAACTTATTATTTATTCAAGGATTTTTTTTATGTTCCATTGTCTTTGGTGAAAATCATAACTTTGACACTCTTTAAAGGGAGAAAAAGGCTAAATATGATTATTTGGTTCCTAACTATATTACTATAATTAATAACCCTCAAAGTCTAGTAAATTAAAGGCTTGACATTTATGAAATTATCTTATGTGGAAACCAAATTCCAACTAGTGGTTTTATTCAAATGCAAATAATTTATAGTCATATTACAATTATAACCATCCAAAAGTATTTCAACAGAGGCAAAATATTCTAAGCAAGTTGATATGCCCAAGATAGCAACCAAATAAACTTAGCAGACTCTAGATAACTTATCTGAAACTTATATAGATTACCAAAATAAACTAAGTATCTAGAACTACACCTAGATGTCTAGAAATTCATGTGGGAATATTATTCTCATGTTTACATTATTTGAAATTAAAACAAATAATCTATTATCCTAAGCATAGAAACCTAATCTAAAGAAAAAGAAGAAAGGTGATATAATTATTCCTCGTAATTCTTCCACACAAAAAAAGCAATGGACTCTAATGCTTTCAAAAGGGAAGGAAAATCACAAGACATTTGTTGAGAAGAAATATAGCAAGCTTCGTGTGGATACTGTCTTTGCCATGCTACAATATATGAATTAGAGGAACTATGGTGAGTCTGATGAGTCTTAGTATCATAAACTTGATCAAAATCCAATGATGGTTGAGTATCAGGTACCATATTGATAGGATGGTTGATGGTAGGTTTGGTCTCTAATGTAGAGTCATGGTATAGTTTCAAAAGATCTACATTGATGATGTTATGAATCCCAAGGTGTGTTGGAAGGTCAAGAATAAAATCATTCTCAAACATTTTTTGAAGAATAGTATAAGGCCCATAGTGAAGTGGCTTAATTTTGCTATGTACCTTCTTTGGAAAATGTCACTTATCCAAGTACAATCAAATTTTATCACCAACCTAAAAAGGATGAGGAATTTTGTATTGATCCATGGCCTACTTCTACTACTGCTGGATCTTTAGTAAGATTTAAATCACCTTGGACTAAATATTCAACAAGCATTGAATAAATGAGTGTGCTTTATCTTGTTCTTTTTGAACATGAGTTGTGGCTAGAGAAGGCAAGGACAAGGGTAACTCATAAGGAGCCAAAGGATAAAAACCTAGACAAACTTCGAAAGGAGAATTAATTGTAGAATAATGCACTACTCTATTGCATACATGCTCTATATGAGTGAGACTCAAGTCCCACTTTGTTGGAGAAGCATGGTGATAGATTTGTAAACTTTTCTCAAGTGCACAGTTCACCACTTCTTTTTACCTATTTGATTGAGGATGATAAGTGATGGAAAAATTAAGGAAAACACCTAAGACTTTCCATAAATATTTCTAAAAGTGATCCAAAAATTGTGAATCATGATAAAAAATGGTTGGTTGGAATACTGAAGGATTGCCATATGCAATAAAAACAAGTTGTGCTAAGTCTAGCGTAGAACTAGTCTTGATATATGGAAAAAACTTAGCCATTTTGCTGAATCTATCTATAATTACAAACATACAATCATGTTGTTGAACTATCATGGGAAATCCACTGACCAAATCCATGGAAATACTTTTCCAAGGATGAGAAGTAATAGGTAAGGGTATGCTTAAGCCTAGCTTCTTGTTAGTAGTCTTGGAATGACAACAAACAACACACTGTCGAAGGAACCTCGAAACATCTCTTTACATCTATGGCCAAAAAAAGAAGCATTGTAAGAGATAGAGTGTCTTCTAATTACCAAAGTGACCACCATAGGTTGTGGAATATGCCTCTTTTAGAAGAGACACTCTATGCTCACAAGGTGCACAAACCTTATCAAACCTATAAAGCAATTCATCCTTGATGTGGAATATTGAAAAGGAATAAAATTGGAAGAGGTTGGATGGTGCATTTGTTGGTGCATTTTCCCAAAGTTAGGATCATGAACATATTGTAACGGTCAATCTTGAAACCCCAAATTGAAGTGCTCATGATAGTCAAAGTATAAGTGGCAGGAGGTCGACTTAAATAATTTACCACTGAATTGCTCTTCTCCTTTTTATACTTAATGACCAAATGAAATCGTTGTAGATAGGATGCCCATTTCATGTGTCTTTCCTCTTCAATTTTTTTTTAGACTAAATAAACTTGAGTGGCAGGTGATTAGTATGTACAATTGTTTCTTTTCGCAAGAGGTAATATCTCTAGTATTTGATGGATTAAACTAATGTATACAACTCTTTGTCATGTATAAAATATTTTTTTTGGAAGCAATTTTTTTTCTAAATGGTAAGCCACTAGAGAGAGATCAAAGCAAATTGAGATGCATTCATCTCAATCTCTAATGGCTGAGAGAGATCAAGGGGAGAAATCATAGGTGTTGTACATAATTTTTATTTTAATATTTCAAAGGCAACTGCCTACTTTATCCCCCCATTGAAAGGGAGTCTTGGCTTTGGTTAAGTGGTGCAAAGGAGTTGCAATAGTGGAATAGTGAGGAATAAACTTATGATAGAAATTTGCAAGTCCTAGAAAACTCCTTAACTTGGTGAGAGTAGTAGGAGGAGGCCATTTAAGTAGAACATCTACTTTGGTTGGATCAACCTGGATTCCATGCTCACTAATCACAAAGCCAATATATGAAATGGAAGTTTGGCCAAAAGAACACTTGGCGAGGTTAGCATACAAGTTGTTCTCTTGAAGAGTGTGGAGAACTTGCTTGAGATGCTCAAGATGATCCTCCCAAGTGGAAGAAAATACAAGGATATCATCTAGATAGATGATCACAAACTTGTCAAGCAATCCTTTGAAAACCTTATTCATCAATCTCATAAATATCGTAGGATAATTTGTAATACCAAAGGGCATAACAAGCCATTCAAAAAGACCTATTTTAGTCTTAAAGGTGGTCTTCCACATGTATTATACTTGAATTCACATCTGATGATAACCACTCTTGAGATTAATCTTGGAAAATGATTTTTCTCCTTGAAGCTAATCTAAGAGATCATCAATACGAGTCAATGTATAACAATTCTTTATGGTGATTTTGTTTAAAGCCTTGAAATCAATGCACAACCGCAAAGTTCCATATTTTTAAGCACCAACAAAATTAGAGATGCACATGGAGATGTACTTGGTTTTATGAACCCCTTAGACAATAAGTCTTCAATTTATCTTTTGATTTCTTCATTTTGCAAAACTAGTTGCCTATACATAGGAGCATTAGGAAGTGATGCAACAGGAATGATTTCAATGCTATGATTAATAGTGCAATTTGGAGGAAGTGACTTTGGCTCCTAAAACACATGAGAATATGTTTTCAATAGCTTATCAAATAAAACATGCTGATGATTGAGTTATGCTAGTGGATGCTCTTGTTGTGGTTGAATGAAAATGAGTGCTAGCTCTTGTGCTTGTTTGATTGCTTTCTTTACTTGCTTGCAACTTAATACCAAATTCTTTGTATGCTTGGTGCATTTTATGATGTATGTCTTATCATTTTGCTACAATATATAAGTATTATGATAAGCATCATATGTTGCCTTCCTATCATACTAGTATGGTTTTCTAAGCAATAGACCACAACAATCCATAGGTGTCACATCACAAGTGACCCTATCCACAAACTTAGGACCAAAATCAAAGCTCAAGATGCAAGTGTGTGTGATTTTGGAGGAAGTACCACTATCCTTCCAACCTAGATAACAAGGGAAAGGATGTGTCTCCATCAACAAATGCAATTTATTGACTATGGATCTCACAATTTTTGTGAGCCAATATCGATTATACAATCTATAGAAAAGTTGAGTGAGATGTGCTATAGTGACAAATAAAGTGTCATGATCACTCACAAGTGTATATTGGTTCATCAAGGTGACATTATTTAGTTGACCTTTTAATTCATCATACTCCTTATCCTCTCTTATAGCCTCAATGGGACTTGGCCTTTTGTTCTCCTCTTGAGGCTTTACAATCAAGCTCTTATTTTTCAATTTGAAGCATTCAAACTTTTCATGTCCTTTTCTTTTACAATAAGTACAAAACTTCTTAGAAGAAGAAGAAGGCTTAGAAGAAGAGGAAGGAGAAGGAGAAGAAAGGGAAAAAGAAGAAGATGACTTCTTTGGTTTGAAGGCCTTTTTCTGTGAGGAAGAACTTGTGCCCTTATATGGTCCTATTCAAGAAGATGAATAAGATCGAAGCCCCTTCAATTTTGTAACATATTTTTCCTTTGCCAACTGAGTATGATCGAAGGTTGAATACAAAGTGGTTGGAGGAACATACTTCAATTATTTATATAGGTGATCCTAAAGGCCACTTTTGAATTTGAGAATGAGTGCTTCTACATCATCAGTCATGTGTAGAAGACTTCAAAACCTATTAAATAGAAATATGTAATCCTGCACCGACATGTTATATCCTTATATGAATTAAAACCATTTGATGATTAGGTCTTGCTCATGGTTAGAAGGATACAAAATTTACTATAAGGCTTTAATAAGATCCTGCCAAGTGTTGATAGGATTTTCACATTCTCTATGTTCCACCAAAATTTTAGCTAAGCTTGAAAGCTTAAGCTTGGAAAAAGGAACCTTCTCCTCATTAGGGAGTTGACTATATAAAACCATGTTTTCATATCCAAAATCCAACTATTTAGAATATTGGGACCCTAGATCCATCATATAATGAGACCTCACATTTTATTTTGGAGCATTGGTCATTATTGTAAATTTGATATAAGGAGAAATAGTTTAGATATAAATGTCTGTAGACACCTAAAATACATCATGTTTAGGAGACTACTCATATGGGCACCTTTGCAGACCATATGAATGATCTTGGACCTTTCCAAGAGATAGCAATGGTTCTAACCACTCATTTGGGGCAGCCTTGTCCTATTCAAGGCTTAGTCACTGATGATCAAAGCGTATACCAGCCCAACCGTTGATGCTCAAAGTGGCTATGAGCTAGTCGTACCTGCTGAGAATGGCTAGCTCTGAAATAGAATCAACCTCTTGAGCCGAGCTAAAATCAACTGTAATAGAAAAAAGCAACTGATCTTAGGTGATTTTGAGTGAGGAAACTATTGGATGCTTCCTCCCAACTACCCCAACTTATCAATTTTTGATTTTGGCTTCTCAAGGAAGCTAGAATGAGGAGTTAGGAAGGCTATAATACTCCCTTCAAAATTGGAGAGAGGTCTAGATTGATCCAGAATTTCATGCAACGAAGCTTTATCGGATTGGATAGCGACTTGATATCCCTTGAGGAGTGTCGAAATGCTACCCAATTATGGAGTGACAAACATGCAATAAACAATGGAGATTCCAAAGGACTGAGAAGCACACCTTGCAATTCCACACCAATATGATGCAAATTCTACTAATTTCAACCACCAATCCATATCTAGACATGCAGACGATCCTTGACCATCAATTCAACTGGTGAATTGTGCATATAAAACCCTAATTTAAGAGGTAGAATACTCAGTTTACGACCACTATCTTTGACAATGGCTTGCAGGCTCAACCATTGACGACGTCAGCGACTAGTAGAACCAGATGCTCTAGGTGACATCAACGAGGATTTGATGCAATATTTCTTCAGTTCTTAGTGTATTTTCTTGTTTATTTCTACTTTATCAACTTAGATTAGAGTAGATTTACCAATTTCAAAGCATTTGTATGATTCATTAGCAACTTTAGAGGTAGCTTTACCTTTATTTTGTCATACTTGCTAGATTTCATTAATCTTCATAGATTAGCTTCATTTCATGCTTTCATTGCAAATAACATGTTATATTAGCTAGATCCATGTGTTTTACTTCATGCTTTACATTAATTTAGCTATTTTGTAAACATATTTGCATATCTTTATGCTTTCTTTCAAGTTTAGCCATATTTCTTGCACTTTCTTGACAAAGGCCTCATCATGAGAGGCTCTCTATGCATTTGATTGTGCTTTGTTGTTTCTTGTACACAGGTTACATGATCTTTCAAGCTGCAAGGCACTCTCAACATCAAGTTCCTCTTTGAAGGTATCCTTGTAAGCACTCAAGCAGAGTTGATGGAGATATGAAGACCATTTTGAAACACATCTTCCCCCATTTCGAGGTCATTTGCTTATTGTAACAATTGTATCAATATTTGGTATCCCTAAGAGGGATAAATTTATAATAAGATCCATTTGATAAATAAAAGAGAGCTTCCTTTTGTTATTGATTTTCTTTTGTCATATATTTCTACAGATTACATGCTTTTATTTCTTCATGTTGCAATATCAATAGATGTGTGGTCTTCGTAGCCTTCTACAATGTCATTCATATTTTTGGCTAGGGAACTCACAACATAGGCCAATTCATCCATTTTTGTTGCTAAATCCAAGTCCATAGTCAAGCAGGTATAAGCCAAGAGCAAGGGGAATTCTTTGAACAATGCGGTACAAGAAAAGACAATTAGTCTTAATTTATAATTTGCTCCCTTAGTTTGTCTCTTTAGCTAAATACACAACAAATAAATATTTATGTTTGCACCTTAATTACAATCCAAAAAGGAGTAGAAGACCACCAATTTGCTTAAATCATAACCCTTTTGTGTTGTTTGGTTTGTAAGCAACAATTGGTTGAGTTTCAAAATTGCTTTGCAAAATAACTAGTTAATTTAAATAAACTAATTAATAAAATTTATTTTGAAAATAAAATTAATTAATTAAATTTAACTAAAAAAAAATTAATTCAAATCACAACTCTCTTATTTAGATCTCAAGATTTTACAAATAAATTCAATTCTCATCTCAATTAAGTTGTTATAGCTAGATACCTACATTATTTTACATATGATGTTTGAATTCTTGATTTTCATTTACTAGATCTTTTTAAAATTTTTAGTGTGAATACAAATATTCTGGAATTTAGCATCCTTCTTGACATTTTTCTACAAAAACCTTCACAATACCAAAACTTCACCTCTATTATCTATGCATTGCACCTTAGTAGAGTAATATTTACAAAACATTGCACTATCATAGTCCGCTTTACCAAATTTGGATAGCTAGTTTTCTTCTTTGAAGCACAAGTGCAACCAAAAAAATTATAAGAAATAGTTTATATGAAAGCACATTAATGTTATAAAATAAAGTAGATTTTATCAATGGAAAACATTAAAGTAAATATTAATCATTATTTGAATTAGACAGTCAACATTTTCTTGTCAGCTTCAGCTAAAATTATTACTTCCTCTAACCATGTAAAAGAGAATTTAACATCATGATCCTCAATTAAAACCCCTCTATTGGGTAGCCTATTTGCACATTTATTTCCTTCCCTTAACATATGTGTAAATCTGATTTCTTCAGACTCTATAACAAGGTCTTGAATTTCTAAAATTATCTCTTGTATGTTCCATGAAGCCTTTGCTTTCCTCAAAATTATATTTATTACTATGATTGAATCACCTTCCATCCATTCTCTTTTGGAGGTCAAATATTCAAACCCCACTCAGTATGAGGGGACCAATATTCCTCATAAAAACTTGTGTAAACTCATTGAACCTATTAAAAAAATAAATCACCTTCCATCCATACTCTATTTCATTTTATTTGTTTGTATATTTTTAACCCTTCCAAAGTTGCCCAAGCTTCATCTTCATTATTTATCTCAAATCCACTATTGAAAGCGTAATGAGACAAAATATCTCCTCTATTAATTCTAATTATTCTTCCTCTTGTTGGTCTTATATTTTCTTTAGATGTTCCATCAAAATTCAATTTGACTAACTCCACATCTAGTCGTTTCCACTTTATATTATTTACCTTATTTTTGTTTCTCCTGTACCCAAAATCATAACTCCATTTGATGACTTGATTCCATCTATCAAGGCTCTTTACTTCCAAATTAGTGGTTGGGTGAGTCAATAGGGTTGGTTTAGACTCCTCTATGGTTAAACAAATATTCCTTTTCATGACCTCTAAACAACTTTCATTTCCTTTAAATATTCTTGTATTCATTTTTAGAGAGACAATCCACAATATTGTATCTTTTGATATATCCCAAATTTTCTAAAAAAACTCACTTTTAAATGTGCCCAGTCATTGATTTAACCATTTTTCAAATTTTCCATTCATCACTATGTATTTACCAAACATATTAAGAATCCATCGCCATATTTTCTAGACTATTAAGTAGTGTCCCAAGATATTGTCTATACTCTCCTCCTTTTTACAAAGAACACATATGAGGAGCCATGAAAATCCATTTTTACAAGGTTATCCCAAGATATGATTCTTCTATGAGCTACTAGCCGAAAAATATTTTGACTTTAGGAATTCTTGGGGTATCCCAAATATCTCTCCATATTCTTGCAATATTCCTATTTTGTTGGTGCTTTACATTATATCCACTTCTTGTTGTGTATTTTCTTGAGCTATTCAACTCTAAAATCAACTTATCCTTGGCTCCCCTTAGAATAATCATCATTGTTATCTTTCTACTGAACTGCCTCCTAGCATCAATGTCTTGTATACTTGTAAATAAATATTCTTTCCATTTGTATCTTCCTTCCTAATCCTTTTACAAAATGTTTGAAACCCTATCATCATATTTGTATTAAAGTAACCTCATCCATGGTTTCAAAATTGAATCTAGATTGAGTGGTTTTTTATCACACCAAGTATCCATCCAAATTGAATTTTTTTCTCCAATTCCCACCACCCATTTTAAACCTTTAATCACTAGATCAATTATTTTTTTAAACTGCTCCATAATGCGGAGCCATTTGGTAGAGAGAATGCAAAAAATATTAAGCTTGGTTCATTAGGCTCAACATACTTAGAAGAATTCTTGCTCTTTGCCTTTGACTCTCTTTGTACAATATCCAAAATACTTTCCCCCTAAGAGCTAGGTTTGCATCTATAAGAACTCCTAAAATAAGACCTCCCCTAGTTTTATCATCACACACCTTGCTCCATTTAACCAAAGGAAATTCCCTTTTATCATGTAATATTTACCACAAAAATGACCGCATAATATAGATTAAACATATCAATATTGGTATAGTATACAAGGACATAATAATATGTTGGGATGACAAGTAATATTGATTTAATTAGTTGCACTCTTCCTACTCATGATAACCATCTACCTTTCCATGTCGATAGTTTGTTCTAAAATTTACTTATAATTGGATTCAATAATTCTATCATCATTCTCCATTAAAATAAGGGTATCCTTGGATAAGTTGCTAGAAAATTTGACTCCTCAATTTGAAGTAACTTGCATAATTTGTACTAGGATGTTTAAGAAGTAACTTTTAGATTTTTTCATATTAATTTTTTGCACCGATGCTCTTTTGTATTCCTTTACTAAGTTATTCAAATCTATAGCCTCATTTATCCTTGCCCTCCCAAAAAGGGTTGTATCATATACAAATTGTTGATGGGTGATATTGTCGATGTTATTACTAGCCTTAAGTCCACTTATAAGCCCATATTTGTTACCCTTCTTAAAGTTCCTGTTAACTCCAAAAGGGTAGTTTCCCTTTTTGAGATTCAAAGTCCCCCTTCCTTAAGAGCAAACAAGGTGGTGTGCCCTTACTTAGCCTCGTGCACCCCACTCTCAATGGAGCATGCTAAAAATTCTCACAAGCACACAAATCATGCGCCCCAAGCTAGGCCTGCGCACTCCATTAGTGGATTGCACAAAAACCACATCAGGCACACTAAACTGTGTGCCCGTTCCTAGCCCATGCGTCCCATTGGGGAATGGGGTGCATGAGTCGTGCACCTGGTGTTGAGTCTACGCGCTCCATGGGGAGGTAGAGTGTGCAAATCCCATAGGGGACACACAAAGTTTTGCACCCCAAAGCAACCCCGTGTGCTCCATTGAGATGGAGTGCATGAAGTCCTTGTGAGTGAGTGCCCTTGCACGCTCGCTTTCACCCCGTGTGCTCCACTCTTTAGTGGAACACACCAAGTCGCATGAGGAGTGCGCACCTTTTTGCACTCCCCAAACTGCATCACATGCTTCATTCCAATGGAGCATGCAAAAAACCTTTGTAGCGCACAAGCTATGTGCTCCCTTCCCAATCGATGTGCTCCACTCCTTGTTGGAATGCACAACATCCCCTGGGGCACACAAGCTTGTGCGACCCAAATAGATCCAACGTGCTCCACTTCCTTGGAGTGCATAAAGATCTAGTCGGGTGCACAGGCTATGCACCCACCTTCGAGTTCATGCACTCCACTAAGAAGTACATGCAAGTCTTGAGGATGCATAGCCTGTGTGTCCCATTGTGTCCCACACGTCCCAATCCCTTGGGGTGCGTGAAGAGTAAGCGAGCACACAAATTTATGCACTCACCTCGAGGGCCATGTGCTCCCCTTACCCAATGAAGTGCACAAGAAATTAATACGATGCAAACCTTGCGTGTGCTTCACTCAAGTGCACCCCACCTCGACCAACCTAAGACTGCCACATATCCCATAAATTATGATGTGCTACCAAAAGCATAGGTGATGTGGCACACCCGACCAATCAGCTTACCTCATCGAACAAAAAAGTGCATGGTCCCTACCTACCAAAATTCAATGCATATGCTTTAATTAGAGGGTGGTGGACTCCTCCCCATGCTATTCATGCATGAAGTACTATTTTTGATGAGGTTGAGCGCAGAAGAGAAGAGAAAAAGCCTTTGCTATTTTCACTACTCCTTCCCATGGCTTCCACTAGCTCGGTCCTGATAGAGGTGTCGATTGTTAAAGAGAGAATTACCAAAATTATCGAGGTGCGACCGGTGATGAGGAGAACAGGGAGAGCCCAAGACCCGAAAGCTATGACAAATTTCCTAGATAGCAACAAATAAATCACTGCAGAGTAGCAGAAGGAGGTAGAGGGGGTCACCTTCTATGACTTCGATCCTACGGAGGAGGATAGCCAACACCACTCCACACTACTAAGAAGTCTATACATGAGGGCGTAATGGGACAACATCGAGCCTCCTCCTGTGTGAAACAAATGGAATACCAATCTAGGGTGTTTAACCTACCCAAGGGTCTATCACTCCTCAGACCTCTTAGCCTGGTTGGCAGTAGCGTACGATTCTAGAAGTTGCACCATTCATGACTATAAAAATTAGGTGGTGGCTAGGGTGATAGCAGATAGAATCAGGCGGGTATTCGGCCTTGCTATGACATCTCGAGTGTTGGACTTTAAAACATTGGCCCTCCAGGCCAATTATATGATAAACACCTCATTCCTAGAGACACTCTTGAAGAGGGGGAAACACAAACCATCGGGCTTTCCTATCAAGAAATTTCTTCTTTGGCCCTAGGCACAAGATTACGCAGACATGATCAACTTGGCATTGGGCATTAAATATTTAGAGCCAATTACAAAGGAGATCAACATAAGTGATAAAACCCCCCTCTACTTATGGGAAAATGTGATCAGTGATAACATTGACCAAGAATTACAAGATCTATAGGAGGCTATATTGGCTGGTAAGGAGGAGATGCCTCCTTTCTCTTATTATTCATTTTTGATCCATTTGTTTGTAGCACAATTAGACAAGTCTTTAGTGGCTCGGATGGGGGGGTGACAACTCCTACTATTCAAGATCAGTTACTATGCATCTAGGAGGGGTGCTCCAACTACAAGACCTTCTTTGAGAAAATCCTTCCTGTGGTACACCTCCGATTATGTGGGGAAGATCCAGATAGAATTGGGGTTGGAGTAAGGGAGTTTCTACACAAAGTGCAAGCAGGGTATTTCTTCTACGTGGAAGAATTTTCCTATATCAGGTTGTATGGTTCAAAACTACCTCCGAAGGCACTCCCTGTACACTGCCCAACTTCAATTGCTATATTGGATATTACTCGGCAAATAGCTGAGGAGGTTAAAATTAGGTACCTAAGGAAGAAAGGATATATGCCATGGCTACCCATCCCTTGCTCAATGGGCCCCTACACATACCTGGGCCATTTTGCCGTGTTGTAGGCCATTTGGAACATGGATACATACTACTTTCCAGAAGTTACTTGGAGGGCCTATGATCTAGATGACCATCATAGGAAAAATATTGTTGGTAAGCTCACCCTTCTACAAGTCACTCACAGTAAGGATAATTTTGAATATGAAATGCAGAAGGCTTTCAAAAATAACCAGTCATTGGATCTGGTTTGGAGGATGAAGGAGAGGCCTTATAGTAGGCTAGAAGCAGTTGGTGATTATAGCTCTCAATTGAAGTTGCACCGAGGGCTATTGGTGGATAAGGTGGTCCCACTGGTCCCAAATTCTCCCCGAAAGAATTTGAGGACCCCACCTTCCAAGTTGTCCAGCAGGACACTGACCTCTTCGAGGTCATGATGAAAATTGTCGATGAGGCACAACAGGAGCAAGCAAAGCTCCCTTCTTCTTCTAGTTCTCCTATCGCCACCTCAAAAGGAAAGGAATTGGTCTCCTCCTCATCCCAAAGTACAACATCATCAACTTTGATGCTGATGTGTCCTTCAAAAAGGACTGACCTGGCAGTGGGCCAACCTTCCTTATTTTTTGCCACCCTGGTCGTCAATCAAGAAAAATGTCCCTTTCCCCCAAGGTTTTAAGGAAAATTGTAGAAGCTAGGGGATTTCTAATATACTGAGAGAGTATGAGGTGCAGGAAAGAATCCCCTTGTAGTATCCTACCAGCAAAAGAGCTAGAACAAAACCTTCTACAAAGGACACTGAGAACCTTACACTAACAAGGGTGAGAGACACCTTCCAATTCATTGCTGATGAAGATCAAATACAAGATATGGAGGAGCAAAGGTCTCCTAGTAAGGGAATAATCAGGCCTCGAAGGATAGTTGGGTAGGAGGTAGTTGATGTATCCACTACCACCTTTGAGATCACGTTGCCACCTAGCATGACAAAATCGACCATCGATGTAAGTAGGGGTTTCATAAGGGCTATAGCTGCACCTGTGGACATGATGAAATCACAACTGGCTTTCCAAGTACAAGTGGTAGAAGTAGTAGAGAAAGAGTTATAGGAGTGGAAGGCTAAGGCTGCAGAAGCGGGGCAACTACAGCTTAAGGTGAAACAACTTCAAAGTGAAGTTGATAAGTTGAAGATGCCCGCTCCTTCTACTGTGCAGGTCGACATCCAGCTCGGGTCGGTGGATGAACTCAAGCAAGAAATGAAGGAGAAAATAACAAAAAATATGAAAGACCTAGAGTCCATTTTTATGGATATCTATGCCACCAGGCATACTGTTGGTCTTTTACAAGATCATCTGTAGCAAGGGGATCAGAGGGTGAACACCATATTTCCTGTGTATAATAAGTTTAGGGATCATTACGTACCAATATCTAGAATTATGGCTACATTATCAGATGACTCCCACTATTTCTTCATCGAGGAATATGCTAAAGTCTTTGTATTCTTGTAGAATATACAAAATTGGCTCTAGTGGAATCAAGAAGTAGCTGAAGCCGAACAGGAGGTCAATGATGAGCTGGACGATTACAACTTCAAACTTGAGGAGTTTATGCAGGCTCCTAACATCAAGGAGTTAGTGCTCTAGAAAGTCCAAGATTTTGACTTGGACTCCGATGGCAAGCTGTCCAAAATATTTACAACCCTAGTATAAATGATAGACTGCCTATATCTTTTTGCTGAGAACACTTTGAAATGTGCAAGAGAAAGGGAGAACAAGGTTGTGCATGACCTGAATTTGTTATTGTTTTTATTAACAACGACATATAAGGGTCAAGAATTCATGTTGATATTTTTATATGTAAAAATTATTTATATAATAAAAATTCCAACTCTTCCCTTGGCATATTCTATGTTTATGGTTTATGTTATGCTCATTTATGTGTTCTTACAATCAAAACATGTGGATGCCACTTTTTAATCATTTTCTTGCATTATGTTATTCGAATGAATTAAAATGAACTAGTTCCCCTCTCTTTTTCTACTCTGGTCATAAATATTAACCTGCTACGACTACCCAATGGATAAGGCACCGGTCTGGTCTTGTTAGGCTCCATTATCACTTGGTTTGATCACTAATATCTAAACAATGAAAAATCATTTTTTCTGGCATAAGTGGGTATTTGCACCATTAAAATAGAATAGATGAACCCACCATTTGGGGTTTCCTTACCCAACCTAGTCTGTCTAGAGCCCTCAAAGTAATTTTTTCCTAGGTTGAAGAGGTGGATCAGCCAGAATCCATAATACTAGTTGTGATTCCCTGAGTTTCCTATTACGTGACAAAGCTTTAAAAGGTAAGCAAGAAAACTCCACAACAGTTCCTACCCAAAACCTTTGCCATAACAATGAACAAATATGGTGATAGAGGATCTTCCTATATAAGACCTATCTTGGCTTTAAATGATTCTGTTACTAATCCATTGACCAAAACTGAATATAAAACTATAGAGACACAAGCTTTAATCCATCTAATCCATTTATTCCCAAATCCAAACTTTTCTATAACTATAAAAAGAAAATCCCAATTAACTCTATTATAGGCTTTACTCATATCAAGTTTTAAGATCATTACTTTCCCTTTTCTTAAAGTTGTTGAATGCATAAATTCATGAGCTACTATGATCCCATCCAATATATGTCACCCTTTCTCAAATCCTCCTTGCTCATTTAAAATAATTTTATCTAATAGTTGTCTTAACCAATTCACCATCACTTTGAAGATAATATTATATGCCATATTACATAGGCTTATGGATCTAAATGAATCAAAAAATTATGCATCATTTTTTTTTAATAAAATTAAGATATGTTGCATTTATTTTATAAGGTTTGTATTGTTTTACCTTAGACTGTTCCACTACCACCAATAAAGAATCCTTCACTATATCCCAATTATGTTGATAGAATGTTGCATAGAGCCCATCCAAACTTGGGGATTTATCCTTATTAAAAGAGAAAAGAGCTAAATAAACTTCTTCTAGAGTAATAGGCTCCATCAGTTTCCTATTATCTTCATCTGTTATAACTAAAGGTACTTCTTGTAGAAGTTTATCATTAAGAACTTCAAACTCCTCTTATCCTAGAATATTATGATAAAAAGACGTTGCCTTCTTTCTGATTTCACTCTAGTATTTGATCCAAACCACTTCAATTAATTTAATTCTACTAATTATGGATGTTGATCTCTATACTATAACCATCCTATGAAAAACTTTGTATTTTTATCTTCTTTTAACCAAGTTTGTCTCGATTTTAATCTCCAAAATTTCTCTTACTCAGAATATTATGTTATTCACTAAGCAACTTCCTTTCCTCTAAGCTTGTATTATTATGATCACCTTCTTGGAATTTTGAAAGTTTATCTTTTAGTTCTTCTTTCTTCTAAAAAATATTTCCAAAAGTGTTCTTGTTCTATTCTTTTAATCTAGATGTCATTGATTTAATTTGTTTTGGAAGTGTATGCAACCCATTGTTTCTTGAAGAATTCCATGTTTGTGCTATCATATAAACAAATTAAGGATGATCTTCCCACATTTGCTCATATTAATTTATTAATTAATAATTAATTACTAAAATTAGGAATTAAATTAATCAATGTAAATAATTAACTAATCAATTATTAAATATCTCAGGTTCTTTTTTGTTAACTTTTGGAGCCTTAAACTTAAAGGAAATGCAATCACAAGTATTGAAATAAGCATGCAATGTTATAACTATGATAATGGCAACTTAACATGCATGAAAATATGATAGAAAACTTGATACAATGCTCTAGAAATTCTCATATAAGAAAGCTCATGAAAATTACAATGCTCCTCTAATGGAGTTTACAACCACTCCATATTAACAAAATGGAGCTACATTGTGACTACTACTACTCTAACCTATGCACTCCAAAATCCTCTCTTCAAACACTCACAATGAGACCTTTATATAGGAAGATAGATTCCTTGCCTCTTACTCAACCCTAAGACTCATGTACATGTGGACTACATGCACATTTACATCATTGCACATTCTAACACTTGTGCATTTATTAAATTACTCTAATAAACTATTTATCTCCTAATATAATCCTAATCTAAATATGTACCCATGAAGGTACATTAGTAAAGAACCAAATGATGTAATATATTCCAACACCCCCTTGTATTACATTATTTGGTTATTGAAGACTTTGGTCTTCAATGAAATCTTTGTCTCTTGAGTATTCTTCATCCTAGTTTGATTTTTAATTCACCTTGCATTGTATTCCTCCACTGTCTTGTTCCTCTTCTCCTTCCTTCTTGTCTTTAGGTCTAGCTTTTGTACTTTCATAGGTGGTTGTACTATCACTTGATTCTTGCACCAATATTTTTCCTTTACCTTTATCTTTCTCATTGTTATTCTTGTTGTGTATAGTGATTTCTGAACAACCACTCAAGGCATCATGATAAGATTTTGAGTTAGTAGAACCTGAAGTATTAATGCTACATGATGCTTGAAATATTTTCTCTAGGAATGATTTATCTATATTTGTTTTTACTTTGAGCAGATCAATTAATTCTTTTTGCTTTACAACCAATTCTTTGAGATCTTGAAGTGAAAGTAAGGCCATATATAGAATGCTCCCAAACTCCAAAGGAACTAAAAAATATTTCTTTTCATTATCAATTGCTTCAATAAGCCTAGCATGAAGATAACATTCCATGGTAGTAAAATTCTCTTCTATCACCTCACTATAGATCAATCTTGAACCAAGATCTAAGTTCTCGGTTTTATCCAGTAGATTCTTGATTCCTAATTTTATAACATTAACCTTTTTCCTTTTAATGGTGTTGTTCATATCATTGTTTACTTCATTATTTGAGGTTGACATATTTATCTTCCTTTTTGGTTTGGGTCTTGTAGTGTTAACCTTTGTAGTAGTCTACCTTATATCTCCCTAGTAATGAGATTATGCTATAAATATGATTCACTTCTATCACTTGCAACCAACTATTTGTAGAAAGATTTTAGAAATGCAATTTCAAAAATTGGATAACCTTTCTCTATCAATTAAATATGTAGTTGGATTGTCTATGTCTCCTTCCTTTAAGTATAAGACTAATAAGATTGATCTTCCAACTAATATAGATGCAAGCAATAATATTCAACTATGATTCAATGCTATAAGAGATTTCTAAACTTCTATGATATGTGTTTGGTGTAGGATACCTTATATCTCCCAAGTTAGAAGTTTCAAAAATACTAAGTATTTGCAAACTAAGTTTTACTAATCCTTATATCTCCTTGTTTCAATATTTGCAAATGTTTTGAAGCAATAGAAATAGTTTAGATGCTTCAAGTTTCAACTTATTTCTTTATGTAACCAATAAGTATTCTAGAGATTATTTCAACACCTTATTACTCCTAACACTAATATCTCTAGAATATAGAGCGTAGTTGATATCAACCTGAATAAAATTGCAATATAACTATGGATAATTCTCACCTTTCAAATGCTTGATTCGGGTTTGCAAGTTGACTGAAATGAATGTTGTTTGCTTCGTATTGACAATGGTTGACTACTCCTTATCAACTTCTAAATGCTCTTGTATGTTTTCCACTTCTCTTGTGCACTTTTCCTTGACGTAAACATGTTGGTCTGCGTTCCTTTCTTCAACCATGAGCTCATTGTATACACCTTGAACTTGTGCTAAGTCTTAGACTTTTATGTGCACTATTTTCCACTATCAATGTTGGTATTTTCTCCAATGTCTGGTCATGCTTTTCTTTCTTGTCAATCATGCTCTTCGTTGGATTCTCTAACCACTTATGTGCTCTTTAAAATGGTGACTCTTCTCCTTAGTCTTAATGTTATCTTCTCTTAAAAACAAGAGCTACGTATGTGAGCGCCTTCTCTTGAGTCTGATACTGCAATGTAAGGTAAATGGTGCCAAGTGGTGCTTAACATCTCTACTGCACCTTCTTCCAATGCCTACCACAAGTGGCGTTAAGAACCTTACTTGATTCCTTGGTGCTGTCACCAATGCTTCAATGAGAGCGTTATTCAAATGATCCTCTTCGTTTTAAATCAATGCTTAAATATTCCTTTATGTTGTGCACTCAACGACGTGGTGATCTCCTTCTTGCTTGCATGGGATGACTTCTACGTGGTACAATATTTCTATCTCTTTTGCCCTAACTCCCTTGGGCTATACAACTATTATCCTCCTTATTATTTTGATGCTTGTCTTCTGCAATTCTTGCTCTACTTCAACCGCTTCTATGACAGAGGAATGATCATGATTCTCCACCATTTCTATGGTAGTTGTAGTTACTTTTCTAACGCTTCGATTGAGCACCAAGCAAGGCTATGAGGTGGCTTCAAATGATAAGTGTGCTTCTTCAAAATTGAGCCTTCTTTGAAACTGCAAAATGTCCTTGTTGTTAGCATTGTATCTTCTCTTCAGATTGCTAAATTTGCCTTCCACCTTGTACTTGCTTCCACATCAAATGGTGAGTTTTCTTTGGTGCAATTTGCATGGGCTAAAGGATGCTTGGTCTGAGTGCCTCACTGTATTGCTCCCAATGCTATTATGTGGATAGAACTATTGCTCTTGCGCTGTTCATTTTTTCATCACTCGGAGGTAGACTTGTTGTGATCCCTATGATGCCTTCACCAAAGGCTTTTTTCGATGCTCAACGTCCTTCGTATGACTAATAGCTTCCTTGCGCTCTATGTAGGTGATGAATCTAGTGGCTCTGGTGCTGCATTGGGTGTCTTTAGACACCTCAAATGATTGGATATTGAGCCTTTGGATGGCTCTCTCTCTCTTGCTTGTTGAAGCTACTACACCAACGATATCTTCCTTTCCTTGAGAAAGCTTCAATTTTAACTCCTTTGAATGGTCCTTTCTGCTATGCAAATGTAGAGTAGAATGATGTAGACGTTTGCCCCCTTGTGCTCTTTAAACCGAGCCTCTTGTCTTGTCAAAATGTAGGCTTCAACTTCCTTTACTGATTGATATGCTTTGAAGCCAATGTTGCCTTCTATCTTTTGGCAATACCTTCTCTACTTGGTTATTCTTACTCTTAGAAACCCAATATTTCCACTAATATTTGCACTATTGTATATGCAAACTTGTAAGGTCTTCTTTTACTTAGAATGATATCAATAGAATGTTGATATGTTTCTTTCTCTCAAAATATATCTAACTTCTATTATGTTTTCTATGTGCAGGTTTGAACCTTGTAGACTATAACTTCTGCACTTATCTTGAAGACTTGAAATGAATACTATTCTATGCAACCCTTGAAACTTTGAAACCGGTGCTTTATAACTTTAATAAAAATCCAAATATAAAAAGCTCAACTAATGAACTTTTGCACCTTTTGTTGCATACCTTTTTCCTTGTAGATGATGATGATGATAGTGACTTTGGTCACTTAAATTTGCTACCTTTTGTAGATGATATTGCAGCTCTTCTAGGCTGTCCAAAATAGCTCTCTTGCACACCTTTTTGCAACTTCAATACTTCACTAATATGCTGCCCAATACTGTAACTTGGTGGCTTAAATGCTCCTTCAGAATGTACCTCTGAAATCTGATCTTTAGCAGCTACTAACGCTGCCCAAATTGCTACCTTTTTCTATCCTCAAATCTGAAAATTTTCAGATTGTAAAGCAGTCAATACCTTCACTGAAATGTTGTCCTTGAATCCCAAAAATTTGGTAGGATACTCCTCCAAATCGCAGCTGAGATGTTCACTCAAGAACCCTTCAATGATGGTCCCCAAATCTCTCAGATTTGGTGGTTTTTCTATCTCCTTTCTCTTGCCGAATTCTGACTTCAAACTAGATCTCCTCCTCAAACAATCTGATAATCTTGAGATCTATTCCAAACTACCTTGAAATTTGACAATCTTCTTGCCAAACCTTCTCCTTTGGGCTTGTTTTCGGATGGTGATAATTGTCCCAATTCCTTAGCTATCATGAGCTTCTCCCTTGGTAGTAATTTCTCCAATGAGTTCTTCTAGGAACTCCTTCAATGAGGCTCACCAAGCCTTCTTCTTGTTTCTCCTTGAGACCTCTCCAAGGTCCTCAATCTTGCAACTTCAAAACCTTCAATGAGACCTTCCTTGGCCTCTTCAATCTTCAACTATGGAAGTTTCATAGTGAGATATTCTTCTAGGATCTCCTGAATATGTTGCTACTAAAATCTGCAATAGAACTTTTTGTTAGTTCTTCTCAATGCTCAATCTTCCACTATGGAAGTTCTTCAATAGGGCCTTCTATGGACCTCTTCTTCAATGTGAAGTTTTCAATCTTCAATGGAGATCACCAATCTCCAATCTTCACTAGGACTCTTCTCCTTGAGTCTCTTCTTCCTTCAATGGGGTCTTCTTTCTAGGACCTCCTTCCTAGATTTACAATCTTCAATGTGGCTTCCTTGGCCACTAGATCTCTCCTCAATATTTCAACTAGGAGTCTTCAATCTGCAAATATCTCAATGAGACCTTTCTCCTTAGGCCTCCAAATCTTCAATATTTATTTTTCTGCAACAAAGAATTAATCCCTGCACGAGGAAAGTACATCGACTTTCAGGCAACGAAGATGAAGTTCTTCTCTATCTATTGTAGGAAGCTTCCCAACTTCTGAGAGTTAATTTTCTGCAACAAGAAAAACTTAGATGATAGTAATCCAATAATTTTTTTGAATCTTTTCTCTTCTACAATAAAATATTAGCAATGATAATAAAAATTTCTATGACTCTATAGAAAATAATCTTCACTAGTTGGATTGCCAATCTAGTGGATGCAATGTTGAGTTCTAGTCTTCACAAGTTTTTGCAACTCTGTGGAAAAACTCTAGCCAACTCTTATCAATCAATCATGTGGCTTTCTCTACTTCCTATTATTCTACCTAGAGCTTCTTCTATCAAAAATCTATTGTGATGGTATTTGCATGCAACGATGCACAATGGCTGATCCGGTTTGCAAATACTCAACAATAGCAATGGTGATCACTTGTGGTTTTCCTTTGATCCACCATGGCTCTGATACCACTGTTAGCTTTTGGAGCCTTAAACTTAAAGGAAATGCAATCACAAGTATTGAAATAAGCATGCAATGTTATAACTATGATAATGGCAACTTAACATGCATGAAAATATGATAGAAAACTTGATACAATGCTCTAGAAATGCTCATATAAGAAAGCTCATGAAAATTACAATGCTCCTCTAATGGAGTTTACAACCACTCCATATTAACAAAATGGAGCTACATTGTGACTACTACTACTCTAACCTATGCACTCCAAAATCCTCTCTTCAAACACTCACAATGAGGCCTTTATATAGGAAGATAGATTCCTTGCCTCTTACTCAACCCTAAGACTCATGTACATGTGGACTACATGCACATTTACATCATTGCACATTCTAACACTTGTGCATTTATTAAATTACTCTAATAAACTATTTATCTCCTAATATAATCCTAATCTAAATATGTACCCATGAAGGTACATTAGTAAAGAACCAAATGATGTAATATATTCCAATATTTTTTACCTTAGAAATATTTTACCCACTCACTTAATGAATGACCTCTGACAAGTGAAAGTTATATGGATAAAAAATAATGTAGGTCCAAGGTTTACATGCACCAAAAAACAATGCATGGAATTCCGAATTATTCATCCTTCAATTGGGTCTTAAGATCCTGCACATGAAATTCAACAACATTTATATGAAAACAAAAAACCAACTAAAAAAATACCTACATCATATATGCTAAAGGTCATAAAAAAAAGTCAACCATGTCACAGTGTCATAGGAAATTTGTAGTCAATGTCATCAAGAAAAAAAGATCAAAATCATAAGAGAAGGGCGATCTCCATTGTTGTGTCATCGAAAGAGCACAACTTTGTGTTGCTTGTAAATGTGGGTTGCTAGAATCAAGTCGACTAGTTGATATTCATCTCAAAAGGATAACCCATGTAGTGGTAAGCCTAATAGGCCTCATGTTTATTGATGATAATGAGCTTGATAGGCCTTTTGTCATTAGGGTCCAAGGGTTCAAGCTACCAAAGGCAATGAACCACTATGTTATTGAAGGTGATGATTGTAGCCCAAATGTGACAAAGAGACATCGCCAAAAGGTGACTCTGTTCAATCACTTGAAAGTGATTTTTAAACATCATTAAAGATGATATAAGATCATCATAAAAACTAACAAATAAACATCTCCTGATGATGGTTCTTGTTGTTGGATGATAAACTTCTCTACGAACAACGAGCAAACAATGATTAACAACTAGCAACAACAAGTAGCGATGAACCACTAGCAGCTATGATCTGCCAACAAAAATCAATGTTTGAATCATGAGCTTTGGTCCAAGAAATTGGTCTTCAAAAACAACTCAACATTCATAGAAGAAGCATGTTAAGATTATCATGCTCCAATAAAATTTGCCAAAAGGGCATGCAAGGTTGACATCTCTATTGCTGACAAAGGGGTCAAAGAAAAATGAAGTGTGGAGTTTGACTACAAAGAGCTCTTCTTCTATGTAAATCTCTAAGGTATAGTTGGCCAAGTTGAATAGCTAACTAAACCCTCATGAGCTACCACTTAGATCTCAATAAAGTTAGACTTCATGCACACAATGGTAAACTCTCAGCTCATAATTCCTAGTGAATCTCATGAAGCTCTAATACCAATGATGTGTAAACTAAATTCCAACTAGTGTTTTATTCAAATACAAATAATTTATAGCCATCTTATGACAACAACCATTTAAAAGTATCTCAACGGAGGTCAAATATACCAAGCAAACTAATATAGCCAAGATAGCAACTAGATAAACTTAGAAAAATATAAACTTAACTTAGCAAACTCTAGATAACTTATCTAGAACATATTTAGATTACCAAAATAAACTAGGTATCTAGAATTACACCTAGATGTCTAGAAACTCACATGGGAATACTATTCTCACAATTACATTATTTGGAATTAAAATAAATAATATATTATCCTAATCCTAGGAACCAATGCTAAAGAAATAGAAGAAATATTACATAATAATTCCTCATCAAATATCATCTTGAGAATAATTATGTTACTTACTTTAATAAAAAGGTTAGATGTCTATTTGGTTGCATGAACTTGAGCTATCCACCTAGTATATAAAAAGGTCAAAGTCATGGTGTTCATATAGTTAGTCAAAATACTCCTAATGTTATCCCACAATAGTATGCTAAGGTACTAAATAAAATGAAGTACACTTGCTCCAAGCTTATTGATGATGATACATGGAATTCTTGAAAGCTAAAGAAAAGAGGTTACCATGACTATAGAAAGAAAATTGATGACAAACTAGGCATCCAAAGGCTTGATTTTTTTTATAGTAGATCCAAGATGTCTCTTTGAGTCTTAAAAAATTCTTCCCTATGAAGAGAAAGGTAGTTTTTTTAATAAACAAGTCTAAACATAAAGATTCCAATGTTCCAATTTATTCACTAGCTTCCAATGTATAAGAGTTTCACATTGGTTTTTGTTCTTTTAATAATCAACCTATCTTTCATCCATATATGAGAAAAATTAAAATGCTCCCTATATGCTAAGCCTACCTCCCCTTGTGATTCATCAACCCATGTTCCACTTGAGGATATATCCTATATTCGTGCATGGGATAAAGCCAATCCCTAAACCTTATCATTCTAGTTGTCTTTGCCATGTCCATCATCCTAAGTCTTCTTCACAATATATTTTATATCTAAACATAGATCTTGTTTTTAGAGTTTTATTTTCCACCCTAAGCATGTCCCAAAGGTGAAAAATATATCTTCAACCTTATAAATAAGTCATATTAAAAAATATACAAATCCATGGTTAACAAATCCTACTTATGACAACAAAAGAAATTTTCACATAATTGGAATTTACCTTATATTATTCTTGGGGCTAATGGATCAAAGAATTATATTACATGCATGCTTGATGATAATACTTTGGAGGCTTAATCTCCTCAGTACCTTATTTTCCTTTGTACACATAAGCCCCTTGGGAGAATTCCCACCCTCTCACCCTGTGGGGGCCAAAGTATACTAAAGCATTTTGTAATACTTTGTCATTAAATGAGGCTTTATTTTAACCAATTATAAGAATTTTTTAGAGCATGAAAGATTATCAATTGTCACTTGATTTTCATTTTCCATCTCTTCCTTCTCTACATACCTAGTTTGTAAGTAAAATATATATTCCATATTTATAGTGTTATTAGGAGATGTTACAAAGGTGTAAAATTAGCTTGTGATGCATTTCCTTGTATAGGAAGCATGATATTAAAAAGGTTATAAAAAACTATCAAAAATTTGTCTAGTAGGTGGAACATTTTGTAAATTTTTCCTTGCCAAGATTTTTTCTTAAAAAATTACTAAAAGCAAGATTAACATTGAATCCAAGCATAATCAAGTGGTATTAGCTCAACCAGTTAGATTCCTCAATATTTAAAGAGGAGACCAAGGTTCAAATCTTGCCAAGTGATACATGGATATTATCCAAGCTTTATTGTGATACTACTATGTGGTGATGATGTAATATGGCTAGGGCCCATTTCAATCCCATATAATCAATTGAAAAATAAATACTGAATCCAAGAATATGTTCGTTCTTTTCATGGGCTTTCTTTCCTTAAAAATGACTTGCAAGTTTCTTACTATTATCCAAGCAACTACACAATTCCCTTAGAATCTATGAAACTAGTCTCAGGATGGTGCAACTTTTCAAGGACATTACCATCATAAGGATAAGTTATTTTTAAAATGTTAGAATTTATAGAAGTTTTCAAAAATGAATGGAATCAACACATTACTAAAAAATGCTAAAATAACTTATAGAAAGCAAACATACAAGATAAGAGGGTGCTCATGGGCACCATACTATATCACTAAAATAATAGAATACACTCCAACCAATTACAAAATGGTTGGTATGAGGTATTATTTATACCTAATTACAAGAGACCTTTAGGTCAAGGTTAAGGAACTAACCTTTAGGTTAAATAATAAAATATTAGAAAATATTCACCTATATAAGGTGTACAAGGGCCCAAAGGGTATATACAAAAAATATAATACAAAGTTAGTTATGGCATCAAGTGAAGCTTAATCACTACATTCCAACATTCCTCAATCTGATCGGGGGACATAGAGAGAGACCCTTGTCAATGATTTTATGTAAGAGAAACTCTCTTATGCCAATGTGCTCTTACATGCACATGAATGATACCTTAGGCATGATCTTGGTCAGAATATCTATTGCCTGCTCTGTTGATAATACAAAATTAAGATCAAGCATCCCACTAGCATAAAGCAATCACACATAATGCATCGAAATATCAATGTGCTTTTTTCATTGATGGAACACTAAATTGCAAACAAGTTGGATGGATATCTAATTATCATAATGAAGAGTGACTTGGAGGGATTGAGGAATGCCCACTTGCTCTAAGATCATAAGCATCAATTAAAGGTGCTTGGAGGCCTTTGTGGTAGCATGATTTTCAAAATTTGTGGAAGACTGAGAAATAATGAATTATTGTCTAAAATACCAAAACTAGGGCAAAACCAATATAGAAGATAAAACTTGTAGTGAAGCATTGTTAATACAAAACACCAACCCAATTTACATTTGATAAGCCTGTCAAAATCAAAAGTGCACTAACTAAATAGTGATATCCATATGATATGTACCTATGATGTATCAAAGAATTCTCTTGGTTGCAGTCCAATGACTCTTCCAAGGTGCTTACATATACCTAGAAGATAGTTGACTATAAATGCAATGTTTGGTCAAGTGTGAGTGAGGTAAAAGAGACCTCCCATGAGGGATCGATATAGAGTGACATCCACCAAGGGAGTATTGCAATCTACTCAAATATTTAATCTAGAAGCAAAATAAGTTTGAGCAACTTTGCAATCCTCTACCCTAAAATGTTGAATAAAATCTAAGGTATACATGGGCTATGAGACATCCCAAGGGAATTTTGATCAATCTAAATGCCCAATAAGTAATCCAAAAGTCCCAAATCTATCATATCAAAGGTAGCATGAAGTCATGACTTCATATCCTAAATTAAGATAGACGAGTTGCATATAAGAAGAAGATCATCCATGTATAACATAATCACCAAAATCTACCTATCTTGATGTTTTATGTAAGCATCACGTTCTACCTCACATGACGGAAACCCATAACTAATAAAGGAGTGAATCTTCTCATACCAAGCATGTGGTGCCTATTTAAGTCTATACAAGAACCTAGTCAAAATGACATACCAATGAAGGAAGAACCTCAAGCTAGAGATGGTGATATTTGAGGCAAAGACAAATTTATAGGCATGGGACATTCACTAATGTTAGAAATTGTTACATTATAACTAATGTGAATGTAAGTTGAGTAAAACTACTCAACACATGGTTTGTAAGGTCCACAAGATGTCAAGGGTAGTTGTATAATTTATTATCATTGGTCATGTCATATTTAGATATTTCTTATATTTAAATATTCATAATTTCAGAATGCAATACATAAAATAATATAAGCATTAGCAACATTAATGGTTTAAGAGCAGGTATTAATGGCTCAATGAGGAAGAGAATTAATCTCTTCCTTAAGCTTCGATACAAATAATTCCCAAAGAATACTATATTAAAGAAAAGGTCTCAAGGTGAACAACCCTACTAAGGAATAGCATTTTTATTTTTGTCTTAGGGTACAAGAACCCTACCAAGGACCAAACTCTTGCTAAGAAGGGTATTAGGATAAATAATCCTATCAAAGACCATAGTAGAAGAAGTAGCAATCTCAAGATAAGAAATATTGCCAAGGATTAGCTCAAGGTAATTATTTATGCCAAAAAAATTGCAAACACAAAAGTCAAAAGTGATTAAGGCATTCAATTTGATCATCGACAAGCAAAAGGAATTGATAAAGGCATTAGGATTAAAAATTAATAAGCAAAAGAGAGAAAATAAGGCTACAAAGTAAAATCATTAAGAGAGCAAATATGCCCTCAACAAGTTCTAGAATGAGGTACCTGTTGATCTGAAATCTACCTTTGGATTAGTTTGTGCCCTAGTATTTTGACAAAGATTGGAAGATCACGAAGAAGTGATGCTTCATGTATCAACCTCTAAAGCAAGTTGTTTCCTCTAAATTTTAACTAACTAACTATGAAAATTAGGGGTATAAAGAGTGTAGAAAGGAATGAAAGACAAATAGCTAGAATTATAGTGGTGTAGATTCAACAACATCAAAAGATATAATGCATGAAGGGTTTTTCCATTCAGTCAAAACTAGATCACCTAACAAACCAACTTATCTTTTTTACTTGTAGAACAATTTATCAATATAAATAACAATTTAGACACCAAAATATAGCCACTTGTCATCCATCCATGCCCTCCAATCACAGACATCCATTATTTATCTCTCTCTCTCTCTATATATATGTGTGTGTGTGTGTATTTGTTTAATATATATTTAAATATTAATATTTTATATATTATATTTATATATATTTAATAAATATATATGTATTTATATAAATTAATCCTAGCCATCTACCATTTTTTAATCTCAGCCATCCATCCACCTTAATCCATGCCACTTGCCTAAATTTAATCTCCACTCTTCTTCATGTTTTAGTCTTGGCCACATATTTTGTATCATCAAAACCTTAACATGTCTAAGGGTAGATTATAAAAAGTTATTCATTTTTATGAATCAGGGTCTGCCTACTTGGTCCCTAATTTTTTTGACTTTGAATTATATCGATGAACATTCAAAAATAATTCTCAGAAGGTCTAAAACCCTAAAAATCTTCCCTAGCCATCTCATCGTTACTCTTGCCCTCCATCGTCACCCTCGCATTGTTCACACCCATCGTTGCATAACCCGTGTAGAACCAGATATGGTTCTGCGACACCTTCCTTCACCCCTGAACACCTTGGTGCATTTTTTGTTGTCATAGAATGCCCTGGTGCATCCACCACCATCATAGAACATCCTAGTGCATCTGTCGCCATCACATAATGCCTCTGGGTATTTCCTACAGTAGATCTACAATCCCCTAACCCTCAGGCACCATTTGCGTGTCCTCACGACCATCAACAATAGAAGTAGACAATTCAAGTGACAAGGTAAACGATTTTATTTGCATTATTTATATTCTTGTATTCTATCTACAATTTTAATATACAATATTTAGGGTTTAGTAATTTTTATTCTTCTAAGGGTCTCACACAGTGGAGCCCTCGTAGGTATTACTAATACTTTGTGTTATTTATTATTTGTAGGTATAAGGATCATCTTTCTGGAAGTTGTTGAAGCTAGGGTGGCCCTTTTAGGATACACAAGCCCACCCACAACCTCATTTGGATCAAATATGAGCGAAGAAGACACTAGAAGTGTATTGACCTAGGGTTTCAAAGAACCCTAGCATTTGTAAAAATTGTATCACAAAAGCATTGTAAAACCCCACATTGGGGCACATTGATTGTATAATTTTGAGATCCACCCGCGTTAATAAAATTTTATCCATATTGTGCAATCTTGTGTTATTTTTGTGCTTTTGATTATTTTATCTTGTGTATTGGTGTTGCTTGATTTCGGTTTACAAAAAAAAATCATTTAATTTTTGTTAAAAGCAATTACATTTGTTTACATTTTAGGCATTTACATCCATCATACACATTGCATTTAGAGTAAAATTGCATTCATGCATCCATTATAGATCATATTTATGTTAGTTCTTTGTTGATGTCTAATGTATTCATGCACTATTTTTGCATGCTATTTTCATGTGAAATTACAAAAACATAAAATAGCTGCATAATAGGGTTAAAAATTTCTATTTTTTACTTGTCTAAACTGGAATAAGATCATAATATTCAAGTATACTCCCACATTTGGTGATTCAAGATGAAAGAACTAGGCAAACCCTCCACTATTGGAATCACTTGATGATTCAGAGTGGGACTTAAGCAGTGTACCCTAAGTTATTTTGAGGAACTTGGTATTGTTGTTTTTAGCTTCTGATTTAGACCTATGAAATAGGTTGTTTTTAACATTGCATTAACATAATAGAAAATATAAAATATTAAAGTGAATCACAAACATTACACATTTCACAATAAACAACAATGAGTTGGATTTCATCACCAACCATTATTTGAGAATTGGCGACGGTGGGCTTCATCTCCATCCGTCAATCTCTGCCCTTAGCAACCATAGTCACCCATGAGCAAAATTTTTGGATTTCATCACCAGGAAGAATCTCATTTGCCATATAGTCATAGATTTCACCCTACATAATAATTCAGATTAGCACATTTACAACACATAAACCTCACAAAACAAAAAATTAAAAAAAAATAATAAAAAATAAAAAAACTAAATCAAAATATATTGCAAAACATAGGATTAAATCGCTTGTTTAATTTTGTGTGTTCTTCATTTACATTTTTTATCTACACATTTCACACACTTCACCACCATCATATGACTCATGAGCTTATGGTTTCAACCCGAAGCTAGATAAAGATTCTGAGTGAAACCCTTTCTAGCCAAAACACTTCATCCATGGAGTGTTCCACATCTTCCCTACCACTTCTATGGTTAATCATGTTAGTATGATACAGACAAGTTGTTTTGGTTTGTTTACGGGTCCACCACACGCTGTGTATACTTAAAATGCTAATTTATTACATAGAGCCACCAACATTCCCATAACGAAAACTAATCTATCATCTCCCATAGATCATAACATCACCTACATAGACATGGCTAAAGTGGAATCTTTTCGAATATCCACTAACTATGTTCTAGAACAAATCCACAATCCACCCAGGCATAACACTACTTCTCAACAGGAAATTGCCTACTTGCATCCTCCCAGTCACTCACACCATCAATCATCAAACAAATCAGGGATGCTTAAGGTATAACACCTTCCTCATAAAAAAAAAGCTCCAAAGGAATCAAAATTCCTTTGGTCACATTTCAATTTAAAAAAAAAGCTCCAAAGGTACCTAATCCCTTTGGTCACATCTCAATTTCAAAAATCTCCAAAGGTACCTAATCCCTTTGGTCACATCTCAATTCTAAAAAGCTCCAAAGGTACCTAATCCCTTTGGTCACATCTCAATTCCAAAAAGCTCCAAAGGTACCTAATCTCTTTGGTCACATCTCAATTTAAAAAAGCTCCAAAGGTACCAAATCCCTTTTGTCACATTTCAATTTTAAAAGGCTTCAAAGACACTTCACACCTTTGGCCACATCTTAATTTCAAAAATCCCCAAAGGAATCAAACTCCTTTGGTCACATACAATTCGAAAAAGCTCCAAAGGAACCAAAATCACTTTGGTCAAATGTTAATTTCAAAAAGCTCTAAAGGTACTAAATCCCTTTGGTCACATATCAATTTCAAAAATCTCCAAAGGCATTTAACCCCTTTGGTCACATATCAATTTCAAAAAGCTCCAAAGGTACCAAATCCCTTTGGTCACATCTTAAAGCTCCAAAGGAACCAAAATCCTTTGGTCACATACAATTCAAAAGGCTCCAAAGGAACCAAAATCCTTTGGTCACATTTCAATTAAAAAAAAAAGCAAAAACAAAATTTTTTGCATTTCATTTGCATAATTTTATCATTTGCATCTATACACGTTGCTTGCTGCTATTCGAGTTCACAAGATTCAAGGAGCACATAAGCTTACCAAGCTAGGGGGAATAGAAGAACCTGAGTCACTGAATATCATACACTTAGAAATTGTTCCATGCTTACTGTGATTTATATATATGTATATATACATGGCTAATACACAAAAACAACATTGCATTTCAAATATTACATTTTACATATTACACTGCACAACATTGCATTTTACACATTAATTTTTTTTTTGCACTGCACAACATTGCATTGCACAACATTGCATTTCACACATTACATTTCATACATTACATTTTACATATTGCACTGCACAACATTGCATTTCACACATTATATTTTTTGCATTGCACAACATTGCACTACACAACATTGCATTTCACACATTACATTTTACATATTGCACTACACAACATTGCATTTCACACATTATATTTTACATATTGCACTGCACAACATTGCATTTCACACATTACATTTTACATATTGCACTGCACAACATTGCATTTCACACATTGTATTTCACACATTGCATTTCATACATTGCATTGCACAACACTGCATTTCACACATTACATTTTACATATTGCACTGCACAACATTGCATTTCATGCATTTTATTTTACAAATTACATTTTACATATTACATTGTACACATTAAATTTCATAAATTGCATTTCACAAATTGTATTTCATACGTTATATTCACACCATCATCTTCATACATTACATTTCATATTAGGGGGTAATTTACTCAATTCAGATAATAATTGATCCAATAAAATCATATTACCTTAATCAGGGGCACCCTCACATCATCATCCATTTCATTGCACCATTACTTAAATTAAAATTATCATTTACAACCCACATGTCCATAATACCTAGGTGTTTTTGATCACTCAGCCACTCCTAGTGTTTTTAGCAATCTCCAATACATGTCGAGTTTTCTTTAGGACCAAGACACATTTCACTAAGAAAATCTTGAGTTATGGGAATTGACTCTAACACTCTTGAACCAAATACAATCACACATCTTAGAAAAATATTGTGTCAAACAAGGATAATACTATATTTAGATTGAACCTCGAAGTGAAAAGGGTATTCCTTGCTTGTTCTATTATGCACATAGTCCAAAAAATAGTGGTTTTCACTACTATCACAAATTAAAAATAAAAGAAAGAGTAGGGAAAAATTCCCAAAAATATAAATATTTTACACATCACACACCATAGATCCTCAAGTTGTAAGGATAGAAATACATTTTCAATCATACGGTTAGGTAGTCCAAATTCCTAAATCTTAGAGATAAAATTCTTGGACTATGGAGTTAATCTCCACCGGGGCTATAGACGTTTGACTGGCAGTGGAGTATGATCATGCATGGTGACATGTCTCTTTTAAAGAGACCTCTGACTGCACATAAGGACAAACTAGCTTCTTGGTATTCTCCATAATAGGTCTCATCTCAATTTACTCAAGATGGATTAATGAACTCACTTGCACACACATTGGTTCTCGATTACCTTGAGTCATTACCATACTCATGATTCGGTAAATGAATTCACTACACACACATTTGGTCTTAGAGAAAATTAGACAAAATTTACTAAGTTTGTTTTATATCACTAGTATGTCCGAGTCTCTAAAAAACAATCAACTTTCCATATCAACATCCATATCTTCTTCCATATTAATACCCGTATCTTCCATATCAACATCCATATAATTATACGAGTCTTCCATTTCACATACCACCAGTTTGGTATCCTTGATTAAACAACAATGCTATACATAGTCAAGAAAAATCTAAACTACGAATGATCATTAGAGCATTAATTCATTTGCATTCATACACATTATAATTGCATTATCATCCATCACACATATACACATGCATTCACACAAAAGCATTCACAAAAAAAAGCAAATACCATGTATGTATATATATATATATATATATATATATATATATATATATATATATATATATATATATATATATATATATATATATATATATATATATATATATATATGTTCTATACAAGCACATAACTTAGGGGTAATCAAGGTATCACACCTTCCCCCAATCAAACAAATAAGCACACAACTTGGGATACTCAAGGTATCACACCTTCCCCACCAATTCAACAAATAATTCAATCACTCAATCACATTCACATCATCAATAAGTCAACTTCCAGGTTCAAAATGTTGCGTACTTTTGTCAAAGGTTTAGCCCTTTGCCTCGCAAACACACATCAAAGCCAAAAATCCCAAAAGGGCCTAACCCCTCTAGTCACATTTCAATTCAAAAGGCTCCAAAGGAACAAAAATCCTTTGGTCACATACACATCACATCATAAACAAGTCAATTGCTAGGTTCAAAAGGTTGCATCATTTTGTCAAAGGTTGAGCCCTTTGCCTCACATACACACATCAAATTCAAAAGGCTCCAAAGGAACCAAACTCCTTTGGTCACAATCACATCACATCATCAACAAGTCAATTGCTAGGTTCAAAAGGTTGCATCCTTTTGTCAAATATTAAACCCTTTGCCTCACATACACATATCAAATTCAAAAGGCTCCAAAGGAACCAAACTCCTTTGGTCACAATCACATCATATCATCAACAAATCAATTGCCAGGTTCAAAAGGTTGCATCCTTTTGTCAAAGGTTGAGCCCTTTGCCTCACATACACATAAAATTCAAAAGGCTCCAAAGGAACCAAACTCCTTTGGTCACATACACATTACATCATCAACAAATCAATTGTCAGGTTCAAAAGGTTGTATTCTTTTGTCAAAGGTTAAGCCCTTTGCCTCACAAACACACATCAAATTCAAAAATCTCCAAAGGGCCTAACCCCTTTGGTCACATTTTAATTCAAAATGCTCCAAAGGAACCAAACTCCTTTGGTCACAATCACATCACATCATCAACAAGTCAATTGCTAGGTTCAAAAGGTTGCATCCTTTTGTCAAAGGTTGAGCCCTTTACCTCGCATACACACATCAAATTCAAAAGGCTCCAAAGGAACCAAACTCCTTTGGTCATAATCACATCACATCATCAACAAATCAATTTCTAGGTTCAAAAGGTTGCATCCTTTTGTCAAAGGTTGAGCTCTTTGCCTCGCATACACACATAAAATTCAAAAGGCTCCAAAGGAACCAAACTCCTTTGGTCACATACACATTACATCATCAACAAATCAATTGCCAGGTTCAAAAGGTTGTGTTATTTTGTCAAAGGTTAAGCCCTTTGCATCAAAAACACACATAAAATTCAAAAAGCTCCAAAGGGCCTAAACCCTTTGGTCACATTTTAATTCAAAAGGCTCCAAAGTAACCAAACTCCTTTGGTCACAATCACATCACATCATCAACAAGTCAATTGCTAGGTTCAAAAGGTTGCATCCTTTTGTCAAAGGTTGAGCCCTCACATACACACATCAAATTCAAAAGGCTCCAAAGGAATCAAACTCCTTTGGTCATAATCACATCACATCATCAACAAATAAATTGCTAGGTTCAAAAGGTTGCATCCTTTTGTTAAAGGTTGAGCCCTTTGCCTTGCATACACACATCAAATTCAAAAGGCTCCAAAGGAACCAAAATCCTTTGGTCACATACACATCACATCATCAACAAGTCAATTGCTAGGTTCAAAAGGTTGCATCATTTTGTCAAAGGTTGAGCCCTTTGCCTCGCATATACACATCAAATTCAAAAGGATCCAAAGGAACCAAACTCCTTTGGTCACAATCACATCACATCATCAACAAGTTAATTGCTAGGTTCAAAATGTTGCATCCTTTTGTCAAAAGTTGAGACCTTTGCCTTGCATACACACATCAAATTCAAAAGGCTCCTTTGATCACATATACATCACATCATCAACAAATCAATTGCCAAGTTCAAAAGGTTTTATACTTCTGTCAAATGTTGAGCCCTTTGCCTTGTAAACACACATCAAATTCAAAAGGCTTCAAAGGAACCAAACTCCTTTGGTCACATACACATCACATCATCATACACATGTCAAAAACCCCTTCATCTGTTGGGGCAAAAATAGACTCAATCATTTGCATTTTCATAAAACCCCTTCATCTATTGGGGCACAAACAAAATCAATCACTTACACTTTCACAAAATCCCTTCATATGTTGGGGAAAAATCAGACTCAATCACTTGCATATCCACAAGCCCCTTCATCTGTTGGGATAAAAACAGATTCAATCATTTGTATTTTCAAAACCCCTTCTTTGTTGGGGAAAAAACAAACTCAATCGCTTGTATTTTCACAAATCGAGTAAATTTATTGAGCATCCATTTAGAAATTTCGTGTGGGAATTAGCTACAATCATGAGTGGTCTCAAGGATAGACAATTTTTTTTTTTTTTGCATCTTTGCATTTAAATGACGCCAAAAGGCAATTTCTTCAACATGGAATCACCCCAAACTTGGGGTAACCACATTTGATTTTGATTTCCCACAATGGGATATATCTTACATGACCAAGGCATCTACACTTGGCAAAAACCCCCTTTCTTCGTTGGGGCAAAAACGACATCAACTTACATCATTCATATCATCTGCATTTACATCATTCATATCATTGACATTTACATTGTACACTTACATTTACACCATTCAACTGCATTTTTCACCGCATAATTCTATCAATTGGCTTATGAGATTCATTCTTAACTCATTCGCCTATTGAGCGGGTGTTGAGTGTTAATTTTACCCAATTGTGAAATTACACTCTCCCTTAGGATTTTGATCCCAAAACCCTCTCTTGCAAAGAAGTTAAAGCAAAACAACTTCTCCAAGGTCTTCGCTATATTAGCATTTTCATATGTGTATTAGTAACCTCCATAAAGATATATCAATTAATGCTAGGAACACCTTAGTGATTGCAAGTAACTATTAACAAGGGACATGTGTTGGTTCATTTTACCATGCTAAATTACTGATTGTTCATGAAATTTAAATAAAAGCAAATGTGAATTGACCCTCATATGACCACAATGTAGTGCCTTAATTCCTTTTATCTTAGAGGATTTTAAGGTAGATTTTATCTTCTTTATTAAGTAGCTTTTAAACAAGTTTTATCTTGCATTAAATCCTACTTTAAACATGAAAATGAAGATTAAAATCTATCTATGAATGTGAATCCGAAATGATGAATAGGCTCATTAAATGTAGCTTCTTATCATGAAGATAAATATAGCCTTTGATATGATTAATAAATTATCTCTCTTTGATGAAATTAATTTTCATAAAGAGACAATAATTTATAGCCTTAAAATATTGGCTTTAAAATGTCATTATTAATCATCCATCTTTAATGAAATAATTTTCATAAAGAAAAATAATTTAATGCTTTAGAACAATAGCCTTTGATGTAATGTATAAATTACCTCTCTTCAATGAAATCAGAATTTTCATGAAGAAAAGTGCATTTATTGCTCCAAAAAAGATAGCTTATGAATTGCCATAAAATTAACCCCCCTTCAATGAAATTGATTTTTTTATGAAGGAAAGCTCATTTATGCTTGCAAATAAAAATATGAAGTTGAAAAAATCTGATTTGACTCCAAAATGTGAAAAAATGAAATTATAAAAATCTGCATCAAACAGTCATTTTCAAAAATTTGTATAAAATCGGAATGACTTCGAATTTGTTTCGGATGATAGATTGTATATCATTCTTCACACCCATATAATTGTTTTTGTCATTTTAAAATTTTTTGATTTTTATTTTGATCTCTGAAAATTAAAACAAAATAGCAAAAAGAAAGTTAGAAAAATAAAAAATAAAAAAAATAAAAAAAATAGAAATGCTGCAACCTCGAATTTCTCCACAGACCCTGCAAGCGTTAGTTCTCTGCACAAAACCAGTATTAAAGTGACCCGATTTGATGCAATCAACATCTAATACGGTGCAAGCTTCAAAGGAAAATGGTGCAATAAATTGAAAACGAAATCAAGTTAACCATAAAAATACATAAAACTTGAGACATTTCCAATTAATTGCTGCAAAAAGATATTCAATATTCCATTACAATGCAGAAAAATAATGCCCAAAGTTGACATCAAAATAATGAAAATCGACCCAGCAGTATGCCTTCCTCCGAAAAAATCCCAAAAAATCCAACCCTTACAATCGCATCTGCTCCTGTTTTTAAAGTTTTTAGATTAACCTCTTCGTTTCATCTCCATGCATGTCTTTTCCTTTTCCAACGCGACTTGCCTTTCCTTTTTTTTTTTCGTTTGGCTTGTTCGTGTTTAATTTTTTTGAAACGCCTCAAAACGTTTTAATTTTTTACTCCATGGGCTTTTACTCCATTCGCTTTTACTCCCTACATGTAAAACACGTGAATTAGCTTTTTTTTTTTTTAAACTAACATTAAAAAAAAACATAAAATAAAAAATACAAACCCTAAGTTATTAAATTCTAAAACTTTAAAGCTAAACACCATCAGACTATGAAAAAACTAGATTATATATATATATATATAATCTTTTCTTTTTTTATTATTTTTTTACTTTCTCTTTTATTTTGATTTATTATATTATATTATATTATATTATATTATATATAATATAATATTTTCATTCTTTTGTATTATTTTTTACTTTTTCTTTTAGTTTGATTTATTTATTAATATATGTATATATATTAATATATTATTTTTAAATGTTTTTCATAATTATAATAAACATATATATACACATATATTTATTAGAATTTTTTTTACTTATTGAAAATCATAATAAAGGAAAACTTTAAAACTAATCAAAATAAACAAAACCTATTAACCTAAAATACTAGCAAAACTAGTAAAACAAGAAAACATTAGCCAGTGCTAAACCGTGGAATCTACCAAAATTAGCACTTAAAACTCCTCAAAAACCAAAATTTTAAGGTGGGTCCCCAAATTTGGGGCTAGTTGTGGAATAGCCACAACAGGGGGTAAGCTACACATACATATTCTCTATCTTCAAAATTTTTCTTCACTCCAATGAAAGAAAGTTGCTTCTTCATCAGGCAAAACTAGGTGTCTCATATTTTTACACCGCATTGTGTTTCATGCAACGCGATACAAAAAGGGGTATCTGTAGATACCAAAATCTAGCCATTTGTCATCCATCCATGTCCTCCAATCATAGACATCCATTATATATATGTGTGTGTGTATTTGTTTAATATATATTTAAATATTAATATATTATATATTATATATATATATATTTAATAAATATATATGTATTTATATAAAATTAATCCTAGCCATCCACCACATTTTAATCTCAACCATCCATCCATCTTAATCCATGCCACTTGCCTAGATTTAATCTCCACCCTTCTTCATGTTTTAATCTTGGCCACACATTTTGTGTTGTCAAAACCCTAACATGTCTAAGGGTAGATTATAAAAGTGATTCATTTTTATGAATCAGGCTCTGCCTACTTGGTCCCTATTTTTTGAATTTGAATTCTATTGACGAAAATTCATAAAGAATTCTTAGAAGGTCTATACCCCTAATAATCTACCCTAGCCATCTCACCATTACTCTTGCCCTCCATCGTTGCCCTCACATCGTTCGCATCTGTCGTTGCATAACCCATGCAAAACCAGATCTGGTTTTGTGATACCTTCCTTAGCCCGTGCATGCCCTGGTGCATCTGTTGTCATCACAAAATGCCCTGGTGCATCCACTGCCATCACATAACACCCTGGTGCATCTATCTCCATCACAGAATACCTCTGGGTATTTCTTGCAGTAGATTTGTAGTCCCCTAATCCTTGGGCACCGTTCGGGCATCCTTGCGACCACCAACGACAGAAGCAAATATTTCAAGTGACAAGGTAAAAGGTTTTATTTGTATTATTTATATTCTTGTATTTTGTCTACAATTTCAATCTACAACATTTAGGGTTTAGTAATTTTTATTCTTCTAAGGGTCTCATGTAGTGGATCCCTCACAGGTATTACTGATCCTTTGTATTTTTTACTATTTGTAGGTATAAGAATAATCTTTCTGGAAGCTTTTGAAGCTAGGGTGGCCCTTTTAGGATACACAAGCCCACCCGCAACCTCGTTTGGATCGAAGACGAGTGAAGAAGACACCAGTAGTGTATTGACCTAGGGTTTTGAAGAACCCTACCATTTATAAAAATTATATCACAAAAGCATTGTAAAACCCCACATTGGGACACATTGATTGTATAATTTTGAGATCCACTCGCATTAATAAAGTTTATCCCTATTGTGCAATCTCATATTATTTCTATGTTTTTGATTATTTTATCTTGTGTATTGGTGTTGCTTGATTTTGGTTTAGTTATACATTCTAGAACTAGAGAACAATAAACCAAGAAGAAATACAAAAAGTAGAATGACTATAACAAAATTTTCATTCAACTAGCTTTAACATAAATGATTAAAAATTCATCTGTATACATACATATTTTGACAAGAGTTTGGGCAAGATGTTAGACAACAATCAAATATTTATTCCTTAAAGGCACATAGTGCTCTCATATATTGATGCAGTTGTAAACACTAAAGAGTTGACCCTTAGAATCTATTACATTCTAGTATATATAGTTTTTACAATGCATTTTGTTATTTGGACATCATAGCTTTGGGAGTGGATTGTTGTTATATCAAGATACTAACAGTCTGCATGCACTCTTTACAACCTATTATGTTATAACTGATTGGGCATAATTGTGCTGATGTGGCCTACTTAGGTTTCATCTAAAGAAGTGGTGGTTGTGGTGTCTGCATATGATTATTAGGATTCTCTAACAAGTTTTTTATGCTTTTACCACTCCATGAATGCATGAATGTCAGTGAGTGGTTTGACTCTTGGGATATTTTGATAATGGATCTCAACCACTTTAGGCCCTATGGAGAGCATCAACTTATGTCTTCCATAATCCTAAAATACATTAGGCATGTGTTCTTCTTGCTAATGTGACTTCCATACTTAGCCAAATTCTAAGCTCTTGATAGCTATTGAGCGACATTTTTTCTTACCCCTCTACTGACATCAATGGCCTAAAAAGTCTCGTGGCTTCCATACTTAGCCAAATTTTGAGCTCTTGATAACTGTCGAGCAATGAATTTTTCTTACCCCTTTGCTGACATCAATGACCTAAAAAAGTTCTACAACTTCCATACTTAGCCAGATTCTGAGCTCTTGATAGTTATCGGGTGATGGATTTTTCTTGCCCCTTTGTTGACATCAGTGATCTAAAAAGTTTGATGGCTTCCACATTTAGCCAAATTTTAAGCTCATGATAGCAATCGAGCAATGGATTTTTCTTGCCTCTTTGCTGACATCATTGACCTAAAAAGTTTGGCAGCTCCCATACTTAGCCAAATTATGAGCTCTTGATAGTTTTTGGGTGATGGATTTTTCTTACCTCTTTGCTCATATCAACAACTTAAAAAATCTAGTGGCTTCCATACTTAGACAAAATTTGAGCTCTTAATAGCTATTGAGCGACAAGTTTTTCTTGCCCCTCTACTCACATCAGTGGCCTAAAAATTTCGACAAACTTCTATACTTAGCCAAATTATGAGCTCTTGATAGTTGTCAGGCGATAAACTTTTCTTGACCCTTTGTTGACATCAACAACCTAAATTTTTTGATGAATTCCATACTTAGAAAAATTTTAAGCTCTTAATAGCTACAGAGTGACAAATTTTTCTTACCCCTCTATTAATATCAATGGTATTAAAAATTTGATGGCTTCCATACTTAGAAAAATTTTAAGCTCTTAGAGCTGTCGGGCGATGGATTTTTCTTGCCCCTCTACTGACATCAGTGGTCTAAAAATTTTGGCATTGATATTACCATTTTATATCATCTCATCAAGGATATGAATGTGTGCGATTATGAAAAATACCCATATTATTAACGGCTCATAGGGAGGTTCTGCTTGCAGAAGCATAGAACCAGCATAGCCTTATCCCATTGGGCCATGGAGTCAAAAACAAAAAATATGAAAATCACACAAACAAAATAGATTTCTATACATCCCCTATTATAGGAGTATGAGAAGCCTTACTTGATTATTCAGGATCTTCTTCTAGGGTTATCCCTGAAGATTCATCCTATTGAGTCATTGTTTGAGTAGGAAGGGTTAGTGAAATCAGAAACTATAAGCAATGAAAATGACACCAAGCAGATAACACTAAAAGAAAAAAATGAGTGCAATGAAATGACTTTGTATTGAATTTGTATTAAAATACACAAGAGCTTTTATCTCCTTTTACAATGTTTTTGCCCTAGATGTACTAGGGTTTGATTACAATGCAAGCGCTTGCTCTTTAAAAGTAAAATATAGCAAAAAGGGGGGAAACCCATTTTTGCAATTTTAAAGAATACTGGTGCCAAATGTCTTCTTTGCTCTAATCAATTTTGTGAGTGGGCTTGTGTATCCTTGGTGGACCACTCTTTGCCTCAACAACTTCCAATAACTTGTTACTTGCACCTGCAAGAATACAAACTACAAAAGGATCAGTAGCATATGAGGGGCCTCCATTGTGTGAGGCCCTCTTTAATATGAATGGAAATCTACAAACCCTAATCTGAATGCTTGCAAATAATATAACAAGATGCAAAAAATGTAAAACAAACAAAACAAAAACTGCCTTGCTTATACCTGATTTTGATTTGTGTTTTTTAGGTTTGAAAATATTTTTGAGTAGGCGTGGTAATGTACCTGGGAACTAGCTAGTCACACTCATGCATATTTGCAGGTGTAGAGCTGCATCTAGAACTATGTAGACACCCTACCACATCTAGATCTGATTGCCGAAAGGATGCAAATCGATTTGAACCTTTCATAGTTCGACCTCCAAATTTCAGTTAGGGTTACTCTTGCAAATTTAGCAAGATATCTTTATGGATTTTTGATGCTTCCTTTTCCTTTCTCATTCACAAAAGTGAATGGTATTTTATAACCTTTTGAGAGGTTAGGATTAGGGTTTTGACGATGCGAGCTAGTATTGCCAAGTGATAAGCTAGGGTTAGAATATGATGAGCGATTAGGATAGAATGTGATGAGTGACTACGATTAAAATATGATGAGCGGCTAGGCTTTATTTATACATATACATATATATATTCTAGATAATAAGGGGTTGTACTCGGGTCCCCCAACCTTGAAAAATTATATCTCTCTTCTTTAGAGCTTGAGAGTTTACAAATAGATACATTTCTCATCTCAATTGAGATGCTATAGCTAGAAACCTACATTGTTTTACCTAAAATATCTAAATTCTTGATTTTTATTTTTTGGATCTATTCAAATTTCTATACGAATACAATTACTCCAAAATTTAACATCTTTCTTGACATTTTACTATAGCAACCTTCACAATACCAAAAATTTACCTCTACTATCCATGCCTTACATCTTAGTAGAGTAATATTTTCAAAACATCGCACTATCATAGTCCACTTTACCAAATCTAAATTGCTAGTTTCCTTCCTTGCTGAAGTCATAGACCTTCATTGCTCTTCCCATCGTTCAAACCCTAGTTGAAAAATATTTGCAATTTTATTTTTCGCGACTTGAAAAATTGTCACTGTCCTTGTTTTGAATGGTTGACTTCACAAGGTCATATCTCCCTCAATATTACTTGGATTTTTGCATATGACCACTCATTTTAAAGCTATTTAAATTTTGCACAAGTTGGTCCAAGAATAATTTGAATTAAATAACTCTTCACAAATATATGGATCCTAAAATATGAGATGTTTTCAAGAAAAATCCTAATCCTTCACACTTTGCAATTTTATTTTTTGTGACTTGAAAAATCATCACTACTCTTATTTCAAATGGTTGACTTTGCAGGATCATATCTCTCTCAATATTTATTATATTTTTACATATGACCACTCATTTTAAAGCTATTCAAATTCTAAACAAGTTGGTCCAAGAATCAACTAAATCAGATAACTCTTCACGAAGATATGGCTCCTAAAAGATGAGATGTTTTTCAAGAAAAAATTCTAATCCTTCACACTTTGCAATTTAATTTTTCTCATCGTAAGAAACCTTTCATGCTCCTTCAACCTTCCTAGTCTTCCACTTAGCACCTCAGTATTCTGTTATAGCTCCTTCAGATAGCCCAAACTTCCATGCTCCTTCAGCCTTAATAGCCTTCCACATTCCTTTAACCATCCCAACCTTCCACCCAACATCCCAACCTTTCATTGTAGCTCCTTCAACCAGTACAACATTGCATGATCCTTCAACCAACCTAGCCTTCCACACTCCTTTAGCCTTGACACTCCAAATATCAACTCATCATTCAACCTTCCATGCTCCTTCAACCTCTAGCCTTCCACGCTCCTTCAGCCTCTAGCCTTCCACACTCCTTTAGCCTCCAGCCTTCCACGCTCCTTCAACCTTCAACCTTCCATGCTCCTTTAGCCTCTAGTATTACATGCTCCTTCTGCCTCTAGCCTCTAGCATTCAACACTCCTTCAACCTCTAGCCTTCCATGCTCCTTCAACCTCTAGCCTTCCATGCTTCTTCAACCTCCAGCCTTCCATGCTCCTTCAACCTTTATATTTGTTGATCATTAAAGCACTAGACCATTTGCCAAGCCCCTTAGGGGAAACCCCCTAGGGTTTGTCACCCTACCTATTATTATGACCTTAATGTTATATATATATATATATATATATATAATTTATATATATAAATATATAACTACATATAAATAATGAATGATTAGGAGTTGGTGTCTACAGATGACCTTTTTTATGTTGCATTATGTGTTAGATTTTGGAGCTATAAACATAAAGGAAATGCATTCACAAGTATTGAAATAAGCATGCAATAAAATAACTATGATAATAGAAACCTAACATGCATGAAAATATGATAGAAAACTTGATACAATGCTCTAGAAATACTTATAAAATAAAGCTCACAAAAATTACAATGCTCCTCTCATGGAGTTTGCAACTCCTCCATGATAGCAAAATGGAACTACATTGTGCCTACTACTACTATCACCTTTACATTATTCAAGACTACTCGCAATCACTCACAATGAGGCCTTTATATAGAAAGATATATTCCTTACCTCTCACTCAACCCTAAGACTCATGTACATGTGGACTACATGCACATTTACATCATTGCACATTCTAACACTTGTGCATTTATCAAATAACTCTAATAAACTATTTATCTCCTAATATAATCCTAATCTAAATATGTACCCATGAAGGTACATTAGTATATAACAAAATGATGTAATATCCATATCCATATTTTTCAACATCCCCTATATTACATTATTTGGTTGTTGAAGACTTTAATATGGATATGTCTCTTGAATAGTCTTCATCTTGACGAGGTCCCCTTTTTTTGCTATTTTAGTTTTCCTTTCATTGTATTCCTTCTTGATATGATGCCTCCTCTTCATATTCTTCTTTCTTGTGGTTGATTCCCATTATTGTAATTTCATATGTGGTTTCACTATAACCTAATTCCTGCAATAGTATTTTCCTTTTGCCTTTGTCTTGTTCACTACTATTCTTGCTATGTATAGAAACTTCTAAACATGCATCATGATAAATTTTTCCATTAGTAGAACTTGAAGTATTAGTACTACATGATGCTTTCTCTAGGAATGATTCATCTATATTTGTGTTCACTTTGAGTAGCTCAATTAGTTCTCTTTGCTTTGCAACCTCTTCTTTGTGAATTTTAAGTGAAAGTAATGCCATGTATAGAATGCTCTCGAACTCTAAAGATACTGGAATATATTTCTTTTCATTCTCAATTGCTTGAGTAAGCCTAGTATGAAGATAAAATTCCATAGTAGTGAAATCTTATTTTAGCTCCTCACTATAGATCAATCTTGAACCAAGATCTAAGTTCTTGGTTTTATTTAGTAGATTTTTGATTCCTTATTTAATAACATTAATATTTTTCATTCTAATGGTGTTGTTCATATCATTTTTTACTACTCCTTATATCTCCCTATTTTTTAAGGTTTTTAAATATTCTTTTGAAGCAATGGGAATGGTATATATACTTATAGTTTTAACCAATGTCTTCTATATAACCAATATTTTTTTCTAGAGATCCTTTTTTTTTTGATAGGTAACAGGATATTTACAGCAGGTTTTTTGAATAGGATCCCAAAACCTTAATTACAGTAGTAGCCAAAGTAATGGAAAAGAAAACAAAAATATCGTCCCAGCCCCGGGGCCCTGGAGACATTAAAAATCAAAAAGCCACAAAAAACCATTACAAAACCGATATTCTCCATAAAAAATAGCAACCTCAAAAACCAAGACTCTTTGTAACGACGAAGGCCAGGGCCCAAGCTAACTGGGCCCTGAGCCGTCCTCAGCCCGCTCAGACTGCCGCTGAACCTTGGCAGATCTTTCCTCTAGCTTGCGATAGATCTCGGACAACACCATGGCTGCATGAGAAGCAGTTTGGGCAACAGTGTTGAGGGAACCGATCACTGTATCTAGGAGGTCTTTGAGCGCCAGATTCTGTAATGTATCGTCAGACTCGGAGCTGATCGCAGTGGTCTCTGGGTTCTCTATTTTGACATTCTTGGGGCTATCCACAGCCCAGCTGGGCCTGGGGGAAGCCATTTTACGGCCAGAACTTGGAGGCAGGGCCTCGACTGGGCCTTTGCTCGATGCCCTGCACTTGCGGGTAGGCCTGCGATGCTTTAGGGAAGAGGAATCGATGAGAGTGGGGGAGCCTTTGGCTGCAGGGGAGCCAAAGGGAGAAATGCCAGCTTTAGGGGCACGGGCCGCCACGCGGAGGACCAGGATGATCCCCTCATGGACAGGGTGGCCAACCAACGGGTCGACACGGGGGCGAGAAGCACCGATCAGTAGAAGCGCACATCGGGGGGACTTCATCGCCCTGCCACAGGGAATTCTAGCTGCCAGGGATGACATCATGGTCGGGATGGTCCTACAGTGCAATTTGGACTAGGCCTGCAGGGAAGTGCGAGGTCCAGGTGGTGAATTCTTTAGCGGTGATGGCTAGATTTGCCATGAGGTCAGCAGCCCTGTTGCCTTCTCTGAAAACATGCTGAAAGGTGTGGTCGGGGAAGCCCTGAAGGATGAAGAGGGCCTCTCGGATGGAATTATGGAATCGTCAGGAGCAGGACTCAGGCTTGCTGGCGGCTTCGATAATGACTCAAGAATCTCCTTCGATGATGATTTTTGGGGGGGAGCCCCTGAGAGCTGAAAGGCCACTGAGCAGGTCGGCAGCTTCAGCAAAATTGTTGGTTTGCCTGCCCAGCGGGACCACGAAGGCAGTGACTAGATTCTTGGAATAGTCCCTAATGACCCCGCCAGCCCCAGAGGGCCCGGGGTTGCCTTTGGAGGTGCCGTCAAAATTGAGCTTAAGCCACCCAGGGGGGGAGTCCACCTGGCAAGGGAGCGCCAGGAGGGGGCAGGAGGGTAAGTAGGGGGGGATCTGAATGCCGAGGGAGGCGAGCAAGGAGGCTTCACCCGAATGCCTAGGGACCACAGAGAGGGGAATGAAGAGGGAATTCTCGGTGGCAAAGGAGACTGCTTTGGTCGCTAACCACTGGGGGGAGCAGGTCGGGGAGGAAAAGGCTCGCCTGTTATGCTTGAGCCAAATTTTCCAGAGCATATGAGGTAGGCAGGAATTCCAGAGGAAGCGGAGAAAGGGATGGGCAAAGGGGGTGGGCCACTGAGGCAGGAGATCAAAAATGGAATTGGGGGCCGCCCACTGAACGGAGAAATGAGAGAGGATGAGGCCAAAAACTTTGGAGGAGAAGGCACAATTTAAGAAAAGGTGGTTGGTTGACTCCCAGGCGACACGGCAGAGGAAGCATCTGTTGGGGATCTGGAAGCCTATCTTGATTAGATTTTCAATCATGAGGATTCTATTTTGGATGACCGTCCAAACAAAATGGCTAATTTTGGGGATCAAATTCTTGGCCCAGACTAGATGGTTCGGGAAGGTGGTCGCTCTTGGGGTTCTCTGAATATGATAAGCAGACTTGACTAAAAAAATGCCGCTGGGAGAGCCATGCCACACACATCTGTCACTATCTCCAAAAGAAGGGATGATCGTCGCACTGAGGATGCGCTGAAGTCTGGCAGCTTGAAGTAGGAACCTAGGGTTCAGGATAGGTTTCCAGATGGTCCGCCCTCGGAACTGGGTCATGTAGTCAGACGCTTTGGGACCTCGGTCTGCAAGCCCAGGTTTGAGGAGGAGGAGTTCCCTGTCCAAGCTCAGGGCCTCGTCGAGAGTCCATCTGTCCTCCCAGAAGTCAATCTTGGCATCGTCACCAAGAATCCATATGGTCCCTTGTTGAACAATATCTCTGGTGGAAAGCAGGGCCTTCCAGAAGGCAGATCCGTCACGGGGCTGGGTGTCCCCGAGGAAGGGGTGGTTATGGTAGTACTTCCTATGCACAATGCAAACCCATTCATCGGGGGTATTGGTGTGAACCTTCCAGGCATGTTTGGACAGGAGGGCCTTGTTCATGGGAACCACCCGTATAAGCCCGATCCCTCCCTCTCCTTTGGGGCCACAGACCAGGGGCCAAGATACCAGGGGAATCCTTTTCTTGTCTTCGTAGCCCAACCAAAGAAAGCACTTCTGAATTTGCTCAATGAGAGTAGCAATGGAGGCTAAAATTCTGAAGACAGACATGAAGTATATCGAGATGCTTTGGAGGACAGACGCCAAGAGAGCGGCTCTGTCGACCTGCAAGAGAAGGTGGCCTTCCCAGGGGGCGAGTTTCCTTTGGATCCGCTCAATCACCCCATTCCATAGCACCTTGGAAGACGCTCCTATGAATAGGGGAATCCCGAGGTAGGAGGAAGGGAGGGAGCCGGGGGAGCATCCTAGGATCCGCCCGATTCTGATTTGCCTAGCCAGGGGGGTGTTGATGAAGTAAATCTTGCTTTTTTGAAGGTTGATTTTCTGTCCAGCCGCCTCCTCATACAGGGAAAGGATGTTCTTGAGAGCCTTGGCTTGAGGGACTAAGGCCGAGGAAGCAAGAATGGTGTCATCCACAAACTGCTGATGGGACACGGGGGGGAGGCCCTACGTCGGTCTAATGCCTGAGATGAGACCACAAGCCATAGTGTTCAAAATGGTTCATCCCAGGGCCTCATCCAGGATGATGAAGATAATCAGGGATAGGGGATCACCTTGGCGGAGACCTCTGGAACTGGGGAAGAACCCGGTCGGGGATCCATTGAAAAGGATAGAGAACCAGGGGGAGGACACACACTTGTTGATGAGTTGGACCTAGGAGGGGTGGAACCCAAATTTGAGGAGGAATTTGGACAGGAAGCTCCAATCGACCCTATCAAAGGCCTTATTCATATCAAGCTTGAGCAGGAAATGGGCCTTTCTGGACAGGACAGCTGAGTGAATGGCCTCATGCATGATTATGACCCCGTCTGTAATCAACCTACCTTTTACTGAGCTTCCTTAACAGGGGGAAATGATTAGGGGAAGGATGTATTTGAGGCGGGTGGTCATGGATTTGGTCAAAATTTTATAGAGGACATTGCACAAGCTGATGGGGCGAAAGTCTGACAGGGATCTGGCTGCCTGAGTCTTCGAGATCAGGGCAATGAAGGTGGTGTTGATGCCTTTGGGGATGGATCTGGCAAACTGTAGGTCCCGGATGGCCACACACACATCATGGCCAATGATGTCCCAGAAAGACTGGAAGAAGCAGGGAGGAAACCCGTCTGGGCCCGGGGCCACCTCAGCCTTCATGGAAAAGGTGGCAGCATGGATTTCAAAATCATACAGGGCCTACACCAGATTTGCATTAGCCATGGCCGGGACGGACGTCGGGATGTGATCCAGAAGGGAATCGACCACCTTCGAGGACATAGGGGGTCCATCGCCTAGGAGATCTTGGAAGAATTGGACTGCCTCGGCATGGATGTCCTCTTCCTTGTTGATGATACTGCCATTGCTATCCACAAGCTCAATAATTTTGTTAGAACCCCTGTTTCGGAGGGTCGATGCATGAAAGAACTTGGTATTTGCATCGCCATCTTGGATCCACAGAGCGCGTGACTTCTACCTCCAAAAGGTTTCTTCCCTGGCCAGGATATTATGGTACTCGCTGAAGGCAATGCGTTCCTCTTCCCTGAGCCTCGGCTCGTGAGAGCCTGCTTGGAATCTGGACTCAATATCTTCGAGTTTTTTTTGATAGCCTCCTTGCTTTCGAAGATGTTACCGAACACTTCTTTGTTCCATGTCTTGAGGTGGTCTTTGAGGCATCTCAGCTTGTGAAAGACTTGCTCAGCAGGGCGACCAGGGACAGGGGGAGCCCACCAGTAGCCGACCTGGGCCCGGAGGTCGGGGTGATGAAGCCACATGGACTCAAACCGGAAGGGTCTCCTAGGGGGTGATGATCAGTCTCGAGGAGGAGGGGGTTGTGGTCAGACTCAATTTTGGGGAGGGCCAACAAGGAGGCATCGACAAAAATGGGGAGGGCTTCCTTAGACAAGAAAACTCTATCTAATCTGACCTGTATGTAATTGGTTCTCGCTCTCTTGTTGGACCATGTGAACCGGGCTCCCTTCAAGCTGACATCCATGAGCTCGTTGTGGGCGATAAATGCCCCAAAGTCATCCATGCTTTTGGTTCTGGCCTCCGAGCCCCCGCATTTGTCAAAGGAAAACATGGGGCTGTTGAAGTCCCCAGACAGGATCCAGGGCAAGGGAGCAAAAGCTTCTCTCATCAAATTGATCTCCTGCCAAAGCCTTGCTTTCTCAATAGGACTGTTGGGAGCGTAAACGTTGGACAGGATCCACGATCGCTTAGAATTGAGGTAGTGGACCAGAATGTTCATAATCCTGGGCGATAAAGAAATGAGCCTTCCCTCATATGATCGAGGGTCCCACATGCACATAAGGTCCCCGATTGAGCCAGCCACGGGGGTGGAGAGGAACTCGCAGTTGCGCCAGGTAGCATGGGCTATTCTTCGGGCAGCGGCATCATCTATCTTGGTCTCTTGGAGGAGGATGAAGGACGGGCGGTGGTCCCTGCGGAGTTGACCGAGGATCCTTTTCTTGGGGACCCCATTGAGTCCCCTGATGTTCCAGGATATGAGCTTCATGGCACCCTTGTGGGGTCGCCTACCCCCCTTTCCTGCCTAAGCAGGGGGTTTGGATCGGGCATCGTCTGCCTTGTGAAAGCTCGTGCCAACGTCAGAGAGCATAGTCTGGGAGCCATTAGCAATGTCGTCCTCCGTGATCCTTGTCTGTTGATCGCACAAGGTGGGCCGCCCTCGTTTAAATTTGTTGCCAAAATCTGTGGCAAAGGACCTGCTCCAGGTCATTTTGGGGCTGACTTTGTCGGGCTCGAACGGAGAGCTACCTTCGGTCTTGTATTCGGATCTCTCGGACCCACACATCAAGGGGGTAGGTTTCGGGAAGGATGCCTGGGAGGTCGGGGCCAAAAGGGGTTGGGGGGAGGATCGGGTCCCAGTAGCAGCTGGGGCTTGAGGGGAAATAGCCAGAATAGGATGCGAGGGGGGATCTGGGAGTAGGACCCCGAAGGGGTCACTGAGAATGGGAATATGGGAAAGGTTGCCCTTCGAACAAGGCACGACAAGGGGGGCTTGAGGACCCGAAGGGGAAACCTCCTTGTGGGAAGCGCTAGGATCGGGATGAGGGGGATCCTGGGACGGGGCCCGACCAAAGCTACGCGAGGGATTGGGATTAGGGCCTTCAGCCTTCCTAGATGTCAGGCATTGGTGGGGGAGATGGCCTTGAGAGCTGCAAGAGGTACATAAAGTAGGTTTGTTTTCATAGATAAGGGTTTGTCGCCAGAAGAAGGACCCAGAAGAGATGGTAACCGAGGACGGGAGCTCAGATTCGAGATTGGCGTTGGCACAGAATCTGGCATGCACCATGCGAGAGCCAGCCTTGGTCGCGGGATCAAAGGCCACCAAGTCACCAACCGACTGGGCAATGAGCTTTAGGATGTCTTAACACTATAGATGAAAGGGAAGGTCCAAGAGGTGAACCCAGATCAGGGCAAAGTTGATGCTTTGGGTGCTGGGGTGAAAATCTACACCATAACGCCTGAGAAAAAGACTATTGTGACCCAGGAACCAGGGCCCGCCTGATAGGATCTTCTCAGCATCCTCGCTATTGTTGAGTTTGATAATGAAAAAGCCTCTGGACAGGGCAACCAACTGGATATTCTCAGAGACCTTCCATTTGGTAGCCGCCCATTTGCAGATAGTCTCCATGTCTGGGCGCCCGCCTAGGAACTTCCCAACCAAGGAGGACAAATATTCAAAAACCAGGGATGTGTAAACCTCATCCTGGATGGAAATGTGGGTGCCTTGAAGGGAAAGCCCTACACCCAAGGCCCGAGGAGGGGTCCTAGAACCCGCCAATATCTGTTGGTACGAGGGTTTAAACCCTCTCAAGGCCCGCCCTTGTCCAGGATCGAGGGGCGTCTTCCCAAGGCCATCCAATGCGTCAAGGCCAGGCAGGGGGCACGGGCCCAGGATCCCGACCCCACCAAACCCACCATTCAGCTCGAGCAAGGAACCCCTTTCCGATCCCGCCACGGATCCACCTGGACCAGGCCCGGGCCTGGACGTACCTGATCCTGGATCCGAGCCCGCCCAAGAACCTACGATCTGCTTGGGATCCGATCCCTACCTCGCGTTTGCTTTTGCTCCAACCTGCGCTCCTGCTGCCACTCCCGCCATCACCATGTTTCTTTCTTGCTAGGGTTTTTCTCCGAAAATTGGCCTCTAGAGATCCTTTTAATACCTTATTACTCCTACTAATATCTCTAGAATATGTAATAAACTTTGATATCAAACTTAAAATATAATAATAATTAATTATCACCTTCTCAATTTTGATTGCAAGTTGTTTGGAATGTATGCTGATTGCAAGGATTGATTTCTCTTATTTCCCTTCACCTTGCTTGTCCACTTTCTCCTTCTTGTAGATGGACTGATTTGTCTTCCTTTATTCAACTAAATGCTGGTTGAATATGTGCTTTAATCTGCACTCTTTATCCTCAGATATTATGTGCACTGTATGGAGCTTGAACTCTCTTCGAATTTGGTCATTCTCTTGAGCGTAGTCATCCCTCTATTGCTGCTTTCTACGTACTCTTCAAGATAGTAGCACGTACTCTTCAAGATAGTAGCCTTTTACTTTTTTTTTAATACCTCTTTAGGTCTCCTCCTTTGTGTTTATGTACATTGGGAACCTTCTTATCTTGATGTAATATGATATGGTAGTTGCAAGTGGCACTTGTCCTTTTCAACCTTCTTGAAAAATTTTCTTCTTACCTCCGTGTTGACCCATGACATGTGGCGTTTGTCTTCTTACATCTTAGTGGTTGATGACTGTTATAATTACTTTTATATTCTTCCTCCACATTGGGTGCTCAAATATGGAGGGTTATCACCATTGTTTTATCTTTTACACCTATGTTGGATGCTCTTATTGCAATATGAAGTGTTACAACATGATGTTGGGTGCTCCTTTGTATCTTTGCTGGAGTTTTGAATATGGGATGTTACACTATGATGTTGGGTGCTCCTTTGTATCTTTTATGGAGTTTTGAATATGGGATGTTACACTATGATTTTGGGTGCTCCTTTATATCTTTGCTAGAGTTTTGAGTATGAGATGTTACACTATAATGTTAGGTGCTTCATCGTCTTCTTCAACGTGGCACTCTTCAATTTGGATGCATGTAACAATTCCTTCCACATAATAATAGGTTTATAACTCATTTTCAACTTCCTTGAATATTTCTAGTGTAGTTACAATGCTTAACTCTTACTTTTTATGTATTTTACTTGGAAGAATGCTTGGAATATCTTCTATGGCATTGTTGGATGTATAAATTTGCTAATTTCTAGCTAGCTTCAATGGTGATTGTGCCTTCTTTGTGATGATCAATGATTTACACTATTACCTCAACTTTTATGTTTGTATTCTCTTTTGTAGGTCTGGTTTTATCCTCTGTGTAGGTGGCAACTTAAGTGGTTATGGTGCTCCAATGGGTGTATTTTGACACATCAAATAACTAAAATTTAGGCCTATTTGAATTGCCCTTTCTTTTGCTTTCCAAAGGCTATATTTCTTCTTATAAAAAAATGTCTTTTTCCAGATCTTATGGAGTCCTTTGAATGACTCTCAAATGTAGGTTATGAATGCCCTCCTGTGCTTGGAAATCCATACTTTTCTTGGAATGTGGGCTTCAATTTGCTGATTTGGATCTTTATTTGTATGGCCCAACCTTACTTCCAAAACTTGTTTTTAATCCTTGTTGATCAAATATTTGCCTAATCAACAAAACTACGTTTGTGCACCCTAAATATGGCCAACATTGAATGACCGAAGGAAAGGAATATCCTCCGTGTCAATATCCATAGAGGGCTGGCTCCCAAGCTAAATCCTACACTGGTTAAAGACTAGAGTTGCATGACAGAAATTAGAAATTATGGAAAGAAAAGGGAAATATGGCCATAGGTTGAAGGTGCAGGATTCGGGGTAGACTAACATCAAGAAATTTACCCAAGCATGAAATAGCATATAAAAAAAGAAAAACAACAAGAATTTACTTACAAACTTGTAGGAACAACCTTCAAAATAACACTCTAGCACTCACTCCCTCATTAGCAATAATTAAATTCAAATGCAGAATTTTAAACTTCACAGCAAATAAGGAACATGAATGTAAAATAGAAGTACATGAATACAGAAGTACATTTCACACAAGATCACTTACAAATTCAGAAGTCTGGTGTCTTCTATTTATGTAGAGAAATTCTCAACCAAGGTGAACGCGTTGTTGACCTTTTGGTACCGTGCGTGCCTTTCACATTACGTTTGTCCTAAGGAGGGGCGAATGGAGCTTTCACGCCATATTTGGGGTGAATGCATACTTTCGTCAAAATAATTTTTAAAAGGTGGATGGGCACTGATTTTTCAAACAGGGAGATGTTCGCCCCAAGGAGGGGTGAATGGAGCTTTCATTGCATCTTTAGGGCAAATGCATTTTGTATATCTCATATTTTTCAAATCTTTCGATCCTTCACCATTTTTAATGCTTCTTTCCTTTTTATTTTGAGAGAGTGTATAGGGTCGAAGGCATCTCTAATTCACGATGCTTTCGAACATTGTAAATTTGAATTCCTAATGAAGTTCTCAATTTATTTCTCCCTTTAACATTCATCACTTTCAAGCAAAAAAGGGTACATATGCAAATAGAAAAGCAACATATAAAATTGATCCACAATGATATTCTTAGGATAAATATCACCTTATTACAATCAAAATGCTCCATATAAAATAAAATAAAAATTCCAATGTGGAAAAGTACAAATTTGCCAACATTTTCGATGACTCACGGGGTGTCCAGCTCGTATGGATGCAAGCGATCCCAAGCCTTTATCCATTGGGCTATCATGGAGTCTTCTTACTAGCCATCTTGGCTAATGCCTTTACTGTAGATGCCTTCTGACACGACTCCTCTTCAATTTTCTCCTTATCCTCAACTTTAGCCGTAACTTTGAGAACTTCAACTCGCTCTAATTCTTCTACTACCTTCTCTACCGCTGTGCTCTTTGCTACTGCCTCCTCCTCTTTCTCTTTGAGGCTCTCAAAAATTACTTCATAGACTATGACTACCTCCTTCCAAGAATGAGTAGTGAATAGGCATGGGATAATTAATAACTCATAAAAAAAATAAATATTTTGAATATCTTTCAAGTTAAGGCACTTCGCTCGTTGAGCCAATTCATACAATGACATCTCTAGGCATGTATATTTATGCATCAAGGGAAATACCTGTGCTTCCATGAGGAGCTCCTCCCATGCATCAATTTTAGAGGTATATTCCACAAAATTCCTCTAGATCACCTCCAATTGCTCTTGTGGTAAGGGTTCATCCCACTCATCTATAAAGTTCAAAAATCCCAACTAGACAAGAGTATCAAAGTGAGTCATAGAAATTGTATGTTATCGCTTGATGGTGTTGAGAATTTTTTGGCCTTCTCTTACTAGGTATATCCTTTAAAAATAACTATGCAGTGTGACCTTTGCAGTTAAAAAGGTATGACCCGTCTCTCTTAGAGGGCGAATACATAGGTCGACATTGGTCAAAGCCTAAATTTTCATAGCCATTTCCATGTGCGGCCCCAACCTCTCCTATGTAGTTTCAATCAACTGCTGCCCCTGCTGGATCTATATTTATGCTTCCTGCAAATAATGCAACACTTGGACTGCCTGTGTGTCCAGCTTCTCACAGATCTAGGCAGAGCGAGGACGAGTCTCCTTGATGCTTTTCAACAAGAAACCAACAGCTTACGCAACCTTCTATGCCAGCTAATTTTTCATGTCTTTAAGCTGCTGATTGAGCTTATGCATATCTATTTTGATGGTATCTCTTTCTTTCAAATGCAATCTGACTTGTCGATGCAAGTGCTCATTTTATTTTGCCGTCTTTTCTTCCTATGCTCTGCTTTTTTCCAAGGCATTTTTGAGCTCAATAATTTTATTTTCATTCTCAAAATATTTTTCCTTGTAATGCTTACCATGCAAGTATACCGAGCTCATATCAGCCTGTATATTACCCATATTGTTAGTCAGATCTATCTTAGTGAGATCTTCAGTTATAGTCTCACAGACATAATCACTCGACAACATTTCTCCTTGTAGATTTTGGACTAAGGGAGTGATTCTAGTCATGTGAGACTCCATGGTGATTGGGTCAAAAGCAACTTTCTTGATTGGCCAAGACAGATCCAAGGTCTCCTTTCACCTCTTGCTCTTCAACCACTGCGAAGAACTCAGATGCGCTCAATTTATCTTCTCCACATCAGGTTGTTTTTGCACCACCTACACATTGGGCAATGCTTTTATCTCCAAAAATGGGGTGAATGGAATTACGACTTTTGAATGGCTAGGCTTAATGGAAGCAGATGATACGACTAGAAGAGGAGGAACTAAAATGGTAGTTTGAATGGAGGAACCAGGTTTGGCTACAGTTACGCTTACTTTTGGAGGAGATTGCATGCTTACAACCTTAATGGTAGTGGTGGCCGTGACATAAGAGGAAGGGCAAAAAAAGGTATTCGACCCTGACGCATATGAACTAAAAGAAAGGGAGGATGAAGAAAAGGGAAGAGAAGAGGGAGTAGGAGTGAATTAAAAAATGGAAGATGAAGGAAGTGAAAGAGATATGGAGGGTAGACCAAAGGGCAGAGAAATAGAAATAGAATATGATGGAAGTGAAACTGAAGTCACTACATGCTCTGGAGAAGAAGAAGAGGGAAAAGAAGATGTACCTTTGGGTGCAGGCACTGTGTGATGTGGTGATGGGGGTGGCTGTAAAATAACTTCTTCTTGCTATGCTTCCACCCTCTCATTAATGTTCACATTATCTTTGTCATCCATGACCTCTACTTGGGAGCTCTTCGACTGATGATCCTCCACCTCCTGCTGAGCCATCAGAAATATTTGTGCAACCATAGTCAGGACCTCTGTTGTCGACGAGGGATTAATAACTACTACCAAAAAAATAGGAACTATAAAAACCACCGCAACTAAAAATTCCACAGTAGAAGCAATAATGACAACAATCCTTGGTATTTTCACCACCTTGGGAAGCAGTGGTGCTTTTGGCACATTTTTATTCTCTGGCATAGGTGCCACTTCAAATTTCTGTTTATCTACTCCATTTAAACACATATTGTTGCTCTTCTTCCTCTGGAGTCTCTGCCTCAACCAATGGATGTTTTCCCTCTGTTTCACCTTCACCACTATCGGAGTGTTGAAAAATTTATGATAGAATATTGGTAAAGGTGACAGGCTAATATGAATCAACATACTCATCGTAAATCTCTAAAAATGATTCATCCAACTTCAACCCGTAAGGAGTTGTCAACTTCCCTCGGTGAACCCGTATTATCCACCAATTCATAATTTTCTCCTCAGTCCATTCGGGCTCACTTTCTTTAACTTGGCTAAACAAACCTGACGAAGGGATTTGAGATTTCTACCTGGCTAGATTATACTCCGCCTCTTGCTCATAGCAGTCATGCCAAGGTGGAAGCGTTGTCATCTTTTCTATGTGCCAATTCATATCAGGCCCATAAAATTATTTTGGTTTTTTTGAATATCAGGCCAAGGGCAACAATAAAATGTTTTAGATTTTATAATTGCTAAAAATTTTCCCAACGGGTCATACCTCCAATGTTGCGGTAGCTTTATGAGTCCTAAATCCTACAATGTTACTGTAAGGATCCAATTTTATCCTACTTGGATTACCTCTATAATGTCAAATTTAAATGGCATATTGCATGTTGATTTCTTCCTGCATCCAGATCCATACACATCATTCACGTAATTCGACTGGCGCACTACTTCCATAGAAAAAACATGCTCAATAGCAAAATAGGGCAACAAAAATGGCTTACCCGTAAAACCAAAAATTCTCACAACTACATCTTGAGTAAGCAAAAAAAATTCCTTTTTCTTGGGAAACAACTGCATATCTTAATTCCCGTGGCACCTCTCACATGTACCACAAAGCAGCTCTATAGCAAGCCCCAAAAACCAACTGTTAAAATTGCAAAATGACTCCCTTTTTGTCAGGATGGAAGTCCACATATAAACTGACAGAGGTTTGTTTTTCTCATCTGTCTGCATTACTGCAATGAAAGGAAAATGCCACTGAAGCCAAAAAAAGAAAAACCATACCAAAACAATAAGCATGTATGAATGAATTTTCCTCCCTAATTTGTAAATTTTCCAACTAAAAATTTAAACTCTGGGAAATAAAATCGGCCCAATAAAAAAAAATTGGATTGGTGCCCTGTCTCATAGCTAAGAAATAGTAGAATTCTACCTGGAAAATACATTGTGCTAAGGCCGCCTAGCACTTATGAAAAATATAATTTGAAGGCAAAATTGCGACCCACACCAACATTGAATAAATATCCAGGCTTATAAAATCCATGAGCGGCTTCGACAAATTAGGAAGCTACCCCATCGATGGCTCTTTAATCAGTTAGGTCTCCATAAATTGATGCATTGTTACCGTGGAGACATATATATCCTCTTGCTCATTAGTATGCAATTTTTTATGAATCCCATAGGAAGGAGGCTTTAAACCACAAGCGAATGCCTCTCAAACCTCATCTAGGGTGATAATGAAGAGTATTTCCCTCTTGGAATTTCTCACAGCTCTGGTGAATGGATCGTAAAACTGAGAAATAAGTTGCACTAGCTCAGGGTAAGGATGAACTGGCAGGCACAGGTACCAGAACAACTATGAATGATAAGGCACTATCAACCAAATTTTTGATGTTACCCTTTGGTTTACTACGAATTCAACATCTTACCATAATATTTCCACCCCTTTGTGGGTAATGACACAATCACTTATTTTTGCCATTGTGTCATCGTACGGGTCTAAGTCGACATAGTCATTTTTTTGGGCCTTCTTAGCTCTAGAATTTGAAGTTTTGGGCTCTACAACCTTTGTAATATATTTATTTTCTTTGCTTCACTTTCCCATTTCTTTTCCTTGATAAATATTCTGAACACTCTCTAAGAACTTTTGCAATGACAGTTCAAAATATATGACACTAAAAATTAAAAAAAATTAAATTTTAGGCTTTTTACCTCGTCCTTTATATAGAGTGCTCTCCCATCTACTACAATAAATGTTGTGTTAATCTGGGAGCTTTCGGGAGAATGTGAGCATTGATTTGCTTTCATGGCACCATTCCAAAGATTATAATTGTGAGACAAGCAAAGTCTCCCCAAGATCGAAGAATGCTCCACAAGATCAATAACACATAAAAGAGGTAAATCCACAACACAAATATTGAGTGGTAAAACCCTACTTCAAATGAAGAAGGGAAAAATCCACTATAAAGCTCACTATATTACTCAATGATTCAACAGTACAAGAATGCTTCAATGTTATGCAACAATATGCATCAACATAAACTACAACACAAGTCAATATGACAAGATATAATCATATGTAGTAGAAAACACCCCTATTTAAAGAGAAGCTTTTCTACTACAACCTAAATCTTATCACAATCTATCAAATATTAGAAAGTGCTTTAGTTACTTTCTAATTTTATCACAATCTAATCTTTGAGATATGTGATAAGTGGCATCTATCAAATATTAGAAAGTGATTAGTTACTTTATAATATTTGCTAGAAAAGGGAAATAACTTTTTCCCAAGAAATTAAATATTCCTAGCACCCTTAATTTATTTATTAATTGGGTGGGAATATTTTACATAAGATAGAATTATATTCTAATTCAAATATTATTCTTTAGACTTTATATTTTAGTCTAAGAATAATTTACACAATGTTGCATTACATATTCCAATACTCCCCCTTAATGCAATATTGGGGAAAGGAATTATAAGACAAAGAAACATTCCCACCAAAAGATACAAATGGGGATGAGAATTAAATGAATAATATAGTTACAATGAGCTTCTATGACCAAGAATGGTCTACAATAAGGCACCAATACAAAATGGGCCAAAATGAGACTGCAAGCCCCCAACGAAGTAGCTACAGATACAAGCAGCTTATAAAGCCATCCATCAACCACAAGTGATTGCAAATGACAAGAAAAAAACATCACAAGGGTGTCTTCATTAAGCCTACAAAATCCCAAATGGAAGTACCTACAAGCTACAAGCAGCTCAACATAAGATCAATTAGATACATCATCATAAATATATTCACCACAACATATATGAATATCCAAAGATGATAACAAAATTGATCTAACAAATAGTGAACTATAAGTCATCACAAAAATATGCCAAGCCATACTTATAGTCACATGCTATATAGTTGATCAAAAAAATATCATGTACAAAGTTGCATAAAGCAAACAAGGAGTACCCTGATAATGCAAACTCTAAAGTACCATGGACAAAAGTAGCACAAGGCTAACAAAAAAGTACCATGTACAAGAGTTACATAAGGTATATGAAAAATAATAAATAAAAAAATGACTATATATGGAAATAGGGGTTTTTGGGTCTTCCGGACGCAACCATGGGGTCCGTTTGGCTCCAAAAACCTTTCCAGCAAAAGCTTAATGCCAATTTTTTTTTATAGATTTAAAATGAAAATATTGTTTGCAAAAGATCTAACAACTAGATCTAAAAACATAATAAATCTATAAACCCTAATGGCAGATTTGCAAAATAAGTTTACATAAAATACCCAAATATCAAATATATGAAAAAAACAAAATATACCTTAATGGGTTTTTTACCTCAAAGGATTGAATACACTTGATGGAGATCCCAACCGCTCTGATACCAAATGTGAAATAAGCAAAGTCTCCCCAAGATCAAAGAATGCTCCATAAGATCAATCACACATAAAAGAGGTAAACCCACAACACAAATATTGAGTGGTAAAACCCTACTTCAAATGAAGAAGGGAAACATCCACTATGAAGGTCACTATATTACTCATTGATTCAACAGTACAAGAATGCTTCAATGTTATGCAACAATATGAATCAACATAAACTACAACACAAGTCAATATGACAAGATATAATCATATGTAGTAGAAAACACCCCTATTTAAAGAGAAGCTTTTCTACTACAACCCTAAATCTTATCACAATATAATCTTATCACAATCTATCAAATATTAGAAAGTGCTTTAGTTACTTTCTAATTTTATCACAATCTAATCTTTGAGATATGTGATAAGTGACATCTATCAAATATTAGAAAGTGATTAGTTAATTTATAATATTTGCTAGAAAAGGAAAATAACTTTTTCCTAAGAAATTAAATATTCCTAGCACCCTTAATTTATTTATTAATTGGGTGGGAATATTTTACATAAGATAGAATTATATTCTAATTCAAATATTATTATTTAGACTTTATATTTTAGTCTAAGAATAATTTACACAATGTTGCATTACATATTCCAACAATAATAATATCGCCTTTGATTCACTACCAAATCATCCTAGGAAAGAGTGCCCTTCCTTGTAGCGTAACTTCATTGTAAATCATACCCTGGTTGCCGAAGCTTGCTTGGAAAAATAAATTGGTTGCCTAAAAACCAATGGAATATCTTCTTTGTTCCTTGGGAACACAAATCTTCCGTACGTTTGAATTCAATGCATTTAAAATGCGCTTCTACCTGCATTCTTATTCTTCAAAAATTATCACATGTTTAAGATCACAATCCTTCCGCAACGTGCTTCTTAAATCGAAAGCAATGCACTTGTCCCCTTTTTCTTCAACAAAATCATCTTATTAGTGCCCAATATTCTCCTCTTCCTTTTCTAAAAATCACTGCGCTTTCAAAGCAAATTATCTTTAAATCATCATCTGTTTCAACGTCTCTGATTTGCTTGGATGTTTCATGGTGAATGACATCCTTTAATAAACTTCTCTCCTTTGCTAATTCACCTATACTTAGAAAATTTAATTTTCTAAAATAAAAAAAAAAAATTGCTTTTAAAAGCGGCTTTTCTCCTTTTAGCTTTTCCTTTGATTTTTCTTCTAAAAGGGGTGCCCTGCATTAACATCTAAAATTTCCCCTTTTACTAAAAAGAACAAAGCGCATGAGCTTTCCCCCTATTTTTTTTGGTTTTAGATGTTAAATATTTATCTCTCCAAACACAACAATTCCCCATAATTTCTTTCCACATGGCAACACGCGTGCTTTAATCAATGCGCTCGCCCAAACTAGGGGTGAACAGTCATTTTAACCCTTTTTTGGGGAGAACGTGATTTTCAAGTTCTTATATATACTTTCTATGCTTTTTTGCTCCTGAAAAAATGCTTAAGATCTCACATGCCGCCAACACGTTTACCCCAAACTTAGGCGAACGATCATGTCACCACGTCTTCGAGGCAAACACGATTTCAACCTTTTCCTCGATGCTTATGTTTTTGAAACAACTTTTAATATCTTTCCAACTTTTAAATTCAATGATGATCTTATCAACACGTCCGCCAAAACTAGGGCGAATGTGACTTTGTTGTTCCAATAGTAAGTTGCCTGGGTGTTTTTACTTACTTACTTTACATATCCATTTCAAAAGGGCCCAAAGCTTTGTGTTCCTTCCTCGGGTGAAAATGCCTCATAGATATTTCAATCCCAAAGGAGTGGTGAAAACATCCCCCCTTTTTTAAACACCCTCATTTTTAAAATTATATATATATATATATGTATATCATCACTATATAAAGCAAATAAAAATGCTAACAAGAAGATATGTACATATTTACAAGATGATACCTCATTGAAATTTCTTCATTGAATATAGGCCTTCAAGTGAAGACCATTCACCGGGATAGGAAGATCACAACCCTCAAAGTCACAAAGATGATAGGCATTTACTGAATTTATTGTGGAAATTTGAAAAGGGCCTTCTTAGATAGCATCAAACTTATGGTGTTTCCTTGGCTTAGCCTTCTTCTCATTCCATTTGAGAACTAAGTCTCCTACTTGAAATCTACGCTTAGTTGTTTTCTTTGTGAACCACTTTTGCATCTCTTTAGTGTGCTCAATGAATATTTGATACACCTTTTTTCTATATTCTTCCAACTACAATAATTACGCCAATCTTGCACTCATAGGCTCGTACTCCTCATCCTTGTCTTGAAATAACTAAAATTTTTGAAGGACTGAAAGCTCAATGTGGGTAGGTAGGAACTCTTTCCCATACACCAGAGAATACAAATATGTTTTGATAGATTTTTATATAGATATGCAATCCACCCACAGATTCTGGTTCAACAACAGGTGCCAACTCCTCTTTTTATTATTTCCCAGTGTCCTTTTTAGAATACATAGCAAATTTTTATTAGTAGATTCGGACAAACCATTCCATTGTGGGTAATATTTGGATGATGTGTTGAGATAAATCCCATATTTGCTAGTGAAATATGTGATTTTTTCCCCAATGAATGGAATTCCATTATCAGTTACAATTGAATCTGGAATATCGAAGCGAGTAATAATTCCTTCCAAAAAAGAAATGACGATCGCTTGATCAACCTTCTTGGTGGGAATAGCCTCTACCCATCTGGTGAAATAATTATTTGCTATTAAAATGTATTTATGTTCTAAAGAAGAATGTGGATTGATAACCGTGATGAAGTCAAGACCCCATTGCTGAAAAGGTGCTTCCACCTAGATTGGGCATAGAGGTAGTGCTCCTTTTCTGGTTCTGCCAATGTATCATTGATAACTATCACAGTGCTGACTTAATATATGAGCATCGAAGAAAAAAGTAGGCTAGAAATAGCCAGCTTGAATAATTTTTAAGGCCACGGGCCTGCCTGCATAGTGACCACCGGATAGCCCAAAATGAAATTCTTCTACTATTCTTTCTTTTTCAGATTCCAGCATGCATCTAAGGAGAATTTCATCAATATTTTTGTGAAATAGCCCATTAGGCAACAAAACATACTTGAGCGCTTGTAGCCTAAACCTCTGATGCTATGAAGCATCAAGGTGTGATGGACACTTTCCAGAAGTAAAGTAATCAATAAAATCCTCTGTCCAGTCATGATTATTTGTAGTATGATTTACACAAATGCTTCTGCCAACCTCTTCTTCTTGCATCATATCGAACGATTCAGATGTGACACTTTTTGCTAACTCTTGGCATAAAGCTCATCCATGAACTAGCTTTGTTGGTCGGATCTCCACATCATATTCTTGAATTTTTGAGACCCATCCTGCCATTTTGTCACCTAGTTCTCCTTGGAGTATGAAATTTCGAACATCAAGATATAAAACATAAACAATAGTTTTACTCTAAGAAACAAAGTGTCAGAACTTCTTTAATGATTTCATCATCGTGTACACTTGCTTCTTAATAAAATTGTACTTCTCCTAGTGGGGTGCAATGACTTGACTCAGGAAGGCAATTGTCTTTTCATCTCCATATTCTTGCTTCTACATAAAAACTATAGTATAGCTCTCTTGCTCACATATTGCATAGAGAATAAAGTCCTTTGAATAGTCATGATTGATCAATACTGGAGCTTGGGTGATTCTTTCCTTGATCTCCCAAAAATCTTGTCTTCTAGTTTCTATCCATTTGAACTCGGTATTCTTCTTTAAGAGCTCAATCATCGGTTTTACAACCTGAGCAAAGTCAACAATGAACTTGCAGATGAAATTTATTTGGGCAAAGAATGATTACAGATCCTTTTTGTTAGCAGGAAATGGTAGCTTTAGGAGTGCTTCAGCTCTTGTAGGATCAATTGCCAATCCTTCTTGTGAGATCACATGACCCAAAAACTTCCCTTCCTTGACAACAAATATTGACTTTTTTGGATTAATAAAAATCTTGAAATCACGACACTTCTTGAACACCTACCTCAAATGGAAAATATGGTCTTCTCTATGGTGTGAAAACATAGTCATGTCATCAAGATAGATTACAATAATTCTATTCAATAACTCACCAAAAGCGATGTCCATATCCATCTGAAAACAGTGCCAGCATTTGAGAGCCAAAATGGCATCCATTGGTAGGAAAATGTGCCCCACTTAGTGGTGAATGCTATTTTATGTTGATCCTCACCTTTCATCCATATATGATTATAACCAGAGAAGCCATCTAAAAATGAAAATCTCTATGCACTGGTGACCACATGAAGGATTTGATCAATCTACAGTAGAGGGTAATGATATTTAATGACACATGGTTCAAGTTCCAAAAATATACACATAACTTAATGTCTCTATTCTTTTTTCATACTAGCACTAGGTTCACCACCCATGTCGAGTGCTTAATTGGATAAATTATCTTTGCCTCTAGCATCTTTAACAATTCTGCCTTCATGAGTGCTTCTATATTGGGATTGACAAGCCACTATTTTTGCTGAAAAGGTTTTACTCCTTCCTGTAGCTCAATGGTATGTTGGATCATGTTCTTGTCATATCCCTTCAAATCTTGATAGCTCCATGCAATTATGTCGGGGTACTCATAGCACAAGTTATTAATGTCTTCCAACTCTTCAAGCACACAATTAGCTATGATTTTGATGATCTTTTCAGGTTCTAGATGTAATTCCTTATATTCCTTAGCATCCACCTTAATCCTGTACTTTTTTGCCCTATCGTTTTGATCAAACAAAATTTCCAATGAAATCAGTACCCTAAGAATATGATTGTTATTCAATCGTATCATCCCTTCCATATCCTATTCAACAAGCTTTCTGCCATCTGCGCTTGCAACTTCCTTGATCAAAAAATTGACTATTTTCTCATCATTATCGAATACTTGCCAATAGATGTTCTTGTCAGGGACTGAGGGTCTATAAATCACCTTGATAGTCTTGGGATTTTTGACTATTTGCTCCGTAAGAGATTAATTCATGCCAAGAGAGGTTAGAATATATGTGTGTTTATTTTTCTTGCGAGAAATCATTTGAATGCTCAAATCTATAAAAGATTCAAAAAAATCCCACACTTTGTTGTAGTAGGATTTCAGGTAATGCTGGTTAGACACACATTTATTTGTGGTTTTGTTGACAATGAGTTTGGAGTCACCAAAAATTTGTAGTTGCTTGACATCCAACTTTTTAGTTTTCTTCAATCCAAGGCAAAACACTTCATATTCAATTGCATTATTTGTGCAACTCTAAGTCAATCCGTAATAATAAGTCTTCTATAACCCCATGGGAGAGATCAAAATGATACCAGCTCTTGTGCCATTCTTACATCTAGCACCATCAAAATAAAGCTTCCATAAATGATTTATGATAGGATCAGAGGAATCAGAGACTCTTTCTTTAGTTTGCTCTAGTTTGGCTATAGTATAACAACCAATGTCTATTCCAATCATTGCATTGAAATCTATGAGTGAGAATTCATCCTCAAGGTGAAGTTCACCAAGTGCTTCTTCCATCAAGTCAATTTCTTCTAACTCTTCAGTCATCATGTTAACTGTGCCTGGAGGATTTTCTTCCTCCAACTTTTCAATATGAAAAGTTGATGGCTTTTCATCATATATGTGAATTCTATTTCCTTTGAATGGGATCTCCAAATGTGAATAGTCCAGGGAAAGGTATCCTCCCATTTTCATTGTGAACTCCCTTGAGAGACACATGCTGAAGTATGGCTCTAGGTCGACCACTACCACTTCCTAGATGACCGTGATTTATGGCATACTATGAAGGACAATAGGAATATCTTTGATTACTCCTACCATTTTGACCGGAGTCCCATCTAGCTACAACACTCCTAGGCTACTTCTTGTGTATTCCATCCCCATCACTTCACATATTGCCTTTGGCATGACAGTAGTCATAGCACTGAAGTCAATCATACAATTGTGTACAATCCACCCCTCCATTCTGAGTGACAAATAAAATGGGGGTGACCTATTCTTTCTAGTGGCTGCAGTTGGTAGTGTTTGCACCAACACTATTTGAGAAGGATTTTTCTTTTGATTTTTAGTGATCTTCAAAGACTTTTATAGTAGGTCAACTTGTCCAAGAAACTTTAGTGCGTCATACAGGCTCACATTTGCAGGTATCTTCTTTATTTCTTCCATAATATTATAATTTGAGAGGGTCAGAGCCTTTTATTTTGTGATCCGCTCATACTTGTCCTGGTACTTCTGAGTAGATTCTACCCTTTGTGTCTTTGTCAATGACGGCTACTTGAGGCATTCTTTAGTCTGCTCTTTCATTTCATTCTACGTTTGAGTAGCTACTATAGGTTGTGAGGTTGATGCTTTTTTTTGGGCCTTTTATTGAGCTTGCTTAGGCAGTAAATCCTTTAACAAGATAGAATTCTACTTCTTAGCCATTGCACCAGGCATTTTCACTATAGGTTGCCCTTTTTCATTTTGCACCTTTGGTTTTGCAGACACTTTTAAGGGTTCAAGCTTAGCTGGATCTACAATTACTAGTTTCTTTTCGAACCTTGTAAGAATCAAAACTTGCTCCAAGGATGACATCATAAAATTACAGTCAACCTCCTTGATCATATTGAATTACCCACCATCCAAAATTTTTGCAAGCGTATGCACATAGTTCATATGCACCATACAAGTTTCTTCTCCATGAGGATCATTGCATGTTGAACACCAGTACACCTTTTCTATCATGCTGGTCTATTTGTTTTCTAGAACTATTGTGCTCTTCTTAGGGACTCTACTAGTAGATGCTTGCTCTCGAGTAATTGGTGGAGTTTTAAATCTCCTTGACCAAAACTCAGCCTCAGCTTATTTCTTTCTTACCATCATAAGCTCATTTGATATCATCCTTAAGGCTAAGTTATTTGATTTTACTTCCTATAACAATATCATAAAAGGATCAGGGTTAGAATATCTAGGAGGCACTAGCAAAGGTAGAGGCACTGGTGGTGTGGGTAATGGTAATGGGACAGGTGGCACCAACAATGCTAGAAAAGGAATAGATGATGGCAATTATGGTACTGACTGAGCAGGTTTGGAGCCAGATGTTATGGGATAGGAATCCGAGCGATTTGAGGTGGGCCTGAGCTCCATGAGGGTACTAGGTACATGGAAGACATGGGTTGCAAAAACACACTTGAATACAAATACTATGGTAAGTCAGGTAAAATAGGCATCGTAATTTTTAGAGGAAGCTTACCTATGGCAGTCAACTTGGATTCAGATTTTTGAAACATATACAAATTAGGGAAGGTGTTCACATTGGTTTACCGAATGACCATTCCAATATCAGTGATGAATACCCTAAGGTAATAGAACACGACTTGGTCATGCGTGGGCCATAAAAAATCAAGAACACTTTGTTAGCTTCGAGCAAATCTAATGTTGAAATCGACTATCTCCTCCTGTGGATGTCTTTGGATCATTGTAAACTGATGCAGCAAGGAGTATGGATCAACTTGCTCATGAAAATTTCTAATCAACAACTTTGCCAACTGATCCCATAAGATAATAGTACCAAGTTGCAACGATCGATACCAATACAATAACTTTCCTCTCAGTGACAATGCCAATAATTTTACCATTACATCTTCATATGTTATTCCATGGATTGTAGCCAAAGAAGCTACATCCTGAATATGTTCATAAGCCATCTTACCAGTGCCATCATAGGTCGGAAAAGCCTTCAAAGCTGCTTGGGGTACTATATTTTGTGCATGCAAGTTCAAGGTCCCTAAGCTATTCCATGTTGGGAAAGGCCTTGGTGGTTGTGGCTACTGTGGTGGTGGATTTTGAGCCATATGGACCAATGTGTGGGATGGAGTTTATGGAACGCTAGTGGCAGTACTAACTAGACTTACAGGAGTGGAAAATACACTAGCTAGTCATGAGGATGTAGTGTATGATATATGGGATGTATGAGGTAATTAGGATGTACGACGTAGAGTGGCTAATTGGGGATGCTCTCCTAGCCTTTGAATATCAAGTTCGTAGAACTCAATTTGATGATCTGGATTTTTGGCCTTTGATCTTGTATTCATGAGATATAGCTTTTGTTGTTCTCACATTTGGAGATTTTTGGGTATAATCGAGTCGCCAGATGTTCTAACTATACAACATGAAGGTGAACATCAAACCTTAATACTATAAAAAGTGGAACTTTTGAGTCACATCGGGCGTACCAAAAATTGTTGGTCAAATATCTGCCTAATCAAAAAAACTGTGTTTGTGTGCCCTAGATATGGCCAACATTGAATTATCAGAGTAAAGGAATATCCTCCATGTCAATCTCCAAAGAGGGCTGGCTCCCAAGCTAAATCATACACTGGTTAAAGACTAGAGTTGCAGGAAATAAATTAGAAATTATGAAAAGAAAAGGGAAATATGGCCACAGGACGAAGGTGTAGGATTCAGGGTAGACTAACAACAGAAAATTCACCCAAGCATGAAATATCATATAAAAAAGAAAAACAATAGAATTTACTTATAAACTTGTAGGAACAACCTTCAAAATAACACTTCAGCACTCACTCCCTCATTAGCAATATTTAAATTCAAATGCAGAATTTTAAACTTCACAACAAATAAGGAACATGAATGTAAAATAGAAGTGCATGAATATAGAAGGAAATTGCACATAAGATCACTTGCAAATTCAGAAGCCTGGTGTCTTCTATTTATGCATAGAACTTGGAGAGTTTTCTCACAAAATGTCTAACCTCCCTTTTTACAATGATAATTCAGTAGTATTTATAGAGGATTTCACCTCTTTAATTAAATGCATATGGATACAAAATAATCGCATATCAAGAACCATAGTGAGGAACTATATCCTCAAAAATATTAAAAATTCATTCTATTGGAACAACAATCCATATTTCAAGGAAACATTCCAAAGAAATCAGCATCTTTGGACATCGATGCACAAAAAATTAAGGGATGTTTGATGCTTTGAAAATGCACTCCCACTTTGGAAATCATGAAAATCCTCCTGTGCTTTTAACATGACTCTCTTATTTATTTTTGATTCACAATTTGAGTTACTCATCACCACCATTATTTAATGTTTGTCAAAACTTGCTTTGGATACCTTTGAAATTTGGGTGTCGTCGGAGAATACACTTTTTCTTGATTACGTTCCCCGTTGACCATGGCAAAACCATTCTTCTCATTTCAGGTAAAAATATTTAACAACTGAACAAAATTATCTGTTTAATTATGTTCCCCCTTATCCCTTAAATATCGTGTTCACCCTTTAAAAAAGTGACAAAGAAAGTCGCCTCTCTATCGGGGTGACTACAATGTTGACTTGTTAGTGCCCCCTCATCTTAGGTGCATTCGCCCAACTCTATTTTATTGGTGCATTCGTGACATCCTTTATACTAGCAATGTGGTTGCCCATGGGAGAGGTGATCAGAATGTTCATGTTGGAATATTTTCAACATTGTCTCTTTTGTCCTAAGTATTAAGTCCTAGTATTTAGTTTTAGTTTAATGTTTTGATTTACATATTTCTAGTTAATTTGATTAGCATATGTTGAGGTTTTGGCTTGGTTGATCAATGTTTGACCATAGTATAAGATTAGCATGTTGTTAGGATAAGAGCTATCTTTAAGTTAGTTTGTTGTAATAAGTTTAAGAGGATTTCTCTCAACCACCGTGTCTATTTTTAGTTCTTTCAAGAACTATAAAAGTATGTAATGCATTGTTGATCAATAGAACAATTTTACCATTGTTTCTAATTTGGTATCAGAGCAGGTTTTCTCAGATGGATCAAAACCTGTGGAGAGTGGCGTGAAGAGATCTGAAGCACACACTTTGTCAGAGAAACTCAAGTGGCCAGCACTCAGCAGATTTGCAAGGAAGAGCTTGAGTAAATCATTAATATATCATGCATCCTGAGGTATTTTATTATGAAATTTTGAAGATTATTAGATAATTGTATAAAGAGGATGCTGTCAAAATTTTAGGTGATTTGGAGCTAATTTACAGATTTTATTAACATTTTGAGTTTTTCAATAAAATGGTTGTATAAGGTGGAATATAGGGTTTTTTCTTCTCAAATTTTTGGAGAAATATTATTTAGATAAAATAATAATTCAAAAAAAATTTCAAGTCATTTGGATCTGTATTGATTGATTTGTGTGAATATTGATTTTTTCTTCAAAAATTGTAGATCCGAAATTGTGATAAAAAAAGGGAAAAAGTAAATGATCACATATTTTTCACCTTTGCAAATTTTCTTCAAAAATTTAGAGGGTTTTCATATTATTGTCTCAGGAATACAGAGTTTAATTTTTAGAAATTTTGGAGCTGTATGGATTGATTTATGTGAAAACATTGAAGTTGTCTAAAAAACACTCTAAGATCTAGAAAGGGAAAAAGTAAATTGATCACATATTTCTCATTTATGTGAATTTGGATCTAAAATTTAGTGGATTTTCAGATAAGTATATCAGAAGTCTACAGAAAAAAATTTATTTTGTTTCAATTAGTATTGGCCAATTTATGATAAATTGGGTGCTTTAGACTTTGGTAAATAAAAGGAAGCCATGTATGCAGACTTGGCTGTACCAAAATTTGATGGAGATAATTATGCTATTTGGAGCATAATTATGAAGACCTTATTGAAGGCTCAAGAATTATGGGATATAGTTCAAGAAGGCTATGAGGAACCCTCTTGGAGCAACCTACAAGGTGAGAAAAGAAAAAAGAAGAAGGAGCAGCAATATGAAAATTGCTTAGCTCTTATGGATTTGAGGAGAGGAATGGAAAAGAATGTTTTTCCTCTCATAGCTAGTTGTAGATCAGCTAAAATGGCATAACAAGTGTTGAAGGATGCTTATGGGTTTGATGAGGATACCCATAAAGCCATGTGTGACAATCATGAAGATTGTTTAAGCAAGGAGGAGCCTTGCTTCCTTGAAGTAGTTTCTGAATTAGATCCTTTTGAAGAGTCTTGTAAAGACTCATATGAAGCCAAGCTTTGTAATGGAGAATTATTTCTTGCAGAGGAAGGCCTGTATGTAGAAAACCAACAAGATGAAGAATGCTTCATGGAGGAAGCATATGTTGTTGAATTTTGTGATGAAAATATAAGAAGAGGTGTGTATTCCTCAAGAGGACGAGGAGGAAGAAGAGGATTTGCTATTGATAGAAGGCAAAGTGATAAAAAATATCTCATGGAGGAGATAAATGAAGAGTGTATTATGAATAATGCACCTAAAATTCTCATGGGAGAGAATAAAGAAGATAATAGGATCAACCAAAATTGTTGGCATGTTGATGGAGAAGCAATGTTCATGGATGATCATTGGCTTGAAGACCATTCAATTGGAATGGATGTGTGCTCTCTTGAAAAAACAAATAAAGTAATGTGGGATGATGATCCACAAGAAAAGTTTTATGAAGAGGATATGAAAGCAATAGGCTTCTTTCTTGAAGATCACTCATCAAGGGTGAAGGATGTGTTGTGTGAAGAAAAGAACACACAAGACTCTCTCATTTGGTATATGGAAAGTGAGAGGGCAAATAGGATAGAAACATAAAATGGAAATGAGATTGCTGATTTTATTATCGTAATGGCAAAGGAAAAATCACTCATGGATGAATATCACTCACTTGGAGTGACTACATTGCAGAAAGAGAGTTGTCTTGAAAAGACAACTATGTATGATTGCTTGAATGAATGGTGTTTCAAAACACCAACATGGATTGAACAAATGAGGAGAAATCTTAGTGAAGATTTGATGGTTGATCTTGAAGCACCATACAATGAAGGAGAACTGCTACAAAATAGCTTTATGGAAAGCACCAAATCTACTCATACTAAAGGTAATGTTTTTATGATTAATGATTTGTTTTTTGTGAGAGGGAATGAAAAGAAAGGTGATTGTCTCATTGAGACAACTTTGATGAAGAATATTTTTGGAGAGAATACAATGATGGAGAACTTGGACCACATGGATCAAAATTATGTGTTCAAAATTCCTTGGGAGAAGGATTCTTGTAAAGTTATTTTTTTGAGAGAATATTTGTGTGAGGAACAACTTTATGTTGCATATGTAGTTGGTCATTATATGGCCATATTTATTGTGATATTTTGTATGGAAATATGTGAAAGAGTTGTATGGTATAATCATCTATGTGAGATGATTAATTGTAAATAATCATGCGGAGTATTGTTTAGTGTTGAAGATGTAAAAGAAGATCAAAATGTGAGAGCATGGTTTAAAGACCATAATGATAAAGATGTAAGAGAGTGGTTGCTGAAAACCACACTAGGAGATACTTTTGTTGAAGGGGGAGCTAATAAACAAAAGAAGGAACTCAAGCATTTGCAAGAAATTCCACATGAAGAGTGGAAGGAGTGCCACCATAAGTATTTTGTAAATTCTGATTTCTTGATTCAAGATTGGAGGAAACGTAAGAGAAATAGTTTCCAACTTGTGAGGCTTAAAGAACTCTTGCATGAGTGTATTTAGCATCAAGGGGGAGAATGTTGGAATATTTTCAACATTTTCTCATTTGTCCTAAGTATTAAGTCCTAGTAATTAGTTTTAGTTTAATGTTTTGATTTACATATTTCTAGTTAATTTGATTAGCATATGTTGAGGTTTTGGCTTGGTTGATCAATGTTTGACCATAGTCCAAGATTAGCATGTTGTTAGGATAAGAGCTATCTTTAAGTTAGTTTGTTGTAATAATTTTAAGAGGATTTCTCTCAACCACCGTGTCTATTTTTAGTTCTTTCAAGAACTATAAAAGTATGTAATGCATTGTTGATCAATAGAACAATTTCACCATTGTTTCTCAGTTCACCCCTCGACCAGGGTGAAAGCAATGTCATTATTTGGGGCATGTTCACCCATGGGAGAGGTGAACGAGATGTTCACCCCTCAACCAAGGCAAACATGTTGTTGACATTTTGGTCCCGCATGCACCTTTCACATTACGTTTGCCCCAAGGAGGGGCGAACGGAGCTTTTGCCCCATCTTTGGGGTGAATGAGTCCTTTCACCTAAAGAATTTTTAAAAGGCGGGCAAGCGTTGATTTTTCAAAATTTAGGGAGATGTTCACCCCAAGTAGGGGCGAACGGAGCTTTTGCCCCATCTTTAGGGCAAACACATTTTGCATATCTCATATTTTTTCAACTCTTTTGGTCCTTTGCTAATTTTAATGTTTCTTTCCTTTTTATTTTGAGAGTGTATAGGACCGAAGGCATCTCCAATTCACGGTGCTTTCGAATGTTGCAAATTTGAATTCCTAATGAAGTTCTCAATTTATTTCTCCCTTTAACATTCATTACTTTCAAGAAAAAAAGGGTACATATGCAGATGGAAAAGCAACATATAAAATTGATCCACAATGATAGTCTTAGGATAAATATCACTGTATTACAATCAAAATGCTCCATATAAAATAAAATAAAAATCCCAATGTGGAAAAGTACAAAACTGCCAACAATATTCTCCAAAACTATCCGTAAAATCCGTTTGGAGATATAAACTCAAATTGTACTTTGGACTTGGGATTCCTTCTCCCTTTCAAGCTTTTTTCTTACTGTAATATGCTAGCTTTCTTCTACAAATTTTGGTGTTAATGTTACCCTTTTTGGTGGTTATTCCTTACCACAAAATTTTACCTTTAACTTCTTCAAAAGAGCTCTTGATAAATCCGCATTTGTTCACTGATTAGGCTGAAATAAATCTGGTATTATTATTACTTTTGATCATTGGCAATTTCTCCCTTGCTTGGCTATTATTTCACTTGTAAATCAAAGCCACTCAATGTAATATTTTTCACTCTTCTGAATGCAAGTATAGTCTTCTTTTCTTTAGAATAAGCAATAGAATGTTGATACATTTCTTTCTCTCGAAATATACCTAACTTCTATTTTCTTCTATGTGCAGGTTTGAACCTTGTAAACTATAACTTCTACACTATTTTGAAGACTTGAAATGAAACTTTTGATGCAACCTTTAAAATTTGTAATTGGTGCTTTAAAAAATTTAATAGAAACCAAATATGAAAGCTCAACTAATGAACTTTTGCACCTTTCTGTTGCATACCTTTTCAATCTTGTAGATGATGAAGATGGTGGTGATTCAACTCACCTCAATGGCTGCCTTTTTTGTATGATTTTGTAGCTCTTCTATGCTACCCAAAACAACTATTTGCTCACCTATTTGCAGATTCAATACCTTACCTATTTGCTGCTCAAAAATTTGATTTGTTGGCTTCAAAACTTCTTCAGAATGTACTTATGGAATATGAATTTTAGCAGTCACTAACACTGTCCAAATTTTCTGAAATTTTCAGCACTAAGAAATCTTAATTGTTGCTTCTAACTCCTTTGATTTGTTTCCCTTTCCATTGTTCACGAACTCTGTATTTTGTAGCTCTAAGTGCTATCAATTTGCTGCCTTTTCTTTATCTTCAAATATAATTTTTTTTAGATTTTAAGGTAGTCAATACCATCACTGAAATTCTCTCCTTGAATCCCAAAAATTTGGTAGGATTCTTCCCAAATAATAGCTAATATGTTTTCTCAAGAACCCTTCAATGATGGCCCCAAAATCTCATAGATTTAATGGTTTTTCTCTCTTTTCTCTTGCCAAATTCTAACTTCAAAGTAGATCTCCTCCTCAAACAATCTATCAGTATTGAGATTTATTCAATACTACCTTTTTGATTTGATAATATTCTTGTCAAAATTTCTCCTTTGGGCTTGTTTTTAGATGGTGACAATTATCCTAATTTCTTAGCTTCTTATTTGGTAGTAATTTCTCTAATGAGTCCTTCTAGGGACTCCTTCAATGAAGCTCACCAAGCCTTCTTCTTGTTTCTCCTTGAGACCTCTTCAAGGTTCTTAATCTTGCAACTTCAAAATATTCAATGAGACCTACCTTGGCCTCTTCAATATTCAACTATGGAAATGAGATCTCCTTCTAGGATCTCCTGAATCTATTGCTACTGAAATTTGCAATGGAATATTTTGTTAGTTCTTCTCAATTCTCAATCTATCACTATGGAAGTTCTTCAATAGGGACTTCAATGGATCTCTTATTCAATAGGGCCTTCAATGGATCTCTTCTTCAATGTGAAGTTTTTAGTCTTCAATGGAGATCACCAATATCTAATAATTTTCTAGGACTCTTCTCCTTGAGCCTCTTTGATCTTCAATGGGGTCTTCTTTCTAGGACCTCCTTCCTAGATTTACAATATTCAATGTATCTTCCTTTGCCACTAGCTCTCTTCTATATATTTCATCTAGGAGTCTTCAATCTATAAATATTTCAATGGGACCTTTCTCCTTAGACCTCCAAATTATCAATCCTTATTTTTCTGCAATAAAGAATTAGTCCCTTCATGAGGAAAGTAACTTTGAATTTCAGGAAATGAAGATAAAGTTTTTCTCTATCCGTTGTAGGAAGCTTCCCACATTCTGAGAGTTAATTTTCTACAACAAGAAAAACTTAGATGATAGTAAACCAATGATTCTCCTAAAAACTTATTTTTCTCTCTTGCAATGGAATAAAAATTCCTATGACTCTGAAAAATAATATTCACTAGTTGGATTACCAATCTTGTGGATACAATGTTGATTTCTAGTCTTCACAAGCGTTACAACTCTTTTGGAAAAAATCTAGCCAAATCTATCACGTGGATTTCTCTATTTTCTATTCTTCTATCTAAATCTACTTCTATAAAAAAATATATTCTGATGGTATATGCATGCAATGACACACGATGGCTGGTCTGGTTTGTAAAGGTTTGTAAATACTCAACAATAGTATTGGTGATCACTTGTGGCTTTCCTTTTATCCATCATGGCTCTGATACCACTGTTAGATTTTGGAGCCATACACATAAAAAAATTGTATTTACAAGTATTTAAATAAGCATGCAATGAAATAAGTATGATAATGACAACTTAACATGCATTAAAATATTATAGAAAACTTGATACAATGCTCTAGAAATACTCATAAAAGAAAGCTCATGAAAATTACAATGCTCATCTCATGGAGTTTGCAACTCCTCCATGATAGCAAAATGGAGCTACATTGTGCCTACTACTACTCTCACATTTGCACTACTCAAGACTACTCACAATCACTCAAAATGAGGCTTTTATATAGAAAGATATATTCCTTGCCTCTCACTCAACCCTAAGACTCATGTACATCTGGACTACATGCACATTTACATCATTGCACATTCTAACACTTGTGCATTTATCAAATAACTCTAATAAACTATTTATCTCATAATATAATCCTCATCTAAATATGTACCCATGAAGGTGCATTAGTAAATAATCAAATGATGTAATATCCATATTTTCCAACATTATGTAAAACAAAATGTAGTGCAAAATAAGAGACACCTGGTTTTGTTGAATGGACTCTTTTCTCTGATGCGAAAGAAGAATGATTTTGAAAATTTTAAATTTAGCTTACGCCCTCAAGTGGTGAATGGGTAAAGAATGAAACCCATGAGCCAATAGACTGAATGTAAAGATGAAAAGGGATGGATATGATGGATGCAAATGTTTGAAAATCAAGATCAAGTTGGTTGCCCCAAGTTTGGGGTAAATCTGCATTGTCAAAACTTTGCTCGTGGTAGAGTGACGAGCATTTGATGTGGTAGATAGACCAAGCAATGTGGTGTGTGTGTGATACTAGAATTATTATGGGGTGATTTATACACCTGATTGTATCCACCACATTCATACTCAGATATTGGTATGGTGCATACTAATTTGAGAGATTTTTGTCTTTTGTCCCTATGAAGAAGGTGAATGATTAGCTTTGTGCAAAGTTTCTTGAATGCTATCATATTCCAAAATTGAGGGATCAAACTGATTTTATTTCAAGTGTGATGATATGGGATGATGTTTTTGATGCATTGATGTGCTAATTTGATAATTTTATGAAATTTTGGATTGTTTTGAGATGTTTTTGAAGATTTTTGGGTATTTTGTGACTTTTGGTCGTATTCAAAAATTAAGCACCCAAATCAATCCATGTTATCACAAAATTAGATATGATGATGTGATTAATGCTTGGATGAGCTTTTGTGATGATTTTGTGGGGTTTTGCATTATTTTTTAGCATTGCATATTTATTTTCTCTAATGCAAAGGTGCATCTACAAACTCAAAGGTGCATCTGGAAACGCAAAGGTGCATCTGGAAACGCAAAGGTGCATATGCAAATGCAGAGGTGTACTTGCAAATATAAAGGTGCATGTGCATACACCCTCTAAATGGAAAGCTACATTTTAGATGTGTGATGAGGACATGTTATTCACATGAGATTTCACTCACGTTAGATTTAGAAATCTTTGTGAAAATACCACATTGCCTGATCTGCATCGGGTATATTTTTTGTAAGAATGCCAATATGGAATTTTAATTCCTTTTCATGATACCCTTGATGTGATTTTGACCCAATGTAGCGATGCATAGATTTGGCTATGCCTGTGTAATTTTTCTTTGGCTCCCGAGATGCTTGTGCTCTTCAATAAGATGTTGGCATTGATCTGAGTGGACCTACGCAATCACCCTGGATCTTGGATCTTCATGAAGTTTCCTCCTATCATTGCATGATTTAAACCCTATGCAATCACCCTCCCTGCTATATTTTATTTTGTTTGCTATGAATGTTCCCCTTGGCCAGTGTTGCTGCTGAATACTGGATCAAGACCCTTATGATTTGGTTATTTTCTAGATGGCTCTAATGGTGCAAACCTATTATTCTAGAAAGTTCACCTAGATCGAACCTCAATCATATATATTTCAACTAATTTTGTTATGCAATTTTTTTTTGTGTGGTGGATCAACAAAATACAAGCCATCACCCACAAATGGATCCTCTATGCATGTTTTCTCTGATGCAATGACGTTACACTGATATCCTCTTTTGATACCATACATGCTATTTTCATGATAAATATTTAACTCTATGAAGTGTCGTGAGATGCGAGAGATATTACTAGTGGTGGGAACTAGCATAATAGCCACGTGGTAGATTAACTTGGTGGATGGTTACAAGCCTTAGACAAACAATGAGGATGCTAGACTGATTATGATTTCCTCTTAGTGGTTGTTACCACCATAAAAAATAGAAACCCTAACAACAATATTGATGTTTTCCATATCATATTTGAGTAAGATGTGGGGACTACTACAGTCTACGTCAACATAAGAATGTGAAAGATAAAAATCTTGATGCATGGCCCACCAACTGTTACATTTTTGATGGTTGTGGACAAACTTGATAATGCATCCTTTCAAACCACACCAGAATAGCCCACCCATGTGGAGGAGCCACATGGTTTTTTTTAAAATCCATGTGGTCGAATTTGATTTCTCATTGCTTTGGTTGCAAATAGCGTAAGATGGTTTACAATATTGCATTGGTCACAGATAGTGAATATATTATCCCACATTTTGAGGAGGACAACAATTTTGTTTGTCTAATATTTTTGATGAGCAACTAATAGTCCCACATTTTTCATGTGGGAGCAAATGTCCTTGTTTATTATATGCAGTACCAATAATGGGAGACAACCAACCAACTAGGCTAGTGTTAAGCTGTAGGATTGCAGTTGTTGACCACATTGAAAAAGGTGAATCGGTGATCAATCTCTATTTTTAGGGACGTGTGTCCTTATTCTTGCATAGTTACTGGCTTCAGTTTTTACAACATGTGACTATTCCATAGAATATTCTTGTTTACAAATTATGCCTATTCCATAGAATATTCCCGTTTTCAAATTGTGCTTTACAAAGCACACTCTCATTTTTATTTTACTGCTAGAGTTCACTGTTTCTTATAATTTTTGAGGCTTGACATTGTTGCAAGTATAGGCTTGCATATAGTCATTGGAAAGCTCTTTTCGAGCCGATTCTAATAAGACTATCATTTTTCTGCTTTGTAAAGGTCTTTTTGACCTTATGGTGCTTGGAATATTATGTTGTCCTCTATGGATTTTAATATGGAGTGCATGATCGATGGTACCCAACACTCCTCAATACAAGTGAACCTTGTAAGTAGTAATCTCCTCTATAACACTTGGTGATTGCAATGATTGGATATCCATGCAATCTGGTAAGATGGGAAGATTACCATAAGGACACTTGGAGGATTTGTGCCTTTGTTATTTTATTCTCTTGTTGCAATTTGCCCCACAATAACTCAACCACAATACTCAAGCACCTATTTGACAGGAGGGTAGAGGCTGCTAGTTGAGGAGCATGTTTCAGGTCATAGGGGGTTAGCAAGAAGGTGTGGCAAAAATTGACCAACTTCATTTGTTGCCTAGTGCTTAGTTTTGGGTTATTGCCAACTAAAGCACAAATTTCGTGGCTAGGTGATATGTTGGATTTTATTTCAAGCCAACTTGTATCACCATATTTTTGGAAGCATGATTGATGTGAGGAGTAGGCAAATTTTTTTAGAAAGAAGAAAATAGCCCCTGGAGCATAGTTTACTTGGGTACTCCCAGGAGTAGTATTGATTCCTTGGTGGTGAAAGTTGCTCTTTGTGATAGAGCAGAGCCTTCAAAAGGGTCTTCCTTTTCTTCAATAGTTTGAGGACTGTATTTTGGGAATTTGTACACTCCTATATTCACTCCCACCTTATTGTAAAATTATTGGAGTCCAATGCTTCTATGGTTGGGAGGAATGATGAGGACAGGTTATTCACGTGAGATTTCACTCATGTTAGATTTAGTTGTTAAGTTGTTAGCCAATTTGTTAGCTCAAATTAGCTAACTATTGGATTTTTGTTATGTAATTTGTATTATTTAAGCACTCATGAATAATATAAAATTAGATTAGTCATAAATTTATCATGAAGATGCGACAATGCATTAGTGTTTTTTTTATTCCCTTTAAGTACGATATCCCCTACTTGGAATTTGCATGTATGGACTTTTACGTTATAAGCATGTTTAAGATGATCTTGATATACTCATAGATTCTCCAAGGCATTGATTCACCTTTCATCAAGGAGTGTGAGTTGATCTAGTCAGGCTTGTCTAGCGGTGTTGTCATCCATGAATTCTTGTAATGAAATACGTAGTGAAGGGATCTCAAGCTCAAGAGGCATGACTGCTTTGAAACTAGCAATGAGAATGGAGTTACCCTTGTAGATGTACAAATGCTTGTTTGATAAGCCCATAATACCAAGGATATTTGACTATACCAATATCGATTATTTTATTTAACCAATTTCTTTAAAAATACTATTAATGTCTTATTGGTTGCCTCAGCTTATCCATTTGCTTGTGGGTAGTAAGGAGTCGAGAAACTATGTTGGATATTATATTTCTTGTACAATTTTTGAACATACTAATTTTAAAAGGACTTGCCATTATCAAAAAATATTTTCATGAGAATGCCAAAATGATAGATGATGTGTTGGAGTATAAATTTTGTAATTCAAGGTCCTATTGTACTAGTCATAGGAATTTCCTCGACCCACCTTGTGAAGTATTCTGTAGCAGTAATGATAAATGTGTGTTGTCCCAAATGGGGAGGCAATATTTTTCCAATCAAATCAAGGTCCCCTTGTGAGAAGGGCCACACACTTTGAATGGTCTATAATGGTTATGATGGTACATGAGTTAAATTAGCATGCTATTGATAATTTTGACACTTTTTAACATAATTGCAATAGTCGCTTTCCATGGTAGACCAATAGTAACCCATGCACAAGATTTGCTTTATGATGGCCATTCCACAAAATTAGCCACCACAAGTACCATCATGAGCCTTAGATATGGCTCGTTGTATCTCTATAGGCTTGAGACAACAAAGTAGGACTCTGTCATAACCACATCTATACAACATGTCCCCCAAGAGGGTGAAAAAAACTACCTTTTATTTGAAAGTTTATTTGGCAATTTGTGATAGATCTGGTGGGAGCATACCAAACTTGAGAAAGTATTTTATCTAATTAAGCCAAGGCTCGTATGGTTCTGCTTGAATAAAACAAATATTATTCTCATCTTTGGATTTAGCTTGTGAGATTGTAGATTTAGATATTGTCATGATAAGCAGTGATTAGACCTCCCTTGTGGCATTATTTGGAATCAATGATCCTAGGAAGGCCATCATATTTACAAATGTATTTTTTGAATGAGATAATTCAATTTTGTACCAGTCTAATTTTTCTAGAAATTTCATTGCTACTTCATTTTAAAGTTTTAAGATTGGTTCTCTACATTGGTATGATTCCTTCACTTGATTAACAAAAAGCTGAGAATCACCAAATATTCTTATACGCTTTATATTCATAGTTATAGCTACTTGAAGTCCTAATATTAGAGCTTCATATTTTGCATTATTATTTGTGCATGGGAAGTCGAGTTTGAATGATAAAGGGATGGGTATACCTTGTGGTGTATGAAACATGACTCTTGCAACTTGTCCTTTCTTGCACTTGAAACCATCAAAGAATAAAATGATATCAACATCATCTTTAGGGAGAACATATTCATCCTGTGTAGTGATATTGAATACCAAATCATCTGGTAGCTCAATAAACAAAGGTTGATCATTAGGGAGTGGAGCTTCTATGAGCCAATCGACTATCACCTGACCTTTAATGAACTTTTGCTAATAAATTCAAGGTCAAATTCTGTTAAAAACATTATTCATTTTATAGTACGGATATTTTTGTATGTGCAAGTCATCATATAGCGTAGAGTATTTTCTCAAGATATGAAATAAGATGTGTCTTAGCATATAATGTCAAAGTTTCTTAGTGGCGAAGACCCCTGCTAAACACAAATTTTCCACATATGCATATTTGATTTCATAACTTACCAATGTTCAACTAATATAATAAATTGCTTGCTCTCAATTGCTTTCATTTTTTTGTGCAAGCATTGTACCTAATGCAAAATATGTTGTTAATATATAAATATTAAAAGGGACCCTCGAGCGAGGTGGCGTTAGGATCAATGAAGAGGTTAAATATCGTTTGATGTCATCGAACACCTCCTAACATTCCTTAGTCCACGAAAATGTGACCCCTTTTGTAACAAGTGATTGAATGATCTGCATTTTTCTAAGAGTTGCGTGATGAAGTGACGGATTGATTGGATTTTTCCTTGTAAACTACACAACTCCTTCAATATTTTTGGGGGAGTCATTTCCATAATGGCTTTGACTTTGTTTAGATCCACTTTGATGTCATGCTTAGAAAAATGAACCCTAGAAAGTTACTTGATGTAACTCTGAATGCACATTTATTAGGGTTCAATCTCACATTATACTTGAGAAGCTGGTCAAATTTTTTTTCCAATACATCGATATGATCCAATCGTATTTTAGAGTTGGCTAGAAAATCATCTACATAATATTCAATGATCTTATGCATATAATCATGGAAGATGTACGTCATTGCACGTTGGTATGTAGCTCTTATGTTTTTGAGGCTAAATGGCATTACCTTGTAATAGAAAGCCCCCCAAGGTGTTGTGAATGTAGTTTTGTGTTGGTCATCAAAATTAATTTAAATTTGGTTGTATCCTGAAAAACCATCCATTAAAGAAAGCATTTCATGGCTCATAGCAGATTCTACGAGAGTGTCAATGTTTGGTAAAGGAAAGTCATCCTTAGGACACAGTTTATTGAGGTCTCGAAAGTCCGTGCAAATGTGAATTACCCCGTTAGACTTGTGAATGTGTATCATATTTGAAATCCACTCAGGGTAGTCAATGGGTTGAATGAAACCCATGTCTAATAACTTTTGAAGTTCTTCTTTAACCATGAGGGCTATGGTAGGATGTAATTTTATTAATTTTTGTTTAACTGACTTAGCGTTAGGATGCAAAGTGAGGTTGTGAACTACCACATTGGAGTTAAGACTAGGCATGTATTTATAAGACCATACAAATATGTCCTTTTTTCTTGTGAGTACGTCTATGAAATGCTCTTTCTCTTCGGTAAATAAACCTTCTGCAAGTTTTACAATTTATGGGTTGTCTAGATCTGTGCTTAGGTTCACATTTATAGTGTTTAAAATTACCATATGTGAATCTTCTTCTAGTTTATGAGGCATATAAATTAAGTGAATGTCATCAAAAACATCATAAAACTCTGTTGGCGTAGTCTCTTCCATTTCAACATGATATACAGAAGAAGCAGTGCTTGAAGGTGAAGGTGAAGACTGTGAAGAAATGTAAGTGGCAGAAGCTTATAACATTTTCTCTAAAAGGATGAATTAAAAAATGGATGGGGGCTATGAGATTTGATCCATGTCTATGAGGCTTATGTTAATAGGAATTGGTTTTGCCAAATTGTATGGATTGTGAAGGGGTGTCATCAAATCAATAGAAATCGTGTTGGCTTGGTGAACAAGGGTTGGCTACGATGTGGACGAGTCTTCTCATTACTGCTCTCGAGGGAGTAGCTGAGTTAAAATTGGTTTCCAAGGTGGATATGGTGGGTCATCAAGTCGCTTACATAGGAGAAGGAGATGAAAGATGGGTTGATAGATAGGAAACATGCAAAGGTAAAACTCATCATCATCGGTAAATGGTGCAATTGGAACTGACTCTTATTTAGAGTTATTAGATATGGTTTATACTATATCATATTCCTCATACGAGTCTTCTTCTAAATCATCATCAAAAATTGAATTTATCATAGCAATGCATGGTCTCATTTCCAAAAATTCCTCATCATCTTCCTCGCTATCCTTTATAGAATCTATAGTGAGTTATTTAAATATATGATTAATGGGGAGAGTAGATGATAATGGTATAAATCCTAGGCCAGAGTGATCATGCGGTTCATGATAACTAGGCTCAATAATGTCAGGATTACCCTATTTGTGTTGTCCTAAGCCATATCCCTACAAGTTAACCACCTGAAAGTATCTCTTTGGGAAATCTAAGTTGGACAAATATTCTATGCTATCACAAAATTGTTGTCTGAGTTCATCAAGAGGAAGTGGATCAGATGAAGAATCAAATCGCCCATGTACAAAGTTAATTCTATTTGAATTTGAACCCATGTTATAAATCACACCTATAACTAAAGGTGGGTCATGTGGATGATCGTAGTCTTTAACAATATCAATGCTAGGTGGGCTAATTTTGATGTTCTAAATTATGTACTCACCAATATTTGGATTGGTGAGATGGACTACAAATTAGGTTGGAATGGATTATGATGAAGCAGGTGTGGAAGTGGAGGTTTTTGTGATGACTTGTGGTTCCTACAGAGGAAAAGGTGTATACCATAATGGCTCCTCACAGATTGATAAATTGATCTATGTAACATTGTTTGGTTGAGGTGGAGATGAGTCTTACTAAAAAAAGTGACTAATGGTTAAAGGTTTAGACTGAGATGATATGATGGGAGATGCTTATGGATTTGAAGGTGTGGATGATGAAGGATGATTGATGATTGGTGATGTGGAATATGTGGAGGCTTGTACCCCTTGTGTAAGTGTTTTATGGGATGATTGGACACATTTGAATGTGAATGGTGTAGGTTATGATGATAGGTGAGATGTAGAATGGATGTGATGGGATGTGGAAGTGGAAGCCTTATTTGAATTGATGATTGATAGTGCTTCCAAAATGGGTGCTTTTGATGGTGTGTTTGTGTTTGAGGTACATTTAATGGCAAGTGGAGTAATGGATAAATTAGTGGATAGGAGTGATGGCTCATATGAGTTTGAAATGAAGTTGTAGTATTTGAATAGCTCTATATAAGTTGGTATGCAATGTACCTTTCCCTCATGCACACATTTCAAACATTGTTACAACATTGAGGGAACACACCTCATGTCTCTAATCCAGGGATTCCTAAGGAGTATGTTATATGCCATGGATCTCTCTAGAATATGGAACATGATGTGGATAGTATTAATCCCTACTATCACAGGGAGGACAATTATCATGACTATGGAACATAAGACATCATTGAAATCTCACAAGGTGAATGTTGATTTTGTGATGTGTGAGAATGGGAGGTTAAGATGTTGAAGTGTTGTAGTGGTGATGATATTAATAGAAAAACTAGTGTCGATGAGCACTCACTTAAAAGGATTTTGATAAATATGAGCAATGATATGCAATGGAGTATCTGGTGACTCTGATGACATTCTATTGATTTTAAAATTGTAAAATACAATCAAAGGCTCCATGCATGTTTGAACATTCTCCACAAAGTTTTTAAGGAAATTTGGATATTGAGTTTGAACTTAAATGGATTTTAAGATGTCCATCAATACCTCTCTATGTGGTGGAGATTATTCTATTTGCTCATAAATTGATAACTTGGTTGAGGCCAACTTGAGGCTATGTGTTAATTGGCTCTTTAATGTGATCAGTGGTTTTAGTGGTTGAATTGAAATGTGAATGGAAGGAAGTGAATCAGTTTGATTAGGTTGTAGAGGTAAACTAGGGAGTACCATTTGAGTTGGTTCACCTGATTATTGTGTTTGATTTGTGTTTTTTTATTGTGGGTGACTAAATGAATAACACCTACAAAACCTTGGTACTATTGTGCATTGTATATGTGGGTTACTTGATTAGGGGGAACTATAGAATTTGAGGCCCCTGTTGCTTGTTTTTGAGTCTCATGATGAGGCATCGGTTTTTGATAAATACCAAGGTTTTGATTATATTATGCTAAAGGGTTGTCAATCTTGAGAGTCCCCCTCTCGAGCAAGTCTTGCACAATATCCTTGAATGAATAACAATTATTTATATCATGACCTTTTTTTCGATGATATATACAATAGTGGTACTATTTATATATTTTTCCATGAGACTTATTGGGATCCTCAGGCTTGATCTCAGGAAACATAATGTATTGTACCTCATACAACCTTTGAAAAATATTGGATGACGGTTCGAGTAGTGGGGTATAATTGCAAGCTTGTCGAGTATACTATCAATGATGACGATTATGTATTGTTTTAGCTTGAGTGTTTAGCTATTGTGGGGGTGGTACTGCTTGATAAGTCTATTGTTGTAGCGGTTGCTGTTGTTGTAGGGGTTATTAAATTTGGACTTGAGGTTGTTGGATTGGTTGTGTTTGTTGACTAAAGACCACTTAGTTGACTTAACTAGTTTTTGACTAGCCTTGATTATTTCCCATTGAATTATTGTGCTACCATTATTTCTTTTTAGGTTTTATTTTGCCTTATTTAATTTTGGTTTCTTCAATGACACTAGCTTGGGCAAGTGCCTCCTCGAATGTTCTATATTGTTGTAATTGTAGCAATAGAGCGATGGGTTTTGAAATTTTTTTGGTGAATATTCTCATAAGCTCTACCATAGGGATGGTGAATGACAATTTAGTAATAACTGCCCTCCAACGGTTTCTAAAATCATACACCGATTCATCTTCAAATTAACATAAGATGATTAAGTCAGTGAGTGTAGATTTATTTTTGATATTTAGAGAGAAATGCTCTAGGATTTGGTTTACCAATTTCTCAAAAGTATAGATGTTATGATGTGGTAAATGGTTATACCGTTCTAAAGATCCTTTCCAAATGTTTGAGGGAAATTTCAGAGTATTAATGGATCATTTTCTTGGATTCTAAAGCATGTGTGAATAAACCCACTTATGTGCTATCTAGGATCCTCATCCCCTTTAATTTTTTCAAAATTTGGTAATGTAAAATCTACAGGATAAGGTGGTGATGGTATCAAATCACGGATTGGCTAATTTACCAACTACTGTAGAGTGGGTTTTTGATATAGCATTCCAGGTTTCTGCATGGCCAAGTTGTCAATCTATTTCTGCAAAAATTGAAGTTTAGGGTCTTCCAAGGGTGGTTGGAATCCCTAAATTTCTTGTTGTGTAAGTTGGTTAGTTTGATGTGTGGTGGTTGGGATTTGATGTTGGTGGATGTTATATTGGAATTGTTGTTGTTGATGATGTGGATATGGTTGGATGATGGTATGTTGAATTGTTGAGGTGGCATAGGTATTATGAAGTGGATGGGTTGGTATGATTAGGGTGGGTGGTCTCGACATCCAAGATGAATCTTAGGTGAAGAACTTGATTTAATTCAAAGTGAACTGATGATTGAAATATGCCACTTATGATTGATGTTGTGCCATGGGCTGAACACTTTGATTGGCATTACCTGCAAGCAATTATTGTAGGTGTTGTATTATTTATTGTATGACAATCCTAGATGGGACTTGCATGGTTGCATGGATGGTAGAAGGTTGCATATAGTGAGTGGTTACAACATGATTCCAGGTTGGTGGAGGATAAGTTGCAAAAGGAATCCAAAATAAATGGAGAACGATATGGTGCACAGGATCCATGGATCCAAATTATGTAGGTGGAATGAAGGTTGGCACTTGTGAAGCATCACTGGTTTGTACCTCATAAAGCGAGTTGGAATAGATGGTGGTGTTAGTGGGTGGAATTGAGGTGTATGGATTGAATTATGATGGTGGATTTTGATTTAGGGGTGTGGGTTCGAAGAGGGGATTAATGAAAATATGGTTGGTGTTGTTAGGGTGTGAATGGGTGGGTTCCTATTGAAATATAGGAATAGATCGGGGTGGAATAGTAAGGGATGTAAAATATGAGAAATTTAAGCTTAAATAATCTCTAAGGAAATCAAAATTTATTTTGGGTCAATACCATAAGCTAAGGGAACACAAGTGTGCAAGGTATGTGTGTGAATATGTGAAATCTACACTATAAACCAAACAAACAATTACACCAAGCAATCAATAATTTTTAATTTTTTTAATTCTCTATTTTGATTATATATATATATTTAAAGTTTTGTGTGTGTTTTGTGTAAACCCTAGCCCTAAAAGCTATGCAAGGTGGGTGGTGGAATAAATATAAGAAGGTGTATTTGCACTCACCCCTATGATGAAAGATGAATCATGAATGACTAAGAAAAAGCTTGCTAGGTGAAGTTTGGTGATGGGTGTAACCTGAGGGATCAAAAATACCTCCTGAAAGAGGTTGTATTATCTAAGTCCTACTACTAGACCAATCGAGAGTTCTATTCACACTCGATAATGATAAAAAAATAACAACTATGACCTACTAATTATTTTACCCAATAGTAAAAGGGCATCTAACCTAATAATCACCTTGAGCTATTATCGAGAGCAACCATCCAAGTGACTATCAAACTAGCTATGGCTGAACTAGGGCTCTGATAGTTGGTGATGAGATCCAACTTGTTTAGGAGGTTTTACTCATACTTGTCATGTAGTGGTGCAAAATTATAAAATACGCAAAGTGTGTGATGTTTCATTTTTATTTTCTAGGATTTTTGCAAAAATAGAATACAAAATTATCCTAGGATGCAGATCTACTATGCAATTTTGTTTTGTTGCCTACGAAAAACACTCAACAAAAAAATGTAAAACAAAAACCCTAACTCAAATGCAACCAAAAATTTCAAATGGTCCCTAGAATGTTTTTGAAACACTAATTAAGATGTGAAGGTGCATCTGGAATTGAACAGGTGCATGGATGCATCTGTACATTTATAGAGCTGCACCTATGCAGGCACCTAGCCACATATAGAATTAACCAGATATAGATCTGCATCTCTAACTGTGTCAAAAACCAAAACAAGGTGAATCTGAAACCTTAATGTAACCTAAATTGCACTTTAGTATGCAAACCAACCCTAGATACAACTACTATGTTTTTTTTTTTTGATCTAAGAATTAAATATATGCCCTAAAATGCAACTTAGATTCGATTTATTTTTTTAATTTATTTTTAATGCCTACAAAAGGTTTGAAAATGCTTGATCTACCAGTTTTTATAAATATAGAAACAAAAAAAGAAAAAATTTCTTTCTTTCCCTTTCAAAAATGAAAATTTTGAACTAGGGTTTTAAAGACGACTTACCTAGAAGCCTTTCACTTTCTTCTGCCAACTCTCTAGATGTGGTGTCACACCTACAAAGGATATTAGGTATAGAGGGATGCCTACTCAGTACTACAAGTGCATAGAGGGATGCCTACTTAGGACTACAAGTGCATAGGGGTATCTACTTAAGTCTCCCAAGCACAGATCTATGTCTGCTCAAGTTCACAATAGACCTGAACAAGCTCCAAAACTTTCCACAACGAATATCCAAAACCTACAACCAATATTACATAGATTAATAAATAAAATATAATAAGGCAGATCTAAAAAAAAGCCCTTTGGGGGCCCCATCGTGATCACCATTTTGTAAGAAATGAAAATAACACCAAGTATATAACACTAAAAGAAACAAGCGATTGCAATGAAATGACTTTGTATTGAATTTGTATTGAAATACACAAGAGCCTTGGTCTCCTTTTACAATGATTTTTCCATGGATGTGCTAGGGTCTGATTACAATGTGAGTGCTTGCTCTTTAAAAGTACAATATAGCAAAAAAAGAGGAAAATCTATTTTTGCAATTTTAAAGAATATTAGTGTCAAATATCTTCTTTGATCCAATCGATTTTGTGAGTAGGCTTGTGTATCTTTAGAAAATAACTCTTTTCCTCAACAAATTCCAATAACTTGTTACCTACACCTACAAAATATAAACAACACAAAAGGATCAGTAGCATATGAGTGGCATCTGTTGTGTGAGGCCCTCTTTAAAATGAGTGGAAATCTACAAACCCTGTTGGAAAATATGGATATTAAATCATTTGGTTATTTACTAATGTACCTTCATGGGCACATATTTATATTAGGATTATATTAGGAGATAAATAGTTTATTAGATTTATTTAATAAATGCACAAGTGTTAGAATGTGCAATGATGTAAATGTACATGTAGTCCACATGTACATGAGTCTTAGGGTTGAGTGAGAGGTAAGGAATCTATATTTCTATATAAAGGCCTCATTGTGAGTGATTGTGTGTAGTATTTAGTAGTGTAAATGTTAGAGCGGTAGTAGGCACAACGTAGATCCATTTTGATATCATGGAGGAGTTGCAAAATCCATGAGAGGAGCATTGTAATTTTTGTGAGCTTTATTTTATGAGTATTTCTAGAGCATTGTATCAAATTTTCTATCATATTTTCATGCATGTTATGTTGCCATTATCATAGTTATTTCACTGCATGATTATTTCAATACTTGCGAATGCATTTCCTTTATATTTATGGCTCTAAAATATAATAGTGGTATCAGAGCCACGGTGGATCAAAGGAAATCCATGTGATAATCATTACTATTGTTGAGTATATGCAAACTAGACCAGCCATAGTGCAGCATTGCATGCAAATACCATCACAACAAATTTGTTTTTGATAGAAATAGCTTTAGATAGAAGAATAGAAAATAGAGAAATCCACATGATAGATTTGGCTAGAATTTTTCCACAAGAGTTGTAGCACTTGTGAAGACTAGAACTCAACATTGTATCCACTAGATTGGAAATCCAACTAGTGAATATTATTTTTCATAGAGTCATAAGAATTTTTATTCCATTGTAAGAGATAAAAATAAGTTTTTAGGAGAACCATTAGGTTACTATAATCTAAGTTTTTCTTATTGTAGAAAATTAATTCTCAGAAGGTGGGAAGCTTCCTACAATAGATAGAGAAGAACTTAATCCTCATTACCTAAAAGTTGAAGTTACTTTCCTCATGCAGGGACTAATTATTTGTTGCAAAAAAATAGGGATTGATGATTTGAAGTCCTAAGGAGAAAGGTCCCATTGAAATATTTGCAAATTAAAGACTCCTAGTTGAAATATTGAGGAGAGAACTAGTGGCCAAGGAAGCCACATTGAAGATTATAAATCTAGGAAGGAGGTCCTAGAAATAAGACCCCATTGAAGATCAAAGAGACTCAAGGATAAGAGTCCTAGAAAAATATTGGAGATTGGTGATCTCCATTGAAGACTAAAAAATTCATATTGAAGAAGAGGTCCATTGAAGGCCCTATTGAAGAAGAGGTCCATTGAAGGTCCTATTGAAGGCCCTATTGAAGAACTTCCATAGTGGAATATTTAGCATTGAGAAGTACTAAAAAATGTTCTATTACAAATTTTAGTAGCAGTAGATTCAGGAGATCCTAGAAGGAGATCTCATTTCCATAGTTGAAGATTGAACAAGCTATGGAAGGTCTCATTGAAGTTTTTGAAGCTACAAGATTGAGAACCTTGGAGAGGTCTCAAGGAGAAACAAGAAGGCTTGGTGAGCCTCATTTAATGAGTCCTTAGAAGGAATCATTGGAGAAATTACTACCAAAGAAGAAGCTAAGGAATTGGGATAATTATTGCCATCCGACAACAAGCCCAAAGGAGAAAGTTTGGCAAGAAGATTGTCAAATAAAAAAGGTAGTATTGAATAGATATCAAGATTGATAGATTGTTTGAGGATGAGATCTAATTTGAAGTCAAAATTTGGCAAGAGAAAAGAGATATAAGAACCACCAAATATGCAATATTTGGGGGCCATCATTGAAGGGTTCTTGAGCAAACATATCAACTGTGATTTTGGGAGAATCCTACCAAATTTTTGGGATTCAAGGACAGTATTTCAATGATGATATTGACTACCTTACAATCCAAAAAATGGTCATATTTGAAGATAAATAAAAGGAAGCACATTGACAACACTTAGCGCTGCAAAATACAAAATTTGTGGACAGTGAAAAGGGTAGCAAATCGAAGGAGTTAGAAGCAACAGTTAAGATTGCTTAGTGCTGAAAATTTTAAAAAATTTGGGCAGCGTTGGTGATTTCTAAAAATCAGATTCCAAAAGTACATTCTAAAGAAGTTTTGAGCAAAAAAATGGTAAGTTATTGAAGCTGCAAAAAGGTGAGCAAAGAACTATTTTTTGGACAACATAGAGGAGTTGCAAAATCATCCAAAAAAGGTAATCATTGAGGTGAGTTGAATCACCACCATCATGATCATCTACAAGATTGAAAAGGTATGCAACAAAAGGGTGAAAAATTTCATTAGTTGAGCTTTCATATTTGGTTTCTATTAAAGTTTTTAAAGAACCAATTACAAAGCTTAAAGGTTGCATCAAAAGTTTCATTTCAAGTCTTCAAAATAGTGCAAAAGTTATAGTTTACAAGGTTCAAACCTGCACATAGAAGAAAATAGAAGTTAGGTATATTTTGAGAGAAAGAAACGTATCAACATTCTATTGTTAATTCTAAAGAAAAGAAGACTATACTTGCATTAGGAAGAGTGCAAAATATTACATTGAGTAGATTGGATTTATAAGTGAAAGAATAGCCAAGCAAGGGAGAAATTACCAATGATCAAAGGAAATAATAATACCAGATTTATTTCAGCCTAATCAGTGAACAAAGGCAGATTTATCAAAAGCTCTTTTGAAGAAGTTAAAGGTAGAATTTTGTGGCAAGGAATAGCCACCAAAAAAGGGTAACATTACCTCCAAAATTTGGAGAAGAAAGCCAACATATTATAGTAAGAAAAGAGCTTGAAAGGGAGAATGAATCCCAAGTCCAAAGTACAATTTGAGTTTATATCTCCAAATGGATTTTATGGATAGTTTTGGAGAGGATTAAAAATAGGTTTTGGAAGCAAGGTTGGGCCATACAAATAAATATCCAAATTAGAAAATTGAAGCCTACATTCCAAGAAAAGTAAAGGATAGGTTTTTAAGCACATGAGGGTAGTCATAACCTATGTTTGAGAGTCATTCAAAGGACTCCATAAGAGTTGGAAAAATATTGTTTTTTATAAGAAGAAAGATAGCCTTCGGAAAGAAAAAAAAGGGCCATTCAAAGAGGCCTAAATTTTAGTTATTTGAGGTGTCAAAATACACCCATTGGAGCACCATAACCACTGAAGTTGCCACCTACACAGAGGACAAAATCGGACCTACAAAAGAGAGAATACAAAAGTAAAATTTGAGGTCATAGTGCAAGTCATAGGTCATCACAAAGGAGGTGCCGTCACCATTGAAGCTAGCTGGAAATTACCAAATCTGCACGTCCAACAACACCATAGAAGATAGTCCAAGCATTCTGCCAAGGAAAAGACGTAGACAAAAAGAGTTGAGCATTGGCAATGTTCTAGAAATATTCAAGGAAGTTGAAAATGAGTTAGAAACCTATTATCACATGGAAGGAGTTGTTCCATCCATCCAAAGTGAGGAGTGCCATGTTGAAGATAAAGGTGAAGCACCCAACATCATAGGTATGTCTCATATTCAAAACTCCAGCAAAGATACAAATGAGCGCCTGACATCATATTATAACATTTCATATTGCAAGAAGAGCACCCAACATAGGTGGAAAATATAAAATAGTGTTGAGAACCCTCCATATTTGAGCGCCCAACATGGAGGAAGAACGTAAAAGGAATTATAATAGTCATCAACCACCAAGACGTAAGAAGACAAGCACCACATGTCATGGGCACTACATGAAGGTAAGAAGGAACATTTTCAAGAAGGTTGAAAAGGACAAGTGCCACTTGGCACTACCATCTCATATTACATCAAGATAAGAAGGTGCCCAACGTACGTAAATACAAAGGAGGAGAGTTGAAGAGGTATTAAAGGAAAAGTAAAATACTACTATTTTTAAGAGTATGTAGAAACCAGCAATAGAGAGATGACTATGTTCAAGAGAAAGACCAGATTTGAAGAGATTTCAAGCTCCATACAGTGCTCATAACAATCGAGGATAAAGAGTGTAGATTAAAGCACATATTCAACCAATATTAAATTTAAGAAAGGAAGACAAATCAGCCCATATATAAGAATGAGAAAGTGGACAAGCAAGGTGAAGGGAAACAAGAGAAATCAGCCCTTGCAATCAACATACATTCCAAACAACTTGCAAATCAGAATTAAGAAGGTGAGAAATATTCATTATTATATTGCAAGTTTTAATATCAAAGTTCATTATATATTCTAGATATATTAGTAGGAGTAATAAGGTGTTGAAAGGATCTCTAGAAAATAATATTGGTTATATAGAAGGCATTGGTTAAAATTAGAAGCATTTATACTATTTCCATTGCTTCAAAATAATATTTGCAAACTTTAAACATAGGGAGATATAAGGAGTAGTAAACAATATATAGTTTACAAACATTTAATATTTCTAAAACTTCTATTAGGGAGATATAAGGAATCCTACTTCAATTGAATTTCTAGAAGTTTAGAACCTATCATTGCATCAAAATTATAGTTGGAATATTAATATAGAAGGACTTAGATTGATTGATTGCAAGTGATAGAGGTGAATCATATTTATAGCATATATCAGTACTAGGGAGTTATAAGGAAGTCTACTACAAAGAGTTTATAAAACTAATTCTAAAGAAGGAAAAATGCTAAAACTAAGAGAAATTTCTACCTAAAGTAATTTACTAAACAATGATATGAACAAAACTATTAGAAAGGAAAGATCAAGTGTCATAAAAGGTGAAATTAAGAATTCACTTATAAAGTTGGAAGGAAACTTAGATCCTACTTCAAAAAGGATACATAGTGAAGCTCTAAATGATAGGTTTGAGACAATAGAGCATTATCTACATGAGCAACTCACTAAAGCAATTGATAATGGAAATAATGACATTCAAATTCCTTTAGAATATGGAAGCATACTATACATGGCACTACTTACATTCAAATGTTATAAGGATGAAAATGTAGAACAAAAAGGATTGATAGAATTACTTAAGTTGAAAATAAAATGGATGAATCAACCCTATCAAAGATATTTCAATCCTCATGCAGCATTAGTACTACAAGTTCTACTAACTCAAAATATTATCATGATGCTCTAAGTGTATGTTCAGAAGCTTCTATTCAGGACACAAAAAATGATGACAAGGACAAAAGCAAAGGAAAATTACTCTTGCAGGAATTAGGTGAAAGTACATCCACCTATGAAAGTACCAACTCCAATAAAGAGGAAGAAGATGAAGAGGTAAGTCAAGGAGGAATACAATGTAAAGTAAATTAAATATATTTCAAGAAAACTTCACTCAAGCAGAAATACATGCAAAAGATAAAGATCCTTATTGAAGACTAAAGTCTTCAAAACCAAATAATGTAATACAGGGGGGTGTTGGAAAATATGAATATTACATCATTTGGTTATTTACTAATGTACCTTCATGGGTATATATTTATATTAGGATTATAATAGGAGATAAATAGTTTATTAGAGTTATTTGATAAATGCACAAGTGTTAGAATGTGCAATGATATAAATGTGCATGTAGTCCACATGTACATGAGTCTTAGGGTTGAATGAGAGGTAAGGAATCTATATTTCTATATAAAGGCCTCATTGTGAGTGATTGTGTATAGCATTTAGTAGTGCAAAGGTGAGATTGATATTATGCACAATATAACTCCATTTTGCTATCATGGAGGAGTTGCAAACTCCATGTGAGGAGGATTGAAATTTTTGTGAGCTTTCTTTTATGAGTATTTCTAGAGCATTGTATCAAGATTTCTATCATATTTTTATGCATGTTAAGTTTTCATTATCATTGTTATTTCATTGCATGCTTATTTTGATACTTGTGAATGCATTTCATTTATGTTTATGGATCCAAAAGCTAACAAAACCTAATATGAATGCTTGCAAAGAATATACCAAGATGAAAAAAATGTAAAACAAACAAAAATTGCCTTTCTTATACCTAATTTTGATTTATGTTTTTAGGGTTGAAAATATTATCAAGTAGGCATGGTGCCACACTTGGGAACTGGCTAGGTGCACTCTTGCATCTCTGTAGGTGCATAGCTGCATCTGGAACTATGCAGGTGCCCTACCACATCTAGATATAATTGAAAAAAGGATGTGAATTAATTTAGACCTTCCATAGTTTGACCTCCAAACTTTGGTTAGGGTTACTTTCATGAATTCAGCAGGATATCTTTATAGATTTTCGATGCTTCATTTTCCTTCCTCATTCACAAAAGTGAATGGTATTTTATAACCTTTTGATAGGTTAGGTTTAGGGTTTTGACGGTGTGAGCTAGCATTGCCAAGTGGCAAGCTAGGGTTAGGGTATGATGAGTGGCTAGGATTAGAATGTGATGAGCGAATAGGATTAAAATATGATGAGAGACTAGAATTTATTTATACATATATAAACATAAAAATAATAATATTATTTATATTTATATATAAATATATAAATACCTAAATACATATAAATAATTAATGGCTAGGATTTGGTGTCTATAGAAATACCCAACACATTTGGTTCCATGTATCTAGAACAAGCACAGGAATCCCTTTGAGCTTGTAAAGTATGTCTTGCAATTCATAATAATGCTCATAGGAAGGATCACTATATCTTTTGGAATTTTCTTCAAATTTTACCCATAGGTAGAAGAGCTTATGGAACACTGCAAGGACTTTCTCTATCACTAGGGGTTCAGGCAGTTACTCAATTTCACTCTTATCATTGAGACATTGATACAATCATTGGATAACCTGCTACTTGGTATAGAACTACCCCTTTTCATCCCAAAATCTTGGGGAGCCCAGTGTTATGATTTCTTGAGAAGCTTTGCTCATTTTATCAATGGTTATCTTGAGGATGTTAAGCACTTCTTCCCCTTTGTGAATTAGCTCATTTCCTTGAGTGACCTAGTTAATATCAAATCTGCATTTAGCCAAATATCGATCTGATTTCTATGCTAGCTAAGGATGTTTTTATTTATTTTTGAGCATACATTTGGCTACCCGTGCTTGCTAAATCTTGCTCATAAAATCCTTCCTCCCTTTGGAGAAATCTCCTTTTGCCTCCTGGATAACTTTAGCAATAAATTTTATCTTTTTTACAAATGGAAATGCTTTTAGGGTAGCTTCTTTAATTTCTATCCAATACCAGCTTTTGATTTGCTTAAGTCTTTGGATATCTACTAACCTTGAGGCTTTTCTTTTTCCTTATTTAGCTATGTCTAAATTGTAGTAAGAATTTATTTATGCTTTAGTAGCTTGGACTTTAACTCCTATAGTATTGCATCTTGTTCCTATTGCTTACTATTGGCCACCTATAGTTGTTCTTCTAAGCTCTAAATTCTTTCACCATTTTACTACAATTGTTCTTCAAAAGGGGACTTCTCAATAACACACTTCAAATCCTAGCTTTCATGCTTGAGAACCTCCTATTTTAACTTCTCTTTGCTTAATTTTTGTCCTAGGATTTCAATATATTTTTTAGCAACCTCGAGCTTATGATATAATTTATGGCCTTGCAAAAATAATGTATCTGCTTCAATGTGGAGGTCTTAGAGTGTGTTAATATTTGAAATCTTAGAGATATCCTACCTATGTACTTCGATATGATAATATTTCAACCTCATATTTGGAATTGCCTTTTTTACTTTTGGGTGGGCAATCATATTTACCTTTTCTTCAACAATCAAATCTATTTCATCATATGTCAGGGTGCTTGCCTCCTTTATTTTGTTTTGTTGTTGATGCTTTTCTGCCCACTTCTACTTATTTTCTTCTAGATTTTAAATGATAGAGAATACCTCCGATAGTGGATGTTTATAAGTTGGGGGTAGATTAAAAGTAGATAAAAATGAGGAAAACATATTAAGGGGATTTAATGATAAAATATTGGTATTGATAGGGGTAGGGGTTTCTTGAAATTATTTTCGTTTTATGTATAACACGTGTGGAAGCAGTTTGTAATGGAGAGTTATGTAGGGGAGTCACTTATGCTTTAGGGGAATATGGTAGGGGTAACATTCCAGATGGAAGTTGTGTCACAACTAGGATAATGTGATATGAAGGAGAAGAGGGAGGAGACATACCTGGTCCTTGTGCTTTCGACTTTGGCTCCACCCCTTTTTTAGCTTCAACTTTCATTGTCTCTTACCATATCAATTCTCAGTGCTTCTTGCTCCAACTGTTGCCTTTTGGTTGTTGGTCTCTCTATTTTCAATGGTTTGAGGTTTGGATGATCTTTGTATTTCATTCTATGGTTGGAACTTTATTGAGGAGATCTATGCTGAGTTGTTGAATGAGACCTAAAAGGGTCTTGAAGCACTTATTCCTTTTGTATAATTAGTTGGTTGAGATATTTTGACACTTATAGCATGCCCTGCAACTTCTTGCTCAATGCTTGTTTCTTCTTCTGAATCATCATAACTCACCAAGGAAGCTATTGGTGGATTTGGATAAGAAAATTTCTCCTCTTATTCCTCTTTCACTTCTGATTTTGAATATTCTATTACTTTAAATTTTGAAAATATCTCCTTTTCATGTTCCTCCATCCAAATAATATAATTTTCTTCAAACTCCATCTCAATTTTTTTGTTAGGATTATTGGGAAAAGCCTTCCAATGTTTATCACATTCACACCATGAGATCCACCATTCCTCTAGATCATCTTTAATTTTTTGGATAAGATCAATATTTATCCAATGATCCTCATTTTTTTGGGATAAAAAACCTGCATATATCCATGCTATCTTCTCCATGGTGGCCTTTCCTGCATTGCCTTGATATCCCACTCTACTTGATTGTCATCAAGATATTTTAACATCTTGATATTGGGTCATGGTACATGCTCGAATAGAGGAGGCTTATTATCTAGATCTACCAAGTTAGCCTTGAATTTGATCTCTGGGTCATAATGCCATATGTGTGGGATAATTGATAGTTAAAAAGCGCTAAGCTTCTCATCCAAAATTTTGGATTGGCCTCTTGTTGTCATTATTATATCTTCAAACTTAAAAGGAAGGCAGTAGGTATAGGTCTTCTTAACTCCACCCCTATAATGTTTTTCCACGTCATCCATATGTTTGCATAATTCCATGCCAAAAATTTACTTAGTGACATAATATGGGAGAAAATATGGGGTACCTAGGAATCCATATATCCTTATTATTGTACCCTCATTTAGAAAAAAATACTATCCCAAATCATACTTCTTGCCCCTTAGCTTGTCTATAGCCTTTGAGCTAAGGCACAGGAAATGCCCAAAAATACTGGCAAGTGTAGGGTACAAAAATATTCTATTAAATTACATATAAGAAGCACTTTCTCTAAGAGTGGGAGTCTAGTCCATGATAAGGTGCATTTGTCCGCCATCCCACTTATGTAATTCAAGGTAATTTAGACTTGGAGGCATATTTAAAAATACTAACCAAGCCAAATAAGAGGGATAGCAAAACTCTTCACTTTGGTCTACTTTGAGAGCCACTAATTGGCTATGTATTATGTGTCTTAAAAATTTAATCCAATCTAAGAAAATAGGATTGTGTGCACTAGTTACAATGTAATTACACATATTTATGACTACATAAGCTACTGAGAGTTGGTGCGAATACAAAAAAGTATATGTATCGAGCCCCAATATGATGGCTAGCATAGACAACACAATCTGCATTAGATTATCAAAAATTTCTATCTTTATAGTTCTCTCTATGTAATCACTTGGAAGTGGTCCCAAAAAGTTTGTTAGCCAATTTTTAAAAGTGGGATTTTTAAGAAAGCCCTTTTGCTCCTCTATATCTATGAACTTAGGCTTTGTATATTGCAACACACATGCTGTGAAAGGTTTAGAAAAATTTTCCTTTGTTATTTTAAACAAAACCTCATGCTTCGAGTTACGAACCATTATTGTGTTTGGGTTGTAGAACTGCACAATAGCTTTTACCAACTCTGGACATGGATGAACAAGCCTATGCATATAGTGGGATAGTAGCAAATTCCATGGGATGCATTCTACGTAGTTTACCAACAACCTCCTCCCTTTTTCTTATGTAATTTCTCTATAATTCCTCAATTTCAACTTGATTGTCAAAAGAGGGTCATGAATTCCAACCAATTTTTTGTAGCTCCTTAGTCGTACTTTTCACTCTTTGGCTTCTTTTTCCTTGAGTCATTTCACAAACTAAATTGTCTGTGCTTTGCTATAATTATTTTTGGTAGACTGCTTGGGCTTTTGCTCTTTGAATTGTTGATTGCTTACATTGTGCAATATTTGCTTATAACTAACTCCTTTTATATAAAAAAAATTAGCTTATGCATGGCCATTATTAATTATATGTTGAAGATTACATTTTCCCACTTCTCTGAACAAATATTTGCTCAAAATTGCTAGCTTCTATAGTAAACTATGACACCTGCTCTTAAATACCATAAGACAAGCCAATGGCATCATAGCAATTTCAAATTTTGGTAGCTAATGGGTAGTTTACAAACCAATTAGGAATTTCTAAATGTATAAAATTTTGATAGGCATAATATTCTATACACATATGTACAAGTAGGCAATACACTTCTTTATACATAATGCTTTAAATATTGGCCATTTATCGATATAGATAAAATACGACCTTCTAGATCTTGAAGCTCAAATGAATTTAAATATTTCTTTTGCACTATTAGATATGGTCCAGACCACATAAACTCTAGTTTATCATGTCATAATGGCTTGGCTCGGTTCAAATCCTACTTAAGTAGAATATATCCTTTTTAAAATGATTTTGATGTAACTCTTTTATCAAACCACTGCTTGATAGCTTTTTGGTAATGCCAACAATTATTGTAAGCCTTTTCTTGTTTTTCTTCTAACAACATTAATTTTACCATTCTTATTTCTATTGGTTGGGCATCTTATAATTTTGCATGATCAATGATTTTAAAGCCAAAAACTCTAAATTGATAGGCAATATTGCTTCTTTTCCATATACCAAATCATAGGATGAATTTTTAATGGTTTTTTAACTATTATCCTTTCAAGCCATAGAGATTGGTTAAGAAATAAATACCAATTTCTTGGATTGTCATCGATGTTTCGCTTGATTTTCTTCATCAATTTTTTATTTGTGGATTTTTCTAATCCATTGCCCTATGGATAATAATTTGAAGATGCATTCCAATATATGTCATATTTCCTTACAAAATCCATGGTCTTTCCCCTAATGAATGATCTAACATTTTCAGATACTATTGTGGCTAGAATATCAAATCTGGTGATCAACTTCTCCAAGAATTCAATGAAAATATCTTGGTCTACATGCTTGGTAACATCTGATTTAGAACACCTGGTGAAGTAATTAGTTTCTATTAGTATGAATTTATGTTCGATGAAATAATTTGGGTTAATTAGCACCCGAATGAAATCTAACCCTCATTGCTAAAAGGGTTCTTATAGAATTATTGGCTAGAGGGACATTGCTGGATGCTTGTTTCTACCCACAAAACTTTGGTATTTATCACATGATCTGGTCATTTTGAATGCATCTAAAAATAACGTAGGCCAATAATATCCAACTCTTAAAATTTTGGTTGCCATAGTCTATCCAAAATAATGTCTACCTAAGAAGCCTATGTGGAATTCTTTTAAAATCTCTTATGCTTTATCCAGATGTAAAAATCCTAGCAACACACCATAATTTTTTTTTGGGTACAAAATACCATCAATTAATGCATAATTCATCACTTGCAATCTATAACTGCATCTTTGGGAAGCTGTAAAACTGTCCAAACACCTATCAGATTCAAAGAAATGCATCAACTACTCAATCCAAGTGTCCTAACTTGTTTGGATTTTTTTGGTTGGGATTTTTGCTACTCTTATAGTAGGATATTAACATTTGGCAATGCTAACTCTGTTAGTTACTGATAAAATGCTTTCCCTATTAAAATATTGGTTGGTTTGATTTCAATATTATATTATTGTATCTTTGTAACTCAGCCAACCCATTTGCCACCCAGATCTTGTTGTATTATAAATTTTTTGGATATCTGAGTGTATCACATATATCGTTATTTTGCTCTAGGATATAAAGTGCCTAAATTTTTTCAATGATTTCATCAAAGCATAGACCTACTTTTCTATGAAATTATAGTGTTCATTATGATCTTGCAATATCTGACTTAGGAAAGTTATAGGCCTCTTATTATTTTCTTGGTTCTTCTGAGTAAGCACAAATACATAGCTCCCTTTAGTCTTGAATACATAAAGAATAAAATCCTTTGCATATTTTAGATTAGGTAATATCGAGGCTTTAGTACTAGCTTATTTTATCCTTTTGAAAGCTTTTTTGTTGTCATCAGTCCATGTGAAGTTTGCTTGCTTTTTAGCATCTCCATTATTGAATTTACAATTTGAGCTAAGTCTGATATGAATTTTTGGATAAATTTAATCTACCCAAAAAATGACTGTAAGCCCTTCTTATTTGATGGCAATGGGAGTGCCATTATGACTTTTATCCTATCAGGATCAATTTTTAGACCATTTTTTGACACATGTCCTAACAATTTTCCTTCTTGGATGACAAAGATTGATTTCTTTGGGTTCAAGGATATCCTAAATTCTCTACATCTTTGGAACACCAATCTAAGTTGTTCAACATGTTCCTTTTCTTCATGAGAAAAAATTGTCATATCATCCAAGTAGATTACTATTATTTTATTCACCAATTCTCAAAAAGCTAGATTCATTGCCCTCTAAAAGGTAACTCTGGTATTAGATAAACCGAAGGACATTCATTGGTAAGAAAAATTTCCCCATTTTGTGGTAAATATGGTCTTATATTGGTGTTCATCTCAAACCTATTGGAACATGACACTATTTCATGTTAACAAAACATTAACCTGGATCATAATATTATGTATTAAAACATAACAAACACATTAAGATCACACACATAAAGATTGATACCAAGTATATCACAAAAGAGAGATCTTCATCTATTATTCTTCCATATTCAAGGTATGATACAATAATGGAGAGTTATCTCCAATATAATACAATACATGAATTTTTAGTCCTCAAACTCTTGCTCTCCCCTACAAAACCAGGAAATGCAACCTTTCACATTATTGTCATTAATACAAGCTCTCAACATGCCACATGTCAATGTGAATCTTCATACTCCTCTCTCTTTTGACACATTGCACTTTCACAAAGTGACACATACATTAGACCAAATAATGTAATACTCACAACACCCCCCTTTAGTACATTATTTGGTAATTTTTTTTTTACAAATTTGATGAGTACACATTCCTCCTTCATAATAAATATCTTCATTCTCTATGTGCCACTATCTCTATATCTTATCAACTTTTGATCACACTTGGTTTACTTTTGAAGAAACCATAAAACATACTTTTTAGCTTATCCCAAGCATTCATATCAATCCATCCATAATTTATTTTTAATCTACATTATTTTCTTTCTTTTTGTAGACAAAACATGTGTGAATGGTTATGTCCACAAAATTTACAAGAATAGAGATTCCAACATTTCTCTATCCTATGACCATATTTACCACAATGCTCACATCTGTTTTTTGTCACCAATTTGTTGTCACTTTTTCCTGTTACAAATTTTGTGCTTGAATCATTTTGATTCACCTATCCTGTGTACCCAAGACCTTCATATTTTGGTCTTACTATTGGTACAAATGGTTCTTTCATGCCTTGTTCATGATTTTCCAAACCTTTCTATTTATAGCCCATTTTTTGTAGCAATTTGGAACCAATTCCCTTAGTGTGCTTCTCAAAATGGCCAAAACCATAATTACATTACTCAACACAACCTTGAGCATCACTATTTTTGCCATCATTTGAGCCTATGTCATCATAAATTACAATGGCATAGGCTCTATCTGAATAATCACGAACCATGTGCAAGTCACTTTCATTTGGAAAGGGATCACAACATGCATCTTTTTCCTGCTCACAAAGATCATTAGTATCACAACATGCATCTTTTTCCTGCTCACAAAGATCATTAGTATCACAACATTCATCCACCATAATGGGCTTAAAATCCTTAGTATAACAACATTTATCTATCATCATGGGTTTCAAATCATTAGTGTCACAAAAAACATCCTTCATCAATGACTTGTTTCCTTGTGCTTTGATTTTGAAAACATTAAGAGTAATTATCCCCTTGTATATTGTTTTCCATAAAACAATAGGTATGGTGATAAAAATTTCATTACTATCATTAGCATCATTAAGGATTACTTGCATGCATTGTTGAAGTAATAAATATTCTCCTTTTTTGGCTTCTTAAATAATGGAATGTAAATCTTTCCACACTTTGTCTGACACATCTTTTTCATCTTCTTTGGCTTCTTGAAAAAATATTTAAAAAAAAAATTGTTTCTTGCCTTTTGTCATTTTTTTTCTTGTTCTTTCCTCTCCCTTGATTTAATTTTCCTTTGAGGTAGAAAACATTTTACCTCCCAAAAAATTAAAGCAATTAAATAAAAACTTAATTTCCTTTTTTTTTCTCAATATTTGAAGTGGAAAACCTTTTATCTCCCTACTTTAAAAAAAAATTCAATTTTAAAAAACTTATTTTTTAAAATTTTAAAATTTCAATTTAAAGAAAAAATTAAAGCCTTATACCTCCATTTTTTTATTTCATTCCTCCCTTATATACTTTATTCCAACTTCCTTATATCTCCAATTTTCAACCTTAGGAATGAAAGATTAAAAAAACTTTTGAAGCCCAAATTTTTTACCTCCACCATTTTCCAACGTGCAACATTTTACTGTCCTTCAATGAGCAGAGTAACGTTTGCCTCCTCATGGCTTACATGTATTTTGGGCCTCCATGCCATTTCTCTCTGACCACTGATAGTGAACTCTTGTGCTAGATATTATTATATCTCTATTGTTTCAATGCGAGCCAAAACATTCATAGTGCAGGGTTCATAGGTATTTCATTGCACTTCCACTGCGCATGTTTATTGGTGTTAGTTGTGCATAACAATAGATGTGTAATAGGTCCAAAATGGTGGTAGGTATATCCTAGACAGTTCGGCTTCACATATGTTACTCTTGGATGTCTCAAATTGCATGCCCGAACTGAGAGGGGAGCAACTCTCCTACAAATGATTGATTGTGTGCACCAGTCTCGTCAACAGCTCTACGACTTTGAACAATATTGCAATTTAGCCCTAAATACATTGAAGAAACCTAGTTACACCTACCTCCTTTAATGTGGCACTCTAATTGGTGATTCCTATGCAACCGATGGTCTTCTATGGACTATGGAACCAAAATGCACCAATTATTTTTCAAAAGAAATTGACTCTCCACGTGAATTCAATGACCCTCCAATTTTTGGTGAGATGGAATCCAAAGTATCTTCAACTTACATGTGTATACGAATGGGTGTGAGCTAAGCACAATTTGGGCTATTACTGTCTACACCTGGGCATGAGCTCTTTTCTTCCTCATTGGTCCACTCAAACCTACAATAATTTTTTCTTCATAGGGTTCTTTTCTATTTGCACATATCTCCTCATATGTGCCGTAGCTAGATGACAATAGTTTAAGCAACAAATATTAACTCTTAGCACACAAACATCAGTTTGAATTTATTCAATGACACCTAAATATGATGTCCTTTATATTTTTTGATGGCTTCTCAAATGGCCCTTTGACGTTTTCCTTCGGATAGCGCTCCTCCTTGGTGCTTGGGCTCCAAGAGCAATGACAAGCTCTTCCTGATGTGAACACAAAATTCCTATGTTTTGAACGTATCTAGTACACTAAAAATGACCACTGGTTAGGTAAATGTCCATTCTCTTACAGACTTCCAATGATTCTTCTTCCTCATCAGTGGGGTAGACCATTCTCAAATGTCTTGATAGGTAGCTATTGTTGAAATAATACCATGCACACACAGGCTCTATTCATACTAGATTCATGATTGTTGCACTTCTGTCTTCTCACTACCTTTTACTGTCCACATACTCTTAAAATTTTTAGCTATTCTTCTCTTGAATACATTATCCAAAAAATTACCTCAATTCTGCTACAAAGCTCTCCAAACTCATAGATCTCTTCCTTCAATATTCTATCCAATGACCTTTCGACTTCTCCCTTGAGATTCAACAATATCCTTCTCTCCAAAACTTTCGTGGCCTCTTGAATCCTCCTTTTTGGGCTTGTCATCGAATGGCAACGATTGTCCCAATTTCTTCTTAGGAGCTTCTCCTTACCTGCAATCTCCTATCATGAAATTTCTTCAAGTCTCCTCCAATTGATACTCCTTCAAATCAACAACGAGGCTTTCTATAGCCTTCTTTCTATTCTTTGAATTCTCTTGAGACCACTCATTGATCTTCTTCAATTTCCCAGATATGGAAATTCTGCAATAAGATCTCTTTCTTGGATCTCCTAGTTTTGTTGCCTTATTTATTTTAATGGTTGCCTTATTGACCTTATATTTTATCTTCAACCTTCTCTTATCATGTATTCTATCTCTATCTTTCAGGCATGTCTTTGGATGGTGACAATTGTCCCAAAACTTCTCTCAAACTCTTCGCAGCTCTCTATTTTTCTAGTTTTTTCAACCTTGCTATGATACCATGTTGGAACATGACACTATTTCATGTTAAAAAACATTAACCAAGATCATAATATTATGCATTGAAACATAACAACATCACATTAAGATCACACACATAAATATTGACACAAAGTATATCACAAAAGAGAGATCTTCATCTATTATTCTTCTATATTCAAGGTATGATACAACAATGGAGAGTTATCTCCAATATAATACAATACATGACTTTTTAGTCCTAAAACTATTGCTTTCCTCTAAAAATATTGGAAATGCAACCTTTTACATTCTTGTCATTAAGATAAAATCTCAACATGCCAAATGTCAATGTGACTCTTCATACTCCTCTCTCTTTTGACACATTGCACTTTCACAAAGTGACACATACATTGGACCAAATAATGTAATACTCACAACAAGACCCATACTTGATTGAAGCCTAAAAATCCATCTAGGAGTGAGAACCCTTTTACCCCCAAAACTATATGCAATATTTGATCAATTTGAGGCAAAGGATCTGAAGAACACAAGCTTATACTAAGAGGGGGGGTGAACAGTATAAGACCTCTTTTTACTTTTTCCTTTATACTTCAAAACAGTAAAGCAATATACCCAAAGAAATATCAAAGCAATGCACAAAATCATCCACAAAGTGACACCAATTTTAACGTGGTTCACCCAGAATGCCAGGCTACGTCCACAAAAATTTTCTCTAAAAGTTATCTCAAAGTTCTTTGGGAAATCTTCCCAATTACAATGTTTATGAGCCTCGGCTCAAAGGAGATACCTTCCCCCAATCTGAATTTATGAGCCTCTGCTCAAAGGAGATACCTTCCCCCAATCTAAATTTATGAGCATCTACCCAAAGGAGATACCTTCCCCTCTGCTCTAGATATGATCCCTCAGAAGATCAACTATCTCTACCTCTTGCCAGCACGTGGAACTCCTTTCCACCGAAGACCTCCTGCCCTCAATGCTTAGCCTAAGAGACCTTTTCCTTCTATGATAACGTCCACAACAACTCAGCAACCTGTACCAAACAAAGTCAGTCGGTCTAGTACAAGTCTTCCTCTATCTGTCAGATCTATCCAACTCTTGAAAAAATTAATCCTCTATCCACAAGCCTTCTCAAAGACTTGCCAAATCTGTCCTCAGGTTCTCTGATAGAACCAATGTACCTCTATCCTAAAGTTCTATGATAGAACTATCAATCTCAGCTCACAAGTCCTCTACTAGGACCTGTCCAAATCTGCTCACAAGTCCCCACTGGAACCTGTCCAAAACCTGCTCACAAGTCCCCAACGGAACCTGTCCAAAACCTGCTCACAAGTCCCCAACGAAACCTGTCCAAATCAGCTCACAAGTTCACCAAGAAAAAATTTCTTAGCATGAACCCACAAAGAGAATTGTTAGAGACCCAATGTGATTCATCAACCTCATAGAAGCATAAAGAGAATTGTTAGAGACTCAATATGTTCTATACTTAACTCCCAATCTCAATCTCAAATCTCATAGAAATATAAAGAGAATTGTTAGAGACTCAATATGATCTATACTTAACTCCCAATATCAATCTCAACTCAATCTCAATCTCAAAAGAATAAGATACATGTAGTATGCTTTTCTCAAGAACATGAAACACAACCCAACAATTGCCAAACATGCAATATCTCATATAACAATGCTACTCATGTTCTTTCCACAACCAATATCTTTTCTCAACCAATTAGGGCTTTAACAAAAATGCTTATAGACAAGGTTTAACCAACATCATTCAACTCAACATTAACCTTGAAGCATTCAACCAATCATCACAAGAAAAGGAAACAAGTAGAAATCCTTTTCCCTCCAAAGATATTTGAACAAAACAACCACCAACACAATATCACCAAATGAAAAGAATAACTTGCTCAAATCAACTCAATGGAGTAAGCCCAATATCATGAATCAAGTAAAGCAATAACTTGATCAAACAACCTCTATGGAAGCAACTCAACCATCAAACTCAAAACAACCAACCAAGGGTTCCACCAACTCAATGCAAGTAGCTTGACTCACAAACCCTAGTGCACAAAGCTTCCACTATCTCAAACCAAAAATTATGCATTCATCAAAAACTCTCCTTAAGGATAACAATGCATAAGTAGTCTTCAACAAACCAAAAAATAGGATTTACGCCCAATCAAAGAAAACCTTTTCACTCCAACCTTATTTCAGAAAACATACACCAATCATACTCATAAGAAGAATGTGCCCATACCTTATTGGAGTAGAAGAAAAATGATCCTTAAAGCTGTCACCACACACAACCCTCAAACTTCTAACCAAGTTAGGGTTAGAACCAAGATAAATGAGCATATATAAAAACTTTCCTTAGTACACCTTTTAGCTTCTCTTCTTTTGAAAACAACCACCAAAGAAGCCAAAAACACAACAACCAAAACTTACACCTTATATCTCCATTTTAAACTTTAGCATAGCAAAAGACTAATCTCAAAAATACAACCAAAGAAATATCCCCTTATTTCTCCTATGTCTTTTAAACAATGCTAAACAATGCCAAAAATTATATCAAGAAATTAATCACACCTTAGAATGGCTGACCTTGAAGAATCCAAAAATCACGGAATGGCTGCCCTTGACGAATCTGAAAATCGTGAAATGGCTACCTTTGAAGAATCCAAAAAATGCAGCACAAAATACATTTTAACAAAAACGTGACTTAATCCATGCACAGCTCCCTCCGCGGGAATCAAAATGCAGACCTCTGCCTATGTAAAGCCCAAACGTAGCCTATGCTGCCACTAGCCCACAAGGGGCTAACGAAGTCTAAGACAGACTTCCTACCACTTCAACGAACAAGCACTTCGTAAGTTTTTCAAACACGAGCTCTCTTCTTTCGCGGCGTCAACAGAGCATCGATCGCAACCAAAAATTAATGCATTCAAAATTCTCAAGAGAAGTTAAACCTTAGGATCCTTCCCATATTTATAGTCCAATCATGGACTTTAGAACACGTCGACGGTAGAGAAACGTAATTTCAAATTTAATCAAAATTGCTTTCTAAAGGGTTTAAAAACCCTTAATTTTAATAAATTAAGAATAAAAAAGGTTTAAAAACCTTTAAATATTTTTAATAAATTAAAAATAATTTCTCCCTTAATTAATTAAATAATTAATTAATTAAAACCTTGAAGGGTTTTAAATAATAATTAAATAATAAAGAGAACCTCCATTGGTTTTAATAAAAACCATTTAACTTGGTTTTAATAAAAACACTATCCAAAAACCTTATCCAATGGAATCTCTCTGGATTCTCTTAAGAAGATTCTCTTGGAATATTTCACCTTTGAAGCCAACACATCCTCTTAACATTAATGCCATTTCCTTTTGACATCAATGACAACTCATAGACAAGGAGCTAGGATCTCAAACCCAAAATTGCCAACAGGATCATGGTCATTTAATGAGGCCTTATTGAAATTTTGAATATCTACACAAATACGAATACCACTATTTTTCTTTCTTATCGGTAATAGGTTAACTACCTATGTGGAATGTTTGATCAAGTAGATAATTTTAACATTCAAAAGCTTCAACAATTCTTGCTTCATAAATATTTCTATCTTTGGATTGAATGACTTTTGCTTTTGTTGAAAATATTTAGTATTAGGCATCAGTTTAATGCTGTGTTGAATGGTTTCCTTGTTATACACCTTAAAATCATCATAACTCCAGATAATGATGTCACTAAATTCATTTTATAAGTTCAAAATTTGTTGAGTATCATATTCAAAGCACTGCACCCCAACCTTAAGGTATCTACCAGGTTGAACCTGAATTTCTTTGTATTCTTGTTGATCAATCTTCATCTTCTGGTTAGTTGATAGATCACTACCATATAATAGAATTTAGACGATGATTAATACTTTTGGAATATGATTGTTCTTCAATTGTATCAAATCCTCTTCAAATTCATCCATCAATGTCTTGCTAGTTTTATTTATACGATTCATTTCATGTATAAAAAAATCCACTATCTATTCATCATTGTCAAATATTTACCAAAATGCATCCTTTTCCAGTATTGATGGTCTATATACCAACTTGAATGACCTTGAGTTACTTGTTATATTGGATACCGGATAAAAATGAGCCCCATAAGAAGCTAGGGCATCAACATAATAAATTTTCTCTCTAGGAATTGCTCTTATGTCAAGCACTTCAAAAATTTCAAACAAATCATAGAATATATTTTGGTAGGATTTAAGGTAATGTTTTTTACTGGTGTACTTATCTATAACCTGGTTGATAACTAATTATGAGTCCCCATGATCATCAACTGCTTAATTACTATTTTTTCAGCATTTTTGAGGCCAAGGCATAGTGCTTCATATTTTGTTGTATTGTTTGTGCAACTCCAAGTTAGCATGTATGAAAATCACTTTTTTGCCCTAGTAGGTGAAATTAATATTGTATGCATAAAAAAAGAGACACCATTGCACTAAAAATGAATCATTTTATTATATCACAAAATGGATCTTTTGAATACAATAAGCCCCTTTGTAGGGTGCTTCACAATAAAAATGCTCGAAGGGGGTGATCCCATTTTACAATAAAAATGGTGTCTTTCATTCTTCTTCATGCTACAATCAATGTTGGGGTGGGTTTGTCATGACCACCATGAAGGATTTCAGATTTGAGCTTTCGAATATAGAACCTGCACACATGCAAAGAGATAAAGGGTTTAGTAGCACTTGTCACAATGAATATGATAAAATGACTAATGTAAATTGAAAATAGAAAATGATTATTGCATACATGAGTCACGATTTGAGCAACATAACATTAGCATTTCCTTCCTCTTTTCTTGGTGAAGTGATGGTGCCTTTATAGGCATTTTGAGGGCTTTGAAGGGAAATATAGGTAGTAAGCTAGGATTTCCAAGTGGCAACCCCAGGCTACCAAGTGTTAGGGGAAGTTACAGTGAGTCACTAGAATTGTCTCACTTAACTGGGAAGATGTGACAAGTGGGTAGGTGCAAGTGGAGTGAAGTGTGTGAGATGTGGTAAGTGGGTAGGTGGAAGTGGAGTGATGTGTGTGATATGTGGCAAGTGGGTAGGTGGAAGTGGAGTGATGTGTGTGAGATGTGGCAAGGTGAGGGGTAGTGGTGGCTAGGACACATGTCACATGGGGAGATAGGGTATCCTAGGGGGATTTTCTAGATTTAATAAAATCTAGAAAATAGGATAATGTGCAATATTTATACACCTAAGTTTAGACTTAGGTATATAATTTTACTATGCAAGATTGTGGGGTGGGATGCAATTTTCTAGATTTTGGTATCTACAAATGACTCTTTTTGTATCGTGTTATGCCAAGTATAATGCGGTGCAAAAATAAGAGACACCTAGCTTTATTGGATGAAGAAATTGACTTAGATTATCTCGATGCAAAGACTGAATGATTTAAAAAAAAATTGATTTTGGCTTACCCCCTCAATTGGTAAATGGGTGAAGGATGAAACCCATGATATAATTGATTGAATGTGGATGATGAAAATATTTGGATGTGATGGATGCAAATGTTTGAAAATCAAGATCAAGTTGGTTACCCCAAGTTTGAGGTGGTTCTGTGTTATCAAAAATTTACCTTTTGTTACCATTGAAACACAAAATGATGTAGGGAAGGAACCAGTCACCCTAGGAGCTTGTTGTCCCTAGTGAATTTAGCAATTCCTAATGTAAAATAAGATTGTGTAAGAGTTTTTCCATATTTGTAACCCTACAGAGAGGGCTTAATGACAACCTTGGGAAAATTTGCTTGAATGCAGCCACACTCAAAAAAGTGAGGGACCAAACTAATTTAATTTCAAACATGATGATATGGAATGATTTTGAACAAGTTTCCTTATGGTGATTTGTCCATCCTACCAGATTTTATGGATAACCAATCACTAGAACCACCAGGTGACTAGAGTAAATCACTAGATACAAGGTTCACTTGAGATGATGATGATGCGAGATGATTATTTGAATACATTTATGTTGATTTGAGAGGGTTTTTGAAGCCATTTTCATTTGAAGGGAAGTTGTGTAAGATGGTCACAAAAAAAATTCAACGTGGGTTACCCCAATAATGAAAAGATGCACATTTCCGAATCATTACTTTCGATAAATTGATGAACTTAATTTTGGCAAACCTTCCATCCATGGGTAGACAGGCTTGAGTCTATGCTTTAGGCTTTAGGTATACCAAGTGTTTGTTTGATTGAGATTTTTTCTTGTGATCTATCCTAGTAAAAAGAGCATATGATAGTCTTTGGTAATGATTCTTGAATGAAAACAATCTCCAATATTGAGTGTTTTGAGTTTTGACTTGATTTGAGACTAGAATTTATGGATATTGTTTACCACTTCAAGAGATGAGTTAATGGAGAAGAGATGAAATGATGAAAGTGATGAAGCAGATGACAAAGGTGAAAATGGTTAGAATGAAATGGATGTTTTTTTGAAGCATCCTTATAGTGAGATACCCATCCTATAGGATTGCATTGATAATCAATCATTGCAACCATCCAGTATCTAGAGTAAATCACTAGATACAAGGTTCACTTGGAAATTTTGACTAGCTAGCATAGAAAGAAAAAGCTACTCTATATGTTGACCAAAGGTGTTTGGTACCTTTGGATCCTTTTGAATTGCATTGACCAAAGGAGTTTGGTTCCCTTGGAGCCTTTTGAATTGAAATTGACCAAATGAGTTTATGGTTCCTTTGGAGCATTTTGGATTGAATGTGACCAAAGGATTTTGTCTCCCTTAGAGCCTTTTGAATGGAAATTGACCAAAGAAGTTTGTAGTTCCTTTGGAGCATTTTGAATTGAATGTGACCAAAGGATTTTGGTTCCTTTGGAGCTTTTTGAGTTGAATGTGACCAAAGGAGTTTGGTTCCTTTGGAGCCTTTTGAATTGAATGTGACCAAAGGAGTTTTGTTCCTTTGGAACCTTTTGAACTAAAATTAGCTTTTTTAAGACCTTATTGCATGAATGATAATCTAACAAGTGTCCTTATGGTAATATACCCATCCTATCAGATTGCATGGATAACCAGTCACTACAACCGCTAGGTGACTAGAGTATATCACTAGATACAAGGTCCACTCGAGGTTTTTTTTTACCAAAGGGATTTAGTTCCTTTGGAGCCTTTTGAATTGAATGTGACTAAAGGAGTTTGGTTTCTTTGGAGCCTTTTGAAGTGAATGTGACCAAAGGATTTTGGTGCCTTTGGAGCCTTTGGAATTGGATGTGACCAAAAGAGTTTATTTCCTTTGGAGCCTTTTAAATTTGATGTGACCAAAGGATTTTGGTTCCTTTGGAGATTTTTGGATTGAGAGTGACCAAAGGAGTTTGATTCCTTTGGAGCTTTTTGGATTGAAAATGACCAAAGGAGTTTTGTTCCTTTGGAGATTTTTGGATTGAAAATGACCAAAGGAATTTTGGTTCCTTTGGAGCCTTTTGAATTGAATGAGACCAAAGGAGTTTTTTTTTTTTAAAGTGAAAAACCCCTTGCGCAACCACCTTGTTCGGAGAGACCATGAACAGGGGGTTCTACACCATCAAAGTCACCCGGGAGTCGCACCTAGCCCTGCTCGCACCAACATTATCAATTGGATTTTGGGTACCCAATTCAAATTTTTGATAGAATGGAGATTCAAACCTGGGACCTCCCTTGGAGGATTGCCCTCTCCTCTCCAAATCACATACAACACTTGGGTTTGACCAAAGGAGTTTGGTTCCTTTGGATCCTTTTGGATTTAAAATGACCAAAGGAGTTTTGTTCCTTTGGAGCCTTTTGGATTGAGAGTGACCAAAGGAGTTTGGTTCCTTTGGAGCATTTTGGATTGAAAATGACCAAAGGAGTTTTGTTCCTTTGGAGCCTTTTGGATTGAAAATGACCAAAGAGATTTTGGTTCCTTTGGAGCCTTTTGAATTGGATGTGACCAAAGGAGTTTGGTTCCTTTGGAGCCTTTTTTTTTTTTTTTTTTGATTTTTGGTATTCATGTGATGAAATGAATGTATTATGAATGAATGCAATTGGTGGTGATGTATGAAAATGAATGAATGGTGTTTTATTATTAATTATCATTCAAGGAAGTTATGGACCATTTTTTAGCAAACTTTACCTTTATTGCTTAATCAGGGGCACCAATACAGTAGTATTGGTTTGACCACATTTTGTAGGATGAAATGGACTATGATATATGTGTGGTAATGCAATGGTGGTATGGAATGAAATATTGCTTATGACTTTATTTGCCTTAGGTATAAATGTTCTAGGGATGTTTTCCAAAGATTCAAACATCCTAGTGATCTCAAACAAACTCATCTATTCATCTTGCAAATTCATAGGATACCCAGGTTGTCCTAACGATTTCAAATTTCTCTAGGACCATTTGTGTGTGCCATGCATGTTTGTTTTCCATTATGAGTAACGGTAATCTAACCACTTGTAACTTGTACCAACAAGCTAGCTCATCTGTTTACATCCATAGGTCTATACAAAATAAAGTTGCTAATGTGACAGACTTGTTGCCACGCGTAAGGCTATCCCATTTCTAGTCTAGTTTCATTCAAACCATTGCTATAAATAAGGATCATTCCATGGTTTTCAAAATATCGAGAATTCTAGGGATTCAAGCTCGTTTCCCTTATTTTATTGCATTTTTAAAATTTTAGATTTTGGAATTTTATTTGTGATTTTTGCTCATTTTGTGTGGGAGCAAAGCGGATTTTTATTGCTTTTGGGACTTGCTAATTTTTAAGAAAAGCAAAGGGTATTTTATTATTTTTTGGGATACTTGCTCATTTTGAGGAAGAGCAAGGAATTTTTGTTTGGGGACTTGCTCATTTTGAAGAAGAGTAAGGTGATTTCTTTTGCTTTTCGGATGCTTTTTGGGATACTTGTTCTTTTTGAGGGAGGAGAATGGTGAGCTTGTCCTTTTACCAATTCTCAAATTTCTAGACCATGCACATAATTGAATGAGCAGGGGAAACCATTCGCTTTATGGAAATAGCTATTCATGACTTCATCATTCCTAGACTTCACAATATTAATATGTTTTGATGTGCGTGGTCCAAGAGGAAACATGATTTGACTAGGAGTGACCTATATCACCTCAATATTGTTTGACATTGAATTGAGGTTGCTTAAAACACTAGGAGTGGTTGAGTGACCGAAAACACCTAGGTATTATTTGACAAACATGGTATTATGTGAGATATAGTTGTATGTTCCTTACGAGCTTTTAAAAATTAAGAAGTGTGATTAACATAGTTATTGGCCATATAATAATCATTTTTAATGGTCATATGGTATCCATACTATCTTAGGAGGACCCCTTAATGATAAAAATACAAAAAAGAAATTTATAAATTATTGCGACTAATGGATTGGCAACTAATGCTAGATTGAAGGTGCCCCTGATTAAGGCAACAAGACATAGTGGACTAACAATTATTCACACTAACTAAATGACAATTAATAAGATAAGCAATACAAATGAATGCATATGATGTGAATGATTAAGCTATTTTTTCATTTTATTATTATTATTTTTTATGTTTTTTTGAACAAGTGTCCTTATGGTGATTTATCCATCCTACTAGATTGTATGGATAACTAGTCATTACAACCGCTAGGTGACTAGAGTAAATCACTAGGTACAAGGTTCACTTGGGGATATTTTGACCAAAGGGGTTTGGTGCCTTTGGAGATTTTGAACTGATTTGACCAAAGGGGTGTGTTCCCTCTGGGGCATTTTGAACCAATTTGACCAAAGGGGTGTGGTGCCTTTGGAGCTTTTAAATTGATTTAACCAAAGGAATGTGTCTCCTTTAGATCACTCAAAATGAAATTTGACTAAAGGAGTTAGGTTCCTTTAGAGACTTTTGAACTAGGGGTGTGTTTCCTTTGGAGCATTTGAAATGAAATTTGACCAAAGGGGTTAGGTTCCTTTGGAGCCTTTTGAATTGAATATGACCAAAGGGGTGTGGTGTCTTTGGAGCTTTTGATATGATTTGACCAAAGGGGTGTGTTCCCTTTGGGGTCACTAATTTGTATGCATAAAAAAGAGACACCATTGCATTAAAAATGAATCATTTTATTATATCGCAAAATGGATATTTTGAATACAATAAACCCCTTTATAGGGTGCTTCAAAATAGAAATGCTCGAAGGGGATGATCCCATTTTATAATAAAAAAATGGTGTCTTTTGTTCTTCTTCATGCTACAATCAATGTTGGAGGTGGGTTTTTCATGACCACCATGATGGATTTGAGCTTTCGAATCTTGAACTTGCACACATGCAAAGAGATAAAGGGTTTTAGTAGCACCTATCATAATGAATATGATATAATGAATAATTTAAATTAAAAATAGAAAATTATTATGGCATGGATGAGTCACAATTTGAGCAGCATAACATTAGCATTCCTTTCCTCCTTTCTTAGTGAAGTGATGGTGTATTTCTAGGCCTTTTGGGGGCTTTGGAGGGAAAGAGAGGTGGCAAGCCAGGATTACCAAGTGGTAAGCCTAGGCTACCAAGTGTTAGGGGCAGTTACAGTGAGTCACTAAAAGTGTCTCACTTAACTGAGGAGATGTGACAAGTGGGTAGGTGCAAGTGGAGTGATGTGTGTGAGATGTGGCAAGTGGGTAGGTGGAAGTGGAGTGATGTGTGTGAGATGTGGCAAGTGGGTATGTGGAAGTGGAGTGATGTGTGTGAGATGTGGTAAGGTTAGGGGTAGTGGTGGCTAGGACACATGTCACATGGAGAGAGAGGGTATCCTAGGGGGATTATTCAGATTTAATAAAATCTAGAAAATAGGATAATGTGTAGTATTATAAACTTAGGTATATAATTTTATTATGCAAGATTGTGGGGTGGGATGCAAATACCTAGATTTTTGTGTCTGCAAATATTATACCTACTTTGGTACCATTCTTACACCTTACCCCATCGAAACAGAGCTTCCATATTCAATCTTGTTGAAGGTCTTGATTTATAGCAACTAAGATTTTCTTTCTTTTGGCTTTGCAATTGAATATGTACCAATTCCAATTTCAAGCATAACATTGAAATCCTTTAGTGAAAACTGATCTTCAATTTGTAATTCATTAATACTATATTCTACTATATCAGTCTCTTCATTTAACATGTCAATTTTATCAACTTGTTGATTTTCTTATCCAATCTTCTCTATGTAATAGGGGGTGGATTTTTAGCAGAGATATTCACTCTCTTATTCTTGCATGGAATCCCCATATGTGAATAATCTAGGAATAAATATCCACCTAGTTTAGCTATAAAATCTCTAGAAAGGCGCATTCCAAAATAAGGCTCTAAATATACCACCATCACCTCCTAAATAATTGTTATTTGGGGAATCCTATGTAGAATCATAGGTATACCTTTGATTACTTCCATAGTCTTTACCAGAGTACATTCCAATTGTAGAACACCAAGACTACTCAGAGTATGTTCCATATCCATTGTATCACACATAGCCTTGGGCATTACTATTGTTGTTGCTCCAAAATCTATCATACAATTGTGCACTACCCATCCTTCCATGCGTAGAGACAAGTAGAATGGTGGTGGCCTATTTTTTCCTCCTCCTAGGGTGGGGTTTCCTTGGACCAAATTAAGTTTTAGCTAGTGTTGTTCTTCATGTTTAATGGATTTTAATGATGTTTGAAGTAAGTCAATATGTCTTGGAATAATCAGAGCATCATACATGCTAGCCTTGGATGGTGTTTTCTTTAGTTCATAAACTATATTGAAGCTATGGGGCTTCGAATACTTTATTTTATATTTTCTTGGCTCATTAAAATTTGTCTGATATTCATGAGTTGCTTCAAATATTTATCACTTGGTGATAGGAGGATACCGGAGCTTATCTCTAGCTTGTTCTTGAATCTTAGCTTATTTTGCTAGCTTTTTTTGTTCTTGGACTGGTGTTTGAATTGAGGGTTGGTTTATTTTAGTAGTGGATTGAGAGATATTCTTTTTTGGATGACTTGCTTGCTCAGAAGGCACCTTAAAGGGATCCAATTTTTTAGGATCTACTTTTAATAACTTCTTTCTTGATCTCATTAAAATTACCATCTACTCAACCACCAACATCATCTAGTTGTGATCAACTTCTCTTAGCATATTTACTTACCCTTTCTAGGTTTTTTTTTCTTTATAAATTGTAATCTTCTGTACGTAATGCTGGTGCAACATGTTAGAATAAATAATTATTCTCTTAAGTTCTAATAGGATAGACTTACTTGAGTTACCACTCTTCAATGAGTCAGGTGAACTCTCAGTTTAGACTAGTTCATATTTGATGAGTTGTAATCCAACGACTCTCAATGATCAACTTTTCTATTTATACAAAGTTGATCCATGGAATAAATCAATCAGTATTTGAAGCTTCATTCCACACTTGTGATGTATTGCATAGCTATTCCTTTAATAGAATATTTATCCTCAATTTCTAACATGGTACCAGAGCTAGGATAGTTCTTTGCAAGCATTCAAGTTATTTTTGAAGTTTTTTTTAGGATCTAGTTCATTGTATTAGAGAAATATCGATCACTTTGGTGGTTATCACTTGACCATATTTCCACTTGATATTGGTGTCTTACTGTAATCTGGGAAGTAGTTCTTTCAGTTTTTTTAAAGCACCTCTATTGTCTTCATGATAATCTTCTAATTGTGCTTCCTTTTTTCAAGCACATCTATTTTTTTTAAGATATATTAATGTTTTTTATGAGCTAGAAAGGAACTTCTAACTCATTACTGGAATGCTCAATCGATTTGTCCATCGAAGACAACTAGATTTTTTTTATGCTTCAAATCTAGAAAAGTGTTTCATTTTGTGGTGCTGGACTTTTTATCTTACAGATCTCAGTGGGAAGAGCAGTCTAGTTCAACTTTTTTAAGTGTTGTACAACAACTTGCATTCTAAGAAGGTGGTGTTCGAAGCCAAGTCATTTGTTCTCTTAAGAATTGATTATTTTTTTGGTGCTATGAATCACATAACATTGGCCCAAGATTATGGTTGAGACAATAAAATCTTTAATTACCAATCCTTCACACGCGATTTGAGATCGATTGATGTGTCAAAAAAAAAATCAAGCAACAGTCCAACTATTGGTGCACATTCCACAATAGTTTACCTTTGCCACATGCACAATGATATCTTTTTTCCATCAGTTCTAGCATGGGATCTACCTCTTTTCAAGCACATGGATGACACCTTATTTTCTGCATCGGTTTATTTTTTTTTTAAATTCAAATCATGCAGTGAACTCCAGTTCCACATATTACAGACTAGGATCGCATAATGAGTCTTGCATTAGCCATTGTGATTTTTTAAAAATCTCTCTAGCACTCTTTAAAAAATTACGTCTTGCACCTCTTATTTAACTAACCACTAAGATTTCCCTCAAATCATCTTCATTCTTTCTACTTGATGTTTTCACTATCTTAGTAATAAGCTTTCCCCTCTCTTTCTTCTACTTAATTCAAAGTCGTTCATCCTTGTTAAAGTCTTTGACTAAACAACACTTCCCTGGTTCGAAGTGGAGGTGCTTAAAGGAGAGCTCTCATTACGAGGTGGTTCAATGGTTCAAGGTGGTTCACTGGTCGAGGTGATTCGCTAGTTAAATGGTTCGAGGTGGTTCACTGGATCACTAGAGACGCAAGAGAAGAGGTGCTCGTTACAGGGTTCTTTGCTTTGGTGCAGAAGCTAGTTTAGTGGAGGCACCGAGAGCTCGTTAGGAGCTTACTGCTTCAGTGGAAATGGTGGTTCAAAGAGGCAGTTCAGTGGTGATCCTGATTTAGTGGAGGTGCTAAACAAAGGAGGCACTTCTTCATTATTCACTGATTCGATAGAAAACCTACTGCATTGCTGGTCATAATACAATTGCCTTCATGTCTTCTATAAATGCTTCAAGGGATGCAAACATTCCTTTCAAGTACTATGAATATTTTCATTTCCTTTAGTACAATTTTCCTTCTCAAAAATTGCATTGTATCAAAATTCAAAAAGAAGAATCATAGATATTGTAACAGAATTCATAAATTCTGAAGTTACCCCTTATAGCCTCTTCAAAAGGCTCTCACTTACTATTGTAAAAAAAAAAGGAGAAATATAAACAATTTTTTTTTTGGGGGGGGGTCACTGGGTGCTGATTTCTTTCACCAAACTATTCTATTTGAAGGGGTGTTGTTATTATTGGTCCTTGCATCTCCTATTGTACTCAGGTATAGGAGGAAATTTTGGTGGTGGATCCTAAGTGTGGTAGTTTTTTAGTCCACTTAGTTTTATTGCTTACATCTCATTTCAACACATTCTAAAAAAAGTTCATCATACAAAACTATTTTTTTAAAAACACATGAACATTTGTAAACTCAAGCAAGAAATCAAATATTTTTTCAAGGAGAGCACTTAAAATACAAAAAATCACCTATGTTCCACGTATTGGACTTCTCATTTACTTATAGTTTCCCTCATGTAAGGGCAGGTAATTGATAAGTACGATATAGAGGTCTAGTTGATTATAATTGCTTCATAAGCCTATGTTCCATGTATCAAATATCCTCATTACTTATATTTTCCCTCACGTAATGGCGAGTAATTGAGAAGATAAGGTATAAATGCTTGGTCAATATTTCTTACTTCATAAGCCTAACTTCATATTACCAAAATCTCCTTTATACTTATAGTTCCCCTCATGTAAGGGCACGTATTTTGAGGAGATCGGTATTATAATCAGGCTTCTATTTCCTTCCTTACACAAATGTTTTTGCCACAACTTCATTGTATCCACTAAATCACTTGAAGTTAAAGGGGAAATTATTGGTTCAATTCAAATTTTCTTTGGCAAAATAAATACAATTGATCCTCTCACCCCTCATAACTATCATACATGGAAGCCAAAAATATTAAATTTTATTTCTCAAAAAGGGCTCACACACTTGCTAGAAGAGGAGCAACCTGAATTTGAAAATAAATATGAAAAATTTATCCATAAAGTGAAGATGTATGAAACAATGGGTATTATAAGCACAAATGTAAATGAAAGCTTATGGTTTAACATTACTGAATGTAAAATCCCATTTGAAAGTTGGAAAAAACTAAATATTTTTTTTGGCAAAGTGGATAAAATAAGGTCAATGTAGCTAGAGGTAGAGTTAACAACATTATCTCCTGAAGACTTCAAAAATATTATTGACTTTCTCACCAAATTTAAAAAAGTTCTCACTCAACTAAAAGGCAGTGGTAAGGATAAAACAAAAGAAGAATGCATCTATCTTATTCTTTATAAGTTAAATGGAGTGTTTCAAATTTTTGCTAGCACCTTTTTGTCTACAAAATATGCACTTGGTACAAGTTTTAAAATGCCCTCTTTAGAGGAGTTTTGTGATAGACTAACTAGAGAGGAAATGAAACTTGCAAAATATGAGATCTCTCCCTCTTCCTCAAAAGCCTTAGTAGCATCAACCTCTACTAAAGAAAAATTCAAAATGAAAGAAAGAAGTCCCATAACTTGTACTCACTGCAAAAAGAATGGTCATTCTATGAACAAATGTTGGAAAAGACTACAAAAACCAGAGGCAACAATGAAGGATCACAATATAGACACTAAGAAACAGATAGGAAAAGCCTTAAATATTTAGGGCAGAGCTATAAAAACTTCATCCTTCATCACAGTTAAAGGAAAAGGTGACATATCCATTGATTGGTGGTTATATAAAAAATGTTCTCTATGTGCCAAGCATAGCTACAAATCTCCTCTCCATATATCAGATTTGTACTTCTAAAAAAGGAAAAACAATTATCTTTTCACCAACTTGAGTTGAGATACGAGACTTTCAAGAACCAAACACTCTCATAGAAAAAGGAGATATTGATCACAACACTCGCCTATTTCACTTCAAAGGATTCAAAAATTCTGAAGGGGCCTCCTGTTTTGTTGTACATGGAGATCTTGAAAGAAAAATTTGGCATGAAAGGTTTGGACATCTCAGTTATAACTACCCAAAGGAATTAAAAACCCATGAAATGGTAACAGGGTTGCCAAATTTTCCTTCCATTGATGGAGTATTTCCTGGTTGTGCTATTGGAAAAGAACATCAAGATCCTTTCCACTCAAGTGGTTCCCAAAAAGCCTCATCCCCTCTAGAGTTAATCCATAGTGACTTGATGGTATTCCCAGAACCTTATTTCAAAGGAGCAAAATATGCTTTAAACTTCATTTATGATTTTTACAGAAGAACTTGGGTCTACTTTCTAAAATACAAAATTGATGTTCTATCACACTTTAAAATCTTCAAGGCCTTGGGGAATACTTTAGTAATGAGTTCTCAATTTTCCTCTCTAGTCATGGCATAATTTATCAGCACTCAGTCTCCCATAATCCACAGCAAAATGGCATTGTAGAAAGAAAAAACAAAACTTTAAAGGAAATGACAAACTATATGCTTCACTCAAGATATCTTCCAACAGTTTTTTGGGCTGAGGCAATTAACTGTGCAAACTATATTCAAAACCGCACACCTCACAAAGCTCTTGACCATTTGACTCTCGAGGAAGCATGGACTGGATCAAAACCTGATGTATCTTTCTTCAAAATTTTTGGGTAACTGCTTGGGCACATATTCCAAAGAAGAAAAGGAAGGCTTTAGATAAGAAAGGCAAACAACTCATCTTTGTTGGTTATTGTGAGGAAATGAAAGCATACAGGCTTCTTGATCCCACAACTCATGAGGTAATTTTTCATAGAAATGTTCAATTTGATGAAACCTTTCCTAATAAAGTTCCTCAACCATCCTCTTCCAACATTATTTCTCTTGAGCCATCTCCAATAGTAGAGCCTCAATATAATGAAGATCCCATTTTGGAGATAAATGATCAAAATGACCAAAATGAGGATCCTATACTCCAAACTCCAACTCAAAGCCCTGCCACTCCAATTAATACTTCCACAATGCCAAAATGGGCCCGCACCATAGTTGAAGAAGCCACTCCTTAAATCCAAAATCTTCCATCATCCAGATTAGGCAACACCATAGGTTCTGGTCTTGTGTGTCAGTCCATCTCCACAGATCCTCAAACCTTAAAGGAAGCAACTAGAATAAAAGAATAGGATGATGCCATGAAAAATGAATTCTCTTCCTTAATAAAAAATAACACTTGGAATTTAGTTCCTCTACCTAAGGGAAGGAAGTTAGTTCACTGTAAATGGATTTCTGAGAACTAAATATGGACCTGATGGAAAAATTGACAAACACAAAGCTCGCTTAGTAGCTAAAGGTTTCTCACAAATTGAAGGTATTGATTATTCTGAAACCTTTGCACCAGTTGCCAAAATGGATTCTGTTAGGCTAGTTCTTGCACTAGATGCTTCCCAAAAATGGCATGTTTTTCATATGGATGTTAAAAGTGCTTTCTTACATGGGGAATTAAAAGAGGGGATATTTATGGAACAACTTGCTGGATTCACTCAAGACTTCTCCCTTGTTTTTAGACTAAGGAAATCTCTCTATGGCATCAAACAAGCTCCTAGAGCTTGGTATGAAAAAATGGACTCCTTCCTTCTTTCCTCGGGTTTTTCTCATTGTGAGTCTAATGCCATAGTCTACATTTTGAGAGATGAAGAGAAAATCACCTTACTTGTTCTCTATGTTGATGATCTACTACTCACTGGTAGTGACATTTCTCACATTCAGACTATCAAAGACTCCATTTCTTAAAATTTTGAAATGGCTGATATGGGTTTAGCTCATTACTTCCTTGGAATTCAAATAAATGAAACAAAAGTAGGAATTTCATTGTGTTAACAAAAATACACTCTAGACCTTCTTCAATGGTTTAAAATGACTGATTGTAAGCCCTCTTCTACACCTTTTCAGTCTGGCATCACTATAAGTACTTCATGCACATCCCCTCTATGTGATGCTACTCTATACCGACAACTTGTAGGGAGTCTGTTATACCTCATTCATACTCGCCCAGATATTTCATATGCTGTTGGCTTGATATCTAGATTCTCACATCAACCTCATTTCAGCCATTGGAAAGCAACAAAAAGAATCCTATGCTACTTGCAAGGAACTACTCAATATGGGCTCTTATATGAAGGAAAATCCATGGATATCATTGGTTATACAAAATCTTATTGGGCAGGTTCAGTAGAAGAAAATGTTTAATTTCTGGCTAATGTATTTTGTCTTGGTTCTTCACCAATTGCTTGGTCATGCAAAAAATAACAAGCAATAGCATTATCATCTACATAGGTAAAATACAGGGCATAAGTCTTAGCAATTCAGGAAGCTCTTTGGCTTTGTTAGATACTAAGAGAATTTGGTTTTTTCCATGACAAACCTATTACTCTTTGGTGTGATAATTAGAGCACAATTCATATTGCCTACAATCCAGTTGAGCATCAGGGTACCAAGCACATTGAAATTCACATGCACTTCATTCGGAAGCATATTCAAATAGGGGAAATACACTTGGACTATATTCCCACAGAAAATTAAATTGCAGACATCTTCACCAAATCCTTTCCTTCTCCGCGTTATATTCAGTTGCGAGAGAAACTTGGGATAAGGCAGATGCATTAGAAGGTACAAAAAAGGTTTTCACCTCTCCTTTTTTCTTATTGTTTCTTTTCTTTGGAATATGGTTTTTTCCCATGTGTTTTTTTTCCACCATCACTCCTATATGTAATAACATTGTACATGAGTACCTCATCAGGCCCAATTGTTGGGACTCAATTTTTATGTTCAATGAGGACAATCTTTGCCATCTGAAGACATGCATCTTCTTTTTTATTTTGATAGATGGTTTTTTCCATGTGGTTTTTTACCATCTCTTCAATAAGAATCCTTGTATATGAGTACCTCATCAGGCCCTATTATCAAAAATCATTTGTTACATTCACCCCTAGTATCACTTAAGGGGGGTGTTAGAATAAATAATTATTCTCTTAAGTTCTACTAGGATAGACTTACTTGAGTTACCACTCTTCCATGAGTCAGGTGAACTCTCAATTTAGACTAGTTCAAATTTGATGAGTTGTAATCCAATGAATCTCAATGATCAACTTTGATATTTATACAAAGTTGATCCATGGAATAAATCAATCAGTATTTGAAGCTTCACTCGATACTTATGATGTATTGCATAGCTATTCCTTTAATAGAATATTGATCCTCAATTTCTAACACAACATACAAGAACTTTCACCATGTGGGTCATTGTAGGTTGAACACCAATAATCTACTTTAGAAGTTGAAAGGAAAGGCTCACTTTATTTATTATTATACATGATATTAGATTTCTTAGTGGTTTTGCTGGTAGAGACTGTTTGATCTGTCACCATGTATGGGAATATTATTAGTTGAAAGTTTCTCTCCACTTCACCTTTTCATAGTAGTAAAATCATTCATCAAGTTCTTCACAACTACTGCTATTGCTTTTAGGATAATCATTTAAGGATTGGGGGCTTGTAATGTAGGTATAGTAGGAGGTGCCAATAATTCTTGAGTTATTGGATGAGTTGACAGTGTTGGGATATTTATGGTTGGGAACACAACTAGAAAATAAGTGTTTGCAACAAGTGCTTGTATTTGTTGTTGGAATATTTTTAAGAAGATTGGCATTATATTTTTGGGAGGAAGTTTTCCCATCAATATCAAGATGTTTTTTGTCGTTAATGTTGCCTAGAAAATCTTCAAAAATATTAATGCATTAGACTACTTTATCACCAAGCCTAGACCTAAGTTAAGTGCCCATAGCTAATAATACAAGGCTTGTGCATAAATTGGATTAAGTTATTGAGGCACTCTTATCTATGTGCATCTATATCTGATATTGAAGTCCATTATTTCATCTTGTGTATGTGTCGATAATGAGAATGGATTTTCTTGTTCATTAAACTCTTGTACTAGCCTACCAACGAGTTGTGCGCATGAATTTATGAAGTTATTCGATAGGATCTGATACCAATTCAACACTTTACCTTTGAATTATATTACCAATAACTTAATCATAACATCCTCTTCTTGGATGTTATGTATAGTAGCTAGTAAAGCCACATCCTAGCAATGCTCATATATAGTCTTTTCACTACCATCACATGTAGGTAGTACTTTTAACTTTTCTCGAGGAATGGGATTTTTATAAATCAGATTAGGAGGCTCTATGTTATTCCAATCTAGGAAGTTCTATGGATTTTTATTATTAGCCATTGGTGACAATCTATCTGAAGATAGTGAGGATGTGGGATTTGTGAATTCTTAATCTTTTAAAAATCTTGAAGAGGATGATGATCTAGGAAATGGGACATAATTTTTTCTTTTGAATGTAAATGGAGGTAACTCTAAAAATTATATTGGTTCATCCAACTCCTTAGTTTCTTGCCTTGTGATCATATAGTTTAGAAATCAACAAAGAAACTAAATTTCTAGGATTCAACTGTATCTCAATGTATCTAGGTATCTATATGCACAAAGTCATAAGGTGATTGGAAAATGATCTATTAGAGCAGAGAATCATCACATATATGATTTATCAGGATGGTAATTTTTAGCAGGTACCATGTCCCTTGCATTGTTAAAAAAAGAACTAGAACTAATCACCCACAAGGTGCATACAAACCAATAGAATACATATGTAAGCAATATTTTTTAACCCAAAATAACACATTTTCAATGTTAATGCATTCCTTGGATGATCCATGTTTCAAAAATTTATAGAATATGGAACAAGACCTAGATTTTTAGATAGAACAAGCACTCAACAAGAGGATAAATTATTATCATCAAGAAGTCTATATGATACTCTCTCTAAAAATCAAGATGACCCAAATAAAAAAATAAATTAGTTAGACATCAAAGGTATACCAAATGTGTTAAGCATAAAATATTGACATGATTGGACTTTTTTAATGTAATAGAAGAATAGAATTTGAGTCTGACACTACTTAGTTATCTTGACTGGGCGCAAAAAAAACCAAAGAATGCAAATATTGACCAATCGACTAGGGGCTATAACTTCTTAGGTTAGATAGTCAATGAATTCCCCATAAAATATCACAAGTGACACATAATTAGATTTTCATTGCCTAGAAATAAAAGGTAAGAGAAGAATGACATCTTACATTAATAAGAACTAGAATTTGTTTCACTTTCTTAAAAAAATGAGTGTTTTAATTATTTTTAGAGCAAAAGAAATAATCTAAAGTATGAGCCTGATTTAAAAAGTAAAATCTCCAAGCAAATTTTGTAGCATTCCATTCTTAGGTTTTGGCTTACTATTTCATTAAAATAAACAACATATATATGGAGAAAATTCAACACTTCCGTTCAACCAATCCAAATTGAGATGCTTGTAATAGAAGCAAGCTCATCAAAAGTCAAAGGGAAAGGTAAGGACAAGAAGAAGAAGGATTTTCCTTTTGCTCAAAGAATAGAATAAATATTTTATGAACCCTACAAAAGGGTAAAGGAGATAAAATACAAGAATTCATTGGTTAAAGTGAGAAAGGAGACATTAAAGTGGTAAAACGTAGGGCTAAGCACAAACTCATAGAGCATTAGTAAGGTGTGGACCTTGGGTCTTGCTTTGTATTTGTGCCCTAGGTTTGGAATTGCCCAAAGTTGTTAGAGGCCTATATCGAAGATACAATTTTGAGGTGAAGAACATGATGCCACTACATTGGGAGGAAATAGCTTTCTTCATCAAGGAGGAAGAGATCAAGGGAATGCCAAGAGCATAAGATAACCCAACCATTTGGGTTAAATGCAACCCCAAAGCATAGAAGTACTATTATAGGTTATACTACCATTATTGAAAATACTTTCTCATTCTACATATCAAAGATATAAATAAGGTTTTGGACTTTAATATTCCTTTGGAACAATACATATTTAAAGATTATGTCCAAATAGTACTCTTTGATATAGCTATATTTTAGAGGGAAAATATAGATGAACTAGCATACACTAAGTATGTGGTGCTTTTACACAAAGTAGAACACTATCGTAGTTACTTCCAAATGATTTATTACGTCAAATACAAAATTGACTAAATGAATAAACAATCATAGGTATTGAAATTAAAATGTTCATATATACATCTTATCTGGTTTGGAGCATACTCAAATAGAAGAAAACATGGTTCCTATCACCACAACTTAAACCAAGCAATATGTGATGGCAAGCATCTACATATTATAGAGTGCACATATGTGCCCTACTGAGAATATGAAAAAATTCCTATGACTTCTATGATGTAATATACAACCCCATTATGATGAATATGAGGAAAAGAGTGGAAATGCTATCAAAGGAAGCTTGAAACCTATTGAAATGAGAGGAATGAAAAAATGATAAATATTACCTTGGTAAGCAATGATCCATTTTTGGATTCTCAGCTATGTTGTTTGAATTAACCACTTTCATGCCAGACTATATTTTCAACTTAGAATGTATGATAATTTAACTATGTGGACCTCAAGAATTTTAAGGTCTAAAAATACAACCTTCTATTCCATCAAGCAACAAATCATGGCCATTACATTGAAGTTGTGGGGGTTCTCCACTATCCATAGAGAAATAATTGAGAAGTAAGGGGTTAGAGAAACTAATAGAATTTTGGTCTTATGATCCTAAAGGCTACTTTTAAAGGAATCTAGAGACCAAGGTGATAGATATATTTTACACTCATGAAAGGAGGTATAGGATTAGAAAATAATTCAACCCATTAGGGGAAGCAGCTCTGACCAAATTGGGATATCTAAATAGGTATGAGTATGAAATCTAACAATCACACGCACTCCCCGAAATGGTTCACTTTCTATAGAGATATCTAGATCAAGGATGACTTTGATTCTAATCATAAAATTAGTCACCATACAATATGTTTCTTGGAGAATATCAGGTACACAAAAAGGAAGATCCTCACCTAGCAAAGGATGAGATATAAGACCAATAGTTTAAAAAAGTTAATGTGGTAGAGATTATTTGATGACCATTTTTGGTCGTTTAGGATTGAAAGCATGAGAAGTCATAAAAAAACCAAGGAATATTGGAAAATCCTCTTATAGTTGAGAAACTTGGACTTGTCAAGGCAAAAGAGTAAAAAAAACTTAGGACTCGACAAAAACTCAGCAAAAAAATTGAAGAAAATGCAAATTTTCTTTGAAAAAATGTTTTTCATGCTTGCATCACATTGAATTAACATTATGCAAATAAAAAATTAATACTTTAAGTGATGCAAGGTTAAAAGTGGCAAGTGATATAAGGTTAAATCCTTAAACTACACATGAAAGTGACAAAATACATCCTAAATAAAGATATTTTAATGCATCCAAAATTCAAATATTCTTGTATTGCTTATAATATAAAAAGGTACAAATTACAAAATAATGAAGAAAAAGACATTAAGGAAGATAATTTCAGGATTATGATATAGCAATTACCATAGATCCAAAAATGTTTATCATAAAAAATGTTACTATCTTAATATTGCAGGTGATTTTAATATAGTAAATGACAAATCTACTGCAAGAGCAAAATGGAATGAAATTTTATTAATGTTTGCAGATGACTAAAGTAGGTCAATGGGATTAGAGAGTGCATAGATTTGGTCATAAGAAGTATGACGGTGATTGAAAAGCCCTCAAAGATATATAGAACAAGTGATAAACAAATAATAATCACAGAGTGACCTAAATAACTTAAACCCTCAAAAATATATCTCAAATACAAAGGGAGGGAAAGTCAACTAGGAACCAATGAATCAGGCTATAGAGACCCCAGCCAAAATGTGGCATTGTCAGGTATTTGAAGTAGGCATACAATATATAATGGTCCAGTGCATAACTAAACGATGATAAAATGGATTAGATTAGGTAATACAAGAGGTAATCGATGTACAATCATATTAATATTTTCCTTGCCCTATAGATCTAGTCGTTGGAAGTAATTTTTTTTTTGGCAATATGCCACTAAACACAAGATTTGGAAATTGGAATGTTTGTTGAAGGATACCAAAGGCCCATCAAGGAGGATCATGCTGCCTATAATGAGGGTGGGAAGGGATGGCACTCCACTAAAAGCATTGTCTCACTTATCGCTCCCAATGCATATTGCTAACGTGCTCAAGGGGGCTTAATGCCTCTAGTGTCAAATATCCTCTAAAGGTAAGTAATCAACTTTGTGGGCATTAAGTTTAGGACATTAGTGTGTCTTCTTGTAGGTCTAAATAAATCCTATACATGATAAAGCCCTATGTTCAAGCATCTAGAAATAATTTTTTCCGAAAGATGCACAAAACCTATCACGGTCCCACAAATTTCAGAGTTCAGATTGATTACATAACACTTGCAAAGTTATAGATAAAATGGAACAAGCAATAAATATCCAAAATAAGTAATGAAAACTAAAATTATTACATTTTCCCAACCTATCCCATGTTGACCAAATTTTTTATTAGGACTCAACGATTTTTTGAAAAAAATCATGAGTCTTGAATGACTTAGCAATTTTTTTAAAAATCCAACTTCTGAGCCCAAGTGACTCAATGAAGTTGATTCAAACTTAGAATTAGTGATAATCACCATTTTTTACTAAAATTTTCTACTATGAATCCCCTATTTCAATCCCTAATGTTGGAAGATATCCTACCACTATCCTATAAATTATAATTTTACCTATACCTTCAACATTGGCCATGATCAATAATATAACGTAATAAATGGTTAGGGAGCAAATAAAAAAGATGAAGAGAATCCTCAAGGATATATTTTGGAAAGAATAGATATAATTATTAAATAAACACTAAGAACTAACATGATTAGAGGAGCACCACACTTGAAGTAGAAGAAATCCCATTGTAAAGGCCACTCCTCAAGGTAGATATAATAAAACAAAAAATAAGGTCAAAGAACAATAGGGTTGATAGTGTGAGTGATGCATAGCTCAAGGTTATTAATGATGCTCAAAGGCTATAGAAAACAATAGAAAACATTCATTGAAGCCTCGACTAACCCATAAAGAGAGAGGGAATGTGTGAATAAGGCAATAGTGTGAGTTTCTATTGTGGAACCAACTACCATTCCAAATTGTGAAGGATCCACTCCACCTCCTCCTCTACTTCCATACTCTTTTATTCTTATTTCCTCTCTCCATAATTATTATTCTATTTAACTTCATAAGTTTTCTACATACCTTCTCCCTCTATTAGTGTAGTCATCGTTTACTTGGGAGGCACACCACCTCCCATAGTCAATCAAACTCTTGTCATTGCATCCATTTACCACCATTAGTGTTATCACCATAAATCCATTGGTCTTATATGTCAAAATTCCTTCTTTGTCATCCCTAGTAATGTCACCACTATCCACTTCATTAACACAAATAGTTATCAAAGTATTGACATCATCCATTCAATTTACCCCACATACCATCTCATCCAAACTTGCCACATTTTCCAAGAGTCTTAATCTCACAACTATTAGGATGATGACATCACAAGAATAAAGTTACATGACTGAATCAATGAGAACCACCCAAGAATTACAAATGATAGTAGAATCCAGACAACCTTATGCCTAGTAGATAACTGGTGCACCAAATGTGAGGAATACTAAAGAAGCATTAGTCTCTTAACAAGAGGTGGAAAGAAAATTTAGGGAGGAGTTTAATCTCTTGAAGAAACAATCTCCAAGGGCACTATTAATCATGTAGTCCTTAGTAGTTGAGGGAGGAGTTTAATCTCTAAGTCATTATTAGGGTTATAGAGCTAGACCTCACTAGAAATATCCTTATCAGTTTTCTGGCTCTTTAACCAGCTACTGCTTGAAACAATCATGCAATATGACCAAATGGTGAAGGAGAAGAAGCCAATAAGAAGAAGGCTTAGAATAGTGCCTTACCAAAAACTTATCTTATCATAAAATAACTTTAGCTCCAACAAGAAATAAATACCTTTAGGAAGGAAATCATTTAAGAAGCCTAGTTGTAACAAGTGAAATGGTTATAGACTAAGCATGCCAAATGTGAGCAATAGAGGAAGTAGCTAGAGGATCTCTCAAAGAAATTTTTCCAAGGATAACACCAACTCATGTAATAGTTTAAACAAGAAAAGAAAGAGCTAGATCAACAAGTTAAATAGATATGGGATGTGCAAAAAATAAGAGATCACAAAAATTACTAGGCTCTAAAAAGAGATTGAAGAAATAGAGAAAGGAGCAATGGTGGACCTAGGACACACCTCATAAATAGAATAAGTGAAGTTCTTTTGGGATGAAATGAAAACTAAGGTTGTAAATGCCAAAAGATACTTTGAATTTATATTCAACAAATTGAGGATGAGATGGTTGTAAATGAAGGATACTAGAAATTATTGAAACAACAAGCCACGATGATATCATCCTAGAATCAACAAATAGAGGTAGATCAAAAGGAAGTAGTCAAGTGACTAAAGAGAATATTTGATTCCTAAAGAGGACATAAAGCTTGTAAAGACACACTAGCCTCCCTAGTAATCCTAATTTGAGAAATGATAACAAAAGTGTAGGGGTTAGTAAATGTTGATCTACCTAACATGTTTGATGATCAAAAGAAATTCCTCAAGGATGACATTGTATAAACTATATTCTAGAAGGAAAAGGCCAAAGATAAAACAAAGGCTTTTCTAGAATAGATTGAAAAAATGAGAGTATTATTGGGTTAACTGGAGAAATTGATGGAGTAGTATGATGGTCTATTTAAGAATACATACAAGGAAATCATAGGGGATATAGAGAACCTAATAGATAGAAAAGTTGTATGGGATGAAGAATGCTATAAACTATTGAAGTTGCTACCTTGAGAAGACATGGAAAACCAAAAAATATTGTAATTTTATAATGGTAAGGTCTTTATTTGTCTAAAAATGTGGTAGTTAAGATTCACTTGAGGCCACAACTGAATTTATATTGTATTGTATGTATAGGCCCTTGTAGACCTTGTAAAGGTAATTTTTGTAATATTTTAGTATTTATCTCTAAATGTTGGTTCCTTAACCTTAACCTAAAGGTAAGTTGTAATTGGGTACAAATACCCCATTATACCAAATATTTAATTATTAACTATAGTGTATTCTATTTTCCTTTAATGATATTATTTGGTGTCTATAAATACTCCCTTATATCACATGCATTGCTTTCTATGTATTTTTTACACATATCGAGGTAATGAGTTGATTCCATTCATTTTTTGAAACTATTGTAAAATACAACATGATATCAAAGTGGATGTGAATATCCACTACTTGATTGATTGTACTTTATAAATCTAATTATATGATATCTTCTAAGAGCAATACTATTTAGAGTAGCTAGAATAATTTTTATAAGCCATGATAGTTTGGATAAAGCTTTTTTTTAGTGAAACCCTAAGTAGGCTTGGATCATGAGGATCTCACTAGATTCAATAGATTTAATCCAAGATAAATATTCATTAACAATTTTTTTTGTTCTTTTCTTGACACTCAATTCACTAATTTAATTTTTGTCAAGTGAGGATTACTTGTTAAAAATATATTTTACATTTAGTTTATATGTTATATTGTATTGGTTTGCAATTGGACATCTTTGAAATCAAATTGTTTTAAAATAAATTTAAAAATCAAGTTTTTTATAAAGTCCACAAGTGTGATTTGATTCTGCAGAGTCCAAGTTTGGCTATAATTAATTTACATGTTTTGAAATATTTTGATGATGTGTCATGTATTTATGCACTTAGTATTTTAAAATCCTAGTACCATATAATTAGTATGATATTTATGCAATAAGATTTCAAATCTATGTAGCTTAGTGGACATTCAAGCATATGTATCTAGGATTTTACAGTAAACCATTGTCAATGGTTGATTTAAATTCAATTTGAGTTGTAGATTTATCTAACTTGAAGTGACTAGTTTTGGGAGAATTTTTATAAGAATCAAAAACCAAACAAACCTCCAAAAATGAATTTCAAAGTTTCTAGTTCATTTTTTATTTTAAAAAATAAAGCCATTACCATTTCAGTATCAAAAATAAAAAAAACTAAATAACCTAACAAAAATAAAAACCAAATAATAAAACAGTAACAGATCTGAAATCGAGTAAAATTTTGGGTAAGCTTTAAATATCCTCTACCCATTCCATGTTATGAACCTCTCTTCTCATAACCAAAAATCATTCACCATATGTAAAAATATACAACATGCATCCATAAATGAATTGTACAATAAATTCCACACAATAAAATAAAGATTGATAATATCCTTGAGGTAGGGAAACACCATACAATGCTTCTTATTGGAAGGAAACCACTCCACAAGATCTCTAGCTCCATGATCCAACTAGACTTCTACAAAAATACTTCATATATATGACCCTTTACAATGGGGGTACATATCTTTTTATACAAGAATATGTTGTTTCACCTTCCATGAGTTACAAGATCATCCATGTGGTGGTTCACCTTTCATGAGTTACATAGTGCATAATAATATGACAATATTCCTTGATGGTTACATATGACAATATTCCTTTACGATTACATTTATGATTCTATGACATTATTCTCCTACCTATTTCTAATTTGACATGTGGCCTTCCTTACTCAATAATTCATTTATGGCTCAATACAATATTATATTATTAAGTACCTATCTTGGGTACCTAACATTCCATCCCCCTTACAAAATGTTTCATCCTCAAAATATTAGAAGAGGCTAAATAATATGATATTTTGAGCCATGTTGAGTACTAGAACCAATCTCGATCATCCATCCATCCTAGTGGAACTCTAATTGGTGGTGGTCTTTGTTGATGCCGATATGCCATATTTCCACTTGAGTAGCCAAAACTGCTTAGTTGGCTCCATGTTTCCATTGATATACTCTAATAATTTGAAAGATGAGTCCATTTGTTCCTTTATGCAACAACACACTATGAAAACTAAAGTCACTATGATTTCTTTGTCAAAAATTACCATGGTTGGTGCCCTTTTTATTTCATGTAGAACCATAATAGCTCCTTTCTTACTCTCTATTTTGTCTCCATGATTATTACCTATCATGGTGATGTGGATGGTGATATGCTCCAACCTTAGCTCAATGTTCAATATTTTCAGACTCTTTAACAACTTGTGCTTTTTTCAAGCTCCTATATTTGAATTTGTCCTTGGATTTTGATTTTGCTTCTTCCTTGAACTTTGTTACTACCTCCTCCTTAGAATTTGTCTCATGATCTTTTACAACTTGCTTCTCTACCATAACTTCCTGGTTTTCCCTGATCCTTGCACATTAGATTGACAAATATTTGCAATGTTATCTTCATTTTGTGATTCCATAACTTCATAAATGTATTTTGCACATTAATGTTAATACTACCCAAGAAATCCAACTAAGGATAAGCAAGAACAACATCTACATCATTCGTCTTAGTAGCATGAAAATTTGAATGTAAAACATTTTTATCCATGGTGAGCTTCACATATTTATCCATGGTGAACTTCAAATCTTCAAAAATTTAAATATTTTTACCCTCAAGTTATATGTCTTTGATTTTATTTGCTTGAACTTGCAACCTCTTAGTCAAAGACATATTGATAAAATTATATTTCCTATTAGGGTTAATGGAAACAATAATTTTTTGATTTTGAATGCAACCATGAACTTGCAAAATATAATTTTTACATTCAAACAATTTTTTTTCACCACTATTTGGCCCTAACACACAAGGTGTAGTTTCCTTAGCCTACATATTATCATCCTTTTCTTTTGATCCCCATTTGCTTAAAAATGCAACTTCAAATTCTTCCCATGTATATGTAGGTTGATGGGCATTAGCAAACTCCTTAAACCAAGATAAAGTTGACCCTTGTAAACAAAGATAAAAATCACATCTCCAAAAAAGATAAAATCTCGAAGACTTATAAAGTTTCCACCATTCCCAAGCATCATTATCATCCTCTCCATTGAATATTGGCAATGCCATGATTTTTTTAAAAGTAGCTAGGGTTTGAAATAACTAGAATTTATCAAAAATTAAAATTTTGAGATCTTATCTATTTATTTCTTCAAAAAATTAAATTTGTAGATTTCTTCAAAACAAAACAAATGGCAACTGATCTGCTTACCCGAATTAAGAATTATGAATTTTTCCTTTGCATGAATTTTTTGGCAAAGTGGGGTTGGCACATAAATGTTGTAAACCCATCTTCTCATTACCATAAATATTTCACCAATATGTAAAAATATACAACATGCATCCATAAATAAATTGGATAATATGAATCCATATAATAAAATAGATATTGATAATACCCTTGAGGTAGGGCAACACCATACAATGCTCCTTATTGGAAGGAAGCCACTCCACAAGATCTTGAGTTCCACAAGCTAAGACTTATACAAAAGTACTTCATACATATTGTAGACACCTAAAACACGTCATGTGTAGGGGAATACTCATATGGGCATGCTAATAGACCATATGAATGATCTTGGACAAATCCAAGCTAAAGCAGTGGTTTTAACCACTCATTTTGGGTAGAGTTGGCATACTCAGCCTTAGCCACAAATGATACCTACAACTAACAGATCTAGTTGCGCCTTAGAGCTGCGATTACCATTGAAACTATTTTTAATCCCAAGATGAGCCAAATTCGGTTACAACGATCTGGACAGTGAGAATTCAAACGGTTTTGGATGGGAAAGATTCAAGAGTTTTCCTCCAAACTGATCCAACCTCTTGGATATTGATCTTGGCTTCCCAAGAAAGCCAATATTAGAGATTAGGAATGCTATAAGACCCTCCTTCAAATTGGGGAGAAGTTTGGAATGATCTTGAGTTGAAATGTAGTGAAGCTCTATTGAAATGGACAACAAAATGACAACCCCTTTGAGGAGAGTTGAAATGCTACCCAATTGTGGAGTGACAAGTATGAATCAGTCAACAGAGATTCCAAAGGACTAAAAAGCATTAATCACAAAATCAAACCAATCGAATGTGAATCTTATCAAATTCAACCACAAATCCATCTTGGGATACATAGGATACCCTTGATCATCAATTCCATGAAGGGAATCAAAGATCCAAGACCTAATTACAAGAGCAAGAATACTTTTAGCTCAACCACGACTGCCAGCTGTGCCTCAGACCTGTGGTGAGGGTTTGATCTTTAATTTCCTTTGTTTTAGTAGTATATTTCCATTTCTAGTTATGTAATTAGTTTAATCTAGCATAGATTAACATTGTAGTAAATATTTGACCGATCAATTTAGGATTTAGAGGTAGATTTGCTCTCATTTCCTAACAATTATCAATTTAGACTAGTTTCATGCTTTTCAAGTTCTAATGGCTAATTAGGCTTCTTAATTGCTAGATATCATGCTTTATTTACATGCTTGATAGTATTTTGATAATTTCTTGCATATCTTAATAGATTTACATGCTTTCTTGTTTTATTTATCATCAATTTATGCAATTGTCTCAAAAGCCTCATCAAGAGAGGCCTCCTTTGTTACTAACCCCTTTCATGTTGTTTCTTGAACATAGGGTTTACATGACCTAATCATTTTCAAGGCATTCAAGGCAGCATATACCTCCAACCAAAGGATAAGAAGGATATCTTTGGCCTTAAGCAGTTCGTGTACCTTTTGAAAATTCTATGGATTACACCACCCCCTTGTTTAGAGGGTTTCAAAGATTGTATCAATTGTATAAAAAATTGAGTATCCCTAAGAGGAACGTATTTATGATTTGGACTTGACAAATTTTTAATAAAATAAAACTCTACTTTCTTGTTAAATTCATTGTTGTCTATTTTTTATTGCTTTAATACTCAATTTCAATTGATGCACTAGTTAGGTGTATGCTTTTTAGATCATTAAAAATGGTGATCACGATGGAAATCCCACAAATTCCATAAGAACTAATGGATTTTTGAACTTTTTTTGTTGTAGGTGTTAGCCACACTTGATAGCCACGGTACATGGTCTCTGCCATCCTTGATAGCCATGGTGCAGCAACAGATCTGAAAAGTAGACAATAATCAACTTGTCTCTCCATCAGATGAGGAATCTAGGTAACCCTGATCCTCTATAATTTTTTAGCTTGTTGTTTTCACTAATGTAGGTAATTATTTAACTTAAAGAAATAGTAAAATGAATGAATTTTAATGCAAATTCCATGTTGTCTGTCAGCCGCACCTGACAACCATGGTTAGCTCTATTAGCTATGCCTATCAAACATAGATAAATTCTTGGCCCATGACTCTATCCTGTGGCCAACACTGTTACCTATGGTTTTGTCCCACGGTGAATAGTCAGAGTTTATTTATAGGGATTGCATGTTGTGGCCCAATTAGAGGCTAAATTACATCATTTAACTGCATTATCTAAAATACATTTCAATAATTAGATGCATATTTATAAATATTAAAATGCTTTTATCATTAGGCATATAGGAAAGAGCATTGTATGCTTGGTGATGCATTTTCCCTTTTTTGCAAAGTATAAAATGAACACACACACACCAAGTAACACTTAATTTTGGTGAATTGGAAGTCATATCCAACCACTAGTAGGGTTCAACGATGATGGTAGTGATTTCCATCCGTTGGCCCAACTCCCTCGAACCTTGTACTATTGGCCAATACCAACTCCAAGATCTATCCTAACCGTGCAAAATAGCATGCATTCCTCTTTGGAGGGGTGTATCACCATGCATAGGGTGTTGGATGAGGATCGATAGGACCTATGCTCCTTGCTCGAGTGTGGATTTCATTTCAAAATTTTGGGGGGTTTACGTGACCATGAATTTCATTGTCGGTTATTGAGCTACGATCATACAAGTGAAAACCTTAAAGTATTGAGCATTACATCAACAATTTCAAACACAATGAGAGTAGTTTATGTTTTAAAAAAATTTCAAAATAGATCAACCAGTGTAGGGCTCACAAATAAAATTTAACAGAGATAATAATTCTTGTTTACTTTATTCACTTTAAAATCTACATACGATATAATATAAATCATGGTTAGAACATGGAGAGGCCAATATCAGTGTAGAACCGAGTTTGAAGCTGAAGCTCCACCAAATGCACAACACAACACATCAAACCCTCAATCACAATATCCTCTCAAATGACATTTGACAATAATTAGAGGGAATAATTCTATGTGCGAGGGTTCTCGTCAGAATACACCACCTAAAGGAGGCAAGGCACATGTCTCATGAGACAGATATGAGTATGGAAGATCCCAAAATGGGGACTTCGATCATGGGAGCATATATCATGATAGTACACCTCGTGGATTCACTAGATCCGTTGAAGAGTACATTTTTGAGGAAGAAACTATAACCAAGTTGGTGCCCATCCATACTCGAACTAAGGGAGGCTCTAAGCCCCTATCAGTTCAAAATAGACAAGCAAAAAATACACCCATTCAGGGGTAGGAAGAGAGGGCTGCTTCAAAGCATAGGCTCATACAGACTCTAAACAACAATGAACTTTGTAAGTTCACATTTGATATGTCTAAGATTAGAGTCAATGGTACACCACCACATGAACCATGCCACACTAGATAATTGGATGGTCTTGATAGAGTCTTAGGGTAGCTAGGGTATAAAACCTTGATTTTGCACTCTCATTTTGTGAGTTCTCATATTGAGAGCACACGTAGGACCATTAGAGAACTAGGAGAATGCTCTAAGAATTCTCATAGTATACTTACCCCATCGACCCAAATGGAAATAGAACACAAACAACACTAGAATGCAAATGCCATCTACACAGACAAAGGCAAGAGTGTGGCAAAAAAATCTATTGGAGGTTACATCGACAAAGCTTCAAGTAATACTAGCATGATAAACACATCCGTGATCAAAAAGAGCATGTTAAGTGAGAGGATTGATTGGCTCACACAAATTTACCCCCTCATAGTGAATATAGGAATTGCACTTATAGACGAGCTGCTTTACAACCCGATTTGCACCTTGAGAACGTTAAAACTTGTACTCACCACACAACCCAAAACATGATGTAGCACCAAGTGCTAGAAAATCATGGGCTTACATAGTACAAAGAAGTAGTAGGAGACGAGCAAGAACATGAATATATTGAGATATCCTTAGTAGACATGGAGGATGAGCCTAGTCCTCCACCTTGATTGAAGAAGAATTTACCTCCAAAGGCTCCCCAATGACCTCTTAGAGAAGAGGAAATTCTATCTTCGAAGGCCTATAAGGCCTTGGTAGATAAGGTTTGAGCAATAGAGAAACAAGGGATGGCTTATCAAAAGTTGACCTTGAAAAAAATACACAATGAGCCTTTATGCCCTTCAGTTCCCATTCCAGCATATCCCGATCACTTCGAGATGCCAAAGCTAGAGAAATTTCAAGGAGAGGAGGATGCTCAGGAACATGTTACAAGATTTATGGATATGTGCTTTCAGATAGAAAGCAATGATGCTCTTTTGTTGAGAACCTTCATCACAACCCTTTTAGGCCCTACCCGAGAGTTGTTCAATCAAATTAAACGACATAACATAACCAACTTTGAATAGTTGGCTAATACATTTCTTGAATGCTTCTCCTTCAACATTAAGAAGAAGGTAAACCTATCCGATCTGGCTGATTTAATGCAACATGACAATGAGCCGACCATGGATTATGGGAAAATATGGAGAAAGATAATGGTAAAGTTGCATTTTACATTTTGACCATAGAATTAACTTGGATGTTTACAAGGATTTGTGCAAAGCACATCTCGTTACTATTGTAGTTGCAACAATATCAAACATTCAAGGAGGCCTTGGTGCAAGCCAAAGTAATAGAGGATATCAAGTTATAGGAGGGTAACTTAAAGCTTTGAAACAAGAAGTAATGGAACAATAAGAACACCCAACATAAAAATAAATAGGCCAAGATGACCCACGTAAACCAAGTGGTGTTAAACATCTAGAAAGGGGATAAGGGGCAGCAACAAAATTATCAAGCCCAACCTCCTCCTGTGTGATATGATCAGTGCAATAATAATAAGAAGGGTAAGAATAAATAACAACACCCACCTTGCCAGTTCACACCTTTTTCAGAGTTGATGACATCAATTTTCCACCAACTATATGAGGCCAAGACCCTTAACTTACTAGAGATCAAATTAATAGACCCTAATAAACCCAAACCAAAGGGGTATATGGATGATCTGTATTGCACTTTCCATAGGATGAAGGGGCATGACATCAAAGGATGTTATAGCTTTAAACACGTAGTACAAAATATGATAAAAAAGGGTGAGTTGATTGTGGACAACCCTCAGGTTTAGAACAACCAAAATATGGGGATATAATCCCTTACCGAATCATGAACCATCGAGTAACAATGCTGATCATGTGAATCAAGTGCAGGTGTAACCGCCAACTCAAGTATTCATCAGCATGGTCAATGTTGTCACAATACAAGGGAGGTATGAGCGACAAAATATAACTCTAGCTCCCATCAGAGTTCAAGTTACACCTCCTCAAATACTAGCACAAAATGTTCTAGGCCCACCAACTAGACCAATGGTGACTATCAGGAGTAGGCTAGTTTAAAGCCTGCAGACAACTCCAGTGAAGTTGTCAATCTATGAACTGATTCAACAGTCTCCTAAGCATAGGGAGATTCTCATGGACATCCTAAGATCTATCGAAGTTTAGTCCCATGACCCTGAAGCATTCATGAATGTTTTAGGACATGTGCAACAATGCAATGAACTAGTGATTCAATTCAATGATCACGAGATTAAGAAAGTCTCCACTGCTATAGCAGACCCATCGCTACATATAATTGCACGTGTTAATCACACACCATTTAAACAGGTTTTGATTGACACATGGTAATCAATAAATATTATTATCACCAAGACATTGATGCATTTGAAGTTGCAAAAATCACATATTGTACCTTCTACCTTCACCTTGAGAGCATTTAACGATGTGCTATGCTCAACAGTGGGTACTATAGTTCTTTTGATTCAGGTTGTACTGAAGACCATCCCCATGATGTGTCATGTGATAGAAGGTACTATGCAATATAACATCCTCTTGGGGAGGCATTGGATTAGAGAAATGCATTGCATTCCCTTGATTTTACATTAGTGTATTAAATATATACATGAGGGACAAGTTAACATGGTTCCTTTCGACAAGGAGCCATTCAAATATGTGAACTTAGCTAATTTATCGAGATATTTCATTCTTACCTCAATGCATTTGGATATATGACTGATATCACCAACCAAACATCCAGAAGGTAAATTAAAAGGAGTGTCTGCAGGACCTTCCATGATAGCACCACAACTATCAAAGCACACAACAACAACTTCAACAAAGCCTACGATATCCAAAATGCTTAGGAATGACAAGAAGATTAAGGCAGTTATGGATGAAAAAGAGCCAAAGTAGGCACCCAAGGTAGTAACTATCAAGGTTACTAATCCCATGGATGAAGGAGATGCTCAAAATCAAGTTGAGGAGGCACCTCGGCCTACCTTGCCTGCTTCTTCAGTAAGGTCATCTGCACCATAGGTGACCGTACATTTGGTTAATCCCAAATTAGCAGAATATATCATGCAAAACATTATGTTCACACCATGACTACATAGGACATGGGCTGACCTCAAGACCATTGCTTTCCCATGAGAAAAATGGTACCATTGGGGGTACCACCCAACCAAAAAAACTTCATTTATGGAGGATTTGATCAACTTGAAAATCACACGCCTATAGATGAGGATGATGAACCATTCATGGTGAATGTTCATTATTTGTCTAACCCTGAATTCACCTTGCACTATTTTAAACGTTACCATTGGCATGGTTATGGTTTAGGCTTATTCAAGCAAGGGTGCCAAGTTCCCATTGAACCACAATATTAGCTACCAACTGATAGGTTTGGGTTAGGCTACCATATAAGAGGATAGGATGAGTTCTTACCAGAATCTTTAGATCATCTAAACCTTAGTTTGGGGGATGATGTGGATTGGAATCCTTATCACCCTAACCCTTCTTGCATACGAAGGGGTAATAGGCTGGTAACCTACGTCTCTATTGATCCACTTGAGATCTACCATGATAACATTATGGTAGAGGTCAATCCAGGAGACATTCCAAGAGCTAACTTGGACATTGAAAGCCGTGAAGCTACCGACGATATTGGTATGTAGATCCAGAATCTGGGTAACACTAAATTAGAAGTTGCTTCTAAGGAAGTGCAAGTAGAGTCCATTTTCAAAAGTGATGGACCCGATTGTGATTCTAGAATAGATGATAATGAGAAATCCTCAAGCAATGAATGATATGAGGACAAAATTGAGTTGGCTTACTTAGGTCCTTTACAACATCTGTTACCTATGGATATAGTGGGTGAGAATGAGGGATCCCTCAATGATGATAGTGGCTATGAAGAGTGGGCCTACCTTGGGCCTCATATTGCTAATTGCTTAATTTCAATCGGTCGGGGTGAAGGACTCATATATAATAGCGATGACGAGGATGATATCGAGAGAGCCTATCTCAAGCCTCACTATTTACAACATCATCATGAGCTAGTTGACATCGATGAGTTTATCCTAGCCTAAACCTCAGAGGGAGACCACCCAATTTGGATATGATTTATCATATAGTCTTCCCTGATCCGTCGACATACATGCAACTCCTTGAGCCAAGTGATCCCACTTTTCAATCTATTCATAAACCAAATCCAGAGATCCCCGTACCCCCAGAGCCACATATTGGGTATGCGAATAGCAAAAATAAGTTAGAATTGCACACACGTGGTCCTGGAGATCTAATCCGTTCCATCAATATGATCTCTATTGATCTGACCACTTCACTTCACAATCCAAATGATTCTTCCAAAACATTGTATCTTAATGTGGATTCTATTAATTGTATTGTGCTAATTCACCACTAGAGCCTGAATATTTCTTCCCTAATGAAGAAATGTTGCAACCTTTCCATTTTGCACCAAGTTGTGCACATGATGTTTATCACGTTGATGGTAATTCCAATGTGGAATAATTAAACCCAACTTATGACATCCACTTGATTCCCACACCTCAACAACTTGAGAAGGGATCACACATGTCAGTAGAGGAAACCTTTAATGTGGATATCAGTGATGATCCAACTAATCCTAAGAAGGTGAGTTTGGAGAGAGTCTATCTCCTGATGAGTATGCCAAACTTATCTCTCTTCTGAAATAGAGACCTGATCTCTTTGCTTGGATATACAAGGATATGCCAAGACTAGATCTGAAAATGATTACTCATAACCTTTTTCTAGATCCCTCCAAAAGGTATATCAAGAAGAAGCTCAGGAAGATGCATCCAACAATAGCTTTAATGGTTAAATATGAGCTACAAAAGCTATTGGATGTAGAGTTCATTATCTCCATCAAGTATCCATAATGGGTATCAAACATGGTACCTGTAGGAAACCCTGATGGAAGGATCCATATTTGTACGAATTTTAGAGACCTCAACAAGGCAACACCTAAGGATTCATTCATGTTGCCCAACATAGATGATCTTGTAGACGCAACTGCAGGTCATGAGAAGATCTCCCTTATAGACGGTTTTTTTGGTTACAATAAAATTTGGATTAAAGTTGAATACCAACACAAAACCATGTTCACAATACCATGGGGAACATTTTTTTATAAAGTTATGCCATTCGACCTTAAAAATGCTAGTGCCACATATCAACGAGCCATGACATATATATTTCATGACTACATGCACAAAATATTGGAAGATTACATCGATGAATTATTGGTGAAGTCATTGTTGCATTTAGATCATGCAGAGGTCCTGAGGAAAGTCTTCAATCACCTTATAGAGCATAATGTTAGGTTGAATTCTAAGAAGTGCATATTCGACATAAATTCAAGAAAGCTCTTGGGGTTCATCATTTATAAATGAGGGATCGAAGTTGACCCAGTGAAGGTCAAAGCCATATTAGAAATGCATCCTCCCACAAATATCAAAGAGTTAAGAAACCTATAGGGCAAAGTAGCATCTATAAAGTGGTTTATCACACAATTATCAGATAAATACCGATCCATGAATCAGCTACTACACAAGGGGGTCCCATTCAATTAGGACGAGGACTATCAAGCGACCTTTACTAAAATTAAGCAAATCCTGGCAATGCCACTAGTGCTAGCTCTACCAAGATAGGATGTGCCTTTCTTGTTATATATATGAGCTACTGAATTTGCATTGGGAACCATGTTGGCCCAAAAGAATGCACATGACAAAGAGCAAGCAATATATTACATCAGTAGCACCTTGGTGAGTTATGAGTTGGGGTATGCATACATGAAGAAGTTGTGTTTCGTAGTGGTGTTTACAATGAAGAAGTTGCATCATTACATGTTATAGATGTATGTGATATCCAAACAAAATCCTTTGTAGTATATGATGAGCAAGACATATCATAATACATGTACTACAAAGTGGATCATGCTATTGATATAATTCGATTTGGAATTCATTAACTAAAAGTCTATCAAGGGACAAGTCATAACTGATCAGTTGGTAGAGGTGCCTCTCAATAATAGTAGGCACCTCACCATAAAGCTTCTTGATGATGTAATATTTGCATTATCAGAATCTCCCGAACCTGAAGAACCATATAATAAATCTGACATGAATTTTTTCTTTGATAGTTCAAAGTGTGAGCAAGGGGGTGGTGTAGGAATTGTCTTCTTCATGCCACAAGGTTCTCCAATGCCCTTGTCATTTAAGTTATACTTTCCTTGTACCAACAACAATTTTGAATATGAAGCCCTAATCTCGAGCTTCCAAACAACTATCACCATGAAGATTAAATGATTAAATATCTTTGGTGATTCTCTTCTCATAGTCAATCAAGTGAAGGGAATTTTTCAATGTAGGTGTCCTATCCTAAAAGCTTATAAGGATCTTGCTAACACTTATCTAGCCCAACTAGAGTGGTATGACATCGAGGTAATCCCTTGTACGTCAAAAAAATTCATAGACACTATGGCATATTTGGGATCTTTAATCCCTCAAAATTCATCTGCTAATTTTACTACCATTCATGTAAAGATGCTATCACATACCGCGATGTAGCATGAGGCTTTCGATAATAAGGAATCAATCAACATGATTTATATAGAACCAAACCATGAGTGGTTCTATAAATCTAGAGACTTTCTCAATAAGGTGCCCTAGGGGTATTTGATCTCGTAGGGTCCTATGGGGAATGGCACCACCATTCACCACAAGGTTGTATCCCAGTCTACATTCATACACAATGAAACACTAGGGGAACAAGTCATCTTGTCAGTCGAGGCAGAAGCTTATCAGGACTGGATTTCACAATTACATGACTTCCTAAAGCTTGGTTTAATTCCTTAAGGATTGTCGCATGCCATGGAGCGCACATTATATAGAAAGCAACAAAGTATGCCTTGCTAGGAGACATATTGTATCATAAAAGCTATGATGGAGTTCTCCTTAGTTGTCTTGAGCCCCAAGATTTAGCTTGGATAGTTTCATAGGCTCATGATGGTACATGCAATGGCAAAAGTCTAACAGTTAAAATCATGGCTGAATTAGGCCTTGCTAAGTAATAAAAGTGCAAAAGTATTCAATTGTTCAAATAAATCATTTTGGTAAATCAACTCATTGCTTTATTAAATGCCCTACCCTCATCGACTCGTCGCTTGAGGGGGTAGTCATAATATCAATAATCATAATCAAATTCAACATGATATCACTTGATCTTGTCAATTTGTGTTCGTCTTATGAATCATTGACAAAAACTATCATAAGCTTATCCTTTGTCGGGAAAAAAATCAAATATGGCAGTTAAGCTAGTAGCTCTCCACCTATCGGTACGATTGTAGCACTAACGCTACCCGATACCATGGAGCTTGTAAACGCTTTGTAAAATAAGCCTTCCCTCAGTTGGAAGCAATGATTCTAAGATGCACGTTCTTTTGCAGGACTAGGCATATAATGTTGATTAGATCAATGATCATCATTCAACCTATGACATGGTTTTAGGAGGTCTATTTTTCTTAGCATTGTTAGTTCTCATAACGCATCCCAAAAGGGGCATCTGTAGACACCTAAAATGCATCATGTGTAGGGGACTACTCATATGGGTATGCTAATATACCATATGAATAATCTTGGACAACTCCAAGGTGAAGCAGTGGTTTTTACCACTCAATTTGGGCAAAGTTGGTATACTTAGCTTTAGCCGTAGCTAAAACCTGTGGCTAACAGAGCTAGCTGCACCTCAGATCCACGACTAGCACTACAACTATTTTGAATCCCAAGCCAAGACAAATTCGGTTACAACGGTCTAGGTAGAAAGAATTCAAATAGTTTTGGATGGGTAAGATTTGAGAGTTTTCCTCCCAATTGATCCAACCTCTTGGATATTGATCTTGGCTTCCCAAGCAAGCCAATATTAGAGATTAGGAAGGCTATAAGACCTCCCTTCAAATTGGGGGGAATTCTGGAATGATCTTGAGTTGAAACACAATGAAGCTCTATCAAAACGGACAGTAAAATGACAACCCCTTTGAGGAGAGTTGAAATGCTGCCCAATTATGGAGTGAAAAGTATGAATCCATCAATGGAGCTTCCAAAGGACTAAGAAGAATTAATCATAAAATCAAGCCAATTGAGCACGAATCTTATAAAATTCAACTACCAATATCTCTTGGTACATATAGGTGACATTTGATCATTAATTCCATGGAGGAAATTAGAGATCCAAGCCCTGATTACAAGAGCAAGAATACTTTTGGCTCAACCGTGGCTACCAACCATGGCTAACAGTTCCAGCTGCACCTCAGACCCATGGCAAGAGTTTGATCTTTAATTTCCTTTGTTTTAGTAGTATATTTCCATTTCTAGTTATGCAATTAGTTTAATCTAACATAGATTAACACTGTAGCAGATATTTGACCGGTCAATTTAGGATTTAGAGGTAGATTTGCTCTCATTTCCTAGCAATTATCAATTTAGACTAGTTTTATGCTTTTCAAGTTCTAATGGCTAATTAGGCATCCTAATTTCTATATTCATGCTTTCTTTACATACTTTACAATAATTTGATGATTTCTTGCATATCTTCATATATTTACATGCTTTCTTGTTTTCTTTATCATCAATTTATGCAATTTTCTCAAAATCCTCATCAAGAGAGTTCTCCTTTGTCATTAACCCCTTTCATGTTGTTTATTGAACGCAAGGTTTACAGGACCTAATCATTTTCAAGGTATTCAAGGTAGCATATACCTCCAACCAAAGGAGAAGAAGGCTATATTTGGCCTTAAGTAGTTCGTGTACCTTCTGAAAAGTCTACGAATTACACCACCTCCTCATTTAGAGGGTTTTCAAAGATTGTATCAATTGTATCAAAAATTGAGTATCCCTAAGAGGGACGAATTTGTAATAAGGATTTGACAAAGTTTTAATAAAAGAAAACCCTACTTTCTTGTAAATTTATTTTTATATATTCTTTATTGCTTTAATACTCAATTTCAATTTATGCACTAGTTAGGTGGATGCTTTTTAGATCATTACACATGTCCTCATTTAAAATTAAGGTATATCTTTCTTTATACAAGAATGTGATGGTTCACCTTACATAATTACAAGGTCACCTATGTGATGGTTCACTTTCTATAGAAACCTAAAATGCGTCATGTTGAGGGTGACTACTCATATGGACATGCTACAAGACCATATGGAGGATCTTGGATAGACTCCAAGATAGAGCAATGGTTCTAACCACTCAATTTAGGTATTTTGGCCTAATCAGTCTGAACCGCAGCCCAGACCTGTGATCTCCAGTATAAACTATGGTTAACACCTACGGTATGCAGTCTGGACCGCAACTGTGACCTACGGTCTTAACTGAAGTTCAGTTAGACCTTCCATCCGAGCCAAATTGGTTGGAACGGCCAAAAGATCTAGAAGAAGGCAGTTGAAGGATAGAATATTCTAGAGGCTTCCATCCCAACTGTCCTAACCACCCTTCTTGGTATTGGCTTCTCCATGAAGCCACCCTAGCCCTAGGGGCATGCTATAAATACCCCCTCCGAATGGAGAGAATGAGAGAAGCAAGCATTGAAGATTTGAGAAGCGAAGCCCTGGAAAATTTTACACTCAAACTGAGTATACTACGAGATAGAGCTATTGCACTTAATCCCTGTCCCTTTTGCCAAAATTCATGATGAATTGCATTATGGATGCCCTAGGTGCTTAGGAGAGTCAAAAAGCACAAATACGGGTAAACAAAGGCCCTTCATATCAAATTGACCATAAAATCAGTCTAACAACAACAAAGGCGACCCTTGAACATCAATTTGGACAAGGAGATCAAGCCCACTAACCCTGATTTTGAGGGCAAACCTATCAGAGGTCAAACTATAGTTGTCAATCATGGTTCATAGTGCAGACCACTCACTAGAGCTATGGTTTGCAACAGGTGATATATCACCTTACTCTTTTCATTTTTGTTTGGTTAAATAGGTTAGATTAATCATTTCTTAGGTTTAATTGTAGTTTATAAGAATTTTGACCATAGGAATTAGCTTAGAATAGATAGTTTATGCTTTGCATTAATTAGGACATTTGTGGATCTTTTATGCACCTCTATTATTATATTTTGTTATCTGATCCATGCATTATTTGTCTAATGATATCCTTTATGCTATATTACAAATCTTGATTCAATTAGCATAGTTTAAAGGTTTTTTTATGTTTTCTTGATTATTAGTTTAAATGGCATTATCATGTATGTTTCCTTAAAGGGACTCATTATGAGAGGCTATCTATATTTTTGATCATGTGTTGTTGTTTCTTGATCATAGGAAGATAGGTACATGAGGAGTCTATATCATAATACTTCCACATCGCGAAGAAGGGGGTCAAATCCACCCCAATGCAGTTTACGACTAGTCAAAGGGCAATATTAATGCGCCTACCCTATTGAGGGCCTTGGAAATTGTATAAATTGTATCATCATTCAAGTGACCCTAAGAGGGGCATATTTGTAACAAAGATTCATTCATAATAAATATAAGAAATATCATTTTGTTGAATTTGTGCAATGTGTCAAGATTTTTACACTTTTATGATGACTATAGACTAATACAGTAGATAGGAGCATGCTTTTTGGTTATGTCAGAAGGCGATCATGGTGGAACTCCGTATTTGTAGCCCCTGAGTGCTAAAATTCTTGAATTTTCTTATCTCAGGTGCTAACCATAGATAAAAATTATGATTATTTGTTGGCCCGCGACTTTCACCCGTAGTTCACACTACAGCCCGTAGACCAGAGCTACAATTTATAGTAGAAGTAGCAAACAGTAGAGAAACCATTTTGCATTAGATCAAGAGCTGAGGTAGGCTTTATTTTTATTCTCTATTATGTATTTTCTTCTTTGTGTTTTTATAGTAAGCATTAAATCGATTGCAAATTAGGTGTAAAGGGTGAACAGATAGTCCTAGTTTGCTTTCGCATTCCTTCCATTAGAAAGGTGCTGCTAGGAACAACGGACCTATGATTGTAGTCCACCCTAGAATACAATGACCTTGATAAAAATTGAGTGGTCGTTTGCATGCTTGAGGCCCAATTAGAGGCCAGGTCATCGTAATCACATTGTCATAACATCATGTAGGACATAACATGCATAACTTTCTAAATTTGAAACATTCCTTTTTTGTTTATGCATATCATATAGAAATGATCATATGAATGCTCTTTTATGCATTTGTCTTTATGCAAAGTAAAATGAACCACACACACCACATTTCATTTAAACATTAGTGGCGTTGGTCTCTCACATCCAACCCATTTGATTGAGACCAACAGTGGACGTCATTACCACTTGGTTGGCTAATTTGAAATTGTATTATCGGGACCCACTCGTTGCCAAGGCCGACCCAAGAACTGTCATATCCATGCAAAATAGCACATACTCATATTCGAAAGAGTGTATCACTGTGCACGATGTGTTGGGTGAGGGTTGGTAGTACCTATGCTACCTCATTGAGTATGGACTTCATTCCCATATTTGGCTTGTGCGAGCATATAGGTGAAAGCCAATTAAACTAAGAATAAAATCAAATGATTTTGCAAAACATGCAAGAGTTTCTCATACTGATACAACATATTTTGAAACAAAATCAAACAGTTTAGGGTTCATTTTAAAATTTAAAAATAATATAAGAATCATTGTATACCTTATTTTATAATAAAAGATACATCTAGACGTTAGGTAAACTATGGTGGATACACGGGGTGGTCGACAAAGGCGCAAGCCTAAAGCCAATGACCAAGCCCCAATCGATTCACAAATACACGTGTCTAGTCCTCAACCACATGAGCAAACCGAAAATCATTCGATGAGCATTAGAGGAGACAACTTGACATGAGGGGATCCCATTGAGCGTACCCTTGATAGACTAGCATCAGTGCATTTTGTTAGACATAGATTAGAGCATGAAGCTTCTTAGCTTGAGGGTGCTCCACTCAGAAGCCATTATCGAGACCGCATTGCATGCATGTACACGGGATCGATAGAAGAGTATGTCATGCAAGGGACTAGATTGGTACCCATTCATACTAAGTCTATAGGGTGTACTATACCCCCACCTTCTGAGTATAGAAGGAATAGAGATCCACCCATTCAGGGGAAAGTAGACGGGCTCCCTGCTGAGCACAAGTCTATCCATACTCCCATGCATACTATAGCACATAAGATCACCATAGATATATCGAAGGTGGGAGCTAATGGAACACCACCCCATGAGAGGTGGAGGTATAGAAAGCTAGATGGTATAGGTAGTGTGTTAGAGCAGCTAGGCTGCAAGCCTTCGGCTTTGTCCACTCGTGCTCTAAGTGAGCATAGCGGGAGCACCATTAGAGCTACTAGAGAGCATGGAGAGGCTTCTAAGTGCCCTCATGTATCACATACACCATCCACACATGGTGGAACACAACATAGGACACAACACGATGCTAATGTCGTCTTCACAGACAGAGGTAAAGGTACAACACATCAGTTTGAAGGGTACATAACCCACAAGGTCGCTTGTACAGAGCAAGCGTACCAAAGGCCTCCTATGGCTGACCAGGTCAAAAGATCATATTGATTGGCCTCTGAATAGAAATGCCAACTCCTCTAAGATCAATTGGAGGATGCTCACCTAGAGAGGCAGTGCATTGAATATGAATATCTTCAAGCACAAAGGCTTACTAGAAAAAGGATGTATGAGCAGTGCTTGTGCGAGGAGTGCATCCTCATCCAGAAGGAGCATTTAGAGCAAGAAGATAAGTTGGCTAGGGCTGACCTATATTCTCAAGATGAGCATATATAGCAGGTGCACAAGAAGGCTATTTTGTAAGCTGACATGCACCATGAGCGCGTAAGCATTCACACTCATATCACTACCCATCAGAGAGAGCGACTACCTTCGATCGACAATCAGAGGCAGCAACATTATGAGGAACAAGAGGGGAACAGATACAACCAAGAATATCCTAATATTTCTTGAGTTGAGGATGAGGAAGAGCAACACCCTCCACCTTGATAGAAGAGGAGTGTACCTCCCAAACCACCTCCATGTCAAATTAGGGAGGAGGACTTTATGTCTTCTGAGGCTTACAAAGCTTTGGTCGAGAAGGTCAAAGCAATTGAGAAACAAGGCACAACTGTCCAAAAGCTGACACTGAGTAAAATTCACAATGAATATTTAGATCCCTCAGTGCCTACACCCACATACCATGAGCATTTTTGGATGCCCAGGTTAGAAAAATTCAAGGGTGATGAAGAGGCACAAGTACATGTCATGAGATTTCTGGATGCTTGCTTCCAGATAAAGAATAATGATGCACTGTTATTGCACATGCTTGTCATGACACTCTTTGGGATAGCCCAAGAGTGGTTAAATCAGCTAAAGAAATATAACATAATAAATTTTTAGCAATTAGCTGATGCCTTTCTCGAACGCTATTACTTCGATATCAAGAAACATACCAACATTTCCAATTTGGCTAAGCTAACTCAGCGTGACGATGAGCCAATAGAACAGTAGGGAAGAGGTGGAAGATATTAATGGTAAAGTTGCCATTCTTGATTCCTGTCACATAATTAACTCGAATGTTTACAAAGAGTTGTGCCAAGCACATCTCACTACTATTGCAACTACAGTAGTATGCTACATTCGAAGAAGCTTTGGTGCAAGCCAAGGTAATTGAGGACATCAAGTTGCAAGAGGGTAAATTAAAGCTCAAAATCAGGAAAGAGGGATATAGGAAGAGTACCTCAAAGCAAAAGGGCAAGTAGGCCCATGTGAATCAGGTGGTACTAAATCTCCAAAATGAGGATAAGGGGCAAAAGAAACAGAATTATCAAGCCCATCCTCCTCCTGCGCAATACGACCACTACAAGAATAACTACAAGGGAAATAACAAAGAGCAACACCCACCTCGCATATTCACACCATTGACGGAATCATTGACATCTATTTTTTGTCAGTTATACGAGGCCAAGGTAATAATATTACCCAAAGTCAATATGGTTGATCCTAATCAGCCCAAGCCCAAAGACTATCAGGAAGATCTGTTTTACATATTTCATAGAGAGAAAGGCCATGACATCGAGGTATGTTGGCCTTTCAAACATATTGTGCAAAATATGACAGAAAGGGGAGAGCTTGTGGTACCAAAAAATCCCTAGGAACCAGACAACCAAAACATGGGGATTTTTAAAAATCCGTTATCAAACCATGAGGCGTCCCGTAACCACGCTGGCCACGTCAATCAAGTGCAAGTCAAACCACCTACCCAGGGGTTCGTTGGCATGGTCAATGTTGTTATCAAACATGGGAGGTATGAACGACCAAATAAACCTCGTGCTCCCATTAAAATATATGCCACACCCCAGCAACGACAGGCACAAAATATTCCAAGCCCACCAACAAGACCGATGGTGACCATTAGGAGCAGGCTGGTTCAAAACATGCAGATGACTCCTATGAAGTTGTCAATATATGAGCTTATACAATAGTCTACCAGGTACAGGGAGACTCTTATGGAAATTTTGAGGTCTATTGAGGTATAGTACCAAGATGCACAAGCGTTCACAAACTTTGTGGGGCATGTATAATAGTGCCAGGAACCAATGATCCAATTCTACGATCACGAAGTGAAAATGGTTTCTGCAAGCATGGCTGACCCGCCACTACATATCATTGCATGTGTTAACCACTTGATATTAAAAATGGTATTGATTGACACTAGTTCATCGATCAATATAATCACGACTAAGGCATTGCACCATTTGAAATTGCCTACATCACTCGTCGTACCAACCACATTTACATTGAGAGCATTTAACGACACACTATGCTCTATGGTTGGCACGATTGTCCTACCCATTTAGGTGAGACTAAAGACCATTATCATAATGTGTCACGTGATAGAGGGTGCCTTGTAGTATAAAATCTTGCTGGGGAGGCCTTGGATTCACGAAATGCATTGTGTTCCCTCGATATTGCATCAGTGTGTCAAGTATATACATGAGGGACAAGTTCACGTGGTTTCATTAGATGAAGAACCATTCAAGTTTGTGAACTTAGCATATTTTCCAGGGGGTTTCGTGATCCCATCAACGCACTTGGACATACGACCCACATCACCGATAAGGGTTCCAAGAGGTAAACAGGCGGTGCATGTTCAACCATCGGTATCTATATCAAACAGATTTGAACATACCACTGCAACTTCTCTGAGACCGAGTGCATCAGTAATGTGTTGGTACGACAAGAAATTAAAGATGAAATTGGGTAGAAAAGAAGCAAATAACGTGCCCAAACTAGTCATCGTTGAGGCTGCCACTCCCATGTAGGTGGAGGAATCCCAGGATCAAGTCGAGGAGGCACCTCAATCTGCTTGTCCTACATCATCAGTAGGGTCATCCACACCGCTGGTGACTGTTCACCTAGCCAGTATAGGTATGGGTGAGTATCTTGTGCAAAAATGTGACCTTTGGTCCTATTTTAGAGACTACACAAGATATGGGATGACTGATAGCCCATCAATATCTAGTTGGATCTGTAGTACCGTTGGATGAGCCACCCAACCAAAAAAACCTCATCTACGCTAGGTTGGACCAAGTTCCAATGTGAGCACCCATGGAGATGGATGATGAGGAACAGTTCACGGTGAACGTTTGGTACTTTTCCAACTTAGAGTATGCCATGCACATTTTTGAGCTCTCACTAGCATGGATACAACCTTGGTATTTTTGTACAAGGATGAAGAACCCCTCTTTAACTATGTTATCAATTGGTAACTGATAGGTTCATATTGGGATTACAGATTTAGAGACATGATGATTTACTCACTGCATCATTGGATCGTTTATACCTGAGTCTGGGGGACAACATGGATTTTAATCCATATCATCCTAACATGTCTAGTCTTTGGGGCAACAACCCAATGGTTTCAGTCATCACCATTAAGAGACCGAAGCTTGAACATGAAGAGTTCTTAGAGTAGAACACCAGAGGTAACCTGGGTAATCAAAACCGTATCATAATCGATGATACTGGTATGCAGGGGCACAACCCCACCATTCTAGGTGATCTCAAGTCAGGAGATCTTTGTAGTGAAGATGTAGAGGAGTCCACCTCCAAAATAAGTAGACCAAGTTATGATACAAATGGTGATTCCTTTGATAATGATCAATCTAAGGAGGAAATTGATCGAGCCTTCATGGTTTCGGTATTTCTATGCTATTTGCTACCTAGAGAGCAATTAGATGAGATACAAGAGTATTTCATAGTCGATAGTGATTATGAAGACGAGACAGAGTAGGCCTACTTAAGGCATCATCTAGATAATCTCCCAAAATTTGTGGACATGGTAGAGTGATCTGCTCATAATAGTAATCGTAGAGATGAGGCTGAGATGACCGATTCGAGGCTTGTATACTCACTACACCTATTGCTTGCAGAGTCAGAGTATGTTATAGAAGATGTACCTCTTAACACTGATCACTCTAAAGAAGAAGTAGCACCAATTTTTGTGTCGATGTCATATATACGACCGTTCTATCTAGTTTATCTGGATAGTGATGATAGTGACCGCATAATCAGATACATGGGGTCACGTTTGGCAGATCAAACCTTACATATGGGGAGAAGTGAAGGATTATATTTGTATAGTGATGATGAGGATTCATTGGAGATGTCCTATTTTGGGTCTCATCACCTATGTAATCGAAATATACCTCGGGGTCTGCCACCTATCATAGCTACAGGTTTGCATTGAGAGATTAATCTCCAGTGCCGCCTCAAGGAAAGAATAAATCTGGAAGAGGAATATCAAAGACTCTTTCCCCATTCACCTAATTATGCTGAGCTACTTGAGCTGAGAGATCCCATTTTAAAATTAGTGCACAGGGAGGATCCAATTGTCTGAGCATCCCACAGGGAGGACCCGTTCGTCCCTGTACCATCTGAGCTAGATCCTAGGTATAGAAGCTACACAAACGATGTAGAGTTTAGTTTGTGTGTTCCTAGAGATCAATTCCATTCCATCAACATGGTCTTCATTGATTTGACCACTCCACTCCACAATCCAACAGATCCGTCTAAACCATTGCATCTAAACATGGATGCTATCGATTGGGATCATGCTGATTCGCCAGTAGAGCCTAAAGACTTCTTCTTGAATGAAGAGATGCTACAACCATTTCATTTTGGACTAGGGTGTGCTTATGATGTTTATCACACTGAACATGCTTCAAATGAAGAACATATAAATCCAGTGGATGACATCCATGTGATCCCTACGTCTCATCATCTTGAGGAGGGATCCCATATTTCAGTAGAGGAAACCTTCGAAGTGAATATCGGTAACGACCCTACCAATCCAATGAAGGTTAAATTTGGAATGAGTCTCACTCCAGATGAGCATGCTAGCAACATCCCTCTACTGAAAGAGAAACTTGACCTTTTTGCGTGGACATACAAAGATATGCTTGGTCTAGACCCAAAATTGGTTACTCATAACCTTTTGCTAGACCCATCCAAGAATCCTATCAAGTAGAAGCTTAGAAAGATGCATCCAATAGTAGCCTTAATGGTGAAAGACAAATTGCAAAAATTGTTGGATGTAGAATTTGTCATTTCCATCGACTATCCAGAATGGGTATCCAATATGGTACCTATAGGAAAACCATATGGAAGGATTTGTATTTGTATGAATTTTAGAGATATCAACAAGGCAATACCCAAAGATTTATTTTTGTTGCCCAATATCGATGCTCTAGTAAACTCTATTGCAGGTCACAAAATGCTCTCCTTAATGGATGGTTTTTCTGGTTACAATCAAATTCAGATTAAGCCCAAAGACCAGCATAAAACCGCATTTATAACACCATGGGGAACATTTTGCTACAAATTTATGCCATTTGGTCTCAAAAACGTTGGTGCCACATACCAGCGGGCCATGACATACATTTTTCATGACTATATGCACAAAATTCTTGAAGATTATATTAATGATTTGCTAGCCAAGTCATTACTACGATAAGAGCATGCGAAGGTCTTAAGAAAAGTCTTTGATCACTTGATAGAGCACAATGTCATTGAATTCTAAGAAGTGCGTATTTGGCGTAACTTCTAGAAAATTACTAGGGTTCATTGTCTCCAAGAGAGGCATTGAAGTAGACCCAGTGAAGGTCAAGGCCATTTTGGAAATGCATCCTCCCACAAATATTAAGGAATTAAGGAGCCTTCAAGGTAAGGTAGCCTTGATAAAGTGATATATCGCCAAAATATCAGATAAATGTCGACCCATGGATTGACTACTACATAAGGGTGTCCCATTCAACTGGGACAAGGACTGCAAGGCAACCTTCATTGAGATAAAGTAATACCTGGTGACATCGCCAGTGTTAGCTCCACCAAGGCTAGAAGAGCCTTTTTTGCTATAAATATTGGCAACAAACTTTGTGTTAGAGACCATGTTGGCCCAAAATAATGTAAAAGGCAAAGAGCAAGCCATATACTACATTAGCAGAACCTTGGTGAGTTACGAGCTAGGATATGCATATGTGTAAAAACTATGTTTAGCAGTAGTGTTTGCTACCAAGAAATTGTAGCACTACATGTTAAGTCACACGACATATGTGATATCAAAATAAAATCCTTTGCAGTATATGATAAACAAGACATATAATAATACACGTACTACAAAGTGGATCATTCTATTGATAGAATTCGATCTAGAATTCATAAGCCAAAATTCCATTAAGGGACAGGTCATAGCAGATTAGTTAGCTGAGGTACCACTGTCCAACAGTAGGCCTATAACAATTGAGCTTCTAGATGATGTAGTGTTTGTAGTATCCGAAGCTCCCGAACCTGAAGAACCAGAGAAAAATGTTGATATGACTATGTTCTTTGATGGTTCGAAATGCGAGCAAGGAGATAGCATAGGGATAGTGTTTTTCATGTTGCAAGGAGCTCCAATGCCCTTTTCATTAAAACTAGACTTCCCATGCACCAATAATAACGTTGAATATGAAGCCCTACTTTTGGGTCTCGATACAGCCATCACCATGAATATCAAGAGACTAAACATCTTTGGCGATTCCCTACTCATTTTTTTTTAAGAAAAAAACCCCTTGTGGGGCTGCCTTGGTATGAGATACCATGAATAGGGGGTTCTACATCGTCAAAGTCACCCGGGAGTCACACCCGACCCTGCCCGCACCAACATTATCAATTGGATTTTGGATAACCAATTCATATTTTTGGTAGGGTGGAGATTTAAACCTAGGACATCCCTTGGAGGATTGCCTTATCCTATCCAACTCACCTACAACACCTGGGTGACAATTCCCTGCTCATAATTAACCAAGTGAAGGGACTATTTCAGTGTCGATGTTTGGTACTAAAAGCCTACAAAGATCTTGTTGCCACATATCTGGCTAAACTGGAATGGTATGACATTGAGGCAGTCCCTCATTCATCAAATAGGTTCACAGACACCATGGCATATTTGGGATCCTTGATCCCTCAGAATCTATCTGCCGACTTCACTATCATCCACATCAAGATGCTCTCGCATCTTGCAGCAGAGCGTGTAGCCTTTGATAATAAATAATCAGTCAACATGATTAGTGTGGAGCCACAATCTGATTGGTTTTGCAAAGCTGAAGAATTTCTCAAGAAAGCACCCTAGGTGTCTTTAACCTCCCAGAGTCCTGTAGGGAGTGGCACCACCATTCACCACAAGGTTGTTTTCTAGTATGCGTTTACAAAAGTAAATACGTAGGAGGTACAGGTTGTCTTAGTAGTCAAAATTGAGGCTCATTAGAATTGGATGTCACAGATTCAAGACTTCCTAAGACTTGGTTTTGTCCCAGAAGGACTTTCACGTGTCGCAAGATACACATTTAAATAGAAAATGACTAAAGATGTTTTGATAGGAGACATTTTGTACCACCAAAGTTAGATGGAGTTCTCCTTTGTTGTATTGAGCCCTAAGAGTCACCTTGGGTAATTTTAGAAGCTCATGATGGTACATGCGATGGCCATTTTAGTAGCATGGCCATCGTCAAGTGCACCCTTCGAATGGGTTATTATTGGCCCATTATGGAGAATGATTACAATGTATATGTTAGGAAATGCATCAAATATTAGCATCATGCTAATCTTACACATCTGCCATCATAGGCCTTATTGCCCATCCAAGCGGCTTGGCCATTTTCTCAATGGGGGTTTGATCTAATTTGGCAAGATATCTCCTCCATCATCGAGTCGACATACATTCATTATTATGGCTACTAAGTATTTTACAAAGTGGGTGGAAGTCATTCCATTAAAAATGACTACTGGAGCTCGCATAGCTAAGTTCATAATGGAGTATATCATAAGTCATTTTGGGATACCATCTAAAATAGTTTCAGGTAATGGAACTTCTTTTAAGAACAAAACTATGTGAGCTTTAACATCTAAGCACCACATCAAACATAGTTTTGCAACTCCATACTATCCACTTGCAAATGGGTAAGCTGAGGCCTCAAACAAGACTGTGGTAGCCATATTGAAAAAGATAGTGCAAGAACACCACAAGGATTGGCATATACAACTACCCCTTGCATTATGGGCTTATAGGACTAGCATTCGGACTCCCACTGGGGCAACTCTATTTTCACTAGTATATGGCACTGAGGTCATTATGCCCCTAGAGTTGAAAATTCCAATGTTGTACATCACATTGAAAGAGTTCATCGATGATGACACCGCGTGACAAGCTCGACTAGATCAATTGATGCTACTAGATGAACGTTGTGTGAATTCCCTAGAGCATCTTTGCATCTATCAAGAGTGATTAAAATTATATTACAATATCAAAGTCCACCAGAGAGACTTTGAAGTTGGGGATCTTGTGCTAAAATAAAACCAACAAAACTCGAATTTGCCGCCCGATATGCGAGACAAATTTACGGCTAATAGGCTAGAACCCTATATCATATCTAAAAAGATTGGTCCAAGTACCTATCTCTTGACATCACTAGGGGGATTTGAAGAGCCTGAACCTCTCAACATCATCCATATTAAGGCGTCTATGCTTAGAGAGTGTAGCAAAAAATGCTTCAAAGGCATCTGTAAGCATTTTGGTCAGTTAAAAAGACACCAAGGATTTCTAAAAAATCGCTTGGTCAACCCAAAGGCTCTGAGGGTTGCTTAAAGCCACTCGATCATCCAAAAAATGCACCAAGGATTTATAAAAATCACTTGGTCAACCCAAAGGCTCCGAGAGTCCCTATAGCTTCTCGGTCATCCTAAAAAGCTCTAAGCTTTCTTGCTGAGAGTTTGGTCAACTAAAAGGTTCCAAAGGCGTCTGTAAGCCGTTTGGTCAATCCAAAAAGCTCCAAGGATTTATAAAAATCACTTGGTCAACCCTAAAAATCTCCAAAGGCATATATACTCATCGTTTGGTCAAATATGAAAGCTCAAAAATTCATAAAAATTTAAAAATATATGAAATTCCAAAAAAAATAATTGGTAAAGCATAAAATCCAAAAACATTTGCTTTTGTAGTTTGCATTTTCATACATGCATTCACCTCATCATATTGCATTTAGGAATTTTTTATCTGTTGCATTCCACAGTAGAGTGTAATGTGTCTATCAAAATCTTACAAAAAATCACACGTTTGTGTTTCAATCATGCACCCTTTCATTTATCATAATTCATTGCATTCATACACGATACCTGTTGCGAAGAAATATGTATGTATATTAAGTTTTCCAGTAATTCAAACATACCTAGTGGGTTCTTTAGATATTGTAGAAAGCTTTCTTTGCTTTTATAGATGAGGTCATTATTTGGGATAATGCTTCAACATATCAAGATCCCGTCACTAAGCAAAACAATATAAAATCCTGCTAAGATAAGAGATGATGAAAGTTGTGAAAGTGATCTTAGGTATCTAAAGAGATGGGTTTCACGACCTACTTATCTTGCAAATAGTTTGGTCTAGAGTGGTGAACTTTGGAAAAAGGACAAGAATTTCCCCTATAAATCCCAAAGTTACAAAGTTTAAATCCCAAGTTACAAAGTGCAAATTTCAAAATACAAAGTTCAAATCAAATGTAAAGTGACATAGTGAATCAAAAGCACTATAAAAATCCCTTACTCAAAGAAAATGGTAACACGTGGACTAACAGTTATTTTTATCACTACATATGAGCAAGTAAGAAGGGTGAGAACTTGAATCTCTAGATTGTCCACCTTTTTAAAGCCATAGAGTGATCCCCGATCACAACAATGGGTTGGAAGAGTCCCACCTGCAATCGAAGGGGTAGTTCTATTGGGTGATCCCAAAACATAGCAATGGGTTGAAATAGTCCCACCTGCATTTGGAGGGTAGCCCTGATCAATTTGCAAGATGAGCTAGCTCTAAGTGCCTAGGTTTTCCTAGCTGTATAAGTCTAATCAAAGCTGAAACAAGGATGGTACGATCGTATGAGGAACCATATCGCACATATGGGTTGAAAGAGTCTCGACTAACATATGGGGTATGCTTATGGTCTATCTGAATATACTCACATGAACACACAAGGATAATGAATAGTTGGGTCTATCACGACAAAAGCCTTATCCAATAAAAGCCTTGTACAGTTAGTATGTGATTTTTGGAGAAGTCTACTAGGGTGTTTGAGTCAAATGGAAAACCTCAAAAATTTCTCTAATAGCAACAAAATACCAAATATCATTAGACATCAAAAATATGAGTCATTCATTTATCAGAATGTATTTTACAAAGCACAATCAAACATATAGGATAAATACCGCATGAATATCGTAAATGATGTTTAGACGACCACTGACTATATAGTGCAGCAAAGAAAAATATACAAAATTACATATTCATTCATTAGCATTATACCAATCCATTTTACTGCATTTCATATATGGGTGATTAATTTATTAAGTTCTTGTAATGAGAATTATAAATTATTTTGCATGATTTTTATACATTATGTGGTGTCGTATTTTAAAATTGATATACACAGTTTACATTCATTCCTTATGTTCTAAGTGATTAAAGCATACAGGTTCATTCCCATTAGATTACGATTATGTACATAATGCATTAGCATACATTGCATAGGCATACCATAACATCATATAAATAAATGCTTGCCCACAAAGCAAAAACAATTATGCATTAAAAATAGATAGTGCATCCATCTACATACATCATAAAATGCACATCTAATCATCTAGATCACTGCATCTCATCAACATCATCATAAATAAGATAGCTATCTAGTGCATGTCATCCATACATCGCATCATATAAAAATAGCATAAACATAAGCATTGCATTCATGTGCATCAAATAAATATAAAATCAAAAATAAATACACATAATAAGCCATAAATGATCAAGTCGTATATATATATATATATATATATATATATATATATATATATATATATAAATGTGTGTGTGTGTGTGTGTGTGTGTGTGTGTGTGTGTGTGTGTGTGTGTGTGTGTGTGTGTGTGTGTGTGTGTCCAAAAGAGTACATAGGGAGTGCATCAAATTGGTCATAGGCTACAAAGTGTGTAGGTCCTCGACCTTACACCTAAAATAAATATGGCATATCAAAAAAGTAATCTGCATCTAGCAGAACCCAGATCTAGTCTGCTCCCCCTGTACCAGAGCTCTCGTTGCCTCCCTCAACACTATGCTTTAGAGCCTACTCTCCTATCTACTCTGGCACCCATGGTGGGTCATTATGTGGATCTTGCCTGCCTCTAAATCTTAAGGCACATAGCACATGAGAAATTGGTAACTAAATCAGGCTAGTCCTCTGATCGGTGGCCCCTGAATTCTACCCTGCATCTCTAGGCTTGGCATGCAATGTCGTACCATGTGAGCTAGAGGACATATGTGTCCTCTCAGTCCTCCGAGTCCTGTGACTCAAGCTCGCCATAGACTATTCGGAGGTCCTAGACTTGGTTTGCTGAGACTCTAAAGCAAAAGGATCTTGAAGAACCTGTAGCTCATGCATCTCAATGTAGCCGACTAGCTGATCAACATGAGCAAGTCGGGCTACATGCATCTCATTGGTCCTCATGACCATGTTGCATAGTCACTCTACCTCAACCATCGAAACTTGACCACCTACTAAAGCTACTACTGGTGCTATCGGAGGCCCCATAGTAACCTAAGGAGGCAGTATAGCCCCCCTCGATACCCGAAGGAGATCCCTCTCTGCCTCTACTATAGTTCATTGTGCCTGTGCTAACTCCATGGTAGTCTATAGTCTCTAAACCTAGGCCTCTGCATCTATGGCCCATGTAGTAAGATCTTGTATCTGATCCTGCACCTCAGTCAGTCACCTATCCCTGTCAGATATCTTCACCTCTAGAGTGGCGATAGTAGTATCTCGCTCTAGCTACTGTGTATTGGAATCATTCGAACTAAGTCTACAAGTCAGCCACCTGAGCTAAGAGTAGAACCTTTGCACTATTGGGAGGGACCTCACCCTCCTCTTGAGCCTCCTCATCTGGGTCAATCTCAAGAGCCTCCTCGATAGCGGCCTCTATGCCTCAGTCGCCCTCTATCTACTGGCACACCCTGCACCCGTCGGGATCCACCTATGCCTCTACCTAATCTAGCTATCAGCCTAGAGGCCCTATGCTGTACCATATGAACATGGACCACCACCCCTCATACTCTAGAGTGGTCCTAGCAGTCTCAACTCTAGTCTCATGGTAGTCATTAGCAGCATCTCCTAGAGGCTCAAGAATGATCAACTATAGATTGTGCTCCATGACCAAGTATTTGTACTTGAGTGGGATATTTGGAATATCTTGTATGAGCCCAAACTACCATAGGACCCGAGAGTAGAATTGGTACTCTTGAATCTCGACCTTATAGCCAATAAACCATCTATCTCGGTGTGCCCATCTCATCCACTAGCCCTCCTTCGACCACGTTGGGCAATCCATATAGGGCCACCACTAAACATCGTTCGGGCCAAGTGTTGCAAACTGAGTGATATAATGTTGGATGTCACCAGAATGAATCCAACTATAGGTAAAATCCTCCTCACGAGGCCAATAGGTGGCATAACACTAATGATCATCAGTAATAGAAGTGATGCATAGTAGAAGATCTACAAGATGCTCGATCTGGATGTGTTGCCACCCCTAGATCTACAATAAAAGACTACAGTTGATGCCCTTACGACTACGCTCAATAATTTGATACAGCTCCCTGTAGAGCTGACATAGCATGATGCTCCCCCATGATAGAAGTAAGGGCTCCTTTGTAGAACTCTGAATAACCCTCTAGGCAGTGGAAAAGAGATTTTAGGGAATCCTCACACCTGAGGAGTCTGGAAGGACAATTTGTACTATAAGGTGCATGAAGAGGGCTTCCCGTGTAGAGAAGACATCCTCATGATACCACTCACCAATGTGCACCCCTCTGTGCTAAATCACATCCTAAGAATCCTTGCTTTGGTCGCTAAAGATAGAATTCAAAAACAACCTCCTTTACCTTGGAGGTAGAGGAGACAATGGCATCACCATCAATGGGGATCCTAAAGATCCTATAGATATCCTCCAGAGTAACAGTCATTTCATCGATATGCAGGTGAAATATGTTGGTCTACGCATTCCAGCATCGGGCCAACACAGTAAGGTAGGCTTGATCTACCCTAATAGTGGGCAGATCCATGACATAGCCAAATTTGACAACTCAAAACCAATATCGGTCATCATCAGACAGAGCCTCACGGAGAGTCTTCAGAATGTTAGGCTCCCAAGCTCTAGAAGTCAATCTCTAAAATAAAAAGCATAATGTAAAACAAAATCTAGCTAAACAGAGCTAAAAACAATGCTAAAAATGACAAAAACATATATATATATATATATATATATATATATATATAAAAATTATATATATATATATATATATATATATATATATATATAACTATAGCTAAAATGTGCGGTCCCCAATTTGCCAATTGGTAACCGTAGCTACCAGCTGCGGTTTAGGAGAGGCACCCATTTTAGGTACCCTCCTAGTCCACTAAGTCACAAAATTAAAATCCAAAGCTAACCTAGAATAGTGGGGTTTATTACTAGTAGTTTATTGAGGTTCATTATCCACATTACTTAATATGGTTCATTTTACTAGTATTGAGTGCAAGGTCTCGGTTTCGAGTTACCTTACCCGCACCCTGGCCTCGACTAGTAGATGGCTGATTAGGATCCGCCATCGAGTTAGACGAGTGTAATTACGATAGACTGTGGTAGCATTTTGGATCATGGAAGGTTCTCTCACTCTTAGAGCTCTCAAATTGCTAGTGCTTGCAAGAAAATAATAAAAAATTTCAAATGGGAATTCAATTTATAGGTTCTCCTAGTCTCGGTGAACCGCAGCTGACACCTGTGGTTACGAAACTAGGGTTTTCTACCCGTAGGTCTGACCTACGGTTCCCAAAAGTAAAAAAATTAAATTGTAGATCGTACCCGTGGTCCACAGCTCACATTAAATACACTCAAAACCCACCGTGGGAAGGTCTAAAAGAGCAAATTAATGACTCCCATCGAATAAAAATTTAAAATCAATGATTAAAATTGTAAATTTGGTGATTTTAAAAGCACCGAGATCAATCAAATAAATGCAAAATTAAAACAAAAAAATCAAATAATTAAAAACCAAATGCGCCTTGTATTCAGTGATTTATCCTATACACTTGGCGATTGCAGTGAGTTGCGATCCATGCAATCCGACAATATGAGTAAATCACCATAAGGAAATTTGGGGTAAAATTGTCATTTATTTTAGGAAACATTTCAACAAATCATCGACAAATATGATTCAACACAAGTTTAGTTGCATTTGTATCATTTTTATTCCTTAAGACGACTATTGTAGGCTGACTACTCCATGGGATAAAAGTGTGCAAATACTATTAGGAGTTGTAATCATAAGCTGAACTAGGCCTAACCAAGGCATTAAAAGGCTCGAATATAAATTTTTTCAAGATCATTCATTATGGTCAAGAGATTTCGTTTCTTCATACATTGTCATTACCCTCATCGACTCGTTGCTTGAGGGGGTAGTAATAATTTCATAATCATAATCAAAGTCAGGAGAAGATCCCTGAGATTGTAGATCCCCTGATCTTGTCAAAATTGTGTTCGTTCTTGTGAATTATTATCAATGGCTATCATAAGCTTCCCCCTTTGCTCGGGGTAAACAACAACTATGATAACTGGTTTTTAACTCTCATCCTTCGAATTTATGGGTTAGAAGATACCTATACTTGACATTGATGCTATCCGAACATCTGATGATGAGTGCATACTTGTCAAAATGTAAGCCTTTCATGAGTTGGAAGAAATTATTCTAAGATGCACGTCCTTTTACTAGACCTGGGGAATCTATTGTTGATCCAACTAATGATCATCATAGAACCTTAAGCATCATTTTAGGATGTATATTTTTGCTCAACGTTATTCGATTTCACAATGCATCTCAAAAGGGGTATTTGTAGACACCTAAAACATATCATGTTGAGGGCGACTACTCATATGGACATGCTACAAGACCATAGGGAGGATCTTGGAGAGAATCCAAGATAGAGCAGTGGTTCTAACCACTCAATTTAGGCATTTTGGCCTAATTAGTCTAAACCGTAGCCCAAACCTGCGGTCTCCAATCTAAACTGCTGTTAACACCTGCGGTCTGTCGTCTGGACCGCAACTATGACTTGCAGTCTTAATTGAAGTTCAGTTAGGCCTTTCATCCGAGCAAAATTGGTTGGAATGGCCAAAATATATAGAAGAAGACAGTTGAAGGAAGAAATATTCCAGAGGCTTCCATCCCAACTGTCTTAACCACCCTTCTTGGTCTTGGCTTCTCCATGAAGCCACCCCTAGCCCTAGGGGTATGCTATAAATACCCCCTCCAAATGGGGATAATGAGAGAAGCAAGCATTGGATATTTGAGTAGTAAATCCCTGGCGAATTGTACACTCAAACTGAGTATACTAAGAGATAGAGCTATTGCACTTAATACCTGACCTTTTTACCAACATTCATGATGAATTGCATTATGGATGCCTTAGGTGCTTAGGAGAGTCAAAAAGAAAAAATTCAAGCAAATGAAGGCCCTTCATATAGAATTGATTGCCAAATCAGTCTAAGGACAATAAAGATGACCCTTGGACATCAATTTGGACAAGGAGATCAAGCCCACTGCCCCTAATTTTAAGGGTAAACCTATCAGAGGTCAAACCATGGCTGTCAGCTGTGGTTCACAGTGCAGACCACTCACCAGAGCTACGGTTTGCAATAGGTGATAGATCACCTTACTATTTTCATTTATGTCTAATTAAATAGGTTAGATTAATCATTTCTTAGGTTTAATTGTAGTTTAGAAGAATTCTGACCGTAGGAATTAGCTTAGAATAGATAGTTTATGCTTTACATTAATTAGGATATTTGTGGATCTTTTATGCACCTCTATGCTTCTATTTTGTTATCTGATCCATGCATTATTTATCTAACGATCTCCTTTATGCTATATTACAAATCTTGATTCAATTTGCATAGTTTAAAGGTTTTCTTTATGTTTTCTTGATTATTAGTTTAAATGGCATTATCATGTATGTTTCCTTAAAGGGCATCATTATGAGAGGCTATCTATCTTTTTGATCGTGTGATGTTGTTTCTTGATCGTAGGAAGACAGATACAAGAGGATTCTATATCATAATCCTTCCACATCGCAAAGAAGGGGGTCAACTCCACCCCAAGGCAGTTTGCAACTAGTCAAAGGGCAATATTAATACGCCTACCCTATTGAGGGCATTGGCAATTGTATAAACTGTATCATCATTCATGTGACCCTAAGAGGGGCATATTTGTAACATATATTCATTCATAATCAATATAAGAAATATTATTTTGTTGAATTTGTGCAATGTGTCAAGCTTTTATGATTTTATGATGACTATAGACTAATACAGTAGATAGGAGCATGCTTTTTGGTTATGTCACTTTCTATGAGTTACAAAGTGTATAATATTATAATATAACACTATGTTAAATATTATTATAATTTTATGTATAACCCATGCCATAATACAATATTATATTATATCCCCACTAGGGTTATGCACAGTGGAAAATATTCACAAATTAGGTGAATATTAGGATTTCCAAAATTGGAAATTGGTGAATATGAGGACCCTCGATGTCGGCCCATTCACCTAGAATTTTTTGGATCAATTTTTTCTTAGGGTAAATTCACTACATAATATATATATATATATATATATATATATATATATATATATATATATATATATATATATATATATATATATATATATATATATATATATATATCCAAACATAAACATATTTGTACTCATTGAAAAACTCTTTTTGAGCTTGATATAATGGTGGTGTTTTTATGAAGTTATAAGGTGATTTAATAGGTCAAAATTTATCCCAAAGATGAAATTACATTTTAGGGCTTAAAATACCCCAAATTTTGGTGTGAAGATGATTGATTTGATTTTCTTAAGATTCACCTTGATTTTGATTAGGATTCACCATTTTTTTATAAGTACATTTCGAATCCAACCATTTATGCATAACCCTCATCCCTAATGCATACACTTAAGTTCATAACATTCCACAAATAATTATAGAAAGTATTGTAGATACAAAATTAAAAAATTATCCAATTGGGTGTAAAGAACTTGGTCACCATCCCTTCCCTTCCTAAACTAGTTGTTGCTCAAAATCCTTTAAAACTGGAAAGTAGAGTTACGAGAATGACATCAAAGATCTTTGGTATTTTTCAAAAGACAACACAAGTTGGACTTATGAATAACTTCCCACTGTCTTAATAATAGATTGCTCAACTATTTGTTTATATTTTTTGATACATAGGGGAATTAGTTACAACCACACTATTTTTAGTAACTGACAAGAATAGGGTTCAAATCACAAGGGTTGTTTGGGGTTTATATTGTATCGTTGGTCTGGTGCACACTCAAAGGATTCATAGTAGACTACTATATTTGCAAATTTACACCCCAAGGTTTGAACTTATGTCTCTTCTTGATAAGTGCCTAACAAAACAAGAAATTACCAATCCAATTTAACCCTTGGGGGCTCTTAGCTATTTACTTATATTGTTGTTATCATTATCGTGGTTTTTAGCTTCCATCCACATATTCATCATGTCCTGGTAGATAAATTCTATGGCATCATTACTATTGAACCTATTATTTAGTTTGTCCAGATTTTATTGTAGAAATTTTTAATTAAATTCCTTACAGTTAAAAAAATAGAGAGTTGTGCTCTCTAAAACCCTATCACAAAGACTTCTTGTTTTTGTTGTTGTTGTCAAAGCAAATTTATACTAAGCCCACTTCATCCCATCAACTTTGGTTGAGACACTATTAGGATTGCATGCAAATTTTAAGATGTATCCTCTATGGACAACTTGAGGAAGACCGTTGATGGATCTTGGTGAGGGTTTAGAATCCGAAGCAGGAAGAGAGACTTTAGAAGAAATCACAATAAGCTTAGCAGAAAACTAGGAGGAATGTCTAGATGGATTTTCTACAATAACCAACTAAATTCAGGTACAAACACTGGATATGAAATAATATAAACAAAGTAGAGGTTGGCAGTGAAGCAAGAGGGTTTCAATTGAAAACCACCTTGATCACATCAACGTTCTTTGACAGAACAAAATAGTTTGAATATACTTTTGGTAGAAACCATAATCTTCAGAATATTCATAGTTTCCCCATTTTCCATGTTATACCTATTCTCATGAGAAGAATTCCAAGAGCTATTATATTCCACATTGAGAAACAACTTCCTATGTGGCCAAGGTCTTTTCGAGTTATGTGGAACTGCCCAGGCTACTCCAATAAATAAAGGGCAAAAAGTAAGAAAAATAAACACAACAAAATGAAAAAAAAAAGATATATGAATGGCGAGAACCAACAAAACAAGAGTATGCCCAATTGTGTTGATATATTTAATTTCCATTTGCCCCATATTGCAATTAAAATAGAAAGTCACTTCGGAGAAATTTTTTTGATCGGTTAAAAATTTTTAATTACAAATGGATTTTAACAGGGCCCCAAAACCTAATTACAAAAAGGTTGAAGAAGCCAAGAATCTAGATTTTATAATAGGATACAATCCATAAAAAAAAAAACCCATCGAGGCTGTCCTCAAGAAGTAGCCATTACAACAAGACAAAAAAAAGGATACCCTTAAATAGAACCAAAAAACAACAGGAAACATATGATGCAGGTAGCAAAAATGCAGCCAATGACCCCCTCGCATAGGAAAGAAAATCTTAAGCCTCCTCATCAAGTTCAACACCAACCTCTTGGATTTTGACATTGCAAGTGTCCATTTATTTATATTTTCCCTTGCCAGGGACGTCCTTAGGAATAGTAGCAACCTTTGTATATTCACCAAGAGCATTAACCGTACTGTCAGTAAAGGATTTCTTGAAGAAGTATAGGTTAAGTGCCTTATGCAAATCAGCAAGTTGGGAGATATAGCTAGTGATAGAATTGATGATGAACATTTTCATGTAATAGTCAGGGTTATCCTTTTCATCATCCTCTGACTCAATGATTAGGGATTATTTTTATTGGGCCATTTTTTTCAGTCGGATAGAGGAGCATATGGGTTTCTGCTCAAGCTCAAGTTCAAGTTAAGGGGATTCACTATTGGGTCTCTTCCTTAATCTACATATATTTTCTATCACTTTTTGCTTCTTAGCAGAGAGTGATGAGGCCTACAAATGCCTCATCCATGGACTAGTTTTGATAACTTATAAACACTTTTGAACACCTTATGTTATGTTTTGATGCTAATTATAGTGATAGAATGAATTATGTATTGATGTTTACATGTTGTAAATGTTAAAGTGCATATATCTTGTTTTGACTATTTTTCTATATTTTATAGTTTGTTTCAACTATATTATTTAGTATATTTTGCATTAAGTTAATGTTGTAATATTAAGGTGCTGCTATCTATTTGGTTTTGTGCTTATTTCATAAGCTTTCCCCATCGTTTAAACCATTTTAAATAACCAAAAGGTGCCAAAAATTTGTCAATAGTTTGACTATGCAGAAAATAGGAACTTTTCCATACAAATTCTAGCCAGCTGTACATATACAACATGGCTTGGAATTTGTCCACTCTAGCTCATGCAAAATATGGAATCAGTATTCTGGGCACTTATGGAGACTATTTATGCCATCACAATTGTTCTCATGTGCTTCTAGAGCATGAATTAATATAAACTTTGTTCTGCTGCCTGATATTCTAGAGCAGCTCTAGAATAAGCGCAAAAGCAATAGTTTGGGTCAAAAGAGCATTTACTGTCAACAGAGGGTGGTAAACAGTGGTTGTAGTTGTTTTAGGGATATCCCTATATTTTCCAACACTTGTACCTTAATGGATGAAGACCAACAGATGGAATGGATAAGAGATAATAGACCTAATCCCTGCATTCTGGGAAACAGTCCTATAACAGTTGTAACATTCCTACATGGCAACACAAAACCTTATCAATATTGTACCCTACTTGTATAAATAAAATGCTCCCATTTGGTTGAGCATATAGAAGAATATAGGAAATAAGTGATAAGAGTTAGAACTATTTTAAGTATTGTAACTATGTATTACAGCAACACAGTAGCCTGTAGATCTTCCCTTGCACTATTGTCATGCTGTTGAGAATGAAATAAAGGTGCAATATTTGACATTCATGTTTGCTTCTGAGTTGAGTATGAAGACTTAATATTTTAGAGCAAGTTTATTTTCCCTCTTTTGGTTCAGGAAGCAAGGGCCACTTCCAGGTCCAGAGGAGGGTTTTTACCTGACATATATGCTATTTCTGGCTACAGCAGGTCAACAAAGATCTGACAATTTTTGCATGGTTAGTGATTAGAATAATGTGGCATTTGAATGCATGGTAGGTAACTCATCTAGGGTAGAATTTAACATAGTACTTTTTATTTCTAATTTGTTTCAAAATTTGCAATATTTCCACAATTTCTTGTCAGCCTAATTTGTTACAAATTGTGCAACTTTATTTATCAATTTTTGAATGTTATTTCCATTTCAAAAAGTGACATTGTTTTCTGCAATTTCATAAAGTTTCATTATTTACCAGTTTGAATGTTAATTCTACAATTTCAATTTAGTAATTTCCTGTCAATTAAATTCTACTATTTTCATCTTTGCAATAGTTTAGTTTTATTTTTCTGCAACAGTGTGAATTTCAATTTTGCAAAGGCAAGTAGGATTTTAGTTTTAGTTTTTAGGAGTAAGAAAGGAGACCCCAAACACCCCAATATCTAACTATTCCATGAATAAAGCCATGATATAAATGAACTAAAATTCATTCTGTTAACCCCTGCTTTCGTATATAGCCTTGGACACCGCCCTAGATTGACACATAATGATTAAATGATGAATATTTGATGACACTCATAATTTTTGGCACCATTGACGAGGAACATTTAGGTGTTGTTAGGAGAGGTCTAGCTGTCCAAAAACTGTCTTATTTCAGGAAACCTGAGGTTTAGTTTATTTAGTACATAGGCATGAATGCATAGGCCAAGAGACGAAAGAGGAAGTTTTATCAGAACTAGATATTTTCCACCAAGGTGTTCTTCATGATCAAGTGAAGATCTGCCTGTGTATGAACTTCCTAAAAGACTTAAAATAGAATCATATTCTTCATAAACTAAAATTATAGGATCTTTGCAAGAAGAGCTCTTAGAGGCACTTGCTTCTAGACATGCCCATAGGGCTGATCCATATGAACTAGTTGAACAAATTAAAACTGAAGAAGCACCTATGGCATAACAAGGAGAACGTGATAGGGACATTGTTGGTCATGATGTTGACAATCCTCCTGTTAGAACTTTTGAATACCCTATTCGTCTGAATCCTACTCAGAATTCTCATATGAAAACAATTTCACCCTTAGTATTGCCAATATTTAGGGGATTTGTTTTTGAAGATCCTGATCAATTTTTATTTGAATTTAAGGTTCTGTGTCAGACTTGTGACTATATCAATGACAATCAAAAATTGAAGTTATTTCCCTCTGCACTTAAATATGCAGCCTTACGATGGTTTATGAGCCTTGAACCATATTCAATCCACACTTGGGATCAAATGGAAACTGCATTTTTGGATAAGTATAAGGAGTATTATAGAGTGAGAAATAGGAAGGATGAGTTATTTCGGATAAGACAAGAAGAGGATGAAAACTTAGAGGACTATCTTGATAGATTTGCATTTATCTAAAAGAGATGTGGTCCTGTGGAAACTGACTTATTAAAAACTATATTTCTGAGAGGTCTGCAAGATGATTCTAGAGAAGTATTAGACTTAATGGGAAAAGGAGATATAAACCAGCTTGATATTAATGATATTGTAGAGTTGTGTAGAAATTATTCTTGCACTAGGCAAAGAAGAAGGAAAAGTAATCCTGGTAATACTGATATAAAATATTTGATGGAGGAAATGGCTAATATAAAAATTGATATACTTGTTCAACTAAACACTTCTTTAGGAGAAAGGAATACAAGAGCCAATTCTTCACCACCCTTGTCTATCTATTGTCCTAGGTGCATAAATAAGCATGCTCTGCAAGATTGTCCTTTGGACAAGACTTCAATTTCAGCAATTTGTGGCATTTGCTCAAAGGAGCATAAAACTGATAAATGTCACCTTTAGCCCCATCTTCAGAGTGTTTTAGAAAACCAAGTTGAAGAACTTCATGCTATTGGACAAAGGCTAGGAGGAAAATTCATACAAAACCAAAATGCCCCTCATTTTTCTTCAAATTGGGGACATAATCCTTGGAATATGCCATGGGCGTATACCGAACCTCCTCCCCAAACTTGGAATCAATCTTGGGCAGCCCCTCAAGATTGGTTACATTCTGGTTGGAATCAGCCATGGCATCCAGTTAATCCATATTGGGTACCAAATAAGTCAGGGCAAATATGGGGGCCACAATACCCATCCTATCAAGGGCAGTAGAGGTATCAATAACCAAATCAACACTTACTACCAGCCCCTAATCAAAATTTTTAGGGAAGAGTTCAACCACAACAAACACAGCCGGTTAAGCAACCTCCACTTCCAACTCAACCTATGGCTAACCCCAATAACAATAGACAAGTGACCCCTATTTATGGAGCTAAGTCTGAAGATATTGTTTCAGTCCATGTCCTTGATTGTAGTAACATACAGTTACGTTCAGTGAAGGTTTTACCTGACCCTACACCACCTACTATTGAATTGATGGAAAGTAAGAATTTTCAAGTCCAAAAAAACCACAAATAGAGCAAAACGAAGAAAAAATAGAAATTTTACAAGAAAAATTTGAACCTGTCTCGACAGACCTACCGTATCCTAAAAGGTTTGACCACACTATCACTGCTCCTGAATCAGAATTAATCATAGAATTGATGAAAATGTCTATCTCACTCCCTTTTTTGTAGGCAATAAAGGATCTACCTTTGATTAGGAAAACAATTCAGGAGCTGTGTATTAGGAAACCTGGTAGGAAGAAGAAAGCCTTTCCTAAGAATGTACAAGTAGAAGGTAAGTTGGCTGACCTGCTTTCTGGAAAACTAGTACCCCCTAAATATGGTGATCTAGGGAGTCTAGTAGTTACAATTATTGTTGGGTTAGTTCAAATTACAAATGTACTTAGCAATTTAAGAGCTGCAATCAACGTGATGACTAAGGAAACCATACAAAAATTGTAGCTCAATAACCTTAGTCCTACTACCATAGTTTTGGAAATGGCAGATAGGTCAGTGGCTAAACTGATAGGAATTCTGGAGGATGTTGCCATTGAAGTGTCTTCTTGGGAATACCCTATGGATTTCTTAGTGTTGCAGCCTAGAAACTCAACTAATGGCTATCCTATTATTCTAGGACGACCTTGGCTTGCCACTGTAGCTACATTTATAGACTACAGGTCAGGTGAGATGACCATTTCAAATGGTGTAGACCTAAAAAATATTTCCTTGTATCCACTAGCCCAACCTTCAACCAAATTTTCTAGATAGATATGGTATCCTGAGTCTGATGAAGAACATGAAACTATTGTCACCTTGGCCACTATTGTAGTAAAAGAACATATTGAAGAACTTAATTCACCAGAAAGAGAAATATTTGAACATGAAACAATTTTGGTGAAAACATTGCAAGAAGAAGGCCTTAGGGATGATCAAATTCTTGTCCATCATTTGTTATGGAAAGATGAATAACAAACTGCTAAACATCTGTCATCTATTCCACTACAAGAAAGCTTCTTCACATTACCACATTGATGGCATCATCATCTTCTAACTTCTTTCACCTGTCCTATGCAAATTATCCCATCAGGTATCACATTTACACCAGAATCAAGAGTATTTCATACTCTGCAGCCACATCATTGTCCCTTAAATGCTTTAATCAGTAAATATGAGGCCATCAACTCTATTTATCCAGGGATTAAGCAGATTGAGATATAACCAGGAAATTTTTTGAACATTAATAGCTGGTTGACTAATGAGCAAGAAGCCAAATTATTTGTTGTTTTATAGATATATGTTCAAGCTTTTGTATGGAGTTATAAGGACATGACTGGCATTCACCCTGATGTGTATACACATAGGATATACACTAAATATGTCAAACTAGTAAGACAACCACAAAGGCGTCTGAATCCCGCTTTGAAGGATATTGTTAAGGAAGAAATAAAAAAACTATTGGATGTAGGATTCATTTATCCAATTTCAGATAGTAGGTGGGTTTCACCATTGGTCATTGTTCCAAAGAAAAATGGGAAGATGAGAGTATGTGTGGACTACAGGGAATTGAATAAGGTCACACATAAAGATCACTTTCCATTACCATTTATAGACCAAGTGTTGGACACCCTTGCTGGTAAGAATTTTTTTTGTTTCCTTGATGGTTTTAGTGGTTATAATCAGATCCAGGTTGCACCAGAATACCAAGAAAAGACAACTTTCACATGTCCTTGGGGAACATTTGCTTACAAAGTATTACCCTTCAGCTTGTGCAATGCACCAACAGCATTTCAGAGAGTTTTTTTGGCTATATTTTCTGATCTAACAAATGAAAGTGTAGAGATTTATATGGATGAATTCATAGTGTTTGGAGATACATTTGAATATACTTTAGAACAACTTGAAAAAGTTTTAATATGCTGTGAAATATATCATTTGTCTCTTAATCCTGATAAATGTTTCTTGATGATGGAATAAGGAATTGTTCTTGGACATCATATTTCTACTTATGGAATTAAAGTTGATCCTAAAAAGGTAGAGGTCATCAAGAACCTTCCTCCTCCAAAAACTCAAACTGATGTCCGTAGTTTATTAGGACATATTGGCTTTTATTGCAGATTTATTGCTAATTTCAGTACCATTGCTAATCCAATGTTTATATTGTTAACAAAGGATTCTGAATTTGTTTGGTCTAATGGGTGTCAACAGTCCTTTGAAGTTTTAAGGGAAAAGTTAACAACTTCTCCTGTATTGAGAGGTCCTAATTGGGAGTTACCCTTCCATATTCAAACTGATGCTTACAATACTGCTATTGGAGTTGCATTAGGGCATATTGAAGATGGACAACACTATGCCATATACTACATTAGTAAAAAATTGACTTGAGCTGAAAATAATTATACCATAATCAAGAAGGAATTTTTAGCTATGGTGTATGCTATTAAACAATTTTGACAGGATATCCTGTATTCATCCACACAGACCATGCTTCTATAAAGTATTGATGAATAAATCCTTGCTAGTGCATGAATTATTCGTTGGTTAATACTATTGCAGGAAATTGATATTACTATAGTCAATAAACCAGGGAAGTCTAATGTAGTGGTAGATTTCTTGTCAAGATTGTCAAATGCAGATACAAAGGAATTGGTTGAGGATGCGTTTCCTGATGAGAAATTGTTTGTTGTTTCTATACAATCTCCATGGTTTGTATATATAGCTAATTATTTAGCTACATGGAAGATTCCTCTTCACTTTACTCCTAAACAAAAGAAACAGTTGATCAAGCAAAGTTCTTCTTTTGAATGGATGGGAGGTTTATTGTTTAAATGCAGTCCTGACCATGTTTTGCGTAGGTGTGTTTGCAAGGATTATGTATATGAAATCCTATGAGCATGTCATGATGAACCATCAGGAGGGCATTATTCAGTGAAAAGTACCATTCAAAAGATTTTGGGTACTGGTTACTACTGGCCATACTTGCACAAAGATGTCAAAAGGTATGTAAGAAATTGTGATGAATGCCAAAGGATGGGTAAGCCTATTTTTACTAGTGAAATGCCTTTACAACCTCAATTATGTATAGAACCATTTGAAAGGTGGGGGCTAGATTTTTTATGACCCATTGATCCACCTTCCCAAGGGAAAGTGCATATCTTGGTATGTACTGATTATGTAACCAAGTGGGTAGAAGCCTGTGATTTTAAGCATGCCTGAGAAGAGAAAGTTGTTGATTTTTTTTATTCACAAATATTTTTATGATTTAGATCCCCACATTATATCACCACTGATCAAGGACCTCAGTTTACCTCAAAAGTTGTTGAAGCCTTTATAAAGCTGTATGAAATCAAACACCAAAAATCCTCACCTTACCATCTGCAAGCCAATGGCCAAGTTGAAGTGACAAATAGGGAATTAGAGAGGATCTTAACTAAAATTGTAGTAGCCCATAGGAGGAACTGGGTGGAGAAGTCACTTGAAACAATTTGGGCTTATAACACCACTTGGAAATCCACTACTGGATTTACTCCCTATGAATTGGTTTATGGTAAAAAGCCTCTTTTGCCTATTGAGTTTGAATTACTAACTCTTCAAACTGCTTTAGAATTTGGTATTGATTTTTCATAGGCACAGACGAAATGGATTCTGTAGATAAATGCATTGGATGAGCTTCGGAGGGATGCATTGCACCAGACTGAGCTGATCCAAGCACAACAAAAATTATGGCATGATAGTCACATTCAGCAAAGGAAGTTTCAGCAAGGCGAATAGGCTTTGTTGTTTGACTCACGTTATGAAGACTATCTTGGAAAATTATAGACTATGTGGCTTGGACCATATCATATTGAGGAAGTGTTTGCAAATGGAGTTGTACGTCTTTCACCAATAAATGATTCAAGAAGGAAAATGGTGGTTAATAGTCATCATCTTCGGATATATCACAAACCGTTAACCAAGGAGGAGTTTCTCAAGCAAGTAGAAAACTTGGATGTATCAGTATTGGAAGAAACCACTTCTTCCAATATGGACTCAATCAAGTGACATGAACCAAAATATATAAAAATAAAAATGAAAAAATAAAAAAAATATATATATAAAAAAATAATAATAATTTAGAATGTGAAAACCTCTTTGAGGCGCATCTGAATTGGGCTTACATGAAAACCAGTTTTTTTGGCATGTTTGCCTCACGGACCCGCCACCATTCCATTCATTCTCACCATTGTTTCACTATTTACCATTCCATTCATTTTCACCATTGTTTCACTATTTACCATTCCATTCATTCTCACCATTGTTTCACTATTTACCATTCCATTCATTTTCACCATTGTTTCACTATTTACCATTCCATTCATTCTCACCTCTATTTCACCTGTTTTCAAATTGCACCTATCTTAGTCAGTAGAGCAGCCAACAAAGAATCAAAAAAAATAGCCATTGTACAATTGTAGATAAATGGTTATATCAGGTATGTGCATTTCTCATTTTAGAACATTGTTGATATCAAGTATGTAGTGCATAATATCCTTAGTTAGTATATGAGGCATACATAAGGTTATTTAAAAAAAAAAAAAGTTATCCATCTAGTCAATGGAAGTTGTGAAAATAGTAGGAAAATTTTTACCTTCAAATGCTTTAGCATGATAATGCTCCGGAATAAGATTTATGTTCAGCTTCGGAATGATGGAAGCTCTGGAATGAAAAACTGTTGTTTTAACAAAAGCGGCTTCAACATAAAAAGGGGTGTGCTTCAGAATAAAAATTGTTCAAACCTCAAAGAAAAACTTTGGAATGAATAAAGATAAAAATGAAATGACATGTGGCATCATAATCCAATTCCTATTGTTTGAAGTAAGGAAAATTATGGCATAAATTTTAAGACGCAGGTTTCCAACACAATGATGGGAATGGAGGTGTTGGGAATCATCGCATATTTTACGATAAGCAAAAATATTTGGCACACTTCACAAGGACTTTGGAAAAAAGGAAAGATCTATAAGTGGTACATGACACGACCAATAGATGACTACCATGTCAATGCATCGTAATCATTTAATCAAATGCAGCAGATCATGTTCCCTCAAAGAAATAGAAATCTACCATGTGATATGTAAAGGAGAAATTTAATTTTTCAAATGCTTCAACACGTTCCAAAGCATTTTTATGAAACTGTAAAATTTTAATTCCATAGCCCAAAAGCTATTTTTGCCCTGCAACTACAAATAATTTAATCTAGACTCAGGCACAATGTTGTTTCGGCACTAAGAAGAAATAGAACACCGAAAAATAAAAATGGGGGGTAAGAAGAATTGGATTGAGTCAGAAAACACATATTGCCTATAGGGAGATCCTGAATCGCTACGTATATTCACAGAGTAAGGGTTTATGCCATTTTTGCAAAACTTTTATGGACACTTTGAAGGGTTGGCAGCCGAATTTGCCCAAATGTTAAGAAACAACCAAGTCCATATTAGCGACATAACCATCCAGATAACTCCAGAAATTCTAAGTTCTATTACTAAAATGCATTTGCAAGGGTTCCAAATTGTAAAAACTAGAAAGAATGCCCTAGTAGAAATTGTCAATCAATTTAGAGAAGGGGACAGACCAATTGAATTTTTAATGAGCAAAAATTTTTGTAAAGGGATTAAACGGTCTAGTCTACCACCTCTCTAGAATGAAGTAGTTGTGTGGGTTATTAGTTTTTTAACCTGTGATGGACAATTTCCTATTCTATCTGGGTATCATATCAAAATTCTAAATCATCTACGACATGGTCATTCAAACCCAGAGGTCAAGATAAATTTGCCCTTATATCTTCATCAAGAATTGAGCAATATGGCTAGAAAATACCAACAAGGAATGGGCACTCCCAAACACCATGGGATCATCAAGCTCATCTGTAAGCATCACTTTAGAGGAAACCCTAGGAGTTTTGAATGATTTTTTTTTGCCTGGAATAAATTAGAGAGTGAAAGCCCTGAATCTGAAGGAAAGGCAAAAGGTGAATCTAAAGATGAAGTAGAAATTACAAGATCTGAACCTGAAATTGAAACTGAATCCTCTGACAAGGGAATCCCCTCCTCACCACAAGGACCTCCATCCTCTAGGACTAGGAAACAAAGGGAAAAATAGTCCAAGTCTAGTCCCATGGGAAAAATAAGGAAAGTTACATTTTATGAGAATGTAACTATTTGTCAAACACAACCCGTCGAGCAGTCTGGTAGTTCAAGTAAAGAAAGGCAAATAGGGAAAGAAACGCCTAAAGTAGGTTCTACTCAAGAATCATTAGAATTTGTTTTGGAGTTACCTAAAAAGGTTAAACAAACTCCTGTGGGGTTACGAAGATATTTTAGACTTCAAAAACAAAAAGTAACAAAATAAATAATGGATGAAGAAGCTACACCACTGTTTTAGCAGTTAAATACAGAGCAAGGGAAGGAAGTTCTTGTATAAAAATTTATAGAAGAGATATCAGAGGAAGTATATATGGATAGAAAATAATTGGAGGTAGAGACAACAGTCACAAATACAAAAATACCTACAGTATCACTTGTTGACTATTCAGACTCTGAAGATTCTGATTCTGGCAAAGAATCAATAAGAAAAGAGGAAGAGCCTGATATAAAAACCTAGTTACATGTTGCTACAAGTGTCATTAAGACACAAATGGGTTGGATTGAACAACATGAAGCCTCTCACATAGAGAAAGATAATATTATTGCTAATTTGCAGGAAGAGGTGAATAAACTAAGGGCTCGGTTGTCCACTCTAGAGCAACAGTCTACAAAAACTGGTTTTGAGGATGAATTGGCCAGAATTCGGTTAGAATTAGTAGAAGATCATAGAGAACTGGCCTTACCTAAGGAATAATCACCCATAAGAGGAGTGGAAATAGAAGAAACAGCCCAAAATTTCTAGTTGGATGTCAGCATGACAGATTCAGAAGCCTCTATAGAATATTATGAAAAATTATAATAGGGGACACAAACAATACAAGTAGCTGAGGAGGCCAATGAGCAGGATGAAGTGCAAAAATAGGTAAATATACAATCTCCTCAACTATTTGTTGAATTAATTACAGTTGAATCACCTCAAGTTAAAACAACAAAAATTGAAGTGCAAGTAGATCTATTCACTATTAACACATCAGAAGTTGGTATACAAGTGGACTTGCCTCCAAAAATACAATAAGTTATAAGGCCCCCACAAACAGTTACAATGACAAAATATAATGAGGACATAACACATTGGATGCTGCAGTGTCAACAGATGGAGGCACAAATTTCAGCCTTAAAACCTTTGAAGCAGAAGCTAGAAGCCCAAACTACAAATATAACTAAGTTACAGGAAAAAATACAAGATATGTACCAAATTGTAGAGTACTTAGTTCAATGTAGAAGGCCTGCAAGGTTTTATACTCTAATATTAAAGGAAAAATACCTCCGCTGGCAATTAATGAGAATTATTTTCAAACTTCCATATAAACTAGACACTACTGAAGAATTTGTGGAAACATATTTGCATAGTCCAGAGAAACAGAGGAATCTTCTTTGTGAACTATTTTTGCATAACTTCTTCTTACCTGAAAATGGAACCTTCTTACCACACATCTTTACAAGAGATATTCAGCTAAGAGCCTTTATATCTTTAGTACAAAATCAGATTTATTGGGAGGAGGAGAAAAAGGCAAGCAAGGAAATGGAGTTAATAGCTGAGTTACTAATCAGAAGAACCCATACTAATTATAGGGAGTCCATCAATCAACATTTTACTATGATGAGAGAACAAAAAATCAAAGAAGTATATAAGAGCAATCTTACTAATTGTATCAAGAATTTTCAGGTCTTCTGTAATCAACATTTTGGTAATGCTCTCTCAGCTTGTAAAAGCAGGTGAGGAGAATTATCAATATCACTTTAGAAGAGGGAACCTATCTCACTTAACAATTTATTATGGTCCAGAAGGAGAGAAAAAGGTATAATACATGTTATCCACAAGCTACAGGATCACTGGGTAGGTTTGAGGTATAGGCTGCCAAATGTGATAACTTTAGTTCCTTATTTATTTGATAGTGATCCCCAATCAGATGAGCAGTTCCAAGAATGGCTCAAGCAAATACAAGAAATAAGAGGATATTATAAGGTTCCAGGACCAAAGCTGAGTTATGAAGAACATAATCTGGATGTAGATCTCTGTGCTATTGTGGCTGCACAGAATGCATGAGGACATGCATTAAAATAGGTTGGGGGGAAATGATAAGGCCTGCAAATGCCTCATCCATGGACTAGTTTTGATAACTTATAAACACTTTTGAACACCTTATGTTATGTTTTGATGTTAATTATAGTGATAGAATGCATTATGTATTGATGTTTATATATTGTAAATGTTAAAGTGCATATATCCTGTTTTGACTATTTTTCTATATTTTATAGTCTATTTCAGCTGTATTATTTAGTATATTTTGCATTAAGTTAATGTTGTAATATTAAGGTGCTGCTATCTATTTTGTTTTGTGCTTCTTTAAAAAGTTTTTCCCACCGTTTAAACCATTTTAAATAACCAAAAGGCGCCAAAACTTTGTCAACAGTTTGACTGTGTAGAAAATATGAACTTTTCCATACAAATTCCAGCCAGCTGTACATATATAACATGGTTTGGAATTTGTCCACTCCAACTCATGCAAAAGATGGAATCAGTCTTCTGGGAACTTATGGAGACTATTTACCTCATCAAAACTGTTCTCATGCGCTTCTAGAGCATGAATTAATATAAAATCTGTTCTATTGCTTGATATTTTGGAGCATCTCCGAAATAAGCGCAGAAGCAATAGTTTGGGTCAAAAACACCTTTAATGGAAAAAAAGGGTGGTATATGGTGGTTGCAGCTATTTTAGGGATATCCCTATATTTTCCAACACCTATTCCTCAATGGATGAAGCCCAACATATGGAATGGATAAGAGATAATAGACCTAATCCCTGCATTCTAGGAAACAGTCATGTAATAGTTGTAACATTCCTACATGGCAACACAAAACGTTATAAATGTTGTACCCTACTTGTATAAATAAAATGCTCCCATTTGGTTGAGCATATAGAAGAATATAGGAAATAAGTGATAAGAGTTAGAACTATTTTAAGTGTTGTAACTATGTATTGTAGCAGCACAGTAGCCTGCAGATATTCCCCTGCACTGCTGTCATGCTGCTGAGAATGAAATAAAGGTGCAATATTTGACATTCATGTTTGCTTCTGAGTTGAGTGTGAAGAATTAATAGTTTAGAGCAATTATATCTGCCCTATTTTTGTTCAGAAAGCAAGGGCCACTTCTAGGTCTAGAGGAGGGTTTTTACCTGACATAATTTTGCTATTTTTGGCTGCAGCAGGTCAACAAAGATCTGACAGTTTTTGCATGGTTAGTGATTAGGATAATGTGGCATTTGAATGCATGGTAGGTAAATCATCTAGGGTAGAATTTAACACAATACTTTATGTTTCTAATTTTTTTCAGAATTTGCAATATTTCCATAATTTCTTGTCAGCCTAATTTGTTACAAATTGTGCAACTTTATTTATCAGTTTTTGAATGTTATTTCCATTTCAGAAAGTGACATTGTTTTCTGTAATTTTAGAAAGTTTCATTATTTACCAGTTTGAATGTTAATGCTACAATTTCAATTTAGTAATTTCTCATCAATTACATTTTGCTATTTTTAGCTTTGCAATAGTTTAGTTTTATTTTTTTGCAACAGTGTGAATTTCAATTCTGCAAGGATAAGTAGGAGTTTAGTTTTAGTTTTTAGGAGTAAGAAAGGAGACCCCAAACACCCCAATATCTAACTATTCCATGAATAAATCCAGTCTGTTAACCCCTGCTTTCATATATAGCCTTGGACACCGCCTTGGATTGACACATAATGATTAAATGATGAATATTTGATGACGCTCATCAGAGAGCCTAGGGGTGCTTGATTATTATGACATAGTTTGAGAAGAGCTAGGATTTATGAGGCTTGTCTTGGGTTTAGGAGGGGGAGACATAGTGATGCCTTGAGGATAGTGAATTAGCCAATGCTTATACAGGAAATTGAACAGTCCACAGTGAGTGGGCAATTTAGACCCATTCTTTATTCTATAGTGCTCGATGGTGTATACAATAGAGCTAAACAAAAATTGAGGAATGTTAACCGCACTCACATATCAAAAATTATTGAAGAAAGTAAAATGTAAACTACAAAAAGCCTTATGTGGGTCGTCAACAGTGACGAACTCCATTATAGGTTTTAAAAAACTTCCCCAAGAAAAAGGAAGTTTGTCACGATGAATCCCCACACGAGATTTCTTGTAAATCTCCTTATCTTTGACATATTTCAACTTGACATCCTAGTTATGCTTTTATCTTATTATGGATCTTCCCTTAGCAGGCTGGCTAGTTAACTCAACTAGAACTTTGATGTCAACATCGTAAGTTTTGTTATGGATGGTGACCCTACCATTATCCCATGTATTCATGAAAGATATGGTAATTTTTGGATCCTCCCCTTCGAATTTGTAAAAAAAATAAGGAAACGCCTGCTCGAGAGGATACCTTCAGCAATAGAATCTATGCAAACATTGGAAGGCTCAAAAAAATTCATGATGACAACAAAGGGATATGGACACCTTTGGATAAGCAATTGAGGAAGGCAGCAATGGAGAAGAACTAGATCAAGACCTGTATAAAAAGAAACAACTAAAAAATCAAGAATAGAAACTTCAGACAATTACTATTTAGGTGAAAGTCTCTTTAATTAACTTGAGCTCTCCAAAATTACAAATAAAGACAAGCCAATCAACTCTTAATTAGTTGTAACAATGGACTAGTGATATAAATCATTCTTCGAAGGGATACCATTTACCTTGTGCTTGCAGTGGAGCCAAAGATGTTTGCTCTTCTGGTTTTTGTTCTTTTGCATGCTGATGCTTTTTATTCATATAGGTGGATAAATCTAAAATTGAATTTGTATGTTTCCTGCCCAAATACTTTCCAAAAAGACCAAGAAAAAACAAAGAAAACATCAGCATATGAGTTGTTACAATTCATGTTATAGATCATGCATCTTAGAAATAATTTTTTTTGCTATTGGAATTACCACATACAATGTGCATATTTCTATGAAAACATGGAAGATGCCACTATCTCATTGTGCACACTAATGATGATTAAAGGTTGCATCCCTTGATTGTTGACCTGAGGAGAGCTTTCTTAGCTCTTGTCAAAGGATACAGATTAAATTTGGAGTGAAAATGCTATGCTCAATGAAATTACAAATGAGAAAATGAAACTCAAATGGAAATTTGATAGTGTTTATACAACAACTTGGTAATTATGTATGCATTATTTGGCAAGATTCAAAAATGGGTCTCCTCAATATTTGAGGAGTTTAAATTATGGAGGTCATGCAATTTTATTAAAATGGACCTATTAATATTGTATCTTGATCACATAATGGTATATTTTTTTGACTTAAAGGGGAGTTGGTTACATCCACAGTCTGATTTTACTACCAAGAAGGGTTCAAATCTTGGGGTTGCTCCCAAAAATACTTATTCCACTTCGTTGTTATTTATCCTGATGGGAGGAGGAACATTTGGTGCTTGGGATTCGTACTGCCATTGTTGAAATGATACATACTCATTGGATTCAGGTCTGACTATTACCTTTGCAATAGATATACCCCCAGGGTTTGAACCTAGGTCTCTTCTTGGTAAGCGCCAGAACTTACCAATCCACCTAGCCCCTAGGGACAATGTTTTGGTTTATATAGAAACCCCAAGAACCTAGAACAGTGGCCAGTAATAGATATCCCATACGGGTATACCAGGTTACATCAATCACAAGGTATTTTTTAATATGTATCCATAGGGTGGGCATAGGGAAATGGAGCCTGTGTCGACCTCTACCAACACACAAGACATTTGCCAATTGTGTTTATGTATCTAATAGGGTGGATGCAGTGGTAATGGAACTTAGGTTGGCCTCAACCAGCACCCAAGATATTTTCCAACTTCTCTACACAAAAAATTTAAATTTTTGGTTAGATAGAAATCCCAAGAACCTATCACTGTGGCCAGTTGTAGCTATTGCATTTGGGCATACCATGTGGAATCAGTCACAAGGAATTGTCTAATATGTATCCACATGATGGGCATAGGGAAATGGAGCCCGTGTTGACCTCTACAAAAACATAGGACATTTTATAGATATACCTACATATCCAGTAGGGTGGAAGTAGTGGGAATGGAACCTGGGTTGGCCTCAACTAGCACCCAAGATATTTTCCAACTGCTCTACACAAATGGATTAATGTTTTTGGTTAAATATGAATCCTAGGAACCTAGCACTATGGCCAATAATAGCTATCTCATTTGGGTATACCACATGGCATCAGTCACAAGGGATTATTTAATATGTATCTACAGGATGGAAACAAGAAATGGAGCACGTGTCACCTCTACTAACATAGAACATTTGCTAGCTATGCCTACATATCCAGTAGGGTGGACATAGTGGAAATGGAACCTAGGCTGGCCTCAACCAACACCCAAGACATTTTCCAACTGCTTCACATAAGAGGATTATCACATAATGGTATAACAACTTGAAAATTTTATTTTTCTAGATAATAAGGGGTTGTACTTGGGTCCCCCACCCTTGAAAAATTACAAATCTCTTCTTTAAAGCTTGAGAGTTCATAAATAAATACACTTTTCATCTCAATTGAGATGCTATAGCTAGAAACTTCATTTTACATAAAATATCCAAATTCTTGATTTTCATTTTTTGGATCTTTTCAATTTTTTGTATGAATATAATTATTCCAAAATTTAGCATCTTTCTTGACATTTTCCTATAGGAGCCTTCACAATGCCAAAACTTCACCTCTACTATCTATTAGTAGAGTAATATTTCTAAAATATTGCACTATCATAGTCCACTTTACCAAATCTAGATTGCTAGTTTCCTTCCTCACTGAAGTCCTAGCCCTTCATTGCTCTTCCCATCATTCAAACCCTAGCTAAAAAATATTCACAATTTCATTTTTCATGACTTGAAAAATCGTCACTGCCCTTGTTCCAAATGATTGACTTCACAGGGTCATATCTCCCTCAATATTGTTTGGATTCTTGCATATGACCACACATTTTAAAGCTATTCAAATTTTGCACAAGATGAACCATGAATAAACTAAATTGGATAACTTTTAACGAAGATAGGGCTTCTAAAAGATGAGATATTTTTTAGAAAAAAAACCTAATCCTTTGCACATTTTTTTGTTGTAAAGAGAGGGGAAAAACCACCCCAATACCTGTGGGTTCCAAACCCACAGACACACCAAAGACAAAAACATGGGGTTTTAGTTGATCCAACCTTCCACCCAACAACCCGACTTGTTGTTGCACTACAATCAACAACCCAACTTGCTACCATGGTTTCCTCAGTTGATTCAGTCTCAAATAAGCATTCCACCCAATAAAGTCCATCCTTCCATGCTCCTTCAACCTAAGCAACCTTCAATGCTCCTTCAACCTTCCCAACCTTCCACTCATCATCCTAGCCTTTCATTGCAACTCTTTCAGCCAGCCCAACCTTCCACACTCTTTCAGCCTTATTGGTCTTCCACGTTCCTTCAACCATCCCAACCTTCCAACCAACATCTCAGCCTTTCACTGTAGCTCCTTCAACCAACTTAACCTGCCATGCTCCTTCAGCCAACCCAACCTTCCACGCTCCTTCAGCCTTGATATTCCAAAGATCAACTCATCATTCAGCCTTCCACGCTCCTTCAACCTCCAACCTTCCACGCTCCTTTAGCCTTAAGATTTGTTGGTCGTTAAAGCACCAAATATAACAACTTGAAAATTATGAAACTATTGTTTGGAAATATTCAAACTTGGTTCTCCTCTTTAAAACATGAGGAATTTAACTTTTCTAGGTCATGTCATTTTATTAAATGTTAAATTTCACCCATGGGATTGGAACCTTAGTTATGGCGAATAATTATTTACACCCAACCAATTTCCCTTTAAACCATAAGAACGATTTAAAATGTATATTTTTATTTAGTTTAAATAAGTTATGTGGCTTCTATTGGGTGAAAATTGCATTAAAATAAAAAAATATTTCATTGCTCTCATTACATTGTTATTAGGTTAATTAAATCATACTCAAATTTTCTTTCTATCAAAAATATTTTTCATCTTCTTCAAAGTGCTACATTTCTACAATGAACTCGATATCATTCTTATTAAGGGATAAAATCTCATTTGGGCACTCATTGATATTATTTTTATTGAGAGATAAAATCTCATTTGGCCAGTTACCTTCTATAATTTTAAACTTTGTCAAGATGAAGACAACACCATGAATGACTAAAATATTTGCTACTCAGTTTCCATCTCTATAATATGTTGGCTATAGAAACCTACCTGGTTTTCATCTCTATAGATATTCTTGCTATAACAACCTGTCAATTACCTAGTACCTCTTATTTAAGGGGTCTTATTCATTTCTTTTTAATAAGTTATATGTGGCTTCTATTGGGGGCCACTCCCATCAAAATACCAAAATATTACATTTGCTGCAACATACCTTTTTATCACAGTTTTTTCATTTTTTTCTCTTAAATATATTCTTCAACTTCCTCGAAGTGCTATGTTTCCACAATCAGCTCCTTGACATCATTTTGATTAAGAGATAAAATCTCACTTGGCCAGTTGCCTTCTAAAATTTGAATTTCACCGGGATGAAGATCAACACCACAATTCGCTAATTTATCTGCTACCCGATTTCCTTCTCTATAAATATGCTCACACTTCCAAGAGATTGCCTCTAGTAATAGATGATGAACATCAACAATAATATTATTTTTTATCCAATCTCCACATCCATTTTTGTTAATAGCATTGATGATAATTTGTGAGTCCCCCTCAATTGAAATATATTTCCATCCTTTTTCTACTACAATTTTAATCCCTATAAGAAGTGCCCTAGCCTCTACATAGTTGTTAGTTGAAGTTCCATATGATTCTGAATAAGTGAGGAGAATTTTGCCTTCACTATTTCTAAAAACACCACCTCCACCAACTTTTCCTAGATTTCCTTTAGAAGCACCATCAAAATTAATTTTGATAAACCCAATTTTTAGACATTTCCATTTTACCATAGATCAAAGTAGATCCTTTGTTTTAATTCCATTATCATAGATGACTCTTCCATGTATGTTCAAATCATATAGCCAAGTTATTAGCACCTCTTTTCTACAATTGAGACTTCCCATGATGAGCACCATATTTGTAGACATTCTACAAGAGAGGCAATAATACGATTCCAAACTTGGGCATGATTTTGAGATTTATTTTTAAAATTTTATTATTCCTTTCAAGCCATAAATTCCAACAAATAATGGTAAGGCCAATCCTCCAAAGAATACATAATGCTTTAGCTTTGAAATAATTAATCCAACATTTCATCAACTCTTTCAATGTTGATGGAGCTACCCAATATAATTTCATATTTTAAAAAATAACCCCAAATGGTGTGAGCAAATGAACAATGAAGAAGTAAATGGTCTGATGTTTCTAAATCCTTCTCACACAAGGCACATCTAAAGGGTCCATAATATCCTCTTCTTTGTAGACTCTCTCCTATAAGAATCTTACTTTGAACTACTAACCAAAGAAATGTTGAGGCCTTAGGGAGAGCCTCTAATGACCAAACATTCTTCCAAGGAAAATATTTGGGAGAAGGAAATTTTGATTGTTCTAAATCCTCATATCCCAACTTGATCGAGTATCCACCATCCTTTGATAAATTCCAAACCAACTCATCCTTTCATGTAAAAATTGACAAATAAAACTCTTGAAGCATATTTTGAAGTTCATCTACAATTTGTTTGAGTTCCTCTCCTTCAACCAAGTTACTAAAATAAATCCATGATCTAGAGTTTTTGCTCATAATAATATAATCTTTGACCTTTGGACCTTTACATGCTAGGCATGCTTGAGCCAATGGTTACCATTTTGAGTCAGAGATAAGAGGATAAGGCTTCAACCAAGCATCAGACCAAAAATTTGCATAACTCCCCTCATTGACTAACCATCTAATATGTTTCTTTATCAATTGCAAACTCTTTGATATGAAGTTCCATGTTGATGATCCTTTGGGTAGAGTTATTTTCCTAAATAATTTCATTGCATCAAGAGAACCTATATATTTTTGAAGTAATATTTTTACCCAATTATTTCCTTGATCTCTAAATAATCTCCACCCAAGCTTTGCTCCTAATGCCAAATTCATAAGTCTACAATTTCACAAGCCTGCTCCTCCAATATTATTTCCTTTGCAAACCCTATCCCACTTACAAAGAGGAAACCTAAATTTTTCCTCACAACCTTTCCATAGAAAGTCTCTTTGAATTTTATCAAATTTTGATGCAATACCTATTGGCAATCTTGAAAGTGACATCATATAAATAGGAATGGATTGCAATGTAGTCTTTATGAGTTGTAGCCTTCCTACCATGGTTAAGAACTTACCTTTCCAACCTACCAAGCAAGCTTTCATTCTATCCAAAAAAGATATCCAAAGCTCCTTTTTATTTCCTTTATCAGACAAAGGAATACCCAAGTAGGTTGATGGAAATTTTCAATTTTAAACCCTAAAATATTCACAATAATTTGTTGTAAATCTAGGGTAGTATTAATGAAAAATCCTAGATTTTGTAGTATTTACCAACTGTCCAGTAGCCTTCTCATAGCATGATAATATTGATTTAAACTCCATGGCCTCATTAATGAGGGATGACCCAAAAGAAAAGTATCATCAACAAATTGGAGATGAGATTCAAAGGGACCATTTTTTGCAACTTGAATACCCTTGATTTTTCCTTCCATTTTTACCTTTGAAAAGGCTCTCCCTAATGCTTCCACCAGAATAATGAATAGATAAGGAGAAAGTGGATCACCTTGACGAAGTCCACAAGATGACTTGAAGTAACCAACAGGAGAACCATTGATCAAAATAGAAAATTTTGCAGTGCTATAACAACATTTAATCCACTCACACCAACTATAATCAAAGCCAAACTTTTTGAGAATAACATGTAGAAAATTCCAAGAAACCCTATCATATGCTTTGTTCATATCTAATTTCAAAAGCATACCTAGTTTTTCATGGAATGAAGAGAATGTATGGCCTCTTGTGCAATAATTATACCATCAAGAATTTGTTTACCATGAACAAAGCCACCTTGTTCCTCTGAGATAAGACAACCTAGAATGCCCTTCAACCTATTTGCCATAATTTTTAAAATGATCTTATAAATCATATTACAAAGGCTTATTGGATGAAAATTATCAAAATATTTTTGTCACCTTTCTTGGGAACCAAGGTAATAAAAGTAGCATTGATCTCACTTATTATAGCCTTCCTTTTTAGGCCTCTTCAACCACAACTAACATATCACTCTTCAATAAATCCTAAATTTTGAAAGAAAATTGTAAGAAATCCATCGAGGCTAGGTGCCTTGTTAGGATGGAAAGAGAAAACTACTTCATGGAGCTCCTCCATAGATATCTTCTTCATCAAGCTTTCATTTTATCCTTGAGTGATAATTGATGGAATATTTTGTAAAAGTTTTTCTTGTGCCTCCTTATCTTGCCTAGAATCTGACAAAATATTTTTGAAATAATTAATTGCTTCCTTCCTTATATCTTCTTCATCCTCAATATTTCTTCCATCTAGAGTTATAATATTTTTGATATGACGAACAGAAAATTTTTTTTGTTGTAGCATGATTTTTTGTATTTCTATCTCCTTCCTTGAGCCATTTCTCTCTAGATTTTTGGAACCAATATGACTCCTTTTTCAATGCATTATGATAATCAGAAAGTAATTTTTTTCTTTCACATAAGAATCCTGATCCATTCCATTAATTTCTACTATCTCTTGTAAATTTTTGAGCTTGGATTCAATTTATTTCTTTTCTTTAAAAATATTACCAAAATATTTGGCATTCCAAATCTTCATTTGCTCCTTTAAATATTTCAACTTTTGAACAAACTTATACATACATGATCCTTCAAATTTTGATTCATCCCACCATAACATAACCATATAGAAAAAATCAAGGTCTTGGAGCCACATAGACTAGAAGTAAAATGGCTTTGGATGACCATTATTAGGTAACTCACAAGTCAAAAGAATGGGTTTGTGATCTGATCCTACTCACAATAAAATATCTAAAGAGATTGTATACTTTATTTGCAACCATTTATTGGATAACAAGAATCTATCCAATATTTCTGCTATATGATTTTTTCCAATGCATCTATTATCCCATGTATATTGAAAGCTTGAGGGACTAACATCCCAAAGGTCATTTGAATTGACAAATGAAGCAAAATATTGCATTGATTTAGACCATCCTAGAATACCACCCTTCTTTTCCAAAGGAGATAGAACAATATTAAAATCACCCCCAAGAATCCATAGATCACAATGAATCATCATTGTATTTGACAAAAATATGCTAAGGTCCTTCCAACATCTTTCACGAGGAGTAACTATAGTTGGAGCATATACATTTATAACCCCAACTTTGATGTTTTCCTCTTTCCTACAAAATAATCCAACAACCCAATTACTTTTTGCTTCTAATAATTGTCCATCCCATTTGCATTTATCCCATATTATTGCAATACCACCTAAAGCTCCTATAGAAGAAACTACTAAACAATCACCTATCTTCCAAATCTTCTTAAAAGCATCCTTACATTCCTCACTACTTAATTTTATTTCTTGTATTAAAATAAACTCAAGACTATAACAACCTATTAATTCCTTAATAACTCTTTTTTAGGGGTTTTATTCATACCCCTAATATTCCATGATATCATTTTCATCATCAACACTTTTTATTTTTATTAGTGGGCTTAGCCCCACTTCTTGTTAACACCTATGATATTTTTATTTGGCTTCCCAGATCAATATCCTTTTGAGTTTATTTTTCTCTTTGTTCCTACTTTGATGGCCTTCCTCTCCTTCTTCCATTCCCACCAACACTCTCATCTTCATCAATCTCTTCTATTTTTTCATATTGTTCATAATGAGACTTATCTTCTAAATATTTATGTTGCCCTAAAGAGTCGAAAGTGCAAGGAATAGCCTCATTAGCATTTTCTTCTTTATGTTGCCCTAAAAACTCTAAACTACATAGATGATCCTCCATAGTCATTACTTTCTTATGTTGGCCTAAAAACCCTAAATTTCCTTGGATATCCTCCATAATATTTTCTTTACTATACTACTCTTGAAATCCTAAAGTGCAAGGAATACACTCTATACTACTTTCATTTTTATTGTAAGGAGAATATTTTATGCTACTTGAGGAGAATAAAGGTGATTTACCTAGATTAAGCTTGACCTCCTTCACCTCATTTGCTTTAAAATTTTCTCCCCATATTCCTTTGCTTTAAAATTTTCTTTCCCTCTTCCTTCACACCTTTAGCTCCTATATTTGAACTTGTGCATTGTACTTCCTCATCCCTCATATCATTTTTTTCTTCTAATGGTTGATTCGAGTGAATTATAATGGCCTTTGCCATCTGATGATGTAGAGGGATTTTTCTAGCCACTTTCTTAGGAGTGGAAAATCCTTGATTTGACCTAGCTTCTCCTATGATATGATCTCCTTGTTTCAAATTGAAGCTACCCTCATGCCCAAAAATTTCCATCTCTTCCTCCATCATTTTCACTTTGTAATCTCTTGCCATGTGCTCAGTTTCATGATATTTGCAACATCAAATGCAATATTTTCATAATCCACTTGTTGATCCCATTCTCTTGATTCAGATTTAATCCTAATCGACTATAGTAAAGGTTTAGAAATATCCATGGAAACACATATTCGAGTGTATACAACATGCCTTCTCTCCTTAGTAGTTGGTCCCTCCTAGATGAATTCACCTAGAGTATTACCAATATTCTTCAAAACCTCCTTATTGATGAGTTGATAAGGAAGTCCAAAAGCCTAATCCATATCGAAAGCCTTTTAATAGTTTCTATGTCCACAAAAAATTCTCACTCCAAGGTCTTAAATATAATGCATCTTTACCCCTAAACCATGAGCCTCCATCCATTATTTTATCCCTTATTTATGAACTAGAGAAAATAATGAGGAAAAATCCTTTTGGAAGAAAAGTCATGGAGTAATTTGAATTCAATCCCCACTTCCACTTGATCCAATTTTGAATCTCAAAAAACTTAGCCAATATCCATGAAACTTACATATTAACCCTCTAGTTTTAAGAACCATTATATCATGCTCAATCATCTCATCCTTGATAATCACTTATAGTGTAGAATCTGCTACCTAGACTGGGTTTGCCATAGATTCGCTCTTCCTCTTATTGCTAGCTAGGGCATCCATACTTCCAACTTGGTCATTCATACTTTTAGTAAGGACTTTCACAAATGACTTTCTTTCCATGTTACCTAGATTTTCTTCAAATGAATCCTTTAAATTCTCCTAAGATCTGGAACAAGAAGTGGCACTTGTTCCTTGATCACACTTTGCTTTCTACTTCTTGCTTTCCTGCTCACACTTCCTCCTCACTCCTAGCTCGTGCTCGCACTCACTTTTGGTTGCACTCACTCTTGGACTCACTTTCGGTTACACTCACTCCTAGCTTGTACTTGCACTCACTTTTAGTTGCACTCACTTCCAACTACACTCACTCTTAGCTCGTGCTCACACTCGCTTTCGATTGCGTTCACTTTCAACTGTGCTCACTCTCGGTTGTGCTTGCACTCACTCTCGGTTGCACTCACACTTCCTTTCGTTGAACCTTTATAGGGGGTCTTATTCATGCCAGTAATATTATAATATATTATTCTCATTATCACTTTATGTTTTTATTTGTGGTCTTATCCTTGTTAACACTTGTGATATTTGCTTTTTTTTCCATATCAATTTTCCTTTGAGTTTCATTTAATCTTTGCTTTTGCTTCTTGGGTTTCCCTCTCCTTTTTCATTCCCAGCAACACTTTCATCTTCATCAATATATTTGATTTTTCATATAGTTCATAGTATAAGTTATCACTAGAGATTTATCTTGTTCTAAAGGATATGAACTACAAGAAATAACCTCAAGCACTTTCTTCTATATGTTGCCTTGGAAACCCTAAAGTACAAGGATGTTCCTCCATGTCAATTATCTTCTTATGATTAGGTTTGTATTGCTCTAAAATATTTGAAGTGCAAGTAATAACCTCAACCACTTTCTTATTTATGTTGCCCTAGAAATGCTAAAGTGCAATGATGTTCCTCCATAGTACTTACTTTCTTATGTTGCCGTGAAAACCCTTAATTGCTATGGATATCCTCCATTCTCATTTCTTTATTATGTTGCTCTTGAAACCTTAAAATGTAAGGGATAACCTCTACATTACTTTTTTTTTGCTTGAGAAAAAAAGTGTTGTACTCAGTACCCCCCTTGACAAATCACAACTCTCTCCTTTAGATCTTGAGATTTCACAAACATATTCAAATCTCATCTCAATTGAGATGCTATAGCTAGATATCTACATATTTTTCATAAAATTCTAAATTCTTGATATTCATTTTATGGGTCTTTAATTTTATTTGTAAATAAAAATATTGAATATCCTTTTTCTTGACATTTTTCAATCTTGTTCATTCACCTATTGAAGTGAAATATTGATTAGTGGTGGTCTTTGATGATGCCAAGATGCCATTGTGCCACTTGAATATCCATAACCATTTTATTGGCTCTATGCTTTTGCTACTATGCTCTGATATTTTGAATGGTTGATCTTGTTGTTCCCTGATGTTGCTACACCCTTTTGAAATCCAAAATAACTATGATTTTTTTTGTCAAACACTACCATACTTGATGCCTTTCTAAATCCATGTAGATCCATAATATTTATGGCTTAAGTTGTGCCTCCAATATTGTTGCCGCTCAAGGTGGTGTGGGTGGTGATATGTTGCAACCTTAACCTGACATTCTATTTCATTTAATTCTTCAATAATTTTCTTTTTTATTTTAAACTCTTCTTCAAAATATTCTCTCTTCATCCCTTCTTTTGGTGCATCCTTGTGCCTTTCTTTTGGTGCATCCTTGTGCACTTTTGATAAAGCTTCCTTGGACTTTGTTGTTGCTTCTTCCATGGACTCTATTGTTGTTGCTATTGTAAATTTAAATTTTGAGTCTTCTATTGGTTCTTCAACTTGTTCCTCTACTATAACTACTTGCTTCTCCTTGGATCCTTGCTTCTTAAGCTTTTCCTTTTAAATACAACCACGAAATTACACATTATCATATGTATTTTTTCTTTCTATTATATCCTCTTTATTCATTTCTTTTAGTTCCCTCTGAAGCCTTTTTATTTTTTCTTCATATATTTTTATGGTGACCTTCAAAATAGCTATATTTTTATATGGGTCCCACTGACTTAAGAATGCATGCTCCATTTCATCCCAAATTGTAACTATAAGTTCTTTCCTTAGGAAAAATTGCCCACCAAACATAAACTTAGTCTTTTAAAATTTTGAAAATGTGGCATGACAAAAAATGGTTACTATAATATAGATATCTAAATTTCATCCATCATTCTCAAACATCAATGTCATCCTTTCCAATGAAAATTGGCAACTCCATGACTCAACCCAATGTTTTTTCCTAAAACAACTATGGTTTTGGAAAAAAACCTAGGGTTTTCCATTTTTCAAATCTCCTCTATTCCTTTCTATCAACAAATAATTATATAGATTTTCTATAAAAAATTAAATTGCAACTAATTTGCTTACCCTGATTGATGGAGATATTTGTAATTTCATTTTTTATGATTTAATAAAATCCTCATTGTTCTTATTCTGGATGGTTGACTTCATAGGGTCGTATCTGGAATGTGAATTTAAAATATGCACACATAAATTTTATTTAATTGGAAAATCAATTAAGTTAGAAGTATTAACTCTACATTAATTTCATTTCTACTTCAAGGAGAGGATTTTATACTAGAGAAAATTGAATGTGATTTACTTGGAATAAACTTAACCTATTTCACCTCCCTTGTTTTATGAATTTCCTCCACATCTTCCTTTGTAACTTTAATTCCTTCTAAATTTGAACTTGCACATTGTACTTCCTCATCCCTTGTATCATTATTTTCTTCTTCTAAAAGATGATTTGTGAACTATGATGACCTTTGTTATTTGATGCTATAGATAGATTTTATTTGCCTATTTTTTATGGACTAGAATGACCTTGATCTAATTGAGCTTCTACTACAATATTATTTCCTTGCTTCATATTGAAGTTTGTCTCATGACCAAAAGTTTTTGTCTCTTTCTCATCGTTTTCATTTTGTAATATTTGGCCATAAGTCAAGTCTCATAACAATTGTGGCATGAAAGGCAATGTTTTCATAATCCACTTGTTGATCCCATTCTCTTGATTTAGATTTAATATTAATAGATTGTGGCAAAGGTTTTGAAATATCCTTAACAACACATATCCAAGTATTACAATATGCTATCACTCTTTAGAAGTTAGTCCCTCCTAAATGATATTCCCTAGGGTATTTCCAATGTTCTTTAAAACATCCTTATTGATAAACTAAAATGGAAGTCCAAAAAGCCTAATTCACAAAAGAAGATTTTTAATAGTTTTTATTTCGACCAAAAAATTTCACCCCTTGGTATTAAATATAGGTCTTATCTCCCTTAGACCATGGGCTATCACCTATTATTTTACCCTTAATTTTCTAACTAGAAAAGATGACAAGGTTAAATCCTTTAGGAAGAAAATTCATGGAGTAATTTGTATTCAATCATTACTTCTACTTTATCCAATTTTGAATCTTCGAAAGCCCTATCAATAACCATGGACCTTATATATTAACCCTCTACTTTTAAGAACTATTATATCATGCTTGATCATATCATCCTTGAAAATACTTTTTGTGTAACATTTACTCCTTGGATCAAAATTTCCATATATTTATTCTTCTTTGTCTCCATCTTGGGCATCCATACTTCTAGCTACAACATGCTTACTTCCAATTAGGGCTTTTGAATATGGATTTCCTTCCACACTACATAACTTTTTCTCATATGAATCCTTTAATTTTTTAATTTCCTCAAAGATATGAAGCAAGAAAAGTTGAGGTTTGCTTTTGGCTCGTGATTTAAAATATATATTGTAATCTAATTTATAAATAATATTATAAATAATTATTTTTTTATATACATATACATACATGTATATATGGTCACTATAATAACATTTTTCATATGCATACATTTTTGTATTTATTTCTGGTAAGATTCGAACCTATGTCTCCTTAAAAGTTAAGCTATTTAACTAGTTGAGCTTATGCCATTTATTATTTTAGTTTTTTTAAATATTATGTTAGTTTTCATGTTAAATTTTTAAAATATTTAAAATTATCAATATATTTTGACAAAGCTTATTTCTTATATGTCAAAGCTTATTAGATCAAGTGGTTTAAATTATAAACCAATAGTAATACAATCATGATATAATGAGTGAGATCATTTGAACCCATATAACATAAATATAACATTATTAATTTTATTAATATTTCATATGAATGCTTATTATTTTAAATATATTTAAAAAATATCATTTACCATTTAAAATTTAAATATTATCATTAAATAAATAGTACAACGGAGTTTAGGATCAATGATTTGAAGGAAATATTGGCTCCTTGAAGTTTTTTTGTCCATGATACAAGTAATATAGTTAAGGTTTGTATTTTTGTGTCTTGTAGGGGTTAGAGGCAGGAGGAAATTTTTAAATTTTTTTGTGAAGATTATTGATGGGGGAGAGGGGGTGGCCCCCTAGGGCCACCTGGGTTTGATAATTAAGGGGGCAATTGTGGGTTCTTTTGGGTTTAGCCCTAGTAGAGTTTGTAAAGTGTATGATTCCCTGAAGAATGTTGTGGGCCAAACAAGGTTAAATTATTTCATATTTTTGTCACTTGCTCATGCATTAATTATCAACCCAGGGAGCTTCGTAAACTTGCGAAGGGTCTCACACAGGATCACTTACAATACCACTTTGAGATGAGTCCGCTAGCTCTACTATTGGGGGGTGTTTCAAAGGTTGTCAATCATTCATTCACTCCTCAATAAATTATGTATGAATAATTAAATCTTTAGAAAGAAAACATTCATACGTGCATACTAATAACAAACCTATTGCAATCATAAAATAACAGTGCATAAATAAACCTATGAAAGCAGTAAGCTAATATATAAAATACAAAGAAAGGGAAGAAATACTGGCTTGGAGTGGGCCCAGGCTCTAGCAGCTTCCTCCCAACTGAACACACGCTTAGGAACTCTTAGAACTTTATTATAATCACTAAGGAATTACAATACTTCTTAACCTCTGTACTCCTTTCTATTTTTTGTATTCTATCTTTGATATTTCAATATCTTATCAAAGAGGTCTGCATGTGTTTATATAGCACACCCATAGATCTTCTGTTACAAGGTGGTTATAACAGTCGATTCATTCCAGACTAAACTAAGACAGTCTGGTAAATGTAATCAATTTTTGCTAAAACTAGCATTCATTCCTAACGGTGGTGTGTTCTCTGATTGGTTTGTGCTTCACTTGGATTAGGTAGGACATTATCATACGTTAGTACAACTCCCAAATTAACTTACATGACGTAGAGTTGATCTGCACGAGTCAATGTTGCCCACGTCACGTTATCTGGTCAATGGGCAAAAAATAGAGGCACCTTCTCTATGAGGAAGGTGCCTAAGTATATCGGGTGCCTTCTTTATACATAAGGTGCCTACCTTTCGTTAGTGCCTTCCTAGAAGAGGAAGGCACTTGCCTTCTGTTGGCACCTTCCTGGAAGAGGAATGTGCTTGCCTTCTATTGGCGCCTTCCTGGAAGAGGAAGGTGCCTACCTTTTGTTGGCGCCTTCCTTGAAGATGAAGGTGTCTACTTACCATGTGTTAATTCTAAAAGAAACAAAGTCCTAGGTCCATGAAATGACCTCGACTGATCCAAATCCGACTAACTCAACTAAAATTCCACAAAAACACACTAAAACTTACAAATTAGAAAACACACATAATCTTATCAAATAATTACATAACCATTCATAAAAATATACAATTCCTATTATATAGCCGCATAATGATTAATTAAACTCATACAAAATATGTTTTTGAGGCTCATCATCCCCCCATGTCTAACATATGCCATACCCTCATGGCATAAAAATTGTAGGTAGCCCCGTTAACTCCTCATCATTGCCATTTTTTGATGGATCTGGCTATACCTATAGACCATATTTGCTTCTTTTGTGGACCGACATCTGGAGGTACGGTTACAGGTGCTACTATCAACTTCTGCTTGAGTTGCTGACTCTGCTTATTCACTTTTCTCGTCCTAACCACTATTGGGGGTGGTATTTCCAATGTGGTTGTTGTTGCTTGAAAAATTGCTTCTACATCCTACCACAGGTCAGCTTCTGGGGGCCTAACAACTACAAGAGGGATATCTGAGTTATCCCTCTTGAGATGAACCACCTGGGCCTTGTGTAATTGAGCTGCTTCAGGAGTAAGCCCTGTATTTTCCCTCGCAATGGCAATAGCTTCCAATTTGAGGCCATATACCCCCCATATTTTAAAATACTTATGTATCTTGGAGGGTCACCCCCGGGATGACCCATAAATCTCCCAAAATTGGCTATCCTCTACTAGATTAATGCATATACTATGGTCTCCCTGAAACCTCAAGGTTGACTCCCTGGCCTCCTTGGCTGCTGTCATTTATTTGAGCAGTCATTCAAACTGCTTTTGCATTTCTGCGAATGGTTGCATGTCCCATTCATCTTCTTCTATTTCGGTGAAAGTAACCCTCACATTTTTCTGAGCCATCTTGGGCCCTTTTCCTTTTACCTACATAGAAACTATGATGACTCGAATGAAATGTTTATCTTCCTTCCTAGCAGTTGTTTCCTCATCGTGGGGGACTTATTCGTTTTGAGCAACTTGCCTTGAAGTCCCTAGAGCTATCTCTCCATCCTCTTATCTATCCGATGTAATCCCTGTTGGTCCTTCTATCTCTTCCTCTTCAGGTCCAAGGGATTCCTCTTTAACCCTTGATCCTATCTACAACTGCTGGCTTCCACCCGATTCTGCATCGCTTAGGTCTATGACCGGGGGCTCTGTGGGTCTTCTTCTCTCATCACTTCCAAAAATAGAGGAATTATCCCCTACCTCTGGGATATTTTTTCGAACATCCAACCGAAATTCTCCCGAAGAGAATGCTCATTGTACTAATGTGGGAGAATTCATTGAGACCTCAATCGCCTAATCAGTTTGGGTCGACGTGTCCCTTTTCTCTATCCCCTTGGCCTGGAGTTGCCCGTTCTCTTCCTGCAACTATTGGACCAATTGCTCGAGTTGAGTGATCCTTTTTGCTCACTATTTTAGCTCTTCTCCATGCTTGATCTAGCAATTTTCTAGAATTTTTTGGGCCATCAAGTAGTTGGTTTGCCATTCCAGGGCCTCCTCTAGGGCTGTGTCGATTTGATTATTGCTCTTGGAAGTCCCTGCATACTGTGGATTCTAGCTTGTAAACTCCTAGAGGGTCTAGGATACAATACCAACCTCTAAGTCATCTTCCTCCTTCAGGGCATTTTCCAGGTAGAATGGCACATTCATTTTCCTCCCATGCACTAGGTGATTCAAGAATTGCACATGATTAGTGTGCAGATGTGTATATTTACCAGTGTATGTAAAGAACCGAGAAACTTGCTTGAATATATTTCACAGATTCATAGGAAGGCTACTTTTTGGTAGCCCTTACTTGTCTATCTGCATGTTCTCCATTGGCAATAGTAATTCGGTGTATGGCTTCAACATTCCACCCTTGTATGTGCACTCGCCTGTGAGAGGTAAGCCAGTTACCTGTGAGATATATTCAGGGGTGACTAGAATATCCATCCCTTGTACTTGAGCTACGTCTCCCCCAAGGAGGCAATAAATTCCTTGTTTGCCTCCATATCTTGGCTCTGACTGACCAAGATACAGTACTCAAGCCATCCCTTGGCTTCGAACTGGGTCCTGACCGCTTCCCTGATTCCTTTTGTATCACTCGGTTCATTTTTCTTCACTGCATGATTCCTCGATTGTCCTCCCATGACGCCTTCCCTTAGGCTATTCTATTTTTATCCTTGCCTTCTTAGGAAGGTGCCTTCTTATAAGGTAGGCATCGAACCCTAGATTTTAATTTTGGCAAGGTACGCTTCATAAGCTACATCGTTGGCATGATCGGCCATGGGGGGTGCATGATTTTTATGGCGGTGATATTTTTTGGTACTACATAATTTATGAATGTTTACATAAAAATATGAGTAGAGTATGCACGTACCTAATTAGATACTCATGCATCATGGAGAGTGTTGATTCGTCTATCTATGACATAGGGGATTGATACTTCATTTTTGTGGATTACACCGAATTTTTCTACTAAGTTTTTTTAATGGTTAATGTCGAAGACAGACTCTCAATAGGCTTACAAACCGTTTGTATATAATTTTTGGAATGTGCGTGCTAATATCACCCCATAATAATATGGGATTTTTTATTGGAGTGGTTCCCTATCATACGAGTGATGGTGGTAATCTGATATCGTCTGCTCGTGTGATGATATTTTTTCGATCAAGGCGCATGTGAAACTTTAACTATTGGTTGTATACAGAAGGCGTTCTTTGGTACCTTCTTGATGTGGAAGGTGCTTGATATGGTGCCTTACCGATGTGGAAGGTGCTTGATATGGTGCCTTCCTAATGTGGAAGGTGCTTGATATGGTGCCTTCCCAATGCTGCAGGTGCTCTTGAATGGATGCACCTTTCGGTGGTGGAAGGCACTCTTTTTGATGATGGTGCCTTCCTGCTGCGGAAGGTGCTTCTGAATGGGTGTGCCTTCTTGGAGTGGAAGGCACTTTTGAATGGGTGTGCCTTCTTGGAGTGGAAGGTGCCTTTGAATACATGTGCCTTCCTAGAAGAGGAAGGTGCCTCAGACATCATTTTTTTTATTAAGGATGGATGCACCTTGCTGATGTGGAAGGCGCCTCAATACTCAAATTTTTATTTTTTTTTAGGAAACATGTGCCTTCTTTATAAGGAAGGCACCTTATTTTAGTGGGGTTACTTATTTCAGTGGGATGCCTTATTTATAAGGAAGGCACTTTGCCTCTTACTCAAAACCTCCATCATGGCAAAAAATGTCTACCTTTGTCAGACACCTTCTTCTAGGAGGAAGGCATCATACCTCAAGTGGATAGTCTTCTTTGATGATGAAGGCTTTCTGCAAGGCTCTTTCTTGGTAGCCATGTCGTGATTGACTAGGAAAGGGTGATCAAGCCTCCTCGAACTCGCTTCATGCTGCCTCAGCATCTTCTTGCAAGGGTTGGCGTCTGAATTTCCTCTTGGGGAAGAGTTTGTTGCCCACCCACATGCTTGAATAGATGCTACTTCTACCCTATGAGTGTCGATGTTGGGATGCTGAGCCGAATCAGGCCTAGTTTCCCAGATACCTATTCTTCATATTTTCAGGTCCTCCACCTACAAAAAGTAAACAAAAAGAAATAAAAATACATGCAGTTAGATGCATTTTGTGCCTATTAGGCCCTAAACCCAGGATGCCTACAACTTGCATGCGGGCGTCGTCCCTACAAAACACATCGTAAGAAATAATCAAAACCTAAACTAACTACTTTTGGTGAGCACCTCCATGCCCACCATTTTTCTTGCTGAGAGTTTGATCTAGATTCACAAGGATGGGGTCTCTCCCATGCCTACTCTGGATTCCACCAGTAAATTCTTGGATGTGCTTTAGGACCGTAGTCGGTGGCCATTAATAGTTAATACAAAATTGCTGCCATAAATAGTTTTGACACGCACAACACCATTCTTTATGAGCTCTACCACCTCATACGATCCCATTCATATCTGCATTAATTTACCCTTCCTTTCCTAGAATTGAGAATCATACAACAACACCCATTCTCCTTCTTAGAACTATTTTAGTTTAATGTGGCGATCATGCCACCATTTCCTTTGCTTTTGTATGATCTTCCTTCTTTATAAAGAATCCATTTGGATTTCATCCAGCTGATTTAGCTGTCGAATCCTTTCTTTTTGAGCATCATCTAGGCTCAAATTTAGTTCTAAAGTTGTTCTCAGTGTTTTGATCTCAAACTCGATGGGCATCATTGCACTCTTTTCATAGACCAATTGGAAGGATGTAAAGCTTGTGGTGGATTTCCACATGGTGTTGTATGCCCATATTGCCTTTGATAGCCGTGTAGCCCAAAATTTTTTATGTTGCTGCATGATTTTTTTTCAGGATGTTCTCCATTTCCCTGTTTGTCACCTCCACTTGCCCGTTTACCTGCAGATGGTAAGGTGTAGTTTTGTTGTGCCAAAATCCATATTGCTTCATCAATTCCTTGATCAACTTGGAGGTGAACTAAGGGCCTTGGTCATTTGTTATTTCTCTGGGGACCTCGAATCATGTAAATTTGTGAGAAAATAAGAAATTGGTAACCGTTATTTCTTTTGAATCCCTCAATGCCTAAACTTCAACCCATTTGGTGATGTAGTCTATACAGACTAAAATAAACCTCCTACCTATTGAAGGTGGGTTAATTGGCCCCACAAAATCCATACCCCACTTGTTGAAGGGTTCCAGGTGTACTTGAGGTTGGAGGGGTATTTCATCATGATGGGTTGGTCTACCCATTATTTGGCATTCATTGCACTTGGCATATGCGACTACATATTTGAATAGAGTGGGCCAAAATTACCTAGCCTATAGGATTTTATAGGCAGTCCATTTCTCCATAAAGTGTCCTCTGCATGGTTCATCGTGACAAGCTTTGAGTATTTCTGAGAACTCCTTTTCTGCTACGCATCTCCTTATGATCTGGTCACATCCTATTTTGAACAGGAGGCCATAAATCCATAGTAAATATGTGCTTTTCTCTATTACCACCTCCTTTTCTCGAAAGGAGAGAGCATGTGAGGTTCTTTCGGTGGCCAAGTAATTGGCTATATCTATGTACCATGGTATTTTTTCCCTGATGGTGAATAAATTCTCATCCAAAAATTGGTATTCCATTATTGTATGGTCCGCTGGTATCAATCTGGATATAAAATCTACTACAACATTGTCCTTGCCCAATTTTTTGACTATTGTTATGTCAAATTCCTACAATAGTAGGAGCCACCTGATAATTCTTCCACCAATATTTGTCTTTCTCATTAAATATCTGATGACTGCATGGTTTGTGTGGGCAAACACCTTATATCCAGTGATATAATGGCAGAATTTGTTTATGGCATGCACAACTACAAGGAACTCCTTCTCTGTCACCGTGTAGTTGAGCTTAGCTCCTACCAAGTTTTTGCTGACATAATAGATGGTGTAAAATTCCTCACCATCCTTTTGTCCAAGGACTTCTCCAATCGCATTGTTAGATGCATCACAATAGATATGAAAGGGTCTGGCCGAATCTGGTCCTCTCAAAATTGGTGTAGATATCAGTTTCTCTTTGAGCAACTGAAATGCTTCTTTGCAGTATTTTATCCAATTGAACTCCATGTATTTAGACAATAGAGTGTGCAGTGGTTTTGCAATCTTACTAAATTTGGTGATAAATCACCAGTAGTACCTGATAGATTTGAGGAAACTTCTCACCTCTCTCTGCATTCTGGGGCTGGGTAGGTCCCTAATGACCTCGATATTTCTTTTCTCAACCTTTATTCCTTTTGCAGAGATATGGTGTCCCAATACGATGCTCTCTTGCATCATCATAAAGCATTTATCATTACTCAAGGACAGATTATTTACCTTGCTTCTTTCAAGCACTCTTTCCAAGTTCATTTCTTCATCAAAGGTTTCTCCATAAGCAACGAAGTCATCCATGTACACTTCGACCAAATCTTCCATCATGTTTGAGAATATGTTAAGCACCGCTCTTTGAAATGTGGTTGGTGCGTTGCATAACCTGAAAGGCAATACCCGATAAGAAAACATTCCCCATGGGTAGGTGAACATTGTCTTATCCTGGTCTTCTTCTCCTATCTGGATCTGATTATATCCACTAAATCCATCTAGGAAGGATAAATACTTTCACCTCGAAAGTGTGTCCAAGACCTGATCAATGAATGGGAGTGGGAAGTGGTCCTTCTTGGTTGCTTTGTTTAACGCTCTGTAGTCTACATAGATTCACCACTTCCCATTCTTATTGGGGACCACCACTAGTGGTGACACCCACTCACTGTCAAAAATTAGATAGATGAATCCGATAGATAAGAGTTTTTATAGCTCTACTTTGAAAATGTCTTTCATTGTCGAATTCATTCTTCTTTGTGGTTTCCTGCTCGGAGTTTCTTGTTCATCGAGGTATATTCGATGGGTATAGATCTCTGGGCTGATTCCCTTCATATCCAAGTAATCCCATGCAAATGCCCACTGGTGTCTTACCAGGAGCTCTTCTACTTTTATCAATTGTGTGGGAGTCAACCCACTACTGACATTTAACGTCCTTCCTGGCCCAACGTTTATCTACTAAACATGGTGATCTTGGGTACCAACCAATGGTGACCCAGGTGCGATGATGGAGGATTATCCATGGAGGAACTCTACAATAGCACCATCCTCGTCTTCTTCTTCTACCAACTCATCCAATGCCATCATCGGTTGGATTATGGACAACTCATGATCTTCATTCTTGGTCAACGTAGGTTCTCCCAACGAGTCGACGAACTACATAGGGGGTGAAATGGTCAATCTTTTGATGTTTTTTCCATCGAATATGGTCATCAACCCATCACGGTAGCTTATGTAAGCATCAAATTTTCTAGCCATGGCCTTCCCAAGATGAGCGGGTAGCCACCCAACCTGGTTTTAGACTACAAAACCAGGAAGTCAACTGGGTATTCCCATGCACTAATTGTCACTATTACATCCTTAAGCATTCCTTTCGGTGCCACGGTCAATCGATCGGTCAGTTGCAGCACTGTCATGGTGGGTCTCAAGTTTCTAAGTTGTAGCCTCTACATGGTCTCCTGAGGTATTACATTGATGGATGCTCCAAGATCGACCAACATATTGGACAAGGAATGTCCTTCAATTTTTACAGTCAACATTGGGCTACCCGGATTCACGTACTTGGGATGACACATCTTGCCCATAATCAAATCTGCTAATTTACCCACAACATTGATAGTCTAGGTTTCTTTTCATCCAGGTCTTCTTAGGTACATCTCCCTTATCACCTTGGTATATATCAGGACATCTTAGATAGCTTGAAATAGTGGAATTGTCACTATGGGGTTCTTCAAGCTGGACAGGATATCAAACTTTAGTTGTGTTAGTTTCTTCTGTTCTTGCAGCCGATAAGGAAATGGAGCCTTTGCTCTCTTAGCTACTTCTTCTACCACCTCTTCTATAAGAGGTGTGTTGAGTGGTATTTTCACCCGATTGTGAAAACACACTCTCCGATAGGATTTGGGTTCTAAATCCTCTCTTGCAAAGAAATTAGACAAGTAATTTCTCCAAGGTCTCCGCTATATTAGCATTTTACATCTGTGTATTAATAATCTCAAATAAAGATATTCAATTTAAATGCTTGGAACACCTCAGTGGTTGCAAGTAACTGAAAACAAGGGGCAATGTTGGTTTATTTTACTGTGAAACTTTAATGATTGTTCGTTGAACCCGAATAAAGCAAATGTGATTTGGTCCCTGTATGACCACGCTGTAACTTCAAAGTGGAAATTGATGAAATGCCATAAATGGTGGAACTATTTTTTTTGTATTTTTGACATTTTTAACTTTTTATTTTAATGTCTGCAAATTAAAACAAAATAACAGTTTTTGAAAGAAAATGCAGAAAATGAAAATAAAATGCAAAAAACAAACTGAAAATAAAAATGCACTCAGTATGATGCTATCCTGTTTCAGAAAAACCGAAGATGTGAGGTTTCCATGCATGCAACCTAACCTATTGGACCTGCAGAACATGCATAATCCCCATAGACTAAGTGCTAGTTCCTAGGGTACGAAATAAAATTCAGATTTCAAATATTAGCCTAATGTAACCCACAAAGGTGGTATTTAACATTATCTATAAATCTGAAATCTAAAAGAAAGTGAAAGAATAAACATTAAATCCATAGCATGCACAGAAGATCTCCTTCTTTCTTGCCCATAAGATGCAAATTTTTGAATACTTCTGCATTAAAAATATGTCATGTTACAATAGCAGAATGTCTGGTTTTCCAAACCAGTCTGTGGAAGAGAAACAACTCAAACAGCAGGCCCAGAATAGCCTATCAACTTCAGCTCTGCAACCCTGTTCGTAGCGGTTTTCGACCAGTCCATGTGGAAGGAAAATATCCAGGAAAAACCCAATGTCAAGGCCTTGCCTTCATTCCTGCAATATTCTCTGAACAGTTTCTGACCCCTGTACCAATCTGTGCCTCTGCTTTTATACTTTTGGCAATGCTCTCTACTTCACTCTGTGATGCTTCGTTTCATTTCCAGATTGCATCATTTCGTATTCCTCGTCTCATCGTTGTCTTTGAATTTATGTTCGATGTCGAAACGTTTGATCTTCTCTATGAACTGTAATGCTTCTATAGCCCTTACACCTTTATGCCACGTGTTCCACGCTTCTCTGCATGTTCCATAAGCCCCCTGTAAATCGTGACCAAAAATAGCATGTCGCGATATCGCGACATTTTTTTGCATGCAACTTTGCTCTTCTACCTGTATCATAAAAATGAGACATGTCACGAAATCGTGACATTTTCCTATATGCAACCTTGTCAGCCTTCATGCACAACGAAAATAAGACATGTTGAAAAATCGTGACAATTTTCTGTCAACGGGCCGTGCAAATGCAACCTGTCGCGAAATCGTGACATTTTTCTCTTCGTGCCTCGCTACAACTTGTCACGAAATCATGACATTTTTCTCTTTCGGGCCATGAGGATGCAACCTATCATGAAATCGTGACGCCTTTTCATTTTGTTGTGTTTTGCTATACCTGGCCGCGAAAACGTGACATGTCACGAAATCGCAACGCTTTTACATTCCGTACCATCTTGTTGTTTCCTGTCGTGAAATCGTGACACCCTTTCATTATGTACACATTGGCTACTTTCTATCGTGAAATCATGACACTTTTTTGTTTGGCATGTCTCGCTGCTTTCTATCGCGAAATCGCGACGCTTTTACATTCCGTACCATCTTGTTGTTTGGAGCCGCGAAAATGCAACCAATCACGATATCGTGACATTTTCTTCGTTCTTTTGCTGCTCTTGTCGCGAAAACATGACATGTCCATTCTGCACATTCAATTTTCTTTCTCTCCAAATGACATGTCACGATATCGCGACACTTTTCTCTTCACTTTTTTTTTTGACCGTGATTTCATGACATGTCACGATATCGTGACATTTTCCATTTTGTCTTTCTCTCTCTATGAACCGCGATTTCATGACATGTCACGATATCGTGACAATTTTCCATTCTGTTGTATTCTGTTGCTTTTGGCCGCAAAAACACGACATGTCATGATATCGTGACACTTTCTTTTTCTTAGCAGCGACAAAGCAACATGTCGCGATATCATGACAACTTTTCTTTTCTGGCCATGATGGAGCAACATGTCGCGATATCGTGACAATTTTTCATTTTCAGCCGTGACGGAGCAACATGTCACGATATCGTGACACTTTTTCATTTTCTGTCGCGATGGAGCAACATGTCGCGATATCGCGACACTTTTTTCATTTTTGCTATTTTCCTTTGATCTTTTGCATCTGGGCCACTGCAGTTTTCTTTGGAAAGCATGAAAAAAAGGTGGGTCCCCAATTTTGGGGTGTGTTGTGGATCAGCCACAACAAATGGCGACTCTGCTGTCAAATGCTCCTGAGCATTTTGGTGAGAACCCAACCTGAAATATACAAGCTTAGATACAAGCGTTAGCACATAAAAGATAAACAAATACCGATAGATCAGAAATACATGAAACATCAGAATCATTAAGTATCAGCTCGGTGTGTGCAATGTGTTTTCATTCCCTATCGCTTGAACTTGATCAACATTCCATTGTCAGTTTCACCTATGATTTGTATGCAAGGCTATGAATGATTTGTGCAGGATTTGATGTATGATGAAGATGCTAGAGATATAACAACCTGCTTTACAAAGGCTCAAACCTTCTAATATCATGAACAAACATATCAAAACTGTCAAACCCTCTTAAGGCCAAATAAATATATGTATACTGAATTAATTTACTAGATCCCAAAGTTGGTTATGTGTCACTACCATCTTGAACCCATGTGCAAGTGTAAGTGAAATCAGAACTTTGGGGAATAGGATTCCCAACCTAAGCGAGATGGGAATTTAACCCTATCCTTACTATTCTGATTTGGAGTTCATTACCTCATCTTGAACAAAATGATTTAACCTCGTTATGGATGAAATGGTCAGGCTAGTCTATCCATATGAGCAATCAGTGGTCTTGCTTTTAGACAAGACATGTTGCCACGCATGAGCATACTTAACCCCATAATCCCTGGTTTGGCTTCATTCATTCTTTTTCTTTTATTTCTTGGACCTTTGGGATGACTACCCATCCTTGCTAGGGACATGTAGTACGATCCTTCCAATCCAATATTGAGATGAAATGGGAAATATTAATTTTTTTACTTCTTGGACCTTGGGGATGACTACCCATCCTTGCTAGGGACATGTAGTACGATCCTTCCAATCCAATATTAAGACAAAATGGGAAATATTAGTTAATTTTATTTCTTGGACCTTTGGGATGACTACCCATCCTTTGCAGAGGACATGTAGTACGATCCTTCCAATCCAAGATTTATGATGAAATAAGACATAGGAGTTTTGGGGAATCAGATTCTCAACCTAGGCGAGATGAGAATTATGCCCTATCCTTACTACTCCATGTGGGTCAAATCAGAGCTTTGGGGAATTGGATCCTCAACCTAAGTACGATGAGGATTTAATCCTATCCTTACTACTCTGGTTTTAGACTTTAAGCTTGATGGAAGTGGTAAAAACCACTGTTTTAAGGATTATGTTGCATGATAGGACAGACATGAAATATTCTTTTCACCTCACCTTTTCATCCAAGTATGGTTTTGACCATTTTGCTCAAGATTCTTTTTAATGTGCATGGAATGTGCTTGGTTCAAGATAGTTTGGGCATCAGTTCCCAACCTTAGGATCCTTTTATGTTTTATGTTATGTAGTAACCCTAAGAGGATTCGACACCTTCTCAATGATTGCACATGAAATGAAAATGTAACTGAGATGACATGTATATGCAATGTGGAATGTGACATGAGATATGAATGCACTGCTTCTTTTGGAAGGGTTGGAATATATCATCTACTTTCCCATAATGTGCAAAACTGACAACTTCATGCATCACAAGATTCAAACGATATTATTTAAATGTTTGTGTTACTTGTGGAGCTTCTACAACACAATTCCAATGTTTCATATTCTCCTAGTCTTAGGCATAAGTTGACATCTCAAAATTTTCCTCTTTTTTTTTTTTATAAACAAACCAAACATGTCCAAAGGACCAACACACAACTTAAATCCAAATCCAAATAGCAATCCCTAAAAGGAAACTTGAAAACACAAACCAAAACCAAAAATCAAAACCTATATACAAATGTACAATATAATACAAGATGATGCAAAGCTTGGATTATCACTTTCCTGGATCCCAAACATGATTAGAACATTTCAACAAAAATATAACATGATATGCATGCCAAATGTTGTGGGAATCCAACACAAACAAGACTAGACCAAACAATGCAACACACTTCAACTTTCCTCTCTCACCCCACCAATTAGATTTAGTTCCATTAGTATTCTCATAGGTGAGATTCAAATTTTCAAATTGATTAGACAATGATTGATATTCAATTTTATCATGTCTATTCTTTAAAATGCAAATTTCATAATTCCATTCATGATTTAGAATTAGGCTTTCTTTATCCAAAATGAAACTTTGTAAGTAAGAGCCTATTTCTAAAAATTTCAAAGCCAAATCATTTTCCAAATTTGTAGGCCAATCAAATTTGTGCAACAATTTGCAAGCATCTAGGATATTTACTAAATTAGGATCATTAAAAGTTTTTACCCTAGATTCAATTAGTAATTGTTGATGAATTTGATTTAACAATTCAAGTGCATCAACTTCTTTTTCATTCATTAAAACAATGTTATCAAAGGTGTGATTAGAAATCATACCTTGTTTTTCATTCACCTTTAACGACATTTCACCATAAACATCAATCAAATTCAAAACATGGTCATGCAAATTTTCACCTAAATCTTGGATGTTTGAACACAAAAGGTTAGATTCTAACTTTTGAACATTTTTATTTACCAAAATTTGATGGGGATTTGCAATTCCCTCTTTTACCTCATGGTCTTCATATTCTTCATTGATTACTTGTTCATCAAACATACCAAAATTGGGCACCCAATTGAAAACATGCCCATCCTTTTCAACCCTCAAATGTTTTTGGTCAAAGTGTATGTCCCATGACTCATCTTGATGATCCTTCATTTGAGTTGCTTCCAATTGATCAATCTCTTTGTCATTTGGTTCCAATTCTTTGTTCACTATCCATGGTATCTCTTCATGTGAGGTAGAAGTTTCAATATCTTGCATATCAAGTGAAATATGAGTTTCATCTATAGGGATGTGAGAAAAGAATGCATTATCATATCTCCCCCAACCATTATAAAAATTATCTTCCAAATTTGTGGGATGAAACTCCATGGTATTTGTGACATGATCTTTTGATTCATTCATCAATTCACTTTCTTCTTTGTCCTTGGTAATAGGATCATTATAATCTTCCAAAATTTGATGAGATTTGAAACTCTCTTCCAAAACATCCTCAAATTGTACAGGAGTTGTAATATCTTCCTTTGAGTAGGCGATTATGTTGTCCTGTATATCAATTGGCACACAAGTTTCATTAGTAGTTTTGGAGTGAGTGAAGTCTTCCCACTTCTTCCAAGCATCATAATAATCATCTTTCAAAATCAAGTGGTGACGTTCAACTACTTCTTCAACATCTTCCAATTCATCAATGTGTTTCTCATCAAATTCATCTTCACCTTCCTTAGATGGTTCAATTATTTCCAAAAGTGGGTCGTTTCTTGAATTCAAATTTGTAAGGCCATCATAATCCAAATTAGTAACCCATGATTCAATTTTATCATAATTTGGAGGGTGAAGAATTTCTTGATCTTTAATTTTACACATCTCATCAATAGTATCTTCCAAGAACAAGTGGTGAAACTCTATCATGTCTTCAAATTCATTTATTGGTTTTCTTCCAATTTCACTTTCAACCACTTCATTCAATTCTATGGTGGGTTCCATCCTATCACATATATCAAACATTGTTGAATTTAGAACCCCTTCATCCGAATAATCATGTATCTCTATGAATGAGATCATTTCTACATAATCCTCACTAGCGGATGTTGGCTTAGCAATTTGCACCTCCTCGTGGACTACATCTAAGGTGGTTGTAAGATTTGGATATTCAAATTCATCCCCTTGATCATTTACCTTAGATATCATTGGAGTGGAGGGTGCTATATTTGATGGTTGGTGTAGGTTGGCATCAATATCTTTAGAAGGACAATCTCTTATGTGAACATGTTGTGCCTTTTCTTCTTCAAGACCTTGTCGTTCTATCTCTTCTAAGATCTCATGGATTTTCTCTAGAGACAAGCCACCCATTTTTTCCTCAATGAGTGAAGCAAGTGTGGGGTGTATGGCTCCCAAGTATACTTCCATGGCTTCCTCTTCTAATGTGTTAAAATTTTCCCACATTTGGGAGTGCAACTCATGAAATCTTCCATTGAATTGACTCAAGGATTCATTAGGCTCCTTACATATGGAGGTAAACTGATTTTTCAAGATTTCTAAGTCAACCTGATTACCAAAATGATAAAGATAGGTTGCTTCTAGTTGTATCCAAGAAGTCCTAACCTCCATGGGTAGTTGGCTGTACCAAAAGAATGGTTTATCATCCAAAATGTATGCAAATAACTTACAAGCCACCTCCTCATAGAAAATCTGGAATTTACATAATGTATCCTTGTAGACATGCAGTTTTTGCAAGTATCCTAGTGGCACCTCTTGATTAAAACACCGTAAAAAATCCAATAACATTTTAGGAATTTGATAGGGTATCACATGTATAGACAAACCCTTATAATGATCCTCCATCATAGATACCATTCTTTCTCTTAGAGACACTATTTCTAGCTCTCAGGGATACCATTTGCTCCTCAAGTGTTGCCATTAGTGAAACTTAAAATGTAATTTTAGAACCAAATCTGTTGAATATTCAACCTGCAATGTATAAAAAAAATCAAGTTAGCATCAACTAAGAGATGTATTCATTAAAATCAAATGAAAAGTAATTGCATGGAAACAACACTTTGTTAGTCAAGACCAAAATTTTCAAAATTAAATCAAATCACATTATTTCTGTATGAACAATCAGAAAAGTGTTAGAATAATATACAACATACCTGAATTGCTTAAAAATAGAATAAAGTAAACCAATTCAGGCCGTCCTTTTAACAATCTGCTGAGTGTTAGAGGACTAAAGCATACAAAAATTTAAATTTAAATCACACTAAAATAAACCCGTTCGGCCCTCCTTCTAGCGCCAATCTGTTGAGTGGTGTTAGAGGAGGCCGAAGATGCTAATCAAATGGACTTGAAATATTTAGCAATGTAAAGCTCTCAAACAATTATAAACCTGTAGCATCTAAAATCATAATGAAATAAACCATTTCATGCCCTCCTTCTAGCGCCAATCTGTTGAGTGGTATTTTCACCCGATTGTGAAAACACACTCTTCGATAGGATTTGGGTTCAAAATCCTCTCTTGCAAAGAAATTTAGACAAGTAATTTCTCCAAGGTCTCCGCTATATTAGCATTTTACATCTGTGTATTAATAATCTCAAATAAAAGATATTCAATTTAAATGCTTGGAACACCTTAGTGGTTGCAAGTAACTGAAAACAAGGGGCAATGTTGGTTTATTTTATTGTGAAACTTTAATGATTGTTCGTTGAACCCGAATAAAGCAAATGTGATTTGGACCATGCTGTAACTTCAAAGTGGAAATTGATGAAATGCCATAAATAGTGGAACTATTTTTTTGTATTTTTGACATTTTTAACTTTTTATTTTAATGTCTGCAAATTAAAACAAAATAACAGTTTCTGAAAGAAAATGCAGAAAATGAAAATAAAATGCAGAAAACAAACTGAAAATAAAAATGCACTCAGTATGATGCTATCCTGTTCCAGCAAAACCGAAGATGTGAGGTTTCCATGCATGCAACCTAACCTATTGGACCTGCAGAACATGCATAATCCCCATAGACTAAGTGTTGGTTCCTAGGGTACGAAATAAAATTCAGATTTCAAATATTAGCCTAATGTAACCCACAAAGGTGGTATTTAACATTATCTATAAATCTGAAATCTAAAAGAAAGTGAAAGAATAAACATTAAATCCATAGCATGCACAGAAGATCTCCTTCTTTCTTGCCCACAAGATGCAAATTTTTGAATACTTCTGCATTAAAAATATGTCATGTTACAATAGCAGAATGTCTGGTTTTCCAAACCAGTCTGTGGAAGAGAAACAACTCAAACAGCAGGCCCAGAATAGCCTATCAACTTCAGCTCTGCAACCCTGTTCGCAGCGGTTTTCGACCAGTCCATGTGGAAGGAAAATATCCAAGAAAAACCCAGTGTCAAGGCCTTGCCTTCATTCCTGCAATATTCTCTGAATAGTTTTCGACCCCTGTACCAATCTGTGCCTCTGCTTTTATACTTTTTGGCAATGCTCTCTACTTCGCCCTGTGATGCTTCATTTCATTTCCTAGATTGCATCGTTTCATCTTCCTCGCCTCTTCATTGTCTTTGACTTTCTGTTCGATGTCGAAACGTTTGATCTTCTCTATGAACTGTAACGCTTCTGTAGCCCTTACACCTTTATGCCACGTGTTCTTGCTTTCTCTGCATGTTCCATAACTACCCCCTATAAATCATGACCAAAAATAGCATGTCGCGATATCGTGACATTTTTATGCATGCAGCTTTGCTCTTCTACCTATATCACGAAAATGAGACATGTCACGATATCGCGACACTTTCTAACGCATCAAAACATGTCAAATCATGACTTTTCCACCATGTCCCATGCCAAAATGAGACATGTCACGAAATCATGACATTTTCCTCTACACCTTGTCAACCTTCATGCATCCTGAAAATAAGACATGTCACCAAATCGACATTACAAACTTCATATCATGAAATCATGACATTTTTCTCTAACGTTTTCTTTGTGTTTTGTTGCACTAAAATCGTGACACTTTTTACATTCCATACCATCTTGTTTTTCTCTAAATCGACACTTTCTATTCACTCTACTTTCTCATGAAATCATGACACTTTTCTTCTCTCTCTGCTTGTCACGAAATCGCGACGCTTTTCACATCCGCGAAATCGCGACATTTTCCATTTTTGTCATGAAACGCGACATTCACCCACCCCACAAAATCGCAACATTCCACGACATTTCCATTGCTCCCCCTGTCACGATATCACGACATTTTTTCCCAATCGACATGTCGCGAAATCGCGACACTTTATTTTTCTTAGCAGGAGCAACATGTCGTGATATCGTGACAACTTTTCATTTCTAGCCGCGATGGAGCAACATGTCGCGATATCGTGACAACTTTTCATTTTTGGCCGTGACGGAGCAACATGTCGCGATATCGCGACACTTTTTCATTTTCGGCCGCGACGGAGCAACATGTCGCGATATCGCGACACTTTTTTCATTTTTGCTATTTTCCTTTGATATTTTGCATCTAGGCCACTGCGGTTTTCTTTGAAAGCATGCAAAAAAGGTGGGTCCCCAATTTTGGGGTGTGTTGTGGATCAGCCACAACAAATGGCGACTCTATTTGTCAAATGCTCCTAAGCATTTTGGTGAGAACCCAACCTGAAATATACAAGCTTAGATACAAGCGTCAAGCACATAAAAGATAAACAAATACCGATAGATCAGAAATACATGAAACATCAGAATCATTAAGTATCAGCTCAGTGTGTGCAATGTGTTTTCATTCCCTATCGCTTGAACTTGATCAACATTCCATTGTTAGTTTCACTTATGATTTGTATGCAAGGCTATGAATGATTTGTGTAGGATTTGATGTATGATGAAGATGCTAGAGATATAACAACCTGCTTTACAAAGGCTCAAACCTTCTAATATCATGAACAAACATATCAAAACTGTCAAACCCTCTTAGGGCCAATAAATATATGTATACTGAATTAATTTACTAGATCCCAAAGTTGGTTATGTGTCACTACCATCTTGAACCCATGTGCAAGTGTAAGTGAAATCAGAACTTTGGGGAATAGGATTCCCAACCTAAGCGAGATGGGAATTTAACCCTATCCTTACTATTCTGATTTGGAGTTCATTACCTCATCTTGAACAAAATGATTTAACTTGTTATGGATGAAATGGTCAAGCTAGTCTATCCATATGAGCAATCAGTGGTCTTGCTTTTAGACAAGACATGTTGCCACGCATGAGCATACTTAACCCCATAATCCATGACTTGGCTTCATTCATTCTTTTTTCTTTTATTTCTTGGACCTTTGGGATGACTACCCATCCTTGCTAGGGACATGTAGTACGATCCTTCCAATCCAATATTGAGATGAAATGGGAAATATTAATTTTTTACTTCTTGGACCTTGGGGATGACTACCCATCCTTGCTAGGGACATGTAGTACGATCCTTCCAATCCAATATTGAGATGAAAATGGGAGATATTAATTTTATTTCTTGGACCTTTGGGATGACTACCCATCCTTTGTAGAGGACATGTAGTACGATCCTTCCAATCCAATGGGGAATCGGATTCTCAACCTAGGCGAGATGAGAATTATGCCCTATCCTTACTACTCCATGTGGGTCAAATCAGAGCTTTGGGGAATTGGATCCTCAACCTAAGTGCGATGAGGATTTAACCCTATCCTTACTACTCTGGTTTTAGACTTTAAGCTTGATGGAAGTGGTAAAAACCACTATTTTAAGGATTATGTTGCATGATAGGACAGACATGAAATATTCTTTTCACCTCACCTTTTCATCCAAGTATGGTTTTGACCATTTTGCTCAAGATTCTTTTTAATGTGCATGGAATGTGCTTGGTTCAAGATAGTTCGGGCAATAGTTCCCAACCTTAGGATCCTTTTAATATATGTTATGTAATAACCCTAAGAGGATTCGACACCTTCTCAATGATTGCACATGAAATGAAAATGTAACTGAGATGACATGTATATGCAATGTGGAATGTGACATGAGATATGAATGCACTGCTTCTTTTGAAATGTGGATGGAATATATCATCTACTTTACCATAATGTGTAAAACCGACAACTTCATGCATCACAAGATTCAAACGATATTATTTAAGATGTTTGTGTTACTTGTGGAGCTTTCTACAACACAATTCCAATGTTTCATACTCTCCTGATCTTAGGCATAAGTTGACATCTCAAATTTTTCCTTTTTTTTTTTTTTTAAAACAAACTAAACATGTCAAATGAAATCAAACACACAACTTAAATCCAAATCCAAATAGCAATCCCTAAAAATGAAACTTGAAAAAACACAAACCCAAAACCAAAAACCAAAATCTATATACAAATGTACAATATAATACAAGATGATGCAAAGCTTGGACTATCACTTTCCTGGATCCCAAACATGATTAGAACATTTCAACAAAAATATAACGTGATATGCATGCCAAATGTTGTAGGAATCCAACAAAAACAATATTAGACCACACCATGCAACAAATTTTAACTTCCCTTGCTCACCATACCAATTTGATTTAGTTCTATTACCAACACCATAGGTGAGATTCAAATCAAATTGATTAGACAATGGTTGGTATTCAATTTTATCTTGTCTATTCTTTAAAGTGCAAGTTTCATCATTCCATTCATGATTTAGAAGTAGGCTCTCTTTATCCAAAATGAGACTTTGTAAGCAAGAGCCTATTTCTAAAAATTTTAAAGCCAAATCATTTTCCAAATTTGTAGGCCAATCAAATTTGTGTAACATTTTGCAAGCATCTAGGATATTTACTAAATTAGGATCATTAAAAGTTTTTACCCTAGATTCAATTAGTAATTGTTGATGAATTTGATTTAACAATTCAAGTGCATCAACTTCTTTTCCATTCATTAAAACAATGTTATCAAAGGTGTGATTAAAAATTATACCTTGTTTTTCATTCACCTTTAATGACATTTCACCATAAACATCATTCAAATTCAAAACATGGTCATGCAAATTTTCACCTAAATCTTGGATGTTTGAACACAAAAGGTTAGATTCTAACTTTTGAACATTTTTATTTACCAAAATTTGATGGGGATTTGCAATTCCCTCTTTTACCTCATGGTCTTCATATTCTTCATTGATTACTTGTTCATCAAACATACCAAAATTGGGCACCCAATTGAAAACATGCCCATCCTTTTCAACCCTCAAATGTTTTTGGTCAAAGTGTATGTCCCATGACTCATCTTGATGATCCTTCATTTGAGTTGCTTCCAATTGATCAATCTCTTTGTCATTTGGTTCCAATTCTTTGTTCACTATCCATGGTATCTCTTCATGTGAACCTCAAAATCATCATGCAAACTTGCATCCCCCCCTTCAAAAAATTTATATTCAACAAGAACAAATTTTTCCCCCCTTCAAAAACTTGGAAAAAGGAGGGAGATGTAGAAGTTTCAACATCCTGCATATCAAGTGAAATATGAGTTTCATCTATAGGGGTGTGAGAAAAGAATGCATTATCATATCTCCCCCAACCATTGTAAAAATTATCTTCCAAATTTGTGGGATGAAACTCCATGGTATTTGTGACATGATCTTTTGATTCATTCATAAATTCATTTTCTTCTTTGTCCTTGGTAATAGGATCATTATAATCTTCCAAAATTTGATGAGATTTGAAACTCTCTTCCAAAACATCCTCAAATTGTACAGGAGTTGTAATATCTTCCTTTGAGTAGGCGATTATGTTGTCCTGTATATCAATTGGCACACAAGTTTCATTAGTAGTTTTGGAGTGAGTGAAGTCTTCCCACTTCTTCCAAGCATCATAATAATCATCTTTCAAAATCAAGTGGTGACGTTCAACTACTTCTTCAACATCTTCCAATTCATCAATGTGTTTCTCATCAAATTCATCTTCACCTTCCTTAGATGGTTCAATTATTTCCAAAAGTGGGTCATTTCTTGAATTCAAATTTGTAAGGCCATCATAGTCCAAATTAGTAACCCATGATTCAATTTTATCATAATTTGGAGGGTGAAGAATTTCTTGATCTTTAATTTTACACATCTCATCAATAGTATCTTCCAAGAACAAGTGGTGAAACTCTATCATGTCTTCAAATTCATTTATTGGTTTTCTTCCAATTTCACTTTCAACCACTTCATTCAATTCTATGGTGGGTTCCATCCTATCACATATATCAAACATTGTTGAATTTAGAACCCCTTCATCCGAATAATCGTGTATCTCTATGAATGAGATCATTTCTGCATAATCCTCACTAGCGGATGTTGGCTTAGCAATTTGCACCTCCTCGTGGACTACATCTAAGGTGGTTGTAAGATTTGGATATTCAAATTCATCCCCTTGATCATTTACCTTAGATATCATTGGAGTGGAGGGTGCTATATTTGATGGTTGGTGTAGGTTGGCATCAATATATTTAGAAGGACAATCTCTTATGTGAACATGTTGTGCCTTTTCTTCTTCAAGACCTTGTCATTCTATCTCTTCTAAGATCTCATGGATTTTCTCTAGAGACAAGCCACCCATTTTTTCCTCAATGAGTGAAGCAATTGATAGGATAGGATTAAATCCTCATCAATCATCGAACCAGAGTAGTAATTTCTCCCAAGTGGTATTTTCACCCCATTGTGAAAACACACTCTCCGATAGGATTTGGGTTCAAAATCCTCTCTTGCAAAGAAATTTAGACAAGTAATTTCTCCAAGGTCTCCGCTATATTAGCATTTTACATCTGTGTATTAATAAGCTCAAATAGAGAGTCAATTTAAATGCTTGGAACACCTCAATGGTTGCAAGTAACTAAAAACAAGGGGCAATGTTGGTTTATTTTACTGTGAAACTGTAATGATTGTTCGTTGAACCCGAATAAAGCAAATGTGATTTGATCTTCGTATGACCACGCTGTAACTTCAAAGTGGAAATTGATGAAATGCCATAAATGGTGGAACTATTTTTTTTGTATTTTTGACATTTTTAACTTTTTATTTTAATGTCTGCAAATTAAAACAAAATAACAGTTTCTAAAAGAAAATGAAAATAAAATGCAGAAAACAAACTGAAAATAAAAATGCACTCAGTATGATGCTATCCTGTTTCGGCAAAACCAAAGATGTGAGGTTTCCCTGCATGCAACCTAATCTATTGGACCTGCAGAACATGCATAATCCCCATAGACTAAGTGCTGGTTCCTAGGGTACGAAATAAAATTCAGATTTCAAATATTAGCCTAATGTAACCCACAAAGGTGGTATTTAACATTATCTACAAATCCGAAATCTAAAAGAAAGTGAAAGAATAAACATTAAATCCATAGCATGCATAGAAGATCTCCTTCTTTCTTGCCCACAAGATGCAAATTTCTAAATACTTTTGCATTAAAAATATGTCATGTTACAATAGCAAAATGTCTGGTTTTCCAAACCAGTCTATGGAAGAGAAACAGCTCAAACAGCAATCCCAGAATAGCCAATCAACTTCAGCTTTGCAACCTTGTTTGCAGTGGTTTTCGACCCCCATATTTGTCCTCGGCTTTTTCTTTTAAACCCTCTGGAAATGCTCTCTATTTCGCCCTGTGATGCTTCGCTTCATCTCCCAGATCACCTCGTTTCACCTTCCTCGCATTTTCGTTGCTTTTGACTTTATGCTCGACATCGAGACGCTTGATCTTCTCTATGAATTGTAACATTTCTGCAGCCCTTACACCTGTACGCCACGTGTTTCGTGTTTCTTTGCATGTTCCATAACGGCCCCCTGTAAATCGTGACCAAAAATAGCATGTCGCGATATCACGACATTTTTTTGCATGCAGCTTTGCTCTTCTACCTGTATCGCGAAAATGAGACATGTCGCGATATCGCGACACTTTTCTACCAATAGCCTTGTCTACCTTCATGCACCGCAAAAATAAGACATGTCACAAAATCACGATAATTTTTTGTCAACGGGCCGCGCAAATGCAACCTGTCACGAAATTGTGATGTTTTTCTCTTTCGGGCCGCGAGGATGCAACCTGTCGTGAAATCGCGATGCCTTTTCATTTTGTTGTGTTTTGCTGTATCTGGCCGCAAAAATGTGACATGTTGTGAAATCGTGACACCTTTTCATTCTGTACCATCTCATTGTTTCTTGTCATGAAATCGCGACACCCTTTCATTCCGTACACATTGGCTGCTTTCTGTCGTGAAATCGCGATACTTTTTCATTCGGGCTATCTCACTGCTTTCTGTCGTGAAATCACGACGCTTTTCTCTTTTGCACCATCTTGCTACTTTCTGTCATGAAATCGTGACACTTTTCATCTTCACCCTTCATCTCGTATTTAGGTCACAAAATGGCGACATGTCGTGATATCGCGACAACTTTTCATTCCGTACACTTTGGCTGCTTTCTGTCATGAAATCACGACGCTTTTCTATTTCGGGCTCTGTAGATGCAACCTATCGTGAAATCATGACACTTTTTCATTTCGTACCACTTTGCTTGTCTGACCCGCGAAAACATGACATGTCACGATATCATGACATTTTCCACTTTGTCTTTCTCTCTCTTCTATGACCCGCGATTTCACAACATGTCGCGATATCGTGACATTTTCTCTTCATGATGCATTCTGCTGCTCTTAACCACGAAAATGCAACATGTCACGAAATCGCGACAATTTTCATTTTGCTGCATTTTGTTACTTTTGGCCGCGAAAACGTGACATGTCACGAAATCGTGACAATTTTCCTTTCCACTGCATTTCGCTTGTCTAAGCCGCAAAAACGTGACCTGTCGCGATATCGCGACAACTTTTCTTTTTTGGCCTCGAGGGAGCAACATGTCATGATATCGCGATAACTTTTCATTTTCTACAGCGATGGAGCAACATGTCGCAATATCGCGACACTTTTTTATTTTCTGCCACGATGGAGCAACATGTCGCGATATCGTGACACTTTTTTATTTTTTGCCACGATGGAGCAACATGTCGTGATATCGCGACACTTTTTCATTTTTCGCTATTTTCCTTTGATCTTTTGCATCTGGGCCACTGCAGTTTTCTTTGAAAGCATGCAAAAAAGGTGGGTCCCCAATTTTGGGGCGTGTTGTGGATCAGCCACAACAAATGGTGACTCTGTTGTCAAATGCTCCTGAGCATTTTGGTGAGAACCCAACCTGAAATATACAAGCTTAGATACAAGCATCAACACATAAAGATAAACAAATACCGATAGATCATAAATATATGAAACATCAGAATCATTAAGTATCAGCTCAGTGTGTGCAATGTGTTTTCATTCCCTATCGCTTGAACTTGATCAACATTCCATTGTCAGTTTCACTTATGATTTGTATGCAAGGCTATGAATTATTTATGCAGGATTTGATGTATGATGAAGATGCTAGAGATATAACAACCTGCTTTGCAAAGGCTCAAACCTTCTAATCTCATGAATAGACATATCAAAACTGTCAAACCCTCTTATGATCAAATATATGTATACTGAATTAATTTATTAGATCCCAAAGTTGGTTATGTGTCACTACCATCTTGAACCCATGTGCAAGTGTAAGTGAAATCAGAACTTTGGGGAATAGGATTCCCAACCTAAGCGAGATGGGAATTTAACCCTATCCTTACTATTCTGATTTGGAGTTCATTACCTCACTTTGAGCAAAATGATTTAATCAGTTATGGATGAAATAGTCAAGCTAGTCTATCCTTCTGAGCAGTCAGTGGTCTTGCTTTTAGACAAGACATGCTGCCATGCATGGGCATACTTAACCCCATAATCCATAATTTAGCTTCATTTCTTTCTCTTCTCTTTTTCTTTTTTCTTGGACCTTTGGGATGACTACCCATCCTTGCTAGGGACATGTAGTATGATCCCTCCAATCCAATATTAAGATGAAATGGAAAATATTATCTTTTATTTCTTGGACCTTTGGGATGACTACCCATCCTTTGCAGAGGACATGTAGTACAATCCTTCCAATCCAAGATTGAGATGAAATGGGAAAAATTAGTTTTACTTTTATTGCTTGGACCTTTGGGATGACTACCCATCCTTTGTAGAGGACATGTAGTACAATCCTTCCCATCCAAGTTTTATGATGAAATGAAAGATGGAAGCTTTGGGGAATCATATTCTCAACCTAGGCGAGATGAGAATTATGCCCTATCCTTACTACTCCATGTAGGTCAAATCAGAGCTTTGGGGAGTTGGATCCTCAACCTAAGTTCGATGAGGATTTAACCCTATCCTTACTACTCTAATTTTAGGCTTTAAGCTTTATGGAAGTGGTAAAAACCACTATTTTAAGGATCATGTTGCATAATAGGACAGACATGAAATATTCTTTTCACCTCACCTTTTCATCCAAGTATGGTTTTGACCATTTTGCTCAAGATTCTTTTTAATGTGCATGGAATGTGCTTGGTTCAAGATAGTTTGGGCATCAGTTCCCAACCTTAGGATCCTTTTAATATATGTTATGTAATAACCCTAAGAGGATTCGACACCTTATCAATGATTGCACATGAAATGAAAATGTACCTGAGATGACATGTATATGCAATGAGGAATGTGACATGAGATATTAATGCACTGCTTCTTTTGGAATGTGGATGAAATATATCATCTTCTTTACCATAATGTGTAAAACTGACAACTTCATGCATCACAAGATTCAAACGATATTACTTAAAATGTTTGTGTTACTTGTGGAGCTTTCTACAACACAATTCCAATGTTTCATATTCTCCTAGTCTTAGGCATAAGTTGACATCTCAATTTTTTTTTTTTTTCATAAACAAACCAAAAATGTCCAAAGGACCAACACACAACTTAAATCCAAATCCAAATAGCAATCCCTAAAAGGAAACTTGAAAACACAAACCAAAACCAAAAATCAAAACCTATATACAAATGTACAATATAATACAAGATGATGCAAAGCTTGGATTATCACTTTCCTGGATCCCAAACATGATTAGAACATTTCAACAAAAATATAACATGATATGCATGCCAAATGTTGTGGGAATCCAACACAAACAAGACTAGACCAAACAATGCAACCCACTTCAACTTTCCTCTCTCACCCCACCAATTAAATTCAGTTCCATTAGTATTCTCATAGGTGGGATTCAAATTTTCAAATTGATTAGACAATGATTGATTTTCAATTTTATCATGTCTATTCTTTAAAATGTAAATTTCATAATTCCCACCAATAAATGAATTTGAAGACATGATAGAGTTTCACCACTTGTTCTTGGAAGATACTATTGATGAGATGAGTAAAGCTAACGATCAAGAAATTCTTCACCCTCAAAATTATGAAAAAATTGAATCATGGGTTACTAATTTGGACGATGATAGCCTTACAAATTTGAATTCAAGAAACAACCCACTTTTGAAAATAATTGAACCATCTAAGGAAGGTGAAGATGAATTTGATGAGAAATATATTGATGAATTGGAAGATGTTGAAGAAGTAGTTGAACGTCACCACTTGATTTTGAAAGATGATTATTATGATGCTTGGAAGAAGTGGGAAGACTTCACTCATTCCAAAACTACTAATGAAACTTGTGTGCCAATTGATATACAGGACAACATAATCGCCTACTCGGAGGAATATATTACAACTCCTATACCATTTGAGGATGTTTTGGAAGAGGGTTTCAAATCTCATCAAATTTTGGAAGATAATGAGGATCTTACTACCAAGGGCAAAGAAGAAAGTGAATTGATGAATAAATCAAAAGATCATGTCACAAATACCATGGAGTTTCATCCCACAAATTTGGAAGACAATTTTCACAATGGTTGGGGGAGATATGATAATGCATTCTTTTCTCACACCCCCATAGATGAAACTCATATTTCACTTGATATGCAGGATGTTGAAACTTCTACCTCACATGAAGAGATACCATGGATAGTGAACAAAGAATTAGAACCAAATGACAAAGAGATTGATCAATGGGAAGCAACTCAAATGAAGGATCATCAAGATGAGTCATGGGACATACACTTTGACAAAAAACATTTGAGGGTTGAAAAGGATGGGCATGTTTTCAATTGGGTGCCCAATTTTGGTATGTTTGATGAACAAGTAATCAATGAAGAATATGAAGACCATGAGGTAAAAGAGGGAGTTACAAATCCCCATCAAATTTTGGTAAATAAAAATATTCAAAGGGTAGAATCTAACCTTTTATGTTCAAGCATCCAAAATTTGGATGAAAATTTGCATGACCATGTTTTGAATTTGATTGATGTTTATGATGAAATGTCGTTAAAGGTGAATGAAAAACAAGGTATAATTTCTAATCACACCTTTGATAACATTGTTTTAATGAATGAAAATGAAGTTGATGCACTTGAATTGTTAAATAAAATTCATCAACAATTACTAATTGAATCTAGGGTAAAAACTTTTAATGATCCTAATTTGGTAAATATCCTAGATGCTTGCAAACTGTTACACAAATTTGATTGGCCTACACATTTGGAAAATAATTTGGCCTTAAAATTTGTAGAAATAGGCTCATACTTACAAAATTGCATATTTGAAAAAGATAGCCTAATTCTAAATCAAGGATTGAGTTTTGAAATGGAAGTTTTAAATAATAGACAAGATAAAATTGAATATCATTTGTGGTCTAATCATTTTAGTAATTTGATGCTCACCTATGGGAGTACTATTGGAACTAAATCTAATTGGTGGGGTGAGCAAGGGAAGTTAAAAGTTGTTGCATGGTGTGGTCTAATATTGTTTTTTTTGGATTCCTACAACATTTGGCATGCACATCACAATATATTTTTGTTGAAGTGTTCTAATCATGTTTGGGATCCAGGAAAGTGATAATCCAAGCTTTGCTTCATCTTGTACCATAGTGTACATTTGTATATAGATTTTGGTTTTGGTTTTGGGTTTGTGTTTTTCAAGTTTCATTTTTGGGATTGTTAGTTTAATCATGATTTAAGTTGTGTGTTTATTTGACATGTTTTGTTTGTTTTTATATATAAAAAAAAAGAAGAGGAAAATTTGAGATGTCAATTTATGCCTAAGATCAGGAGAGTATGAGACATTGGAATTGTGTTGTAGAAAGCTCCACAAGTAACATAAACATTTTAAATAATGTCGCTTGAATCTTGTAATGCATGAAGTTGTCAGTTTTGCACATTATGGTAAAATAGATGATATATTCCAAAAGAAGCAGTGCATTCATATCTCATGTCACATTCCTCATTGCATATACATGTCATATCAGGTACATTTTCATTTCATGTGCAATCATTGAGAAGGTGTCAAATTCTCTTAGGGTTATTACATAACATATATTAAAAGGATCCTAAGGTTGGGAACTGCTGCCCAAACTATCTTGAACCAAGCACATTCCATGCACATTAAAAAGAATCTTGAGCAAAATGGTCAAAACCATACTTGGATGAAAAGGTGAGGTGAAAAGAATATTTCATGTCTGTCCTATCATGCAACATAATCCTTAAAACAATGGTTTTTACCACTTCCATCAAGCTTAAAATCTAAAACCAGAGTAGTAAGGATAGGATTAAATCCTCATCGAACTTAGGTTGAGGATCCAACTCCCCAAAGCTCTGATTTGACCTACATGGAGTAGTAAGGATAGGACATAATTCTCATCTCGCTTAGGTTTAGAATCTGATTCCCCAAAGCTTCTATTTTTCCCATTTCATCATAAAGCTTGGATTGGAAGGATCGTACTACATGTCCTCTGCAAAGGATGGGTAGTCATCCCAAAGGTCTAAGTAATAAAATTAACTAATATTTCCCATTTTGTCTTAATATTGGATTGGAGGGATCATACTACATGTCCCTAGCAAGGATGGGTAGTCATCCCAAAGGTCCAAGAAATAAAAATATTTTTCCATTTTTATCCTAATATTGGATTGGAGGGATCGTACTACATGTCCCTAGAAAGGATGGGTAGTCATCCCAAAGGTCCAAGAAAAAAAAAAGAGAGAAAAGAGAATGAATGAAGCCAAGTTATGGATTATGGAGTTAAGTATGCTCATGCGTGGCAACATGTCTTGTCTAAAAGCAAGACCACTGATTGCTCATATGGATAGACTAGCCTGACCATTTCATCCATAACAAGTTAAATCATTTTGTTCAAGATGAGGTAATGAACTCCAAATCAGAATAGTAAGGATAGGGTTAAATTCCCATCTCGCTTAGGTTGGGAATCCTATTCCCCAAATCTCTGATTTCACTCACACTTGCACATGGGTTCAAGATGGTAGTGACACATAACCAACTTTAGGATCTAGTAAATTAATTCAGTATACATATATTTGGTTCTAAGAGGGTTTGACAGCTTTAATATGTTTTTTCATGATATTAGAAGGTTTGAGCCTTTGTAAAGCAGGTTGTTATATTTCTAGCATCCTCATCATATATCAAATCCTGCACAAATCATTCATAGCCTTGCATGCAAATCATAGGTGAAACTGACAATGGAATGTTGATCAAGTTCAAGCGATAGGGAATGAAAGCACATTGCACACATCGAGCTGATTCTTAATGATTTTGATGTTTTATGTATTTTTGATCTGTCGGTATTTGTTTATCTTTTATGTGCTGACACCTGTATCTAAGCTTGTATATTTCAGGTTGGGTTCTCACCAAAATGCTCAGGAGCATTTGACAGCAGAGTCGCCATTTGTTGTGGCTGCTCCACAACACACCCCAAAATTGGGGACCCACCTTTTTTTACATGCTTTCCAAAGAAAACTGTAGTGGCCCAGATGCAAAAGATCAAAGGAAAATAGCAAAAAAATGAAAAAGTGTCGCGATATCGCGACATGTTGCTCCATCGCGGCAAAAAATGAAGAAGTGTCGCGATATCGCGACATGTTGCTCCGTCACGGCCAAAAATGAAGAAGTGTCACGATATCGCGACATGTTGCTCCGTCGCGACCGAAAATGAAAATTTGTCGCGATGTCGTGACATGTTGCTCCGTCGCGATCGAAAATGAAAAGTTGTCGCGACATCGCGACATGTCGCGTTTTTGCGGTTCAAAATAGAAAAAGTACAGCTGAATGAAAAATGTCACAATATCATGACATGTCGTATTTTCACGGCCCAGACAAGCAAAATGCAGTGGAACGAAAAAGGTGTCGCGATTTCGTGACATGTCACGTTTTTGCGGCTAGGAGTAGCAGAATGCATCATGAAGAGAAAATGTTGCGATATCGCGACATGTTGTGAAATCGTGGTGCAAGACAAAGAACCAAGTTGAAGACCCAAAATGTCGCGATATCGCGACATGTCGTGAAATCGCGGTTCATATAGGAGAGAGAAGACAAATGAAAAATGTCATGATATCGTGACTTGTCATGAAATCGCGGTCGAAGGCAGCAAGAGAAGAGTCAATGCAGAAGTTGTCGCGCTTTCGCGACATGTCGCGCTTTCGCGACATGTCGCATTTTCGTGACCTAGGAGCAGCCAAAGTGTACGAAATGAAAAGTTGTCACGATATCACGACATGTCGCCATTTCGTGACCTGAAGACGAGATGAAGGGCGAAGATGAAAAGCATCGTGATTTCGTGACAGAAAGCAGAAGATGGTGCGGAAGAGAAAAGTGTCGCGATTTTGCGACATGTCACGTTTTTGCGGCTAAGTGCAACAAAACACAGCGATAGAGAAAAATGTCACGATTTCGCGACAAGTTGTAACGAGATAGCCCGAAATAGAAAAATGTCACGATTTCGTGACAGGTTGCATCTACGTAGCCCTTTGATAGAAATGTCACGATTTCACGACATGTCTTATTTTCACTGTGCATGAAGGCAGACAAGGTTGCGGGCAGAAAAATGTCGCGATTTCGTGACATGTCTCATTTTTGCGGTGAAAGAAGAAAAGCAAAGTTGCATGCAGAAAAATGTCATGATATCGTGACATGCCATTTTTTGTTACGATTTACAGGGGGCAGTTACGAAACATGTAGAGAAGCACAAAACATGTGGCATAAAGTGTAAGGGCTATAGAAGCGTTACAGTTCACAGAGAAGATCAAACGTTCGACATACGTGCAGAAAGCCAAAGACAACGAAGGGGCGAGGAATACGAAATGATGCAATCTGGGAAATGAAACGAAGCACCGTAGAGTGAAACAGAGAACCGCACTAGAACTTTAAAAGCAGAAGCACAGGACAGGTATAGAGGTCGTAAACCGCTGCGAACAGGGTTGCAGAGCTAAAGTTGATAGGCTATTCTGGGCCTGCTATTTGAGTTGTTTCTCTTCCACAGACTGGTTTGGAAAACCAGACATTCTACTATTGTAACATGACATATTTTTAATGCAGAAGTATTCAAAAATTTGCATCTTGTGGGCAAGAAAGAAGGAGATCTTCTATGCATGCTATGGATTTAATGTTTATTCTTTCACTTTCTTTTAGATTTCGGATTTGTAGATAATGTTAAATACCACCTTTGTGGGTTACATTAGGCTAATATTTGAAATCTGAATTTTATTTCGTACCCTAGGAACCAACACTTAGTCTATGGGGATTATGCATGTTCTGCAGGTCCAATAGATTAGGTTGCATGCAGGGAAACCTCACATCTTCGGTTTTTCCGGAACAGGATAGCATCATACTGAGTGCATTTTTATTTTCAGTTTGTTTTTTGCATTTTATTTTTATTTTTTGCATTTTCTTTCAGAAACTGTTATTTTGTTTTAATTTGTAGACATTAAAATAAAAAGTTAAAAATGTCAAAAATACAAAAAAAATAGTTCCACCATTTATGGCATTTCATCAATTTCCACTTTGAAGTTACAGCATGGTCATACGAAGATCAAATCACATTTGCTTTATTCGGGTTCAACGAACAATCATTACAGTTCACAGTAAAATAAACCAACATTGCCCCTTGTTTTCAGTTACTTGCAACCACTGAGGTGTTCCAAGCATTTAAATTGACTATCTCTATTTGAGCTTATTAATACACAGATGTAAAATGCTAATATAGCAGAGGCCTTGGAGAAATTACTTGTCTAAATTTCTTTGCAAGAGAGGATTTTGAACCCAAATCCTATCGAAGAGTTTGTTTTCACAATCGGGTGAAAATACCACTCAACAAGGTGTTTCTCCTACATATTCCTCCTCTTCTATCAGCGGAGGTGTTTCTACTCCTAGCTGTCTACCAGAACTAAGCTGAATATGATACATCGGATACATCTTGCCTTCCACGTTGTATGCTGGCTGATTCACTATGTTATTTGGATTTGCCATCGATTATACAGGTAGTTGTGCAGGTCTCACTGCTGGCAAGGCTAGTAAGTTTTGATGGGGGTGAGCTGGTGCTATGTTTTGTGGGGCTAGATTCCATGGAGTGTGGCCTCTCTACTGCTGCCCAAGATATTGATATGCCATCCAGGGCTGCTGATTTGGGAATTTTGTTCCTGGGGGTGTGTTAGACCAAGGCGATGGCCCCCACAACCCCATATTAGGTGGTTGAGGCGGGCCTTATGACATGTATGGTCCTCCCTCGTATGATGGCATTCTAGTTGGCATATTCCATGTAGGGGGTTGTGGCCAACTCTTCTAATTGCCTATTAAATAGACCTTCGTGGCTTCAGCATCTCCTGATTGCTAGGCAATTTTGGACATAATCAGATACTATGGTTTAGCCTACAAACTGTGCATACTCTAACTTTGTTCTTTGGGAATGAATTCTTTGCATGCTTTCCTCTACATTTTGGGCAGAAATAAGCCAATGTTGCATCATTTTCTTGCTTCTTTTTCTCTAACAACAACATATCCATCTGCAATGCTAGAGATGAAAGCATTTCACTTTTTAGATCCGCTAGCATGTTGCCTATTTTTGTTTTCATGACTAAAGCAGTCGCTTTCATGGTTCTAGAAGTGGTCTTGCCTCTCCTTCTTGAGTAATTTTGATATAGTTGTAGGATGTCTTCCATAGTGTGTTGGTAGACATCACCTCCAAAAATCATATTGAGATCCTCTAGCGATTCATTGTTAAGCCCTCTCAAAAATATGCTTTTGAAATATTTATCATATAGCTTCACGTGAGGAGACCATTGAAGATTGAAATTGAATCTCTCCCAGTACTCTTTGAGAGACTCATCCTCTTTCTGCATCATGCTCAGGACTTCCTCTTTGGAGTATCTTACTCTCCTGAAGTCTTGATATTGCTCTAGAAAGAGCTTCTTCATTTGATCCCATGTGGTAATGTGTTTCTCCCCTATATCGATGAACCACCACAGAGCTACATCATCCAATGTGGAAGAAAAGAGCTTCAGCTTCTGTGTATCATATTTGTAGTCCACAGACCTATATAAAACATCAAACTTAAATAATAATAGGTCAGGGTCCTCGATTGGGTATCCTCTGAAGGTAGGAAGGTGAGTAGGGGATATGTTTTTCATTTTTGTATCTCCTAATCCATCAATCAAAAAGCTAAATCCAGATGAAACTTCTTCTGCATCGACCATTTTTTTAGGAAATGTGGTCTCTAATGTAGTGCTTATGGCCTTACAGTCATTCAAAATTTTTTGATTCAAGGCTCTAGGTTTATCTGGTGTTATCTACCGATATTCTACAGCTTTCCACAACAAGGCTTCCTCTAAAGGTGTTATTTTAAATAGGGGGTTTATGATTGTTCATTCTTCCCCAAGTTGACAAGATGAGGAAGCACTTTGCACAAAGTGAGGATCCTCACTCTAGTGGAGTGCTGGTTGTGAGTCAGGTGAATCTAGTTTGATCTCAGAGTGTTCAACCGACTTAGATTTTGGAGAACTTTGTTTCACAAATCGACCATCAGGTACTCTTCTTCTCGAAGAACTCATACAAGGTTAGATGGAATATTTTAGGTATTGCAATTGATCTAGTAGAGGTGCTTCCCCAGCAACGACACCAAAATGTTATGGGCCAAACAAGGTTAAATTCTTTCATATTTTTATCACTTGCCCATGCATTAATTATCAACCCAGGGAGCTTCACAAACTTATGAAGGGTCTCACACAGGATCACTTACAATACCACTTTGAGATGAGTCCGCTAGCTCTACTATTGGGGGGTGTTTCAAAGGTTGTCAATCATTCATTCACTCCTCAATAAATTACGTATGAATAATTAAATATTTAGAAAGAAAACATTCATATGTGCATACTAATAACAAATCTATTGCAATCATAAAATAATAGTGCAAAAATACACCTATGAAAGTAGTAAGCTAATCTAGAAAATACAAATAAAGGGAAGAAATACTGGCTTGGAGTGGGCCTAGGCTCCAGAAGCTTCCTCCCAGATGAACACGCACTTAGGAACTCTTATAACTTTATTATAATCACCAAGGAATTACAATTCTTCTTAACCTCTATACTCCTCTCTATATTCTATATTCTATCTTCGATATTTTGATATCTTATCAGAGAGGTCTGTGTGTGTTTATATAGCACACCCATAGATCTTCAATTACAAGGTGGTTACAATAGTCGATTCATTCCAGACTAAACTAAGATAGTCTAGTAAATATAATCAATATCTACTAAAACTAGCATTCATTCCTAATGTAGGTGTGTTCTCTGATTGGTTCGTGCTTCACTTGGCATAGGTAGGATGTTCTCATACATTAATGCAACTCCCAAATTAACTTATATGACATAGAGTTGGAACTACACTAGTCAATGTTGCTCACATCACGTTATCTGGTCAACATGTGAAGAACAGAGGCACCTTCTCTATGAGGAAGGTGCCTAAGTATATCGGGTGCCTTCTTTATATAGAATGTTCCTACCTGGAAGAGGAAGGCACTTGCCTTTAGTTGGCACCTTCCTGGAAGAGGAAGGCGCTTGCCTTCAGTTGGCACCTTCCTGGAAGAGGAAGGCGCTTGCCTTCTGTTGGTGCATTCCTGGAAGAGGAAGGTTTCTACCTTTTGTTGGTGCCTTCCTTGAAGAGGAAGGTGCCTACTTACCATGTGTTAATTCTAAAAGAAACAAAGTGTCAGGTCCATGAAAAGACCTCGACTGATCCAAATCTGACTAACTCAACTACAATTCCACAAACACACACTAAAACATATAAATTAGATAACACACATAGTCTTATCAAATAATTACATAACCATTCATAAAAATATACAATTCCTATTATATAGCCGCATAATGATTAATGAAACTCATACAAAATATGAGCATTTTCGAGGCTCATCAAAGAAGGCTTGGGCTAGTACGGTGGGTTCAATATCAGTGGGTGGTGATAAAAAGGTGAACATATATCTTCATCACAAGGAGTGACCATGAATTAAGATGCAACCTAAAGTGGTGGTAAATGAGATAATTTTCTTACAATACAAGGCCCTCATTTGCAAATTCATTGGAATTTGGGTGGACCTATGAAGGATTGATGGATGGACAACGCGATACTAGAAAACTAAAGGTAAGTATGACATTGTTCTTTATGCAAATGGGTATTTTTTAGCTATTTTTTATAAGGAGGATTGGAATAAAACTCTTTAGTATGGACCTTATTTCATGGGGCAAGTAGGGCTATACATGAAACTATGGCATGCAAGTTCATTCTGACGAAAGTGGACCAAACTTTATTATTTTTCTTTGGAGCTTTAGAAGGAGAATATTTTTAGAGATATTGGTGAGGCCATAGAGACCTTTTTTTTTATCTATGATATTATGAAGAAAAGGAATTTTATTACTTATGTTAGGATTTGTGTGCATTTGGATATATCTAGTCCTCTCCCATATTCTATAGACATCCAGATTGAGGAGATGGTAAGGGTTTATGCTCTTGACTATGAGGTGATCCCCTTAAGGTGTAGACACTATCATCTTTATGGTCACTTGGAAAGGTATTACCCCAAAAATACTAAGATAAAGTATGAGGAGGAGCCGTATCAAGGGAAAGGTGTGGAATTCAGGGAGGAGGATGGTTTTCATGTAGTTATAAATAGGAAAATATTGAAGGTTTGTGGCCAGAAGGGTAAGGAATGTCTGGAAGTTTCTTTTATAAATTAGTTTGATATTTTGGGATCTAGGTCTAGTGAGGTGGATGTGGATGTTATGGATGGGGATTAAACCTCTCATGAGCACGTTATTCAAGATGATTTGGTATTGTTCCCTTGTAGTGATGGTGAGGCCTCGACAAATATGTGCACTTAGAAAGACTTTGGAACTCAGGAGGAGGTTGGGCCCTTAGAGGAGTCGATTCTAGTGAAGGCTACGCATGCAATTGAGGACGATATGGAGAGGGAGGAAAGAGCTATCGATATTGATGGGTATGGGAGGAGAGGAATGAGAATTAATCCCTTAGGGATTACATTAAGCACCCCAAGGAAGCATCTAGGAGGAAAACAACACGTGACTGGAAGAAAATAAAAAAATGACAAGCAAGATAAGGAAGAAAAGCATTTTTTGGAAGTGAGGATTATGCCAACTATTGATTCACATTTAAATTCTTTATCCAAATGAAGATTATTTCTTGGAATGTGAGGGGCTTAGGGGTAAAACCCAAGCAGAATTTTGTGAAGCATTTGATTAGACAATATCATTCTTATTTGCCATTGATTCAGGAATCCAAATTGAGTTTAAGTAGAAGCTCAATAATTTTCAAGAGAATTTGAAAGGAAGATTTAAGTTTAATAGTTGCATCCAAGGGTAATTTTGGAGGATTGCTTTGTATGTGGGATACTAAGAAGATAGAAATTATGGATGTAGTGGCAACTGCAAGAATTTTAGAGATAAAAGGATATTTTATTTTAAATGTGGCTCCATTTTAGGTAGTTAACTTTTATACTTTGACTAATATAAAATAAATTGTGGAGTAGTGGAGGGCAATGGAGGTAATTTTGGAAAAAGGGAAGGAGATGTTTCAAATATTGGAGGGTATTTTAACGCTATTGCTTTATTGAGGAAAAGCAAGGAGGTATCAAAGTATGGGACACAGAGAGTCATTTTTTCATTGACCAAATGGATAGGTTAGGTCTTAGAGATGTGGTTTCAAAAGGTTGCTTGTTCACTTGGAGTAATAGGAGACTAAATTGGATCACATCCAAGAAATATTGGATTGTTTTCTAGTTGATGACTCTTGGGTGATTAGAGGAATATTCTCTCATTTATGGGGTCTGATCACTGGCTAAAATCTAGAATCACCTATTTGAGGGAGGGGGATAGAAATACAAAATATTTTTATTGGTCAATGGCTAGAAGGGAGTTTAATTTTATCAAGTCTCTAACTTGTGGAAGAGGGCACATCATAAGGACATGGTGTGAGATGTAGGAGGAAGCAAGGAGGTACTTTTCTAATTATTTTTTGAAGGTTTCTCTAGATGATGATGCACAATGAGATATCTTGGAGTTGATTCCTCCCTATATTTTGGTCAAGCAAAATTTTATTCCTGGCCAGAGAGGTATCTTTGAAGGAAATGCAAAGGGTGGCCTTTGAGATGCAATTGAATTCTTTCAATTTATGTGGGAGGAGTTGGGGGAGGAAATCCTATAAGTAGTTGAATATGCTAGAAGGTCTAAATTTGTCTTAAGAGCTATGAAATATACTTTTATTAATCTTATTCTAAAAAAGGATAGGACCTCCTCATTGGATGAGTTTCAACCTATTTTCCTTTATAGCTATATATATAATATTATTTTTAAAGTGTTGGAATAGCATTTGAAGGTGGTTTTACCAACCATTATATTTAAGGAACAATGTGGATTTATGGAAGGGAGACAAATCATGGACCAGATTATAATGGTAAAGGAAGTTATTCACTCCATGAGACTCATTAAGGAGGATAATATGTTTATTAAATTAGATATATCCAAAGCCTTTGATCAAGTTTATTGGAGTTTTTATTAAGGTTTTGTAAAATTTTGGGTTTGAGGATAGGTAGATCAATTGGGTGGCAGCTTGCAATTTTTATCCTACTTTTTCGGTCTTGATAAATGGTGTTCCATCAGAGTAGTTTTGGGCAAGTAGAGGCCTAAGATAGGGAGACCCTATATCTCCATTCTTTTTCATTATTTAGGTAGAAGCCTTGGGTAGGACTATTCATAAAGCTAGGAAATCTAAGGAAATAAAATGTTTTATAGTGTCTAGGGGGGTTGTGCCTCTAACACAACAATTTGTGGATGATTTTGCTTGTATGAGGATAGCAAATATCAAGGAGGTCAAGGGGTTTAGAAGATGTTTGGATCTATATAGGAGAGCTTCAAGTCAAGTTATCAATGAAGATAAGTCTAAGGTTTTCTTTTTCAATGTTGATAATAGGGTGCAAACCTATATCCTTAATATTTTAAATTTAAAGAAAGGCTTAGCCCCCTTTAAATATCTTGGGCTTCCAGTGGAAAGATGACATCTTAGAAAGAAATCCTTGAGGACTCTTACAGATAAAATTTAATGTAAGTTAAATCATTGGACCCATTTTTGGCTCTCAATAGGGGGAAGATTGACTCTAATAAAATCAGTGTTGCAGGCTAGTTCGATATTTCAATTTACAACTATGATTGGTCCCAAGCATTGTATTAAGGAGATTGATAAAATTTTGAGGGATTTTGCTTGGGGAGGCTTAGAATTGAAAATAATAGAGTTTAGTAAAATGGAATTTGGTCTACCTCCTACTAAATATAGGGAGTTTGATATCTATAGATTGGTTGATCAAAACTTGGCTTTATTGGATAAATTTCTATGCAATTAGATTTTGGACCAGTCTAGCCTTAAGTCAAAGGTTCTATTTGTGAAGTATGGGGATGAGGTGGAACCAGTTTATAGCCTCCCCTTTAATGAATTGGGTAGGATCCATTATTTGGACTACAATTAAAAAGTCTAGTACTATTATTATTGTAGGCATATTCTAGAAAGTCAAAAATGGGAGGAAGGCAAAATTTTGGATTGATACATGAGATCAATACCATCTGATTACTTCCTAGTTCTTGAACCTGTGTAATATTACATATATTTTTAAGAACACAAATTGGGTATTTTTTAAGGACTTATTGGAGGAATATGCAGGGGAAGTGGATTTGAGGAGGTGGAAAGACCTCTTGATTTGGAGATAAATACCTGAAGAAGACAAGGACAGTCTGTGGGCTATTTTAGATCAAAGGCAATGCTCATGGTCAGAAGAGGAGGACTCTTTGGGATAGGAAGACAAAGGAAAAGGATGATATTTTATCAAGAAGGATATGACTAGCTCATAGAGGGATTGGATAGAGAGAGGGTGATTTGTAAGGTGTGGAATTCAAGTATTTGGTCAAAAGTTAATATTTTCATTTGGTTAGCCATTTAGAATAGGGTCTTGACTCAGGAAGATATTTGTAATAAGATCTTGATGGGTCTATAATGGTGTGTGATCTTCTATGGTGTGGGATAATCTATTGACCATCTTCTAGTTTGATGTCCCTTTTTTGGTTGGATCTATGAGAAGACAAAAGGTTGTTTAATCTACCTCAGCTTGGTGATGTCTTGTTGGAGAAGTTCTTCAATCTATGGGGATCTAGGGGGAAAGTGGATAGTCTACCCTTATAGTTTATTATTTAAAGGCCTTCACTTTATGTAAGGTGTGGCTATAGCACAATAGACATATTTTTCATGATGAGTGCTCATATAGAGAGTCAATTATCTCGAGAATTTTACTCAATATTAGAGATGTTGTAAGAGGAACAAAGGTTCTCAACTTATACCCAAAATGAGGAGTTATTGGATATTTTTTGGGATTATGATCCTTGGGTGGGTTCAATCCCAATTATTATGGAATTTGATATCAAAAATAAGGAAGGTTCCTTCTAAAAAACTAGATAGGGAAGGGAAGTGGAGACCACTGTCGATGGATTGGGTTAAGGTTAGTATCGATGGTGTTTCTTGTAGCAATTCAAGGAAGGTAGGTATTGGTGGGGTGGGTCATATGCACAAAGGGATGTTGGTTTTTGGATTCCATTAGGGCATTAAGAAGAATAACAACATTATGGCAAAGGCCATGGTCATTGTGAAGGCTTAGTCATGGCCCTTAAGTAAGGATACTTGAGAATTAAGCAGTTTAACTCTCAAGTCTTAATAAATAGGTTGAACAAGAGGGGAGAATGGAATGGAGGGTCTAGTAGGTCTTGGATAATATTATGGGTTTAAAAATAGAGCGTAGATAAATTTTCTCCATGTGGTGAGATAAAAGAACAAAGTTGTAGATAGATTGGCTAATTTGGGAATAAAGAGAGGTAATAATTGGTGGGATTATGATAGGGGTAAAAAATCAGGGAAGATTATGGAATTGTAGGTTTTGCTTCAACAATATTACCTCAATGATGGGAAAGTAATAAGTAACAATGTGGTAAATCCTATGTTTCATGATTAGGAATTGATTGAATTAATGTATACATGGGAAGGTGGATATAGGACATACATATAATAGTGGGGGTTAGCATGATGAGTTGGTGGACCTACAGGAATTTGTAATCACCACTGGAAATGAAAACCTCTTAAATGTATTTTTGAGAGGATATGCAATATACAAGTAAAATAAAATGATGGTTTTGTCTCATTGTAGTTATGAGGAGTCCTCCTACTCTGATATGTTGTTCAGTGATTTGGTGTAGCAATGCTTTTCTATGCAATTTTTATCTGTTATCTAATTGGGCATTTAGCCTTCATGGGATTATAGGTATGTATATCTAGAGGTACTTCCAGGTTGTGATCCATGTATGGAAGGCCTTGTGATGATGTAATCTAGTTTATGAAAATTTAGTCTTTTTTCATCGAAAAATATATATTATATATTTATAGGCACTAGGTTCCTGATTACAAACCATGGCTTTAGGTAAAACCATGAGTCCAAAACCATGTGTACATTGAATTTCAATAGTTGCCTACAACTATGCATGACTATTTAATAGTTTCTATAATATTCCTTATCATTCATCCCCATCATAGAAGCATTAGACTCCAATGTGTACAAACATGGAGGAGAAAGAGTGGAAAAAAACACAAAAATTGAAAGACCGATGATCTAATATTTGTTGCTTCAATACCTAGAACAAGTCTTCACAATACATAGACACAATTCTTAACATGTTTTAATGCTATTTCATGTAATTTTAAGTTTTTTTTTAGTTTGTTATATGGGATTGTAGTAGACCTCATTCTTATTAAAAATTTTCAAAAAATATTGAGTCCACTGGGTTAGGCTCGAAAAGAGCTTTTCGATGATTATTAATATGCCTATGCTTGCATCTTAATGGAGTTTGGATGTGCATAAAATTTAGAATGTGTCCAATCAACAAAAATAAGAGAAAAGAAGTCCCTTTTACAAGTAGGAAATATTCCCATGAAATATTCTATAATATGCATGGGTTTAAAATATGACATGTCCTACCATATGTTTCAAAAATATTTATAAAATGAAGGAATATAAGGTTTAAAATGTCTCCCATGATACATATGGGATATATTTTCCATAAATAATAAGAGTCGAATTTAATATTTTTATGTTTATATTTTATTTTTGATGAAAGAACCCTCATGTAACATTCATATGGGACAAACAAGGGAAAACTTATGAGAAGGGATTACATCAAAAGACACCATTAGAAGGGGTATGTAACACCTATTCAACAAATGGTAGGCAAAATAGACAAAAGAAAATGTGAACAACTGGGGTATCCATAGTAGTGTTAGGTTGTGGAGTCTGATTTTGGCTAAATATGGATAAAACAATTATTTGTTCCTTAACTGAACTATAGATGACCAATCCTGAACCAAAGGCAAAAAAAGGAAAAAAAAAGTTAATTTTAGGATTGGCTAAAATTAAGCTTTTTCTAATTGTAAACTTTCTAAGTTTGAATTAGGCCTTAAGTGGGGATTGGGTTAATTATAGGATGTTTGTTTTAGCATGCATGTAACTGGGTTTCCCTATTTATGTAATACCTCCGGTGGAGAGGATTGTATTTTGTTTATGGAAAGTGTATATAATTGTGTATCTCTTGTAAAGAGCAGTAAGCTTAGTGTAGAGCTTGATGCAAGGGTGTTTGCATGATGGATTAATGTTAGAGTAATTGTGTGGATATGCTAGCATTTTGAAGAGGAATTTGCAGCTGGTTTTATTGCAAAAAAAATTCCTTCAGAGATTGTATTGGTGCTAATACAAAGGATTGGTGTTTCTTGGTGGATGTAACCCACACTGGGTGAACCACGTTATATGCTATGTTTTATCTTGTCTTGCATGTTTATGTTCTTCTTCTATGATGGTTAATAGTTTTTGCTATTACTGACTAAGTTGCTTGCTTCAAGAATTCCTTTTGTTTATAAAGTGAATCCTAAAAAGTAGTTTTATAGAAGAAGAGAGTTGTAGGAATAAAGTTGAAGGTAGATTGCACATGTGGGGGCCACCAAAAATAAAATCATGAAACAATGACAAAATAATAGTAAGTTGCAAAGGTAGGTGGAATATAAGTTGGGTTGTGAAAATGATGGAGATGTTGTAGAAGGACAATATATAGTTGGAAAGTGTCAAATGGACCTCTAGGGAAGTTGGCTAGGGTTTGATGGATGCTGCATATTTGGCCTCATGGTAGAGTGGAGGAGATCAATTTTTTTTGACACGTAGTGGAGTAAAAAAGGCCAAACAAGTTGACTAAAATTGTTAGGGACAATGATGAAAAAGGAGACTATGTCAATAGATCTGCGTGATGGCAAAAGAAATCATGGGAGAGGTAGGGCTTGAGAAAAATATGGGAGAATAACTATTTTCAAAATACACTATGGTTTGCTACAAATATGTTTATGGAAAGGCCATGAGTAAAATGACTAACCACAATGAAAACTAAAGATGTATTTGCAATAGGATAAGGGACAAAAAAATCATAAAAGGTGATCAAGGAGATGCAATAGTGGAAAAAAAATCATGATCCCATGTCAAAAAATGAAGGTTAATATAAATAAGAAATGGATGAAAGGAAAAAAATAGGCACAGAGTATGGGGGTAGGATGATGACAAGATTCCACAAGAGGTGGTGCATAGGAAATAATAATACAATCGAAGGGAAGGGCCATGATTGAAACATGGGTGACCATAGTAGATAGGGCAATGACTATGGTAGATGAAGTGATGGAGATAATAACATAACATTGAAGAAATAATATGGATGAGATGTCAAAATGTTGCAATGGAAGAGAGCAATAGAGCCCAATTGTGATAAAAATGACCTAAAATGATGAAAACATAAGATGAAGATCAAGGTAGGGCTAGGGTTTTCCTCCAATAGAAAATATTGTGGGTAGGCTAGGGTTTCCTCCATGGGGGCTGGTAGACCTAAAACAATGACATGTAATGACCATAGAACAAATAGGTTGATGGAGCCACACAAAAGGAAAATGTAAGACAACGAAGGGACATGCATCATATCATGTAATAAATATAGCAAACATGGTCGCCTGAGCACAATGTGTAGCAAAAAAACTAAATATGACGAAGACCATATGAGTGGCCAAAAAACTAAACTTGTGATAGCGTAAACTAGTCTGACAAATAGGAGCTGCACAAGGACCACAAGGTGGAGCTATAAATAAAAAACTCCATGATATTATTCATGGATTATGTTGAGTAGGAAAATCGATCGATGGGAGTACCAAGTGGTCAAATAGGGGGTTACCATGACAGGATTATGAGAAGAAACCATGACAATGATCGCTTGAGCATCGATGGTGCAGTTGGAAGTATAGGAGCGTAGCTAGGGCTAACATGATTACTGGGGTGATTGAGATAAATGATGTTGATGCTAGTAGAGGCCATGGAGAGATTGCTGCAACATGGTGGTAAATCTATGTGAATGTTTTCCAAGGGTAGTATTAACATCCACATAAATAAATATCACAATTTGCTATGATAGAGAAAGTCATGCAGGATTGATGTAGACATAGCTAGTTGTGGACCATTTAATCTCAAAATTATAATGGTGATCAATAGGTGGAGGAGCAGGCACAAACACACTCATAATAGCAACAACAAAATTGAGATCTTTATCCTTTTTAGAAAGATCTTCATCTTCATCAAAAATACCTTCATCAATGAGATCTTCAACTTCTACTGTGTCAACTTCAATAGGAGCTTCTTCATCGATAATAGTAATTTCTTAAATTTCTTCATGATATTCATTAAAGGTTTCTATAACTTCTTTAATAGTATCATGGTCTAGTGGAAATACGATGAGCTTCTTGCCCATAGACCCTGGTTTTATTCTAGGTGCTACTTCATAATTTTCTTCAACATACGCTATTTTTTCTAGGATGGTAGCTTGGATCAACATGATTTTGATTGAGAGTGCTTTGGCTTTTTGAGAGATCTCTTTTAGAAAGATACTTTGGATAGGAAACATGGTGACTTAGAAAAAAATAAAAATAGGAGCAAACCAAATAGAAACAACCCATAGAGGATTGATATGCTTTGATACCACTGATGTTGATCATAAAATTTTGATCGTATTATATTACAAAAACATTACATATGTATAGGCACTAGGTACTGTTAGTCTTACAATGACACTGAGAGGGGGGGTGAATCAATGTAGATCTTTTAATATTGAATTTATACCTCTTAAAACAACAATAATTAAAACTTATGACAAGATACAGCAAGAATAACAAAAGAGCATCACACAACACAAGATTTAACGAGGTTCACCAATGTGGCTACTCCTCAAGAATGACTGCTTGGACTACCATCCAAATCTAGCCTTTGTAAAGCAATAACTTTACAATCACTTTACCAACACCCATTGGAAGGAGCACCAACCCCTTATTTATCTGCACCAACAGAAAGGAGCACCAACCCCTGATTTACCAGCACCTACTGGAAGGAGCACCAACCCCTGATACCAAGTTGCAACCTGGACTTGAAATATGAATCTAGAAGATTAACAGAATGATACCTCCACTTTTACAAGACCTCGACTAGTCTGCTTCACCTTTGCGATCTCTGCGCACTCTGCTCTCTTTGTGAAATTACTTCGAACAATCTGCTCTGTCACAGTCGAACGATCATCTTCTCCCTTTTGTGCACTCTACTTCCTTTGCAAATTTTGCACTTAGCATGATTCGATACGACTTGCACTCTGCGCTCTATGACCGAACTTCATGCACATTGACAACCATAGAAATCTCCAAACAACCCTCCTTTTATAACAAAATGTTTGAGATGAAAACCCTAATCTTAGTCGGCTGTAAATCCTCATCTTAGTCGGTTTTCATGACATCTATAAACCCTAATTTTAGTCAACTATTCATTGGTCTTCATCGGCTTCAACTTAACCGCGAGAATACAACATGTCACGATATCGTGACACTTTTTCTCCTTGCTCTTTCTCTTAGCTTTGACCCACAAAAATACATGTCGCGATATCGCGACACTTTTTCTCCATGCTCTTTCTCTTAGCTTTGACCAACGAAAATACAACATGTCATGATATCACGACACTATTTTCTCTCTCCTCTTTCTCTTTGCTTTGGCCCACGAAAATACAACATGTCGCGATATCGCGACACTATTTTCTCTCTCCTCTTTCTCTTTGCTTTGGCCCACGAAAATACATGTCGTGAAATTGCGACACTATTTTCTCTCTCCTCTTTCTCCTTGTATCGGACCGCGAAAATGCTACATGTCGTGATATCGTGACACTTTCACCTCTGTACACTTCGTCTCTACTTTTGTCGCGATATCGTGACACTTCTGCTTCCATACTTTCTCTCTCCTCCTTGAGTCGCGAAAATGCGACATATCACGATATCGTGACACTTTTTCTTCTTGGCACTTTCTCTTACCTTCGAGCCGCAAAAACACGACATGTTGCGATATCACGACACTTTTTCATTCTCTTCCTTCCTGCTCTCTTCAAGTTGCAAAAATGTGACATGTCACGAAATCGTGACACTTTTCCTTCTCTGCCTTCCTGCTCTCTTCAAGTCGCGAAAATGCGACATGTCACGAAATCGCGACACTTTTTCTTTCTCTTCCTTCCTGCGCTTTTTGAGTCGCGAAAATGCGACATGTCATGAAATCGTGACACTTTTCCAACTCACTTTCTCTCTCCTATTTTAGTCACGAAACTACGACATGTCACGAAATCGCGACACTTTTCAAACTTGTTCTCTTTCTTCGAACTTGTCGTGAAATTGTGACACTTCTTCCTGCTTTCTCTTTTTCTTCCAACATGTCGCGAAATCATGACAGTTTTTCCACTTGCCTTTTTCTTTGTCAACATGTCACGAAATCGCGACAATTTTTCCACTTGCCTTTTTCTCTACCAACATGTCACGAAATTGCGATAGTTTTTCCTGCTTCTTCTCTCTCTTCCAACATGTCACGAAATCGTGACAGTTTTTCTACTTGCCTTTTTCTCTTCCAACATGTTGCGAAATCGTGATAGTTTTTCCTGTTTCTTCTCTCTCTTCCAACATGTCACAAAATCGTGACAATTTTTCCTACTTCTTCTCTCTATTCCAACATGTCGCGAAATCGTGACAGTTTTTCCAGCTTTTTCTCTCTCTTCCAATATGTCGTGAAATCACGACAGTTTTTCTTGCCTGCTGTATATGTCACGATATCGTGACACTTTTCTTACTTGTCTTTTTCTTTGATCTTTTGCAAATGGGCTACTTCGGTCTTCTTGGAAACTCACTGTCCATACTCTGAATAACATTTGAACTCCTGTCTTTTGCATCTGAATAGCTTTTGAACTTCCTATCCACTAAAACACCAGATCTATTTGACTATGTTGACAACAATGACAATACTGTTGCTGCACCTTGCTCAACAATCTCCCCCTTTGGAATTGTTGGCAACACATGTGCAATTTCCTATAACTCTTCTCAGGCAATGGTTTTGTGAAAATATCTGCTACTTGCTCTATAGTTGGAACAAAATCCAACTTAACCTCTCCTTCTGCAACTTTCTCCTTCAAGAAATGATACCTGATAGCGATGTGTTTTGTGTGTGAATGCATAACTATATTTTTGGAGATGTTAATGGCACTGGTGTTATCACACTTAACTGATATTGGTTCATCGAGCGAGATACCAAGAACTTTCAAGGTTTGTTTCATCCACAATACCTGCGTACAACATGTTCTCGCTGCAATATATTCTGCCTCTCATTGTTGATAAAGAAACTGAATCTTGCTTCTTACTGTGCCATGCAACCAATTTGTCTCCAAGATAGAATGCACCTCCACTGGTACTCTTTCTGTCATCTACACATCCTACCCAATCTACATCTGAATAAGAAATAAGGGTGAAGTCTTTACCTTTTGGATACCATAACCCATACTCCATAGTACCCTTGAGATACCGAAGAATCCTCTTTACTGTTGTCACATGAGTCTCCTTGGGATTGGCTTGAAAACGTGCTACCATGCATACTGCCTGTAAAATATCTGGTCTGGTAGCTGTCAGGTACAGTAGGCTTCCAATCATAGATTTGTACATGGTTTGATCAACAGGTGGAGATTTGTCATCTTTGCTCAACTTGAGCACTGTCATCATGGGAGTGCTAACTGGCTTACAATCCTCCATTGTGAATTTTTTTAACATCTCTTTTATATATTTAACTTGAGAAATAAATATGCCCTTCTTACTTTGATTAACTTGCAAACCGAGGAAATATGACAGTTCACCAATCATTGACATTTCAAATTCTTTTAGCATCTTATTTGCTAAATATTTACATGACTCATCTTTGCTACTGCCAAATATGATATCATCTACATATACAACAAGAACAATAAGGTGCCCATTTTTTTTTTGGACATACAAGTTACTATCCACCATACCTTTCTTAAACCTTTTTTGAGTGAGATAGTTGTCTAGTCTTGCATACCATGCTCGGGGTGCCTATTTTAAGCCATATAAAGCTTTCTTCAACTTACAAACAAAGTTTGGATTATCACCAAGTTGGAACCCATCTGGTTGCTCAATATAAACCTCTTCTTCAAGTTTCCCATTCAAAAATGCTGATTTCACATCCATTTGATGAACTTTGAAATTCTTGTAGACTGCTAAAGCCAGAAACATTCTGATTGCCTCTAGTCTAGCTACTGGTGCAAACGTTTCCTCAAATTCAATGCCTTCAACTTGTGCATACCCCTTGCATACCAATCTTGCTTTATTTTTGACTACATGTCCGTATTCATTCAATTTGTTATGAAAGATCCATTTAGTCCCGATTATATTTTTTTTCGCAGGTCTAGGTACTAACTCCCAGGTTTTGTTTTTCTCAATCTGGTCTAATTCTTCATTTATTGCCTTCATCCAACCTTCATATTTGCTTGCTTCAGCAACATTCTTGGGCTCAATGCTGGATAATAGAGAGTAGTTACTTGCTACTCTTCTTCTTGTTTGAACACCAACTTTGGGGTCTCCAATTATTTGATCTCTAGGATGATTTTTTTGCCAGCTGCCTGTTTTGAATTTCTTATTCTCTTCTGCTTCTGAATCACAACTTACATCATCTGAGTCAATTTTTTGTATCTTTTCAATTTCGTTTTCCTCATCTCCTTCAATAACCTCTTCATAGATTGGGTAGTTCGTTTCATAGCTAATTACTCGTTCTTTACCTTCATCAAACTTAACATCAACACTGTCCACAATTTTCTTTAGCCTTTTGTTGTAGCATTTGTAAGCTTTGCTTCTAGACGAATAACCAACAAAAATACCTTCATCTACTCTATCTTCAAACTTACCAAGATTATCTTTAGTTTTTTTGATATAGCACTTGCTGCCAAAAACTCTGAGGTATTTTGTTGTTGCCCTTTTATCAAACCACAATTCATAAGGAGTTTTGCTTTCATGTGTTCTCAGCATGTACCTATTTTGGATATACACCGTAGTATGGATTGCTTCTTTCCAAAATCTGTCTGCTACTCTGCTTTCAACCAACATAGTTTATGCCATTTCCTGCACTATCCTATTCTTTCTTTCTACCACTCCATTTTGTTGAGGTGTCTTGGCTGCTAAGAACTGTCTCCTAATACCGTATTTTTCATAGTATTCTACAAACTCCTCTGAAATGAATTCTCCTCCTCTGTCTGATCTTAAAAATTTGATCCTCTTTCCTGTTTCATTCTCAACCTGGTTTTTGAAAATCTTGAACATATCAAAAGCTTCTGATTTATGCTTCAAGAAGAATATCCATGTCATTCTGGAATAGTCATCAATGCACAACATAAAATATTTGTCACCATTTATGCTTTGTGTTCTCATGGGTCCACATAAATCGGTGTGTATTAGTTCCAAAGGTTTGCTTGTGTAGTATTCTTTTGTTTTGAAAGAGACTCTAGTTTGTTTCCCCTTTTGGCATGAAGCACAAATGTTGTTTTCAGGTTTGCTGATGGTGGGAATATCTCTCATTGCTCCTTTTGAGGTGATTTTTACTAGGTTATCAAAACTGATATGACCGAGTCTCTTGTGCCACAACCAATTTTCTTCTTCTTGTCCAATAAAACAAGCTCCTTCTGAAGTCTCTGAGAGCATGTACAGGTTTCCAAATGTTCTTGATCCAGTTGCTATCAATTTTCCACTATTTGTCTTTCTGACTTCACAACCCTGCTTCTTAAAAACTACCTCATGACCTTTATCACAAATATGACTTACGCTCAACAGGTTATGTTTCAAACCATCCACAAACAAGACTTCTGACTTAATTTTTCCATTAATAATTTTGACTGAACCTTTGCCAACTATCTTAGCTCCATCATTGTTTCCAAACTTTACTGAACCACCTTCATATTTCTGCAACTTCTCAAATTTTTGTTTGTTACCTATCATATGACTGGAGCATCCACTATCAAGTATCCATGGCACATATTTATTTTGTGCTTTAAATGTTGTTTGTACAATTAAGGATTCCTTTTCTTCCTTAAGTTGTTCCTTTTCTTTCCACTCCATTTTGATAGTGGTTTTGGGCTCTTGTTTTGCCTTTCCCTTATCAGCAGCTTGTGCATGTTTTACGGGAAGTTTTCTATTTTGTCTCATCCTATTTGGTTGAACTTTTCTTTCCTAAAACTGATTTGATGAAAATGTGCTTCTACAGTTTCTTGCAATGTGCCCAAAATTGTGACAGTTATAGCATTCTACTATATAATTCATTAGAGGAGAAAAAACATTTCTACTAGTGAAATTCCTTGGTCTAACATTATATTTGCAGTCTGAGATTTTATGTCCATAGCCATTGCATTTAAAACAAAAACCAGAGAAGGGATAATTGAACCTAGGATATGGTCTTTGCCATGTTGTCGTAGGAGCCATAGGTCTTCTTCTTCTTTGATGTGTGACATTGGTGAATCCATCATTGTCAGTTCTCCTTTCGAGCCTGGAATTATTGCTTTCTTTTGCATGAGGCATTTTCCCTTGATCAACCTGTTTCTTATCTTCATTCTTTGTGGATTCTACATTTCTAGCCTTTGATCCACTTGATGATTCTCCTTCGATGAAACCCAGACCAAACTTGATGCCTGCAGGTCTTTGGTCATTTATGATCTTATCCAGACTTCATAGAACTTTCTTCACGTTTGTGATAACAACTAATTTTCTTATTCATCTCTTCTAGCTGCATTCTCAAACCAACAGTCTCTTCTTCTAGCTTGCTGCAATAGTCTATTCTCATGGTTATTTGCACTTCGAGATCTTCGAAGATTTTCTTGGATTCTTCTATCTGTACTTTCAAAATGGTTATGATTTCATTTGCATCCGCAAGCTTTCTTGAAAGTTTCTTATTCTTTTTCTTTTCTATCTCCCACTCTTCAAGTGCAGAGATCAACTCACCTTCTAGATCTACTTCGACCTCGGGGTTTTCACCACATACTTCAGAGATCACTCCTTCTTCCTTTTCTGATTTTGCTTCTTCAAATGCCATGAAAAGAGCTTCACCTTTTTCCTCTTTAGACTCTTCTCTGAGTTGTCTTCTGATGAACTGACATTCTTGGAGATGAAACTTCTCTTCTTGAAGTTGCCTTTTCTGAAGTTCATTTTCTTCCAGTCACTTCTTTCATGGTGCGATCCTTCATCATTTTTGTTCTGCTCTTTAAGTGGACATTTAGTCACAAAATGCCCGACGCCTCCATAGTTGAAACATTTAAATGGTAGCTTCCCTCTGTATTTTCCTTTTCCCTTTTTTAGCTTTCTAACAAAGTTTGCTTCCATTTCATCTGATGTCCCTTCTTCCTCGAACTCTTGTTTAGTGTTTTTATTTTTAAGGGCTTTAAAAGCCGCTTCTCTGTCTGTGGGTTTAGATCTTCCTATCCTCATCTCATATGCAGTTAAAGAACCATACATCTCATCTATACTAAAATAATTTAGATTTTTAGCTTCTTCTATTGCTGAGACTTTGGAATCAAACCTTTGAGGAAGAGATCTTAGTACCTTTTTCATGATGGCAGAGTCTCCAATATCCTCGTTGAGTCCTCTGATCGCATTAATGATTCCATTGACTCTCAGCATATATGCCTCAATGTTTTCATCATCGTTCATTTTCAATGCTTTGAACTGAGCTCGATGTGTCTGTAACTTGGCCTCCTTGATCTTATCGTCTCCTTCATGAATACTCCTCAGTTTGTCCCATATCTCTTTTTCCGTATTACAGTTCATGATCTTCACTAGTTCATTGTCTGCTAATCCACACATGAGAGCATTTTTTGCTTTTGAGTTGTTTTCAAATAGTTTCTTTTCGTCAGCCTCTTTTGGAGGAGTGATGGGAATTGTGTATCCACTAACTACTAAATCCCAGATGTCGTAACCCAAAGCACAAAGATATTTCTGCATCCTGATTCTCTAGAACACGTAATTAGATCCATCAAACAATGGTGCTTTGTTTGATGAGAAACCTTCACCACCTGCCATTGTGTTACTTCCAAGATCACCCTAGCCGGTTAAGCTTGTATAGGAACTTGGCTCTGATACCAATTGTTAGTCTTACAATGATACTAAGAGGGGGGGTGAATCGGTGTAGCTCTTTTAATCTTGAATTTATAGCTCTTAAAATAGCAACAATTAAAAATTATGACAAGATACAATAAGAATAACAAAAGAGCATCACACAACACAAGATTTAATGAGGTTCACCAATGTGGCTACTCCTCAAGAATGACTACTTGGACTACCATCCAAATCTAGCCTTTGCAAAGCAACAAATTTACAATCACTTTACTAGCACCCACTGGAAGGAGCACCAACCCCTTATTTATCTGCACCAATAGAAAGGAGCACCAACCCCTGATTTACCAACACCTATTGGAAGGAGCACCAACCCCTGATGCCAAGCTACAACTTGGACTTGAAATATGAATCTAGAAGATTAACAGAATGATACCTCCACTTTTACAAGACCTCGACTAGTCTGCTTCACCTTTGTGATCTCTACGCACTCTGCTCTCTCTACAAAATTACTTCGCACAATCTGCTACGTCATAGTCGAACGATCATCTTCTCCCTTTTGTGCACTCTACTTCCTTTGTAAATTTTGCACTTAGCATGATTCGATACGACTTGCACTCTGTGCTCTACGACCGAACTTCACGCACATCGACAACTCTAGAAATCTCCAAACAACCCTCCTTTTATAATAGAATGTTTGAGATGAAAACCCTAATCTTAGTCGATTGTAAATCCTCATCTTAGTCGGTTTTCATGACATCTATAAACCCTAATTTTAGTCGGTTGTTCATCGGTCTTCGTCGGCTTCAACTTAACCGCGAGAATACAACATGTCGCGATATCGCGACACTTTTTCTCCTTGCTCTTTCTCTTAGCTTTGACCCACGAAAATACATGTCGTGATATCGTGACACTTTTTCTCCATGCTCTTTCTCTTAGCTTTGACCAACGAAAATACATGTCGCGATATCGCGACACTATTTTCTCTCTCCTCTTTCTCTTTGCTTTGGCCCACGAAAATACATGTCACGATATCGCGACACTATTTTCTCTCTCCTCTTTCTCTTTGCTTTGGCCCACAAAAATACATGTCACGAAATCACGACACTATTTTCTCTCTCCTCTTTCTCCTTGTATCGGACCATGAAAATGCTACATGTCACGATATCGCGACACTTTCACCTCCGTACACTTCGTCTCTGCTTTTGTCGCGATATCGTGACACTTCTGCTTTCATACTTTCTCTCTCCTCCTTGAGTCACGAAAATGCGACATGTCGCAATATCGTGACACTTTTTCTTCTTGGCACTTTCTCTTACCTTCGAGTCATGAAAACGCGACATGTCGTGATATCGCGACACTTTTTCATTCTCTTCCTTCCTACTCTCTTCAAGTCGCAAAAATGCGACATGTCGCAAAATCGCGACACTTTTCCTTCTCTGCCTTCCTGCTCTCTTCAAGTCGCAAAAATGTGACATGTCACGAAATCGTGACACTTTTTCTTTCTCTTCCTTCCTACGCTTTTCGAGTCACGAAAATGCGACATGTCGCAAAATTGCAACACTTTTCCAACTCACTTTCTCTCTCCTATTTTAGTCGTGAAACTACGACATGTCGCGAAATCGTGACACTTTTCAAACTTGTTCTCTTTCTTCGAACTTGTCACGAAATCGCGACACTTCTTCCTGCTTTCTCTTTTTCTTCCAACATGTCGTGAAATCATGATAGTTTTTCCACTTGCCTTTTTCTCTGCCAACATGTCACGAAATCGCGACAGTTTTTCCACTTGCCTTTTTCTCTGCCAACATGTCGCGAAATTGCGATAGTTTTTCCTGCTTCTTCTCTCTCTTCCAACATGTTGTGAAATCGTGACAGTTTTTCCACTTGCCTTTTTCTCTTCCAACATGTCACGAAATCGTGACAATTTTTCCTACTTCTTCTCTCTCTTCCAACATGTCGCGAAATCGCGACAGTTTTTCCTACTTCTTCTCTCTCTTCCAACATGTCGCGAAATCGTGACAGTTTTTCTAGCTTTTTCTCTCTCCTCCAACATGTCACGAAATCACGACAGTTTTTCTTGCCTGCTGTATATGTCGTGATATCGCGACACTTTTCTTACTTGTCTTTTTCTTTGATCTTTTGCAAATGGGCCACTTCGGTCTTCTTGGAAACTCATTGTCCATACTCTGAATAACCTTTGAACTCCTGTCTTCTGCATCTGAATAGCTTTTGAACTTCCTGTCCATTGAAACACCAGATCTATATGACTGTGTTGACAACAATGACAATATTGTTGCTGCACCTTGCTCAACAAGTACCTTATTGCAAAACATGGTTTTTGGGAAAACCATGAGACCAAAACCATGTGCATATAAAATGTTGGTAATGGCCTACAACTATGCATACCACTATGCATGACTATTTACTAGTTTATAGAATATTATTTATCATTAAAGAATTTGACCGTTAATTTAATATCATTTGATGTACTTTAATCTACTTTAGTAAGGCATATTTTAGTTTATTAAAAGTTTTATATGCAAGAAAATAAAGGCGAAAGATTTAATTTGAAAAATATATTTAAATTAAATAATTAAAACACATAATCTATAGAAAATGGGGAAAATAATTTTTTTTTCTTGAGAAAAAGGTGGTGTACTCGGGTCCCCCATCCTTGATAAATCACAACTCTCTCCTTTAAAGCTTGGGAGTTTACAAAAATATTCAATTCTCATCTCAATTGAGATGCTATAACTAGATAACTACATCTTTTTAGAAAAAATTTGAATCTTTTATATTCATTTTTCGAGTGTTCAATTCTAAAAACAAATACTTAGTATCCTTCTTCTTGACATATTTCAATCTTGTTCATCCATAAATCTAAGTGAAATATTTATTAAAGGTGATCTTTGATGATGCCAAGCTATCATTGTGCCACTTGAATATCCAAAATTGCTATATTGGCTCCATGCTTTTGTTGCTCTACTTTGATCATTTGAATGATTGATCCTGTTGTTCCTTGATGTTGTTGCATCCCTTTGAAATCTAGAAATATTATATTTTTTTGCCAAACACTGCCATACTTGATGTCTTTCTGACTCGATGTAGATATATAATATTTATACCTTAATTCATACCTCCAAGATTGTTGCTACTCAGGGTGGTGTGGGTGTTGATATGCTGCAACCTTAACCTGACATTATGTTTCCTTTGATTCTTCAACAATTTGTTTCTTTATTTTAAAATTTTCTTCACAATATTCTCTCTTATACCCTTCTTTTTTTGCATCCTTGTGCACTTCTAACAAAGCTTCTTTGGGCTTTGCTACTATTTCTTCCATGAACTATATTGTTGTTGCTACTATAAATTCAAATTTTGAGTCTTCTATTGATTCTTCAACTTGTTCCCCTTAACTGCTTCTTGCTTCTCCTTCGATCCTTGATTTTTAAGCTTTTCATTTTGACTACAACCATGAACTTGCACATTGTCATTTGTATTTTTTTCTTCTATTATATCCTCTTTATTTATTTCTTTCAGTTTCCTCTAAAGCCTTTTTATTCTTCTTGATATCCTTTGATGATGATCTTCAAACTAGTTATCTTTTTATATGGGTTCCATTGACTGAATGCATTATCCATATCATCCCAAGTGAAACACTCATAATTCCTTTTCTTAGCAAGACTTTCACACCAATCATAAGCTTCCTCTCTTAAAATTTTAATAAGTTGGCATTCCCAAAAAAAAATCCCTATAATATAGAGATCTAAACTTCATCCACCATTCTTGAGCATCAATGTCATTCTTTCCAATAAATTTTGGTAACTCCATGATCTTAACCCTAAAAATTCTTAAAAACTGCTACAAATATGGGAAAAAAATAGGGTTTTTCAAAAATTTATATCTTTTCTATTCCTTGCTATCAACAAACAACTTTGTAGATTTTCTTTAAAAACAAATTACATTGCAATTGATTTGCTTACCTTTAAGGATTGTAATATCTCTCAATACTCAAAATATTTCCCATTGTAATCCTTCTTTCCTAATTAGCTTTCGCCTCAATTTTATTTTGTTGTAATACTATATTTAAAAAATAATTAATTAAATACAACATTAGAAATTAGCATTAAAATCAAATTATGGATATTATAATAGAATTTATGCACAATAGTCAATGGGACCTTGGTTCAATGGTTGAGACATATGGGTGATGCAACCCACACTAAGGTTCAACTCTCAACAACACTTAGTAGGTTGTATAGCTTGATATGACTAGTTGATGAAAAATAAAAGGACAACCCTTTCAAAACCCTACCTTGCCATTAATACAATAAACATTATGCACAATAAACATTTAATTAATAATAAATGGAAATTATGGAATAAAACATCAAATGGCATTAGCACAACCAATTAGATTCCTCAACTTTTGAGGAGGAGACCCGAGTTCTTGATATGATTATATTTTAAATAGTTAATAAATTTTATTGTTTTAATTGAATACAACATTAGAATTTTAAATATTTATTGTAGACATCCAATTTTGGAACACTCTAAACTAAAAAAATAAAGATCATTAAAAAATGAATAAAAGAAAAAATAAAAAACAAAATAACAAAATAATAAAAATTCAAAAAACAAAATCTAAAAAAAGCAAATTAAAATCAAAATCAAACTAAACTAAAATAAATACCATTTAATTAAACCTTTCTTTTTAAAGCCCTAATTTTACCTTAGCTTCTAGACCCTTCTAGAAACCCTAATTTCATAATTTTAACTTTCTCGACTTGTCTATAAATACCCCCCACCTTGTGGCATTTTGACCCTAGAAAATTTTCTAATGAAATTATGAAAATTTGGCATTTTGACGTCTTGCGAGCTCTAACACTTGTGTAAGATTTGAGATTGTTCTAACACTAGTTATTTTATTTTCTTATCCCTTCTTCCTTCCTTTTATTTTCTAATTCTTCTTCCATTTCTATTGCCTTCTACAATTATCCTTTGTCGATGCCCTAGATCCCTTCCTTTCTCCCTCTGTTCTCCCAAATCCCCATTATTACAAATATCAAATCCTTCCTTTCCCCTCTTTCAAAAATCTATTTTTTCCTTTACCTCCAAAATCCTCCTCTCTTTACATAAAGCCCTTCGTAAACCCTCTTAAACCCTCACTCACTTCTTTTTGAAAACCTTACTTCAAACTTTCTTTCTATTGCCTTAAAAACCTGAAATCCTCCTCTCTTTACCTAAAGCCCTTATTAAAACCTCACTTATCGATTCCTAGAAGCCCTCAAGGTTGTTGATTTCTCTAAGTACTTTGTTGAGGATGTCTTGAAGTTGTGTTTGTTATGTTTATTGAATTATCAAGCTACTGTTGTGCACATGCAAGAGAAATAAGAAAAAAAAATAAACAAAAGCAAGAGCCTATGTAGAATAAACATCCAATTTTGGAACACTCCAAACTAAAAAAAATAAAAAAACATTAAAGTAATAAATAAAACCAAAAAATACAAAATACAAAAAAAACTAATAATAATTTGCACGAAGTAGCATTATGGTCCCCAACTTGGTGGACCAATGCACAACATTGGCACTGCAAAAGAGAATGCATGCAATAATGGCTTCTCTCATTCAAATGTGTAGGTTTGTATTGAGAATGGTCCATAAGGTAACCTTCATTCTCACGATGTAATTCTTTCTTTGCCTGAAGTTGATTTTGCATGTCACAATTTTATAATCTCTCACCCTTGTCGAGCATTTTGTTGGTCACATCCCTAATGAGTATTCCCTTAAGACCTGGGTTAACACAGCTTGGACTCCTCATGGATTCAAGCTAACGATGGTTCAAAACTTTACAAAAGGACTTTTTCTATTTCATTTTTTGAAAACAACCCATGCTAAGGTGATTTATGAACATGGTCCCTGGTACATGAGAAGCTCTCTACTTTTTTTCTCCTTGGAACCATGACTTTTCTGCTTCTGAGGAAAGATCTACCAAATTCCTTGTGTGGATGGAATTCCCAGGTCTCCCTCTACTTTTGTGGCCCATTCTCAGTTGCATAGAAGCCCCTATTGGGCATGTCATTTTTGTGGAGGCGGATAAATTTTTCCATGCACGCCCTCAAAAACATGTTTGCATTGAGATTGATGTTTCTCGAGATCTCAAGGAGTCTATTGACATAAAATTTGGTGACATTTTGTTATCCCAATGGGTCCTCTACATAAATTTACCCAAAACTTGTTTTCCATGCCAATCCTTAGCACACAAGATCAAAGACTATCCCTTGATGTTGCATAACAGGGACAAGCAGAGCCCCACAAAATCGAGTGCACCCACTCCTCAATATCAGGAGTATGGTTGGACGACTGTGGGAGGGTGTAAAATGCATATTTTATTAGATTCTAAAGGTACATAGTCCAATTTAGCACATGTATCATAGTGGATAAAAAAAAATATATGAAAAGGAATTGATAGTTCCTCCAGAGGAAGCAAAATATAAAGTTCCCTCCCCTTCTGTGCAGTTTCAACGTTCTCGTAGTCCTTGACAAGGTAGAGAAAATGAAATACGGTTTCACCATCTGATCCAAAAGTACCAAAAAATTGTGTTTGGAAGACACCCATATGGCCCAAACATTTCGATAAACATAAGTCTACCTGGTGCCTAGAGTTATAGTTCTACAGTTTAAGGTTTCTATTTTATTTTACATTTTGATAAACGTAAGTCTACCTGGTGTCTAGAGTTACAATTCTACAATTTAGCATTTCTAGTTTATTTGGACATGTCTAATTATGTTGTGTATTCACCCTTTTAGCGTTGGTTTGCAGTTCTATTTTATTTTACATTTTGATAAACGTAAGTCTACCTGGTGTCTAGAGTTACAGTTCTACAATTTAGCATTTCTAGTTTATTTTGCTATGCCTAATTATGTTGTGTATTCACCCTTTTAGGGTTGGTTTCATTCTGTAAGGGTGTTGAATAACTGTAATTTGTTTGCTTGGGTTCTCGCTCTATTGACGGGGATGTTTTTTTGGCTGATGGTGTTAGCCACGTGGAGTGTGGAGTGTTTATCCGTCTTTTTTTTTTTTTTGTAAAAATGTATTTTGTTCTTTAATATAATGATTTTTACATTAAAAAAAGCTAATAAACAAAACCTTTCAAAAAGTAATTTAAAATAAAAATTCCTCTATTTTTATTTGTAAAAATGTATTTTGTTCTTTAATAAACTAATAAACAAAACCTTTTAAAAAGTAATATAAAATAAAAATTAAACTAAACAAAAATAAATAAAATCTAGTTTAACCTTTATTTTTAAAGCCCTAATTTTGCCTAAGCCACTAGAACCTTCTAGAAACCCTAATTATGCAAGGTTTACCTTGCCAACTTGTCTATAAATAACTCCCACCCTGTGGTGTTTTCACCCTAACAAATTTTATAACGAAATTCTAGAAAATTGGTATTTTAACATCTTACAAGCTCTAACACTTTTACAAGCTTTGAGATTGTTCTAACACTTATTTTTTCTATTTTCTTGTCCCTTCTTCATTTTTTTTTAAATCTTCTTCCCTTTCTATTGCCTTATCCATTTATCCTTTTTCAAATCCCTAGCTCCATCTCTTTCTTCCTCTTTTCTTCTAATCCCCTTGCTTACAATCATCAAATCCTTTTTTTCGTCTCTTTCAAAACCCTCTCTTTTTCTTTATCTCCAAAACCCTCCTTCTCTCTTTGCCTAAAGCCCTTCTTAAACCCTCACTCACTCCTTTTCAAAAACCTTGCTTCAAAATTTTTTTATTTTTTATTGTCTTCAAAACCTTAGCTCCAAACCTTCATCAAATTATCTTCTGCATAGGTTCTTGCTTTTGTCTGTTCTTGTTTCTATTATATGTGCATAACAATGATCAATAATTCAACAAACACAACTTCACGATATCCTCAACAAAGCGCTCAAAGAATTCAACAACCTTGAAGGCTTTGGGACATCTAATAGGGAGTATCACTTTCTCTCTCATAGTTTTTCAAGTATTTCTCTTTTTAGCATTTGGTTTTCGCTTTTTTCTACATCCCTTAAATGGGTGTTCTTTTCAAGTATTTCTCTTTTTAGCATTTGGTTTTCGCTTTTTTCTACATCCCTTAAATGGGTGTTTGGGCTTGATCCCTACATCAAGTGTCTCGGACCTATTCATAGTATTAGATAGGCCCAACGTGAATAATTTTTGCCTGCATTTTTTGTTTTTATGGATTTTATAGGTTTTGAAGTCAATGGCAAAAACACCAAAAAGTAGAAAAAGTGCTAGGTTTAAATTCATGCTCATTCAATAGATTTGCACTCATCTAAGAGAATTGCTTGACTGCATGAAAATATGTCAAATTATCTAGGTTCATTCTCTAAGTGTCCCAGGTACCTTCTAAACCCTTAGAATCTATTCTTTTAGTCTCTTAATTCTTGTTTTGCATGTTTGTATCATTTCCTTATTCTAGGGTTTTCTGCTCAATACATTAGGTCTGCTTTTTTGTTTCTGATAGGGATTGTTGTTTAGATTTTATTTTCTATTTTTAAAATAAGAAAAGATTTATGTTTTTCTGAAGAAAATTTTAGTTTTTGTCTTTTGTTTTGAAAAAAAAAAATTGTTTTTGTTTTAGATTTTTTTTTCGTGAAAAAAGAAAAACTTTCTATTTCTATTTTATATTTTATTTACCTATGAAATAAAAAATATCTATGTTTTTATTCTAGATTTTGTTTTCTATTCTAAACAGGAAAATATTTTTGTTTAAAAAAATATATTTTTGTTTTAAATTCTATTTTTTGTTCTGATACAAGAATATTTTATTTTATTTTAGATTTTGTTTTTATATTTTGAAATAGGAAATAGTTTTTTTTTTTAATTTTAGAATATATTTTTTGTTCTGAAATGGGAAATTATTTTTGTTTCTATCTTAGATTCTATTTTAGATTCTATTTTTTGTTTTGAAATAGGAAAATATTTTTTTTTTTGATAAGTAGCTATTGTATTTACAGCGGGTTTTAACTAGGATCCCAAAACCCGATTACATAAGAGTTGGAAATAACATGCCGAGAATAAGCCATTACAACCAAATTCTGGGCCCAAGGCACCAATACCCTGAAAATGAAAAACAAATAGAAATCTCGCCCAGTGGGAACAGGTAAATTTGAACAATCTTTTCCAATGGGAAACCACCAATTTCGAAGGAAGGTAAGTTTGAAGATCCCGCCCAGCAAGGAGCAGCTAAAAACCTCCATCGTGTAAATCCCGCCCAAAAGGAAGCAGCAAAAAACCATTATAATATAAATCCCGCCTAGCGAGAAGCAGTCAAAAAACCACCAAAGAGTGAATCCCGCCCAACGGGAAGCATTTGAAATCCATCCCAATGTATATCCCGCCTAGCGGGAAGCAGCAAAAACCTCTACCAAGTGAATCTCACCTCCCGAGAAAACCAGTAGGAAATGAGAAAAACCAGCCCAGCGGGAAACCCAACGGTTCTGGAGAATCCCGCCCCGTGGGAAACCAATCCTGCTTAGAAAAAAGGGGAATCCCGCCCAGTAGGAAGCAGCTAAAAACTAGCAAAGAGGAGGTCTCGCCCATCAGGAAGCAGCCAGAAAGCACCACCAAGAGAATCCCACCCCCAAGACAACCAGTAGGAAAAGACAACAGGTTAAGGGACTAGGGATACAAGGACTGGGGATCCCAGGTGGGAAGAGGTAACATCCACAAATATGGGATCCCTGGGAGCCTAGCCTGGGGGATCCAGGGTCTGCATGCATAGATCAAATCCCCCCATGATTTGAAAAATGTAGCAGAACCTAGAGAACCCCAACAATAGGGGCCAAGAATCCCATCCTTGCACAGGAGAAACTTCAGGGAACTGGGACTGAGGCTGGGAACAACCCAGGTAGAGAAAAATCCCCCCCTAAGTCCAAACAAATTCCTAGGGTGTCCACCAAGTAGCAGAACTAGCACGAAAAAGCCTCCAAGAAGGAAATCGAAGAGGGCCCTCCCCATAGGGACGATACCAACAGCAGCCACAGGATCCCAGAGAGGATTCACTAGCAAAAGGGGGAAAGAGGCCCCCCCAGACCACCCCCAAAGTAGTAAGGACCTCAAAGGAAACCCCAGGAAGCTATCAAAAACCCAACCAATCACCCCCACCACCCAGAGAACCGTAGGGAACCAAATCCACGCCAAAAACCTGTAGAAAACCCCAAGGGGAAGCCTGAGGGAAAAAAAGGGAAGGGATCCCGAAAACAACAAGGAACCCTGGGAAGCACCAAGCCAAAAACTCAAACAAGGGAACCCTGACCGACTGGGAGAGGTGCAGAAAGAGGAGAAGGATCTCCCTCAAGGAGATCATCTGCAACAAACAATCCCAGGGAGGGATGACCTGGGATGAGCCAGGGACTGGGCAAGAACCAGGGGAGGGGGATCAGGGAAGGGATCGGGACCCTCCCCTCTCTCCAAATAGGAAAATATTTTTGTTTCTATTTTAGATTTTACTTTTTTTATTCTGAAGTAGAAAAATATTTCTATTTCTGTTTTAGATTTTGTTTTTTGGTTTTAAAGAAAGAAAATATTTCCATTTCTATTTAGATTTTTGTTTTCTATTCTAAAGGGAAAAGTTTTCATTTTGTATTCATTGCTTTATTTTTTATTCCAAAAGTAAAAGATTTTTTTGTTCTACATCTAGTTTTTTTTTAAATAAAAAGGTTTTTTGTTTTCCAAAAAGGATATTTATTTTGGATATAACTTAGTTGTTATTTTTCTATTTTATTGTTATTAATAAATATAAAATTTGTTTATTGTATTTTGTGTACAATCTTAATTTTTCATCCCTAGTTGTTAGGCTAGTTGCATTGCTAAACCTTAGGTGATTTGCAAAATAAATCACACTACAACCCTTGGATTTGACGATATCCTAAAAATATCCTATTGAATCCTTATTTTCTCCTTTCACCAAAGAACTAGTTAACCCAACAACTAGGTCATAGGCTAGTGTCCCGCTCGAGGTGTAAGTGCACTCGAAATCGCCCTATATATCTTGGTTTAAAAAAAAGGGTCGTTTACATTCTTTGATGAACACAAAGTAAACACCACTCAGTTTTTAAGCATATTTTGACCAAAAACCATTGCCTTAATATAATTAAAAAATCATTAAAATAATTAATAAAAACAAAATAATAAAAAAATAATTAATAAAATCTTTAAAAAAAGTAATTTAAAATAAGCATCATACTAAAAAATAAAAAAATTGTGCATTTAAATTAATATTATAAGTAAAATTATGCACAATAAACACTTATCTAGTAAAAAATGGAATAAAACATCAAATGGCATTGTCATTACCATAACTGGTTAAATTCCTCGACTCTCAAGGAGGAAATGATTCAAATCTTGTAAAAAGATACATACATAATAGCCAATTTGTTGTAATACCACTATGCTACGATGGTATAGGACGAGTGGGGTCGTTTCAATCCCATCTAGCCAATTGAAAAAATAAGAAACAAAACAAAACAAAATTATTTGAATCATGATCACAAGACAAATATAGTTTATGGAACTTGAAGTTCTAACAATAGTTAAGAAAAACAACTTTAAATATTACCCAAGAAAAAACAATAAGATATATATATAAAAAATGACATGAGCTCAATGGGTTAAATTCCTCAACCTTTTAAGTAGGAGACTTGCATTTGAATCTTTTCAAGTGATACATGTATAATTGACAAGCTATTGTAATACTATTATATGGTCAAAATGTAATATTGATGAATTTATTTCAGTCCCACATAACCAATTTAAAAAACTATTGTTGAACAAAGTCAAAAAATCTTAAGAGGAACATCGTTTTATCATCTTTGGAGTGCATTTTTTCCTACTATTGATTTTGATGAGGTGGTCCCGTGTCTTTTTATTTTTAATTCTTCAAAAAGTTCTATTAGTGAGTTCACTTTTAAAGTATAGTTTGAGTAGTCTAACAATGGAGATTTTGGAACTTGAATAGAGTTCCAAGGTTCAAATCTTGTCAAGGGTATGGTTGTAACCATGCTTTGATAACTTGAGTATGGTTGGGGATAACCATATATTGGGTAAATAATATTTGTCTTATATGGCCTATGGCCTCTTGAACATCAAAAATACTTAACTCTTTTACCATTTTTACCATATGTATTCTTGCCTTCCTTGTAGGCTTTGCATTTTATGACAATATTTTTTGGTCTATATTGTCTTTATTGTGCAAAATACACATTCATTTTGACCATATCTCTTTAGGTATTTTTCATTGCCCGATTTCATATCCAAGTTGGTGTGAATTGAATCCAAGTTGATGTTTAGCTTGTAGACCATCTATATTTTGATCTTTACTATTAAATTTTTATTGCCCTCCATGTCTTTTATAGAAAAAATATTCAATTATATTAATTATAGGAAGGATATATTTTTTTGTTCTCAAACAATTGCTTAGAATACTACAACCATATTTTTTTGTTGGAGAACAAGAGGTTGTACTTGGTTCCCCCACCTTTCAAAAATCACAACTCTCTTCTTTAGAGCATGAGAGATTACAAATAGATTCAATTCTTATCTCAATTGAGTTACTATAGCTAGAAACCTACATCATTTACATAAAATGTTTGAATTCTTTATTTTTAATTTCTAAATTTTTTTAAAAAATTTGTGTGAATACAAATATTCCATAGTTTAGCATGTTTAGCATCCTTCTTGACACTTTTCTACAACAATCTTCACAATACCAAAACTTCACCTCTACTATCTATGCATTGCATCTTAGTAGAGTAATATTTCTGAAACATCACATTATCATAGCCTACTTTACGAGATCTCGATTGCTAGTTTTCTTCCTGAAGCACAAGTGCAACCACAAAAATTGTAATAAATAGTATATATGAAATCATATTAATGCTATAAAATAAAGTAGATACTACCAATGGAAATCATTAAAAGAAATCCTAATCATTATTTGATTCAAGCAGTCAACATTTTCTTATCAACTTTAGCTAAACTTATTACTTCCTTTAACCAAGAAAAAGAGAATTTAACTTCATGATCTTCTACTAAAGCCCCTCTATTGGTTATCCTATATACAAATTTATTTCCTTCCCTTAATGTATGTGTAAACCTAATTTTTCAATATCCATAGCAAGGTCTTGAATTTTCATAATTATCTCTTGTATGTTTCATGGAGCCTTTGCTTTCCATAAAATTGCATTAATTACTATGAGTGGATCACCTTCCATCCATACTTTGATTTGCATATTTTTAACCCTTCTAAAGCCGCACAACCTTCAACTTAATTATTTGTCTTAACCACTATTGAAAGCATAATGAGACAAAATCTCTCCTCTATTATTTCTAATTATTCCTCATCCTCCTGTTAGTACTGGATTTCCTTTAGATGCTCCATAAAAATTTAAAATAGACCAACTCCACATCTAGTGGTTTCCACTTTATATTATTTGCCTTCTTTTTTATCCTATCCCCAACATCATAATTCAATTTTATGACTTTAATCCATCTATCAAGGCTATTTGCTTCAAGATTATGGATTGGGTGAGTTGATAGGGTTGTTTTAGACTCCTCTATGGGTAAACAAATGTTCCTTTTTTATTACCTCTAAACTACTTTTCTTTCCTTTAAATATTATTTTATTTCTTTCTAGCCAAACACTCTAGAGTATAGTATCTTTTGATATATCCTATATTGTCTATAAAATATCACTTTCAAATGTGCTTTGCCATTGCTTTAACCATTCCTCAATTTTTCCATCATCACCATGCATTTACCAAACATATTAAAAATCCATTGCCATAGTTTCCAAACTATTGAGTATTATCCCAAGGTATATATCGTGTATACTCTCCTCCTCCATTTTACAAAGAACACATTTTGAGGGGCCATGAATACCCTTTTCATAAGGTTATCCTAGGATAAAATTGATGGTTTTTTAAGCATTAATACTACCAAAATTATCATAAGTTATGAATCATAGGATCTAAATATAATATAGCCACAATATAATAAGGTCAAGATAATAATAAGAGTAGAATAATATGAGCAAATTAATATGTATATCAAGGCTTATAATAACTCAAATAACATTCAATAATATGTTGAAATATGAATGTAAATAGCCTGAATCATACATGTACTAAGCATGTAGAACAACTTACAATATTAATTACTCAAAATGTATACAAGCTTTATTACTCCTCTTTCTCTTACAATGATAATGCTTGTTCTCCTTTCTTGTGATCTTCGTATATGCTATGGAGTATTACCTCCATAATATAGCCATAGTATTATGACTCTTTAGATACTTGATTATTCCTTTCCATATGCCAAGTCTCATGACTCTTGGCTTATCTACTTGACACTTGCATACTTGATGAACACTTGACACTATAACATATGCACACTTATACATGACTCTTACACTTCTATAACTTGCACTCTCTAATATAAGATGCTTGTGCACATATTTATATTACATATTTGTTCTCATACATACAAGACACTTGTGCACATAGACTCAACTTACATTTGCACACTATCTCACGTGACACTTGTATATTTCTTGCACATTACAACTTAACATGATACTTGTACATTCCTGCATATTCACACTTACATAAAAGGGAAATATAACTCACACTCTAAACTATGAATCAACCCTATTCTATTATTTTTTAAATGTAATATGAAGATACCATGGGGGTACATTAGCATGTACAAAATAATGTAATATAATCCAACAAAAATTCTTCTATGACCTACTAACCAAACAAACATTTTAACTTTAGGAATGCTCAGGCTATCCCAAATATCTCTCCATATTCTTGTGATATTCCTATTTTGATGGTGCTTTATATTATATCCACTTCTTATTGTGTATTATCCTAAGCTATTCAATTCCCAAATCAACTTATTCTTGGCTCCTCTTAGAATAATCATTGTTGTTATCTTTGCACTCAAATGCCTCCTAGCATCAATGTCTTATATACTTGTAAAAAAATATTCTTTCCATTTGTATCTTCCTTCCCGATCCTTGTACAATTTTTTTGAAACTCTATCACCATATTTATCTTGAAGTAATCTCATCCATGGTTTCAAAATTGGATCTAGATTGAATGGTTTTTTATTTAACCAAGTATCCATCCAAATAGAATTTTTTCTCCAATTCCCACCACCCATATTAAACCTTTAATCACTATATCAATTGGTTTTTTTGAATTGTTTCATCGTGTAGAACCATTTGGTAGCTTGGGCCATTGTGCTCAACATACTTAGAAAAATTCTTGCTCATTGTGTTTGACTATATTTGTATAATCTTCAAATTATTTTTCCTCTAAGAGCTAAGTTTGCATCCGTAAGAACTCATAAACCGATACCTCCTCTAGTTTTATCATCACACACCTTGCTCCATTTCACTAAAGGAAATTTCATTTTATCATGTAATATTGACCAGAAAAATTATAGGATAATATAGATTAAACTTTTTTCTATCGATTTTGGCATAGTATACAGAGACATAATATGTTGGAATGGCTTGTAAGATCGATTTAATTAGCTGCACTCTTCTTGCTAATGATAACCATATACTTTTCCATATTGGTGGTTTATTTTCAACTTTACTTATAACTAGATTTTATAATTTCATCCTCATTCTCCCCTCAAATAAGGCATCCTTGGATAATTTTCTAGCAAATTGACCTCCTTCATTTGAAGTAATCTGCATACCCTTACTTTGATTTTAGTTAGGGTATTTAGGAAGTAAATTTTGGATTTTGTCGTATTTAATTTTTGCCCTGATGCTCTTTCATATTCCTTTAATAAGTTATTCAACACTTTGACCTCATTTATCATTGCCCTACCAAAAAGGGTTGTATCATCTACAAACTATTGATGGGTTATTTTGTCTATGTTACTACTAGCCTTAAATCCACTTAAGCCCATATTTGTAACCCTTGATAGAACTCAATAGGAAAACCATCAGGACCTCAGGTTTTCCTTTTTGTATTTTAAAAACCACCTGTTGAAGCTCATTGATAGTAACTAGAGTAGTCAAAATAGAGTTCTCCTCAAAAGTGATAAGAGTAGGGATGGATTGAAGAATATTCTATTGAGAAGTTTATTCAAGAGGTATAGCAACAAATAGATTGGAAAAGTAATTGACAACAACAAATTTCATGCCATCCCATGCATAGACAACATCTCTATAATCAGATTTCAGGGAAGAAATAAAGTTGTGAGATCTTTGAGCTAGGAGAGATCTGTGGAAGAAATTTATGTTTCAATATCCTTCTTTGAGCCATTGAACCCTAGATTTTTGCTTCCATAAGAGCTTCTATTTTTTCCATTATTCTAACTGAGCAGTGAGTCTAATTTTATCTGTACTTCTACTCTTTGTGAGGCCATCTAAATGGATTTTCTTATTCAAATTTTCAAGTTGAGCAATAATTTCATATTATTTTTTCTGAACATCTTCAAATTTCTTCCAATTTTAAATCTTGATTTTGGAGATAATGTATTGCAACCTTTTGGTAAAATAAAAAATCTTAGTCTCATACATTAGTTTACCTTCCTTCTACCATTGTTGCACTCAGGGTCTAAAGGAATTGTCTCTAATCCACATTAACTGAAATCGAAAAGGCAAGAAACACACATTGGTTTTACAATTTTCCACCATGATTTCCCAATGATCCAAACCATCATTGTTAAGAGTCTTTACCTTATGAATGTAACCATTGATTAAGAAATTGTTAGAGAAAAAGAACCTATCCAATCTCTCCATAATACAAGCTAAGCCTTACCTTCTGTTATACCAAGTCCTAAGGCCATTATCTAGTTGGTGTCCACAAGATGAATATTTTCAATATATTCACTCATGAGGTCAATGCTTTTGTCCAAATTTCTATTTTCCCTCATTTCTCATCCAAAGAGAGGATGGTATTGAAATCTCCTTTGATCAAGATCCAAGATTTAGGAAAATGAGAGATAATATAAGTTATATCCTTCCATTGTCTTCTCTTTTCCTCCAAAGTAGTCAAAGCATAAACAATTATACAAAGCATAATTTGGTTAGAATGTCTACTTTGAATAGCTATAGCCAAAATACCCTAGCTACAAACCATATGGTGAATAAAAACCTCTTTTGGGTCCCAATTAGGTAAGCAATTCCACTAGAAGTCCCTTGGGAACTCAGGAAAGAAAATTTTCCAACTAGCTAGATTTTACTAGGAATTGAATCCATTTCCTCTATTGAAATATTTGTTTTTAAAGGAAAATAAGATGTGGATGGTTTGTCTGAATCATTCTTCTAATTGCATTTTATTTTGAAAGACTCCCTTTGAGTCCTCTAATATTCCAAGTGATGATATTCATTAATACCAGGGCTAAAAAAATTGGTAAGGGCAATAATCTTACCTTCCTCTACAAGCTTTTCATGTTCTTTTACCATATGATGTTGATTGGTCTTATGACCTACCTTTTGGTTGGAATCCATATTTAGTTATTTTTCCTTGCTTGACTTACCCCAATTGAATCTGATATGGCTTCTAACCTTGAATATTGTGTGTATAAATCCAAAGTGTTACTAGAAGGTTCAACATAGTCTATCTTAGGACCTGTATTATCTAAAGTCTCAACATTTAAAAGATTTTTTTTCTTGTGTATGTTTTATCTTTTTTTTCTTGTTGAAAACCTTTAATTTGTTGGTTTGTCTTCGATTCTTTCCTTGCATATTTAAATTACATTCCTAATATGTTTTCTCCATTATTTCCTCTTCCTCACTTGGGACATCATTTATGAAAAGAATTTCAAACATATTAGCTGATAATTTCGATTGATCCTTCATAACTAGTTTTTTATGAGTGTTCTTCTTCTTCGGCATTTGGAAACCTGTTATGATTGTATCCTCTTTCTTTTAAATATAGAATTTTATTTGGGAATACACTAGCCAAATGACCATATTCATGGCAAATTCAGCAATGAAAAGGAATGTTCTCATAGTCCACCACTTGCTTCCAAGTGTCCTCCCCAAATTGTAATAAGATATTTTCGAGTAGGGGTTTGTCAAAATCTATTAAAACGTAAATCTGAGCATAAATAATTCAAATTTTTTAGTACAATCAACAATCATCATAAAAGTTTCCAATATGTTTTCAATTGAAGAAAAACAATCGGATTTCAAAATTCAATTGGGAGGTCAAAAAGTCTAACCCACACGAGACCTGTAAAAGGCATCTCTTCTTTGGATTTAAATTTAGTATGCCAAGGCTTCATGAAAAGTTTCATCCTTCCAAAGAACCAAGGGCCCCCTTAAAATATGTTCTCTCTATCTTCATTATTAGAAAATAAAACAAGAAAATAATCATTTGGATAAATAAAGATTTATAAATCACATTTTATTCTCTAGTTTTTTGCAGGCCAAACTATGAAAGTAGATAGGATCAAACGAAAATCTAAGAAATGATAAATTGATCCTCTTTTTTCTAGATCTTCTATGCTAGTTTGAATGACGTCCACATCTAGCTTAACAATCAAAGTTCCATCAACTGCACTAAGACATCCTAATTTATTTTTCCTAGGACTAATATTAGGTATTCTTAGAGATTTACGGGAAACCCTAAGATTAATGTTAGAATTAGGTTGAGGCTATCCACCACAGAGGGCATCCCTAAAATTTAAATTTGGGGTCGCATATTTGAAATCCTTACCTTTGAAAGGGGAATCCACGGTGGATTTTTTTTGGGGGTGCTCTTTAGCACTAGATTCACTTGATATCTAAACCATTTTTTTATCAGTTGCTTGAAACTTATTTCAAGATATCTTTAATCCATACCTTGGATGTCGAGAAAAGGTATGATTTTCACTTTTGTTTTGTGTAGAAAATTGGAAGCCATTGTCAATCAAGTTTGTAGCATGAAGATATGTTGAAAGATATATTTCTAACCCATATTGGATCCCCTACAACATATCCCGCTAAAATCTTGAGCAAAAACCACAAAAATGTTGGTCGCTAGGGCTCAAAGAGCTCAAAAAATAACCTTTGGAGCCACTTGCACTCATCACAGATGAAACCGTTGCACAGTTGCTTGCTTTTCCAACTAAAAATTATAATTGATAAGAAAATTTGTTTGTTTTGAAAATCTAACCCAAGGTATTTGTATTTTACTACTACCTCTAACAAATTTCATTTGAACTAAAATGCTTATTTTTACTTTTTTGGAGTAGAAGACCATAATCTTAGTTTTGTTAGTGTTTACATTCTTCCTAGCCTTTTTAGAAAAATAATTTAAGGTCTTTAGATGTTCATTTAAACTTTGAAGTACCTTGCTATATGAGGTCCTTAACATAAAGGAATTTTTTCTATACATAAATAGCCAATCATATTCACTCTCATCTTGACCTTTCCAGCATTCCTCCAATTTGACAATATAAAGTTTAAAGAGTACACAACCCCATTTGAACCCTATATCGCCTCCTCAAACACTATGTTAGTCCTTCTAGAGTTTTGTTTTTATACCACCTACTCATAAAATCTATGTATAGTTGTTCTTCATTTCGTTGGTATACAAGTTCTTACATTCATTTTCATAATTTACCTCTAAGTACTTTGTTATAATCATTTCTAAAATCCATAAAATAATAGAAATTTTTTCTTTTTTCATTCCTTATCCTCTCTATTAGATGCCTTAATATGATGCAATAGTCTATTGTTGAGTTCTTTAGTCTGAAGCTTGTTTGCCTTATTGTCCTCTCTCCTTTTTTGTCCACTTGTTGATTTTTCTTTTTATCATGTTGGCAAACAATTTTTCAAAGAGAGAATTAATTATGATTGTATAATAATTTGAAGGATTGTTGGTGCCTCCATTTTTGTATAATTGTACGACTGGGTTGGTTGTCCATCTCAACCGAAAAATTCCTTAAATGATACCATTAAGAATATTTTGGATATGTGGTTCTAATATGTCAAACCAACGCTTGAGATGTTTAGTTTGTAGAGCATCTATACTTTGAGTTTTAATTGTTAAATTTTTACTGCCCTCCACTTCTTTTATGAAAAAAAATCTTCAATTATATTAATTATAGGAAGGATATATTTTTCTTAGTTCTTTTCATACAATTGCTTAGGATACTACAACCTTATTCATTTGCTTTTGAGAATTTATTTATGTTATATTTTAAATGATATAGGAATTCCTTTGACCTTGATTTTCTATTTTTAAAACTAGTTGTTTGTATATCTTGTTATTTACTTTCTCTTTGAATAGTTGTTTTAAGGTTTTTCTCAATGCTTTCTATTCTTCATCATACCATTGATTTATAAGGAATTTTTTACATTTTTTTATTGGATTTTTTAAGGAGAGAATATATTTAAAAGGTAAAAGACTTAGTTTCAAAAAGAACTTAAATGAAATAATGTTAAATAAACTAATTTGATTTCAAATGTTCAATTAATTTTATTTTTTGAGCTCATACCATAGATTTTTATATCTATAAATAAAATTTTAATTGCTAAGAAAAATTTAAATGTTGACATAATCTATAATAATAAGTAAGAAAATATTTGCTTGTTGTGGTGCAGTGGTAAATGCCCTGGGTGTTGGTAGAGGCCGACCCATATTCCATTCCCCTTGTCTCCATCCTGCACATATATGGTATAGTTAGGAATATCCTATGTGCTGGTAGAGGCCGACAAGGCTCCATTCCTCCTATGCCCAACCTGTTGAAAGTGGCACCTCGAAAGGGGTGTTTTCCACTATAAATTATTTGGAATAAGTCAAGAAGCAGGGAAAAAAATGAAGATGGATTCTAATCAAAAAGTAGGTCGCAAGACCAATCAATATCATATGGTAAAAGAAGGTGAAAAGCTTGTAGAGGAAGGTAAGATTAATGCCCTTCCCAAATTTTTTAGCCCCGGTATTAATGAAGATCATCACTTGGAATATTAGAGGACTCAAAGGGAGTCTTTCAAAACAAAATGAAATTAGAAGAATGATTCGGTAAATCATCCACATCTTGTTTTCCTTCAAGAAACTAAGATGTCAATGGAGGATATGGACTTAATTGCCAGTAAAATTTGGCCACTGGAAAAGTGGTTTCCCTCAGTTCCCAAGGGACTTCGGGTGGCATTGCTTGTCTTTGGGATCCAAAAGAGGTAGTTATTCACCATATGGTTGGCATTTGGGGTTTGTTGGCTATAGCTATTCAAAGTAGACATTCCAACCAGATTATGCTCTACATTACTATTTATGCTCCGACTTCTTTGGAGGAAAAAAGAAGACAGTGGAAGGATATTACTCATATTATCTCTCATTTTCCTAAAGCTTGGATCTTGATCGGAGGAGATTTCAATACCATCCTCTCTCTGGATGAGAAAAGGGGGGGAAATAGAAATTTGGACAAAAGCACCGACCTCATGAGCGAATATATTGCAAACCTCCATCTTGTGGATATCCAACCATATAATGGCCTTATGACTTGGTCTAACAGAAGGCAAGGCTTAGCTTGTATAATGGAGAGATTGGATAGGTTTTTGCTCTCTAAAAATTTCTTAATCCATGGTCACATTCCTAAAGTGAAGACTCTTAATAATGTTGGTTCGGATCATTGGCCACTCATGGTGGAAATGTGGAAAACCAATGTGAGTTTCTCTCCTTTTCGTTTTCAATTAATGTGGCTTAGAGACATTTCCTTCAGACCTCATGTGCAACAATGGTGGAAGGAAGGTAAACCTAGGCATGGGACTAAGATGTTCTATTTTGTCAAAAGACCGCAATACATTAAATCCAAAATCAAGACTTGGAACTGGAAAGAGTTTGGGGATGTTCATAAAAAAAACATGAAGTTATTGCTCATCTTGAAAATTTGAATAAGAAAATCCATTTAGATGGCCTCACAGAGAAGAGAAGTGCAGATGAAATTAAACTCACAACTCAGCTAGAGGAATGGGAAAAAAGAGAAGAAATCTTATGGAAGCAAAAATCTAGAATTCAATGGCTCAAAGAAGGAGATCGAAACACAAATTTTTTCCACAAATCTCTTCTAGCTCGAAGATCTCACAACTTTATTTCTTCCTTAAAATCAGATTCTGGAGATGTTGTTTATACTTGGGATGGCATGAACTCTATTGTTGTTGATTACTTTTCCAATCTTTTTGCTGCTACTCCCCTTGACTCAGCTTCACAATATAATGTTCTTCAAGCAATCCCTTCTCTTATCACTTTCGAGGAGAACTCTATTTTTACTGCTCCTCGTTACTATCAATGAGCTTCAACAAGTAGTTTTTAAAATGCAAAAAGGGAAAACCCCAGTGTCCCGATGGTTTTCCTATTGAGTTCTACCAAGAGTTCTGGGATATCCTTCATGTTGATTTATTAGAGGTGGTGGAAGAAGCCAGGAAAGCCAAAGAAATTTTGAAGGTTATCAATAAAACTTATATTACTCTTGTTCCAAAAGCTCAAGAGGTTGATCATATCTCAGCTTTTAGACCTATTGCTTTATGTAATGTTCTTCTCAAAATCATTACTAAAATCATGGCAGAAAGGTTGAAGCCTCTTTTGCATAAGATTATTTCCCTAGAGCAAGGGGGTTATGTGGAAGGACGTCAAATAGTAGATGAGATAGTTCTTGCTCAGGAAGCCATCCATTCCATGGATATGCAAAATTCTCCTTCCATGTTCATTCGGTTAGACTTATCCAAAGCTTATGACAGAGTGGATTGGCACTTCCTTATCAAAGTTTTGAGGCAATTTGGTTTCTCTAAGGATTGGATGGATTGGATTATGGGATGTATCTCTTCAGTTTCCTACTTAGTTCTTATCAATGGCAGGCCTTCTCAGTCTTTCCCAACTTCTAGAGGTATTAGGCAAGGTGACCCGCTATCCCCTTATTTATTCATCATTCTTGCTGAATGCTTGGGTAGGACTATAACCAAAAAGAGGGAAAACAAAACCCTTGAGGGAGTTACCATTGCTCATGGAGCTAGACCTATCTCTCATCTTCAATTTGTGGATGACTCTACTATTTTAGGTAAAGCTACACTTAAGGAAGCTTCTAATATTAAGCAAATCATTAGCTATTTTTGTAAGGCTATCAGGCAGCTTGATCAATGAAGACAAATCTAAAGTTATTTTCTTTCACTCGCTCGCTAGACAGAATCCATGGTCTTGGATAAGCTAAGATATAAGAAGACCTCTCTTCCAATCACTTATTTAGGTATTCCCATAAATATTCAAAGGCAGAAAAATAAAGATTGGAATTGGTTGTTGGACAAAGTCAAGAAGAAAATTGGAAAGTGGACCAACAAGTGGCTTTCTTATGGGGGTAGAATCACCTTGGTAAAATCAGTCCTTCAAGCTATTCCTATTTATGTTTCTTCCATTTTGAATATTCCAAAGGCTGTTCTTCGAGAATTGGATCAAATCAGTCATCGTTTCCTTTGGAGTGGTACTAAGGAGAAAAGAAAATGGGCCTTGGTGAAATGGGATACTTTATGTCTTCCTAAGAGTGAAGGGGGGTTAGGTTTACGGTCTTCAATTAATAACAACAAAGCTTTAGCTGCTAAATTATATTGGAGGATGTTGCATAACCCCAATGCTCTTTGGGCCAATAATCTCCATGCTAAATATGCTGAGAACAAAAGTCCCGAAGACCTTGTTCGCTATCAACTTCCTACCAAAGGTTCTCCCATTTTAGCAGCTCTTAAGACCGGTGAGGATTTGATAAAGAAAAAATTATTTTGGATCATTCATAATGGTCAACATGCAAATTTTTGGACAGATTCTTGGGATGGTCACAAGCCTTTGATAACTCAATTTCCCGATTGGAGGCCTTGGATGGAGGAGCTTCACCGAGCTAATTGGATAAAGGTGGCTAATTATTGTCGGTACCATACTCGTAATTCAAAGGTTGGTAGATATTGGATCACTATTGAGGACTCGGCCTATTCAAATCCCAGAAAGGCAAAGACAAGATATCCAAGGCATCCTTCATATGAGATCCCTCTCTTGGTCCCATGAAAAAGATTGTTTTGGATGGAACAACACTACTAAGGGTGAGTATTCAGTTGCTCAAGGTTATTTGACCTTATGCCATAATAATCCCAACCATTCTTCTCACATATTTTCTCAATTGTGGGCTCAAAAGCTCTGGCCTAAGGTGAGGTTCTTTAATTGGCTTTTATTGCATCGTAGGGTGCTTACCGGTGAGCAACTTATGAAGCGTGGTTTTCATGGCCCTTTTAGATGTGAAATGTGTGAAGAGAATGTAGAAAATATCAACCATATTTTTATTGAGTGTACTTTAGCCTCTCGAGTTGTGGAGGAGAATGGCCACTTTACTTGGCTTACAAGTGGTCCAATTTTTTTACTTTTGAACAGCTTTGGAGGGATTGGCCTAATCAAGAGGGTGTTGATCATTTTATTAGGCAGTTAGTTTGGATGGGTTCTACCATTCTTCTTTGGAATATTTGGAATGAAAGGAACAACCAAATTTTTAATCAAGATAGTAAGGATATTCACTATATTTGGCAAAAGACCATAGCCAACTTAGTTGAATCAGTCCATCATCTCCTTAATCACCCCCAAAACTCCCACCAAATATGGGATCAAGTGATGCAAAGATTGAATATTAAACCTTCTAAGGGCAACCATCTTAAAGGGAATGTGAGTATTAGTAAATTGGATAGGAATAGAAATTGGCAACCTCCTCCTAAGGATTTTGGAAAAGTCAATACCGATGGAGCCTCTAGAGGGAACCCCGGAAAAGCCAAGGTGGGAGGAATTGGTAGACTTTCAGATGGCTCCCTGGTTTTTACTTTTGCTGAGAATTTGGGTATTCTTTCCAATAACCTTGCTGAGGGGTATGGTATCCTCAGAGGTCTTCAGGAGGCTACTAAGGTTGGATGGGAAAAGGTGATAGTTGAGTCTGACTCTCAACTTATGATTAATCTCTTGAAGAATCCTTCTAAGAATCATAAGGTGGATTGGAGAATAAAAAGAATTATTGAGAAGATTCAGCTTAATCCAGATGGGATTTTTGAAAGTTGATTACAATCATGTGGTCAGAGATCAAAACAAGAGTGTTGATGCTTTAGCTAATTGGGCTTTGGACAAAGGTGATCTTACTTGTTATGGCCACCCTCCTATATGGTGGGCTTCTCAAATTAGGGAAGCTCTTCTTTCTATCATTTCTTTGGATGGCTCCAGTTTTGAAGGTACGTAGTTTCTTCTGGTTTTTTTTTTTTTTGCTTCTCTTTGGTTCATTCAGCTTTTTTTTAGTTCCCTAGCTCATTCTATTCTTTATTTTGTTTCCTCTGTTGATTCTTGCCTTAATAGTGTTTTGTTCATTTTTTATTTCTTTTTTCCTTTTTGTTTTTTTTGTTTAGTTTTTTAAGGTGGGTGGGTTTTTTTATTTTGTTTTGTTTTTGTGTTCTTTGTGTTGTTTTTTGTTGTTCTTGTGTTTTTGTTGTTTTGTTTTTTTTTTTATGTTTTTTGTTATTGTTCTTGTGTTTTTTTTCGTTCTTGTTCTTGGGTTTCTCTTTGTTTGTGTTATTTCGTGTTTTTATGGGTGAGTGTTTTCTATATTTTTTGTTTTTTTTTATTGTCTGTTGTTGGTTGTTTTTTATTTTTATTTTTGTTTTATTTTTTAATTTTTTAGGTTTTGGTTGTGTTTATTTTTCTTGTTTTTTTTTTGGGGTTATGTCTTTGTAGTGTTCTGTTGTTTTTGTCTTGTTTGTGTTTTGTTATGTGTTTCTTGTGTTTTTCTATGTGGTTTGTGTTGTGGTTTCTTTTATCTTATTGTGTGTGTTTGGTTGTGCTTTTGTTTTTGACACACTCAAGGAGCATGTTTTTTATTTTATTTTATTATTTTTGTTGTTATCTCGCTTATTTTTAATTGGGTTTGTGTGTTTGTTTGCTCCTTGAGTGTGTCAAAGGTGGTAGGCCAGGTCCGTGTCCTGGGCATTTTTTGCGGAATGGATACCCCTGCCTCCTTGGGTCTTACCCGAAAGTGGCATCCCTTTTGGGATGTTTTCCACAAATAAAAAAAAAAGTAATAAAATTTATCCTAAAGCTTAGATCTTAAGTTTTTTTTATTTATTGGAGGAAAGGGTTTTGAAAGGCTCCAAACATTTTCCAATGAGAGACTCAAACAAGACATGATCCACAAGGGATTCAATGTTGAAAATTCCTACCCAAGTAAGGTTACCACTTGAACAAGAAATTCAAAAAAGAAAAACTCCCACCGAAGCAAGGGAATCTCGCCCAAATAAGCAAATTTAAAAATTCCTCTTCTTGAGGGGTCTCTCTAGGACTGAGCAAACAACGTAGCCATGAACTTTTGAAAGAGGATGGAGGGCCACTATGCCCCTAGAAGAACAAGCTCTCTAAGATACCAAGCAACTACAGGATGCTCTCCCATGAAGAGAGAACCATCGTAGATTACAAAAGGTAGACAAGGGGTCCTCCTAGCCCTTGGTAAGACACACTCCGAGAGAGAGCACACAACCATAGTGAGCTTTCCCATGAATAGAATATCTTTGTAATCTATCTGAGGAAGACAAAGGCCCTCCTGATCCTTGGAAAGACAAGCTCTTTAGGATACTAGGCATCCTTATAAAGCTTTCCTAGGAAGGGAATGCTTGTAGAAGGAAGACAAGGGCTCTCTTACTCCCTATTAGTACCAATGAGTTCATCAGCTCTAGAACACAGAGCTAACAAATTGAGTTTTACCATCTCATTAACGAGGAAGGAGAGAGTCACAAGAGGAGCCCTCACATGTAGCAAAAGCATCAAAAGCTAGGTCAAAAATTGAGGAGAAGAGATCCAATCGAGACGAGACAAGTTGAATCGAACTGAGCTAAATCGAACTGAGAAGAACTGAATTAATCTGAATAGAAGAAATGGGGTTGAGAAGACAACCAACCTATACGAGCCAAGCCAAACTAAACTGAGCAAAACTAAATCAAGCTGAATCGAAGAAAAGGGGTTGAGAAGACGACCAATCGAGACGAACCAAGCTGTACTGAACCGAGCCAAACCAAATTGAACCGAAAGGGAAAAGGGACAAAAAGAAAACCTCCATCAAAAATCGAAGGTCGAAGAAGGGCAAAGGGAAAAATCTAAAGATATTTTGGCCAAGGAAGGGACAAGAAAGAGCCTTCAAAAAACCTTCTAAACTTTGAGAGAAAAAACCCCTATTCCTATAGGCTCCAAACCAACCGAAACCAAGATATGATAAAAGAGAACCAAAGCACATGACAACTCCAAACAAGACTAGCCCCGAAACTCCATCCGCTTGCTTCCTCGCACTCCAGCTCCTCCCGCTCCTTCCATCGCTCTTCCCTCTAAATTGGTGTCAAAGCTTAGATCTTAAGTTAAAACAATTAAAATCATTTGTTTGAATTAGGGTTTAAGTGACTCATCATGTGTGATAACAAATTGTATTGTCAATACTCTAATAAAAAATAAATTATAATGATTTCTTTGTAAGCCAAACATTTTATAAAGTTCAACTTTAATTACATACAAAAATATTAAAATTCATTATAAATATAAAAATAAATGTCAATAAAATTGGAAGTTTCACCATTCCAACTTTCATGAATAAAATAATAAAATTCATCTAAATCCAAAAAAAACTTAAAATTCATCTATTCAATTAAAAAATTATATGATTCATTATCATTTTAACTTCATAAATAAAATATTAAGATTGGAAAAAATATTATAATTTACTCATATTGAGAAATGTTCCATACTTCTATCGAGCCTCTCTCTTCTAACTCACTGAAACTTTATCTTTATGATAAATTAAAACCTTAACTTACTATATAAATTATTTTATTATAATTCGAATCCCAAAAATCTTTCATACATAAAAATGTTATTCCACTTCTCGCCGATTTCTCAATCCCATCACTTGACTCAAACCTACTAAACTCAAATTTAGGCTTCAACATAAAAATCATTTAGTTCTGGATGATTAGATGAAGTTTAAATTAATAGTTATTTTTTCTGTTTTTGTTTTCTAATCGTGTCAGGTTATATTGTTTCATTATAAACTATTTATTTCTAATAACATATTTTTGAAATTTATACTTTAATAGCTCTTAAACTTAGTAGAAATGTATGCAATATAATAACACCGAAATAAATTGAAGTGCAACTAAGCTCTGAACTTTATAACTTGCCTGTGAGACACTGGCATCCACCTCGATTCTTAACTTTGGCAACGGCGCTCGTTTGAAGATTTCGTATGACAATGCGAAGGTATCAAAGATCTCCGGTTCTTTTAAAGATTTCTTATAACCCATAAGATTTGATGATGAAGTCATGGTAAAGCGACACAGAATGTAAAGATAATAATTACAATAAAAATTGGCACAAATAGGCTTTTCGATAGGATATGGATACCCTTCGTTCCTTGTAATCCCTTGGTATGGCTAACGACGGGAAACATTATTATATTCAATGATCTCTTTACAAGCTAAAGCAGGGCATAATATTATAAGAACATCCTTAATCGTATATAGACTACGCTTTGCACCGATTCCTGTGGGCTTTCTTTTAATTTTTTTAAATTTTCCAAAGCTGGTTTACAGGTGAAGCATCCATTAAACAATCACACACGTTCAATCCAAACGAATAACAAGAATTCTAGATGGCTAGCTTGACCTAATCATGACCCAGATGGACAGCAAATCACAGCTATCCTAACAATCATAAGAACAACAGACCTCATTTGTTCCTTCATACCATGACCTGCAACATTCTCAGATTGATTCACTTGCAGTCAGAGATTCAGATCTGAAATACCCATTAATTTTGGATTGGGTTCCAGAAAGACAGCAATGGGTATCCCTCGGGGAAGAGGCAGTGCACCATCCATGTTTTTGAAGGCTCTATTAGCTCTACTTTGCCTTGGAGGTTCTTCCATGGCTGTAGATTACATTGTAGGAGACACCCAGGGATTGGAATTGGGTGTCAACTATCAATCCTGGGCTTCAAATCACACATTCCACCTTGGTGATAAATTAGGAGACATGTCGCGATATCGCGATCGGTTGAAGGCAAATCAAAATTTGACACGTGGATGGTCCCGCGCGCGGGAAAAGAGATAGCGGGCACGGTTAAATGTTCTGACAAGGCAACAGTTCCCGAGGGACAGTCTGGCAAACGACGGTTGCAGGTCAAGGTTAATGCGTGCTTTCATGGCGGATCGGGGGTGGTTGCCCATTGATGAAAGAAATTTGAAAACTTAGCAGAGGAAGCGAACTTTGATTTTTAATTTCATGAATTCGCGCTGGTGGGCATTAATTGCATAGAGGGCCGAGACCTCGATAAAAACTCGGGATTTTGTAATAGTTGGGAGGTGGCGGATTAGAGAAGGAGGAGACAGAGTGCAGGGGAGAAGACCAAGCCGAGCTTGGTCCTTTGTAAAGCCTGCGGGCTGTTTTATTTTGTTGGATGTATTTATTTTAAAAGATATTAATGAAAAGTCGAATTTTGAGAAGGTGTAATCTCTTGTCCGCCATCAGTGGTATCAGAGCCGAAAGTTCCTGAGTGTGTAACAGATCGCCGGACGTGAGGCAGTTACACCAGGATCTGTGGAACGGCTCGTGAGAAAGTGAGTAAAATGCCTCCGAGAAGAAACCCGGTTGGTGGGAGAGGCATGATGACAGCAGAAGATTTTTGAGCTTTGCAGCGGCAAGTTCAGGCCCTGCAAGAAGAACTGCGTAGAGGACACGAACCAAGAAGAGATGCAGACAGTGAAGACGAAGTAGATGAAGAAGAAAATCAGTCTGAAGAAGAAGAGGAGGCTGTAGATCCGGCACAAGCCAGACTGTACAAAGCCATATCCCAGATTGGGAAGAGGCCGAAGATGGAAGTTTCCACGTATTTCGAGAACTTGGATCCGGAGGAATTGATCGACTGGATCAATGATCTGGAAGAATACTTCGAGTATGAAGAAGTTGAAGATCCCGAGAGGGTCAGATTCGCTAAAACCAAATTAAAAGGTCATGCCAGCATATGGTGGAAGGGAGTACAGCTGGAACGGAACAGAAGAGGAAAAGAACGGATAACAAGATGGGAACGGATGGTAGAAAAATTAAAAAGATAGTTTATTTCGGCAGATTACGAGTTGGATCTGTTGAGAAAAATGCAGGGTTTGAGACAGATGAATAAAATTGTCCAAGAATATACGGAGGAGTTTTATAAAATCTCCATCAGAACTGGCCATTTAGAAGCAAGCAAGGAGAAGGTGGCCCGTTATATTAATGGGTTGAGACCCAGTATCCAGGAAGAGTTGAGCTTAGTTCGGGTGAGCACCATTGAAGATGCTTACCAGTTTGCTCTGAAGGTTGAAGAAAAATTGAACAGAAGGTTTGAGAGCAAGCAAAAAGGAAGAGGGCATGGAGGAAAGACTGGTGGAAGAAAAGAGGAAGGAAAAGAGGAGAAGAAAGAAGAGGTTAGCACAGCTGGGATCAGAAGGAAGATGAGGAACCCAAACCCCAAGTTCAGAACAATGGCTACCCAAGGGGAAGAGGTAGATCTGGACGTGGGTATGGAAGAGGAGTGTTTCGGGGAACATGTTTCCACTATGGAGAAGAGGGACATCGGGCATATGAGTGTCCCCAGCACCCCGAGAGGGTGAACAAGAAACAAGTGGGTCCTGCCAGAGCTGTTGTGGCAGAGGAAGATGCTGAATCAGAACATTCTGAAGAAGCTGAGAAAGGAGAAGCAATGATCGTGAGGAGGACCATGTTGATTGATGAAGACAAACCAGAGCAGAGGAGAAGCCTGTTTCGCACATGGTGCAAAAGTTCAGGCAAAGTCTGTAATGTTATTATAGACAATGGGAGTACAGATAACTTAGTCTTCGAGGAGATGGTTGCTAAGTTACAGCTGGAGAGGAGGAGACACCCGCATCCATACCGGATTGCGTGGTTGCGGAAGGACCACAGAGCATGGGTCCGTGAACAGTGCTTAGTCACGTTCAATATTGGGAAGTACCAGGATGAGGTCCTGTGTGATGTTTTCCCCATGGATGCTTGCCATTTGCTGTTAGGAAGGCCATGGCAGTTTGATCGGAGTGCAGTGCATGATGGTCGTGCAAATACATACTCCTTGATGAAAGGTGGAGTGCGCCACAAATTAAAGCCATTACAGGCAGTGGATGAGAAGGTGTGCAGCAATGCCAGAATTTGTCTGGTAGAAGGTAGAAAAAGTTTTTGCCAGGAGACGGGGTTGAAGCAGGTTGGAGGAACAGGTGCCCGTTTGGAGATGTTTCAAAAGACGCGGACCGAACAACACAGAAGTGAAGGTCACTTCTCCTTTTTACCCGGGTGTCTGATGCAGGAGCATCCGACGACAGCAGGACAATCTGGCATCAACCGAATTTTCTAAGTAACTTGTTCTGTTTCTTTTGTTTTCCAAGGCAAAAGTTGGGGGGGTCACGAAATCGCGACCCCAAAGGCTGCAGCAAGGCAAGAGGGAAGTTTCGGTGCGATTTCGTGACGTCGCGATATCGCGACGTCGCGATATCGCGACGTCATTTGAGAACAAAGGCATGGGAGCAGTTTCGTCGCGATATCGCGACTTCCGCAACGTCGCGATATCGCGACGTTATTTGGGAACTAAGGCTCGGGGGCAGTTTCGTCGCGATATCGCGACGTCGCGATGTCGCGACGACCAGAAGGCAAAGGCAAAGGCGAAGGCAAAAGTTGGACCAGAAGTCGAAGGCAGAAAGAACCTAAGGCAAGGCGGGGTTTTTGTCGCGATATCGCGACGTCGCGATATCGCGACGTCTTTGGAAGCGAAGGCACGAAGGGAGTTTTCGTCGCGATATCGCGACGTCGCGACATCGCGACGTTTTTGGAGGCAAAGGCACGGAGGGAGATTTCGTCACGATTTCGCGATGCAAACTGAGACAAGGGGCTCGAAGGCGAAAATGGTCACGATATCGCGACATGTCGCGATATCGCGATCGATTGAAGGCAAATCAAAATTTGACACGTGGATGGTCCCGTGCACGTGAAAAGAGATAGCGGGCATGGTTAAATGTTCTGACAAGGCAACAGTTCCCGAGGGACAGTCTGGCAAACGACGGTTGCAGGTCAAGGTTAATGCGTGCTTTCATGGCGGATCGGGGGGTGGTTGCCCATTGATGAAGGAAATTTGAAAACTTAGCAGAGGAAGCGAACTTTGATTTTTAATTTCATGAATTCACGCTGGTGGGCATTAATTGCATAGAGAGCCGAGACCTCGATAAAAACTCGGGATTTTGTAATAGTTGGGGAGGTGGCGGATTAGAGAAGGGGGAGACAGAGTGCAGGGGAGAAGACCAAGCCGAGCTTGGTCCTTTGTAAAGCCTGCGGGCTGTTTTATTTTGTTGTATGTATTTATTTTAAAAGATTTTAATGAAAAGTCGAATTTGAGAAGGTGTAATCTCTTGTCCGCCATTAGGTTACAAGTACATGGGTGTGTTTGTATTGGCCTCAGTTTATCTGTGCCTCTCTATTCATTTTCTGGCTTTATAGTCATATGAAATGATTATGTTTAATTTAACTTAAGGATGCAGTAGAGTGTTTTCATTTTGAATGTAATAAGGAGGAGTTGATGGGATTTTTCGTCAGACTCCTGTTCTTCCCATCTTTCCCAATTCAATATCTAAGAGCAACTAAGAATATTGGCGAGGATGAAAGATGGAAGCATGGTGTCGTTGAGAATTCAATCTCCTTGCGTGTTGAACAGAAACGTAGGTGGTATTTTCAAATTTCGCCCATTTGTTCGTAGGACACCTTATTCATATGTTATTTATTTTAGAATTATGGAGATGAAGTATGTGGTTGGTTTTACATCTTGTAATTTTTGTTTGAATTATTGGGAGGGAGGTCCTTGTTGTTATATGCTTCCAATTGTACTACACTACTTAAATAAATAAAAATAGTTAGTTTTAATAAAAAAATAGTTATATAATTACAATATATATTTTTAATTGGTCATGTGAGATCAAAAGTATATATATGATTATAATTTTATATTGAATTAAAATATTTATTAATTTTTTAAAAATTGGTTATATAAAATTGAATAAGTTTAATTATATTTTAAAAATTATGAATATAATTTAAACGGACACCATAATGGTTGGCTTTTTTTGGGAGGTTCAAGGTTCAAACCATAGCATACACATCATAGACTAGTGTGTGAGAGTATACATAACTAAAAAAATTATTATAATTAAAATAATTATAATAAGTTTATTAATTTTTTAAAATTGGTTATATAAAATTAAAATAAGTTTGATTATATTTTTGAAAATTATGAATATAATCCAAAGGGACAAAAGGATATCATAATGGTTAGCTTTTCTTTGGGAGGTCCAAGGTTCAAACCACAACATAGACAACTTAGACGAGTGTGTAAGGGGGTGAGAGTGTGTGTGAAAGTGTACATAACCAAAAGAAATTGTGAATATATTATTTGATCAGATTTAAAATGAGTCTCATGGGAAGGGACCTAGAATTTAAGGTATTTAATCATGAGTTTATATCATTTAATACTTATGTCATTTGATAACAAATTGTTATAAGGGATTGAAAACCCATATAACATTTTTTTTTGGTTAGTGTGAGAAACTCATACGACCAACGCACAGAGCTGAGCAGGCTCCCCCAACTATGACCCCTTCTAAAAACGAGAGATATGCTTATCAATAGGAAATTTAACACACACCCACCCCTCATACATGCTGCAATTTAAACCTTGGGGGAGGACCTTGATCTCTGAGAATTTAAGGTATTTAATCATGAGTTTATATAATTTGATACTTATGTCATTTGATAACAAATGGTTATAGGGGATTGAATATCCATATAACATTGAGAGTTATGCTTATCAATAGAAAATTTAACACACACCCACCCCCTCACACAGTTGCCCATGCGACATTTTGAACCTTTGGGAGGGACCTCGATCTCTGAGAATTTAAGGTATTTAACCATGAATTTATATCATTTAATACTTATGTCATTTGATAACAAATGGTTATAGGGGATTGAATACCCATATAACATTTTTTTTTGTTAGTATAAGAATCCCCTACGACCAACGCACAGGGCTGAGTAGACTCCTCCAACCATGACTCCTAAAAACGAAAACTATGCTTATCAATAGGTAATTTAGCACACACCCACCCCCTCACACATTCACCGATGTCACAGTGTGAACCTTGGACCTTTCGAAGAAGATCCAAAGGCCTATTGCGTTGTTTCCCCTAAGACTACCCATATAACATCTTGACTCAATGGTATCACAATAAAAATTATTTGTATATCACTTAGTAAAATTTAAACATAAGTCCCCTTTCTAAAAATTCAAGGTTTTTAACTAAGCTCGTATCATTTGACAAGAAGTGGTTATAGAAAGATTGAAATTGTATTACCCATATTATATTGTCATTGCATGGTATTAAAATATTTCAATAACTAGACAATTATGCATGTATAATTTGATATGGTCCCATCCCATTACATCATGGTCATATAGTGGTATAACAATAAAATTTAAAAGTATTTATGTTTGATAAGCTTTGAACTTAAATTTCCTCCTTAAAAGTCAAGGAATATTACCAATTAAGATCATACCATTTTTAACGTATACCTTATTTTTAATATGGAGTGAAATAAGAATTTTAGAATAAAACTTGATGCATTTACCCAAAATACAAAAATATGATATTTTACATGAAAAACATAAAAGAATTGGAAAATATCCTACCTTATTTGAGATAAGTAGAAATGAAATAGAAATGAAGTGCATTAATGCATATAGAAAATATAAAAACCTTAGGAGCATTATACTTATATTGCTCTTAGAAAATTAGGCAAAAGATAATAAAAATAATATTTTATAGAAATAAATTATATGTTTGAGCATTTGGTGTTGAAGCTCGTTTTTGTATATGTTATATTTGGTTCTATCGATTTATCTATCTATATATTCTTTTGATTTATCTATCTATATATTCTTTTGCTAATTCATTATGACTCGTATGACTCTTATTGTGTGCATTTATACGAAGTGAATTTTTAACTTTTGTTGTACCTTTATGATTTCTTTGACACTAATAATCTTGATAGTAGATTTTATAACATGCTTTTATATATGCTTCTTTTATAACAGTATTAAGATGATGTACTCTTTATCAAGAATATAATTGACTCATTTTTAACACAAATATAAAAAAATAAGTCAAAAAGTCAAAAATATTAATTCATCCAACAATGACAATAGGTGAAAATGTAAATATTTACACATAAGTTATACAAGCATAATAACGATGCTTAAGATGTTTAGGATGCAAAATATATAACCATGAATCATGAAATACAAGGAACAATACCCTATAAGATGAAAAATATGATATGTTATTAACTTGACACAAGATTCAAAATTACAATTTACAACATTCCTTTGATTAATAATTATCTTGATAGCTTAACAAAAAATTCTTAACAAGATAGGAGTGCAATGCTTTATGATGGATGGGGATGATGTGAAATTTTTTGAAAAATATATAAGCAAACAATATTTGAAATATTCCTTATTTCTTGACTTTTAAGGAGGAGATTTATGTTTGAATCTCAGCAAACAATATATGCATAGCTTCCAATTTGTTGTAATACCACTATGTGGTCATGATGTAATACAAGTAGGGTATATTAAAATATTTCAATCTCATGTAACCAATTAAAAACTATTTAAAATATTCTTGTGGTACTTACAAATGTTCTACTTAACCAATGTGTTATCTCAAATATATGTAAACTAAAATACACTTCCAAATTATCATTGTATTTTTTGACTTTAATATTATTTCATCTTTTTAGAATGTTGCCTAGGTGTCCTTATTGGAATACAATAAATATAGTATGAGTTCAAACATAAGAATTTTATTTTATGGTGCTTAAAGAGTGGTTCTAATACAAGTAAAAAATCAAAATACCAATTTTATTTGAGTGTGAGGTGGGTAGGCGCATGCATGCATTGTAGAAGGCATCCAATTCCATCCTTCAATACTAGCTACTAGCTTTAAAACCACCATCAATATTGGGCCAACACTAGCTACTAGCTTCAATTCCAATGGCCTCTAGTATTGGCTCTAGAGCTGATTTCTAATGTGTTATGAACCTGCAACTTGAAATATGAATTGAATGCAGAAAATAATCATTGTTTGAATAGAATCACAGTTTGTATTGAAAGGCAAAACCCCACAATATAATAAATTAATGTTCTTGGATGATCTTTGGAGCATCCTCCTCCTATTTACATCTATCTAAAAGGTGTGAATGGTGAAGGGATGTGTCCCTTTATAATACAATATAATATATAATATGATTAATATTTACGTTAGGAGGGTCCTAACACGCCATCCTCCTTTGAAAAAGCTTTGTCCTCAAATCTGGAATTGCAAAAATTGTTGTTGAATCTGGTGGAGCATCTCCCACGTAGCATCCTCTAGAGGTAGACCTTTCCATTGAATCAATACCTTGGTGATGGTGCAGTTACGGAGGTGGCACATACGTCGGTCAAGGATAACTTTCGATTCAACCACAAGAAATCCATTATCTAAAAAATTTGAAAGTTGAGTTTGTGTAATGATGTTAGTACTTGTTACGGCTTTAATACAAGAAACATGAAATATCGGATGGATTTTGGAAGATTCTGGTAATTCAATTTTATATGCAACAGGTCCAATACGCTGTAGAATTTTATAAGGGCCATAAAATTTTGGTGCTAATATTTGCGACCCTTTTATTTTCAATGAAGTTTGACGATATGGTTGGAAGCGGAGAAATACCATATCCTTTCTTAAAAAACCCTTTCAGCCCGATGTTGGTCCGCTTGTTGCTTCATGCGGTGTTGAGCGATATGTAGATTATCCTTCAGAGCATGAATGATATTATCTCGAGTGACCAGCTCCATCTCTACAACTGGTACTTTTGTACTTCTTAGAAGATAAGAGGTTAGATATGGGGGTGATCGGCCATATAATGCTTCGAAAGGGGTCATTTTTATGGTTGTGTGATATGTGGTATTATACCACCATTCAGCTAGTGGAAGCCATTTAACCCAATGAAGGGGTTTGGTGGAAATAAAGCATCGGAGATAGGTTTCTAAGCACTTATTGATAATTTCAGTTTGACCATCCATTTGTGGGTGGTAAGCGGAGCTCATCCGAAGTTGCGTACCTTGGAGTTTAAATAATTCCTTCCAAAAATTACTAGTGAAAGTGGGATCATGATCACTAATGATATTAGAAGGCATGCCATGTAATTTAAAAATATTTTCAAGGAAGATTTGAGCAATAGTACTAGCGGTATAGAGGTGAGCTAATGGAAAAAAATTGGCGTATTTAGATAAACGATCTACCACCACTAGGATCATCGTTTTTCCTATAGATTTTGGAAGACCTTCAATGAAATCCATTGAAATATCCTCCCATGTCCTGGTTGGTATGGGTAGAGGTTGAAGAAGGCCTGGTGTTGCCACTGTTTCATCTTTATTTCTTTGCCATGTTTCACATTCGTTGATGAACTTCTTGATATCATTTTTCATACCTCGCCAATAAAATGATTTAGTCACTCTTTTTTAGGTTTTTAGGAATCCAAAGTGGCATGCAGTAGGTGTAGTGTGTAGCTCATGTAGAAGCTTTGTACAATAAATCGATGTAGGTGATAGGACCAGGTGTTCTTTATAATGGAGCATGTTACCTTGCTAAGAGTAGTGGGGTTTACTAATGGGATTTTGTTGTAGCTGTTGAATTATGGTGTGTATAGTAGGGTCCGCATACCATTCATCCTTGACTTGTTCGATCCATGTAGGGATGGGGCAGGAAAAAGCATGTAATTGTGAAGTTTCTTCAAACTTTCTAGAAAGTGCATTCGCAACCATGTTATCTTTCCCTTTTTTGTAGATGATTTCATAATCATAGCCTAATAGTTTTGTTACCCAATTTTTTTGTTCTGGAGTGGTTATCCATTGTTTAAGAAGGTATTTTAAGCAATGGTGTTCGGTGCGGATAATGAAATGTTTTCCAATAAGGTATGGTCTCCAATGTTGGATAGCATGGACTATAGCTAACATTTCTTTTTCATAAGTGGAACGTGCTAAATTATTTTTTAAAAATTCTTTACTAGTAAAGGCTAAGGGCTTCTCATTTTGCATGAGCATCTCTCCCATTCCCAATCTGAAAGCATCGCTTTCAATAATGAATGGTTGGTAAAAATCTGGCATAGCTAGGATGGGGGTGGTACACATGGCATTTTTCAAAGTCATGAAAGCCTCATTCGCTTTTGGAGACCATATGAAGGCATTATTTTTAAGTAGGGTTCTTAAGGGTGCTGCTATTTTTCGATAATATTTAACAAATTTGTGATAATAGCCCGTTAATCCTAAGAACCCACACAACCCTTTTAAAGTTTTTGGAATTTGCCAATTTTCCACATCTTCAATTTTTTGGGGGTCTACTTTAACTCCTTCCTTGGAGATAATATGTCCAAGATATTCAATTTTCTGCTTCCCAAAGGAACACTTTGATCTCTTTGCGTATAATTGATTTTCTTCCAAGATTTTGAGTGCTTGCGCTATATGTGTTAAGTTCTCTTCCCATGTATTGTTGTAAATCAAAATATCGTCAAAGAAAACTAAAATAAATTTTCGAAGGAAGGGAGAAAATACCTTATTCATAAGAATTTGAAATGTGGATGGAGCGTTGGTGAGGCCAAAAGGCATCACCAAGAATTCATAATGTGCCTCGTGGGTGCGAAAAGCAGTTTTGGGTATATCGCTTTCCCTAACTCGAATTTGGTGGTAACCTGATCGTAAATCGAGTTTAGAAAAATATGCGGCTCCATTTAGTTCATCAAGTAGTTCATCAATGATTGGAATAGTAAATTTTTCTTTAATCATTATTTTGTTGAGAGCACAAAAATCCATGCATAGGCGCCATGATCCATCTTTTTTTCTTACTAGTATGACTGGCGAAGAGTAGGGACTTCTACTAGGTCGAATGACCCCTGCCCTTAGTAGGTCTTGTACTAATTTTTCTATTTCCATATTTTGTAAGTATGGATATCGGTAAGGTCTAATATTTGGAGGTTGGTGTCCCGAAAGTAATTGAATGGCATGATCAAAGCTTTGTTGTGGAGGTAATCCCTCTGGTTATTTGAATATTTTATCATGTTTCTCTAGGAGTTCTATTAATTCGGGTGCCTCTGGTTGCTCTTCGGTGGTGTTTTGCAAGGAAAATAGTTGGGCAACCATACCTCTTCCTCCTTTTCAAAGAATATTTTCCATTCTATGGGAACTTATGATTTGTGTGGGACCTATTTTTAAACCTTGAATTGTGTATGTTTGGTTGTTTTGTATAAATTGCATTCATAACTCTTCAAAGTCCCATTGAATTTTGTCGAGTGTTCATAGCCATTGTACTCCCAAAACAATATCACATCCTCCTAATGGTAGTACATACATATTTGCTTTCATGTTATATTCCCCATCGTGAGTTTGATATTCTTGCATTTGCCTTTAAATGCAATTTTTCCTCCATTGCCAATCATGACTTAAAATTTATTGCAGGGATATATAAAGTAATTATCTTGTTTAGCCAAACTGGGCTCTATAAAATTGTGAGTGCTACAAGATTCTAAGAGCACAATAGGGTTTTGTTTCTTAAAATACCCTTTTACCTTCATTGTTTGTGGAATCGATTATCCTGCTAATGCGTTAAAGGATATTTTTGTTTTATCTTCTTGGTTTTCTTCTGTAACCTCAGTTATTACTTCCACTTCTATGTCATCCTCCTCTTTGGGAGTGCAATCAACTATGTCCAAAATATATAATTTTGGTGAGATGCATTTGTGGTTGGGGGTAAACTTTTTATTGTAGTGGAAACATAGGCGCTTTTCTTGTCTTTCTTTTAGCTCTTCTTGGCCAATTCGTTTAATTGGCATGACCTTATTCAGTTTTTGGCTGGTGTAGGTATTTGGTATTTTTCCTAAAAAAAACTCTTCCTATTCGCCTTTGGTTATTGTTCTTATCTTCTATCATTTGTGCTAATGCCACCGCATGCATCATATCGATAGGATTTTGTATTTGTACCTCCATTCTAATGTCTTATTTTAGGTCACTAATAAAACAACTTTGGAAGAATGATGCATCTAGTCCTGTTGTAAGGTTTGCCAATTTCTCAAATTGTGCTTGGTATTCCCTTACGATGGAGGTTTGTCGCAGTTTAGTGAGGGCTCCTATGAAGTCTTCAAATTTAGTGGGGCCAAATTGCAACATTAATTTTTTTGTGAATTTGATCCATGTGGGCGGACCTTTTGTTTTCTCATACCATTGATACCACTGGGTAGCAATTTGTTCCAAGTGAAATGATGCGATACAAACTTTCTAAATCTCTGGAATTTGATATAAGTCAAAATATTGGTCTGTTGTATATATCCAATTTGTGGAGTCACCTCCATCAAATTTTGTAAAATCTAGTTTTGTGGTACGGGGAAGGATTGATGTATGTGGTCCCCCTATTAATGTTTGTTGTGGTGGCATAGTGTTTTGTTGTCCATTTTGCATGAGCAACAAATTTTGTTGTACTAAGTCCATGGAATGGGTTGTAGCATCCAATTTAGTGGATATATTTGTATTCAAGTTGGTGATGTTTATGGTTAGGTCTGCTATTTTGGTAGTTATTTTATCTTCTAAATTGTCCTTCGAAAATGCCATTCCTTGCATCATGTCTCTCATTTCCTTGGAAAACTATGAGAGTTCTTTCATAATTTCTTTTGAAACCTCCTTCGCAATCTCCTTCGTTATGTCTTGAGATCGTCTTCCCTCGGCCATTTAGGGTGTGGTTGGTTTATAAGTGAGTTGAATATGCAGAAATTAGTTTTTTTGGAAAAAAATTATCTATCTTTGTCATGTTTAATTTTACTTACTTGTTACTCTTTGTTCACACCGAATGATATTTTCCTCACCTGTACTTGTTTTTGGGGTTTTCTAACTCCGGTAATGCGTGATGTTGTCCAAAAAAAATTGTATGCTACCTTTGCTGGCGACTGTGGCCTACTGTGTAACAATTTCGTCAGTAATGGTTAGAATGTGTGCTGAAAAGAAAACGTTGTCGAGTAATGACCTGTCAGTAACTAGAGTGGGGTGGGGAAAAAAATTTAGGTCTTTTTAGCTTTGATCCAGTTGTTATGAACCTGCAACTTGAAATATGAATTGAATGCAAAAAAGAATCGTTGTTTGAATAGAATTATAGTTTTTATTGAAATGCAGAAACCCACAATATAATAAATTAATGTTCTTGGATGATCTTTGGAGCATCCTCCTTGTCCTATTTACATCTATCTAAAAGGTGTGAATGGTGAAGGGATGTGTCCCTTTATAATACAATATAATATATAATATGATTAAGAGTTACGTTAGGAGGGTCCTAATACAATGTTAGTGCCATCATTCAACATTGATGTTGATACCTATAGATTGGGAATCACTTTCAAACTTGGTATTAGCCCCATTAGCCTTAGCATTCATTTGGATAACTATACATGTTTGTCCTAATCCACACTTTGACATATGACCACTTTAGCACCAAATTTTTGGCACTCATCCAAAAATGACAAAAGTGTTTGGCCTTACACAAATACAATAAATGGATAACATAGATATTATGTGTCATCATATAATGACCATTGTAGCATGCAACTTGAATGTTTCAAACTATTTTAGGTACTTGTATAGTACAAAAACTGGTTCTTGGTTTTCTAAAGTGCAAAAAAAAAGTTCTTGTTTAAGTGCAAGAAACAAGTTATTGGTTATTTCTTGATACTTCCAAGACTTGTTGGGAGTTGATGTATCACCTTCCAACTCCTATGTAACTTGGCACATTCTATAAATGTAGCCTAGGATTTATTTTTAATCTAGGTGTGTGCAAAACATAAGGGAAGCACTAGATCACATACCATAGCACCAAAGCACATTCACTAGCTAAGATTTATGATTACATCCCAAGTTACAACTAGCTCCATTAGATGTCTATATAGTGATCTAATAAACTCCATCACATCCCTTCTCAGAAATACAACCTACATAATTACATCTCTAGACAAAGATCTAGACTATTTCCTCTCACATTCCTCATCAAGAATATAGATCCCCTCTCTCTCTCTCATATAATATTTATTGTCTTCATGGATATCTACTATGTTCATTTTTTAATGTATGCATTCTATCATGTTTGTTTGTGCATAATGTACTCAAATAACTTGTTCCATTTATAACTCTATTGACACATAGCCTCTATGACCATCCATGTCCTTCCTACAACACTGCATTCATGACTCCCTTCCTTTATAGTGTAGTATTGTCATTTATTCCCTAGATTCTACAATATTAGTCTCACTATAACTTGTTGGTGCTTGTAGTTGATTCTATAAGTTGTCCTACATGCCAACCATCCTAGTACCATGTTGCATGGAGCAAAATTTGAAAATAAATAAAAGGTAAAATGACCCATGTGATGGAATATTGACATGTAAAAAATTATTCTAAGACAAAGAGGAAAATATACAATAGACTAAAAAATAATAAAAGCTCCAAAATAATCATGGTGCCCATTGATGAAAGAAGACACAACATACATATCATAGAAATCTTACCTAAATGATAAAGATAGTTTATCAAGTCACAAAGAGAAGTATGATACCTCTTGTTAGGGAAGTGGATATTACATGTAAGGGAAATCATAATTTATAAATATCTCAAGTAAAATATAAATGCAATAAGGTCCAATATTCCATCAAGATGAAGCAATGACCAATCCATTAAAACCTGTAGCTACAAAAATAAGAATTAATAGAGACATAATATCAAACTAATAAACAAGTAATTAACTAGAATGGTGTGTACAATAGAAATAAAACAAAAAATTTGATGCAAGAATAAAAATGGGAATAGAAAGGCACAATTGTGATAAGTAAGTGAAAGCAAAAAACATATATATCCCAAAGGAGGGATAACAATTCCACTTTGTTAAAATGAAATTGTGAAAAAATAGGCATTAAAGGAGACATTAGAATTGCTAGAAAAATAATGTAAAATGTAGTCAAGTGTTTCAAAATATGCTAATTAAACAAATAAAAAAAAACACTCCCACAGTCAGAAGTCGTCAACAAAAACAAAAATACAAAAAGTATAGTATCACTTTATGTGCATAGAATTATTTAGACCTATAAACACCCAATTATGAGTGCATAATCAAGTCTACAAAACTTATTGCCATCTCCATAAACTAGTCAATCAAGCATCCAAACCAAGTCAACCATCTTAAAGCTCAATCAAGATCATTTATTGCTCCAAAAGTAAAAGCATTGAGACTAAAGTGATAGCGTCGATAATGCTTCTGCTTCTTGATAGTGCTTTCACAAAATATTCAAATTTTATTATTTCCCACCCAATAAAGCATGGAAATGGTCATTTTGGAACTATAGCTAGGTCCTTAACACCACCAATGCTTACGATCCTAGCACTAGTGACTATCACCAATAAAAAAAATAAAAATGTGGTAAGTGAGCCACCCACCACCCATGAAACTTGGATCATTTTATGCCAACCGTATTTAACACCTTGAAAATGTCTTAGTATTGGAACTCATCGAGCCATGTAGACAATACCACCTATCCAACTTTTGATCTCAATGGATTCCCTAGAATATTCCCCAAGGGAGACTTCCTATAAAGTTAGCCCTTAGGAGAGCCAAAAACAATGAGTATTCTTGATAGCAAAGGTCAATAAAAATTGTCTCTCATATTTAATTTCCTAAGTAATAAAACTCTATCGAAAGTGTTTTAGATCTATCTTCTATGATAGAAAAATTCTATTGACATCATCTCTTATTTACGCTTTTGGTCAGCATGACTCTATTGAAATCAACACTCACATGTCATCCTGTGGCAACAAATTTCTACTAGATTTAAGAGGTAACTAATTGTGTATCAAGGTCTTCACTAGGGGGCCTCTCAGTATAGGGTCCTCACCTCCTCATCATGACATAAGATATATGCTAAGGCTCTTAGGGTTTACAAGCTTGCTTGTAGCTATATAGTTATGCCCTTTCATCTCTTAACTTGTTATTTTTGTTATGCTATTTTATAACCATTTCATCATTGCTTGTTAAATTTTCATTTATCTAACATCCAACTTATCTGTTAATAACTTTATTCTCATCATAGTTATAGGTTTTGGCATTAGTCAGCTTTATCTAGTTGTCTATTTTTGAATTTCGTTGTCCTTATTTTTATTGTCTTTCTAGTAAACACCTTATCATGGTATACTTATCATGTTTCTATCTAGTAAGTAGTTTAGTTATTATTATTTGCATTTTTAGTTTATCATAGTTGCATATTTTGCTTTCAATCTACTCATAAAAGTCCCTATACCTTCCTAGTCAAGGATTCTCATAAAATCACTTATAAAATCAAAGAGTCTTATCTTAAGAATTGTTCTACTATAGCTACAGGAAAAAGTTTCATAAGATTGTAGTCTTAGTGGTGCTATTGCATTTTATTACTACTACAACAAAATTTTGAAACTCTATAGTCATATTTTATCACCAAGAGCAAAAGTGCCACAAGTTGGAAAAAGCATTAATGAAGCTATCACTCTCTAATGGTGCTTTTACCACCGATATTACAAGTCATAAGTATAACTCTAACATCCATTTGTATTTACTTTTTGAACAAGGTTTTGATGATAATTAAGGGAGTTATATATTCTACACAAATCTAGGTATACCCCTCAACTATTGACTCGATTACTTTTTGTCTATTTTGTAAGTTATAGAAAGGAGTCCTTAGTGAAAGCACCACCAGACAATAATAGTATCAATAACACTTTTGCCTCCTTCCAATGCTTCTATTGTTGAGGTAGAAATAGACAAAAGGTTCCAATTTTATTCTTGTTATTCTAGATTAAGAAAATCTCTCTTTTTTTTACTCTATAACTACATTTAGTGTTATGTTTTTTTGTTTTGCTCATTAAAGATCAAAAGAAAAAATAAATGAATCATTATTTTTAATAGAATTAGGGGACCATCCATAACCTTGCATAGCATAAAATCTAAATTTCATGTAATCATTAGGATTTTTTTAGTTGCATTATCTTCCTAAACCCTTGCTTTAAAAGTAAATTGCTCATACCTTCATAAAAAATCAAAAAGCATATATTTCATAGGTATTTTCTATTGCACTTGGTTGATGTATTTGTAGTTAAAATAGGGTCATACTAAAGCTATATAGTCAAAACAATATCTTAGGGATAAACATAGGTGTTCTCTAATTGAATCAATCAAACATATACATGTTCATTATTGTCCCTATCCTCAAGGTGAGACATCGTCGATCCGATACCCCACTGGAACTAGGGAGCCAACACACCTGGTCTCATAGGCTACTAGCACTTCCTTATCTCAAATTTTGGTGAATATAATGTGAACACCACTATGGGTCCCAATATTATTCCTTGACCAAGCCAAACCTTAATCAAAGGCTAAAATTTGTTAAACCTTAAGCAAGATCATTGTGTAGTTAGAACACACTAAATACATATAACGAGAATCTAACCATAGCAAGTCCTACTATGGATCATTTAAAATCCTTCAAGTAACTATTGCACAAGTTATTAGGCTATATTGGGTGTATAGCAAGCCCAAACTACTATCCACCAACATAGGATCTCACATGTACTTTTACCTAGTAAGGAGTATATTGCATTGGGCTAATAGGAGGCATAAAGAGGTACACTATTACCAATCATATACCATATTAGGACATGTATCTAGGAGGTCACTTCCATGCATTATTGCTATCCCACATATTAGGCATCTCTTATGGACTAATAAGTATATAAATAGGGGTCAAGTACATAGGGACCTTTGTATATAGGGAGGACTTAATATATAGGTCATATTGGGTATATAATGGGAAAGAGATATAAGGATTAAAAAATATTTTCTTGTATTCTCTAATAAATGCTCTAAACAAATAAAATATTAAGCAATCCTCTTTTTTCTTCTACCCTACACCTATGGTTGAGAAACATTACCTGACCCAGAGCATTTTCCATTAGTTAGCTACCATCTATAATTCCCTTATACGGGGTCATGATGAACACCTTGATCTTGAGGACCCCACATTAAATCAATAAGAAGAGGTTTCAACACCTCAAATATAATACATACCCACAAATAATATGGGTGAAATATCTTCAAGTATGCAAATCATATGACCCATTTCTTACATAAACATAGGGAAGTCGTAGAAGCCTTCCTTTGAGAAGGATACAAAACCCAAGGTGTATTTTCAATGATAATTCATTATTGGATTATCCCTAATAGATAAACTCCAACCATTTATCAATAAGTCAATTGGACCCACCCTTTAGGTCCATAAATACAAACCTTAATTCATCAAAATCTCATTTCATTAATTCAAATATACTTGTTATAACCACATTAATGGATGTTGGTAAACAACCTCTCCCACCTCCATTGGTACAACACTAATTTTTTCTTACCCTTGAGGAGTTATTTCAATGCAATTTTAGTTTCCCTACACCTCAATAGGTAAGAACAAATTACACTCTAATCAAAGTGTACCACTAAATACCCCAACCTCCAATCCTCATAAAAATTTGTCCTATGATCTTCACACTAATCCCACAAGCATAGGGATAGGGTTGGGACAAAATTATAACCTTGTGATCTCTCATCATCCATAATCTAACTCTTTTGTCTCCAATACCTTGGGAATAAATCATATGATGTTAACTTCAACATCATACACCCAAGTATACCAACCTACATCTTTTATCAATCATTGGCAAAAATCTTCTTGTCATGACCCTCCCAGATGGACTTTTGAACATGGAGAAACAATGTATTAACGTATGATGCTTTAATACTCAGTTTTTGTGCAATAAAGTAGTTATGCAATATTATTAGATAATGAAGAATATGTTACTGCTAACAAATTGCCAATGTGTAGGATTAGGTGCACTCGTAAGTGGAAGAAGTTGAGTCATCCACCGAGGATGAGGGTACTTGAGGTTGGGGGAAATGATGATATGACAACTCGAAGGTAACAAGGATAGATACCTTCATATAGGTATGCATTCGGTTAGGGATAATCATCAATAGATAGTCACCTTGAGCCCCAAACTGATGGCCTAGTAGCTATCATAAGTTCTCGAGGCAGAGACAGGTGACTAAATTGATGGAAAGATCTCCCTCTTTGTTTGTTGCACATGCTTGTTTGTCTTCCACTTCAGCACTATACCTCTATAATGTGGAAAAACATAAATGAATGAATTGCCTTCATGACTCCTTGGATATTCTTGAATGAAAGATTGATCTATGATAAATAGATATTCATTTTAGATAAATGGTGAATTTATGCTAAAATGTTAAATAAATATTATTCTTGAATAAAATAGTGATCTATGATAAATAGATATTCATTTAGATAAATGGTGAATTTATGTTAAAATGTTAAATAAATCTTATTCTTGAATAAAATATTGATCTATGATAAATAGATATTCATTTTAGATAAATGGTGAATTTATGTTAAAATGTTAAATAAATCTTATTCTTGAATAAAAGATTGATCTATGATAAATAGACATTCATTTTAGATAAATGGTGAATTTATGTTAAAATGTTAAATAAATCTTATTCTTGAATAAAATATTGATCTATGATAAATAGACATTCATTTTAGATAAATGGTGAATTTATGTCAAAGTGTTAAATCAATCTTATTCTTGAATAAAAGAGTGATTATGATAAATAGATATCCATTTTAGATAAATGGGGAATTTATTTTAAAAGTGATAAATAAATCTTATTCATGAGTGAATGGTTGATGGATTTCATTAAAATAATGAATCGATGATTTGGGTCAGGCCGACCAGGCAGAGTCCAGATGACATGAAGGGATGGCCCATTAATGCCAGGGATGGCTCCACCACGTGAAGCGATGGTTTCATCTACGTGAAGAGGAGGGACTTCAATGTTGGCTACATCTTGGGAAGGTGAGAGGAAGAGACGTCCCCTCTACCACCTAACAAAAGGTGTGGGAGTAATGGTAAGTAGGTGGTAGATGAAAGCCAAGAAAGGAGAATAGGGATAGATGCCAAAGGAGGGAGCTCGATGTTGAGGGAAGAGAGAGCTATGCATGTGAGGAAGAAAAGAAAAGCACTACACAAATGGAAGGAGGAGGTGCTCAAGCTTGGCCAGAATGACCAAAGGAAATCGATGGCAAAGGTGACTAGGTTGGTTACAATGCGTTCATGGTTCTCCTTGTTGTGTTTAGTAGCTTAGTTTCCATTAGAGTCGTAGCTCTTGTTGTGTATGGCATAGCACCATTAGAGTCATAGCTCATTGTGTCATAGCTCTATTATGTATGGCATAGCACCATTAGAGTCATAGCTCTACTGTGTATGGCATAGCACCATTAGAGCCATAGCTATGTTATGTATGGCATAGTACCATTAGATTCATAGCTCTATTATGTATGGCATAGCACCATTAGATTTGTAGCTCATCATGTTGTACCTCTATTGTATATGGCATAGCGTCATTAGAGTCATAGCTCTACTGTGAATGATATAGCACCATTAGAGTCATAGCTCATCGTGTCATAGCTTTTGTGTATGGCATAGCACCATTAGAGTCGTAGCTCTATTGTGTATGGCATAGCACCATTAGATCCATAGCTCTATTGTGTATGACATAGCACCATTAGAGTCATAGCTCTACTATGTATGGCATAGCACCATTAGAGTCATAGCTCTATTGTGTATGGCATAGCACCATTAGATCCATAGCTCTTGTGTAGATTATAGCTATTATTAGAAGCTTTAAGAACCACCTCATATCCGTCCTATGCTCGACTTGTGTTCTATCCATGCAGTGTTGGTTTTAGCATAGAGCGTTGCCTTGGAATGTCGTAGGGTGATAGGTAGGAAAACCCCTGGTTGGTTCATAGTCGAGTAGGGAAGTTTGTTAAGGGAAAAAGGATTCCCTTAGTGGTAGTTTCATTAGTTAATTAATGATTTTAGATTAATGAAATGAAAAGGGTTTTATGGAAATTAAAGTAGATAGCTTTAATTATGATTATGGTTCATTTAAATATAGACCTTTTATGAAATGAAAGGTTTATGAAAATTAAAGTAGATGGCTTTAATTATGATTATGGTTCATTTTGTAAAATGAGGGTATGGGACCTTACTTTATGAAATGAAAAGGGTTTTATGAAAATTAAAGTAGATAGCTTTAATTATGATTATGGTTCATTTTGTAAAATGAGGGTATGGGACCTTGCTTTATGAAATGAAAAGGGTTTTATGGAAATTAAAGTAGATGGCTTTAATTATGATTATGGTTCATTTTGTAAAATGAGGGTATGGGACCTTGCTTTATGAAATGAAAAGGGTTTATGAAAATTAAAGTAGATGGCTTTAATTATGATTATGGTTCATTTTGTAAAATGAGGGTATGGGACCTTGCTTTATGAAATGAAAAGGGTTTATGGAAATTAAAGTAGATGGATTTAATTATGTTTATGGTTCATTTTGTAAAATGAGGGTATGGGACCTTACTTTATGAAATGAAAAGGTTTTATGGAAATTAAAGTAGATGGCTTTAATTATGATTATGGTTCATTTTGTAAAATGAGGGTATGGGACCTTGCTTTATGAAATGAAAAAGGTTTTATGGAAATTAAAGTAGATGGCTTTAATTATGATTATGGTTCATTTTGTAAAATAAGGGTATGGGACCTTGCTTTATGAAATGAAAAAGGTTTATTTGAAAATTAGAGTAGATGGATTTAATTGGATAATAAATATGATTATGGTTTGTTTTGTAAAATAAGGGTATGGGACCTTACTTTATGAAATGATAGGAAATGTTTATTGGTAGAATTAAAGTGGTTTGCTTTAATTAAATAAGATGCATGAACCCAGTTCATTTAACAATTAAGGGTATGAGACTTTAATTGTTAAGTAAGGGTTGGATCATTTATTGCAAATAAAGCATATGGTGGGATGCATGGTGGAATGACTCTCATGAGTAGATGAGAGGGGTCATAGAAAGGGTAGTTCTATGATATTAGCTATGCATTAGAAAGTTGAATTGCTTGGGTTATTTGTATAGTTGCAATTTGGCAATAAAATAAGTAAATGCATTTAGAAGCATGTCTATCTGGATCCATGAGTGTCCTGATCCCCTACTATCCTCACTTGATCGATGGAAGAGCGGGAGGACCAAAGTCATGAGATGGACCACTTCGTAAGTTTGCTCTCTACCTTACTTCTTGCTTGATTATGCAATAGATTAGATTTGTGGGGAGATTTCCCCAATGGAATAAATGTAAAGTAATTATTGAAAGTATGGGGTTTGCCATACATGCTTATGTATTAAATGAACATTGTTGATTATTGTATTTTGGATAACCTTCTTGATTGCAATGATATTTATTCGTTTATCGCATGTTTTCCCTTTAATGAATGCTTTATGTTTTGGTTAATCTCACCTATTTATTACTGCATGTTTTGTTAGATTTAGTATCTAGATTTATCCTTTGTATTCTTATGAGCTTTTAAAAAAATATATGTGTAAGTTCTAGGTGAACTTAGAGGATGACCTAAGGGCTTGAGACCCCCTTAGGGAGATTGGGTATCTAGGTTTAGAAGATCGTACCAAGAGTTAAGATAGCTTGTCAGAGGATGAGATTGATAGCTTAACTCATAATACATGTAGCATACCCACACATAATGGTTTGTGTGAAGTATGGAGATGCGTGTATACCTTCCAATGATCGAGGGTGGTAAGTCTAGCTCATCAAGAATGATGAGATGGATGGACTTATGTGCATGACATGAGATAGGCCTACGTAGAAGGGACTTGTGTGAGGGGAATCTCATGTGGTATAGTTCTTGAGAAACTTAGGGGATGTCAAACATTAAGTTGGTCTAAGGTTGGTTAGGGATTTATGAATCCTTCTCCTTAGTCAAAAATAATAATATAAACTTTTCTTTCTATTTTTGTGTGTTTTCTTGTTTCTTGTTTTGTGGGTCATTACATTTGGTATCAGAGCTCTAGGTTCGAGGGTATAGAGCTTCTTATGTGCAAAAATGGGATTCAGGTGTGTCCAATGAAAGCCTGCTTAAGGTTAAGCTAAAGGGTTGGGATAACCTAGAGTCTCTACTTAATTAGAATCTAAATGGAGTCGGTCCCAAGGAAAGATGAATGTTATGATACCTTAGTATGGGCTTCGATGTCGATAATACATCATAACCTTGGAACCCTATTCTAATTAGATTTCTAAATAAGTAGCAAGAAGAACTCTGTAATGTGGTTTGAATTAGTAACTCAACAAGATAAACTGGGATCTAATTCTTTTCTTGGTTGGAACCAGATCAAGATGCCACCTAAGGCCAGGATAAAAGGGCCTCCACCTAGACAGACTCGACAAAGTGATGTCGAAGAAGAGATCCAGAATGAGGGTCCAAGAAATCCCAATATGGGAATAGAAGAACTTACTACCATAGTTGTTGAATTACAAGACCAGTTAAGACAAGTACTAGAAACTATGGTGAATCAAAATTCGTAAGCTAGAGATTCAGAAGTCAACCAAGTTGAGGGACTGATAGTAGAAAAAAAGCAAGCAAGAACCCTCTTAGAAAAAGAGATGGTAAGAGACCTAAAGAATATATGTATCTCCAAATTCAATGGAGAAGGAGAGGGAGATGCAGTTGAGGCTTGGTTAAGGGAACTAGAAGTTTTCTTTATGGTAAAGGGATATTCCTTAGGAACCCAAATGGTTTGGGCTACTATTTACCTTGAAGGAGCTACCCTAGATTGGTGGGAAACTTATTATGAGGAAACCAAAATCGAACCAGTAGACATTCCATGGAAGCAATTTGTAGACATCTTCAAGAAGAGGTTCCTCACGGAGCATTTCTATGCTCTAAAATTTGAGGAGTTTGCCAGTCTAAGGCAAGGGACCAACTCAGTGGAGATATATTATAGAAAGCTAGTAAAGTTGTTAAAATATGTACCCACCTATAATGAGAAAATGTGGATTCACAAATTTACTCATGGATTGCAATCAAGGATAAAGCATGATGTAGAGATGCAGGAGCCTAAGTCATTGCAAAAGGTATATGACCTAGCAAAGAAAGTGGAGTCACATTTCTATTATAAATATGAAACCTTGACTAATCAAGAACATCAAGAACTGAAGAAGAGGAATAGCAATGGGTTTATAAAATGGGAGGCCGAACAAGAACGAAAGGCTAAGAACCCCTAGAATCTAAAAAATAAATTCAATGGAAGCCAAAAGAAGTTCAAAAATAAATTTTATAAGAAGGGCAATAAACCTAAGGATGCTAAACCTCCTCCACAGAAACCACAAGGTCTCGATCCAAAAATTAAGGATGAAGAGCAAAAGATAAAAAAGAGACAAGGGCCCAAGGATGGATGCTACCATTGTAGAGGGCCACACTTTGCTAATCAATGCCCATACCGACCAGGGCCAAGCACACCCAACACTAAGGAAAAGGAACCAATGCATAAGATCTACGTTGTAATTGGGAGTCAAAATTAGAAGGGCAAACCACCTCATTGATCATAAAAGGTAAGATTTTTGATAAAAAAGTAAATATCTTAATAGATAGTGGAGCCACTGATAGTTTCATTTCTTGTAAGTTAGCCAAAGATATGCTAAAAAGACTAGGGTATTTGGCTCATGGATGGAAGGTTGAGTATGGATCTGGATAGACCTACTCCATAAACCAATGTTTCCCAATGATGGAAATTACCTTAGCTAGTGGGACCATGAAAGGATGCTTATATGTAGCCCCACTTCATGCCTTCGATGTGATTCTAGGAATGGATTGGCTACAAGCCCATAAAGTCATAATCAATTTCCAAGATAGATGGATCGAGTATTCAGAGGAAGGTAAGGTAAGGTTGTGAATTCATAGCGATCATAGGGCATTTAAACCCCAGATGTTGTCAGCTATGCAATTAAAGAAATCCCTCAAGAAAGGAGGGATCATCTATGTAGTAAAGTTGAATGAAGTTAAAAAGGACCGAAAGGAAGAGGTGTTGGGGGCACACCCAATTTTACAAGAATTTCAAGATGTATTTCTTGAGGATCTACTTAGGCTCCCTCCTATACGAGAATTTGATTTCACTATTGATATTATACCAGGAGTGGAACCCATTCACCGATCTCCATATAGGATGTCACCCATTGAAATGCAAGAGTTAAAGGTACAATTGCAAGGATTATTAGAGAAGGGGTTGATAAAACCAAGTGTGTCACCTTGGGGTGCACCCATTTTATTTGTAAAAAAGAAGGATGGGTCTTTAAGATTGTGTATCGACTATAAAATGTTGAATAAGGCTACAATCAAGAATCGGTACCCCCTACCCAGGATCAAAGATTTATTCAACCAATTAAGAGATGCCATAGTATTTACCAAGATATATTTAAGATCAAGGTATCACCAATTGAGGATACATGAGGAAGACACTCATAAGACGACATTTAAAATAAGGTATGGACATTATGAGTTCATCATCCTACCTTTTGGGCTGACTAATGCTCCCACTACCTTCATGAACTTAATGAACAATGTGTTCAGAAGGCATCTAGACCAGTTTGTCCTTGTATTTCTAGATGACATCCTAATATACTCTTAGAACAAGGAAGAGCATGATAAGCATCTCAAGATCATGTTGGAACTACTAAGGGAAAATCAACTCTATGGGAACCTAGCCAAAAGTGAGTTCTATGTTTTAGAGGTGTGCTATTTAGGGCATATCATATCAGCTAAAGGGATCACTATGGATCCAAAGAAAATTGAAGCCATGTTAAACTAGCCACCTCCTACCAATGTTACTGAAGTAAGAAGCTTCATGGGGTTAACGAGCTATTACAGATACCATATAAAGGATTTCTCAAAGATTACCTCGATAATAACTAACCTCTAGAAGAAAGGGAAGGAATTCAAATGGATGACAAGGTGTGAAACTACTTTCACTTTGTTGAAGCAAAAACTCACTACCACACCAATATTGAATATTCCAGACCCTCAAGGAGATTTTACAGTATGCACTGATGCATCATTGGAAGGATTAGGGGGAGTACTCATGCAAGGAGAATCCATAGTGGCTTATACTTCAAGAAAGCTTAAGAAGCACGAAGTCAATTATGCTACTCATGATTTAGAATTAGTCATTGTAGTACATACCCTGAAGGTCTAGCACCACTATCTGGTAGGAAGACCCTTTGAGTTAAAATCAGATCATCAAAGCCTAAGGTACATATTCACCCAACCAATACTCAATGTGAGGTAGAGAAGGTGGGTCGAGTTTCTCATTGAGTATGACTTTGAAATTGAGTACATAAAAGGGAAAGAGAATAAGGTGGTAGATGCTTTGAGTAGAAGAAGACACATAGCAGCCATAACTAGGAGTCATGTAAAGCTCATGGACCAAGTAAGGTAGGAGCAAGATCAGGATGAGTATTACCAAGAAATTTGAGCTAGAATGAGCAAGGATCCTAAGGCCAATAAGGAGTTTGGGATGATAGATAACCTTCTATGTTTCAAAGGAAGAATCATCATACCAAAGTTAAGGGATTCAAAGAGGCTATTAATGCAAGAAGCCCATAGGTCTCCTTATACAGCTCACCTCGAAGGGGTAAAAATGAGGGAAAACCTGAAGAGGACCTTCTTCTGGGTAGGAATGAAGAAGGATATTATAGAATTTGTAGCTCGATGCCTTGAATGTCAGAAGGTCAAAGTAGAATGTAAGCATCCCATAGGATATTTGTACCCTCATAGTATACCTACTCAGAAATGGTAGGTCATATCAATGGACTTCATAGTGGGTTTACCAAAAACTAGGTACCAACATGATGCAATCTTTGTAGTAGTTGACAAACTGACCAAGGTTGCACACTTCATACCTAGGAGCACCAATGATGATGCTCAAATAGTGGCTAACATATTTTTCAAGGAAGTGTTCCGATTGCATGGATTTCTAGAAGTAATCATATCAGATAGGGATTCCAAGTTCACTTCCAAATTTTGGAGAGCCCTTCACCAGGCAATAGGCATAAAATTGCACATGAGTTCGGCATACCACCCTAAAACAGATGGTCAGATGGAGTGGGTAAACCAAGTACTAGAAGATATGCTCTGCATGTATTGCATGGACCACAAGGCTCGATGGGAAGACTATCTACCATTGGTGGAATTTACCTACAATAATGGGTATCACTCTTCTCTAGGGATGGCACCTTTCGATGCCTTGTATGGATGAAAGTGTAGAACACCACTATCATGGGATAACCCTGAAGATAGAACTATGATTGGACCAAAAATGGTCAGGGAAATGGAAGAGCAAATTAAGGTGATCAGGCAAAGACTCAAGGAAGTTGCTGATAGGTAGAAGAGTTATGTTGATCTAAAGAGGACTCCCAGAGAGTACTCGGTGGGAGATAAAGTGTTCCTAAGGGTCAAACCAATGAAAAGTGTGATCAAATCCATAAAATTGGATCCACGATTTGTAGGACCCTTTGAGATCATTGAGAAGATTAGTCCAGTTGCATACCAACTCACCTTACCTCCTAATTTGTCAAAAATCCATGACACTTTCCACATATCTTTGCTTAGAAAATATGTTGTTGACCCTGACCATGTGTGGGATGTTTCTAATTTGCAGATGGCAAACCCAGAGGTAATTGAAGTAATGCTAGTGAGGATTCTCGAATTCTACTCTAAGGCTATACGGAATCAAACCCTTGAGCAATGTAAGGTCCAGTGGGACCATTTCTCTGAAAGAAATGCCACTTGGGAAAAAGTGGCGGATATGCAAAAATATTTTCCTTTTTTGTTTGATGAACTCTAAAGAAAATTTTGTGTGATAATTTGTGTATTGGCTACATTTACCTATGTTAAAAGAAAAACAACATCGAGTATGGTGTTAGTCCTAGTGGGGGAGGATGTCATGACCCTCCCAGATGGAATTTTGAACATGGAGAAACAATGTATTAACGTATGATGCTTTAATACTCGATTTTTGTGCAATAAAGTAGTTATGCAATATTATTAGATAATGAAGAATATGTTACTACTAACAAATTGCCAATGTGTAGGATCAGGTGCACTCGTAAGTGGAAGAAGTTGAGTCATCCACCGAGGATGAGGGTACTTGAGGTTGGGGGAAATGATGATATGACAACTCGAAGGTAACAAGGATAGATACCTTCATATAGGCATGCATTCGGTTAGGGATAATCATCAATAGATAGTCACCTTGAGCCCCAGACTGATGGCCTAGTAGCTATCATAAGTTCTCGAGGCAGAGACAGGTGACTAAATTGATGGAAAGATCTCCCTCTTTGTTTGTTGCACATGCTTGATTGTCTTTCACTTCAACACTTTACCTCAATAATGTGGAAAATATAAATGAATGAACTGCCTTCATAACTCCTTGGATATTCTTGAATAAAAGGGTGATTTATGATAAATAGATATTCATTTTAGATAAATGGTGAATTTATTTAAAATTTAAATAAATTATATTCTTGAATAAAAGGGTGATTTATGATAAATAGATATTCATTTTAGATAAATGGTGAATTTATTTTAAAATGTTAAATAAATCTTATTCTTGAATAAAAGGGTGATTTATGATAAATAGATATTCATTTTAGATAAATGGTGAATTTATGTTAAAATGTTAAATAAATCTTATTCTTGAATAAAATATTGATCTATGATAAATAGATATTCATTTTAGATAAATGGTGAATTTATGTTAAAATGTTAAATAAATCTTATTCTTGAATAAAATATTGATCTATGATAAATAGACATTCATTTTAGATAAATGGTGAATTTATGTTAAAGTGTTAAATCAATCTTATTCTTGAATAAAAGAGTGATTATGATAAATAGATATCCATTTTAGATAAATGGGGAATTTATTTTAAAAGTGATAAATAAATCTTATTCCTGAGTGAATGGTTGATGGATTTCATTAAAATAATGAATCGATGATTTGGGTCGGGCCAACCAGGTAGAGTTCGGTTGACATGAAGGGATGGCCCATTAACGCGAGGGATGGCTCCACCAGCGTGAAGGGATGGTTTCATCTATATGAAGAGGAGGGACTTCAATGCGGGTAATATCTTGGGAAGGTGAGAGGAAGAGACATCCCCTCTACCACCTAATGAAAGGCATGGGAGTAATGGTAAGTAGGTGGTAGATGGAAGCCAAGAAAGGAGAATAGGGATAGATACCAAAGGAGGGAGATTGATGTGTAGGGAGAGAGAGAGCTCTACATGTGAGGAAGAAAATAAAAGCACTGCACAAATGGAAGGAGGTGCTCAAGCTCGACCTAGAATGACCAAAGGAAACCAATAGCAAAGGTGACCAGGTTGGTTACAATGCGTTCATGGTTCTCCTTGCTATGTTTAGTAGCTTAGTTTCCATTAGAGTCATAGCTTTGTTGTGTATGCCATAGCACCATTAGAGCTATAGCTCATCATGTCATAGTTGTTGTGTATGGCATAGCGCCATTAGAGTTATAGCTCTGTTGTGTATGGCATAGCACCATTAGAATTGTAGCTCGTTGTTTTAGAGTTGTTGTGTATGGCATAGCACCATTAGAGTCGTAGCTCTATTGTGTATGGCATAACACCATTATAGTCATAGCTCTACTTTGTATGGAATAGCACCATTAGAGCCATAGCTCACCGTGTCATAGCTCTACTATGTATGACATAGCACCATTAGAATCATAGCTTTGTTGTGAATGGCATAGCGCCATTAGAGCCATATCTCATTGTGTCGTAGTTGTTATGTATGGCATAGTGCCATTAGATTCGTAGCTCTACTATGTATGGCATAGTGCCATTAGAGCCATAGCTCATCGTGTCATAGTTGTTGTGTATGGCATAGCACTATTAGAGTTGTAGCTCTACTATGTATGGCATAGTGTCATTAGAGTCATAGCTTTGTTTTGTATGGCATAGCGCCATTAGAGCCATAGCTCCATGTGGAGCGTAGCTACTATTAGAAGCTTTGGGAACCACCTCATATCCACCCTATGCTCGACTTGTGTTCTATGTGTACAGTGTTGGTTTTAGCATAGTTGCCTTGGAATGTCGTAGGGTGATAGGTAGGAAAATCCTTGGTTGGTTCATAGTCGAGTAGGGAAGTTTGTTAAGGGAAAAAGGATTCCCTTAGTGGTAGTTTCATTAATTAATTAATGATTTTAGATTAATGAAATGAAGAAAAAGGTTTATGAAAATTAAAGTAGATGGATTTAATTATGATTATGGTTCATTTTGTAAAATGAGGGTATGGGACCTTGCTTTATGAAATGAAAAGGGTTTTATGGAAATTAAAGTAGATGGCTTTAATTATGATTATGGTTCATTTTGTAAAATGAGGGTATGGGACCTTGCTTTATGAAATGAAAAAGGTTTTATGGAAATTAAAGTAGATGGATTTAATTATGATTATGGTTCATTTTGTAAAATGAGGGTATGGGACCTTGATTTATGAAATGAAAAGTGTTTTATGGAAATTAAAGTAGATGGCTTTAATTATAATTATGGTTCATTTTGTAAAATAAGGGTATGGGACCTTACTTTATGAAATGAAAAGGATTTTATGAAAATTAAAGTAGATGGCTTTAATTATGATTATGGTTCATTTTGTAAAATGAGGGTATGGGACCTTGCTTTATGAAAATGGCTTTAATTATGATTATGGTTCATTTTGTAAAATGAGGGTATGGGACCTTGCTTTATGAAATGAAAAGGGTTTTATGGAAATTAAAGTAGATAGCTTTAATTATGATTATGGTTCATTTTGTAAAATGAGGGTATGGGACCTTGCTTTATGAAATGAAAAGGGTTTTATGGAAATTAAAGTAGATGGATTTAATTATGATTATGGTTCATTTTGTAAAATGAGGGTATGGGACCTTGCTTTATGAAATGAAGAAAAAGGTTTATTTGAAAATTAGAGTAGATGGCTTTAATTGGATAATAAATATGATTATGGTTTGTTTTGTAAAATAAGGGTATGGGACCTTACTTTATGAAATGATAGGAAATGTTTATTGGTAGAATTAAAGTGGTTTGCTTTAATTAAATAAGATGCATGAACCCAATTCATTTAACAATTAAGGGTATGGGACTTTAATTGTTAAGTAAGGGTTGGATCATTTATTGCAAATAAAGCATATGGTAGAATGCATGGTGGAATGCCTCTCATGAGTAGATGAGAGGGGTCATAGAAAGGGTAGTTCTATGATAATAGCTATGCATTAGAAAGTTGAATTGCTTGGGTTGTTTGTATAGTTGCAATTTGGCAATAAAATAAGTAAATGCATTTAGAAGCATGTCTATCCGGATCCATGAGTGTCCTGATCCCCTACTATCCTCACTTGATCGATGGAAGAGTGGGAGGACCAAAGTCATGAGATGGACCACTTCGCAAGTTTGCTCTCTACCTTACTTCTTGCTTGATTATGCAATAGATTAGATTTGTGGGGAGATTTCTCCAATGGAATAAATGTAAAGTAATTATTGAAAGTATGGGGTTTGCCATACATGCTTATGTATTAAATGAACATTGTTGATTATTGTATTTTGATAACCTTCTCGTTTGCAAAGATATTTATTCGTTTACCACATGTTTTCCCTTTAATGAATGCTTTATGTTTTGGTTAATCTCACCTATTTATTACTGCATGTTTTGTTAGATTTAGTATCTAGATTTATCCTTTGTATTCTTATGAGATTTTTAATAAAAATATATGTGTAAGTTCTAGGTGAACTTAGAGGATGACCTAAGGGCTTGAGACCCCCTTAGGGATATTGGGTATCTAGGTTTAGAAGATTGTACCAAGAGTTAAGATAGCTTGTCAGAGGATGAGATTGATAGCTTAACTCACAATACATGTAGCATACCCACACATAATGGTTTGTGTGAAGTATGGATATGTGTGTATACCTTCCAATGATCGAGGGTGGTAAGTCTAGCTCATCAAGAATGATGATATGGATGGACTTATGTGCATGACATGAGATAGGCCTACGCAGAAGGGACTTGCATGAGGGGAATCTCGTGTGGTATAGTTCTTGAGAAACTTAGGGGATGTCAAACATTAAGTTGGTCTAAGGTTGGTTAGGGATTTATGAATCCTTCTCCTTAGTCAAAAAATAATAATATAAACTTTTCTTTCTGTTTTTGTGTGTTTTCTTGTTTCTTGTTTTGTGGGTCATTACACTTCTAGCTCTCAACATGTACCTTTTGTATCATCAAATTCCTTTTCTTCTAAAATTCAAGCCTTAACTACTTAGTTAGAGCAATTAAAATAATAAATGGTTGTTGTCTAAGGTCATCATTTAGACACAAGTACTTGTATGATGACTTTTGCAACCAACATTTAGATCCTGTTGTACCCAATCACGCTCTTATTCCTAACTTTGAAACACCCAAGTTTCATTTGTACAAAGGGAAAGAGGATTAGTGTAACCACCTTAGACTATTTAAAACTACTTGTAGCAACATTACTTATGATGAAACACTTCTACTTAAAATTTTCCCTAGGAGTCTTAGCAACCCATCCTTCGAATGGTACTACTAGATACCAAGGCATTCCTTGAAAAGCTTTAGGGAACTTGTAGAGATGTTCATTAAGAAGTTATCCATTTACGTTAAGAAAATGTTAACCATTAGTTACTATACCAATTTAAATAGTGCAAAGACAATATCTTCACCAATTTATTAGCAATATGGAGAACCCTATTGGGATTATTTCATCGCATTCCTCCACCAAGTGACCTACTATACATCTTTATAGGAAACCTTTATGAGCAATTAACCTTCTACTTATATATAATTGATGTTGTATCTTCCTTCGAAGATGCAATTAACATGTCCAAGAGAGTAGATACCACCCTTTTAAAATAAAAGCAATTAAATGCTAAGTTAAATAAAGAGGAATATAAGCCTTTCTCTTACCTAAATGGGTAGTACAAGAATAAACATGTTATAGGCAATCGGGTCACATAATCACACCACACCAACAATGTTAGTACTACCACAAACCTCCAAAAAAAATTCTAAGGTAAGTATAAATAATAGAAACCCAAAAGAAGGTACTTCTAACTAAATAAGCCCCTTTATCCATCCTATAGTAGCTCCTCAAAGCCCAAATTATAGAGGTCCTACCCTTTAAACCTATTGAACCCAAAAGAGAAAATAATTTGTGGTTTTGTACCAATGAGCAATGTGCCTTCCATTGCATCAACAATCATGTGATGCATGGGCCTCAAAAATATAGTCCAAGGCCTCATCAGCAATGGCCAAATAATTCTTAATGGCTCTAACTCTAAACAACTTTCAATTAGATCTAGAAATATTTCAAAAATTGCTACCCAATTATAATCAAAATTAAAATATAACAACATTCACTCCATTATTTCAATCATATTTCTTGCATTTGTGTTGTAACTTGATAAAAACATAAAAATCAATCATCTAACTTACCTTCAATACCCCTCTAGTCCTTCATATAAAAATAACTACTCCACCTAAAGGACCTACCCTAATAATCCAACTCGGGACCAAGGCTAAGGATGCTTTTGATTTGCTATAGCAACTTGAATACATCTTGGATAATATTTCCCTCCTCAAACTCAATAGGTCTTCTCTGGTTCATAGAGACATCTTACTCAATATTTTGAGTGAATAGATCATTCCTTAAATGAAAACCTTACTTCTATAGTAGGGTCCATCATGCCACCATATCATTCCATGAGGATGATTTTCATAAATCCTCTCTTTTAAAATGCCTACCATTATATATTATAGGATATATAGATGAGAATTTCATCAAACAAATCTTAGTTGATAAAGTTTTTGATCTCAATGTTTATAGTCTATAGTTCATCAGTAAATTTTGGCTATCCAAACAAGATCTGGAGAAATCAAATCTTGTTATCAAAGCTTTTGATAATAGGAAATCTAAGGCTAGTGGTATTATAGTCTTACCTTTCAAAGCTAGTCCTCGTACTCTTAACAATATTTTCTATGTCATGTCTTGTGACTTATCCTATAATATTTTTCTCTTAAGGTCATGGATCCATGAGATGCGGGTCATTCCTTTAATTCTCCATAAGTGCCTCAAATATGAATGCAAGAGAAAGACTTATCATATTCAAGCTAACACAAAATCATTCTCCTATTGTTAGGTAATTGAGGTCAAAAATCCTAGCTCATCTTTACCTTTTCTAAAATTACCTCTTAAATCATCTTGTTTTCTTCTCAATCTTCTATTATTGATGCATTAAAGTCTCTCACTTTAAATTATTCACCTAACAATGAACCTAAGAGTGAAAGTATTAATCCAATCATCATTAATAATAACAAACCAGATAATCATCAATTTTTTTTAGACCTAGCCCAGCTTCCTTTGTCTCCTTGAACCTTCGATCTACCCTCTAGCAATAAGAGTAAAATAGTGTAAATAGGAATTTGTTGCTTTGTTTGCTCTAATACTACCAATGAGGAGAAGATCCATGTTAGTAACCCTTATTTGAGTGATAGTATTATTTATTATTTCATTAAACTCATATCTCATCTCCAAAAATATACTTTCCAACATGGGATATTTGGGCAAAGGGCTAGTCCTATTTTAGAAAGGTATCAAAGACCCCCTCCAGGCCAAAGCCTAGACAAGTCTTCTATAATATATTACATCTCCAATCATAGTGAGCCTTTACCTTATTCTTCTTTTAATAGTAAAGGATAATTCAATCATCTTGTTCAACATAAAAGTACATCCTATTATGACTCCATTTCTCTAAATAATATGAATTGAGACAAGGGTGATGATAGAAGATCCTCACTTCTCATACATTTGAACCTTTCCAAATTTACTTGATATACTAGCATAATTTTTGTAACCTTAACCTACACCAAGATCATTGTTGATAAATATTATTATGAGATGAATGACATCATGACAATCCTCCCCAAGATGGTCCCTCGGGCTATCTAGAATAAAACCACTTTTATTTTGGAGGATCCTTCTCCTAGATCACAAATGTAGTTATCTCCTAAAAAATCAATAATAGTAATCCATCCTTAGATCCTATAGATCTAGAGAGCCTAAGAGTACTCCCATATCCCCCTCAACTAGAATATGAATATCACATTCTAATTAAGAATATTGTGGATGTCAATATTAGGACTCTAGATGATCCCAAGATCCTTAATCTAGCAAGGTCTTGATCCCAACTATGAGGAATACACCAACTCTTTTGAGGAGTTCAAAGAAATATTTGCTTGGTAATATATTGATATACCTATTATTGATCCCTCCCTAGTTGTCCATCACCTATTTGTCACTCTTGGTGCAAAATTTGTAAATCAAAAATTACAAAAAATACACCCAAAAGTCACACTTTTGGTCAAAGAGGAACTTCAAAGGCTCCTTGATATTGACTTAATCAAATAAATTGACTATTTTCACTAGGTTTCTAACATTATTTCTTATTCCTAATAATAAAACTAGGGTTAGAATATGCACTAAATTTTGGGACATCAATAAGGCATATTCCAAGGGTGACTTCCCTCTACCCAACATCAACATGATCATCAATTTTATTATAGGATGTGGAAAGTTCTCTAATGGTAAAATTATTAGGCTATAACTATATCAAGATCACCCCTAAGAACCAATCCAAAATATATTTTACCGCCTCATGGGGAACCTTTTGCTATCAATTCATGCCCCTTGGGCTGAAGAATGTAGTGGCTACCTATTAGAGATCCATGACATACACCTTCCATGACATAATGGAAGACTATATTGATGATATTATTTTATGACATAATGGAATACTCTCTTGATGATATTTAAAATAGAAATATCATGTTTGGTACTCAAGACACATCTTCAAATGGTTGAGTACAAGGTATGTCTAAAGCCTAAAAATACATCTTTGAGGTTGGTCAAGTAAACTATTTAGATTTATTATATTCTAGTGAGGCATTGGATTTGATCCTAATAATATATTGCTCATTATTGATATGCTACCCCTTAAACTCTAACCTAGATTAGGATACTCTAAGGAAAAATCTAATCCATTTGGATTTTCATATCTCAGCTAGCTAACAATTTTCTAACCTATCTTAGGATGCTAAATTCCAAGCTATCCTCTATTCTCTCAAATTCTACGTTTTATCCCCTACTTTATTTTCCCCACCCAGTCCCCTTAGACCCTTTTTCTATACACAACAACCATTGACTATATCTTAGGTGATATGTTGGCACAACACAATGCCTAACATAAATAAAGGTTCATCTACTATATTAGCTAAACATTGGTTAATTATGAAGTCTAGTATATGTCCTTAGAGAAAATTTGTCTAGTCATAATATTTTTCTCTTAGAATCGTAGACATTATATGCTCAACCATAATACCTTTGTCATCATGAGAGTTGACCCCTTATGATATCTCATGTCTAAACCTCACCTATCTCATAAAATTGCTACATGGTTCATTGTTCTTAGTGAATTTGATCTTGACTTTATTAATTAGAATATTGTGAAAGGTGAGGTCATTACTAAATAACTAGAAATTGTATATTTAGAAGCTAGTCGATCCTTAGTGGTATAAGTTATCGATGCGTAAGAATTCAATCTCAAATTAGAACACACTAAATATTAGACCCTTTACTTCAATGGTGCTATATGTGTCAAATAAGTAGAGGTAGGAGTCATCTTGGTCACTCTTCAATAACAACTAATCCCTATGTCCTTTAACCTCAAGATCTTTTGTACCAATAATACTATTGAGTATGAAGATCTTATCTTAGAGATATGTGTGGCATTAGATCTTTAGGTCAAAATACCTTCTATCTTTGGATATTTCCAACGTGTGGTCAACAAATTTAATGATGTTTATTAGACCAATGATGATAATGTCAAGTTGTACAAATATATTTTCAATTAAATAATGATTGATTTTGATAAAATTATGATTGGTGGCATCCCTAGGTCTAGCAACTACCATGTTGATATTGTAGCCTTGGTTGCATCCTTGATCCCCTTAGATCAATATGAGAAATAGGTTATGATTTTCATTCATGTTAGCTTTTGAGGATATATGCAATGGTAGAGATCTAACATAGGTCCTAATAAGATGTGGAAAATATGAAAGAATGGAATTTTGCAATATGACTAAAATATACTATAAATAGAAATAACAAAAATACAATGCAGTATGGAGGTAATGGTCACTATATTATTATCATCTAGAGAACTAAATTGTACTCCATATAGGATTTCTACTCCTATCTACTATGCACTTGATAAGAACTTGATATGAGCTTCCACTATGAGGCCCTTTATATAGGAAGATAGGTTCCTTGGCCAACACTCTACCTAGCTATACAAGTGGACATCTTACACATTATAACATGCACATTGACACTTGTGCATTTATTACATTTTTTGAAGTAACTAGTGAACCTCCCCCTAAAGTAATCTCTTATTATATGTACCAAATGTGGTACATTTGCATGACCCAAATGATGTAATATACTCTAAATCTAACACCCCTTGTATTACATTATTTGGGTATTGAAGATTTCAATCTTCAATATGGATATTCTTTCTTCAGATGCTCTTTGGCTTACTCAGGTTCTTTCATCAATTAACTTTTTTACTATAATCCTCCTTTAACTGGTTCATCTTCCTCTTCTTATTTAGTTGGTTTAGTCTTCATGTTATAGCTTATTTTCTTTCCAATCCTTAATTTTTTGACATCATATGTCTTTGATGAACTAGTGATCTCATGATTTTGCATGTCTCAAGTGGATCAAAATTGATCCATTTTCTCTCCTTTGGATCTTTGTATGACCTATTTTTCTAACCTTCATAAGTATCAAACTTGAGTTCATTGTTAGTAGATGCTTCTAGAATAAGATTTTGAAAGTAGCAATCTATTCTATGTAGTAATATTTCTTCATGACTTTTATAATACTAATTTTTATAGTGGCAAAATAAAGATGAGTGATACTAATTTTTATAGTAGCAGCAGAAAGATGAGTGATTTTCCCTTCACAGTATTTGCATGGATATAAATTCCAACAATTGATCTTTTCATGACTATATTGATTGAAATAGGTACACAATAGAGATGTTCTGGCTACTTTGCAATCTATCTTAGGGATATCATGTTTATCTATATCTTTGACAAGATCCGTAAACCATATGTGCACAATTGAAGCTATTTCATTTTTACTTCTTTGTATGATGTCTTCTTGTTCTATATTTTCTTCTCCCTTTTGAATGTGATCTTTTGTGTTATCATTAGTTTCATTAGAAGAATTTATTTTTTCGTAGCTATTTGTTTTAGAACTTATTTCCCATTTTATTGATTCTTCTTCTCCTTTTTCTTTTTCCTTGTTGTTATCCATTGTATTACCAATCATGCTTTTAATCCATATTGGCATTTTCTCATTTCACTTCTTAGTGTATTGCTCAATGTGCTGGTAGTCATATTTATAGCTCTTTGGATTACTTTGATAGAGCTTGTATCTTATGGGATTGAATCTTCTAAGTGGTCTACCTTATGACTCCCTAGTTTAGAGTATGTGGGCTTGATTTGATTAAAACCTTTATAGAGCTTAGGTTTTGTAGGCTTCCTTATATCTCCCTAGTTAAGATATGTGAATTTGATTTAATTCTTGAAGAATTATTTTGTAGAGGTCCTTATGACTCCCAAATGGATTAAGTACTTGATAATATTTGATGAATACTATTATTATCAAGTTTTGTACAATACCTTATGTCTCCCTAGTAATTTTTGATATGCTATATGATTAATATAGTGCTTTTGAGAATAATATTTCAATTTTGAGTTGATTTTGTAATGTTTTGTAAGTAGTAAAAATCAACTTCTATTACACCTTATTACTCCTATTGAATTTAAGAACTTTCTAATTTGATGGGATCTTAATGGTTGGATTTCTTTTGTCTCTTTAGTGTGTTTTAAGACAAGTATACCAAATAATTTCCAACTCTTGATATTCCTTAATAAACTTCCTTTTATAGCATTTAATATTTTGATATTTAATGTTTCTAAATTCCAATTACCTACTTTGATGTAGTATTCCTTATAACTCCCTAATATGGAATATTAGAAAACAATAATATTTGCAATAATAGAAATTCTAATTTTTCCAAGTAGAAATCCTTATTTCTCCTATGTTTTAAATATTGCAAATATTAGGCTATTTTGATATATATTTTTCTTTTAATATTGCTTTCAAATATGGTTGATTTCCCAATAGATTCAACCTTATATTATACCCTTATAACTCCTTTTAATGAAAGCAAATTAGACAAGGTAAATTCTTACCTTTATGATGCTTCAAATCTCTACGTATTTAGCAATGGATTTGGATGTGTATGGTAGCAATATTCAATGTTTCTCTTGGGCACTATGAGCAATGGCAAAATTTAGTTCTCCCTTGACTTCAATGCTTGAATGGTGGTACCTCAATTTTTGCCTCTTTGACTTGATTTGAATACCTTGATTGAGAGCTTTTAATGCTCTTCAACTGCAACTCATTGCTACTCTGAATGTTTTTTCTCCTTATTTTTAGGTGCCTTAAATAGGAGGATGATCTTCTTGAGAAGGAAAAATGTCACGATGGTTTCTTTCAATGCTCGACGATGTTATTAGATACTTAGAATTTGTTGTAGAATGGAGATGTTACAGTCTTTATGTAAATGCTTGTATACCTTGGTTACAAGTGTCACCCCTTCTCTAATACTCCCAATGCTAACCTACGTAACGCTTCTTCGGATTATTCCTTTCACACATGTGGAATTTTGAATGTTATTTTGAATGCTCATATGAAGGTGTTAGGGTTTCTTCTAAGGTGACAAGTGGCACCTTCTTTCCTTTGCATGTCCTAGCCTTATTAATGTATTCTTGCAAGCTTCTCCAATGTATGTTTCCACCTTTTTCTTTGTTGTGTTTTGATGGCACTAAGTTGGTTCCAACTGAGCAATGCTATGAGTGGCTTTGAGCAGTACTTTTGTGGAGCTCAAGTGGCTTTCATCAGTTCTTCGATGGAGCTCGAGTTGCTAGAGTGGTGAGCAGCACTTCGATGGAAACTTCGAGATGCTCCAATGATAATATGGAATGCACCTTGGACGTACGTCTAGCTCTGGTATTGCTTGCTTTAATTTTCTCTTGCTTCCAAGCTGCTGGGTTTCTTCCTTTGTAAATGATATATCTCCTTCCTTATGCTTTGCTTTGTGTATTTGCAGGTTACCTTTTGTGGTTATCCAAACCATGGGTGATGTGAGCCTTTTGATGGCTCTCTTAGCCTTGCTTTGATTATGCTTTTCTACGACCACTTTGAGATGCTTCTTCCTTGTGAATAATGTGTCTTTGTGACACTAAATCTTTGTCCTTTTTCTTATGTAGGATAGAATATCATAGTGCAAGACAATGTAAATAGACTTTGTAAATACAATACCTTTTTTGCACCTCCTTTTACAATCTCTTTCTACTGGTTTTAATGGCGACTTTCTTGTAGGCAAGGATTGATTTGATGTTGTCTCCCTTGCTAGACAACTCTCTCCTTTTGCTTGATTAATTTGGTAATAACCACGTATATAGAAGCTCTTATAGAATTAATTTTTGCACTAATTTTCACCTGTATAAAAACCTTTAGTGCACCTCGAATCTAAGATTCACCAAGTCTCGATTTGTAGCTTCTTTTACTAATTTTGATGGTGGTTTTCTTCTCCACTCCTTGGAGGAATCTGATCTGATTTTGGTGGCTTCTTTAGGCCACAAAATGTTGTAATTTTTATGCACCAAATAGTGTCTCTAGACACTTTGATAATTTGTTGGTTTTGTGCCCTTGATCTTTAACAATCAAAGAACACAAACTAATCCTTTTGAGAGTAGCTAGTTAAAGATCAACTAGTATAGTGCAAATGGATAATATCTCCAACTTAATGCACTTTTAAAGGTAACAATAATATCACCTTATTGCTCCTGTAAATAAGCTCTCAAAGTAATTTCAAATGCACTTAATAATCTCTACAACTTTTAAGAGTAATCTGTAAATAACCCTTAATAAATAATCTACAATTTTTACTACAATAAATTTTGTAGGATGTAGTCTTCTTGCTTTCTAGATAGATAATAGGTAGGTGATAATTTTATTTCTTTCAAAAAATATCCAAATCCTATTTAATGTGCAAATGTATCTTAAAATGAATTCTCATTTTTGTACTTTCTTGAATACTGTGAAGACAAAAATGAAACATCAAATATAGATAACAAAAAATGAACAAACAGTGATACAAGAGATTGCACAGTAAAATAGATCTTATATTATTAATGTTTATGGATCTCAATACTATCAAATATGCCCCAAATAAGGGTGTACATTATTTATTTTTATATAATTAATACAATATACTAGGGTTCTCTAAAACCCTAGTCAATAATGCTTGTGGTGTCTTCAAAGCTCATCTTTACTCCCAACAGAGGTCAGTGGGCTTCAGCTATCCATTAATCAAACCAATCCAACTTAAGAAACTACCAAATGCCTATATATCTCCATATTTGCACACAAAAAAAAGAGAGCTAATAGCAACTGTGAGGTCTCCACTATGTGATACCCTCATAAATCCATAAAAACCCGAGATATCAAATAACAATTCTAAGAGTAAATATAGAAATACTGAAATTAATATTAAACAAAAATGATTTACCTTGTGAACTCATTGCCTTCTGATCTATCTTTGTCGTTGTTGCAAGAAAATTGGTATGCAGATGCTCTAGTTACACTCGAGGGTTCATTGGGCTACAAATCTAGGGTTTGAGACGCCCACGAGCACTCAAGAATGGTGGAAATTCCTAGCAGTGCTCGATAATAGTAGGTGGGCACTCAATATTAGTAGAGGGATGTTATGAAGGATTCGGTGAACAATGCAGGGGTGAGGGCGATGATGGACAAAAGGTATGGTGATGGGAACTTGAGGACTTAGGGCACAAAAGGCTCAAGGAACTCAATGGATTCAAGGACTCAAGAAAATTTAGGATTTAGCCCATGAATTGCTTAGGGGTTGACTCATCAAAATGACTCCTGTTTATAATCTTTCCTAGGGCACGTTAGGGTTTCAACGACACAATTTGTGTGGTCAAGATTAAAACATGATGGAGGGTGGAGATTAGATCTAGGTAAGTGGTATGGATATACATAAATATATGTAAACAATGGGTAAAAATGGTGAGAAGTCCTGGATGGATGATAAGTGGATATATTTTGGTGTCTATCGATACATATTTTTTTACCATGTTGTGTGAAACACAATGCGATACAAAAATATGAGACACCTATTTTGGGTTGATGGTGAAGCAACTTTGTTGAGATGTGGACATGAGCTTGGAGATAAAATAATTTGGATCGCATAGTTTACCCCCCTCAATTGGTGAATAAGGTGTAGATGAATATCATGATCCAATTGATAAATGGGCACAAATGGTTGTGCAAGAGAATAATGCAATGGTGGATGATATGAATGATGTAAAAGTGATATCATTTTTGCCCCAATGGTGGAAGGGGATTGTTGAAAAATGTAAGTAATTGATTTGTTTCTGCCCTAACAGAGAAAGGAGTTTTTGCCAAGTGTATATGTCATGATCATGTAAGATGTCTCCCGTTGTGGTAAAATCAAATGCAAATGTGGTTGCCCAAAGTTTGGTGATTCCATGTTGTTGAAGAATGTGCCTTTTGGCATCATTGATATACAAAGATGAAGATGCAAGAAAAGAAAAATAGTCAACTTTGGAAGGCCTGCTAGTACCTATCTCTATGATGACTATCAATGTAACAAGGAATGATGAGTTATAATTTTTGTCCGTGTTTCAAGGCCCATGAACTAGGCCATCAATGATAGCTATTGAGAAAATTGGTCTTTGCACAGTATCACTCAAAAGGTGAGGTACCAAAATTGATTTTTGTTTTCAAAAAATGAAGTATGTGATGATGAAGATGGCCAAGTGTCCTTATGGTGATTTATTCATCTTACCGAATTGCATGGATGCAAATCACTACAATCGCCAAGGATATAGAATAAACCACTAGATACGAGGTTCACTTGAAATTGTATACGAAGTTGGAAAATGTAAATGTAAATGAAATTTTTGATGGATTTGATGGTGACATGAAGATGTGATGATGAGAAATGCATTGACATTTGCAATATGGAGTGATTTTATGGAGGTAAGCTACATTTTTTAATATATGGATGCAAGTGATTGAGTCTATTTTTTCCCCAACAGCTGAAGGGATTTTGTGAAAAATGTGAATGATTGAATCTATTTTTGCCCTAACATACAAAGGGATTTTGTTAAAAATGCAAATGATTGAATCTATTTTTGCCCTAAAAAATGAAGAAAATTTTAAAAATATAAGTATCCTTATGGAGCTCTATCCATCCTTCCGGATTGCATGGATAACCAGTTGCTGCGACTGCCACGTTAATAAATATGAGGTTCACTTATACTTGAAAAATATTGAATGAAGGTTTAATGATGAATGAAATTGATGATATTGAATGTAATAAATGATTTTGTTGTTTCTCCAATATATGATGGGGGTTTTGAAATGGGAAAATGCGATGACTGTGTTTGTTTTTGCCCTAAAATATGAAGGGGTTTTTGAAATGGGGAAAAATATGATGACTATGTCTATTTTTGCCCTAAAATATGAAGGAAGTTTTGATAATGTAAGTGTCCTTATGGTGATCTACCCATCCTACCAGAGTGCATGTATAACCAGTCACTAAAACCACCAAGTTACTAGGATAAACTACTAAATACAAAGTTCACTTGTAATTGTAAATGTATTTGACAAATGTTAAATGAAGGTGTAATGATGAATAAAAATGATGATGTTGAATGTAACTGTGAATGTGATCTGTTTTTGCCCTAATAGATGAAGGGATTTTTGAAATAAAAAAATGCGATGACTGTGTCTATTTTTGCCCTAACAGATGAAGGGGTTTTTGAAATGGGGAAAATGTGATGACTGTGTTTATTTTTGCCCTAACAGATGAAGGGATTTTGTGAAATTGGAAGTGTTTTTATGGTGATATACCCATCCTACCGGAGTGCATGGATAACCAATCACTGCAACCGTCAGGTTACTAGGACAAACCACTAAATACAAGGTTCACTTGTAGTTGTAAATGTATTTGACAAATGTTGAATGAAGGTGTAATGATGAATAAAATTGATGATGTTGAATGTAAATGTGAATGTGATCTATTTTTTCCCTAACAAATGAAGGGATTTTTGAAATGGGAAAATGCGATGACTGTGTCTGTTTTTGCCCTAATAGCTTAAGGGGTTTTATAATAATGCAAGTGTCCTTATGGTGATCTACCCATCCTACCAAATTGCATGGATAACCAGTCGCTGCAACCGCCAAGTTAATAGGATAAACCACTAAATACAAGGTTCACTTGGAAAGTGTCAAGGAATTTGATAAATGCAATGATGAGTAAAATTGATGATGTTGAATGCAAGGAATGTGGATGATGTAATGAATAATTTTATTTTTGCCCTAACAAAAAAGAGGTTTTTACAAGGAATGAATGCAAGGCAAAGGGTGCAACCTTTGATAAAAGAACGCAATCTTTTGAACCTAGCAATGGATGTGGATGATGTGAATGCAAGGCAAAGGATGCAACCTTTGACAAAAGAATGCAATATTTTGAACCTAGCAATGGATGTGGATGATGTGATGTGATTGTGACCAAAATATTTTGGTTCCTTTGGAGCCTTTTGAATTTGATGTGGGTATGCGAGGTAAAGGGCTCAACCTTTGACAAAATAAAGCAACCTTTTGTACTTGGCAATTGACCTGTTAATGATGTGAGTGATATTAAGTGATTGAATTGTTTGTTGAATTAGTAGGGAAGGTGTGATACCTTGAGCACCCCCAAGTTATGTTGTTGTTTGTTTGATTGGGGGAATGTGTGATACCTTGAACACCCCCAAGTTGTGTGCTTGTTTGAAATTTCTAGTGATATTTGCATATGCGAATAATATATATATATACATGGCTTTTACTTTTGTGTTATACTTTTGTGTGGATGCTTTTGTGTGAATGTATATGTGTGATGGATGATAATGCAATGCTAATGTGTGTGGATGAAAATTAATTAATGCTTCTAGTGATAATTCATAGTTTAGAATTTTATTGGCCATGTTTCAGCATTGTTGTTTAATCAGGGGCACCAAACTAGTGGCATGTGAAATGGAAGACTTATGCAATGACATGGATGTTGACATGGAAGAAGATATGGATGTTGATATGGAAGAAGATATGGATGTTGATATGGAAAACTGACTATTTTGTAGAGACTCGGACATACTAATGATATCAAACAAACTCACTAAATACTGCCTAATACCTCTAGGACCAAATGTGTGTGCAGTAAAATCATTTACTAAATCATGAGCATGGAAATGGATTGATGTAATCAAGAACCAATGTGTGTGCAAGTGATTTCATTAATCCATCTTGAGAAAATTGTGTGTGACCTGTTATGGATGAGACCAAGAAGCTAGCTTGTCCTTATGTGCGGTTAGAGGTCTATTTAAAAGAGACGTGTCACCATGCATGAGCGTACTCCATTGCTAGTCAAGCATCTATAGATCCGGTGGAGACTATCTCCATAGTCCAAGAATTTTGATCTCTTAAGTTTTGGGGATGACTACCTAATTGTCTGACTAGAAATGTAGTACGATCCTTACAACCCAATGATCAATGGTGTGTGATGTGTAAAAGATTTAGAGTTTTTAGAGATTTTTCCCTACTCTTTCTTTTATTTTGATATTGTGATAGTGGTGAAAACCATTATTTTGTGGACTATGTTGCATGATGGGACAAGAAAGGAGTACCCTTTTTACTTCGAGGTGCAACCCAAGTATGGTGTTATCCCTCTTTGACACAAGATATTTTTAAGATGTAAAATTGTGTTTGGTTCAAGAATTTTTTGGACTCAATTCCTAAAACTCAAGATTTTCTTAGTGAAGATGTGTAATGGTCCTAAAAAGAACTTGACATGTATTTGTGGTTTGCTTAAAACACTAGGAGTGGCTAAGTGACCGAAACACCTAGGAATTTATGTAAATTGAGGCAAATGACAATTTGACTTGGTGGAATGGTGTGGATGATGTTGTGAAGGTGCCCTTGATTAAGGCAACATGACTTTATTGGACCAATTAATATCTAAAATGAATAAATGATCCCTAGTATGAAATGGAATGTATGGATGCAATGTATGAAATGCAACTTATGAAATAAAGTGTTTAATGCAAATTTTATGAAAATGCAAGTGTGTTAATGAAATGTTTGTAATGCAAATATATGATATGCAATGTGTAAAATGCAATTCTATAAAATGTAATGTATGAAATGCAATGTGGTTTTGTGTAATATCCATGTATATATACATATGAATAAATCACATTATGCATAGAATGCTCTCAAGTGCATGTTTTTCAGTGGCTCAGGTTTTTCTATTCCCCCTAGCCTGGTAAGATTATGACCAAAGGGATTAAATACCTTTGGATATTTTTGGAAATGATATGTGACCAACAATATTAAATACCTTTGGAGATTTTTGAAAATGAGATGTGACCAAAGGGATTAAGTACCTTTGGAGCTTTTTGAAATTGAGATGTGACCAAAGGGATTAGATACCTTTGGAGCTTTTTGAAAATTGAGATGTGACCAAAGGGATTAAGTACCTTTGGAGCTTTTAAAATTGAGATGTGACCAAAGGGATTAGGTGCCTTTGGAAATTTTTAGAAATGAAATGTGACCAAAGGGATTAAGTACCTTTGGAGCTTTTTTTTTAGATGTGACCAAAGGGATTAGGTTCCTTTTGGGCTTTTTGAAATTGAGATGTGACCAAAGGGATTAAGTACCTTTGGAGCTTTTTGAAATTGAGATGTGACCAAAGGTGTTAGGTGCCTTTGGAGATTTTTGAAATTGATATGTGACCAAAGGGATTAAATTCCTTTGGAGATTTTTGAAATTGAGATGTGACCAAAGGGATTAGGTGCTTTTGGAGCTTTTTGGAAATGAGATGTGACCAAAGGGATTAAGTACCTTTGGAGCTTTTTTGAAATTGAGATGTGACCAAAGGGATTAGGTTCTTTTGGGGCTTTTTGAAATTGAGATGTGACCAAAGGGATTAAGTACCTTTGGATTTTTTTGAAATTGAAATGTGACCAAAGGTGTTAGGTGCCTTTGGAGCTTTTTGAAATTGATATGTGACCAAAGGTATTTGGTACCTTTGGAGCTTTTTGAAATTGAGATGTGACCAAAGGTGTTGGGTACCTTTGGAGCTTTTTTTTTATGGGGAAGGTGTGATACCTTAAGCATCCTCAATTTGCTTGATGATTGATGATGTGAGTGATTGGGAGGATGTGATATCCTGAGAATCCCTAGTATACTTGATGATTGAGTTGGTACCAATGTCCTAATCAGATGGGTTGGATGGATTATTTATGGGAAATACTTTCATATCAATAAGATCTTGGACAATATCTTTAAATACACAATAGTTGTTGATGTCATGGCCCATTTGTTGATGATAGGGATAGAACAAGTGCTCCTTAAAGTGTTTGCCTCATTTGGTTGGGTCTCTTGGTTTGATTTTTGGAAGGAAAATCTCTTGTGCTTCATAAAGCCTTCAAAAAATGGTCAAATAAGATTCTAAAAGCACCATATAGTCTTGACGGGGCTTTGTAGGATGCTTGGTGTGTTTGTCCAATTGTGTTGGATGTTGAAATTGTGGTACAAGTATCATAACTTGAGATGTGGATTGTGGAACTGGATGTTGCAACTACTATGGTTGTTGACATGGATGATGATGACATTGATGATGACTCAACTGTAACTCAATATTAGTGAGTTGAGTTAAAATTTATTGCAAAATTGAAGTGTGTTGATAATCTTATTGTAAGCCCTAGTTTGCTTGTTGAATGTATTGAGATGTGGTGAATGGATTGATGAATGGATGAGATTGAGTGTATTGTTGGTGGTGTGATGAATTAGGGGGCATGGAGTGAAATTGATGATGATGAGGTTGGTGAAGAAATGATTGTGAATGAAGAAAAGGAGATGATGCGTGGGGACTATGGATGGGTTGATTCATGGGAATGGAATGGGTTGATGGAGGTGTAGGGATGGAAGCCACCAAATATTATGGTGCCCATGATGAAATTTGTGTGATGAAGATGGATTGAGTGGAAATTGGTTGAGGCCTAGAGTTCACTTGAACTTGTTGTTGAGCATCTTACCACTTCTTAAGCAATTTGTTCAAATGTTCCCACTCTTCATAAATTTCCATATCATCGTTGTAAGGCATGGATGAAGATGGAATAGATGATGTGGATGGGGTATAAATGGTAATGGGAATTGCAACTTGATTGGATGAAATGGACACTTGTAAAGCAGCGTTACCTTGTGCTTCATACAAGGTGTTGGTATAAGTGGATGAATATGAAGTGCTAGGAGCACATGATGGTTGGGGAATGGAGAAATGGGATGAAGGTGTAACTGATGCCTCAAAAAGAGGGTTAGTGTACACCTAGGTGAAGCTAGATGGATGGGAAGGAATAAGTTCCTGCTATAAATAAGGATCTTGATCTGAGATATTATGGATGGGCTCAAAGACATAATTAGCCGATTTGTAGAAAGCCTCTACTTTGGCCATGTCTATGTGGGTAATGGTGTGGTCAATTGTGGGTGAAGATGATTCATTTTGTGGAAGATATGTGGAGGTGTATCTGTGTGAGATATCAGTAGCCTGCACAATGTGTGATGGACCCATAGATAAATTTGTGCAATCTATTTGAACCACACTAACGGGATTTACCATAGAAGTGGCAATAAATGAAGATGAACAATCCATAGATGTATTATTTTGGTTTAAAGATTTTTTTTTATTTCTTGTTAAGACCATAAGCTACTAAACCAAATGTAAAATGTGTTGTAAAGGAAATGCAAAAATGGAAATTCACAAAAATCAAGTGAAGACAATCAATGTTATGTTTATACAACAATTGTGTCTTACCTCATTCATTAATTATCTCCTTTTAATGTTTTTTTCATTTTTTTTTTGTGTATTTGAATGCACTAATCTGAAATTACAATGGGTGAATACTATGGCTAGGAATGGGCAACGAGATTCTTACTGGTGATGAAATCTAGCAAGTTTGCTCAAGGGTAACCTATGGTGTCTAGGGGCAGATATTGGTGGATGGAGATGAAGCCCACCATCACCAGATCTCAAGCAATGATTGGTGATGAAATCCAACCATTACTGTTAAAAGTGCAACATGCAATGTGTGATTCCTTTTAAAAAGTTTAGTTTTTCTATTGTGCTCATACAATATCATAAAATGATTGCTTTCATCAATCTAAATCAGAATCCAACATCAAAATATCAATTTTCCCAAAGGAAGTAGAGTACACCGCTTAAAACCACTCTCTAAATAGAGGAGGGTTCATCTACTCCTCCACCTTGAATCACCAAATGCGGGGGTACTTTTGTTATTTTAAATGTTGTTCCTACTTAGATTAATAAAAACAAAAATTTCTAACCCTAGGATGCACACTACTTTATGCTTTTAATATTTCATATGCAGACAAAATATGCAACACACCAGAAAGCATGAATTATTTTTAAATGAAAATATGTTATGTGTAAATGCAACTATATGCAACAACTACTTTGATGCCTAAATGCATACTAGAATGATTTTTTCTAACAGATATATTATTATGTTCTTTTTTAATTTAATATCTGAAAGAAAACAAGAAAAATATAAAATGTAAAAATGCATAAAACAAATATTAGGGTTTCAAGGTAATCTTACAGAGAAGCCTACGTATTTTTACTTCTATCTAAAAATTCTACTTTGTAATCATAATTACCCCTAGGCATTTCTTGAATATCCCACGAGTGTCATAGGGTGTCCACACACCTTCTGCACCTTCTGTGTTGTTCCAAAAACCCATATTCTGTGAAAATTGCACGATCCATGCTTTTGAAAACTTGCAAGATAAAATAGAAAACAACAAGTTAGATCACAAGATAAATCAAAGTAAGAAACCCTTAGGGGGTCCCACCATGATCACCATTTGTGAAGACAAAAATGAAACACCAAATATAGATAACAAAAAATGAATAAACAGTGATACAAGAGATTGCACAAAGAACATATCTTATATTATTATCATCGGGTGGATCTCAATACAATCAAATGTACCCCAAATAAGGGTTTACACTATTTATTTTGATACAATGAATACAATATGCTAGGGTTCTCTGAAACCCTAGCCAACAATGCTTGTGGTGTCTTCAAAGCTTGTCTTTGCTCCCAACAGAGGTGAGTGGGCTTCATCTATCCATTGACTAAACCACTCCAACTTAAGAATCTACCAAATGCCTATATATCTCTATATTTTCACACAAAAAATGATAAAAGAGGGTTAATAGAAATTGTGAGGGCTCCACTATGTGAGATCCTTAGAAATACATAAAAATCCTAGCTATCAAATAATAATTTTGAGAGCAAATATAGAAATACTGAAATTAATATTAAACAAAAATTATTTACCTTGTGAACTCATTACCTTCTGATCTGTCTTTATCATTGTTATAGGAAAACTGGTGTGTAGATGCCCTAGCGACACTCGAGGGTTCATTAGGCTATAGAGCTAGGATTTGAGATGCCCACGGGCACTCAAGAATGGTGTAAAACACCCAACGGTGCTCGAGAATAGCATGCAAGTGCTTAGGAGTAGCAGAAGGATGTGGTGAAAGATGCGATGACGAATGTAGGGGTGAGGGTGATGATGGACGAAAGGGATGGTGATCAAAACTTGAGGAATTAGGGCACAAAAGGCTCAAGGAACTTAAGGGATTCAAGGACTCAAGAAAATTCAGGATCCAATTGATGAATTTCTTAGGGGTTGAGTCATCAAAATGACTCCTATTTATAATCTTCCCTAGGGCACGTTAGGGTTTCAATGACACAATTTGTGTGGTCAAGATTAAAATGTTATGGAGGGTGGATATTAAATCTAGGCAAGTGGCATGGATTAAGATGGATGAATGGCTAGGATTAGACTAATATGGGTGGCTTAGATTAATTTACACACACACACACACATATATATACATTTATTAAATATATAAAATATAATATAAAATATTAATATTTAAATATATATTAAAAAAATATACATAAATATATGTAAATAATGGGTAAAAATGGTGGGAATGCCTGGATGGATGAGAAGTGGCTAGATTTTTGTGTCTACAAATACTATAATATAAGTCCTCCTTGAAACTCTAATCCAAATATGGTGCTTAATGGAATTTGATAATGAACCCTAATTTGAAGTTCAGCTAATTGCACCCTAGTTTCTTACCTTTAATGGCTTCTGTAGATGATATAGATCTTGGTGTTTTTTATTCACCAAGCTACTACCTTGTAGTATATGAATTCGTAGCTTCTTTTTGGCTGTCCAAAATAGCTTCTTGCTTCACCAAAATATGGTCTTGAACTTTCTATCTTGAGCCTTGAGTTTGGTGGCTTGATCCTTCCAGTGATCTTCGATCTTCTACTATAGATTCAAAGAACTCCTTTCTCTGAACTGTGCCTTCTTGTTGTAAGACACAATTTTCAAATCTCCTATATTTGGTAGGCTTCTTATATTTGAATACTCCTTCAATATTATTATCAAATTTTAACTTCAAACAAGATCTCCTTCTCATGATTCTAAATGTCATGAGGTCTTCACTGGGTTCTTCTTCTAGTATTTGGCACACCTTACCAAATTCTTCTTCTCTTGGCCTTTTTGTCATATGGTGATAATTATCCTAGCTCCTTCACTATTAGGAGCTTCTCCTTGGTAGTGGATTTCTCCAATGAGTTCTCCTAGGAACTCTTTTTATGATGCTTCTACGAGCTCTACAAAAAGGCTCTCCAAGCCTTATTCATTTTACTCCTTGAGACATCTCCAAGGTCTTATATCTTGTAGCTTCTCTGGTCTTCCAACTAAGACCTTTTCTTCAACCATTTACTTTTGGAAGTGTTCTTGATGAGATCTTCTTACCGGATCTCTAAAATGTGTTGCTTTTGGATTTGAAAAAGACTCTCCTAGTCCTTCTCTTTCTTCCATGAATGTAATTTATTCAATGAGATCTTATCCTAATATCTTCAACTTCTTCTAAAAGAAGTCTTTAATTAGTAAAGGAGATCACTAATATCCTATTTTGTGGACTCTTCTCTAGAGTCTTCTTCAAGAACTCTTCTCTAGAGTTTTCTTCAAGAATTCTTCTCTGGAGTTTTCTTCAAGAACTCTTCTCTGGAGTTTTCTCTTGAATTAGAAAATCTTTTCTGAAGTCTTCTTCAAAATTAAGTCTTCTATGGCATTTTTCTTGATCAAGGCTTCTATAGCCTTTTCTACTTCTGTACTCTCCAGGTATTTGATCTTGAATGGATATCACTAGTCTCCTATCTCCTCCTTGAATTGAATTTTGGAGTATTTTCTTATTTGAGTCTGCTATAAGGCTATCGTGGCCTTCTTCTTTATCTCTACAAACTATAGGATTGTAACTCTTGTAATGAGACCTTTATTTTAGGTCTTTTAAATCTTCAATATTCTCCTTGTTTTTGCAAGCACTGGAATGATTCTAGGAATATATTCTTTCTAACTCTCTTATAGGAAGATTCCCAACCTTTTCTTGAATCTCCTTTTCCTACAACAAGTTGTTAAAAACTAGAAAATTTTATAATTATGAAGATAATAATCTTCACTAGTTGATTTTTCAATCTAGAGGTATGAATGCTAAGTCCTAGTCTTCACGAGTTTTTCTACAACTCTGTGGAAAGACTCTAGCCAAATATAATATTAGAATTTTTGTAACTGAGATTTATTTCAGTCCTCACTTGTAACTCTCTCTATTGACTATTGTGGCTCTCCCTATTCCTATTGACCTATTGGACTTCTCTTCTGATAATTTTTGTAATTGGCGATGCATAATGGCGAGTCTGATTTTCAAAAATGCAAAAGGAACTATGATGGATGTAGGTCCTCCTATTCTTATCTTGATTCACCATGGATCTGATACCACTGTTAGCTTTTGAGGATATATATAGTGGGAGATATCTAACATAGATCCTAATAAGATGCAAAAAATATGAAAGAATAGAATTCAATAATATGACTGAAATATACTATAAATAGAAATGACAAAAATACAATGCAGTATGGAGGTAATGGTCACTCCATTAATATTAGATAAATAACTACATTGTACTCCAGGCAAGATTTCTACTCCTATCACTTGATAAGAACTTGATATGAGCTTCCACTATGAGGACTTTTATATAGGAAGATAGGTTCCTTGGCCAACACTCTACCTAGTTGTACAAGTGGACACCTTGCACATTACAACATGAACATTGACACTTGTGCATTTATTACATTGTTTGAAATAACTAGCTAAATTCCCACTAAAGTAATATCCTAATTTAACTATGTACCAAAGGTGGTACATTTACATGACCCAAATGATGTAATATACTCTAACTCTAACAATTCAACAAATTAGGGAATCTTCAACCCTTAAATATAGTCATCTTCCTTTAGAAGTCCTTTTCAAAGAAGCAACCTCATCCATTGTTCCTTAGTATAATATATATATTCTTACCTTAAGGATGGTATTTTGCTTTATGGTTTGAACCATAATAAATTCAAGAACCTAAAGCAACAATCCTATAGGTATATCATCAATAGTGATATTCTATACTAACACACTCTTTATGGCATCTTACTTAGATGAAAAGACTCTAGTAAGGCTTAAACAATCATCAAAGAGGTTCATGATGGCTCATTTTGTGGTCACTTTAGTGGTGTCATCATTGCCAAGAAGTTCATATGGATGGGATATTACTATCCCTCCATAGAAAAGGACTTTTAAAACTATTTCAAGAGGTGTGATAAGTGTCAAAAGAATGACAACATTATCCATGCTCCATCTCAATCCCTTTAGTCCTTAACCTCACCATGGCCTTTCTCTATTTGGGTATTAGACATTATCATGAGGATAAACCCCGTGTCATCTAATACACACAAGTTTATCATCATGAATATTGAATACTTTACCAAATTGGTTGAATTTATACCCTTAGATTCAAACACTAGAGTTCAATCGCCAAGTTCATCCTCAACAAAATCCTTAGTTATCATGGAATTCCATCTATTATAATATCAAAAAATATGATACCCTTTAAGAAGGATGTCTACTAATTTTTTTAGGTACATGATTCAACACAAATGATCCACTCCTTACAATCCTCAAGTCAAAAGTAAATCTAAATCCTCTAACAAAATGCTCATCAAAATTCTAGAAGCTTGTTAACAAGCTGGTAGAGATTGGCATTTCTAGTTATATCTAGCCTTAGGAGTATATGGCACTATGTTAGAACCCCCACTAGCACAAGCCCTATGCTTTGGTCTATGGAACTAAATTTATCTTTCCCTTTGAGCTTGAGGTTCCTTCATTTTGTTGCAAGATGCTTCTATTAGAGATGAATATCATCTCATCCATCTCAATGATCTATAAGTTATTGATGAAAAGTGAATCCAAGTCTTAGAACATTTAAGGATCTACCAGCAAAAGGCTTAAACATGTCTATGGAAATAAGGTACAATCTTGATCCTTCAAAGTCGGTGATCTTTTTCTTAAAGAGAATTAGAAAAACACCAACGCCAAACAAAGCTTAAAGGTCAATTAAGCCTAATTGGCTAGGTCCATACATCATAACTGCAAAGTATGGTTCAAATGCTTATCAACTCATCATACTTGATGATAAAGATCTTAAAGAACTAATTAATATAATACATATTAAAAGATATTATGTGTAAATCTATATCAACTATATATTTGCCTTTAGTTGCTTTTTTTTGTTTGCTTATGTATGTCTAACTTCATATCTCCTTGAATGCATGTGCTTGGTTCTACTTGGACTTCTTTTAGCATAGAGAGTCATGGATATGTGATAAAATATAAATTATGATCCTAGATAGTATATTTTATTTTCCTTTGCACTAGGTGACTGATATGAGTGGATCTTCCCTAGTATTATCCTATGAACTAATCATTATTTATACAACATATTTTTTTTCTTCAATCCCATAATCTCTTACATATATATCCCACCATATGACAACTACAACACTCTTCATCCTCTATATCATCAACATCTTGTCACATAATAAATACTATAAGGTTTATAAGTATTGATGGTAAAATACATTTTTCATCTCTTGTATTTTATATCTCATCATGACCTTCTAGCATTTTGATACATTAGGTGTTACAAAATAACTTCAATAGTTATAGAAATAATAGTAGTAATCCAATAATACATAAATAACATTACCCTAGTGACAATAATAATTCAGATCCAATTGCCAAAAAATCAAATATGCAATAATCAAATTCTAAATTCAAATCAATGCAAATCCTTAACTACTTAGAGAGGTAAAAGTATTATGGCTACTTGGAGAGGTAAAAGTCTCATATGCATAGTATATGTGATTAAGATTTGAATATGAAATATGATCTCAACTACCACCTAACTCTTCATATTTATAGATTAAATCAATCATTAACCCTAACCCTAATGCTCAAGGGTCAACTATCTAAACCTAGGGAGCAAGCTAATAAAAATTAAAATAGCTACTATGGTTATATTAGAGCCATTACATGGCTCTACCCCTCAGAATATTTGTCCTCAGATATGGAAATGGAAAAATGCTATTGGGATCCTATGTAGCATCTTCTTTTGGAAGGTCTTGACATTTTATGAGGAACTCCTAAATTTATCAAGACCAAATATGAACTCTAAACCATAACAATACTTCAGGTCAGAAAGTGATTTGAACTTCTACAAGTATTAAATACTCCATCTAGAACTACATATTCTAGCCAATAACTTGTTTGAGATAAGATACATGAAAGACATAATTGATACTAAAATATGGTGGAATATCCAATTGATATACCACTTTACCAATATAAGAAACCACCTTGTAGGGCCCATAAAATTGAGGAGCTAAATTTTTGCTAGACTTGATCTTCAAGGATAATTTTTTGTAGAGTTTAGGTGCAAAAATAACATATCTCATGTGGTAAATCATCATTTATAATTATGTGAATATTTTTGTTGCTTCATAAAGTTTTGGGCCTAGGTCAAATTATCTTTAAGAAGCTCAAGCACAAGTTGTCATTGTTGTAATAAATCATCTATCTTGGCAACCTTGGAGGATCCTATAATATAGTCTATAATTGATGGATTTATTTGACCATACAATTATTTAAATAGTGACATATTAAAGGATGAATGATAAGAAGTATTATGCCACCATTCAACTAATAAGATCCAATGAACCTAGTGATACTGCTTATCTTGATAAAAACAATAGAGGTAATCATCCAAACATTTATTAACAATATTTGTCTAACCATCCAACTAAGCATGATAAAAAGACATACTCAACTTAGTACCACTAAGATAAAATAATTATTTCCAAAATTTATTGGTGAAGATAAGGTCATGGTCACTCATAACTGACTTGGGAATACCATGTAATTTAAAGACATAATCAATAAATACCTTAGCCACCTTACTTGTTGAATGGGGTTGTAATGCATAGAAATTAGAATACTTGGAAAGATGATCTACTACCACAAATATCATAATTTTACCCTTAGATTTTGGAAGGCCCTCAATGAAATCCATGGATATGTGCTCCCATTAGCAGTCAAGGATAGACAAGGGTTGCAAAAATCTAGGAGATTTAACTGTTTCTCCTTTTTTATGCTAATAGACCTCACACTCAACCATACAATGTCTTGACATCTATTTTTAATACCTTTAAAGAAAAATATTGCTTCACCTGCTAGTATATTTTAAATAATTCTAAATATTTAGTCAAAAGAGATCCATGCAATTCCTAGAGAACATTTGAATTAACAATCAAATATTAAGGAATAAAAATGTGATCATTTTTGTGAAGCACTCCAATATTATATGAGAAAAAAGAATGTAAATATGAGAAAATCTCCATTTCCTAAATGATTCATGTAGCCTCTAGGTTAGAAATCCAATATTCCCAAAGTTAAGAAAACCATTATGGAAGAGGACTAGAAATGGCATTGATAGTAACAACATCCTTATATTTGTGATACAAGGCATTAGCCATCACATTCTCCTTTTCTTTCTTGCATTTAATGATAAAGTCATAACCCAAGATCATGGTCATCACATTCAAGGCATGGGAGGCACTACTCTAACAAATGTTTAAGGTTGATATGGTCTATCTTGATGATGAAACAATGTCCCAATAAATAAGGTCTTCATTTCTCTATGGTATTCATAACTACTAACATTTAATTCTCATAAGTGGACCATCCCATATTCTTGCTTAAAATTTGCTTACTTTTAAAGGTTAATTGGTGTGTCTTGCATAAAAATAGATCCAATACCTATGTTGAAAGCATCACACTCAATGACAAAATGTTTACTAAAGTTAGGAGCGGCCAAAATATGACTGGTATCCATAGCTTCTTTTAGGGGTTGGAAGGCTTGGGAAGTGGATTTAGACCAAAGGCATCCTTTGTAATGAAAGTAGTGAGAGGAATAGAAATATTTTCATAGTTGCAAATAATTTTTTTATCGTAGTTTGTGAGTCCTAAACATCCACAAAATTGTTAAGAGACTTGGGAAAGGGCCAATCTTATATAGCTTTGATATTTTTAGGATCTATCTTAACTCCTTTCTAAGTTACCATATGTCCTAAGTATTCTACCTCTTGGATCCCAAAGAAATATTTAGACCTTTTAATAAAATGAAATTTCCCTTTGTAATAGGTGAAGAACTTTGTCAACATGAACTAGATGATCCTTTCAAGACTTGTTATAAATTTTAATACCATTAAAGAAAACTATGACAAACTTACAAAGAAAAGGAAAAAATACAGAGTTCATGATACTTTAGAAAGTGGAAGGAGCATTAGTAAAACCAAAATATGTGACTAGGAACTCATAATGACCCTCATGTGTACAAAAAGAAGTCTTAGGGATATTATATTCTCTAACCTAATTTTATGAAACCTAGAATGTAATTCTAGTTTTGTAAAGTATCTAGAACCATGCATTTCATCTATCAAATTATCTATAATAGGAATAGGAAACTTATATTTGATAGTGATCTTGTGAAGAGGAAAATAATTAAGACACATGCAAAATAAATTATCCTTTCATTGTACCATCACCATCAAACAAGAGTATGGTTTGATGCTTAGATGAATAATTTCTTGCTCCAACATTTCCTAAACTAGCTTTTCAATTTTTGACTTTTGGGGCTAGGGATAGTGGTAAGGACATACACTAGGATGTTGCTAAAGACCTCATTGTTATCAATATTTTTTTATAAATATGAAGGAAAATCTAGAAGAAGAGACTAAGGATTGAACCTTAATGCAATTGACTTAGGTAAATAACCCACAACCACCTTTCTTAAATATATTTTTTGTGCTACGTGAACTAACCACCTTGGAGGGAGGGGTTAGATTCCTTAGAGACAAGTGACTCTTTCCTTCTCTGTCCACTTGATATATATTTTTTATAGATTAAAAGTAACATTTCCAAGATAAGATAGTCACTGTGCTCCCAAGATGACATCTAAATTGCCTAGGTTCATGGCAAAGATATTGCCTAACCAAGTATAATACCTTATTTGGATGTCAAATTTAGCAATTTGACCCATAAACTAAGTGGTACCCCCATTTCTAATTAAGAATTAAAATTTATCTTGATTTGAAGTACTTATTTACAAGCCCAAGGACTTCATTGCATTACTATTTATAAATTTGTGTGTGCTATCTAAGTCAATCAACACATTGACACACTATCATTTAATAAATCCTTGTATCTTGATAGCATGGTGAATATGGATCCCATAAGAGCATGAGCAAAGATATACATGGTATCATCCTCATGTTTTGCCTCCTTTGCTTTTGTTGATTGATCCAGCTATAATGAATCTTCATCATCATATACTATTGTGTCTTTGTATTCCACTTAAAAGTTATGATGTTCTTCATAATCCTAATCTTGGTGATTGTGATAATGACATTTGAAATATAATAATTCCTAGTAATGTTCATTATTGTGGTAGGATGAAAAAATTCAAAGTCAGGTTTGTATTGAAGATTGGAATATTAGAGCTTCTATTCTATCACCAAAGTTATATGTTGAGCATCATTGAGAGCATAAGGATTGATAATGTTGGCATCCCATTAAATTTTATCTTTAAGACCATGGCAAAATGCTAATACCACTACCACTAGATTCAATTGGTCGTGTAGGTGAGAATACTAGTGAACTTGAAATAATACTCTATTATTCCTACTTTGTTTGTTTGCATAAAACATCACATATGACATGAAATATCTTTTTTCAAGTCTTTGGAGAAATTATTTTTTGAAATCGGGCTATAAAAGAGAACCCCCATGTTGGCAAAGCTACCACAATGACCATTGATGATATTGGGCTCCCAACTTAGAAGTTGTTAATGCAACATGACCTACTTCAGGAACATGGTGGATATGAATAAGGCTATCCAACTTGGCCAAGCACCTTTGTAGACCCACACCTTCAAAGGTGAGCATGTTGATCTAAGAAATACAAGCTTCATGAGGCTAACCAAGGAAATTAGAAGCATCTTATCTTGTGAAATCCAAATCAAAAGCAAATCCTAGGTTGTAAACACCCATAGTTAGAGGAGAACCTTGGGTAGAATAAGGAGTTGAGTGACTTCCATAGGAATTTGGAGGACTATGACCAAGTGGTATTTTGTCATGATCCTTGGATAAGAGGAGGTATAGTAGTGGATATTTGTAGGAATCTTTGGATGTTATCCAATGACTTGGAAATGGAAGTAATCATCTGGTCCTAACTATCCAAGGACTTGACAATGAAAGTAACCATTTATTCTTGATTCAAAATATATACATGCATATCAGGGTCAATAGTACAAGGAAGAGAATTACCAATTGGAGGGACTCTTATTAGGAGGAGGAGAGGAAGAACCCAAGGAGTTGGGAAGACACAAAGCCATTGCATTTAACAAAGAAAGAAGACATTAGTCAAAACTATTGATATTTGGTTAGTGTTGTGATGCTTACCAAGGTTTTTGGTTTGGCACTTATTTTTGTTCATGGAAAAATCCTTTGAATGAACAATATTCTATAATCAACCACTAACTCACATCCAACCAATAGTGGCAATATGTTCATTCATACACTAGTGGTAATTGAAAGACCTAAAAATACTTGGAATCCCTACTAAAAAAAGTGTTGTAAAAAATAGTTCTTACTTTGATTAGATTAAAGAGATGATTGCAAAGATATAGATCTCCTACAATGGTTCTAGGACACTCACATTTTGAACAAGTGTTTTTGGAGATACCCCTTGTCTTGACCATCTCATAAAGATGATAAAAATAATATAGGTCTCTCATAAGTGTCTAACGACACCCAATACTCATTTTTCATTGAGTTTGTGACAAGAAAGTAACAACAATGAACTCAAAATATTTTGGGCACCACAATATGGATAAAAAACAAAAATATTACCAATAAAAAGGTAGTAGTAAAGTTCGATAGAGTCTCTAGAATGGTTTATGCACCCTTCTACTACAAATTCAAACCTAACAAGGTACCAAAATCAAATCTTTGATACCACTTGTTATGAAAAATCTTCAAGAATTATAGAAATAGGAGTAGCAATCCAATAATACACAAATAAAATTACCCAAATGATAATAATAATTTATATCTAATTGCCAAAAAATCAAATATACAATAATCAAATTCTATATTTAAATCAATTTAAATCCTTAGCCACTTAGAGAGGGTAAAATCTCATCCATTTGGAGAGGGTGAAGTCTCATATGTGCAACAAACACAACTAATATTTGAATATAAAACATGATCTCAACTACCACCTAATTCTTCCTATTTATAGATTAAATAAACATTAACCCTAACCCTAATTCTCAAGGATCAACTATTTAAACCTAAGGCCTAAGCTATTAAAAATCAGGATAGTCAACATAGCTATAATGGAGCCATTACATCAGGCATGAGGGTATATTGTCTCATATCAAATTTCTACTTAGTTGGGGGCAAGTTTTATTATCCCATCAAATTATAGTAAAAGATCTCTATAGAATTTTTCTAGAGGTAAGTCATCACCGTTTAGCACATCTCAAAAGTTCACTTTAGCATTCATTTCAAAGGCAATTTTGTAATCAAAAGTCTTGTGTGATATTTGTCTACAAGAAAATTAGAATTCTTTTAGACGTTTGTTTCAAGGTAAGTCTATCAAAAAAAGTCCTATATGACATTTTTCTATAGGTAAAATAGAAGTCCTTTAGACATTTATTTAAAGGAAATTTTATTAGTATAAGTATTATGTGACATGTATCTATAGATAAAGTAAGAGTCCTTTAGACATATATTTAAAGGCAAATCCATAAATAGAGGTCCTCTATGACATTCATTTAGGGGTAAGTATATTGTCATTTGGAATATCTCTAAGGTCCTCACAATAATTTTGTTTGAGGCAAACTTATATTGAGGTAAGTATATTTGTCATGTATCATAGCAATGCTTTTGCAGCATTATCTAAAGTCCAACTATGCAATCTGGTGTCATAGCAATGCCTCATGACACTATCTGAAGTTCCCTTGGGCAAATATTTATTTGTATCAGAGCTTGTACTATAGCAATACCTCATGATATTATTTGAAGTCTCCCTTAGAAAATATTTATCAATATCATAGCTTGTGCTATAGCAATTCCCCATTACATAATCTAAAGTCCCCCTAGGCAAATTCTGATTTGTATTATAGCTTGTACCATATAAATGTTCATGGAATTATCTAAAGTCCTCCTAGGCAAATCCTTATTTTTATAATAGCTTGGATCATGGCAATAACTTACAACATTATATAAATCCCCCTTGGATAAGTCTTTATCTATATCATAGCAAAGCCCTTATTGCATTATATTAAAGTCGCCTAGGCACATCTATTTATGTATTATATCTTGTATTATAGAAATGCTTTATGACCATTATCAAAAGTCCCCTTGGTAACATATATCTACAGCATACCTTCCATATATCCAAAATCCAAATCTATTTTCTCGGTCTAACTCATAAATTACATTTATATCATCAAATCAAACCACATTAAAATTTAATTAACTCATCATCATTAACAAAACATCAAACATAATCAAAATTAAAATCACCATAACACAAAATAGTGATACATAAATTTTACACACATCATCACAAATTATGGTGTGTGTATGTGTATCAATGGATTTATACATCAAATATACAATCATCATCTATGGTATGAACAAAAGCTACAAAATTATCCCTCGCAAGGGTACCTAGCTCTAGGATCTTGTATCAAGTGCTCCTGATCCTCCCCTAGGTGGTGCCAACACCCTCATTAACCACTACAACTACCAAGTCACAAACCATGAGTGTGTCTATGTTGTCCTAATCCATGATCTAGTCAATAAAGGTAGATAATGGTCTGTTGGTATGGCTACATGGTAAGGGGTCCTATAGTAGATCAATATCTCAACCTCCACTATCAACTATGGTAGCCATATAATCTAGAAGAGTCTAGACTATCTAACTATCACTAGTTTTACCTCCACTATAGCCTTCATTGTAGTTGCATCCCTTTAAATAATCAAACTCAAGATAGTCTACTACATCATAGAGGTCTAAGGGGTAAGCCTAACCTTCTCTATTATTTGATTTGTTTTCTCTACCTAAGTTGAATCTCTCTCCATATAGGTTGTTTCTAGCATGGCTTGAATACTAGCCACTTATGTTATCACATCTCTCTGTACCTCCATGTTTGACTAAGGCAACCCACTAGGGTTTATCCCTCCTACCATAATCATCAACATGGTCATTGCTTCTCTTACCACTGTTATTGTTGTTGCATATTGTCTCTTATTACAATTCTCATAATAGTATATTAATAGTGATGGTGCCACCTACTATGCTCCTCAATAATGCCTCCTTGGCCACATCTAATTTCCTATCCTTAGGCTGGTATAATCACCCTTATAAGATGAAGAGTCTAAAGCCATCCCTAGTAGCCAATGTTAACTCTAGGTCATTGTATTCTATATCTAGAGCATCATATTATCCATGTTTATCTCTAGGTATATACTAGGGTTTGTCTAAGTCCTCAACCCTTGCTCCTACATCGACCTTTAATACGAAACATGCCCTACCAAAATCCTTACTATAGCCCAAAATATTAGACCACCTGGTCAACATAGAAGAGATCATGCAATCCCCATGGTTTGACACACCATATCACCATTATAACCTAGGATAATTGATAGGTATCCACTACCCACTTTGGGTGCTTTCTATAATGATGTTATGTTACCTACTTCTGACTTAGGTCATCAATCAACCTTTGAACTTGCCCCAAAATGAGTCTATGCGGTCTTCCCATACCCTTACTCTAGATGCTAGGCCTAGAAACATTTTGTTGTTGACTCTAGGTCCTCCACTTATCTTATAAAATCTAGTAGTCATAAAACTACTATTTTCACTCATGCCTAAACCTATAGCAATGTGCAACATGACATGCCCTAGCTCCCATGTACACCATCCCATGCAATTATTGGTATAGCCTAGCCAAATGATAAGTCCCTAGGTGAACACCATTTATTATTTTATTATATTTGTAACTACCTTTCTCCAACCCTAATGTATGATCCTTCAGCTAGAGTCCTCTATTAGTATGCCAGAAACCAATACACATAGTAGCATCATCTTCCTATCTAGATAACCTTTACCATAAGTAGCATTGATATCAATGCCAAATCTCACCACTTGTATTTGTTGTTAATCCTAGATCATATACATAGGGGACCCTTTGAGGCACCCTCAATATCTACCACACATCCTCTAGGGTGATTTTTAACTCTCTATAAGGTAGATATAAGGTATTCATCTTTGAATATTGTCTCTCTACAAACATAGTCAATAACACCCTATCAAACTCCACCTTCAACATTAATACCATATGGTATTAGCCCTAATGCCACCAAAAATGCATGGTCTATAAATTTTAGGAGGCCAATAGTAGTATCCAAGGCATGGGGTCTCCTCTCCTAGTAGTCCAACCTCTATAATTTCTCATGTAGCCACCAAACCAATCACACATTAGTCTTCTTGAACTTCACAAAAAATATCAAAACTCTAGGCTAGGCACAAGCACCACCAGGCAGTGAAAGCATCACTAGGTAGTGAAAGCACTACCAAGCTAGTGATAGTACTGCCAAAAGGAAAAAACACTAGCATTGATGCAATAGCATTTTCCATACACAAAATCATTGCCCTCATCTTTAGGCATGTTTTTTTAAATAAAAACATGAAGAAGTTAAGGTTTTAAGTGTCTTACCTAGACCTACCATTCTCCTCCTATCATTAAGGGTCTCACTTATTTTGCATGATGTGGTGGTCTTCCTAGCTATGCTAGATTCCTTTGTTTATAATCATTAGCAATAAAATAATTGTGTTTTTATCCCCTAACCATTTTACTCCATCCCATATTGACAAATTTTTGTTTGTAGTCACTCTTTCATCACTACACCTATGTGTATCATGATTAAGCTAAGTTTCCTTGGGCAAACTTCATTTTCCTCCAAAACTTGAGGGGGTATACTAGGGTACAAAAATATTGAATTTTGCCAAAAATAAAAATATTAAGATCAATAATCAACAAATCAAAAGCATCACTCATATTACATAATAAATCCTAAAAATGATCAAACCTATTTGTCCTATAATTGAGACATAAAATTTAGTTTTTGATGCATTCATCATTCAATAAATGTATAAAAAAAAGAGTAAATGTAGACACCCAATTTTGAGCATATTTTCAAGTCTCTAAAACTTGCCAACATTTCCATCAACTAGCCAATCAAACAACCAAACCAATTCAATTATATTAAAGCTTAATCAAAAGTATTTGTTACTTCAAAAATGAAGCGGTAGAACCAATGGCGATTTTGCTTCCTGGTAGTGCTTTTGTAAAACTTTCATATTTTGTCAATTCCTACCCAATCAAGTCTCGCAACTATCATTTGGCACTAGCATTGGATCCTTATTGCTACTAGTGTTTATGATCCCACTGCTATCAATTGTTAATAATAAAACAAATAAAAGTGTGGCAAGTAATCCACCCATTGCCCATGCAGCCTAGATTGAGTCATGTCAACCATGTTTGCCACCCTAAAAATATATTGGTCTTGGAACCTGCCAAGACATATAGATAATGCCACCTATCTAGCTATTGATCTCGATGGATTCCCTAGAGGATCCCCAAGGGATTCTTGGCTTCCTATAAAGTTGATCATTAAGATAGCAAAAACAATGAACATTATTGATAGTGAAGCTTTGTAGAATCATCTCTCATATGCAATTTTCTAAGTAATGAATCTCTACTAAAATTGTATCTCACATTCTTCTTCTATGACAACAAAATTCTTCCAACATCATCTCTTATTTTCACTTTTGTTGGGTACAACTCTATCAAAATTGGCACTAACATACCTCTTATGGTAATAAAATTCTAATAGATTTAAGAGGAAATTGCTTGTGCATTGAAGTCTCTGCTAGTGGTCCTCTCTTAAGCAATAGTAGGTTGTTACCTCCTCATAATAATGTGGAGTATCTACTAAGGCTCTTAGGATTCACAAGCTTGCTAGTAGTTTTCTAGTTGTACCATTCCATCCATCAACTTGTCATTTTTGTTTTGTTATTTTATAATTATTTCATGATTGCTTATTAATTGTGCCCATGTTTAACATCTAGCTTATCTATTAATCACTTTATTGGCATCATAGTTGTAGCTTTTGGAATTAGTCAAATTTATATGGTTTTCTCTATTTTAATGTCATCATTCCTATTTTTATTGTCTTTTTGGTAAACATTTTATCATGGTATACTAATATTGTTTCTATCTATTATGTAGTTTAGTTATTATTATTTTGCTTTTGATTTTTTTTTATTAAGGTAGAAGAAGGGGTTTTGAAAGGGACCCCAAACCTTTTACAATAAACATCAAAGAATAAGATTTACACTCCAAATATGGTTCCAGAAATAAGGTTTCAGACCTTAAACAAGAAGATCAAACAACCTAAATACTATCTAAGTTTTTGACTTCAGGATCATTTAAGATTACAAAAGATGTAACAGACAATGAACAATCAACAAACCCATACAAAGCTTAAACTTTTTGTTGGGCCTTGAGCATCAAGATCCTCCTTTTTAGGTCCTCCAAGTGATTTTTTGCTTCTTTTATTTTCCCAAGAACAATTGGAGCAAACATTTTGATGAGTCAAAAAGGTCTTTCAAAGCAGTTTAGTATGCAGGTCTTTCAATATGCAGTTCTAGTCCCTTATTCATGGCTCTAGTCAATGAGACACTCGTGGAAACATATTACTCAGCAGGATCAATCATGTCATATTTCCTTTTGATGCTTCGATTGCTGGTACAAATAATGACTGATGTTTTTTAGGTGGACTCAAAAACATGAGTATTGGGACTTAGAGAAGCCCCACATACCAGCTCCAGTCCCATTGAGAAACAAGATGCAACCTGTAGCTCACAAAATAATGATTAGTAAAAAAACCAAGAGTAGAGTAGACCAAACCAGAAAGTGGAGTTCGCTAGAGGCAGAATCTTGTTCGCTCAATAACACATGATCCAGCTACAAAATAAAGGATCCACCACTATTGGAGACTCACTATCAAGTCCTCTTTTCTTTCCTTCATCCCTAATATTATACTTGTAGCAGTCAAGAATGTTCAAACTCCTCCCTCCAGATGAACAGTAAAGCTTTACGCATAAAATCTTTAAAATCCCCCTAGCAAATTTAATCTTTGATCTCATTTTGTTCATCATCCTTGGCTTCGCTATTAATAATTTCTTGAACACTATGAGGGAAGATTAACTCCCAACACTGCAATTCATCCAAAGGTACACCCATGTTTTCCAGACAGTCAGCTACCCCATTAGCCTCTCTGTAGACATGGACAATATGCACTTCTTCAAGGAGCTCTAGTTTAGTGTTAATCTCATTTATCATATCTGCTATATTCCATCCTGGAGGGTGTTTTCCATTCAAAATATTAATGATGTTTTGTGAATCTCCTTCTATTATTAATTTCCTTATATTTAGCTTGCCAAGAAGTGACACACCCATAAAGGTTGCTCTAGCTTCAACAACATGGCTTGTTTGATCTCCTAGAGGCTCTGCATAGGCCAAGAGTGGTCTACCCCAATGATCTCGAAAGATACCTCCTGCTCCAGCACTCCCAGGATTTCCTTTTGTCGCTCCATCAAAGTTCAATTTTATCCATCCACTTGGAGGCCTTTTCCATTTTGAATTGGTTCATGGATGAACTGAGGATGAGCAAGAATTCTGATAATTGGAAGCTAACCCCCAAACTCTAGCAATTTCTTTCTCTGGGTCTGGTTCAAAATCATTGTTGAACTTCATGATACCTAAATTTTCCAACACTGCACTTAAAATTCTATTTGCCACTGATGTGCAGTTTCTCTTCTTGTCTTTGAAGATCCGATGGTTCCTTTCTTTCCAAACCCTCCACAGAACATGTGGAAGACTTAACCTCCATAACATTTGCAACCTTTTACTTTTAAAGGGGAACTCCCATTGAAGACAAAGATCAAAGAGAGACTTGGGGAGGACCCACTCTACCTGGAAGTTCTTCAGAATCTTATTTAGTAGCTCAACTATAAAAGGGTAGGTACAGAAGAGATGATCAATATCTTCCTCACTCATTTCACAGAGAACACACCTATTTGGGAATGTGAAGCCTCTTTTATGTAAATTATCCATGGTCAAGACCTTATTTTGGACTGCTAGCCAATAGAAGTGTGCTATCTTGGGAATGAGGTCTTTGATCCAAATCTTAGCTACTAGCAGCCATCCAAAGCCCTCCCCTTCAAGGAGATAATAACCTGATTTGACTGAGTATGTTCCTTCCTTTTGGCTCATCCAAATAAGAGAGTCTGAAGATCTAGTATTGTTCAAGAAATAGACATGTAGAAGAATATTTAGCTTCCTTAGATTTTGTTGATTTCTGTCATCAAGATTATCCACCTGTAAATGTTTCCATTTCTTACTATTTTCCTCAGTGATTATATAATCTTTGACTAGGTCCCCATAAACAACCTCAACAAAAGGTTTTAACCCTGCAAAATCTGGATCCTCACTGAGAGGAATACTTTTAATCCATTTATCATTCCAAAAGTGAACTTGGGATCCATCCCCAATCTGCCAACATTTTCCTTGTTGTAAAAGTGGCTTGGTTGTTTGAAGACTATTCCAAAGGTATGACCCTTTTTGTAGATTATCTACCTCTAAGAAATTTGAGGTAGATCTCAAATATTTTACCTTGAGGATGTGAGCCCAATTAAGATTTACATTAGTTGCCAGTTTCCATCCTAACTTACCCATTAGGGCCAAATTCATTTTCCTCAACTTTCTAAAACCCAGTCCACCCACTTCTTTTCTGGAACACACCTTATCCCAGGACACTAAGGCTATTCTTTTCTTCTCCTCCCTAACCAAAATTCTTCTCTGAATTTGCTCTATTCTCTCACAAATTTTGGTCGACATTTTGAATAGAGACATGAAGTAAATGGGTATGTTTTGAAGTGAAGACTTGACCAATTGAGCTTTACCAGCCTGGCTAAGCAAGGAACCCCTCCAACCTGAAAGTTTTTTTGTTAAACGCTCCACCACTGGGTTCCAGAGAGCTACCTTCATCCTTCCTTTAAATAGTGGCATTCCTAGATAGGTGGTTGGAAGGTCTCCAATGCTGCAACCAAAGATACGAGCTAACTTAACCTGTCTAGGGCCAGGAGTGTTCAAAAAATAAATTTTGCTCTTATCATAGTTAAATTTTTGACCCGTAGCCTGCTCATACTGATCCAAGATAAATTTTAGCTCTTTTGCCTATGGAATAGAGGATTTTAAAGAGATAAGTGTATCATCCACAAACTATTGGTGGGACACAGGTTGTAAATTAGTAGTTGGGATGATCCCATCAACCCTACCACCTATTGAAGCCACTGAGATTGTCCTTCCCAAAGCCTCAACAAGGATAATAAATAGATAGGGAGATAAGGGATCTCCCTATCTCAACCCCCTCTTGCTTGGAAAATACCCTACTAGAGATCCATTCACCAGGATGGAAAACATAGCAGAAGAGAAGCACCCCTTGATAAGACTTACCCATTCTTGATGAAAACCAAACCTGCTCAAAACCTTAATTAGGAACTCCTAGGAGACTCTATCATATGCCTTGTTCATGTCCAACTTTAGTAACATTCCTGCATTTCCACTCTTATCAATGGAATGAATTACCTCATGAATGGTAATGATTCCATCTAAAATTTGATGCCCCTTCACAAAACCTCCTTGTTGGGAATCAATTATAAATGGTAATACATTTTTTAATCTATTGGCAAGGACTTTTGAAACAACTTTGTAAAGAATGGAGCAGAGACTTATCGATCGAAAGTCAGAAAAAGACTTGGCTCCAACTACTTTTGGTATTAAAACTAGAAATGTTGAGTTGACATCTCTTGGCATAAACTGAGTTTTTTGGAAATCCATTACTGCTTGAGTGACATCCCCTCCAACAATATGCCAAAAATGATGGAAAAAATAGTTGGAAAACCATCAGGTCCTGGGGCCTTGTCTCCATGCATCCCAAACACAACTTTTCGAATTTCCTCTTCTTTGAAGGGGTTGAGCAAGTAATTATTTAATTGGTCTGTAACCAGGCAAGGAATGTTTTGAAGCATTGAATCTGAAGCAACCTCATTTACAGGATCTTCCACACCTATGAGGTTGAAGAAGAAATTAACAACCTCCTCTCTTATTTGTATGGGGTCAAAAGTTATTGATCCATCAGGTTTAACCACTTCTTTAATTTTATTATAACTCCTGTGTCTTAAGGTAGAGACATGAAAAATTTTGTATTCCTATCACCTTCCTTTAGCCAGGTAACTCTGGATTTTTACCTCCAAAAGGATTCCTCACAAGCTAAAACATTGTGGAATTCGCACAAAAGCTCCTTTTCTTTTGCTCTCAAATCACAAGATAGATTTTTAGACTGAAGGGTTGACTCTAAATCATTTAGCTATTTTTTCAACTCTACCTTTTTCTTTTGAAGATCACCAAAAACCTCCCTATTCCACACCTTAAGATTTTTCTTTATAAACCTTAGCTTTTTTGCCACTTGGGTTAACTTACTTCCAAAAAAATCCTGTCGCCACCAATACTCAATCCTATTTTCCAAATCCTCATGTTGGAGCCACATCTTCTCAAAATAAAAAGGGCTCTTGAAGGTTCTTTTTTGGACCTCTGACTCCCAAACTAGAGGATTATGATCAGATCCTATCTTCGGATGGGTTGTTAGGGTTGAATCCCCAAAAAGGAGAAGACTCTCTTGTGACAGCAAAAAGTGATCCAAACGAATTTGAATTAATTGGTCTCCTAGTCATCTATTACTCCAAGTATACTTTGCTCTTCGAAGCTCTATATCCATAAGTTCATTCTCATTTACAAAATTTGCAAAATCTATCATGCCTTCAGTAATGGACTGACTCCCTCCCTTTTTATCTGAAGGGTAAAGGGGAGAGTTAAATTCCCTTACCAAAACCCATGGAAGGTCCATAAATGCATTCCTTAATTGGCTTAGATCCTTCCATAACTGTTTCCTTCCTATAATTGAATTTGGAGCATAAACATTAGTAACTATCCATTGTTGATTTTCCTCCTTATCAAAAAAATGGATAGCCATGAAGCTTCGATTCAAAACTATCAATCTTCCTTCAAATATATTATGATTCCACATACTTAAAAGGCCTCCTGAGGCCCCTACAGATGGGCCTACCACAAAATCGGTCCCTCTCCATAATCTTTGTTTGATAAGTTCAGCTTGAGGTTCATCAAGTTTTGTTTCTTGTAACAACATGATATCCGGGTCAGATTCTCTTCTCAATGCTTGGACTACTCTATGCTTAGAGGGGGCATTGAGACCCCTCACATTCCAAGAAACTATCTTCATTTTTTGGGTTTGGTCTATTGCTTTTTCCTCCAACCCAATCCAATATAGATTGGGTACCATTCACAATCTCAACAATTGTTTCTCTTTCTCTGATTTCCTGATTAGTAGGTCTACCAATTTTTGGGTCAATTCCTACATCTACCCCTCCTTTTTTTTTTTCTAGTGATTCTCATTGGGGTAGCTGAAACCTTTCCTTTTTTTCCTCATTATCAGAGAAAATTACTTCTTTATTTTATTTTAAAATAAAATTCTCCTGATTGGTTCCTGCATTAACATCCCACTGAGTTTCTAGCACTGCCTCCACTTCTTGGGATTCATCATTTATTTCTACCAATTCTTCTATGTTCTCCCTTAGACATTCAAATGAATTTTTTTGATCAATTCTATTCCCAGGATTACTAGATTTTAGAATTGGGGATTTTACCTGGTCCAAATTTTTGGATGAATCTTCTTCCTCTTGTTCATTAATCTCCTTTTGGCTTTGTTGGGGATTTGTTGGATACTCTTCCATGATTTGCCCTTCTTCCAATATGTCCTGCTAGATTGGAACTTCCTTCTGTTGTTCTTCCCTCTTATCATCCTCAGTTCATTCATTTTTGTGTTGTTCAGAACTTTCTCCTCCGCTCTGCTTTTTGTGCCAAACCATTTTATTCTGGGTCACTTGTTTTCTAAATAGACATACACTAGCCCCGTGCCCTAGTTTTTTATAGACACTACATTTAGCTGGTACATTCTCATATTCAATTCTTTGGTTCCAGACACCCAACTTCGAAACCAACCGGATTGACTCAGGCAAATCCTTCTCTAAGTCCACATTAACACAAATCCTCGCAAAAATAAGCCTTGATCGAGCCTTAGTGGTAGGGTCTAGGGCTATTAATTGTCCAAATTCCTTTGCTATGCCCTCAAACACCTCTTCATTCCAAAAATGAAATGGAAGGCTCGAAAGTCTTACCCAGACTAGAGCCTGGGAGAAACTCTGTGTCTCTGGATCAAAGTTTGTCCCCCATCTTCGCAAAAAGAGCCCCCGTCGCCTAAAAAACCATGGGCCTCCCCATAGGATCCTATCTGAATCCTCTTTACAGATTAACTTAACCATAAAAAACCCTTTCGACAATGCCACAATTTCCATGTGTCCATTTGGTCTCCATTTTGAGAAGGCCCATTTCCTCACTGCATCTAAATCAGGATGAACACCCATAAAATGTCCAACTAGGTTTAGAGCCCCTTGGTCTATTGCCATATCAACCAGGTTATCAAGAATGAAGAGCTCTCCCCCTTCAGGTTGTAAAACAAAATTTGATTTTAGGGTTTTTCTTTTTCCACCGACTACATGTGACCAAGACCGTATTCCTGGATCAATTTGATGCTCTCTTGGGTCCCATGACAAATCCACCTTCTGACTTGAATCCTCTAAAGCTGACTCGGGCATGGGGCTGTAAACTACAAAAACCCTATCAAGTTTGTGTCCTTCCCACTATTCCTACTGCTCCCGCTCTTGTTGTCTCTGTTCTTTGAAATTATTGTTGCTTTGCAACCCATATTTTGGTGGTCATCACGAGAACCTGCTCACTGCAACCTGTTATTGACCTCGAAACATCATATATTTAAATTCTATTATTTTTTTATTATTTGGTTAATGTGAAAAACCCCTATGACCAACGCACAGGGCTGAGCAGTCTCATCCCAACCATGACCCCTCATAAAGCTAAGATGTATGCTTATCAATAGGAAATTTAACACACAACCATCACACACCCACCCCCTCACACACTTGCCCATGCCACGGTTTGAACCTTGAACCTTCCAAAGAAGGGCCAAAGCCTGAACTGTTGCGCTGTCCCCCTTGGGATATTTTGCTTTTGATTTCATCAAAGTTACATATTCTTCTTTTAATTTGCTCATCTTACTATCTTTTTCAAATCCCCTGCACCTTCCTAGTTAGAGATTCTTACTAAAGCACTTGTTCTACTATAGCTACATGCATAAGCACAACAGGATTATAGACTCAATGGTACAATTGTGTCCTATTGCTATTATTATAGAATATTAAGACTTTGTATTCATAGTCTATCACTAAGAGCAAAAGCACCACTAGTTAGTAGAGTTAGCATTATCACTCTCTAGTTGTGCTTTTGACATTGATCTTATAAGCCATAATTATAGCTTTGACATCTATCTATCCTTAATTTCTAAATTGGGTCTAATAATGCTCAAGAGAGTTGTAAATTCTCTACTAGTCTACATAGATCCCTCTACAACAAACCCATCATTTTTGTTTTTTTTTATAGGTTTTGAAAAGTAGAAGCCCTTAGAAAAAGCACCACTAGATAATGATAGTGTCAATAGCGCTTCTATATCCTACCAATGCTTTTTCTATGGACACAAAAATAGGTAAAAGGTTCCAGTTTCATTCTTGTTATTCTAGATTAAAGAAAATTATCTTCTATCTAATTTGTTTGTATTTACTATATTATGTTTTAATTTTTCTTATTAAAAGATAAAAATGGAAAAATTAAGGAACCATTAATAGCATTAGGGGACGGTCCATAGTCTTAAATAGCATGAAATATGAATCACATATAGTCATTAGAATTTGTTTGACTAAATTATGTTTTTGAACCCTTACTCTAAAAGTAAATTATTTTTTATCTTCTTCATTAAAAATTGAAAAGCATATAGTTTGTAGGTCTTGTATTTTGTACTTGATTCATGCATTTGTAGTTAAGATAGGATCATATTAATGCTAGACAGTGAAGAAAATATCGTAGGGAGAAACATAGGTATTCTCTTATTGAATCAATCAAATATAGACTTAAGATAATGCAAACCCCTATCCTTGAGATGAGTCATTGTAAACCCAATACCCCATCTGAACTACGAATCCAATGCACTGGTCCCACAGGCTAAGTTGGACACCCCATGACTTTCGTATCTCATAACACCATTCAACATTACACCATTTATGGTCTACATTTTCATCGCATTAGACCCCTATACCAATTTCATAGAACATTGACCTAATCATTTGTGAATGTGTTTACCCTTTTATTTGTAATGATATTGTTAAGCTTGAAAATAAGACCCACAATATTTTTTTTTGAATTTACATGGTGGAATCGGTAGCCACCACGAATCCAAGCAGGTTGTCCAGCTTTTATGGCCGCCATAGTATTCTGCATTGTCCACCCCGAAAGCTACCACACAGTTCTTCGCACAGTTTACCCCTATAACCACCACACCATAATCATTTTAAACATTTTACGCCATCGAAAGCACCAGGAAAGGGATAAGCATTCAGTTTGACGAGGCCCGAGATTTGAACCTTGGACCTTCACCCCCCTTATGGGGTTTGGTCAAACCAATTGGTCTACACCTCGGACCTAAGACCCACAATATTAAAAACATGATTTTTTATTCTTTTGTTGCATTACTTAGCAACATAGTATTGTACACTCAATTGTGATGAAGAGCATGAAGGCACTTCTTATACAAAGTAGTGAGCTCAATAATATTTTTCTGATAGTTGTGATGATCCAATATATTCTTTAAGGAAATATATAAAGATAGAATTTCAACCTTTAGAGGTAAACAACTTAAATGTCATGCACAAGAGAAAAAGATTTGTCTCCTATATATATATATATATATATATATATATATATGTATGTATATGCATGTATGAATAGTAGTAGATGTACCCACGATGATAAATATAACTTTAAGTGCCAATTGAATAAAGAATAAGATGGGAAAACCAACAACAATTAATTAAAAAATAAATGCAAACAAGATGCCCCTACTACTATGGCAACATAAATGTTAGGAAAAAAATGATAATCAGTCTAACCATTTTTGAAATATCAATGAATTAAATATTTGACACATTCACCTTTTTAAAATGTAAAATTATATTGTTGTTCAAATATACATGAAACTAAGAAAACTAAATAGGCATTATGATGTGTGGAATATGCATGATTTGAACCAAAAGAAAAGGTAATATAAAGGAAAGTATTTGATATTATGACCTTCTTTATTGGCTCTAATTTTAAAATAATTAATTCTTGGAATTACAAAGAAGCTTTAGAATTTGAAAAGCAAGCAAAAGACATAGTGTGACATATAAAAATAAGAATTGATTGAGGTGTAACTACCATAAAATTAGAGCATACCATAGTTAATGCAAACATAATAATTTTAGATTTGTAAAAACAAGTTGAATAAAATAGATTGGGTCAACTAGAGTATCTTCTTAGTCAATTCTAGATTTGTTCAAACATAAAATACTTTCAAAATAGGAGAAACTAGTGTTTATAAATCATAATATAGGTCAGTAATTATTTGGATTAGGTTCATTAGTTGATCCAAAACTTAGAATTTTGAGTTAAGAAATATCAAGAAAGCATGCAATTCCAAAATAATAGAGTATAACAAATCAGAAGATAGAAATATTATCAAAAATAATAATGATTTTATTGCTCAAAAAATAGAGGATAATGCAAGCAATCTTTGAGAAAAGATACGAGGCTATAACATTGCATCCATTACTCATGTTTTTTCTAGTTAGGGGTGCATCTCTCTTTATACAATATTTTTTGATGTGTTGGAAATCCACCACATTGAATATGGAAGTTCACTTGCATGGGAATGTGGTGGTTCACCTTCCATGAGTTACAAAGTGTATACTAAATAAAAATTATATGCATATGACTCATACTTTTGTGTTTTATCTTCTACTTATGTTTTAACATGGATAGGGATGCATTTTGGCTACAAATATCTAAAAATAGAAAATTATTATTTTAGTAAATATATTGTTTTGCATTATTTTCTCCCTCTTAGCTTTCCAATGCTTCTTAAATGGATCAAAATGAAATATTGAGCACAAAGTTATGCCCCTAATAATGTAGTTAGGACCCAAAAAATATATTTTTAGGTATTTTTGGGTATAAATCCATGCCCCAACAAGGTCACATACATGGATCATTAATGATAGATACATTTATCTCTTTTAGAGGTGAATATTCTATAAAACATAAACTTTTGAACAAAAATAAGCTTTTTAAGGGACATAAGGTCTTGTTATGCCATTCGATTTTTTTAAAGTAAAGTAGGTTTTAAAATCTAAGAGACCATAGGCCATATGGGATGATGTGATTTACCAGATATATGTTTATCCAAGCAACCTATGATTACACAAATATGGTGTACAACCCTATCCTTGTTGTATTTGAACCTTGGACCTCCTATTTATAGTTCCAAGTCTTAACCATTAAGCCAACTCAAGTTGTAAATGGACTTATAGGTAGAATTAAGCAATGAGAAGAACAAAATCAATCTTTTTTTTCTTATTTTCTTTCTCCAAACAAAAATATGAATATAACAAACTTGATATAGTAATAGTTGTTCAAATTTTATGATCCTTTTTTTTGTTAAAAAGAGTTACAGTCTAGGTAACAGAAATATTAACTAATATTATCATTGATACGTACATTTCTTTAAGCAACATTTACCTCTTTAAAGAGAATTTGAGTTAGAGATAAAATGAAAAGAATAATAGGATATTTTGTCAAGACCTTGGTATTATTGTTAGAATTATATATAGGAATAGTAGTATCAATTATTTATTTAGACTTTTTTATTACTCTTGTTTTACTTAAGAAATGAGATCAACGGACATGATCAATTTGACATTCTACTAATTATTAAATATTTTCAAGTAGAATCTTGAGAGAATATGCTAGTCTCAATAATAGAACTATTTGTTAGATTTATTTATGATGAAATCACTTATTTAAGAGGAATTTCCATGATAGTAATTGATTTTTAGAAAATTGGTTGTTGAGGGTTTGAACAGACAAAACAAAAAATCTAAACTGAAACATGACACTCAAAAATATTTTCTAGATAATAATTTTTATCAGCACCTTTTATTGATATGATTGAATAGATAGATAGACATCAAAGGCACTTTTAAGAGAAACGTGATTAATTTTCCCATAACACCAAATTTTAATGTATTTTTTTTTTTTAAAGAAAAAAATCTCTTGCGAGGCCGCCTTGGACTGAGAGACCACGAACAGGGGTTCTACACCGTCAAAGTCACTTGGGAGTCGCACCCGACCCTGCCCGCACTAACATTATCAATTGGATTTTGGATACCCAATTCAACTTTTTGGTAGGGTGGAGATTTGAACCTGTGACCTCCCTTGGAGGATTGCCCTCTCCTCTCCAACTCACCTACAACACCTGGGTCAAATTTTAATGTATTTAGTAGCAAGCTTATTGACATATTTGGGAAGGGTTTAGGTCCTACATCCGCCATTAAATAATTATAATAATTTTTTATTTTAACATTGACTAGAATTACTTATGTATTACTAGAATATTCATTATTATTCTCAAAGGTGTGCTTAGGGTATGGGTGACAAAAGCATTAACATAATTTTCAAAAGAAACATTAGGATATCCATGATCTTAAAAATAAAGAAAATACCTATGGTTTGGTAACTAGATTTATTTTTTTGTTCTTTATTTACTAAAGTAGCTCTTAGAATTGTAAGGTCTTCATCATTATCATCATTAAAGCAAAACATACCTAGGGTGTAAGTGATAAAAATATCATATTAATTTTTAAAATAATTCCTATGGTCTCCATAACATTCAAAATAAGGTACAAATACGATCTAGTAATAAACAAGTCTTTGATTTCTAATATTTGGCATAACAGCTCCTGGAACCCAATAATCTTTAACATCATCTTCATAACACCACATGGTTTGATAAGGAAATATGAAAAAACAACAAGGTTCAATTTCATAGTAGGTTTGTTAGGGAAAATTACATTATATGGTACATGCTAATGTACCTTCTTGGTATAACCTTTTAAATATTAGATTAGGGTTGTGTCCTAGATTAGAGTGTGAATAAATATTTTAATTAATGTAATAATGTGCAAAAAATACACAAGTATCATGTAAATTACTATGCAAGTGTAATGTGTGTAAATATGCATAATTGTCTCATATTTAAGTGTGCACATGTGTTCTTATATTAGGAAGTGTTATGTGAAGATTCATGTCCAAGTGTGCATACAAGATAGAATCATGTGTATGCAAGTGTCAAGTAGAGAATCCAAGAGTCATGAGACTTGGCATAAGGAAAGGAAGATTCAAGTAACCCAAGAGTCATCCTACAATGGCTATATATTACTCCATAGAGAAGCATATCAATATATCATCCCCTACATCACCTACATAGGCTACATAGGCTACATTGTCTACATAGAGAGTATTGTGATTATCTTGTAATAGAATTTTATGATACATTTGTAAGAGGAGTAATAAATATTGCATACATTTGAGCAATTAATATTGTAAGTCTTGCTACATGCTTTTACATGTATGATTTAGGCTATTTATACATTCATATTGTTGCTTATTAATGAATGTTATTTGACATATTATTAGCCTTGATTTACATATAATTGGCCTATATTATTCTAGTTAAATTATTATTTGATCGTATTATATTGTGACTATCATATATTTGATCCTATGAATATTATCCTATGAGATTTAAATTAATAGAAATGCTTCAGTGGTATCAGAGCTACAATAAGAAGTTTCTTGTACAAGATTTGTTTAGCTGCAAAATCAATTCTTGTCTAGTGTGACAAAATTGGTTAGAGTCTATCTACTTTAAAGGGAGTTAGACCTAGACTCTATTGAACAATAGAATGAAGTATTAAGCTAGGGTCTTTCCACACTTGCAGAATAGCTAGTGGTGACTACGACTCGGATAGGGTCTTTCCACTAGGTTGAAGGATAACCAACGAAGACTAGACCCATATTTGGGTGAATCAACTTGAATACAATTGATTATTTATGGAAATAGACAACCTTAACATTTTTTGAATATTGAGGTAAAACCAACTCAAGATAAAGTTGGTCATTTAGGGAAATAGCCAACTCTAACATTGTTTGAAGATTGAGGTAAAACCAACTCAAGAGAAAGTTGGTCATTCAATAAAGAGCCATCATAACATTGATAAAGTATTTTTAGGGATGGATAAATTCTTAGCTAGTGGTTTCTATCAAGGAATTTGAATAAGTTGGTACAATCAATCTATCTTGTTTGGATCATCAGGGAAGTTTATAGTCACCTTAATTGGGTTCTCTAGTAAGGAGGAGAATCATTATTGGAGTTATTAGGATCAACCTAAGATATTTCTACAATAAATATTGATCTTTAGAGAAGTGAGAAGCTTCCTACAACAGATAGAGAAGACTTTCATCTTCAAGTGTGAGAGAAGGAAAGTTTTCATCAAGTAGGGATTGATTTAAGTTGCAGGATTATTGATTTAGGTCTTTGAGATAGACTTGAACATTGATATTGATATAGTGGATAGAGGTCTTGAAGAAAAAGAATTTGATAAAAAAAATTTAGTGATATTGTAGATTCAGTTCATATTAACCTTGATGTTAGTCTAGAAGAGGCCAATATTGAAGGGTAGAGACCCTTCAAAGAAAGAGGTCCATAGTGAAGATTTGTGGCCCTTATTGATAAATAGAAGAGGCCATATACAATATATATACCCCTTATTAAAGGATAGAAAATATGCATGAAGATTAATAAGTTCTAAAGGAACTGAGAAATAGGCTCAAGAAGCCAATATAGAAGATAGGACATTAGAAAGATTCCTTGATAAAATAAGTTTTAGTGATATTGGTTCAAGAAACCAAGATAGACCCGAGAGGTCGAGGAAGAGACCCTTAAAGAAAAGAGGTCTAAGAAATAAGGAGCCTATGATAAAAGAAGAAGGCTCATAATATAAATAGAAGCCATCTCTACACAACCATCTATAGTAGAAGGAAAGAGAGGTCAAATAGTAGTCTATGAAAGAAGCCATTAAAGAGAGGCTATCATATTTTGTAAAGTTGAATGAAAGTCTTTGATGCAAAATAAATCTATATGACCAACTATTAAAGGAAGAAAGAGAGGCTAAGGTTCCTTTTCTACAAGAAGTAAATATTAATTCAGCAAGTGCTAAGATAGAAGAAAGGAAATGTCCTCTAAAGAAAAGGAGAACATAGTGCAATACATTGCAACATAGTGTAATATAGAGTTAAGCAAGTGTCAAGCAAACGTCGAAGAGTGAAGTGAAGTAGTATGTCATATCTTGCAAAGATAGACCTATATCAAGAATACAAGATTAAAATATTGAAGGCAAAAATATTAAAGCATAAGAGCAATTTCTAGGATTTGCCTAAAATTGAACCAACACTTAGGAGAAAGCAACATCCAAGCAATCATCTAGAATAATGCCCAAGATGATTCAGTAAAGCACTCGACTAGAGGAGCACTCAACCAATCTAGCAAGGCACTCAACTAGAGCACTCAAGTCGTACCAAAAGCGTGCTCACCTAGATAAGTACCTAAGCTAGCATAGTGTGTTCAAAGCCATCAAAAGTATGGCACCAAGGGATAACAGTGAGCCATAGCTCACAGTGGAACTCAAAACATCTCAATAAATGTAGCGTCAAAACACTTGGTATATTGGAATACCAACAAGTAGAAACAATTAAAAATAACATAGCACTAGAATGCTTGGTATATTGGAATACCAATAGTCAAGAACAGTTGAAAGGAAGTTTAAATCATTTTTGGAAATAGAACCATAGATTGTTTGAATATTTTTGGAATGTTAGTTGCATCGAACATGCATCAAAAGACCTAGCACCATTTTGTAATCAAATTGGTGTTAGAAGACCTGGCATCATTTGGTAATCGAACAGGTGACAAAAGAAATAGCATTTGAAGTGTGTGACATAAATACAAATGTGTGATTCAAATTTTTGTCAAACAATGACTTGGTTGCAAAGCAGTCATCCAGCATAGAAGGTGCAAAGAGCGCTAGTGCAAATTCAAATGGAGGTAGTATAAAAAGTTTTAAGGTTTTTGAATTTGAAATTTAAATTAGGGTTTAGGAGCTATAAGGTTTTAATATTTGGAGGTTATAAAGTTTTAAAAGGTTTTATATTAAATAGGAGAAATAAGGTTTATAAATAAGGAAGTTATATATTAGAGCCTTGATAGGAGTGATAAGTAGAGTTGATTAATAGTTTGAAGTTATTTCATTAGGAGTTATAAGGTTTTTCTAATTAAATATTTTTAATTAAAGTTTGGAGTGATAAGAATTAGTTTATATAGTTTGATTTTATTTCTTGAAAAAGTTTGAAAAGCAAATATTTACAAATTTAACTATTTTGGAGTCAAAAGGAATTCAATATCAAAATTATAAAATTTTAATGTGCAAGTCCTATTTTTCTTAGTTTCTAGATATTATAGAGATACAAAGACTTCTACTTTATAAGTATTTAAATTTAGAAACTTTGAATTTATTTAAAACCTAGGGAGACATAAGGTAGTCTACATCAAAGGAAATATATTCTTGACATTGATTGCATATCATGGAAGAAATTATTAATGCACTCAATAAAGGAAATATAGTAGATAAACTTAAAGTCTATTTTCAAAATATGATAGATGACTTTGATAAGGGAGAATTAACAAGATTTCAAAATAGTCAAGAGGACACACCATTGGATCTTGTTACTATAAAATCCTATTCTAGTAATTCATCAATCTCAAAAATAGAATCTACTAAAGATCTTCATCTTATTTACATGAAGAATAAAGATAGAATAGATTTAGTCATACACAAGTGGTTATGCTATTTTATCAAGCAAATAGATGAATTTGAAATTCCATAAGGAATGAGTAAAGAAGTAAAAATATCTTCAAGATGTGTATTGCAATAGAATTGATCATGGAAAAGCAAATTGTTGGAATCTTCATCCATGTAAATATTGTGGAAGAAAAACTCATTCATCTATTTGTTGCTATTACAAGGATAAGTACTATAGAATATTTGAAAGAGCATTAATATTCAAATTAGATCTTTTTCAAATACTTATTTCTGAAGCATCTTCTAACAGTGAATTCAAGTGTGGAATTTTTGAAGTACAAGGAAAGAAATCATTCAAAGAAAAAGGAAAAAGAAAGTGGATCAAACATGATTCAACTTTACCTGATGAAATACTTAGATTACTTGTATTGCATGGCTATTTGTAAATTGAAGATGAAGGACAAAGACCTTTATTGAATATTAAAGTCTTCAATAACCAAATAATGTAATACATGGGGGTGTTAGAGAATATTACATTATTTGGTACATGCTAATGTACCTCCTTGGTACAACCTTGTAAATATTAGATTAGGGTTGTGTCCTATATTAGAGTGTGAGTAAATATTTTATGTAATGTAATAATGTACAGGAAATGCACAAGTATCATGTAAATGAGTGTGCAAGTGTTATGTGTGTAAATGTACACAAGTGTCTCATATGTAAGTGTGCACATGTGTTCTTAGATTAGGAAGTATTATGTGAAGAGTCATGTCCAAGTGTGCATACAAGATAGAGTTATGTGTATGCAAGTGTTAAGTAGAGAAGCCAAGATTCATGAGACTTGGAATAAGGAAAGGAAGAGTCAAGTAACTCAAGATTTATCCTACAATGGCTATATATTACTCCATAGAGAGGCATAACAAGATATCATCCCCTACATCACCTACATCGGCTACATAGGCTACATTTTCTACATAGAGAGTATTGTGATTATCTTGTAATAGAGTTTTATGATACATTTGTAAGAGGAGTAATAAATATTGCATACATTTGAGCAATTAATATTGTAAGTCTTGATACATGCTTTTACATGTATGATTTAGGCTATTTATACATTCATATTGTTGCTTATTAATGAATGTTATTTGACATATTATTAGCCTTGATTTACATATTAATTGGCTCATATTATTCTAGTTACATTATTATTTGATCTTATTATATTGTGACTATCATATATTTGATCTTGTGAATATTATCCTGTGATATTTACATTAATAGTAAGGCTTCAAAAGCCATCAAGGTTCACCAAATTATAATAAAATTTGATGTAAATAATAAAATTCTAACTCCTAAAATAAAAAATATTCAATACAATAGGTTTTATAAATTAAATCAACTACTACAATAATACATATATGCAATAACATAAATAGAAAAGTTGTAAGAGCAAAGACTATATTGTTAACTATGATTAGACAATAATAATTATTGATCCTAGTAATCTACCTAGAAGAACTTACTTCCCATGAATAAATATTAATAATAAATCTTAAGCAAACCTATTCTCTTTGCCTATTTTGAAAGCTTTACATAGTATATCTTTCACAAAAGACGAAAAATATATTTCAAAACAATAGAGAAACCACCTAAAATTTGCTAAGGTGAATAAAATAGATGCTTAAGGCTCATGCTACTAACCATAGGACAATATATGAGTATTTTATGGAGAACCTTGACCTTCTCTAATGGATGGATTAAAGGAGCACAAACAATGTTGGCACCAAAATAGCAACTCCTTGTCTCTAAGGTTCAAAAAGAATGTATGCAATTATAACACCATCAATAATGATATCAAATGGAGAGTGCAAGAGCCAAAGATATGTGACATTGAGAGATTCTAATAATAATATCTCATAATGGAAAATAGACTCAATATTTAATGTAATTCAATCAACAAATCCTATCCAAGATAAAGAGTGTAGAAATAGTCATGATATATCCACTCCACGATATATAAATATGCCAATTTTTGTTGATGTGTCATAAAAACATTAGATTCTAATATTGATAGCATGCAATCACTAGTTAAAGTGGCATTTACATAAAACATTGATTTATTAGTAAATTTGCTTTGTGGTAACATAAAAATTCCTAACATGTTATGTCTTTACTAATGCAATCCAACATTTAGGGTTTATTAATTTAATTTGACCTTGAAAACATAATTAATTAGCAATACTAACACATCAATGGCATGGGGAAGATCAGGATTCAAAAGGAGTAGGCATGTGCTATAACAAGGACTAAATAGGTTAGTCCACCCTTGTCCCATGTAGGGAGGTTGAGACTCTCCAAATACTATTAAACATTAGTGCTCTTTTTTAAATAATATAAATCTAGTAAAAGGGATTTTGTAAAAGGTAGAGAATGATGAAATCAAGAAAAATTAGGAAGAAAAATTAAAACGCATAATATTTCCCATTACCATTCAATCTCAAAATTGTACATGTATTTATACATACAATGGAGTCTCTTGGTATCTCAAGAGACTCTTTATGCTTCACCTTCACAAATTGTTTTCTTCTCTCAACTTCCCATGAGATGTGTAATAATTATCCAACAATGTAATCATCTACTAAATGTAATAATTTTATACCACCTAAATAAGATAATAAGTTTCTAAAAACCCTCCCTTATTAAATTATTTGATATAGTAAATCTATGAAGGTGTCGAACAAAACCAAAAATTCATCTTTTACAAAAAAAATACTACCCCCCTTAATTTTGACTTCCTAGGGTAGTAAAATGATATTGTAGTTTGGCTCTAGCTTTTGCTCTAGATCCTCTAGATCTAACTTGGGCTCTAGCTCTATATCTAGATTGGATCTAGGTCTACCTCTAAGTTTGTATTTGGGTCTAACTCTAGTTCAGCCTCTAGGTCTACCTTTGAGTCATCGCCTCTAGATTTACCTATGGTTATCACCTTTGGGTCATTGTCACTAGGTCATCCTTTGGCACTTTCCACCACCAATTTGTAATTTTCCATATGGTGTTTCATTGTAGGCTTGTGATGTAGATGCCATGCATCTAAAGATTCCCAAGATTACATTGCTCCATGTGAAAACTTATATTACAATCTCTCTCGACCACCAAACTCTATTTTATCATTACTTTATTCTAAGGACAAACCTTATTCTGTAAAATCCATTCATTTATTTCACTCTATCACATTCATTTATCCACAATCAACATGAATTATATTGGTCATTATTTATGTGTGTCAACAATCTCTTTGAGTGTGATTAGTACCTCCACAAATCTTGAAAAGATGAAAATTCTAACACCTAGTTGTCATATGTTTAAATTGTCTACAATGACTACAATAATTTATTCTAGGAGTTTTATTCTCTACATAGGTTTCTCTTTTTACAAATTTGGTCTCACCACTTCCTATTGGACCATCATAACCAAGGCCTTCATTATTTGGCCTTACATTTGGTTCTATGGGCTTTCTCATATCTTGCTCATTCCTTCCTAGTCATGTGCCATTATAACCCATTCTTCTCATTAATTTTTAGTCAATTCCTTTAGTGTGATTTTCAAAGAACCCAATTTCTTCATCACTATGTCCTTCATCAACATAGCCTTTGTCATGGCCTACTCCACTATTGCCAACAATGTTCAAACACTTAAACTCTTCATCATAAACATGGTCTTTAGCAACATGGCCTTTGTCATGGCCAACACAATCAATAAGATTAAATATAATATTATTATTCTCATCAACAATGACATCACCTTCATAAATGTATAAATAAATCTCAAGAGAAAGATCTACAGAAGTCTTGAATTTCAAGATAATTCAGACAACAAATCAATGAATTATCTAGGAATGTCAATCAAAGTGGTAAGATATAGAATTAGTGACTGGAAGTTCTAGGTAGAAAAAGTCAGGTGAGTAATGAGTAGTTGTTAAAATCAACTCCTTAAATTAGTTGGTAAGTTAATCTTAATCAAATAAACTCTATCTGCAATTCTAATCTATTAGATAAATTTACTCCTGACACCAAATGCCAGTAGTTTGGATATTGAAAAATAAATTAGAGCATTCTTGTGGGTAAGCGATAAAAATAATAATAAGAAATACCATTTAGTTAAATGGTCAAAGATAGTCAATCCCAAATCAACTGGAGGTTTGGGGATAAGGCAAGTCAAGAATATGGGTCTGGCTTTGGCTACAAGGACTACTTGGAGATTGATTTCAAACCCCTCAGCTCCATGGGCATCCCTTATCATCCATAAGTATTATGGTGGGGAAAATATCAAGGATTTATTACAATAATGTATCCTAAATCCCAAGGGAACATCAATCTAGAAAAACATCTTAGAAGGTCTACAAATCCTAAAATAAAATCTAACCTAGGTGGTTAAAGAAGGAAATATAGACATGTTCTCTCAATCAATTGTAGGACTCAAACCCTTGGAGACTTGTGAAGACCTAGACGTAGCAAGGGAGTATTGTAATCAAAAGAACTTGAGTAGAGTTAAATATTTCTACATGATGGTGGATCATGAATCAGGTTGGAAGGATTGTATAGTTAAGGAGAGTATGTTGGAGGATTTCCCTAATAATTTAAAACCCCAAATCAATATTTTTAGGGAGCGACTACAAAACATTCATATGGTTATCCAATATTTTATTTTATGTTGTAAATATCATGAAAATAAGCAAGCTTACCCAACATGTGTTGCATCTCGATGGAAAGTTGACCCTCGTTCACAAAGGTATGCATTAATATTCCTACGAAGGTGTTGAGGTATTTCCCCATTATACTAAGGTTGAAGAGAATGTATAGGTAAGTGATTTTATTATATCATTAGCTTTGTTGTGTTTGTTTCTTTCAAAATTGTTAGATGCGACTGAAGTGAGTTGTTTTCTTCTTGTAACTCTATAAAGGTTACATAGAATATGAGGTGGCATTCCCAACACAGGATTTTAGATGGCAATAGGTGACATCTAGTCGAATCCTTGACATGGAAAACTATAGATGTTAAGTGGAAATATTTCATCAATGATCCTTGCAATGGCAACCAGTGGGTTCAACCCTTATGCTGACTTTAGTACTGCTTACAATTGTTGACCCATTGTGTTTGTCACTTAAAATATCCCACCATGAATGTGGATGAAGAGGAAACATTCAATGCTCACCTTGTTAAATTCTTGGTTCCAAGTAAAAAGGCATGGGATGAAAATACTAAAAATAGTACAAGGAATTCCACCAATTTGGGAAAAGATCAACTCAAGTAAAAGGAAACGTGACACAGATAGTGATAGTGTGTTTGTTCCTGTAGCAAGATGGAAGAAGAAATCTATATTCTTTAATATGTCATATTAGGAAGTACAACATGCAACTTTCTTTCTGTATCTATTGTTATGTCTCTCAATGTCGAGTAATTTTAGTTTGATGTTGCTATCTATGAACATCTTCTACTTCAGCACAACTTGGATGTGATTCATGTGGAGAAAAATATTTGCGAAAACCTATTTGAAACATTGCTAGGTATCAACAAAAATTCAAAGGATGGCAAAAACTCCCATGAGGATTTAAAAAATATGGGTATCAAGAACACATTAAGGCTAGTAATGGATTGAAACAAGACATATCTTCCACCAGCAGCCTACAATCTATCCAAGGGTGAGAAAGAAAGGGTCTGTCATACATTATACAATATGAAAGTACTATATGGATATAGTTTGAATATTATAAAATGTATATCTATGAAATAACTTAAGATCTAGGGCTTGAAATCATACGACTACCATGTTCTCATGTAATAGCTTCTTTTGGTAGCACTATGATGTATGCTTGATAAGCCAGTGCAACAAACCATTTGTCAATTGTGCATGTTCTATAGGGATATATGCGCTAAAGTGGTGGATCCCGTAAAAATAGATAAATTATCGATAGAGTTTGTGGAGATGTTATGTTTGCTCAAAAAGTACTTTCCCCTTCATTTTTTGATATCATGGTGCACCTAACTGTTCACTTGGTGTGGGAGATACGTCTATGTGGACCTGTACAATATTGATGGATGTACCTTTTTGAGAGGTTTGTATGTGTTCATCAATTTCATAAACCACCATTTTTTTAATTTTTGTATAGTGTCTCATTTATTCAAAATTGTTTGTTTCCTTTATCAAAATTATAAGTATTTTTAAGGGCTATGTAAAGAATCGAGCTAGGCCTTAAGGTTGTATTGTCGAGGAATCCGTTTCATTTTATGTGGACTGCATAAGATATATAAGAAATTGGTGATCACCTTGGTCACAACAAGGTATGGATTAATGAGGACGAAGAAACTATAATTAATAGGAAGCCTTTGTCCAATGGCAAAGATTTTTATTTGGATGAAAATTCTCACAAGCAAGCCCACCGATGCATTATCCTTAACATGGACAAAGTTCAGCCTTGGGTAGAGTAAGTAGATGTTTATTTGTTGTTGTTATATATGATCGAATATTATTTAGATCCAACTATGCTTGAAAAAATTTGGACCAAATTAGGAAGCACAGAAAGAGTATCAAGGAATCCAACTCTCGTGCAACAAGAGATGAAGGGGTGTTTCAAAATATCCATAATCGAACATTCATCACTTGGCTATGAGATTAGATTATTGTCTGCTCTCTTTAATATAATATTTGATATTTGTATTGATTGTCATGTACTGAACGTCATGTAATGTTCTGCAATCATCTTCAAACTATTCTCCTTTATTTTAGTTTTATTGATATGGAATGCAACATAATGATAATGAATCTAACACAATAAAATGGTTGGCACGTGGTTGAGGAAAGTTACAACCAAACATTCAATCTATTTGATCAACGGTTATATATTTCATATCAAAGACAAAAAGGAACAAAGAACAACTCAAAATAGTGACGTGTGTCGATGCTACTACTTTGTGCAAAGCAAGTGCAAAAGACAAAAACTTGATGCTTCAAATAGTCACATATCATGGTGTTATTAGAAAAATAATCTTGCTGGATTACTATTATTTTTTATACCTCCTATTAAAAGGTGACTGGGTGAATGTTCTTGATATAAGGAATGTAGGTAGCAATGACAAAATGGGCTTCACACTGGTCAACATGAACAAATTACTTTGTTGGGATAGACTAAAATATGATCCATTTATCATAGTGTCACAAGTTAGACAAGTATTTTATGTACATGATCCACTTGATACCAACTGGTATGTGGTTCTCACATTACCTCCAAGAGGGATTAAAGACACTAAAGATATGAGGCATAATATGTTAATGTCTCTAGAGCAACAGATTTTATTGGACTTGAAATTGCATAAGATGAAAACGCAAATGATGGCAACATTCAATATGTCCATGAAGAATGTGAGGGTACAAGGTTGGAAGCATGATTTGGTAGGTTGGTTGGAAGCCTAATTAATGTACTTCAAAAGCAGTTATAATTAATGGAAATAATTAACGAGTGTTGTTAGACATTTTTTGTTCTATTTTTAGAAAATGCTATTATGATTTATGTGTTGAACTTTTCAGTTAGTAAGGAAGTATATGTTAGTACTTGGTAACACTTTGACACTTATGTTGTTCCACAGAATGATACAATTAATTGTTGCAATGGATAAAGTAGGATTTATTTATGTTTTTCCTATACTGTTAAAAGTTGGGTTAATTTCTTATTTTTGTCATCTATATTATTGAATGGAAATGTTGTGAAGGAATCAATATCACAATATTTGAAATGAAGTTATATGCAAATGAATATATTAAGTTATTGGAAATGTTTATTTTCTAGGTTATAATGAATTACATGTGGTTTCCTCTTATGAAACTGGTACTACTGAGATCTTGTGGCATCTTGCAGGTACAATGGGTAGCCAAGCTAGGAGTGAGGCGAGTAGGTATCCTAAGCATGAGGTTGGTCAATCATATACAAGAAGGTAATTTGGTAAAATAAAAAGAGAGAATGCAAGTGTTGTTAGGCCATAGGATTAAGAGTCTAATCATGCATGCATGTTGTAATGTGTTGAGTGAGTGTTAGTTATGAAATTGATGTTTCATGTTTAACTCATAGCCCTAGTCCTTAGCATGAGTACTTGATTTGCATAAATGAATATTTATGTATCTTATGGAAGTCTTAGGATACCCTCTCACCTCATATTTGATGGTTGGGGTGGGTATATATGTTTAGACATCTGATTGTGATATGGAGGGCTCAGGTTGTCCATCGTTGGTGATGGTTTGGGGTTACAGAAGCATCAAGACATTGTGTAACCCCAAACATCAAATTCTAAGAGGGTACTTTATATATATATATATATATATAAGTAATAATAAGAGGGTGGTTTAAAACTACCCTCTTAGGTTCTATTAGGGTGCTTTTAAACTACTCTAATAGACCCTAAGAGGGTGGTTCTAGACCTCCCTAATAGAACCTAATAGGGTAGTTTTAAACTAACCTCATAGTGATAAACTAAAGTAGTTTTTGAGGTGATTTTTAACCGCCCTCGTATTTTGCGTACTTTTTATGATGTCCTTATAGAGGGCAGATAATAAGAACCTTAATAGACCCTAAGAGGGTGGTTTATAGACACTCTAAAATATCCTAAGATGGTGGTTCTAAACCACCCTCATAGTGATAAACTAACACATTTTTAAACCACCCTCACATGCTACAGAATTTTTATGATGCCCTCATAGACGGCACATCAATAACTGCCCTTAAAGGTCTTTAAGGGTGATTAAAAACCACCCTAAAAGACCATTTTTGGTGTAGTTATAGTAGCATCATAGCATAGCAAATTTTATGAAAAAAAGGGCACTAAGTTTGTGAAAGTCCACAAGGGAAAATTTCAGCTAAGGAGTAGCTATAAAATAATTAGGGAAAGAAGAATCAAGGAACATCTATGTGCAGCCAAAGAGAAATAAAATTTTAAGTGTTTTTTAGAATATCGTTCTTGAAAGGAATAAGGTACATTATAATATTTTGCACCATAGTTAATATCTTGATATTTATGCATACAATAAGTAAGAGAAGAAATATTAGAATAACAAGTTGTTGTAACAAGTAACAAAGACATTATAAAGTGTGACATTGATGGAAGGATAAAGGTACATTGAGAGCAAGCAAAGCACCATTGTAAAGCACCACTAAAAGGTGGTAGAGTATCATAGTGCTATTGGAAGACACCATTATCATGTAGTAAAAGCTTTGTTAACCCCAAGATATGAAGCATCATTCAATGCCATTATTGAGTGCGTTCAAGCCATGCAAAGAAGAGAGCATGATAGGCAATAAAGCATCAGTAGAAGTGTAATCGCCAACTAGCTAAAGAGGAAATGAACTTCACCCAAGCATTGTATAAAAGTTGAGTGCCAGAAACGTAACCAAGCGAGCTCTAATTCCAATATCAAGAAACTTAGCAAGACCAAATCCAAGTGCCAAACAATTAAGGGATACCAAGCACCAAAGACAGGTCATAAAGTCAAGCATCTCAAATGTCCAACCAAAGGTGTAATGTCTAAAGGTAAATTAAGCATAATTCAAAGGAATGATAAGCACCATTTGAAATGGAGTTAGCAAAGCATAAAATCTCATATGCATCATTACATATATCATGTTCTAATCTAGGCATAAACATTGAGTGTTACTAAGCAACGAAGGAGAAATAAATTGAATCCAAGCCTTGGAGAGTCTAACATCGTAGTTTGATTGTAAAGAAAATAGTTGGAATGCATAATTCAAAGGGATTGAACATTACAAGTATGCAAGAATTTGGAATGTTGAGCACTAGATAATATGCCATGCAATCTTCCCACGCGTCACATTAAGGCAAATATTGAAATTATCACCTTGAACGATTTCAAAGAGTGCCTCATGCAAAGACTAACTCACTATTTATCACATGCTTAAAGGAAGAAGCATAGAGAAGATATTTTCAAATTTTGAAAAGTTGCAATGCCAAAGTAGCCATAGGGAGTCATGCCTTTCAAGGAGGTATATTAGGGTTCATTAATTTGATATTCAAATTTTTAAATTATTGCTAAGGCTAGAGGAGAGGTAAGGAGTTTATGATTTAATTATTTCTAAGGTTTAATGAGTTTAATTGGAGAGATAAGTGTGCTATTAGGTTGATAAGTTTTTAATTGATTTTTTAAGTCTTGGAGTGATAAGTAGAAGTAGAGAATATTTAATTCTAAAGTTTTTTGAAAGGTTTGATTTTATTTATTTTTGAAATTCAAAGCATATAGAATATTTGTAAATTATTTAATTTTGGAGAGATAAGGAATTCTACTTCAAATTTAAGAATATTATATTTACAAAATTCTTATCTTCTAGTTTCTAATTAATTAGGGAGTCATAAGGCATTCAACATCATAGTTTTTTGAAAATTTTAGAAACTTGAAAATTTATTCAAAACCTAGGGAGACATAAGGTAGTCTACATCAAATATATTCTTAACATTGTTTTGCATATCATGGAAGAAATTGTTAAGAATGCATTTAATGAGGATAGTGAAGACATGTTGCATACACTTAAGTCTTATTCTCAAGAACTAAATGAAGAGAAGAAAGCACCAAAATGGCTTAGAAATATAATTGAGGATGCAAAAATATTTTATAATAATCAAGTAGACATTCTATTGAATCTTGTTACTATAGATCCAACTTCAAAATCAGAGTTCTCTAGAAATGTTGAAAACCTTCATCATCTACAACATATATACAAAGAAAATAAATATAGAATAGTTTCAATTGTACACAAGTGGCTATATTGTTTTATCAAGAAAATAGATGAACTTGAAATTTCAAAAGATATTAACAAGGAGGTGAAGGAATTTCTAAAGAACATGAAGGAAATTCATATAAAGAACCAGGGAAAAGAAAATTGATTAATTATGATCTAATTTTGGATTGTAATATAATGAGATCTCTTGTTCAACAAGGCTTCTTAGAAAAGGCTCGAGGACTAAGATTAAATCAAGGACATTGAATCAATCCAAAATTCAAGATGATTAAAAATATGAGAGGATGGCAACAGATTGCACTACAAAGCCATCTATAAATTTAAGAAGAAAAGGATGAATACAATCAAGAAGAAGAAGAATCAAGCCAAGATCAAATTCACATGAAGGACGAATACCATATTGAAGATTAAAGTTTTCAATAACCAAATAATGTAATACATGGAGATGTTAGAGAATATTACATTGTTTGGTACATTCCAATGTACCACCTTGGTACATTATTATAAATATTATATTAGGAATGTTAGTTAATATTTCATGTAATGTAATAATGTGCAAGAAATGCACAAGTGTCATGTAAATATGTGTGCAAGTGTTATGAGTTTAAATGTGCACAAGTGTCCAATATGTAAGTGTGCACATGTGTTCTTAGATTAGGAATATTTATGTGAAGATTCAAGTCCAAGTGTGCATACAAGATAGTGTCATGTGTATGCAAGTGTCAAGTAGAGAAGCCAAGAGTCATAAGGCTTGGCATATGGAAAGGAAGAGTCATGGTAACCAAAGAGTCATCCTAGAAAGGCTATATATTACTCCATAGATTAGATATATCATAGACCATAGTCTACATTATCTACAGATAGAGTTTCTATGAGATATTTATCATAGAAAGAGGAGTAATACAAGTTTGCATACATTTGAGCAACTAGTATTGTAAGTGTTGTTATATTGTATATTTCAGGATTTACATTCATATTTCAGCATATTATTGAATGTTATTTGGTATATTGTTAAGCCTTGATAATACATATTATTTTTCTCTTTAATATCTATTACAATATTATTATTTGGTCCATTATATTGCAACTTCATTATATTTGATCTTGTGATTACTTTTATATGGTAGTTTATATTAAGTATCATAGCATCAAAAGCTAACAATTCTAGTTTAAGTAAATACCATTGGGGACCCACTATCAAGCAATGGAGGCTAGACTATAGAGTATGGAGGAACAACTAGCTAAATTGGATGCCTTACTTGAACTTTTGGATCAAATATTTACTCTATCCACCATGATAGCAAATTGCCAGCATAAGCAAGACATAATGGGTCAGGACGTTGAAGTGCTTAAGATTAAAAATCCAAATTTTGATGGGTTAGATAAAAATAGCCTAGAATATCAAAGGGAGAAGGTTATTGATAGGGCATATTACTCCAAGGTATTTACTAAGGAAAACTATCAATGGTTAGGGAACAATAGAGGCATGCTTCCTAGACTTCCTAAAATATATTTTTTGTGGTTTGATGGGATCGAGATAAAAAGTTGGTTGATTATAGCTATGCATTTATATGAACTACATGAAACTCCCTTTGACCAATGGATATTTATAGCCACTTTCCATTTTTACCTTGAGGCACTGCATTGGTACCAATGGTTGTGAAAACAAGTCCCAAACCTTTGGTGGACACAATTCAAGAGGGAACTTCTTAGTCGATTTGGGTTGTCAAAGTTTGAATATTTTATAGGGGCCCTCACTAATATTCAATGAATAAATACTATGCCTAAGTATATTATTAATTTTGAGAAGCTTTCCAATAGAACCAAAACTCTCCTAAATGAATTCTTCAAGATTTGTTTTATTAGTGGTCTTAAGGAAGAGATTAGAATGGAGGTCCAAATGCTCAAGCTAACCACCTACATGACTACCACAAGGCTAGATAAACTTACATATAATGTCCAACGAAAGGCTTATAAACCCTCAAATAGAATAGAACTTTTACATCCATAAACAATAATTTTCTAAAGGATCCCATAGTCAAGAGGCTAACACCCATAGATATGGCCAACCATAGATCCCAAGGACTATTAGCAATTATATGTAGTTGTTCACAAGTTAATAATTACTAGAATAAATAAATAAATCAGTCAATATTCATATCAAATCATCAATATCAATATAAATCCATCTATCAATATTCCATGAAAAACACATTAAAAATCTTATTACAAAACTCAAGCAATGCATAAAGCAAAGCTTATATGAGTTACATTTTACAAAGCTTTGTCTCCAATATAAAGATACATGAGACCTTTCACCTTACATGACTCTTGGCTTTTTCTCTTCTCAAACTCATGGGAGAACTTGAATCTTCATATACCTTTCTTACAATAAGTCCCATATATTACATAAATATAAAGTACCTCATGATTACATATAGCTCCTACTTCTATACTAGACACATCACACAAAGACTCTTCACTTCCTAACTAGACAACTCACACACCTAATTACATGACACTTGCACGCACTCATACAAACTTGAAACATACTTTATACATAAAATCAAACTCACATCCTAAACTAGATATTAACAATAGAACCAAATAATGTTATACCTCAAACCCCCCTCCACAGTATTACATTATTTGGTGTGAAGGCTTCTTGCCTTCAATCTCTCAGTCTTCTTGTCCTATAGTTTTGGTATGATTTATGATGTTGGATCAACTCCACTGATTTATTCCCTATTCCTTTGAAGATTTATTCTTTTGCCATAAAGGTTTAATGCTCAATATAATATTTCTTTTGATGTTGCTCCTATGGCAAAAGTTGATTTAAATTTTTTTGTGATATTTCTATCACCTCTAATGTAAATATCCAATTTATGTGGGATTCCATGGCTTCAACTTTATTTTACCTCTTTATGAGACATTTCTTATTGCCATTAATATATTTAAACTCCATACTTCTTCCTTTGTTGAGCAATTGAGATACTGAGATGAGATTATTTGTTATACCAAGAACATACAATACATGTTCTAATATGCATTTAGAATATGGTAAGCTGACAGTGACATTTCTAGATCCCTATACATGATAAACCTTGTCATATGTCATATTCATTGGTATGTTCATTTTTTTTTGTGGAAAACATCCCAAAAGGGATGCCAATTTTAGGTAAGACCCAAGGAGGCAGGGGTATCCATTCTGTCAAAATCGCCCAAGACTCGAACCTGGCCTACCACATTTGACATACTCAAGGAGCAAACAAACACACAATAAGATTTAAATAAATAAATAAAAATAATAATAATAAAATAAAATAAAAAACATGCTCCTTGAGTGTGTCAAAAAGATAAAGCACAACCAAACACACACAATAAGATAAAAAAAATACAACACAAACCACATAGAAAAAATACAAGAACAACATAAAAAAACACAAACATGAAAAAAATTATAGAACACTACAAAGACATAACCAACAAAAACATGAAAAACACAAACAACCAAAACTTAAAAAATTATAAAATTAAAAGAAAAATAAAAATAAAAAAACAACCAACAACAGAAAGTAAACAAAAACAGAAAACATAGAAAAAACTCACAAAAAACACGAATTAACACAAACATACATAAACACAAGAACAAGAACAACAAAAACACAAGAACAATAACAAAAAACACAAAACAAAAAAAAACACAAGAATAACAAAAAACAATCACAAAGAACACAATAAAAAACACACACACACCTCAAAAAACTAAACAAAAAAAGGAAAAAAATTGAACATAACAATGACCATTCTATACCAAAAGACTTTTAAGGCAATAATCAACAGAGGAAACAAAAGAAATAATAGTTTGAGCTAGGGAACTAAAATACCCTGACCGAACCAAAGAGAAGCAAAAATAAAGCAAGAAGAAACTAGGTGCCTTCAGAACTTGAGCCATCCAAAGAAATGATAGAAAGAAGAGCTTCCCTTATTTGTGAAACTTGCCATCTAGGAGGATGGCCATAATAAGTAAGATCAAATTTTTCCAAAGCCCAATTAGCTAAAGCATCAGCACTCTTGTTTTGATCTCTGACCACATGATTGTAATCAACTTTCAAAAATCTCATCTAGATTAATTGAATCTTCTCAATAATTCTTTTTATTCTCCAATCAACCTTGTGATTCTTAGAAGGATTCTTCAAAATATTAATCATGAGTTGAGAGTCAGACTCAACTAACACCTTTTCCCATCCAACCTTAGTAGCCTCTTGAAGGCCTCTAAAAAATACCATACCCTTCAGCAAGGTTATTGGAAAGAATACCCAAATTCTCAAAGAAAAGTAAAAACCAGGGAGCCATCTGAAAGTCTACCAATTCCTCCCACACTAGCTTTTCCAGGGTTCCCTCTAGAGGCTCCATCGGTATTGACTTTACCAAAATCCTTAGGAGGAGGTTACCAATTTCTTTTCCTATCCATCTTATAAATACTCACATTCCCTTTAAGTTGGTTGCCCTTAGAAGATTTAATCTTCAATATTTGCATCACTTGATCCCATCTTTGGTGGAATTTTTGGGGGTGATTAAGGAGTTGACGGACTGATTCAACTAAGCTGGCTATGGTATTTTGCCAAATATAGTGAATATCCTATTCCAGATATTCCAAAGAAGAATGGTAAAACCCATCCAAACTAACTGCCTAATAAAATTATCAACACCCTCTTGATTAGGCCAATCCCTCCAAAGCTATTCAAAATTTAAAAAATTGGACCACTGTAAGCCAAGTAAAGTGGCCATTCTCCTCCATAGCTCAGAGGCTAAAGTACACTCAATAAAAATATGGCTGAGATTTTCTACATTATCTCCACACATTTCACATCTAAAAGGGCCATGAAAACCATGCTTCATAAGTTGCTCACTAGTAAGAACCCTACAATGCAATAAAAGCCAAGTAAAGAACCTCACCTTATGCCAAAGCTTGTGAGCCCACAACTGAGAAAAGATGTCAGAATATTGGTTGGGATTATTATGGCATAAGGTCAAATAACCTTGAGCAACTGAATACTCACCCTTAGTAGTGTTGTTCCATCCAAAATAATCTTTTGCATTGGACCAAGAGAGATATCTCATATGAAGGATGCCTTAGATATATTGTCTTTGCCTTTTTGGTATTTGAATAGGCCAGTCCTTATGGTAATTTACTCATCTTGTCAGATTGCATGGATCGCAAGTCGCTACAACCGCCAAGTGTATAGGGTAAATTATTGAATACGAGGCGCATTTGGTGTTTTTAATTATTTGATTTTTTTGAATGTTTTGAATTATGCATTGAGCTTATTTATTTGGTTGGGAGGTGTGTCACTCCATGAAAGGATTATCATAGCGACGACCTCGGTTGTACTTTATAATCTCAACCAAATTTTTAATTTTTGATTGGATCCCAGTGCTTGATTATCACCAAATTTCCAAATTAGCTTGCTTTTATTGAATTTTGACCCAATGGGAGGCATTAATTTATCTTTTTGGCCCTTCCCATGGTGGAATTTTCTAAAATTGTCTGCTAGTTGCAAACCGTGGCTAGGGTCTACGGTTCCCATTTGTAAATTTGGGAACCGCGGCTAGGGCCTACGGTTCACGCTAAATATGAGAAGTCTATAAAAATTCTAAATTTCAAATATCTCTCATTATTCCTTGATAGTGACCTACAATTGGAGCTCTGACAGTGACAGTTGACTAAACTAACTTGCAACCTACCACACCTTACCCGCACACCGACTCACAGCACGATGGCAGGGCACGGGCAAGCGTCTTCTAGCCGCGGGGGACGAGGGGAGGGCAAGGTAACTCAAAAACCAAGACCTCACATCCATTACCAGTAAAATGAACCCAATTAAGTAATCAGTAAATCAATCTCACTAAACTACTAGCAATGAACCTCATCTTAGGCTAGGATAGCTTAGGTTATTAATTTTTGTATTTTTTGGCCGCGGTATCGCACCCAACCGGACTTTGATCGGAGATCGCAGGTACCAGCTGCGGTTCCCAATTGGTCAAATTGGGACCATAGCTGCCAGCTGCGATCAGCATTCAAAATCCCAATGGTCAAATTTTTATCGCATGAGGACCACAGGGTTGACCCGCGGTTCGCCAACTTTAGGAAAAATTTGCAAAATTTTTAATTTTTCTAAATTTTTAGAGGCAATTAATTTCATTTAATGTATTTTTGACCTATCTGATTGACAAATTTGATTTGTTGGCCTGCATGATGACATTTTTTTGCAATTTTATCAGTTTTTTATTGCTTTTGATGATTTTTAGGTCAATTTTTAAATGTTTTTGCTTGTTTTAGTTAGCTTTTTCCTTATTTTATGCTATTTATTTTAGAGATTGACCTCTAGAGCATGAGAGCCTAACATTCTGAAGACTCTCTGCGGAGAGCTCACTGATGGTGAGTGAGAGTGGTTCGGAGTTGTCGACTTCGGCTACATTTTGGATCTACCCACCATCAGGGTAGATCAATCCTATCTAACTGTGTTGGCTCATCACTGGAATATGTGGACCAACACATTTCACCTACCTATAGGTGAAATGATAGTGACATTAGAGGATGTATACAGGATCTTCAGGATCCCCATTGATGGCGAGGCCATCGTCTCCTCTACTTCTAGGGCTAAGGAGTCCATCTTCGATGTTATCTTCGACGCTCGGAGCGAGGAGGCTCAGTGAGCACCATCGACCATGGAGGGGTCCACATTGGCTACTAGTAGGGGAAGAACATCTTCTCCATGCGCGAGGTCATTTTCATGCACCTGGTGGTGCAATATGTGCTTCCAAACTCCTCGGGCATGAGGATTCCCTGGAACCTTCTAGCTACTGTACGTAGAGTAGTATAGAGCTCTATTTTCCAGCCACTACTCCTAGCTTGGGGGAGCACACTATTAGCTCAGCTCTATCAAGAGCTATATCATATTATTGATCATAGCCATAAGGGCATCAGGTGCAGTCTACTTTTATAGATCTGGGGTTGGCAGCATATCAGAGTAGAGCGCCCTGGGGAGCCGCCCCTACACATTACAAATATTGATGATGAGCATCAGTGCTATGCTTTCTATTGGCCTCGGGAGGAGGAGGGCTTCCATAGCAGGACCCATGTTGGTGATACCTAGCATTACATTACCCGATTTGTAGGACTCGGGCCAGATGATATCGAGTGGTGGCCCTACATGGAGTGTCCTGACTGGCCTGAGGCCGGCGAGAGGCTTTGACGGGCTCATTGGGATATATGGCTACTCAATCGAAAGGTCGAGATCAGAGAGTTTTAGTTCTTCTCTCGTGTCCTACGTTAGTTCGACATGGTGTAGGACATCCCGAAGATCTCATTCGCTTACAAGCGCCTGGCTTTGGAGAGGGATCTACCATGGATTCAGCCTCTAGCTCTAGGGGATGCTCCTGATGACTTCCAAGAGACTGGGGTTGACGTAGCGGTGACCACTCTAGAGTATGATGGATGGTGGTCTATGTTTCGTTGGTATGGGACAGGGCCTCTGGGTCGAGCAGTAGATCAGGCCGAAGCATAGGTGGATCCTGAAGGGTATAGGGTATGTCAATGGACAAAGGACGATTGGGGCACAGAGGCTATCACTGAGGAGGCTCCTGAGATTGATCCCAAGGAGGAGGCTCCAAAGGAGGGTGAGGTCCTTGCTGATAATGTAGAGGGGCTACTCTTAGCATAGGTGGCTGACTTGCAGAGTCATCTCGATCGATTCCAAATGTAGCAGAGGGAGTGTGATACTACTATCGCTACTCTATAGGCACAGTTGATAGAGAGATTGCCAACTAACACAGGCAGACCAGTAGATTGCTAGTCTGACCACTCGGGCTACTACAATAAAGACCTAGGTTGGTGAGCTCACCCATGCTCGTGACTTGGCAGAGGCATAGAGGGATGTGGTCGTAGTAGAGCGAGATCTGCTCAGGGCACAGAGGGGGATCCTCCATCCTCTTAGGTGATTATGGGGCCTCTAGCAATAGTAGCAGTAGTACTACCAGGTGGTCGGGATCCTATGGTAGAGATTCAGCACCTACAGGATTTACTTATGAGTGCCAATGATAGGCATGCATCTAGGGTTGCTCGGGTAGACCAGCTGGTTGGCTACATTTAGATGTTGGGCATAGAGGTTCTTGAGGATCCATATGTTGTAGAGTCCCAGTGGACTAGATCTCGAACTATAGGACAATCCACTACTAGCTCTAGCCATCGCACCCATCGGAGCGAGAGGACACATAGGTCCTCTAGTATGCATGGCAATAGTAGTCATACCAGGACCAGGGAGGTAGGTCAGTCTACTACAACATCCAGCCATAAGTCTCAATGCATAGAGGTGCCCATAGAATAGGGGGTAGTTGGATGAGTGCTAGGCCTCTTCGGGCTAGGCGGTACTCAAGGTGCTCAACAAGATCCATAATAGTTAGCAGGGTAGCAGGAAGAGCAGTCTCCTAAGCACAACACTGAGGGAGGATGCGAGAGCTCTGGTATAGGGGGAGTAGATCAGAGCTAGAGCTCTATATTGCAGGATACTTTTTTGATGTATCTCATTTTTGGTGTAAGGTCGAGGACCTACACATTTGTAGCCTACGAGAATTTTTGTACTCCCGATGTACTCTGAGACACACATATATATATGATATGATCATTATTATGGCTCATTATTGTGTACTCATTTATTTTTAATTTTATGTTTATGTGATGCACATGGATGCAATGCTTATGTTATGTTGATGCTATATGATGTGATGTATGGATGACATGCACTAGATAGCTATTTGATTTATGATGATGATATGTAGTGATATCTAGATGCTTAGATGTGCTTTTTGATTGATGCATATGGATGTGATGTTTTTCTCTTAACGTATATTTGATATTGCTTTATTTTCATGCATTAATGTATGTAATGCTTTATTTACACGATGCTAATCTAATGTAAATGAACCTGTATGCTTTAATCACTTAAAACATAAGGAATGAATGCAAATATATTTATCAATCTAATGGATGACACCATAGAATGTATAAAAATCATGAATGTAATTGAAAAATCCTTAAGATAATAATTTAATCAATTAATCACCCATATATGAAATGCAATGGTATGCAATGTTTTATGATGCGAATGATATAATGTGTCATTCGATTTTCTTTTGTAAATTTGAAAAATATGCACGATATAGTCAGTGGCCATCTAAATATTATTGCTAATATCCATCCAGTATCTATCCTATATGTTGATTGTGCTTTTTATAATGATGTATCATGGGTTTGATACTTTGCAATTTGATGATTTATATGGTTGTCATTTTTGACACTTTGTTGCTATGGGAGAAATTTTTGAGGTTTTCCATGAGACTCAAACACCCTAATAGACTTATCAAAAGTTGCATACTAACCACACTAGACTTCCGAGATAAAAGGCTTTTGCTAGGATAGACCCTAACTATTCATTATCCCTGTGTGTGCAAATGATTATTTTAAGATAAGACACGAGCGTTCCCCGATGTCAAGCGGGATTATTTCAGCCCATTGCTAAGATAGGGGTTCCACAAATGTCTTATCCAATCTCAAGTTTAGATTTTAGTTGGACTAAGCCACTAAGCAATGCAGGACACCTGAAGCTAGCTCTTCCACATTCAAACATTGGTCTTGTTCATAAGCGAGATGCTAATGCGTCAGACATATCATCATGCGTAAGGCACAGTAGTGTTGACAATTCCAGGGATTCAAGCTCATTCCTTTCTATCCTTCAATTTTTGGGATACTTGCTCATATGTAGTGAAGCAAGGGAGTCGATTCCATATTCTTTTTGAACTGTCTTTGGATCTTCATTTGATCTCTCTTCAAACTGGATTTTGGATCTTCATTTGATCTCCGCTCGAACTTTTGATTTATGATCTTCATTTGATCTTCACTTTTGAACTTCACTTTGAACTTTGATTTAAGCTTGTTTTCTGATCTTCACTTGATCTTCACTTTTTGGCATTTACATTTGATAATCTTCTTCAAAAACTTTCCTTTGGGGAGATTTACTTGGAAAAACTATTTCTGGTATATCGATTGAGAATATCGATCTTATGATATCAATATGGGATATCACTCTGGGGAGTCGATCTATGATATCGATCTAGGGTATCAATCATGAGGATTGATATGGGATATCTCTTTGGGATATGCTCATTTTATCATAAGCAAGGGATTCTGAATAGGGAACTAACCTATCCTTTTGCCAACTACCAATATTTCCCATATCATCCGCACAGAGGGATAAGCAAGAATAACTCTTTTCGCTTCAGGATACCCGGTCCTGCTTCATGGCTTTCATCTTCCCCTAGTCCTTGTTAGGATTGTTTAAATTTGTTGATTAGTGATAGGCTTCTGATATGCTAAGGGCTATACTAACTGAACCTTAGCTACAAAAGCAAAGCAAGCTTTCTACCAACTCTTGATAAGACTACTAGGTATGGCTGAGTGACCGAAAAACCCTAGTATATCTCCATAGCAACATTATAGGTTGTGTTGAAAAACACAATTACTCACATGAATGATGGATCATGATAAATGCAGAGATGCATGATTTAAACACAAACATGGCATCGTTTGTAAGACCGACAAACACAATGCCTTCTATTACGGAATGCAACGGATGACGAATGCCTATATGCAATGCAATAATGCAGTGAATGCATGTGTAAATGCAAAATTAAAATGCAAATGCAATTTTTTTTGGATTTTATGCTTTACCAAATTTTTTGGATTTTATTGATTTTATAATTTTTGAGGTTTTGAGCCTCATAATTGACCAAACGGTGAGTACATGCCTCTGGAGCCTTTAGATTGACCAAGCGATTTTTAGGAATCCTTGGAGCTTTTGGGATTGACCAAAGGGATTATGGGTACCTTTGGGGCGTTTTGGGATGACCAAGTGATTTTGAGAATCCTTGGAGCCTTTGGGGTTGACCAAAGGGATTATGGGTACCTTTGGGGCATTTTGGGATGACCAAAGGGATTTTAGAATCCTTGGAGATTTTGGGGTTGACCAAGCAGTTTTTCATAAACTCTTGGTGCCTTTTGCATTTGACCAAAGGGCTTACAGGAACCTTTGGAGCCTTTTGGGATGACCGAGCGGTTTTTACCAAACCCTCGGAGCTTTTGAGGTTGACCAAAGGGCTTATAGATGCCTTTGGAGCTTTTTACTTGACCAAACCACTAATGAAAGTGTTTGGAGCTTTTTAGGATGACCGAGAAGTTACAAGAAACTCTTGGAGCCTTTTACTATGCTCTTCAAGCATAAAATACCTTAATATGGATGATGTTGAGAGGTTCAGGCTCTTCAACACCCCCTAGCGACGTTAGGCGATAGGTACCCAGACCAATATTTTTAGATATGATGTAGGGTCCTAGCCAATTAGCCACAAATTTGTCTCACATATCTGGTGATAAATTAGAGTTATGTTGGTTTTATTTCAAGACAAGATCCCCAACTTCAAAGTCTCTCTAGTGGACTTTGACATTGTAAGCTCATTTTAGTCGCTCCTGATAAACGCGAAGATGCTCTAGGGCATTCACGCGACGTTCATCAAGTAGCATCAGTTGATCCAGTTGAGCTTGCCATGTAGTGTCATCATCGATGAACTCTTTCAATGCGATGCGCAACGTTGGAATTTCTAATTCCAAGGGCATAATGGCCTCAACACCATATACTAGTGAGAATGATGTTGCCCCAGTGGGCGTCCGAATACTAGTCCTGTAAGCCCATAGCGCAAGGGGTAGCTAGATGTGCCAATATTTGTGGTTTTCTTGTACCATCTTTTTCAAGATGGCTACCACTGTCTTATTTGAAGCTTCAGCCTACCCATTTGCTTGCAGATAGTATGGAGTCACAAAACTATGTTTGATTCTATATTTAGATGTCAAAGCTCTCATAGTTTTGTTCTTGAAAGATGTTCCATTATCCGATATTATTTTGGATGGAATCCCAAAATGACTTATGATATGCTCCAATATAAACTCTGCTATATGAGCTCCGGTTGTCATTGTTAAGGGTATTACTTCCACCCACTTTGTAAAATACTTAGTAGCCATGATTATGAATGTATGCCGACCCGATGATGGAGGAGAGATCTTGCCTATAAGATCCAATCCCCACTGAGCAAATGGCCAAGCCGCTTGAATGGGCTGTAAGGCCTACGATGGCAAGTGTATAAGATTAGCATGATGCTGGCATTTAACGCATTTCTTGACATACGCATTGCACTCCTTCTCCATAGTGGGCCAATAGTAACCCATTCGAAGGATGCGCTTGACGATGGCCATGCCATTGAAATGGCCACCGCACGTACCATCATGGGCTTGCAAAATCGCCCATGATGCCTCTTGGGGCTCTAAGCAACGGAGGAGAACTCCATAATAGCTTCTTCGGTACAAGATGTCTCCTATTAAGACATATTTGGCCACTTTCTATTTAAATGTGTGCTTCGTGTCACATGGCAATCCCTCTGGGATTATACTAAGCTTTAGGAAGTCTTTAATTTATGACATCCAATTTTGATAAATCTCAACTTCGATTGCCAAGATGACTTGCTCCCCTACGTATTTACTTTTGCAAATGTAGACTCGAAAAAAACCCTATGGTGAATGGTAGTACCACTCCCCATGGGACTTTGAGAGGTTAATGACCCCTAGGGTGCCTTCTTAAGAAAGTCTTTAACTCTATAGAACCATTCAGCTTGTGGTTCTACACTGATCATGTTGATTGATTCTCTGTTATCATAGGTTGCACGCTCTGTTGCTGGATGAGAGAGCATCTTGACATGGATGGTAGTGAAATAAGTAGATGGATTCTGAGGGATTAAGGATCCCAAAGAAGCCATGGTATCTGCAAACCTATTTGAAAATCGAGGGATTGCCTCAATGTCATACCATTCTAGTTTGGCCAAATATGTGTCAACTAGATCTTTATAGGCTTTCGATATGGGACATCGACACTAAAAACCCCTTGACTTGATTTACTATGAGCAAGGAATCACCAAAGATGTTCAATCTCTTAATATTCATGGTGATAGCTATGTGGAAGTAAACACAATTTTTCCACGTATGCATACCCAAGATCATAGCTCACCAAAGTTCGACTAATGTAATATATGGCCTATTCTTTGCCTTGCATGTTATTTTGGGCCAACATGGTTCCCAGTGCAAAGTCAATTGTCAATATATAGTAGAAAAGGCACCTCTAGCCTTGGTGGAGCTAGCACTAGCAACATCACCAGGTATTGCTTTATCTCAATGAAGGTTGCCTTGCAGTCCTCATCCTAGTTGAATGGGACTCCCTTATGTAGCAGTCGATTCATGGGTTGACATTTATCCGATAGTTGGGCGATAAATCACTTTATCGAGGCTACCTTGCCCTGAAGGCTCCTTAATTCCTTAATATTGGTGGGAGGATGCATTTCCAAAATGGCCTTGACCTTCATTGGGTCTACTTCGATGCCTCTCTTGGAGATGATGAACCCTAGTAATTTTCTAGAAGTTACGCCAAATACGCACTTCTTAGGATTTAGCCTGATGTTGTGCTCTATCAGGTGATCGAAGACTTTCCTTAAGACCTTTGCATGCTCTTCTCGTAGCAATGACTTGGCTAACAAATCATCGATATAATCTTCAAGAATTTTGTGCATATAGTCATGAAAAATGTATGTCATGGCTCATTGATATGTGGCACCAACATTTTTGAGGCCGAATGGCATAACTTTATAGCAAAATGTTCCCCATGGCGTTATAAATGCGGTTTTGTGCTGGTCTTCGGGTTTAATCCGAATTTGATTGTAACCAAAAAAATCATCCATTAAGGAGAGCATTTCATGACCTATAGTTGCATCTACGAGAGCATCAATATTGGGCAACAAAAATGAATCTTTGGGTGTTGCCTTATTTAGGTCTCTGAAATTCATGCAAATACGGATTCTTCCATCGGGTTTTCCCATGGGTACCATATTGGACACCCATTCTGGATAATCGATGGAAATCATAAATTCCACATCCAACAACTTTTGTAGCTCATCTTTCACCATTAAGGCTACTATTGGGTGCATTTTCCTAAGCTTTTGCTTGATCAACTTCTTCGTCAAATCTAGCAAAAGGTTATGAGTAACCAATTTTGGGTCTAGACCTGGCATATCCTTATACGACCAAGCAAACAAATTTGGTCTCTCTTTCAACAGAGGGATGAGGGTGGCCCACTCATCTAGAGTGAGACTCTCTCCAAATTTAACCTTCATTTGCATTGGTGGGATCATCACTGATATCCACCTCAAAGGTTTCCTCTATCGACATATGCGATCCCTCCTCAAGCTGGTGAGGCGTAGGAATCAAATGAATGTCATCAGTTGGGTTGAGTGGTTCCGCATTGGAAGCATTTTTGGCATGATAAACATCATATGCACAACCTTGGTGCAAAATGGAAAGGTTGCAACATTTCTTCATTGGGGAAGAAATCCTCAAGCTCAATGGGTGAATCAGTGCGATCCCAATCGATAGCATCTTTGTTAAGATACAACGGTTTAGATGGATCTACTAGATTGTGGAGTGGAGTGGTCAAATCAATGGAGACCATGTTTATGGAATGGAATTGATCTCCAAGACCACATGGACTGACCTCTACAAAATCTGCATAGTCCTCATACCCATGATCTGGCTCTAATGGCACAAGCACAAAAGGGTCTTCCCTATGAGGACTACGAATAATTGGATCCTCCCTATGCACTGAATGCAAAATAGGATCATTCAGCTCATGGAGCTGCATGTAGGTCGATGGAAGGGGATTAACCAACCGATGGATTTGATCCAAGTTTAACCGTCTTGCTCTCAGACGTGGACCAACATGTAGCTGCCTATAGACCTCATCGATGTCGATGGGTTGATGGTGGTGATGCAAATAAGGAGGACCAAGGTAGGCCCTCTCTAGCTCATCTTCTTCATCACTATCATAATATAATCCTTCATTCACCCCCACTCCTAGAGGGTGCTCCTCTAAGTGAGGCCCCATAAATCTCACTTCTTGCATACTATCATCGCTATCCAAAAAAATCGGATAATTATACCTCATGTACGATGCTATCGAGAAAATTGGCTCGGTCTCTTCCCCTAGATGATCAACATTGGGAAGGATCTCTTCGATATCCTGTATCGATTCCATAGGCAATAAATGATGCACATACAAAGGCCTTACATAAGTACCTTCGACTTCATCCTCAGATCCATCATCATTTGGGGAATCCTCATCTGCATCATAGCCTGGTCCACTCATATCGGAGGTGGACTCCACTCCATCTTCATTACAAAGATCTCCTAACTCGAGATCACTTGTAGTAATGGGGTTGCACCCCTGCATGTCTATGTCATCGACTGCCTCATGGGTTTGGTGTCCCAGTTGATCTCTGGGGTTCATCTCTGCCTCAGTCTACTCAAGGAGCCCTTCACGATGATCTTCGAGTGGCTCAATGGTGATGGCAGATATCATAGGGTGATTCCTCCAGAATTTGGAAGGATCCGGATGATATGGATTAAAATCCACATCATCCGCCATGCTGAGGTACAGATGATCTAGGGATGCTATGAGAAAATCGTCCTACCCACATATCTGTAACCCTAGACCGAATCTATCAGTGACTAACTGATAATGAGGTTCCAACGGAGTCCTCCATCCTTGTTCAAAGAGACCAAGGTCATATCCATGCCAATGATATAGCTCAAAAATACGCATGGCATACTTTGGATTAGACAAATAATGAACATTTACCACGAAGGGTTCCTCGTCATCTTCATCCATGGGCTCTCGCGTTGGAAGTTGATCTAGCCCCACATAGATGAAGTTAGTCTAGTTAGGCGGCTCTCCCAATGGAACCACCGATCCAACCGGATAACGATGGGCGGATGGTCTGCCCATCTCTTGCGTAGTCTTCAAAATTGGTTCAAAGGTCACATTTTGCACAAGGTACTCGCCTAATCTAGTATTAGTGAGATGTACCATCACCCACGGTGCGGATGACCCTACTGAAGATGCAGGCAAAGCAGGATGAGGTGCCTCCTCGACTTTGTCTTGGGGTTCCTCAACTTCCATGGGAATGGGAACATCCTCGGTGATTGGCTCGGGCTCATGCTCTTTCTCTTTCTTGCCCATCTTCACCTTTAATTTCCTATCATCCCGATGCATGACTGATGCCAATGGTTTCAAGGAAGTGGTAGTGGTATGCTCCGATCTATGTGACATAGATGGCATTGGTTGAGCATGCACTATCGGTTTACCTCCTGGTTTCCTTATTGGCGATGATGGCCGAACATCCAGGTGCATTGATGGGAGTATGAAACCCCCAAGCAAATCTGCTAGGTTCACAAACTTAAATGGCTCCTCATCTGATGCCACTACGTGAACTAGTCCCTCATGAATATATTTCACGCATTGATGTAGTATCGAGGGGACACAATGCATTTCATAAATCCAAGGCCTACCGAGTAAAATGTTGTACTGCATGGCCCCTTCTATCACGTGACACATTATTAAAATGGTCTTCAGACCTACCTGTACGGGTAGGATAATTGTGTCGATAGTCGAACATAGTGCATCGTTAAATGCTCTCAATGTAAATGTAGTTGGCACAATGTGTGATTTAGGTAGCTTCAAATGACTCAGTGCCTTGGTCGTTATTATGTTGATCGATGAGCCAGTATCGATCAAGACCCTTTTAAATGGCATGTGATTCACACACATGATTATATGCAATGGTGGGTCGATCGTAGTTGTAAAAACCGTCCTTATCTCATGATCGTAAAATTGGATCATCGATTCTTGACACTATTGTACATGTCCCATGAAATTTGTGAATGTCTACGCATCCTGGGCCTGTACTTCAATGGACCTCAAAATATCCATAAGAGTCTCCCTGTGCCTCGGGGACTGCTGAATTAATTCATATATTGACAACTTCGTAGGAGTTGTCTGTAGGTTTTGGACCAACCTGCTCCTTAGGGTCACCATCGGTCTTGTTGGTGGGCCTGGAATATTCTATGTCGATCGCTGATTCGGCGTGGCTTGTATCTGGATAGGAGCACGAGGTTGATTTTGTTTTTCGTATCTCCCATGCCTAGTAACAACATTGACCATACCTACGAACCCCTGGGTAGGTGGTTCGACTCGCACCTGGTTAACTTGACCAACGTTGTTTCGAGGTGCCTCATGATTCGATAAGGGGTTCTTGTAAATCCCCATATTTTGATTTTCGGGCGCCTGCGGGTTGTGAGGCACTACAAGCTCACCCTTGTCGATCATATTTTGCACTAGGTGTTTGAAATACCAACACACCTCGATGTCATGACCTTTCATTCTATGAAAGATGTAAAATAGATCATCTTGAAACCCCTTTGGTTTGGGTTGATTGGGGTCTATCATCTTGACTTTGGGTAATCTGATTGCCTTGGCCTCACATAACTGATGGAAAATCACCGTCAACGATTCTTTCAATGGTGTGAACTGGCGAGGTGGACGTTGCTCTTTGTTCTTGCCCTTGTAGTTGTTGCGCTTGTCATACTATGCAGGGGGAGGTTGGGCCTGATAGTTCTGCTTCTACTGCCCCTTGTCCTCCCATTGGAGATTTAATACCACTTGATTTACATGGGCCTACTTGCCCTGATGCTTTGTGGTACTCTTCTTCTGTCCCTCTCTCCTATTTTTGAGCTTCAAGTTGCCCTCCTGCAACTTGATATCCTCAATCACCTTGGCTTGCACCAAAGCCTCTTCGAATGTAGCATACTGTTGCAGCTGCAGTAGTAACGAGATGTGCTTGGCACAACTCTTCGTAAACATCCAAGTTAATTCCATGGCAGGAATGGGGAATGGCAACTTCACCATTAATCTCCTCCATCTCTTTTCGTATTGTTCTATGGGCTCGTCGTCACGTTGAGCTAGCACAGCCAGATCAAAAATATTAGCATGTTTCTTGATGCCAAAGGAATAGCATTCAAGAAAGGCATCAGCTAATTGCTCAAATCTTGTTATACTATGTTTCTTTAGCTGATTAAACCACTCTCGGGTAGGCCCTGAAAGTGTCATGATGAACGTGCGCAACAATAAGGCATCGTTGCTTGCTATCTGAAAGCAAGCATCCAGAAAGCTCGTTACATGTTCTTGTGCATCTTCATCACCCTTGAACTTATCTAACCTGGGCATGTCAAAATGCTCAGGGTAGGCCAGAGTAGGCACTGAAGGATCCAAAGGCTCATTATGGATTTTCCTTAGAGTCGGCTTTTGAATAGTCGCGCCTTGTCTCTCAATGGCTTTAATTTTCTCGGCTAAGGCCTTATAGGCCTCTGAAGATAGAAATTCCTCCTCCCTAAGTTGATGCGTAGGTGGCTTAGGAGGTATTGTCTTCCTTGTGCGAGATGGAGGTCTTTGCTCTTCCTCCTCTTCAGCTCGGGAGCTTTCAGGATATTCTTGCTTGTATCCATCTCCCATTGTTGCTTCATGTTGTCTCTGCCTTTGATTATTGAGCGGCGGTAGCCGCTCCCTTTGTTTAACAGTAACATGAGTATGAGCATCTCTATGCTCTTGATGCATCTCAGCTTGTGAGAAAGCCTTCCTATGTGTATGCTCTCGATGCTCATCTTGAGGATATAGGCCAGCCCTAGCTAGTCGATCCTCCTATTCTACGCATTCCTTTTGGGCAAGGATATGCTCCTCGTGCATGCACTGCTCATATAACCTCTGTCTTATGAGCCTTTGTGCTTGAAGATTTTCATCTTCGATACGCTACCTCTCTAGGTGAGCATCCTCCAATTGGTCTTGGAGGAGTTGGCATTTTTGCTCTGATGCCAGTCGATGTGATCTATCGATCTGGTCGATCGTGGGAGGCCTTTGATACCCCTACTCTGTACGAGCGACTTTGTGGGTTCTGTACCCATCGAACTGATGTGTTGTGCCTTTGCCTCTATCTGTAAATATGACATTGGCCTCCTATTGTGTCCTATATTGTGACCCACCATGCGCAGATAGCGGGTGTGTGACATGAGGGCACTTGGAAGCCTCCCCATGTTCTCTAGTAGTGCGGACGACACTCCCACTACGCTCACTCGGGGCTCGAGTGGGTGGAGCAGAAGGCTTGTAGCCTAGCTGCTCTAGAACACTACCTAGACCTTCTAGCTACCTAGACCACCATCGCTCATGCGATGGTGTACCATTATCTCCCACCTTTGATATGTCAATGGTGATCTTACGTGGTGGACCACGCATGGGAGTATGGTTAGTTCTATGCTCGATTGCGAGCCTATCTGCCTACCCCTGAATGGGTGGGTCTCTAGTCCTTCTATACTCAAAAGGTGGAGCCATAGATCCTCCAATGGACTTAGTATGTAGGGGCACCAATCTGGTCCCCTACACAATAAACTCTTTGGCCGACCCCGTGGATGTGCGTGCATTACGGTCTCGGTAATGGCTCTCAAGTGGAACACCCTCATGCTGGAAGGTTTCCTATTCTACTCTATGCCTAGAGGAGTGTATTGAAGCTCCTCTATTTGGGGTTTTCTCTGCTGGCTCCCCCCGTGTCGAGTTATCTCCTCGAATGCTAGTCGAATGATGTTTGGTTCGCTCATGTGGTTGAGGATTCGACATGTATTATTGTGAACTAGTTAGGGGTTGGTCATCGACATTGGCTTTGGACCTTTTTCGACCACCCCGTGTGTCCACCATTGTGTACCTAGAGTCTAAATGTATTATTATTAAGCAAACAAGGTATACAATAATGATTATCTCGTTTTAAGTTTTAAAAGTGAGTCCTAAACTGTTTGATGTGTTTTCAATATGTGTTGTATCAGTTGTAGAAACTCTTATCATGTTTTTGTAAAACTTGTTGGATTTTATTCTTGGTTTAATGGATTTCACCTATACGCTCGCAGCTCGAAAACTTGGCTATGAACTCCAAGTCACATAAATCCCCCGTGTGTGGTAATGAAGCCCACACCCGGACAAGGAGCACAGGTCCTACCAGATCCTCACCCAATCTCACCCAATCAGTGTTATACCCTCCGAAGAGGAGTACATGCAAATTTTTTAGGCTACGAATGGTTCTTGGATCTAGTATTGGTCTATATATCAAGGGTTCATAGGATTTGGGCCAACGGATGGAAGTTACGCCCACCATCGTTGAACCCTACTAGTGGTTGGATGTCAAGCCCAACTCACTAGCGTTTAAGTGCTTCATGGTGTGTGTGGTTCCTTTTAATGTACATAAAATAAATGCATCATATAGCACACATGCTCATTTTCTAAATGCTATGCAAATGAAAGACATTTCAAATTCAGAAAATGCAAGCTACTCTAGATGCTCTTTAGGACTATGCACATTATGATGCTAAATGGCCACTAATCGGGCCTCACACATGCAAACCATCAACACATATCTATCAAGCACATTGTAGCCTAGGGTAGACTGCAATCAGAGGTCCGTTATTCCCAGTAGTGCCTTTCTAGTGAAAGCAAAGTACGAAAGCAAACTAGGACAATTGATTTACCATTTTTTTTAGTTCTTTTCCTAATTTGCATTCGAAATTGACCTACTGTAAAAACACAGAGAAAAAAAAAGTGACAGAGGGCTGGAAAAAGGACCTACCTCATGTCCTGCACTATCTGAAATTCTAGAATTGTTTGTCTGTGTTGTCAGTAGGAAACCATAGGTCTGACCTACGGTTTTGACTGTGAACCATGCCTTGTACCTACGGTTCAGTTGTTGGGCCATAGCTGATAGCTGTAGTCTATACCTGCAAATACAAAAGCCAACAAAGCATAGTCAGATCCTAAAAATGTGGGGTGCCACCGTGATCACCTCTGTAACCACCAGAAAGGGTCACACCCGATGGCGGCTCCTATTGCAATAAATGGTAAAGATATAACATGCATACAAGAAAACAAAATTGACAACAAATGAAACAAGAAAGAAAACACTTTATTCCATTATATTTGAAGTCAAAACCCAATTACAAGTACGTCCCTCTTAGGGATATTCATTTTGATACAATATTACAATAGGAGTGCTCAATTATTTTCCCTCTTAAGGGTAGGTGTGATTTCCAAATGCCTCTCAGAATGGCATGAACTACTCTAGGGTGGAGGTGCCCTCTTCTTCGCGATGGGGAAGGAACTTGATGGTTTGCTCTCCTTTGAAACTATTCCCTACGATCAAGAAACAACACAAGAATGTCAAAAATATAGGCAGCCTCTCATGATGAGGCCCTTTTAGGTAAATTGCATAATGACACCATTAACATGCATAATCAAGAAAGCATAAAGAATGCTTCTAAGCTATGCAAAGTGAATCAAGATTCATGTAATAGCATAAAGGAAAGTAGCAACTACACTATGCATGGATCAGATATAGAAAATGAAGCATAAACATGCATAAAGAAAGCATTTTAGTCCTAATTGAAGCATAAGCATAAAAAGTAAATCTAACCTAGTTCTACGATCAGAAGTCTTCTAAAATGCTATTAAACTATGAAAACACTTAATCTAACCTAATTAGTCAGACAAAAATGAAATTAGGAAGGCGGTTATACCTTTGATGCAAACCGTAGCTCTGGTGCATGGTCTACACTGTAAACCATGGCTGACAACCATGGTTAGCACTCTGATAGGCTTACCCTCAATTCCAAGGGTAGTGGGCTTAACCTCCTTATCCAATTGATGTTCAAGGGTCGCCTTCGATGTCCTTCTGATAGGTTTGGCGGTCGAATCACTATGATGGGCCTTTGTTTGCCCAAATTTGTGTTTCTTGGCTCTCCTAGACTCCTAGGGCATCCTGAAGAACACAAGCTTATACTGAGAGAGGGGGGTGAACAGTATAATACCTCTTTTTACTTTTTCTTTTATACTTCAAAACAGTAAAGCAATATACCCAAGGCAATATCAAAGCAATGCACAATATCATCCACAAAGTGACACCAATTTTAACGTGGTTCACCCAAAATGGTCGGGCTACGTCCACAAAACTTTTCTCTAAAAGTTATCTCAAAGTTCTTTGGGAATCCTTCCCAATTACAATGTTTATGAGCCTCGGCCCAAAGGAGATACCTTCCCCTAATCAAAATTTATGAGCCTCTCGCTCAAAGGAGATACCTTCCCCTCTCGCTCCGGAAATGATCCCTCGAAGATCAATCGCCTCTACCTCTTGCCAAAGACGTGGAACTCCTTTCCACCGAAGACCTCCTGTCCTCAATGCTTAGCCTAAGAGACCTCTCGCCTTCTATGATCACGTCCACAACAGCTCAACAACCTCGTACCAAACACAGTCGATCGGTCTAGTACAAGTCTTCCTCTATCTCGTCGGATCTGTCCAACTGCTTGAACAAATCAATCCTTTGCACACAAGCCTTCTCAAAGACTTGCCAAATCTGTCCTCGGGTTCTTCTCAAAGAACCAAGTGCACCTCTGTCCTCAAGTTCTCTCGATAGAACTATCAAACTCAGCTCACAAGTCCTCTCGCTAGGACCTGTCCAAATCTGCTCACAAGTCCCCACCGAACCTCGTCCAAGACTCGCTCACAAGTCCCCACCGGAACCTGTCCAAGACTGCTCACAAGTCCCCACCGAACCTCGTCCAAAAACTCAGCAAGCTCACCAAGAAAAAAAAACTTTCTTAGTAGGAAATCACAAGGTGAATTGTTAGAGACCCAATGTGATTTGTCAAACTCATAGAAGCATAAAGAGAATTGTTAGAGACTCAATATGTTCTATACTCAACTCCCAATCTCAAAACTCAACTCAAATCAACTCAGCTCAAACTCAATCTCAAATCTGAAAACTCAACTCAATATCTGAAATGGATAGGATAGAATGCTTTCTTTCAAGAACATGAAACCCCAACAATTGCCAACTATGCAAAGAATCACATAACAATGATACTCATGTTCTTTTCACCATCAATTAGGGCTTCAACAACAATGCTCATCAAACAAGGTTCAATCAACACCATTCAACTCAAAACACAACCTTGAAGCATTTCACAATCAACATTAGAAAAGGAAACAAGTAGAACTCCTTTTCTCTCCAATATTGTTTGAACAAAAAGCATCCACCAACTCAAATCACAATAGCACAAAACAACTTTTCAAATCATCAACAAAGGAGTAAGCCCAACACTTTAACCAAGTAAAGAATAGCTTGATTATTACCAATTTAATGAAAGCAAATGTCAATCTCAAAGCTGCCCACTTAAGGTTTCACAACTTCACACAAGAAGCAATTTTAACCTTAAAACATCATGCTTTCATTTCCATAATCAACCAAAAGCACTCTCAACATTACAAGAAAAATTTATCCCTTATACACCTTATTTCTCCCTTATAGTCTTATCAAAAATAAAATTTATCTCTCATAAGAATGCAATAAGATATTTCAAACAACACCTTCAAAAGAATCTTTTATCAAAAATAAAACAAGCTTTAAACTCCTTATAACTCCTAAGCTGTTTTTCCCTCTAATAAACTTCCTCCATCCGCAAAATACACTTAGCAAAAATTAATTTCGAAAATACCTTGGCCAACATCAAAAATCGTGCTATGGAGAAATTGCGCACGAATTCTAACACCACCCGCTGCGTCCACTTCACGATGAAAAACCCTTTCGCGTTATTCGAACGCGGAACCTCCCGTTCGGGTAGCGCGCCAACAGCCTAGCCGCTATCGGTGCGCCAAAGGCGCCCGATGAGGTTTAAACCTCACGCTGTTAGCCTTGTTCCTTCTGCGCCAGGGATTAAATAAAACAACAGTGCCTCCCTTTCTTCTGACGTGAACACGAAGACGAAAACCTTACGACGGATTTACGACAAACGACGAGTACAAAAAAATGAACAGCGGATTCACAAAAACGGCGAAGACACAATCGAAGAAGAAATCCGAACAATGGATCACGAAATCACAACGAGGAAGAAATCGAACAGCAGATCACGAATTCACAACGAGCAACTCTTTTCAAAATGCGGATGGGATAATTCTTGATTTTCATCGAGGGAGATTTATATGCATTTTTACCATAAGCTCTTGACGTCGGCGAGGAGTTTAACACGTCGACGGAGGTCTTGGCTAGCGCCCACAATCTTAAAACATAGCCCACATAGTAGCATTTGCACCATGGGTTAGGAGAACCCATTGCAAACAATAATTTAATATTTATTTAAAAATAATTAAAGGGAACCTTAACAAGGTTTTTAATTATTTAAATAAATACTTCCTCCTGGACCCAAATGCATTAAACTAATGCATCCACCTGTAATCTTTAAACCTGCCAACTTGGGGTTTACAAAAGACCTTTGAAACTGTCATGCCGAACCTTTATCAAAACAAATTATTTGACATCAAATCAAATTCCTTCAAGAGCTTCTTGACATCAATGACAACTTATACACTTGAGCAAAGGCAATGTACCCAAAGTACCCAAAATTGCCAACAATCTCCCCCTTTGTCATTGATGGCAAACCTTTACCGAAAACACTTCTCAAGAGCCAAAACCGAAACCAACTGTGCTAACAACCGACCAACCGTGCCCACAACCGAGAATCTTCCTTTGAAGTTTTGCTCCCCCGAACTTGAAGCTCTCCTCTTCACTTTGAAGCTCTCCCCCTTACTCATATCTCTCCCCCTTTGTCATCAATGGCAAAGGGTCACCTTTGGGGCTCGGGACTAAGAATGAGCCTCTTAGCTTAGTCCCTCCCCCACCTCCTGATGAGGTGATTAATTCTGGGGTGGGAGTAAAACTCCCATTAGGCACTGATCATCATCAGTGTCTATAACTTCCTTGTCGGGCCTTCTCTTGAACTCTTTGTCCATATTCCTGTTCTTGTCACTATTCTTGTTCTTGTTCTCATCCCTGTTCTTGTCCATGCCTTGATCCTTGGACCTGATCATGCCACTGTTCCTGTTCCTGTATTCTAGAATTTCAGCTCTACACTGTCTGATTATGTGACCTTCATTGTTGCACTTGAAACACTTGACGATGTTGTTTCTCTGAGGTAAACCTGATCTTTGAATCCACCAATTTCGACCAAACCTGTCTTGACCAAACCTGTTCTGACCAAACCTATTATGACCAAACCTCGTTTTGATCAAACCTGTTCTCGTTATTTGCCTTGCAATAAACTCCCTTGTGCCCAAACTATTGACAAGAGTAGCAATACCCTTGAAAGAAACTAGCACTTCTGAAATTGTCATTTACCTTCTTCACTTGAGCCATGCAATGTGAAGCCATGTGACCAAACCTGTGACAAGCAAAACATCTCGCCTTGAAACTTTCCTTTATTTGACCTCTTAGGTTCCGAAAACTTCTTCTCATTCTGAATTCTGTTTTCTGTTTCGTGCATCTATCATTCAAGGACTCCTTTTCTGAAATACTTTCCTCATCGAAACTCTCTTCCTTTTGGAGTCTCTTACTAGACTCTCCAACTTGTTCCTTGTGTGGCTTAACAAAACCAAGGCCTGTTTTATCTGTTGTCTTTCTTTGACCTTTGATGAGTGACTTAACCTTTTTGGAGCTATCTTGAAACCTCGTAAAGCTTATCCTTGTACTCTTTAGTTTCCTCTTTCAAAGAAGCCATTTTCTGTTCTAACTCACTATACTCAAGAACCTTAGACTCTAACTCATCCTTGAGTTCTTGTGTCTTAGCTATAGAGAAGTCAAGACTTTCTATAAGATCATCTCTCTCCATACAACATTCATCTAACTTATCCTTGAGTCTAGCATTCTTCTTTCTTTCCTTTTTCAAAGCACTAAGAGCACTAATAAGTTCACCTTCAAGATCTACTTCACCTTCCTCTATATCTTCCTCTATTTGTTTGCTTTTTGAATCATCAAAGCCTTTTTCGGATTTCTTATCACTAGAGGTGCTACCCTTTTCAAAAACCATACATGCATCTTCCTTATAGTTTTCTGAAGCATCCTCATACATACTAGAAACCAAATCATTATTTGTGCAATCATCCTCAAGGTGACCAAAGTTTCCACATCTAAGACATTTCATGATAATGAATCTATGTTTCGGTTCTTCCTCTTTTTTTGATATGAACAACATCTCATTTTCATCATCACTTGAAGAACTTTCACTATCACTACTAGAACACTTACTTGCTTTGTCTAGGTAGAAACTCTTCTTGTGCTTGTGAGAATACTCTTTCCTTGATTTTTGTTCATCTTTCCGGTACTCTGAACACTTCATTTATGAACCCAAATCTCACGTCACATCTTGTGTTGTTCAAACATACCTTTGAAGTGTCTCAACTTGGCCTTTCCGACATTTGTATCACCTGTATGAACCACCTTCAATCTGTTTCCACATTTCACTAGCTGTCTTGCAGTGAATCACCTTGGTGAGATCTAATTTCTGTAAGCCTTTCAGGATTGCATTCATTGCTTTTGAATTGTTGTGATGTAGGAGCCTTTCTTCTTTAGTATTAGGACCATGTTCAGGAATAGTGTACTCATCTTCAATCACTTCCCAAACCTC